>OV277862.1:67428831-68782581 GCA_922989275.2 Gari tellinella
CCACTTAAAGCAGGTTGAAAGTAAAGCAGAATGTGCCTTAAGGCACATTCTGCTTTACTTTCAACCTGCTTTAAGCTAAAATATGCGATGCTATATAAGATATTTGTAATGGTAATTGTTCATGAGGCTTAAGGCACATTCTGCTTTACTTTCAACCTGCTTTAAGCTAAAATATGCGATGCTATATAAGATATTTGTAATGGTAATTGTTCATGAGGGTATAAACTGGAACTATTTTTTCAGCGGAGGAATAAATCAAATACGCTAAAAGTCGCTTCTATGGGGAAAGGGTTAACCCCTTCCTTGCCATGTCATCTGCTATAAACTATTGACGTCTGCTTTTATTTCTCCAATTTATATTTGAGATAAAGTGACTAAATTTATCAAACAGTTTAGATCTTGGTCAGAAGATTTTTAAAACTAGTTAGAACCAGATCTGAAGTGAAGGTTCACTGAAAATTGAACCTCACTTTTTTCCTTAATGTTTTAGAGAGTCCTATGCAATTTGTGTAGACTCAGATCAGAGGACTCTGACAGGAGCTCTCTGATAACGGTAATGCAATATACATGTACATCTATTGTAAAAACAACCTCAAACAATCCAAACAGACGCTGTGTTACACGATGTCTGACAAGGATCCAAACGTTTGGTAAATACCATTGTACTTAGTGCAAGGCAAGAATGGGTTAAACGAAACTAAACGCAAACGCATTGCGATAAAATGTAGAAAAGTACAGAAATTCTAAGTGCATACGTTTGTTTTAATCTAGAATACAGTTTGGAAAATTGCCAAAAAAATGACTTTTCCAGAACATCATATCGCTACATAAAAGCTTATTCTGCAAGACTATTGTATTCGCGAACAAAATGGTTTTAATATTGTGATTTTGGCATTTCACTTTTTGTCAGAAATATATCTTTTTATATGTTTTAAATACCTCTAACATTGGATTTTAAAAAGATGAACTTGCGTTCGGAGTGTTGTTGTTGAGACATCGCTCGAGACCGAAACATCTGTGTCTAAGACAAGTACAGTGGAAAAGACATTAATTCCCGTTTAACCCATTACCTGATAGCATATTTCTAGAATTGAAAATAGGTTACTACTTAAAGCAGGTTGAAAGTAAAGCAGAATGCGCTTAAGGCGCATTCTGCTTTACTTTCAGCCTGCTTTAAGCTATCCTGTGCTAGAATATATAGAAAAGTTTCCCTATAATATATATTCATGACTGATTAAATTGGAACTATTTTCTTCAGCGGAGGAATAAATTAAATACGCTAAAAGTCGCTTCTATTGGGGAAAGGGTTAAAGGCTACGAAACACAAACGCATTGCAATAAAATGTAGAAAATGACTGTTTGACAATGATGAATATTTGTTTAAATCAGAGTGGCAAACGGTTTGAATACTGATCAGACACCGGGTTACCCGGTGTCTGATCTAGCTCCAAACTGTGTGCCATGGAAATAATAGTTTTGATATAAATGCGTTTATCGGGAAAGGATAACGGCTTCTGCACTGTAAGTATTGAGTACGGGAAAGTATCCTTACCCGACAAAACACACTGATTTAAACTCACTGGTCCCTTTTCAAATGGACAAATCTAATCTAGAATTAAACATAGTATATTTTTTAATGTTTGTTGTTGTTTTTACAATAGATGTATATTGCATTACGACAGAGTCCTCTGATCTGAATCTACACTATTTGCATAGAACAAGTGAAATCTTCACGGGTACACTGTTTCAAAGAACGGTTATACTCCTTACCAGGGTTTTTAATTGTTTAAGTAAATAACCGCACTAAAAGATATAAAAAATGAAAACCTAATGGCTAGTTATGTGGCCGCAGACTTAGCGTATATCGTCAAGCAAAAAAGAACCGTGTTTTCGCATCTGGAAGGGTTAGTAATTCGATATATCAACTATGCCTGACCAAAAAGGTTAAAAACGCATGCTTCACTTACAAGATCCTGTACCAAAATGGAGAGAGAATCCACCTGAAAAACAGTGTCGGTTCAAAAGCAAAATTCAACCGACATATTGGTTTCGCAATTCGATGTAACACATAGGAACCAACTGTCAAATATAACCACAGTGATAACTAACACACAATCATCATACATTGTGAAATAATTTTATAAAACATGTATATAATGTACATAAAAACTTACCATCTCCGCCGCCGGTTCCTGTTCCGGTCATTCCACCTGTACCAGTCCCGGTCATTCCCCCGGTTCCTGTTCCTGTAAATCCACCAGTTCCTGTTCCGGTTCCGGTCATTCCCCCGGTTCCTGTTCCTGTAAATCCACCAGTTCCTGTTCCGGTTCCGGTCATTCCACCGGTTCCCGTTCCTGTAAATCCACCAGTTCCAGTTCCGGTCATTCCACCAGTTCCTGTTCCGGTCATAGAAGAGCCGAAATGACCTGTTCAATTCAAGCATTCTTTTGTGATAAATATACTGTAAAAATTCTCTTTTATGAGCAATAAAATCAGGCAAATTGATTGTTTGAGTATGTGACTTTATAAAACAGTGTTTAAGTAAAATATAAATCCACTAAATAAGCTTTCTGTTTACTTCCACCATGTTTTAAGCAGCTAGGGTCCACAGTATTGGAAAATAACAATTGTACTCAGGTCTATGTCGTATGATCAAAAGGTGCATCATACATGTCATTATTCTTTTTTAAACGGTTTCGATAGCTTGGTATAATATTACACATAAATGACATTGAAACCAAGCATGTTTCTAGAGTTTGAAATTACTGATGTAATGCATCGAATGGACAAATATAGTTTTATGCTTCAATGTGTTGTCTAATGCCATGTGAAAGTTTCAAAACATTGTAAATACATTTAGTGTAGTTTGTCGATGAATACGACATTCATATATACAGTATGCAGTTGTAGTATTAACAACTTACTTATTGCGAAATGTAAAATATGTATGTTTGTTGCAAAACTATATCTTATTTTATATGAAATGAAGTTGAAAAACCACTTATTCATAACAAGTTGATTATGTTTATCCTGTTTTCATTAATACATCAAGTCATATTATCACTGTTATTATACCTTTTTATTTATGCCGTAACCTTTAAAAAATCTGCGTACCCCTTTCACTGCCAAATGTATTGACGTTTACCCTTTCATCGCTATACTATCGACTGCTTTTAAATAGATGTCTACATTATTGATCCAACGTTAGATGTATAGCAGTATATTGAAACCAGTGTAAAACAGAAAAACAACATAATGACGAGTGGCAAACAGCATGAATCCGCATCAGACGCCTCAATATAACATCTCCCTCTGAACAAAACACACAAGCTTTGTCTCCCAATGGGTGTTGTTGTAAAGAGGGAGCACACACTGTAACGCGTACTTGCGTCACAATGTTTCAATTGGTTAACACCATCGAGGCGCCATCTATCGAGAGGCCGTATTAGCGGGTTTTGAACTGAGACTACTTACAGTATGCACAACAGTTCTCGTGGGCCCATTTCGTGTAGTCAGCATTCGAGCAGACATCTCGTCCATAGGATGCACATTTCACTTTATCGGTACAAGCTCCTCCTCCTGTCTGCATTCCTATTTAACAGAAACAAATGTGTTTCTTCTTTTCTTTCTTCTTTTTCTACCTTTCTTGATGATTTACTCATTGATGTAGGTGTTGGTGTTGCCTTGGTAGTGCAATGAACTCTCATTACGTGTTTGTTGTGGTTATGGATTATGTGAAAAAGAAGCTATTCAAAGACATTGTGGTATTATTTTACATACAGCAGCTCATTTCATATGAACTAGTAAACAGTGTAAATTGCGGCGTATCCTTAGGGTCTGTACTGTTTGTTAATAGTCTACTTTTGTAAACGACATGAATTAATGGTTTAAATATATTCATCTCACATTCACAAACATACAACATGATTTAGGATTGAAACGAAAACAAATAAACCTTGTTGGGTTTCTTTATGATTAACGCAATGACCCTAACAACCAAAAACTTGAAATGGACAATTCTAATCCCAACTTAATTAAGTCGATTCTTTATTATTCGTTGTTGCTTAACAATATACATGTACTGCAAAACGTATGTGCCTTCTTATATGGGCATACATATATATTTAAGCCTCTTTAATACTGATATGTGTCTCCACTGGTTGCATAAGACATGTGTATAATTTACATGTACATGTACATTGCTTGCATGCTTACTTAGGATTCAACGGGTTAGAACAGAAACGGTCAAAATTCCCAAGCAATCGTGTTTCTTACCACCGCCACTTGTCATCGTTCCTGTTCCGGTCATGGATCCGGCGTTACCTCCACCGGTTGCGGAAAAGTGGCACTTGGGTTTTGAACAGCACTCTCCTGATGCCTTGACTAAGGGGCACTCGGCAGGTATGTTTGAGTATGTGGGACACCTGTTATAACGACAACGACCATACTTGTAAGTGTAAGATCAATAGACAAATACAGAACTCCAGATAAGGGGCGTATTCCAAAAATTAAAATCTTTATTTCTGCATTAAACCCTATGGCGTCACAACTCATTAGAATCGACTCAAAGAGACGATTTTAATGAGTAGTAACACCATAGGATTTGGTGCTGAAATGAGAGAAAATGTTGGATTTGCTGGGTTTCCTCCCTCTTATCATGAGTTCTTGAGCATGCTAACTATTTTCATCTGCAAGTCTATGGTCTGCAGCAGTTTTCTTCGTTGATAAATGCTTTACAATATGGAAGCGTCTTTTGGCCTACTTTAAACACCAGTAATTAACAGTTTAGTGGTCGTAAAACAGCAAAATTACTGTAGTTATTTTCAAACAGTTTTGATATTGATCAGGAACCAAACTATTTGACACTCATTTCAAAGTTGCTTAAGTCAAAATACCTTAATTTTGTTTAACTCTTTCTCTGCCAATGGCGCCATAAGGTTCTAAATCTGACTTGCCAAACTATTGCAAACGACACTATGAATGCAGACGATAATTTGGCGGTGAGATTGTTAAAGCAGACGATAAAACTTGGCAGTGAAAGAGTTAAGGCAGATAATACCATGGCAGTGACAGGGTTGATACTTATACTAGGATGACATTCAACCAAAACTCATCTTTCTTTGGTTCCATTTTTTATGGTTTCAATCTTTGAAACCATATATAGGCAGGATCGAGTTTCCAACTTTCCAAAACTTTGATTCAGTCCTCAGTCCTCATCCGCTCAAGAAAACAACACTCAATATCGGATATTATAAAAAGTGAAAGAACAATATATCGGTTAATTTTGAGAAATATATTAGACAATGAAAACGATTTTAAAATGTTTAACTTCTAGTGGATAAACACAACGTTCTGAAGTAACAATGATATTCATAAAATAAGTAGAATCTACTATCACTTTCTTTTGTGTAAGAATATTTTCGGGAGCAGGAAAGTGTCATGCTGTTTTGAAATGCGGCGGCACCGAGGGTTGTCGATTCCGCGGGGGTTTCCTTTATTCGTCTACATTGTCAGCAATACTGTTCTGATAACCGAATATGTTTGAGTACAAACACATTTTAATATTAGATATGTATTAATGTTGCCTGAATCTTAATAGAATTGTTCACACCTTTCCGAAACATAGCCCGGGTCGCAGATGGAAAGTTGGTCAGTTAATTATATTAAGCCTCACATAACCGTGCACATTAGCTTCGATAGAAAAGTGTGTTAACACGTCTATGTATTTTATTGTCAATCTGAGTAATTAATTTACCTTGGCCTAGTGGTTAGGGCGTCCGCCTCGGAAGCGGGAGGTCGAAGGTTCGAATCCCGGAGCCGGATACGGGGTTTGGACTGATATGGCCGGTTGGTGAGCCGCCAGCTAGTTAAATGAATGGTTACCGTAGGCCCGTCTCTGACAGGCGCCCAGCAATAAGAGAAGGGATTCGGGAGGTACTGTGCGCGCAAAAAGGATAAGTGTCTCATAAGCCAAACTGGCTGGCCCTTTCAATAGGGGTGACACTATAATAAACAAAGCCTTTACCTTTAACTTTTTTACATGTATCAGTATTTTGTCTGTGTTGTACGCTTAGGTATAAAAAAAATTAGTCAAACAACTAGGTTAGACGTGTCACGGGGTCGCCGAGTCCATTTATAAGGGAGATCAGCATTTCGGATATCCTCGTGGCATTTTTAAAAGAAAGGGTTTAGTTATTTGTACAAACAATAAACGAATTAGTTATCGGAAACATAGCGTAGTGGATAAGACGTAGGGCTAAAAGGAAGCATGATCGGGAAACATTTTATCAAGCGCGGGTTCGAGTCTTGCATCAACCTAAAATATTTATTTTTTTTGCTAAAACAATATTAAGGATTCTATAATTACATTGCATTAAAGTAATGCGGAAAGCCCCAAGAAGAAAACAACTAAAACTTGTATTGATATTTGTATTTTATCATCCCTTTGTTTTTGAAAATATGGCTAATATAAATCTGGTATAATAATAATAATAATAGTAATATAGGACTCGAACTCAAAGTTGAAACTAATGCACCCCTTCCCCAACATTGAAGAACATGTGCATAAATAGTCAGTATAATACAGTATGAAATAAGATAATGCTTTACTGTTCATTCTAGATTTAAAAATAAAGGTTTGAGTTTGATGCGGGATTCGAACCCACGCTGAACAAAAATACTATTATCACAATGCAGTCTGCGTACCTACACTTTACCTACTGCGCTAAACTGCTGACAGCAATTCTGCCTTCATTTTTATTTAATATACTAAACTCAACTGTTTAAAAATGGTCCGAGAACATGCGGAATGCTGTTATCCCTAAAACATGGACTCGGCTGACCTTTGACACGTCAGACCTAGTTGTTTGACTATATATATTTTTCTTTGTAGATTTCATATAGAAATAGCAGACATATTTTTTAGCAAAACAGCATAGCGTGAAAGTATGTCACCAAGTTTAAAAACGACTCAATGTAAAGAGTATCTATACGGTTACAGTGCAACGCAATAGACAATAATTATCGAACACGATTGTTTTTATTCTGCTGTTGAGTTGGTCAAGTTCCAAAAGTGTTAATTTCTGGATCGGTGTGTAATAATCTAAATTTGGGCTACAATATTGTGAACATTACGAAACACCTTAATCCAGGTTTTATACAACTGTTCTCCGTAATAAAACCCGAAGCACATTGGGAATGTTGCGAATATTGCGAAACGCTCAAATCCACACTTATCAAGGGTTTATTCAGCTGTTATTCATCATAAAATCTGCTGAAACCCCCTAGAAAGTCATATTTATGGTTTCAAATCTTTGAAACAATTTATACTCAGCATCGATTTCAAAAACTTTCACTCAGTCTTCATACGCTCAAAAAAGCAGCACTCAATAAAATCATAGGATATCATCAGTTCCTTTACCCATTACCCCATAGCCTGTTTATAGTTTTGAAAATAGGTGACTACTTAAAGCAGGTTGAAAGTAAAGCAGAATGCGCCATATGGCGCATTCTGCTTTACTTTCAGCCTGCTTTAAGCTTTTACCAGCTAGAATATGGAAAGTATTAAATATGACACATATTTATTACGGTTTATATTGGAACTATTTTCTTCAGCGGATGAATAAAATGCATGTGCTAAAAGTCGCCTCTATAAGGGAAAGGGTTAAAAACGTAAAATCGATTAATTTTGAAGACTGTATTATACGAATCAGTGAAAAGATTGATAATAATAAGCTTCTAGTGTAGGTGAAGGTGATAGGTTTATCAAGTCTGAAATTTATATGTCATATTCTGCCGACTTTTACAATTACCCCCCTGTTCATCGAGTCACAAGTCGGTCATTTACATTCGGCGCTACTAGCAGCCATGACACATTGACTTATTTCCCTCTCATGTACCCATTTAAATCCCCTGTGTGAAGTGGAGCAATGTAGGGTTAATTATTTGCTCAGAAAAAGTTCAGTGATCCTGACAGGGCTCGAACCAGGAACCTCTCGCTTCCTAGTCGAGCGTCCTACCATTGGACCACCGACACCTAGTGTATAAACATTACACTCTGAAGGAAGTATGGTGATCATAAAATTAGTACGAATAATTTGGGAACAGGAAAATGGCATGCTGCTTTGAAAATATGCGGTTTCCACGGCTGTTTAAAAAGGCTTTCTTGTTATTGTTAAATGACATTTAAAGCTGTATACATGTACAGATAATCTCCAAATACGATTATAATCATATTCGAGTGTATCATGAAATCAATTACAAAATAGGATTTAGGCCAATAAATAAATACGAAAGACTCAAGCAGGAAACGTAACACAAACAATACACCCACCTCTAAAGCAGAACACACACACACAGTCATACCACAACAAACACACACACACACACACACGCAATACCATTCCTTCATCTACACACTAAATAGAAAACAACACGCAAGACAAACATAAAACAAAGTGAACATAGGAGCCCGCCTTGGTACGGTCAGTAGCAATCAATAATCAACTATAAATTAATCAATTATTAACAACCACTGGGGGGTTAAACCTGGGTTTAGGGGCGCCCAACCTCACACTTATCTCCTAACCGGTTTTGAGACTCGTTCCAGTATTGTTCAATGTTACAAGTTCTCTGTATATATAATTTATACAGAGAACTTATTTTAAACAGTTTCAAATCCTACAAGATCTATCAAATACGTTAAAAAACAAATTTTGTTCAAAGAATTTTCACCGATAGTAAACTGCTCGAGTCCAGGTTTGTTTTCACGTCATACCTCTGTATTTCAGTATGAAATCATGATCTGGGGCCCGTTTTACTAAACTACTTACGCAAAAATTTGCGTAAGTCAAAATCGTTTTACTCTTATGTTTCGATCATAAACGTTTGCAAACAGCAAATAGCCAGATCAGAGGACGCGCTAAAAGCGCGTCCTCTGATCTGGCTATTTGCTGTTTGTAGCAAGTGATTATAAAAAATAGAAACTAAAATTTAAAATTTTGACTTACGCAAAATGTTTGCGTAAGTAGTTTAGTAAAACGGGCCCCAGGTCTCTCACACACTTTGATTAAATTCATCATGATCTAAGCTGATATGTATGTTTAACCTATTTCTCCATACATTTATTCATCCACTCCAATAGTTCCACTTTATACAGTTATGAATATGCACCATAATTTTTTTTCTATATTGTAGCAGATTGTAGCTTTAATAATTATGAAAGAAAAAAGAATATGCTTAACGAGCCTGGATTAAGCTCAGCGCAATTCCAGTTTGGACTGTGAATTGTGATGTGACCCCATGTGCCAATTATGCAAGTATATTTTTCCAAATAAACTGTTTTTTACATCATCCTGCTGTGTTTTGTTGGAGTACGCTCGTGAAAGAGAAAAATAGATCTCTAAGGGTGTATCAAACCCATAAGCGATTTTTTCAAAGTACTAAGCTTTTTTCTATCATTGATGTTTTGGAAGAGCTGTTTATGATGAATGAAAAAATGAAAAAAAAAATATGGTGGTGTCCTTTTTTTGAGCTACAGCGATTTGAAAAAGGTATGTCAAATTTGGACCTTTTCTCTAAAATTTTACCCATTCAGAGTACAAGCTTAAGTAAAATATATTTCACAACAAAACAAACATGGTAATTTGGGTTTTCTTTATTTATTTCATGTTTATGGTGATATTTTCACATATATAAACCAAATTTAGACAAAGCAGGCACTAGGTTTGAACAATATGGATCCTTGAATATCAAAAATATGCTTTTAATAGGGCATGATTATATTAGATTTTTAATTTTATGAAAAAAAAAGTAAAAAAGTTTGAAAATGAATTAGTTCTAGTATTAAACTTTTTCTTATATTCTACCAGATGAAAGCCCATGCTAAGGCAGTTCAAAATATGAAAAGAAATTGAAAGGTCAGTGTTGACAATTTTGAGTTATTAAAATAAAAAGAGTTCTATTCTAAAAAAAATTCTATCTCCCTTTACAAAATTTACAAAAAAGTACCATATCGACGATATTTAGAGCTTTATATTTTTCACATTTGGTGTCTGTTTTCTCTTAAATTAGTTTTTGTATGAAGAAATACTACCATAGACAGGAAATAAATAACACCCAACCAAATTTGTTTTCATTTGAAATGGATTTTAATGAAGCGGGCAGTTTGAAAAGGACAAAATAAGAAAGAGTGGGTGTGGTAAATTTTACATGGCCGTAGAGCCAAAAGTTGTTCACCAAAATGTACACTTTTTCTATTTTTTCATTCATCTTAAATAGCTCTTCAATACAAAACCATCATAGAGTGTTTTCATATACTTTGAAAACTTCCTAAATTCATGATATTCATACACCCTTAAGGTGCATTCTGCTTTACTTTCAATCTGATTTAAGTGGTTTCCCGACTTCAAAACTAGACGCAGACTACAGAGTAAAGGGTTAGCATAATCAGTAACGCTTCTGTGGAGTAAAGCGTTGAATTCTAGATGGGTGAGAAGAATGCCAATATAGTGAAATCTTTCAATTACAACCCTAAAAAAGAAGGCTAATTAGTTGTATAAAAGACAGGAGACAGCTTAAAGCAAGGTTTACTGTCACCCTGTTTTAAGCAGGTATCTGTCTTAAACCACAGGGACCGACACGATTGATTTTAAGAGAAAAAATTGTCAGAAGGTATATATAGAGTCTCTATATAAACCTTCTGATATTTTTCTCTCTCAAAAATCAATCGTGTCGAGTCCCTGTGTCTTAAAAACCTAATAATTATCGTAATTTAATGGTCGTAATAGAGAGGTAATACTGTATGTTCGTATGATAACAGAGAAATACTTACACGTCGGTACACTTGTATCGTCCAGATGTGGCGTCCTCACAGACACAGTTAAACTGGCAGCCATCCTTCCAGGTCTGGCCCTGTTGGTAGATCTGTCCCTTGTAGGCACATCCTAAATAATAAAACACATACCTTATTAACACATTCACCCTTGAAACATTCAATGAATATTTTCAATCGCAAATTAGGTCTAGTCGACTTTGGATTATTTAGGTTTTATTTTAGAACGTATATTGCAAAATGACAATCAGTCATCCAGGAGCCCTCTGTACAGGGTTCACACTGTTTGCACAGCACAATAATTATTGTACTTTTCCCAGGTACAATTCTTGTTAATGCCAAGTACGTATACTCGTTCCAACTGCAAAATACAGCATAATCCATTGGCCCCTGACACTTCCAATAAACAAGTCCATTATCCCATTAGGTCTAGTCAATTATTGACTATATTTATGTGTAGTTTTACAATATAAATGTATTGTAAATGAAAAACAGTACATGTCATTATCTGATCTGGCCCTCTATTGTTTACAGTGAAGCTCACTTATAAGTCCTCGGACCGTCTTAATTCTTTCATTATTTCCAAATTCCGTTTTATAAGGCCCATTTTTCTATACGTTAGGGTAAAGATGGGGAATATTTTTGTGTTTCGTTCTATCAAATTTTGTTATAAGTGAGCTTCACTGTACAAGTTCATAGATTAGTGTAATATTCACATGTTCTCACTGGATATGGCATTGTACATGTATATACTCTTATGATTCAATGGATCAAACACGTGCAAAGTAAAGATAACAATACGGTCATGTAAGAACTCAATCTTGTATTTAGCGGGTCAATCTGTAAAAACTCCTTTACAATGTAGACAATGACAGCTTTTGAAAGCGTTGACAATCTATTTCAACCTTGGTGCGATCAGTTTAGAACATGGTTACCAGGTGTCTCGTCTGGCTCCAAACAATATTCAATTGAGAAATTCTTTATTTTAACACACACACGTATTCTGGAGGGAAATTAATATCTCGTGATGGTGGGAATTTAATGTACATGTATGCGACTAGTTTAAACATATTTTATTTCGAATATTTACAGAAATGGGGTCGGGCTACAAGTGCTCACCACTTAGTTACAGCCCTCCCCCTAATGTTTGATAACACAAAGAATGGACAATAATGACATCGTTAACATAAATATATAAACAAAACAAAATTTGTATGCGACTGCTCTTAACCCTTTGCCTGCTGGCCGCGACTTTATTGATGTTTGCAAACAGTTTAGATCCAGATCAGAAACCGCGTAACGCGGTGTCTGATCTGGATCCAAACTGTTTGACATTCTTCTTTATGTTTCTTTACTTATAAAATGTAAAAATCTAAATATATCAAATTTTGCAGACGACAATTTCGAAGCAGACGACATCACCGCAGGATAAGGGTTAATGGTACCTTCTCTTATCTTAGTACTCGTCATGGTTTAACCCCTTCGATGTTTTGATGTCATCAATTTTGAACAATTATCGTCTGCTTTTATTTTTCAAATTTAAAGTTCACGTATTTTGACTTCAGAAATATTTAAATGTTGTCAAACAGTTTGGATACTGATCAGACGCCGCGTGACGCGGCGTTTCATCAGAATCCAAATTGTTTGCAAAAATACCACAGTACTCGGGGAAAGGCAGTGAATGGGCTGACCCTTTCGCTGTATTGATCTCATTGTATTATCATTTTAAAACAGTTTGGGTCCAACACAGACGCCTAAAAACTCAACTCCTTTCAAGTTCAAAACTGTGTGAAACCTATATTTCTTTTAACAAAATGTCAAAATTCTATATTTGGGTAATAAAAGCAGACAACAAATGTTCAGCAGACGAGATCAAAGACAGAAAAACTTGTTACCTCATTGAACCCTAGTGCTACAGTGGAGAATCTGTTATTCTTTCCCGTTTAAACGCAAACGTACGCAAACGCAAAGCACTAGAACGTAGAAAAAACAACTTTTGGACAATTCTGATAATTCTTGTTTATCTTGGTGGCAAACAGTTTGGAGCCTGATCAGACGCCGGGTTACCCAGCGTCTGATCTGGCTCTAAACTGTTTGCACTGCAAATAATAGTTTTAGCGTAAACGCGTTTATTGGGAAAGAATAACAAATTCTCCACTGTACTTATCTGGGTTATTAACAATGTACATGTACGTGTGAATTGTATACATGTTATATGCAAACAATGTAGACCAAGATCAGAGTGATCCTAAAGGAACCATCTGGTCAGGGTCTATACTGTTTGTCATTTGGTAACATTTGGTAACTGGGTTCGTCCATTTGTAGTTCGAGGGGTCAATGAGTTAAGATAACCATGAACTAAATAGACTGGTTGAACTAAGCTTGTTTAGATATCAAAGAAAGAAAAAACTGGTTACCTCATTGAACCCTAGTGCTACATGTACTTATCTGGGTTATTAACAATGTATAGAGCAGACAACAAACGTTCAGTAGACGGTATCAAAGACAGAGAAAACTGGTTACCTCATTCAACCCTAGTGTAACAGATATGTGTCATTAACAATGTACGTGTGAATTGTATACATGTTCTATACAAACAATGTAGACCAAGATCAGAGTGATCCTAAAGGAACCATCTGGTCAGGGTCTATACTGTTTGTCATTTGGTAACATTTGGTAACTGGGTTCGTCCATTTGTAGTTCGGGGGGGGGGGGGTTCAATGAGTTAAGATAACGATGAAACGAAACAGACTGGTTGCACTAAGCTCATGTCACGTTTCTAAATGTAGGATCTCTGCCTTTCCTTATATAGTTTGGTGATGACTTGACTTTATTTTAGGTTACTCCATAGCCAGCAATGTCACTCATAAATCGTAAAAAATCTAGTCCGGTTTTTAATAATTACGTTCTGTCTACAGCTTGCTTATTGAAAATTACAAATACGACTCGTAGTGCGTACCATTATCAGAAGGCTACTACTGGAGCCTTTGATCAGTGTCTACACTGTTTGCATAGTAAACGTGTATTCTTCACGTGTAGTTTGTGAAAGACGTCAGAACGTGGCACAAAATACCAATGAATTAACATGGTAGATGCACGTCTTTGGTGGAAACCACCAAAATGCTGTATAAGTATTGTTTCTCGGTTATAGGACTAGATGAGCCCGGGATAGTATGCGTCTTTGTGACAATGCCAACAACTTCATCACTAAGCCATCGAGGCCTTTGTTCCTTACTTAAATATAACATCATTTTGAAGACAGTGTCTATGCAAAGACTTTGCAAGAGTGTATGTTAAGATTAGCGCCGTTTGGGGATCGAATCATCTACCGGATGCTCTGTCGTACATTTGACAAGCACCACATGCAAGGATGTGATTTTTCCAGACAAAGCATGTTGAAGCAAATGATACGTATCTAGAAGAAATAGGATCAACACTCTTTCAACGAAATCCGTCAGACCTCCATGCAGTGTAGTAAATATTCTTACTACGATCGCCATAATGCATTGATAATTATTTCGTCTAGTACCAAAGAAGCACAAATTCTACTTTACATGTTGCAAAGGCTGAAAATTAAAAGCAACAAGCTACACTGTTATTCTTTCCAAACAACCACATGTGTACTCCCAGTCGGAGTCCATTGCAAACAGTTTTAACCTATTACCCCATAGATACACCTTTTACGCTTTAGTTTATTCCTCTTCTGAAGAAAATAGTTCCACTTTATACTTTCATGAATATGGACCATAAACAGTATTCTACATCCTAGCAGTGCTCAAAAGACTGGATGTATAGAAGAATGTGCCTAAGGGCGCATTTGTTTTACTTTCAACCTGCTTTAAGTGGTCACCTGTTTTCAAAACTAGATACACTCTATAGGGTAGTGTGTCAAGACACTGATCAGACGCAGAATTACTTTGCGTTTGGCCAGTCTCCAAACTGTTTGACAATTAATGTTGTCATTTTAAAATGCTATTTTTAACATTTTATCTCATTGCATGCGTGAGTAATTTTTAATTGAATAGTAAAGAATAACGTGTATTGTCATATAAGCACAAAACCCATCGTCTGACCTCCGGCTGACTGTGTGTTGGTGCCACTGCCTGAACCTGAACCTGTACCGAACGTCAGTGTAAATGGGTCATCTGAAGAAGCAACAAGCAAACACAAAAATACAAAGGCGAGCCCTCTGGCAATTCTTAGCAAATCAGTCCTAAGCCCTTGATTAACAGACTTGACTGACATTTGCAAACAGTTAGGACCTAGATTAGACGCCGAGGATACCGGCGTTTGATTTAGATCAAAATTGTTTGATTCTCGTTTTATCCAAATGAAAAAAATGCAGAAATTTCTTAAGACGGTGTGGTTCGAACCGAATTCTAGTTCATTTTCCCACGGTTAAGACGGTTTCTTTTTGTTGTTGGGTTTTTTCTCATAAAAATTATAGATTTAAATCGCAGATAAGTTTGTCGGAATTGCAAGAGAAATTCACAAAAAGCATGGCAGGCATGAATAAAGCAACAGCTTACATATATAAAATGCATTGACAAACAATTCGAGATGCTTAAAACGATAGACAGAAAGCAACATACATTGTAGTGCTTAAAACGTGTTGCATACCCTCATAGACGATATCATTAAACAGTGGAAAAAACATTATTCTTTTCCAGTAGACATGTGTATGCTACAGTCGGTATGTCCACTGCAAACAGTTTGGAGCTAGATCAGACGCCGGGTAACTCGGCGTCTAATAAGGCATCATACTGGTTGTCACTCAGATAGAAATTACGTCAGAATTTGTTTTAAAAATTGCCAGTTCTACATGTTATTGCATTGCGTTTAGCTTAGTTTAACCCTTTCGGCGCCAAATTAGTTGGGAGATCTTTACCCCTTCACCGCTTCATTGTAGTCTGCTTCAGTATTGTTGTCTGCAAGATCGTTTCAAAGTAAGATTTAAAGTTGTATGATTTAAGAAATAATGATAAAGAGTTCAAACAGTTTGAATCCTGATCAGACGCCGCGTTACGCGGCGTCTGATCTGGATCCAAACTGTTTACAAAGTCGGCTTTATTCGACTACGGCGCCGAAAGAGTGAAATGTGGATTAATAACATCTTCAATGTAGCAATCCAAGACCTTCGGCCACAAAGAAAGTATACAAACAGCTGTTAGGAAAGAATTATCAGTATCAGTTTGCTTGACATAGAATGAATGTACAACGCAGATCACTGGAATTTTAACTCTTTCAACACTAAGTAACTGTTGAAGGTTATTAGATTCCTTTGTGGATCATTTCAGTGCCAAAATATGAACCAGTCTACTTAGAATTCTGGGAAGTTTACTAAATACTGCTATAGATTAGCAAACAGTGTAGACCCAGATCATAGGGCTTCTCGGTCTACACTGTTTGCAAATGTAATGAGTATATTTTAAACAGGTCCATGGTTGAAAGAGTTAATCTGTTGCAAGTTGTTGCAATGCGCATCCCAATACAAATTGCAACAGTCTTAAATTCATGTATTTTTATTTAATCCCTGCGATGCCTCACTCCGTGTACAATGGTTATTTGCAAACAGTATGGATCCAGATTAGATGCCGTGTAACACGCCGTCCAATCAGGATCCAAATTCTTTGACACTCATTTCAATATTTCTCAAGTCAAAAAACTTAAAATTTAAATCTGACAAGCAAAAGCAAGCGACAATTGTAACTTAAAAGCGGATACAGAGCACCAGATAAGGGTAGTTTTTCAAGAACTAAAATCTTTATTTCTGAATTAAACCCTAGGGTGTCACTACTCATTAGAATCGTCTCTTCGAGACGATTCTAATGAGTAGTAACACCATAGGATTTGGTGCTAGAAGGAGTGAGAAAATGTTGGATTTGTTGAAATAACTACCTCTTATCTGGAGCCCTGGGATAAAGTCATGGAAGTGAACATGGGTTAAATCTAATTTTTGAGGAGTTTGCACCATCGTAAAACAATAATAAATGTGCAAAGACAGAATAAGCTTGAAGCAATTAGCAAGTAGGCATGGTAACAACTGCACGTGAAACGCATGTGACAACCAAGAGTGACTAACCCTTATAAAGGACATAGCATATGTGTAAGGTTATTTAGTTTTTCTGCCAACTTTAGGATATTTGGACGTTCCAGAGAAAAGGAAGCGGATACATAAGAGCCAAGGCAATGCCTTATTCTTTTTCGATAGACCTTCTTGGTCCTTTTGCATGCTCAATTATACAGCACTGTTACATTGTACATATGTTGCATAATAATTAATCAATGTGTTCTGTATTCATTGACTTTAACATTGAAAATATAACACTCCCATTTATATATTTTAGAGAAAGCGTAAAAGGGGACATATAATACATTTACATGTATATAGAAATGTTAATAGAGAATATCCTACAATTGTTTTTTCTCTGTTTACTAAGAGAATAACTACTTCTAATATAAAAAATTGTAAAATGTCACCTTCATAGTAATTAATTAATTATCAACAAATAACCATACGGTAAAGGGGTTTGACTGTATAAAAAGTGTTGGGGAAAGGGCCACAGCTAGAAAGTTGAGCCTACCCAATTTCACTTTATTTTGAAATAAAATATGGTGACACAATACGCATTTTACGCCCTAAATTATTTCATCCACATAAAAAAAATTAGTTTCCATCATAAATATGCAACATAAGAAATGCTTGTTTTTTCTAGATCCAATCCGATTGTAGCTTACAGCAAGCTAAAATATGGCACATTCTGTTTATCTTCAACCTGCCTTAAGTGGTCAGCTGTCTTTAAAACTAGAAATATGGTATGGGGTAACGGGTTAAACGAGTTCTAGATAATGGTAGTAGTCCAAATTGTTCGACACAAATATCGGAGGCTACTGTACGAAAATGCCTATTGCAGGGCTGGCATTTCTCCGGATTTCTCCGAAATCTTCGGATTTTATCCTAACAGATGGTAGCTTAAAGCAGGCTGAAAGGAAAACAGAATGCGCCTTAAGGCGCATTCTGCTTTACTTTCAACCTGCTTTAAGTAACCACTATTGAAAAATAGAAAATTTGAAAATCTTAGGATTTCTCATAACCATTTTATGGCAGCCCTGCCATTGACAAATAAAAGCAGGCAACAATGTTGAAGCAGATGGTACTAAACATAGGAAAGCAAGGTTGGTTGTCTGTGTTTCTTACCTCCTGCCCTTTTACTGTTGATGACGGACGCGGCCGCTATTCCCACACAGAACAGTAATACTACACAGGTCTTCATTCTGTCAGTGTCCCGTGCAAACTGAGATGGAACAGTATTATACCTCCTGCTGAGGGAGCGCCACTTACTGATAAGATTGCAGACACATTGGGAGTAGAAGGTCAGGACAAATGGCACAAACTTGTGACCCTATTCGAGGACGATATCATCTCCCTTTTAAACGACAGTAAAACCTGTCTATAACGACCACAAAATAGAAGGCTGCTTGATTGTATAAGGAACAGGTTACAGCGTAAAGCAAGGTGAAAGTAAAACAAAGGAGCTTTCTGTTTTACTTTTCACCTTGCTTTAAGCAGTTTTCTGGTTTAAATATCTAGATATAATCACAATATTGTAGTCGTAATAGGCAGGTTTTACTTTATAGAAAGATGATAGCTAAAATCAAGGTGACGGTAAAACAGAAAAATCATAAAAGGCTTTCTGTTTAACTGTCACCTTGCTTTAATCAGTCACCTGACGTTAAACACCTAATACCTAACACAATAATTATAGTGGTCGTAATAGAAAGGTTTTACTGTATACTGTCAATTTTGTGGTAAATGTCAGCTTCAATGACAGTGAATTGTAAGTAGTTAACAAAGTGGAAATTTATTCAAATGATCTCTAATTTACTTTTGTTCTCCATTACATCGTTTTAAGCAAGTCTTTACATAATTTCATGCTTTTTAAAGAAATGGCCGTTTAATATAATTAACCCATTACCCCATAAATTCGCCATTTTACGCATTTAGTATTCACTAGACTGAAGATAATACTTCCATTTTATACAGTTATGAAAATGTGTCATAAGAAATAGTTTCTATATTCTAGCAAATGGTACCTTAAAGCAGACTGAAAGTAAAGCAGAATGCGCCTTAAAGCGCATTCTGCTTTACTTTCAACCTGCTTTAAGTGATCACCTATTTTCAAAACTAGAATCAGTCTATTTGGTAATGGGTTAAGACTGTATGTACCTTCTTATGCAACCCTCGACGGCAATACAATGAGGAAGCATTGATGATAAAAACAAGGAAGCATTGAAAATATGGTATTAGTTTATGCACATTTTGCAGATATTGCGCAGCCATAGTTAATGTCTGTGCAAAGGTTATCTGTTGGACACGAAGAGCATAGGTTATGTAAGTTCAAAAGCGTGGTTAATCTACAAGGAAGTGCTGTTTGGCAATGAGCTATGTTGAACAAAAAATATTTTAATTCTAATTTCTGTTAAGCGACAACTGAATTAGGAAGCATTAAAATCTTTTAACCCTTTCCCTTATAGAAGCGACTTTTAGCACATGCATTTTATTCATCCGCTGAGGAAAATAGTTCCAATATATACCGCAATGAATATGTGTTATATTTAACACTTTCCTTATTCTAGTAGATAATAGCTTACATCAGACTGAAAGTAAAGCAGAATGCGCCATATGGCGCATTCTGCTTTACTTTCAACCTGCTTTAAGTAGTCACCTACTTTCAAAACTAGAAACAGGCTATCTGGTAAAGGGTTAAGACACCGGACTGCTAAATGCAGGACAAAGTGGTCAACTGCAATGCAAAAGATGCTTACAATAACGTTCTGCAGTACAGTGTGTTTTTCTAGGATCAAAAGGTCGTCAACCCTTAACAGTAAAACATATTTCTATGATATTGATAAGTTTTACTGTATTTTGGTGTGGTAAAGGTTAGTCAAAATCGTGTTTGACTCCGTTGCCTGTTTTTACAATGATTTGTCTGTTTAGTTTTGGAGTTTGATTTTTTACTGTAAAACAACACCATTACAAACACACATATTAATTTCCCAACGCAGTTATTGCGTTACATGAGAACACCCTTTTTAGTTTTACATATTAACCGCCTAATGATTGGGTTAACCAATGTGTCAACAGTATGATATTTACTCATTCACCCTTGAAACTTCAAACTGACAATTTCAGCTTCTAAGCAATGGTAACCTATTTTGAATATCTCGTTTAAATTTTACAATATATTTGAGAATGGTAAATAGTTTAGAGACCCAGGTAAGATGGCTCTTCAGGAAACTTTCTGATCTGGATATTTGCTGTTGGCATAGGACGAATATACTTGTCATTAGTGTTTCAAATTAGTTCAATCTGCTTTTTCATTAACGTATCCACCGTTGCACGTTTGCTAACCAATTTGTTCCTCGTAGGATCGACATGACCGGGTCTAAGTACACTAATGAAGTAGCAATGAGAGCGAATACTACCTATAGAAAACACATCTCTATCACATAGATACTACAATGTCAGTGGGTCACTACGATCATAATATATTAGTGAACTCGTTGCCTCTCATGTCCTAAATGACCGGAACATATAAAAGTATACTGAAGGACTTGGTCAGTGCTAGATAAACCTGAACGAAAGAGCAAGCGATGGCGATGGCGATAATTGAGTACTGAAGAATTTCAGCATAATAGGGACAATTTCCAGAATATCCACATGCACTACCAAATCACTGAGCTATCTCTTTGTCGACTTTAATTATGAGTTTCAAAGTGTAATCATCTTATCATATAGTAATTTGGTTACATTGCATAACTAACGGCAATGTCGAAAACAAAGCAAGAACAATACCATAACGACTGGCTTGTTGGCATAGCTAGCAGCCGGAGTATTGCAGGGAGGATACTCAATGCATCTTAGGTTCTACAACACAAGGCTTGTGCATTGTCATTGATGTCCTAGAGAACCACCAAGGCACACGTGAACATCGGCTGATCCCATTCTGCGCCATTATGACGTTGTATCCCGTCTAACACAGTCGCTGTCATATTATCGGCTGCTTATATTTTTCGTCTGCTTTTATTTATAAAAGTTTGGAATTATATGCGTTGCTTACTTAAGAAACATTGATATGAGCGTAAGAATGTTTGGCTCCTGATCAGACGACGCGTTGCGCGCTGATTTTACATGCCAGTGTTGTCAGCCTTAGCAGTTAGAGGGCTAATTAACTCATCTGTGCCCACGACCCCATATATGGGACATAGGCAAACAATGTAGACTCTGATCAGACGCCGCATGATGCAGCGTCTGATCAGAGTCTATACTGTTTGCTGATAGGAATTTCATTATAAAACATAATGAAAATTTTGACCAGGCATACCTTTGATAAAAAATGGACTAATCCAATATATAAATATGGAAAAATCCACTGGGCATAAATGGGTTAATATTACCAAACTCAGACTTGTTGGAGACAATGGCGGGCTGGCAAGCATCATTATATTTCTAAGAGCTTGTGCTTAAGATAGGCGGATAGATGGGATATTTTACTTTCAGATTGATTTAAGTGGTTACCTGTTAGAATGTTGGATACATTTTTTATTGATCCTCATCATGACATGATAGAAGTAAGAAAATGAAATTCTCTATGAGGAATATATAAAGGCATCAAAACTGTTTTGCTGTAAATATTGTTGGAAGAGTTATACATGTGGTTACTCACTTAGTCAAGCATAGCCGTAAATGGTGATCTGTTGCAAACGAAATGATGAGTTTGTTGAATCATTTAAGTCTAGTGTATAACAAAAAGGAAAGATGCAAATACGTGTAGTGTTGAATTATTCTCAATACATTTGACTTTGTGTGCCTTGTTTCCTCATAGTTTGGTTTAAAAGTGCATAATGATGATATCCCTTTGGAATATTCTTGCTTTCTTTCGGTGTGTTTGAACGGGGAAATTACCATGCTGTAGGGAAGAGTTAATGCCGTGGGCGAACAAGTTTTTTCTTTCTTTTGTTTTCGACTTTAATAATTCTATATAACTAAAACGAAACTTTAATACATAGCATGAATATATTCTGTTACTTGCAAAAGAAATATATAACATCTGTAGATTGTTCAGATGTTTTTGTTTTTAAAACCGAAAAACATTGATATACTCGTAAGTATCAACTACTTAGATCCTGATCACACACAAGATAATTCCTATTTTAATCAGGATCCAATACATTTTAAGAGCTTGAAACTTGGACAAGATAATGGATAAATGGGACATGTTTAGACCATTGAAAGGACAAGGTTTCAGAAGCCTCCGTCTTGGCCCAAAAAGAAATATCTTTATTTTCTCTTTGTTTGTCAATTTCAGATATTACTACTTCATTTGTACATATCGTACACAAAACTCAACCCCAAAAGGCAAAAAAGCAGATTGTTGATACAATTTACGGTATAAATCCTAGAAATAAACAATGAAGGCACAAATGCGACACTTCAACGTTTCGTCAAATGAATTATTACTGTGTATTTAAAATATATTTTTGTCGCAATAGTACCTTCATTGTTTATTACTAGGATTTATACCGTGAATTGTGACAAAAATATGCGTTTCGCGATTGTTGGCCTAACGGTTCATTTACAAGAAACTGTAAAATTGTCAAAAGTTGAATTTGGGTTGGGTTTTGTGTATAATATGAAGTATTACTCTCTGAAATTGAAAAATAACGAGAAAATAAAGTGTGTAAAAGAAGGCTTTGTGAACCTTGTCATTTCAAATGGATACTTTTAAATCCAATAACGTCCATATTTGACTATTTAGGGTTGGTTTTACAATATATTGCAAAAAGGCAAGCAGTGCATATCCTGAGCAAATGGTTCCATTTAAGAGCCCTCTGATCCGAGTCTACACTTTTTGAAAATTACTGGTACAATGTTTAGAAAGGACAAGTGTACTCGTCGTAAGGGCTTAGTGTGTTGCTTTATTTTAGTTAGAATAGCGGGCCAACAGTCTACAGGAAACTATATCATTACATTTTCACCCTACTTATTACACCTTTGTCTTGGCTGTTCTTGTGAATATTCTCTAGTTCATACATGTACGTACCGATTACTTTAGATATGTATGTGCCAAAACATCTAACAATCCCGACTAACAGCAGTACATAGGCGCCTACAGAGACATATACCTCTACCTTTTCACCTGCTGTTCGTCCATGTTTGTCATGATATGTCCCCTTGTTTTCTTGAACAATCCATAGTATATTACAGTTATTTCTCTAAGACAGAAAAACACATTTACACAGCTGGCACCCCAAAGCAGTACATCATATCAGTAATGCAGTTTGTTGAGCAGTCATCTGTCTTCATCGCACCTTAAGTCTGTACATGTAATACGAATTAGAACACTATTCGGTGTTTCAAAGATTTGAGTTTGAAGTGAAACTGTAGCCATACCGCATAGCAACAAGCCAGCAATACACAATGACAGTACCGTGTTAGAGCGTATATATAAAATATCCCAGTGTAGGCGTAAGCGTTGGCGTTGGTGAGGGCTGTAACTCTTTCAGAACATAAATAATGTATAACTGGTATCTGCAAACAGTTTGAATCCGTATCAAACGCCGAGTAACTCGGTGTCCGATCATGATCCAACATGGTTTGAGTCCTCAATAGTTTATAAGCCACGGCCAAAAGCAATAAAAATATCAACTGTATATAACATATCTTAACAATTTGAAAAAAAGCAATGCTGACAAGTTTTAAGCGGACGCTAACGGGACTGTCACACAGATACTCGTCAAATGCTATGTCTCTCTCAAACCCCCCCCCCCCCCCCCCCCAACACACACACACACACATATCAGATCCCACGTGATTAGTATCTAAATCATAACAAAGTACACTTTTCTTACCATAATTAAAAAGAAAATAATATATTCTTAAAATAACAATCCGCGAAAATCGTAGCTCTATATATTAATTTAAGGTTTTCAACCGAAATCGGCTCAAATATCGGTGGGCGAATTTGCGACTTTCATCGTTGCAAGCTTGTTTGACCACCAATTTCCATTAACTTGGTCTCGTTTGTTTAACACGTACATGGCGTAAGCAAATATTAATTAAGTTCTAGTTCATTAATTTCCTACCTGCTTTACATGTAAACTACTTTTTCTATAGTTTTAAAAGTCACCATGCCAAGTCTCTCGAACGATCAATAACAACGTTTATAAGACATTTTGAGGTCATACAATGTTATGTCATTTCAACGAAGCACGAGTATTTGGGGGAATCATAAACATAAAACATGCAATGCCACGGTTTGTTTCCTCTTTTCTCGTAATTGTGGTACAGGGATTCTCATTTACTACCAGTCTGCTTTAAGCATTCATCGGTCAAGTTATAGGACACGTTTTCTACTGATCATTTGATAGGAAAGGATAGTAGTGCAATAAATTTGGCATTTCTTACAGGAAAATGCCCAAAACTGTTTCCATCAAGGGAAGTAGTTTAGTGATACACTAGGGCTTGGCTAAAATTCGTACACCATGATATTGCTTCATTGTGCATGGCATGAATTTGACTGGGACAAAGATAAGGACAGGAAGCCATCGCGGAAACCGAACAGGTGGCGTGAACATTTTCTAAAACCATGATATTAATTTGATTTTGACCAAGCTGTGGAAACGCGTCTGATTTGAAATAATCGTAGAGCCGCTCCTACTCAGATACTGATATCGTTTTCGTGACTTCGTTTGTTTTTTGGGGGATTTTAATACAGTAGAACCTCTCTATTACGACCACTAAAAAGAAGGCTAATAGTCTGTATAAGATACAGGTGACTGCTTAAAGCTATGTGAAAGAGAAACAGAAAGCTTCAGTAGGAGATTTCCGTTTCTCTTTTACATTGCTTTAAGCAGTCACCTGACTTAAACGACTAATATTTGACACATTTTAGTGGTCGTAATAAAGAGGCGCTACTGTACCCACATTTGGTTCCAACGTTCAAAACTATACTCCGCAACCACTTTGTCAACTTTGAAACTGTCTACTGCAACATTTTTCAAACCAGACTTTATTACATGTATTTTAAAAGCTGCAGAAACCAAAAAAAAGGTGGCAATACGTTTGGATCTTGATCGGGCACAGAGTAACTCGATATTCGCTCTGGTTTCAAACTGTTTGCAAATTCCAGCAAGTCGCAATCGGCAAAAAGGGATTTCGAGATAATTGCTAGTCAAAATTAGCGAATATAGGCCTTAACCCTTTCTATGTCCATAACTGGCAAGTCTTTAAGTTGGTTACAGTGTAGAACCTGATCTTAAGGAGACCCCTGACCAGGGGCTGCGCTGTTTGTTCAGTTTTATTTTTTATGAAATACAGACGAAACCCGATACTTCGACTTGCTTAAAACGATCGTACCAGTATTTTATATGTTAAATTTTGATAACTGGGTCTCGCTAAAGTCGAGCATACCCGTATTTTAAAATGAATGCGTGGCTAAGCAATTTAGACTTTGATATATTTTTTAATACGGGTATGTTCGAACTTACGCGAGTTCGAATTATCGAGTTGGGTATTCGATTGTATGTTCTAAAAGAAGTCCTGAAATCAACATAATTATACTGAAATAATCCGTATGAAAATGTCGGCTTAAAAAGGTTCATTCGTGGTAAGGGGCGGGACATTCGTGCTCAACGCAAGAAAGTCTAAACTAGACTGGCGCCAGTCCATATAATAGTTAATCCTTATTTCCCTTTTATTCATACTAGGTTGTCTGTTCCTAGCCAGAATTATATGATAAATCAGTGCTGGACTCTGTGGCAGGGATAAGGCACGATGACAAACCATTGAAAAACAGAATACATTAATAAAAATAATAGATCTATCAGACTAGTAGCTAGTCTAAGTCTAAACCTAAAGACATACATTTCTTCCAATAAATTTAAGTTATGCTAGCAACACTGTAGAATCAAATAATACATGTTTCCAACGATTTGCATTGTTTACAATGCTCTATTCGGTATTCTCATCTAATGGGTTTACCTCATATGAAGTATACAATTTGATAAAACAACGCAATTGTATTGCTTGGATGTACACAGTTCTAAATATATGGTTATGACATGTTGACCGAAGGTGATCATGTCACTAGGTCACGTGACAAAGTCGATCCCGTAAACACTCTACAGTGGTTTTCTTTAATCTTTTCTTATCCTTCATACGACCATTTGTGAATTGTTTCGTATGATTTTCTGCTGAACATATTCTGCTAGTATTGATCACTCTTTGCTTACCGGTCGCGATTTGGCTGTGTTTGCAAACAGTTTGGATCCAGATCAGACGCCGCGTAATGCGGCATCTGAACTGGATCAAAATTGTTTGACAACCATCTATAGATCTCTTTACATAAACAAGATGGACATAATTCGCTCACCTTGCGAAACCCAGACCAGGTTCACATGACGTCTGGGTAGGGTCATTGTTTTACCCTCATGGTATAATTTCATCAATCTAGCTAGTGAACGTGCAAATTAAGTGTTATATCAAATTTCTAAGCTCATAACTTTGTACGTGGTTTCAGACAGGAAGACTTTGCATTGAAAACATCTATTTAGCTCATGTGATCCGGATATGAAACAGACCTGAATCCTATCAACAATATTTTAAAGACCTTTAGAATTTAACTATGCCAAATATCAGAGCTTTGCCCAATTTAGTTTCAAGGTAAGAAACTATTTGGAGATATCATTATATAACTCTAAGTGACTCCGAAGGGCGGGGTAGAATTTGACCTAGAAACATACACTTAACGAATCTTCTACCTGTGCACTTTTCATTTCGCTATATAACTTTTATTTATATGAATTTCTACACAATTTTTTGCGTGTTGTCTATTGACGGACATTGAAATGTCAAATCCTTATCAAATTAAAAAAAATGTTTGAAAACTCAGTGAACCATAAAACGACAAAATACTCAAGTTGCACGAGGAAATCGTGAACCGGAGGGACATTGTTTCGATACTGTTCTCGTGCATTCGCTATCAAGCCGCACATTAGAAAAACATGTTGTTGGGCAAATATCTTGATCGAGCGACGTTGAACTATGCGTAACGTCAATATGACGTCGACGTCATGCTGTTATAAACGATGCTGGACAAAGGCGTTACTGAATTAACACCGTTTGTTTTGTCTAAATTGACAATAAAATACTGTTTTAATGATTTTTGTTACACTCATCGTCGGACGTGGTCGAGGAGTAATGCGCTCGACTACGATACCAGGGGTCGTGAGATCTATCGCCCGCCCGACCAATTCCTTCCGATAAGACATTATAAAACCCAATGCCCAATGTATTGATCAGTTATTGACACTGGGTATCTGAAATAACCATCGAATAAGAGTAGGGAATTGCTACTGAGTTTCTTCTCTCTTTGTGAAACCAACTTTTTTTACTCACTCATATGTTTTGTTCAAATTAATACATTTTTTGTTTTGTATTAAATAAAGTCAACATATCACCATCAGAAATATGTCTTCTTGATTTCTGCAAAGTTTTAACACGATCTGGTAATTAGCGCCGGTGTAACGAAGTATTTTGACCCCCATCGAAAAGTGACCCCCCGGTCAAAATTCGACGTCGTAGAATGACCTCCCATCGTCGAATTATGACCCCCCATCGTCGAATTATGACCCCCCCCCCCCCCCCCCCTGTCGAAATATGACCCCCCTTTAAAAATCCTTGATATTTTGTTTAAAGTCAGTTTTGCATATTTTAAGTTGTTTTAAACCTAACTAAGTTTTGAGTGAATAAAATATATTGATTGAATTGTAAGTGTGTCTGCCTATCAATGGACAACCTTATGGGTATCGAACCCAGAACCGTTTACCCTTTTAAAAGTATACATTTACGATCTACCAATTACTCTTGTTCGATTATTGATTTAATTTCGACGTAGCAGGCTGAGTAAACCCCAATCACACATGCACCACGTCTCCGAGAAAGCGTATGATCAGAATTTACAATACGCTCGTATTGACATTCATTCCAAGAAATCTTCCTATCTTGCCGCGGTTTCTTTGGTTTAACCAACTACCCTACAGCCTTTTTCTAGCTTTAAAGACAGATGACCACTTAGAGCAGGTTTAAAGTAAAGCAGGTTGCGCATTCTGCTTTACTTCAGCCTGCTTTAAGGTACACTTTGCTAGGATATAGAAAATATTTTCTTATGGTATATATCCATGACTGTATAAATTTGATCTTTTATCTCCAGTAGAGGAATAAAAAGATCAAAGGCGTAAAATTCGTATTTATTAGGTAATGTCTTAACATATTTTCATAGAGGATGTTTTGATTTGTCGGAACTTATCCCTTTTATCAAGAAATAAGAAGAATGCAGGTCGGTTGTTTTGAGTGGGCTTTTTTGTCTTTTGTCAACACTTGCTATGTTGTGCGTTTATAGTTTACCATGTTAAGTGTAAAGTTAATTGCATTTACTAAACAAACAAGCAAACAATTAAACAATCAAACAAGCAAACAAAAAGTGATCAAAATCGGAAGCTGTGTTATGTTGCCTCATTGCACATCACACCATTCAGTGTCGTAGAAAGACTCCGGTCATTATTCTAGCTCGTATATTGACACCTCGTCCATTATTCGATATCATAGTTTGACTCGCCGGTCATTATTCGATGTCATAGAATGACCCCCGGTTATTATTCGATGTCGTAGAATGACCCCCGGTCATTATTCGATGTCGTAGAATGACTTCCCGGTCATTATTCGATGTCGTAGAATGACTCCCCGGTCATTATTCGATGTCGTAGAATGACCCCCGGTCACTATTCGATGTCGTAGAATGACCCCCTGATATCATTCTATTTCATAGAATGCCACCCCTGCCCCGATATAGTAATTACCGTATTTGATGTCAAACAAAGACCTCTTGTCATTTTTCAATGTCGTAGAATAACCCCGCCATGGTTGCGATCAGCTCCCTGAGGGTAAATTCATATCAGATTGCTAATTACCTAAATCATTGGGTGCTTCTATGTTGTACAATATACTGTCAATAATCTAATCAATTGTCATAGTCACATGCCGCAATGTTTCTATTGCGACACATTGTTAGATGACGAATGTCATTAGAACCAATGTAAATATTACAAATACATGTTCTGTAAAAGGGGGATACATATTTGCACTCGTTCACGAAACGTTTATTGGTATGGAGTACCACTGATAGACTGTAAACTACGTTCAATAAATTGTCATATATTTTCAAGAATAGAAACAGGCTAAGGAGTAAAGGGTAAGATGATCAGGTCTGACATAATGCATCTAACAGACAAAGTATTTGAAACTTTAATGATGTTATGTGCAACAGTAACATTTATACATTTTGTCTTGGTAATTAGCAGTAATTCAATTAGGAAGTATACAGGCAAAAAAGACATGCCATTTCATATAACAGGTTTACTATGTAGAAAGCACTTCAAAGAGCTTTGTACAAAACTTTTGGTCTGTATTTAGCCTTTGCGCCATAGGCAAGCTTGCAAATTAGCTACATTGAACTGTGATTAAGGCAGGACAATGCATACAGCAATATGAATTTTATTGCAGAAAGCTCATGTATGCTTTCTGCTTTACACTCATTTTGTTGTTAGCTGATGCCTGTAATTAAAACTATTATTGGATTTTATTAGTGTATCTTAATATTATTTGCAGATGTACTTATGTAGGTGCAGGCGGCCTGGGGCGCTACTGTGGAGGAAAGGGTTAAGGGCTCACTTGCTTACAAAAGTATACTTCCTTACCCAGTGGGCACTATAAAAAGGCTGTGACTTTTCAAACTGTAAACTTGCATCCATGTATTCTTAAGTTTAAAATCTTTGATTATTTAGTTGACAAAGAACTTGTACATGATAACCTATCAGTTATATATGATATGCTTATTAGTTATTTTTCAGTAATGTTTTTGACTGTTATCGAAATGTAATGTGTGATGTAATGCATTACTTTGCCAACGTACTTGTATTTTAATACATTACAAATGTAAACGTAATAATAATTGTAATATAATACACTCTTTAGCAATGTAATTGGTGACACTTGTAATGTAATGTATAACTTTCTCAAGTAATTCACACCATGCCTGTTCCCGCCCCACCGGCCTGCATACTCCATGACTGAATTACTACCTTAACTTATTTATAAATAAGCTGTCCACGAATTATACCACAGACCCGCAGTCATCAGTATCCAACATATAGGCACAAGGTTAACGTAACCCATCGGGAACAGCATTTAGTATACTGTACGTTTCCATGGCGCGCTTATCATAAGTCTTAATTTTGACTTGTTTATCATCTAAATTTTATATATCTTTTAACTTATTCACACCTGAAACATCAAGTGGACAATGCAATTTTTTTCTAGTTATGTCAAGTCAACTTTTGACTAGCTAGAGTTGTTTTTTACAATATATTTCAAAACTGACATATATTGCAAACATATCAGAGAGCTCCTTTGGGATTAGTCTGATCTGGGTCTACACGGTTTACAAAGGACAAATCTACTATTGCTAGGTAGACTGTTTGTAAATGACTAATATACTCGTCGCAAGGGTCCAATGGGTTAAAACTGTGTCTGTTAATTGCTAAAAAGGGGTGGGGTCATTTTTCGATGGGGGTCGATATATTTCAGGAGGGGTCAAAACACTTCATGAGGGGAGTCATAGTACTATGACCGGGGGGTCAAATTTCGACGTCGAATTATGACCGGGGGGTCATTGTATGATATCGAAAAATGACCGGGGGTCATTCTACGTCGTCGAATTTTGACCGGGGGGTCATTTTTCGATGGGGGTCAAAATACTTCTTCGTTACACCGGCGTTATGATACCATATATAAGTACACAGTTAGAAGATTCGTTAAGTGTAGTTTGAACAATCTTGATAGAGGACATGTAGAGATAAGGTGTGCCAAATATCTAAGCCTAGCATACTGTGGTTTCAGACAAGGAGTTCGTCTAGGTTTTCATTAAAAGAAATAATCTATATTTAGCTCCTTGTTTAACATATCGGAACTATTTCAACAATATAAGTAAAGTACCTCTGCCAAATTTCACAATGCCAAATATCAGAGCTCTGGCAATATTAGTTTCAGAGAAGACGATGTTTGAAAAATTTACTATGTAACTCTATGTTAAACTCTGACCTCCGGGGCGGGTCATTTATTACCACAGGGACAAAATTTGAACAATCTTGATAGAGGGTCTGAAGATGATGCTTTGCCAAACATATAAGTTCAGGGTACTGTGGTTTCACACAGAAGATGTTTTAAGTATTCATTGAAAAATATATTTTAGCTCTTGTGACCTACATATGCAATGGACCGGAACTATTTAAATAAGTTTGAAAGGGGACCCTATGAGGATTATTCCAAGCAAGTTTGGTAAAACTCCATCAAGTGTTTTAGTATGAGATGTCATTTAAAGAAGTGTTGACGACGGACGGACGATGGACGAGCGAATAGATGAGCGAACGGGCGACACAGCACAGTCAAAATATATCACCTTGCCACTATATGCCAGGTGAGCTAAAAATTGATAAATCTTAACTGAATGAATTTCCAGACGACAACCTCAAAGCAGACGATATCACGACATGACAAGGGTCAAGGTAGCAGAACTCCTTTTGAAACTGTATTTGCAATGCGTTGCAGTCATAAATGTACATACAGTCGAAACTCGATAATTCGAAACCCGCTTTAGTTCGAACAAACCCATATTTCAAAATTAAAACGTGGCATAGCCACGTTTTAACTTTGAAATACGGGTATGTTCGACTTAAGCGAGAAGGTCGATTTAAACGAGTTCGAAGTATCGAATTTCGACTGCAATGTTCATCTGATAAGGATAGCCTAATTTGACCGATGGAAGCTTCGCCTGTGTGAGACAGGGAAGTAGAACATGACATGTCACATGACCAGCATAGAAACACTCCTACAACTAAGGGAGTGTGTATTCCGGTGAATTTCCTTATTCCATATCATGTTGACGTCCTAAAATTAGATCTCTGCAGGTACATATATACATGTACTCGTATAGAGAGAAAAAACGTTATTATTTCTAAACGCATGGTCGCTGACATAAATGATATCACCAATTCCAATAGGTGCTATAACCAAATTATTTATATAACGCTCTTTTCACACAGGCCTAGTGCGTTCAAATCGGCTTACATCAGATTAACAAGTGAAACAGAACCTCATAGAAACACATAAGTTATGTATTGCTATTGGGTTTCGTTTTATTCATTCATTCATTATTAATTCGAATAAGTAATATCATTTATTCAAATAGGAGATATCACTTATATGAATAAGTGATATAACAAAAAGGAACAAAATAAAATGGCGCCTTCTTATTTAGGCGACGCAATCTTTTTATTGGTGATATCACCTTTCAAGTGATATACCTAATTCAAAAATAGATATGATTTTTAATGGTTTATGTAAAATATTCAAATAAATGATATCACCTAATCGAATAAGTGATATCACTTATGAAAGTCAATAGGTGATATTATATTTGGATTGGTGATATCATCTAATCGAATAAGTATATATAGTTGATATGACTATTCAAATAGGTGATATTCTAATAGGTGACTATCACTTGTGAATTTTCGTAAGTGATATCACCTATTCGAATAAGAAATATTGTCAGTTTTATGAGTTATATGACATGCAACATTTAAAGGGAACAAAAAATATAACTACGGTCTTGTAATGCCGTTTTACTTTTTAATATTATTTGGTGATGTCACTCATTCGAATAGGTGATATCACTTATTCAGAAAGTTGATATAGGTGATATCAACTAGATTAATTTAAAAAGGTATTATCATTCATGAAAACTAATAGGTTATATAACTTGTTTGAATAGACGATAGCACTCTTTCGAATCAGTGATATCACAATCCGAATAAGTGTTATTATATAAATATTAGACGGCAGTTTGCGTGACATTCAAATTGTCAACCCGAGAAACAGAATGTCACCCCGAGGCGAAGCCGAGGGTGACATTCTTGTTTTCGAGGGTTGACAATTTGAATGTCACGCAAACTGCCATCTAATATTTATTTTATTACACCGAGCTTAGCAACACTGGCTGTAATATCGTCTCGTTCGTATTTTATAATATAAAATATGTTGTGAATACCAATTTAGAACAGGACGCGGGAAACGACGTCACATTGTGTATATCGTTACAACAAAGAAAGAAGAATAGAGAAAATAATATCATATAGAGTGACAAAAAGAATATATCATATAAAAGTTTGACAATATTATTAGTGACAGTATACATCCTTTCATCAATGAGAGAAGAATAGAGAAATAATATCATAAAGAGTGACAAAAAGAATATCATATAAAAGCTTGACAATATTATTAGTGACAGTATACATCCTTTCATCAAAGAGAGAAGAATAGAGAAAATAATATCATATAGAGTGACAAAAAGAATATCATATAAAAGTATGACATTATTATTAGAGACTTAATTTTTGGATAGATGTAAAAGACATGCAAACTGTTTCATTTTGGTCTATGGGAAATTAACATTGTAACTCAAAGCGAGGTAATAACACTTCTTATTTTCTATAAGTGATATCACCTATTCAAATAAGTTATATGACCTAAAATCGAATACCACTTATAAAAATTGTAAAACATATAGGCAATATCATCTTTTCGAATAGAATATATGTGATATCACTAATTCGAATATGTAATATCACTTGGGTGAGAGTCTGATAGATTTTTAAGTGACCGCACTTCCTTCAAAAATGTGATATCACTTGTAAATATGAATAAGTTATATCACAAAATGAGAATAAAAAGTAAAACGACACGCCTAACGTCATATATTTCTACACGAATTTGATATAAAAAGTTAATTAATAGTGTGTTATGAGTAGAATTACATACGCGTAGATCTATTAACCCTTCGCCCAGCAGGCACACACCGTTGTTTCAACGTTGAATCAAATTTGATTTTCCGTCGTAACGTTGATCAACCTGATTTCAACCATAGACGACCATTGATCGGTAGCCAATTTACAGCCAACGTTGAATCAACGTTGAATCAACGTTTATAATGGTTGTAGATAAAAAATTAAAAAATACTGAAATTGAAATTTCTGATTAATTATATCGCAGTGTTTAATGTCTAACCACGTCGACTATGACTTATCGTTAAAATAAATTCAATTTAGAAAATCTAATGACAACGTTGAATCAACGTTGAATCAACGTTGATAATGGTCGCCCAGCAGTTGATTTTCCGTCGCAACGTTGATCAACCCTTTTTCACCCTTGGACGACCATGGGTCGGTACCGAATTTATTGCCAACGTTGAATCAACGTTGAAAATGGTCGTGGGAAAAAACAAATCGATGAAAATGAAAATTCTGATAAATTATATTGCAGTGGTTATGTCTCATCACGTCAACTATGATTTATCGTAAAAAAATAAATTCAATTTAAAAATCTACTGCCAAAGTTGAATCAACGTTGAATCAACATTGTCAGATAATGGACGTAGGTAAAAATTATTATTTTTTAATAAATAATCATAACAACTTCAACTTAAATATTAATTTGATACTTCATAGTTTAGATGCAAAAGAAATAAGTTCTAAGTTCTTAATAGTAAGCACTGAACTTTACATTCAAGTTTACAATTAAAATGAATAAAATACAAAAAGCAAGAAAAGCAAACCAATTCAATGTAAAAATGTTTAATTATAGATACTCAGCGTACTAATAAATGAAGCAACCATATTTGATAAGCTGTAATCAAATATCTTCCAACGCCCATGCGTTGTCTACTCTACTATTAGTAGAGTAGAGCTCCTAAAACCTAAGTAGAAGGGAGCATTTGAAAATAAAACAATATCTGGAGAAAACAACGCACACAAAAACGGACAGCCCACTCGAAACAATGTTGTTTTGACGTTGAATCAACGTCATTTCAATGTTGAAACTTCAACCATTATCAACGTTGAATCAACGTTGAGGTTCAACGTCAACACAACTTTCAAAATCAAATATAAATCGTACGTTGTTTCAACGTTGAAGTTCAACGTTGATTCAACGTTGGTGTGCCTGCTGGGCGCTTGCTAGTCGCAACATGAGTAACTGCCGCAAGTAACAGTTTGCATCCAGATTAGACACCACGTAACGCGGTGTCTGATCTGATTCCAGATTGGAAGTTGACCTTCAATCATGATAAGGTTTTTAAAAAAATCAGCTAAAATTGATATTTGATATTTTCTTATTAAATCTGCACTCGCAACTACTCGGGCAACTTTGATCTACGAAAATCTACGAGAGTATCCGATTGTAAAATATCGTTACCATTTCAGTCCGTGTCTGACCCCGTGACCTAAGGGGAACGAGTTAGACATGTTAAATGTTAGACAATACTTTTGCTTTGTCATTTTGGCAGCTAATCCACAACAGTTACAGTACATATAGGTACTTTATGTACCTTTATGCAAACCATTGAACGACAGTAAGTATTTCTTGATAACTCTCATTCAGGAATAATATCTGCCAGGCTTCGGTCTAATTATTACTAATTGTTGGGTTGAGGATGATCGAGTGGACGACAAACCAGATGCAATACACAGTCGATTCAAATATTTGACTATTTGGTGTAGTTTTTATAGACTTTATTGCAAAATTACAAACAGTGTAGAATCAGATTAGATGGCTCCTATAGGAGCCATCTGACCTGAGTCTACATTGTTTGTATAATACAAGTGCACTTGTCATAAGTACACAGTATCAGGAACGTAGATAGATTATATCTAATATTCGTTTCCTGACAGTATGTAAAGAATGCATAAACGCCCCAGTAGGGGTTAATGTGTCAACGTCAGAAAACATCAGGGCTGCCATAAGTTGATAATAAAAATCCTAAGATTTCAAATTTTCATTTTTTAGATGCAATTTTACTTATCGTACTTTACCCCATAGTCTGTTTCTTGTTTTGAAGACACCTGACTGCTTAAAACAGGTTGAAAGTAAAGCAGAATGTGCCTTAAGGCACATTCTGCTTTACTTTTAGCCTGTTTTAACCTTCCATCTGTTAGGATAAAAATCCGAAGACTTAGGAAAAATCCGGAGAAATGGCAGCCCTGAAACATCTGCACATCATGTAGACATGTTATATAAAGCACCTCATGTATATCTATACCAATAATGTTATCAAAGTTTGTTACCAGATTTTAACCTCTGACTGTCATATCATGTTCTATATTTAACAGGTTTTATCTTTGACTACCAGTAAATGCGGCAACGAAAGTTGGCTATGGTAATAAACTGTTATGGGAATAGGGTTCTGAAGAAAAAGATGCAAGCAGTGTAGAACCAGATCAGTATCACATTGGAAACCAGGCATTCAGTACAAGTGTTTGCACTGTTTATCAAATGGCATAGTTAGCAGTGTACAATTTTGGTGTTTTTGTCTACAATGTGTGAAGATACTGATTCTTTTGTGGTTTCAGAACTCAAGTTTAACATTGGTGTAGACCAAGAACAGTCCTAAATTATGTACTGAAACTTCTATGTCTGCAATTCTTAATTTATTAATACAAGTTTTGCTGTATTTGCAGTACTCTAATAACATTTGTTTTCTTATTACAGGCCACATAACAGTTGGATTATTACTAGAGAAGAACCTGCAGGATCATGACATTCGACATAGGAGTCACTGATATCCCATTCCTGGGCTTGTCCATGGATAGACTTTGAAGGAGCGTTCCATCAGGTATGCATATGAAATCAGGACTGCCATAAGTTGATCATGAAAAATCCTAAGATTTCCGAATTTTCTATTTTTTGAAATGTTATAACTAATTACTTTCAACCTGCTTTAAGTAATCCCGCATGAAAAATATAAATTTGAAAATCTTAGGATTTTTCAAAATCAACTTATGGCAGCCCTGGCTAGACTATCTTCTAAAATTTAATTTGAATGCCTTTCACAGTTTAAAATATAAGTTGTTTGCAACAATTGTTTTTTGTTACTGTTTTAAAAATGCAATATTATAAATTTAACTTTCAAAAGGCGCAGTGGGTTAAAAAGCTTGGATTTTGACGAGTCTCATCTGGATTCAAACTGTTTGCAAAGGTATAAGCACTGGGTTCTGCTGTTCACATGCAAAGAATTATTGTAGCACAAAAGCAATGCAGAAAACTGTAATCAGAGCCCATTACCCCATTAATATACCTTTTTACAACTTTGATTTATTCCTCCACTGAAGTAAATAATTCCACTTTATACAGTCATGAATAATTGTACCTCGAGAAATATTTTTTTATTTCCTAGCAGATTATAGCATAAAACAGTGTGAAAAATAAGCAGAATGCACCTTAAGGCGCATTCTGCTTTACTTTCAACCTGCTTTAAGTAGTCACATGTCTTGAAAACTAGAAACCAGGCTTTGGGGTAATGGGTTAAACAATTGTCTTACATGAAACAATTTAAGTATTCAGTTCATTTATTGTAACTGATTTCTTTCAGGAAATTCTTCAACACAGCCAGACAGGAAAACAATTAACACAGACAAAGGGGTGTGAGACTTGTTGCATAAAGTGAGACAGTCATTATAATCTGTGGAAGCAAGATGTAAGTTAAGTTTTTTAGGTTCATACTTTAGGCAGGTGGTGGGCAGGCCCTGGGATATTTTTTCCTTTCACCAAATGAAAAAAGTTGGAGCCAAAATTATTTTTTGGAGCCAAAGTTGGAGCCAAGTTTTATCCAAAGACGGAGCTTAAAGCAGGGTGAAAGTAAAGCAGAAAGCTTCTGCATGATTAAAGCAGCCACCATTAAAATTTAATGCTAAGACGAAATGTTGATGTGTCAACAGGCCCTTCTATGGGAGAAAGGTCTTAATATATTACCCAATACCAATTTTATGCCTTTATTTCTCCATTGAAGAAAATGATGCCAATTTAAAGTCATGAATATGTTTCATAAGAAATATTTTTCTCAATACTTGCAGGTTGTAATAAAGCAGGCTGAATGTAAAGCAGAATGTTCTGCTTTACTTTCAATCTGCTTTTTGAATTGCATTGGATTTGTTATGATTTTATGTCGCTTTAACAGTATTTCAGTCATATCGGGACATCCAGCTAATTACAGGTGGGGGAAGACCGCAGAAGCCCTTTATTCACTGTAAAAAGCTATACATAGCTAATGTTAAAATGTTATACATGTATGTGAACCGACTTTAAATAAAATTTGAATTGAATTGAACTGTTTTAGGCACAAATCGACAAATGGGTAGTACCACCAACCTTCAGCAAGCCAGCTTGAAGGCTTTCCCACATGAAAAAGCTGAATGGCTAGACTGGGATTCGAACCAACAGCCATGAGGAGATGTAAGTCTGAGTGACTATACCACTAGGCCAAGGAGGTCCCCACTGTCTGCTTGTTGGCAATTACCTGCCTTTAACCCTTTACCTGATAGCCTATTTATAGTACTTAAGATAGATGACTACTTAAAGCAGGTTGAAAGTAAAGCAGAATGCGCCTTAGGGCGCATTCTGCTTTACTTTCAGCCTGCTTTAAGCTATCATGTGCTATAATATAGAAAATATTCCCTATAATACATATTCATTACTGATTAAATTGGAACTATTTTCTTCAGCGGATGAATAAATCATATGCGCTAAAAGGCGCTTCTATTGGGGAAAGGGTTATAGGTTCATACTCTTTCTGATTGGTTGGTTGCACTAAATGACTAATTATTGCTTTCTTTTACAGGGCTGGTGTAAGGATCCGGTCCACTGTCGCTGCTTTGTGTAAAAGCAATATTCATCGTGGAAGCAGATGGACTTTGAAGCAATCATTCCATTCCTCATTAGTCAGACATGCATCTGTCCAGACTGGCAGTGAGAGCTATGACTATGTTATTGTAGGAGCCGGTTCAGCAGGCTGTGTGCTCTCCAACAGACTCACTGAGAGTGGAGAGGACAAAGTTCTCGTCCTGGAAGCAGGGCCTACTGACTTCTCATGGAAGATATGGATGCCTGCAGCTCTCATGTATAACCTGTTTGATGATAGGTATAACTGGTTCTACCATACTGAGCCCGAGGCAGCCATGAATAACAGGGTTATGTACTGGCCACGCGGACGGGTTCTAGGAGGATCATCATCCCTAAATGCTATGGTGTATAATAGAGGTCATGCTCTAGACTACGACAGGTGGGAGACAGAAGGGGCCACAGGCTGGTCATATGCAGATTGTTTACCTTACTTCAAGAAGGCCCAGTGTCATGAGCTTGGAGGGGATGACTACAGAGGAGGGGCTGGTCCCCTACATGTTTCCAGAGGAAAGACCAACCATCCACTGCACCATGCCTTCCTTGAAGCTGGGCAACAAGCTGGTCACCCTATCACTCAAGACATGAATGGGTACCAGCAAGAAGGAGTAGGATGGATGGATATGACAGTGCATAAGGGCAAACGTTGGAGTGCTGCTGAGGCATATCTTCATCCAGTGAAATCTCGTCCAAACCTCAGTATTAAAGTCAAGACTCTAACTAATAGAGTCCTGTTTGATGGGCAAAGAGCAATAGGGGTAGAGTATATAGAAGATGGACAGACAAGGCAGGTGATGGCTAATAAGGAAGTGATTCTGTGTGGTGGGGCCATCAACTCTCCACAGTTACTCATGTTGTCAGGGGTAGGCAATGCAGACAGCTTGAAAAAACTCGATATACCAATTGTTGCATCCCTTCCTGGAGTAGGACAAAATCTGCAGGATCATTTAGATGTAAGCATCCAGCACAAGTGCTCAAAACCAATCACACTGTACTCTGCACAGTGGAAGTATCCTCATAATATGATAAAAATTGGCCTTCAGTGGTTTCTGGCAGGAACAGGATGGGGTGCAACGGGACATTTTGAAACAGGTGGATTTATTCGAAGTCGGCCGGATGTAGAACACCCAGATCTTCAGATTCACTTTGTTCCATCTGCTGTCAATGATCATGGGAGAGAACTGGTAGATTGCCACTCTTACCAAATTCATATCGGACCAATGAGAGCTAAGAGCAAAGGTCATGTGACTCTGAGGTCTCGTAACCCAAATGAACATCCAAAGATTGTTGCCAACTATTTGACTGCAGATGGAGATATGGAAGAACTGAAAGCAGCAGTGAGACTTGCTAGAGACATTATGGCACAGAAAGCCTTTGAGGAGTTCAGTGCAGGAGAGTTACAGCCTGGTCGAGAGATGCAGACAGATGCTCAACTGGAAGAATTCATTCGCAATACTGGTGATACAGACTACCATCCCTCCTCAACATGTAAAATGGGACAATCGAGTGATAGTCTAGCAGTTGTAGACCCAGACACCAAGGTGATAGGACTGGAAGGTCTGCGTGTTGTTGATGCCTCCATTATGCCAAGCGTGGTCAGTGCAAACCTCAATGCTCCTACTATAATGATAGCAGAAAAGGCAGCAGACATTATCAGAGGATTACCTCCATTGGAGAAATCTTGTGCACCTGTATATAAGTCTAAAACAGTAGATGCTCAAAGATGAGGGAAGTTATTTTTAACCCTTTAGCTGCATAGCCTGCCTCTAGTTTTGAAGACATGTTACCATTTAAAGCAGGTTGAAAATAAAGCAGAATGCGCCTGAAGGCGCATTCTGCTTTACTTTAAGCCTGCTTTAAGCTATCATCTGCAAAGATTATGAAATATATCTTACGGTACATTTTCGTGACTGTATAAATTGGAACTATTTTCTTTAGTAAAGGAATGAATTATATGCACTAAAAGGGCTGGCTAAGGGGGAAAGGGTTAAGATATGTAGGAAATTATAACATATACTACTAAATTATGTTAGATACCATGTGAGGACTCAGGCAGAGTAAAGCAGGATCCATTCGCTTCACTTTCAGCTGGCTTTAATCCTTTACCACAAAGCCTACATGTTAGTTTTGAAGACACTTAAAGCAGGTTGAAAGTATAGCTGAATGTGCCTTAAGGCTTTACTTTCAGCCTGCTTTAAGCTAGCAATCTGCTAGGATATAGGAACTATTTCTTATAGTGTTCATGTATATTCATGACTGAATAAAGTGGAACTACATGTATTTTCTTCAGTGGAGGAATACATGTACTTTAAAAAAAGAGTAGAAACGCATATTTATTGAATATAGGGTTAATGATCATTAACTGGTGTTAATTACAGATGGCAAAGTAAAGCAAGATGAAAGTAAAACAGAAAGCTCCTTCAGGAACCATCCACTTTACTTTTATCTGGTTTTAAGCAGTCAACTGCATTTATCTTTTCAGCATCTTAGGCTGCTAAAGTTTACATTGCAAACAACTTGGATCCAGATCAGGGACCTGTTTCATAAAACTTCGTACGACAAACCTTGTCCTAAGTCAGATTATAAAAGTCTCAATTATTATTTATTTCTCCATCTAATCCTGTCTTGTGACATCTTTTTGGAATCGTCTTGAAAAGACGATTCCAAAAAGATGTCATAAGACAGGATTAGATGGAGAAATCAGAAATTAAATGTATTTTAAAGTTTGGACTTACGATTGTTTTTGTCGTACGAAGTTTTATGAAACGGGCCCCAGATGTAGCATAACAAAACCCACTTTCAGGATTCAAACTGTTTGGCATCCTTATATATCAACAGTCAACAATTTTTAGCAAACAATATTTTGGATAATGGATAACCCATTACTCCATAGATACACATTTTTATGCATTAAATTAATTCCTTTACAGAAGAAAATAGTTTCAATTGATACAGTCATTGATACAGTCATAAATATGCATCATAAGAAATGTTTTCTTATTCCTTGCAGACAGTAATTTAAAGCAGGCTGAAAGTAAAGCATATGGCGCATTCTGCTTTACTTTCAACCTGCTTCAAGTGGTCATATGTCTTCAATACTAGAAGAATAGCATGGAGAAACGGGTTAAACAGATGTTTAAATGATGAATGGCAGTGAGAGTGGACAACTATGAACATATGATAGAATTTAGTGGAGATGGGGTACAATTTTGTTTCTTTCCTTTTGATCATGATGTAAATACACATGTTTACTCCATGATTTGGTGTATAATTATCCCTTTCCCCAATAGAAGCGCCGTTTAACGCATTCAGTTTATTCTTCCGCTAAAGAAAATAGTTCCAATTTATACAGTTATGAATATGTATCATACGGAATATTTTTTTATTCTAGCAAGTGGTAGCTTAAAGCAGGCTGAAAGTAAAGCAGAATGCTTTTTATAGTCACCTATTTTCAAAACTAGAAACAGGCTATTGGGTAAAGGGATAAGGTTAAATATTCAATAAACTTTAAAAAGTTTGGAGTGTGAATTAATATTTTAGCCATGCCATAAGAAAACCATTGAGGCTTATTGCATTGCAAACAGTGATGGGCCACAGCATTCTGCTTTACCTTAAGCCTTCTTTAAGCTACCATATCAGCTAAGAATATAGAAAATATTGAGGCTTATTGCATTGCAAACAGTGATGGGCCACAGCATTAAGCTACCATTCTGCTTTACCTTAAGCCTTCTTTAAGCTACCATATCAGCTAAGAATATAGAAAATATTTCTTATGGTATTTAAATAAAAACAAATGTAATAGTAAGCATGTTTTATGCATATATTTTACATTTTTCATATTATATTATCTACTATTATTTCTTATGGTATATATCCATGACTGTATTGAATAAATGGAATTATTTTCTTAAATGGAGGAATGAATTAAATGTGTTAAAAGGTGTACAGTGGAGAATCTGTTATTCTTTCCCAATAAACGCGTTTACGCTAAAACTATTATTTGCAGTGAAAACAGTTTGGAGCCAGATCAGACGCCGGGTAACCCGGCGTCTGATCAGGCTCCAAACTAATTGCCACCAAGATAAACAAGAATTATCAGAATTGTCCAAAAGTTGCTCTTTTCTACGTTTTAGTGCTTTGCGTTTGCGTACGTTTGCGTTTAAACTGGAAAGAATAACAGATTCTCAACTGTATCTATACAGTAAAGAGTTAACATCTCCAGGAGCAGTGCAAATTAAAAAAAAAAGTAATCAGTCTGTTGCAGTATTCAACCCTGGTTACCCAATTGAGATACCTTTTTACACCTTTAACCCATTACCCCATAGCTTGTTTCTAATTTTGAAGACAGGTGACTATTTAAAGCAGGTTGAAAGTAAAGAAGAATGTGCCTTAAGGCTCATTCTGCTTTACTTTGGCCGCTTTAAGCTACCATCTGCTAGGATATAGAAATTATTTCTAATGGTTCATATTCTTGGCTGTATAAATTGGAACTTTTTTATTCCGTGGGGAATAAATAAAAGGTGTTACCCAATAATTAAGATACATTTTTGCGCCTTTAATTTATTCCTCGACTAAAGAAAACATATCTCCCTTAACCATCTGTCTTCAATACTGAAAACAAACTATTAGGGAATGAGTTAAGGTGCAATAGTTTTGGTTAAAAACATTAAGCCAGTCCATTCATTGATTCCCCCCTCATTGTTCTCACTTGGTGTGAAAATACAGGTAGATCACAAGAAAATTGCTCAGGTAACGGCTCAGCCATCTGAAGCTTTGAATAGAGGCCCTTACATAATAGATCTTAATAGGTTTTTCAATGGGTTTAATACTAACCGCTATCAAATATTAGGTGCGGGCCTCACATGAGACGCCTGAGTGATTCTTTGCCTATTAATGACGCTAGCTGAGTAAGTGCATGGGCTCCAATGCTTTGATTCAAACTTTCTAGGTGCTAGGTGTTACCACCCAAGCTTGGTCATGTAATGTCTTTAAACTCAGCGCTTTTGGACTACAGTCAATTACTTCGATATCTCAAGTCAAACATATCCTTTTTTTTCAAAATTTATACTAAGCCTAATTTTAACTTTGAAACACGTATATGTTTGACTTAAGTGATATCAAAATAATGAAATTCATCTGAAGAAATATTGGTAAGTTTGAGTTAAGCGAGATACTGAAGTTTGGCTGTATATTTTGACAGATGAGGGGATCATTTATTAGAGACGGAACGTTTATTAATATGGGAGTATACCGTAGCTTTCTTATGGCATATGACTCTTATGTAAAACATTCCATTGTATTATCATGACAGATTTCATCAATTAAAATGTGATTCTTAATAAAGGAATTATTTGTATTTTAACTTTTGGGGTTATAATTTACACCTAGCTTCTGCATATTCTGTATATATTTGGCTGCCTAAACTATTATAATATTCACGGTAGACAGATTTTGAATTGTGCATAAATGCATGATCATGTACATCTTTATAACTCCCTTTATCCTTTTCCCCATTTTTTTTCAGTATTGAAGACAAATAGTTGCTTAACCCATTTACCCCATAAATAAGCCTTTTTACGCCTCTAATTTATGTTTCCATTTAAGAAAATAGTTCCACTTATACACTTTTTCTGCATTCTTGTAGATTATAAGTAGCTTAAAGCAGGTGCAGAAAGTAAAGCAGAATGTGCCTTAAGAAGCATTCTGCTTTACTTTCATCCTGCTTTAAGTGGTCACCTGTCTTCAAAATCTAAATATAAGGCTATTAAAATGGTAATGGGTTACGGCAGGCTGAAATTAATAGGCAGATTTAATTCCTTATGGGTCATTTTGCTTTACTTTCAGCCTGCTATAAGTTACCATCTGGAAGGATCCTAAGAACATATCTTATTAATGGTGCATATTCATGGCTATATAAATTTAGTGGAACTATTTTCTTTAGTGAATGTATAAATCAAAGGCACAAAAATGTGTATCATTTGGGTAATGCATACATCAATATTTTCAGATGAATAAGGGAACTTAGCTTAAGTTTGTCTCTCAGCTGAGATTTGTAACATTTTAATACTCCAATAAATGCAGAAACTATATGATTTCAAAAGTTTATGTCACAATTATACCCTGGAAAAGTTTTGACAGCTTAACCCTTCTTCATGCATCTGTTGGTGACCTTTAACTTTTGCCTGCTGATCGCAACTTCACAGTCTTTTGCAAACAGTTTGGATCAGATGCAGTGTAATGTAGTGTTTGATCTGGATCCAATCTGTTTGACACTCATCTTTAGGTTTTTACTTTAACTCTTTCAACTCTGAAGTAACTCTTTTAAATTGGTTTATTGTGTTACCTTGTGGATCATTTCAGTTACCAAAACGTCACTTCAACCAGTGTGTACTGCCACAGGGATTCTGGGTAATACTAAGTTTAATAAATACTGGCTGCTCTAAATTAGCAAACAGCACAGATCTGGGTCCACACTATTTATTTTAAACAGGTCCATCATGCCCATGTTGAAAGATTTAATAAAAATGTATTAACCCATTACCCCATAGCCTATTTCTAGTTTTGAAATCATTAGGTACTACTTAAAGCAGGTTGAAAGTAAAGCAGAATGCGCCTTATGGTACATTTTGCTTTACTTTTAGCCTGCGTTAAGCTATTATCTGCTAGGATATAGAAAATATTTCTTATTCACCGTACATGTTCATGACTTTATATAAAGGAACTTTTTTCTATAGTGGAGGAATAATTTAGATGCATACCCGGTATTAATTTAACAAATTTTGTAGTCAACAATTTCAAAGCACTGGATAAGGGTTAAAAACATCTCATCCTGATCCAAACTGTTTTTAACCCTTATCCTGCTTGTTTGAAAAGTAACAGTAGAAAACTTCATTTTTCCCATTACTCTATAAATACACCTTTTTACACTTTTAATTTATTCCTCCACTGAAGAAAATTTTAAGATCCATTTTATACATATAGTCATCATAATTCACCATGCTTTACTTTCAACCTGATTTTAGTGGCCACCTATCTTCAAAACTAGAATCAGGCTAAGGGGTAGTCACCAGGCTTAAAGAATCCTGATTTTTAAGAGCACTCTTGTCTTGAACAGTTTGGATCAGGTTCAGACTTCAACAAGCGTGCAAACAGTTGTCGTCCTTAAACTCGATGTCCGGTTCATTCTTTAAGGCCTTTCGCTACCGGAAGTCGGTCTTGCGGGCGAGCGGATATGCGTCTTGGCAACATAGACTTTTTCCGTATGTGCGTATACTAGAAAATTTATATAAAGGAAAATGTTGATACGATTTAGTATAATCCTTCATAGCGCAGTGAGCAGAGTGACAGACTAAAAATTCAATGGTCATAGGTTCGAGACCCATCCAATCCAAATATTTTTTTTAAGTGTCCGATTTATTGACTTGTCAATCCATAACGCAGTAATCAAGGGACATGTTATGTTTAGTCTTTGTTGATTAGAATAAGTGATGTTATATACGGTCCAATTATATGTCCACTTACATGTACGTTTTAATTTAATGACTTACAAGTCAATAAAATCGGTATGCATGTATACGATTTGATCGAACTTATAATAAAGCCACACATTGAAGCTTATCAATACGTCAACCTTTTAAAGATCAACAATTGCCCATTATTATTATGTTTAAACAATAGAATTAACCTTGTATGCAAGTCCGTGAATAAATATAGCGCATTTTAATGACAGAATTCTAATTTTAAGGTAAGTAACTGTATCTCAACTTCAAATTGCCCCCATTTTAATAAGAAAATCTGTTATAACAACAAATCCTGAATGTAATATTTTCTAATTTTTTCTGACCAACTGTTTCATCAACCATATATTTGAAATAAATGAAAAAAATATACATTGTACATTGAATGAGTCAGTTTTTTGTAATTCAATTTTTTAGCATTTTGCAAAATTTAAATAGCTGATAACATCTTTCTGAACACCTTTATTCAAAATGTTTTTAGCTTTTCTTGTAATGAATGTTGTGGACTTCTTATTGGGCTAGACTAATAGTCTTTAGCTTTATTTATTTTTGAGAAAAATAAAATCATCAAAATTCCAGGAAATTGTCAGAAAAAGAGACCTTAAAGACAAACCACACGATAGATTTTGCTTATATTATCACAAATTGATTCTAAGCCTATTATCATTCTTCATGAAAAGTTTCATAACAATTGTATGGAAACTAAGTGCACATGCGAAGTACCTTAAGACAAAATTCAAGAGGACCATATACTTAAACTTCAGCAGTGAGTTTTTCGCAGGCATTTTAGTTATGTGTTGAATTGCTGACCCTCATAGCTTAATTAAACTTTTCTGCAGTGTTTATAAGACAGAAAGTAGAGCAAAAAAAAAAGTGAAAGTTTTGCTTTACTTAAATTTAGCCTATTTTAAAATATTTAGCTCCTTTAACCCTTTCCCACATAGCATATCTCTAGTATTGAATATAGGTGTCCACTTAAAGCAGGTTGAAAGTAAAGCAGAATGCGCTTTAAGCGCATTCTGCTTTACTTTCAGCCTGTTTTAAGCTATCATCTGCTAGAATATAGAAAATATTTTGTATTATACATATTTATGAATGTATAAATTGGAACTATTTTCTTCAAGGCAAGAATAAACTGAATGCGCTAAAAGGCGCTTCTATTGGGGAAAACCATTCAAAATTTAGGTATGATTGCCTATGAAAAATGTAGAACATGATACATACACATTACCAGTTGACAGAGCGATACAGAGTGATGTATTTAGCTCGAGACGTTTTTGGCAGAAATAGCCGATCTGACGATCCGCCAAAAACGTCGAGAGCTAAATGCAACACTCTGTTGCGCACTGCCAACTGGTAATGTGTTTATTATATGCCTTGAATACAAACCAGAAACAACTAAATAGTTGTTTAAATAATTTTATATCCAAAATTTATTAGCAGAACAAGATTTTTTGTATGTCACAAAGAATAACGTGGCACTCGTACATGTACGTAAATGACGTCACGTCAAATCGAAAGCGAGGTCAGAGTAAAATATAAAGTGGCTGATACAAGGTGGCTGATACAGACTCTTGTATTTTACTCTGCAAATACACGCGGAAACGCTCGATATCACTCGAAGGCATATAATAAAAAGGCATTTCCATGAGGAATAGCCTATAACTGGCATTAACATGTGTTTCTTTAAGGTGCTCAGTGTGTTTTATCACGGTCCTAAGGACTGACACCGGGTGTCTTAGTCCTTTGTGTAAGTTTTATACAGTAATTATAATTTAAAAAAAATTCTATACATTCCTTTTAGAAATGTAATATTTGAAATCATAATTGAAATTTAATTAATAATACAATAATTAGTATTACCTTATATTAGTAGTTATGAAGTAAAAGTAGTAGAAGTAGTAGTAGTAGTAGTAGACTCTAAGTAGATCTAGATCTAACAAGCAGAAGTTATAGTATTAGAGATATAGTAAATTAGTATATATTTTGTTATAACCCCAATGATGATAATTATGCTAATAATAATAATAATGATGATAATATTATTAATGCTAATTTAAAAAAAGAAAAATTATTTTTATTTATATTGTAATTTTATTATTATTATTTTATTAGATCTGTTATTATCATTAATTATAATATAGAGATCTAACGTTTGTTATAGGGACTTAGTTCCAATTATCATATTATTATAGCATTTATTAATGGGACTCACTAAGAATAAGAGAGATAGTAATTATCAATTAACACATATTCAACCCTCAGCAGCAAGTAGATCTACTACTCACCATTTTCAAACAGTGTTCATGACTGAAGAATACACTTGTCCTATGAAAACAGTGTAGACCCTGTTCAAAGGGCTCCTGCATGAGCCCTCTGATCAGGGTCTACACTGTTTGTCATTTTGAAATATATATGTACATATTATAAAACAAAAACAAACAAAACTTATAAGTTAAAAATAGACTATATATCTACTTTTAAAATATTGGAACCTGTAATTGCAGTGGCCAGCCAGTGCGTATACCTAGAAGTTAGAACTCGTGTTCCCGGAGAATAGTCACCATAAGATAAAAACAAAGGTTATCCAAATCAGTCGTTCAGTTGTGTCATTAGAATTCGCGACTCTGAGAAACACGAGACTTTTTCAATGATGGCTCAAATTGTCAAGAGTTTAAGACACATTCACCAATCAATTAGAACAGGAAGATGCACTATATGTTATTCAGCAAGACATATGTGTGATTCAGATGGATTTAGCCGCGAAAACTACGTTCCGGGTCGAATCAAGCGAAGGTTGGCACAGAGAAATTTGACAGTTGACGATCTGGTTCCAAGACATACAGCTAAGCCTAACACTGACATAGATAGTAACAGGTCAAACATACCAACAGAACAAGTAATACAAAAAGAACTTGACAATGCGTTTGTGGGCAGAAATACGCAGATAGAATTTCCTTCAGACATTGAACATGTGAAAAGCGTTAAACAAGTAATAAAACAAAAAAGTACAGTCGACCCTGGTAATACAAGTGTTGTGTTATTTCCTGGGCAGGGAAGTCAGTTTGTTGGAATGGGAAAACATCTTCTCAAGTATCCAGGTGTTTCAGAATTGTTTTCAAAGGCCAGCGAGTTTCTTCGTTATGATCTGCTGTCACTTTGCCTTAATGGACCAAGGGAAAAACTTGACATGACACGGTATTGTCAACCAGCAGTTTTCATAGCCTCATTGGCAGCACTTGAACAACTGAAGGAGGAACATCCAGTGGTATGTCGTGTCCATTTTTAATGTACATGTAAACGATATAATAGCAATTTAAGCTATAATACATGATAAAGTGTGATATCCATCTTAAGACGTCAAGACTGCGTCTCACAATTGGCATGCCATATCACAGGGGTTCATTGATGGATTTCAGGAACATGCTAGGGTAGTGAAAAATCCAGGACGTTTTACTACCTGGATTTTCACTACCCTAGCATGTTTGCTACCTTGTGGCTTTCGCAGCTGGTCTTTTCGCTACCTAGACTTTTTCACTACCAAGTTTTGTTTTTCACACCTCTTATTTACTAATACATGTAATGATGTATGCAGGCGCCATGCCCCCATGTAATGGATTTTTATTTACTGATCTGGATCTGAACTAACGTAAAGAAATGGAAAAAGTTTTATTTACTAATCTGGATTCATACTTAGACGAATTTTGACAAAATATTTACACAGACGCCACACGTCCACCCACTTAAGAGGTTTTTAATTTATTAATCTGGATCCAAATCAATGGAATCATCATATTTTTAATTTATTAATCTGGATCCCAAACAATGAAATCATCATATTTAAAAGTGATTATTTTATTAATCTGATTCAAAATTAAAGGACAGAAATTATTTAAATTTTAACGAAATATTTGCACAGACTCCACACTTTCACATCAGACATTTATTTTCCTTAATCTGAATCCAATACCGGGTATTATAATATATATAATTTTGACAAAATATTTGTGCATACGCCACAAGTCAACATGAGAGATTTATAATAAATATTTATTAATCTGGTTCCAAACCAATGGTTGATCTCCATAAAACAGATTTCATTTATATACGCTTCTCAATGCGGAAAATGATTTACTGATTGGATTTTTGCGGAAGCTGATTTGTATTACACAAAGAAATGTCATGGCATAAAATTAAAATTTCAGAAGCGTCTTTCAAAATTGTTTACTGTTAATTTCATTTTCAACTGCAACTTTCAGATCATTAAACTTTTTGATTTGATAATTGTAAATGTTGCTTGTGTACTACGCTAAATTTAAAGTACTAAAGTTAAATAATTTTAAAATAAATTACAATAAGTCATGAACAAAAATATATATTTTAGTTCGGTAATAAAACAAGAGGGTCTGAAGGCCCTGATATCGCTCACCATTTGTAATGAAGCCTGATACAGTGATAGCTTGACCTTTGAATTTCACCTGTTTTATTCGAAATCCATTCAAGTTTGTCGACCTACTGTAGTATAGTAGAGTACATCAAAGGCAGATAACTAGAGCCTAAACAATACTGAAATTAAGCCTTTTTCTAGCATTTCAAAGTATATCAAGGGCAGGTAACTATTGTCACAATGATTACATTACAACAAATAATTGCACTCCTTCGAGAACGTATAGCTACATCCTTTGTGTACAAGTATAATCAAAATCCATTGAAAACTGTAGTTGCAAGAGTGTAAACGCTGTAAAATATGGCATTTTCAGCAATTCAAAGGTAGATATCTCTTGATCTATTTGTCCGATTCCAACCATAATCACCCTTTTTCCAACTCTTATGGTCATATACAATATGGGCAAGTTTGAGAGAGCTTGGATAAATATTGTGGCCTCTAGAGCGTAAACACTGTTAAATATATCATTTTCAGCAATTCAAAGGTAGATAACTCTTGACTTATTAATCCGATTACAATCAAAATTGAACTCATCTGAAGTCTTATGATAATATACAATCTGAGTAAGTTTGAGAAAGATTGGATAAAATTTGTGGCCTCTAGAGTGTAAACATCGTTAAATATGGCATTTTCAGCAATTCAAAGGTAGATAACTCTCGACCTATAAGTCTGCTTTCAACCATAATCAAACTCATCTGAACTCTTATAGTAATATACAATCTGAGCAAGTTTAAGAAAGATTTGATAAAAATTGTGAACTCTATAGAGTGTAAACACCGTTAAAAATGGCATTTTCAGCAATTCAAAGGTAGATTACCCTTGATCTATTTCTCCGATTTCAACCAAAATCGAACTCATCCGAACTCTTATGGTCATATACAATCTGGGCAGGTTTTAGAAAGATTGGATAAATACTGTGGCCTCTAGAGCGTAAACACCGTTAAAAATGGCATTTTCAGCAATTCAAAGGTAGATAACTCTTGATCTATTTGTCCGATTTCAGCCAAAATTGAACTCTTTCGAACTCTTATGGTCATATACAATCTGGGCAGGTTTTAGAAAGATTGAATAAATACTGTGGCCTCTAGAGTGTAAACACTGTTAAATATGGCCTTTTCAGCAGTTCAAAGGTAGATTACTCATGACCTATTTGTCCGATTTCAACCATAATCGAACTCATCCGAACTCTTATGGCAATATACCATCTGAGCAAGTTTGAGAAATATTGGATAAAAATTGTGGTCTCTAGAGTGTAAACACTAAAATTGTTGACGATGCACGACGGACGCCGGACAATCAAGGATTGCAATAGCTCACCCTGAGCTAGCTCAGGTGAAGGTGAGCTAAAAAAAGAGGGGAGGGGGCGGGTGTTAGCGAAAATGTACTGGTAGCGAAACGTCCAGAGTAAAAGCAACACCCAGGGTAGAGTACTGACAGACAAGAACGCAACAGGGTAGCGAAACGTCAGCAACATTTGTCATCTTCTGCTTTTCTTAAAATAAATGTTTCTATATATTTCAGCTCACATGGCACGAAGTACTTTAGGATTGCTGGATGTCCGGCAACCGTCATCCATTGTCTGTCCATTCACAATTGGTTCATTAACACTCTAGCAGCTACAAATTTCATCTGATATTCATAAAGCTTGGTGACAATGTTTGTCTTGAAGAAATCTAGGTCAAGTTAGAATGTGGGTCATGTCCAGTCAAAAACTAGGTCACTAGGTCAAATCATAGAAAAACCTTGTTAACACTCTAGAGGCTACAAATCTCATTGTATCTTTATGAAACTTCGTCCCCCACAATAGTTTAGTCTTAGCAGACAAAGATAACTTGGGTGAGACGTTAAAACGAATCAACAACAATATGAACTTGGTCAAAATGTTTGCCTCATTGATATCTAGGTCAAGTTTGAATGTGTGTCATGTCTGGTCAAAAACTAGGTCACTAGGTCAAATGATAGAAAAACCTTATTAACTCTCTAGAGGCTATAAATCTCATTTGATTTTAATGCAACTTAGTCAGAATATTTTGCCTAATTGATATCCATGTCAAGTTCCAATATGAGTAATGTCTGGTCAAAAACTAGGTCACTAGGTCAAATCATAGGAAAACCTTGTTAACACTCAAGAGGCTGCCAATCTTATTGGATATTAATGAAACTTAGTCAGAATATTTGCCTCATTGATATCTAGGTCCCATTTAGGTCACTAAGTCAAATCAAAGAAAAAACAGTGTTAACCCTCTAGAGGCTACAAATCTCAATAGATCTTAATGACATATTGTCAGAACGTTTGCCTACATCAAATCTAAGTCAAAATCAAATGTGGATCGTGTCTGGTAAAAAACTAGGTCACTATGTCATATCATGGAAAAATCTTGTTTACATTCTAAAAGTTGATTGTGGGTCATGTCTTGTCATAATCTTGGTCACTATCGATCAAGTTTTACATGGTGTACCAGGTGAGCGATTTAGAGCCATGGTGGCCCTTGTTTTCAAAACAGGGTCAGGGTGTTAAACAGTTCGGATCCTGATGAGACAACGCATTACTTCCGGATCCAAACTGTTTGCACAGGTAATCATGGTTCCCCAACTAGCGTGTTAAGATTTTAATGTGCTTAATTAACCATTTTTAGCTCGACTTTTTCGAAAAGTCGAGCTATTGTCGTCACCCTGGCGTCAGCGTTTACTTCAGCGTCTGCGTCTGTGTCTGCGTCAGCGTCTGCGTCTGCGTCGGTTAAGTTTTTTGCTTAAGGTTTTTGTAAGAGTTGATTTCTCAATAACTATCAAAGGTATCCATTTGAAACTTGGAATAGTTGTTCAGTATCAAAAGGGCAACTCATTATTACAACAAGGCAGGTAACCCTGGGATTTGTCATTTCAGAGTAATTGCCCTTGTTTTATTTACTTAAAAATTATAAATTAACATAACTCAATAACTATCAAAGGTATCCATTTGAAACTTTGAATACTTGTTAAGTATCAAAAGGGCAACTCATTACAACAAGGCAGATAACCCTGGGATTTGTCATTATAGAGTTATTGCCCTTGTTTTATTTACTTAAATATTGTAAATTAACATATCTAAATAACTATGAAAGATATTAACTTGAAACTTTAAACAGTTATTCAGTATCAAAAGGGCAACTCAATACAACAAGGCAGATAACCCTGGGATTTGTCATTTCAGAGTAATTGCCCTTGTTTTATTTACTTAAATATTGTAAATTAACATATCTAAATAACTATGAAAGATATTAACTTGAAACTTTGAACAGTTATTCAGTATCAAAAGGGCAACTCATTACAACAAGGCAGATAACCCTGAGATTTGTCATTTCAGAGTTATTGCCCTTGTTTTATTTACTTAAAAGTTATAAATTAACATATCTAAATAACTATGAAAGATATTAACTTGAAACTTTGAATACTTGTTAGGTATCAAAAGGACAACTCATTACAACAAGGTAGGTTACTCTGTGATTGTAATTCCAGAGTAATTGCCCTTGATTTATTTACTTAAAACTTGTAAATTGTAATATCTTAATAACTGTCAAAGGTATCAACTTGAAACTTTAAATACTTGTGTTATATCAAAAGGGCAACTCATTCAAACAAGAAAGGTGATCGGGGATGTGCCATTCCAGAGTTATTGCCCTTGTTTTTATTTACATAAAACTTGTAAATTGAAATTTCTCAATAATTACCATAGGTATTAACTTGAAACTTTGAATACTTGTTCAGTTTCAAAAGGGCATCACCTTTCAACAAAGCAGATAACCATGGGCTTTGTCAATGCAGAGTTATTGCCCTTGTTTGACTAAGAATTTGTATATGAAATTATTCAGTAACTGTAGAAAGTTATTAATTTCAAACTTCCAATATATTTGAATACTTGTTTAGTTTCAAAAGGGCAACTCATTACAACAAGGCAGGTAAAGCAGGCAAAGATATTGTCCTTCTTTTGACTTATAGTTTACTTTTAAATGGAATGTAGACTGTCCAAGTATGTTTAAGTTGTTGTTGCTTACAAACTTCTATGATCAATAGGGCATTAAACACCCATACACATTCTTTAAGTTTGAAAAATGTAGCCGTCTCAAGTATATGAAAGTCGAGCGTCCAGCACCCGTTTGCGGTGCTCTCGTTACATTGAATGTGCTTGCTCAATATTTACAGGCTATGGAGAAATGTATTGCAACAGCAGGCTATAGTATTGGAGAGTACACTGCACTAGTTTTCAGTGGAGCCCTTCCTTTTGAAACAGGTACTGGTACTTAACAGTTTAACTCTTTGCATGCTGGGTAAATTTTTCATCTGCAACAATTGTCGTCCACTACTGTTCTGAAAATAGAATTTTCAAAGAAAAATTCAAGACAGGATCAAAGTGTCAAACTGTTTGGATCCTGATGAGACGCCGCATTACGCCGCATCTCATCAGGACCCAAAATGTTTGCACAGATAATCATGATCCACCGCTAGCGCGCTAAGAGTAAATCGTTTTTAGCTCTCAGTAACCGTTGTTCAGAAATGTCAGGTGTATTTGATCAAATAAAATTACTTCATGACTGTTATCACTAATAAATAATAAAGAGTTAAGAAAACAATTTTTGCACCACTTTTGCTAAACATCTGATGCAAAATGATGTTTTATGTTTTCATTTCCAGAAGATATGGATATTTTGTAAATAAACAACTAACAGAATACAGTGCTCCCTCCCTACAACAACCCTCTAATAAACAATGATTCCCTCCTTACAACAACACTTGTTGCTATTCCCAAAAACAAAACAATTATGTCCAACCTTTTCACAACTGCAATATCGTCTTCTTAAAGTGTTGTCTGCATTTTACTCAAAGTCACACAAAAAACAACACTGAGAGTGACAAACAGCTTGAATCCAGATTGGACGCCACATTATGCGGCGTCTGATCTGGATTCAAGCTGTTCGCAAATGTAAGCCAATTTCTCTCCCTATAACAACTCTCTCAGAACAACACACACAATTTTTGACTTCCATTGGGTGTTGTATGGAGGGAGCTCTGTACCTGAATTTAAAAGTTACTTGTCAGAAAACCAACACCACTACCTACCATAATAATTTACATTCCTTAGCATATCAAAAGTATCAAGACCATTGTTTGATATTCATTTGTGAAACTTACAAGGAGAAGTAAATGCCCTTAGGTGCTCCTGTGTAGGAAACTGTTATAACTTAACTTTCTTTATATTTTTAAATTTATAAATTCGCCTTTAACCCATTACCCACTAAATACGCCTTTTTACGCCTTTAAATTATACCTCCTGTAGAAAATAGTTACACTTTATAGAGTCATGAATATGTACTGTAAGAAATATTTTCATATCCTTGTAGATAGTAGCTTAAAGTAAAGCAGAATGTTCTATAAGGCACATTCTGCTTTACTTTCAATCTGCTTTGTGTAGTCACCTGTCTTAAAAACAAGAAACAGGCTATGGTGCAATGGGTTAGCTTTAAATTATTCCTCCACTGAAGAAAATAGTTCAAATTTATATGGTTATGAAAATAAACAATGAGAAATATTTTCTATATCCAAGCATATGGTTGCCTAAATCAGGTTGAAAGTAAAGCAGAATGTGCTTCAACCTACTTTAAGTAGTCACCTGGCTTCAAAACTAGAAGCAGGTGATGGGTTAATGGGTTAAAAGCATCTGAACCATTACCTGTCTTTCCAGCACTGGACCTTGTAGATTTACGATCAAGGGTTATGCAGGAAAGTTCAGAGGCTGTGGCTGGTGGGATGTTGTCGGTGTATGTAAACCAGGACACAAAAATAAGGCTTGCTATGGTTGCTGCCAAAGAGTACTGTCGCCAGAAACTGCATATAGAGGAGCCAGTGTGTCAAATTGCTAACTATGCCTGTACCAATATAGTCGTCATTGCTGGACATGAGGAGGTAAGCTGATGTCCCAGGGCTGCCATAAGTTGACATGAAAAACCCTAAGATTTCGAAATTTGCATTTTTCATTTGCGAATTTACGAATCATACCTTTACCCCATAGCCTGTTTCTAGTTTTGTTGACACCTGACTACTTAAAGCAGGCTGGAAGTAAAGCAGAATGCGCCTTATGGCGCATTCTGCTTTACTTTCAGCCTGTTTTAAGCTACCATGTTCTAGAAAAAAAATCCAAAGATTTAGGAAAAATCCCGAGAAATGATGTCCTGTGACCTCAAGTCATGAGGTCTTGTGTAGTGATGTCTTGATGATTGATTTTACCCTTTACTCCATAGACACGCCTTTTTAGGCATTTAATTAATTCCTTGACTGAAGAAAAAAGTTCATATTTATCAAGTAATAAGTGCAGCATAAGAAATATTCCCTGTATCCTATCAGAAGGTAGCTTGGAATAGGCTGGATCGAAGTAAGGCCGATTATGTCTTAAGTCCCATTCTGCTTTACTTTCAACCTGTTATAAGTGTTCACCTGTCTTCAAAACAAAGAAACAGGCTATAGGGTAGAGGGATAATTTATAATCATTCAATGTTTATATAAAAATTGACTTTTCCCTGAAAATGCCCAATTTTACTACCAAAAAGGTGTCATTTTCGAATAGAAAAACAGATGGTAGCTTAAAGCAGGATAGAAGTAGAATAGAAAGCTCCTATAGGAACTTTTGGTTTTACTTTAATCCTGCTTTAAAGCTACCAGCTGACTTTTATATCACATGGATATACATGTATTTTTCTTTTAAATTGGTATTACACTAAAATAGTAAACAGTTTAAAACAGGGGCACAACTGTGGCCTTAACTCTTTCCTCCCTGAAACTTTAAATGGACAATTCCAGTTTCGATTTTTGTCTAGTCCAAATCTGACTTTTAAGAGTTGTTTTTATCAATTTTGCCATTACTGACAAACAGTGAAGACCCTGATCAGAGGGCTCCTTTCGGAGCCCTCTGATCTGGGCCTTCACTGTTTGAACAGGACAAGTGTACTATTCACATGTACACTGTTTGAAAACACGCCTATATGCGGGACTAGGGTTCAAAGGGTTAACATATATGTACATGTATATGAATTAACTGTCAAAGACAGTTGCTAACCCATTACTTCATTATTATGCCTTTTTACGCCTCTAATTTATTTCTTCACTAAAGAAAATAGTTCCAAATTATACAGTCATGAATATAACCTAGTAGTTTTCAGCAGACTGAAATTAAAACAGAATGTATTTTGCTTTACTTTCGTCCTGGCAAACAGTGTATACCAGGTAACTTGAGATATCACAAATGTAGCATCTCATCAGTGTCTTCACTGTTTGCTACTAGCCTAGGACTTTTAGTTATATGGACAGATTTGAATGATACAACTTATGAGCCCTTCCATTTAGAGGAATGAAAATATCCAAAGTACATGTATACCCATACCTAAATGGGCTACAAGACTCCTGATAAAATACAATATACAAGCTGCATTTCATCTGCACCAAAGCCTATGGTGTGACTACTTATTAGATTTGTCATGAAAAAATTATTCTAATGAGTAGTCATAACATAGTGTTTGGTTGAGACATAATGAGAAAATGTTGAGGTTTGGTGACTCACTCTATTTTTGAGCCCATGGTTACAGGGCTCCAGATACATGTAAGGGAAGTTTTCAAAAACGAAAATCCTTATTCCTGCTTTAAACCCTATGGTGTCACTATTCATTAGAATCATCTCAAAGAGACGATTCTAATGAGTAGTAACACCATAGGATTTGGTTCTTAAATGATTGAGAAAAGTTTGGATTTGTTCAGTTTACTCCCCCTTATCTGGAGCCCTGTGGTCATATAACATTAAATATAAAACATTTAATTCCACAGGCATTAGATTTTATACAACACTTTGGCAAGGAATGGGGAATCAAAAGAGCAAAGCGTGTGCCGGTTTCTGGTGCATTCCACACGGACCTGATGAAGCTGAGTTACAGCTATATGAAGTTCAAGAACTTGGTACAGAGAACCGACTTCCAGTCACCAACCATACCATTCTACAGCAATGTTCTGGGAAAAAGGTAAACTCCTTGTTCACATGTCTCAACTGTCTGTAGTCAAATACAGTAAAAACTGGGTCCGTCTAAAGACCCCAAACCACTCCAAACCTCTCAAATCACTTTTAAAAAAACCAAACTACTTAAATTCCTTAATATCTAATGACATAAAGCTTACAAATGGCAAAGTTAAGCTAAAATAATAAAAGAAGCATTAAATTAAGATTAAATCTACAATGTTTTTCATTTCAAGGGGAGTAACTGGTACAAAACTTAAGATATACAGTTACTACTAGCTATTAACCCATTACCCATTAGCCTGTTTCTGGTTTTGAAGACAGGTATCTACATAAAGCAGGTTGAAAGTAAAGCAGAATGCGCGTTAAGGTTTTAGACGGGTAACGCTTATCGAAACGAATCCGCAAAAACTATACACCATCTCATTCAGTATCCGATTCTACATCATTTTCCAGAGTTAAAAGAATTTTGACCTAATAGAACTGAAATTATGGATATTTTTGTCTTGTTACCCTACTTTTCAAAAAACGTCCTGAAATGACTACCCCTCTTTTTTCTTTCCGAGGATAAAAAATTACAAATATTAATACAATGTAAAAAGATCAAAATTTATTCATGCATTTATACCTAAGACATTGTTGTATACAAATAAAAACAGAACAATTAAATATTTTGCATAAATCATTAAAAAAAATCTCTTATATTTCGGAAAAAATAATTTATGAGTCAATTTTTTCTCAAAAATCATTTTTTACGTTTTAGCAAAACTGAGATTTTTACAAAAATTAGGCAGGGGCATTCATACTGACTACATTTAAAATTATCTACCATGTCTATAGAACAAAATAAAAAAAAATTAGGGGGGTTGACCTCATGTAATTAAGAAAAATGAAATTGTGTTTGAGAGGGGGCAACATTTGTGGGAAAGTAAAATCAAGGAAAATTGATTTTTTTTTATAAAACATGCACTGTCATTTGCAAATAGTTGTGGAATTCACAAAAATGTCAATTTAATAGCTACTGTCTGTTTTACAAATTATTTTCTGCAAGATAAACAATATTCTCCAGCAAGAAATGTGAAAAATACAGTCAATCTTGTATAAAGCAACCACCTTGAGAATCAGTCTGCATACCTCTTCATTATGACACTAGACTAATTAACTCCGGGTAGAAATAGTGAAGAAAACTCCTACTGAAGCATTCTGAATTAGTTTTATCCTGCATTAAATAGACAGCTCAATACCAGACAAAATATGGGTATTCACTAGAGTGATCGCTTAATACAAGATTGACTGTAAAAGTTGACAATGATTACCAAGTTTCATAATAAATGGCTGGTATGTTGCAACCCAATAATTGCAAGAGATATTTAACCCTTTACTCCATAGCTTATTTTAAGTATTGATGAGACATGGTTGCATAAAACAGGCTGAAATTAAAGCAGGATTCATTCTGCTTTACTTCCAGGCTGCTTAAACTATGTACAGTCTGCTTAGATATTTATTATGCATATTCATGACTGTATAAAATTATAACTATTTACTTTCAAGAGTGAAGGAATAAGTTAAATGTGTTAACATGAGTATCAATGGAGTAAAGGGTTGATTTAGGAAAACATGTGTATCATGTACCACAGGTTTGATTTACAGTCAGACCTGTATTTAATAGGCGGTCTGTTCCTCTACCTTTGTTGTGGTTCTAGGGCATATTTGTCATAGAGTTTATTAGACAGAGATGATCCCCTCTGCTACAGTGGAGAAAACGTTATTCTTTCCTGTTTACACGCTAACGTAAAACATTAAAATGCAGATAAGGACAATTTTTTGACAATTCTGACTTTTCATTGTTATCTGAGTGGCAAACAGTTAGGAGCCTGATCAGACGCCGTGTTTACCCGGCGTCTGATCAGGCTCCAAACTGTTTGCACTGGAAATAGTACTTTTAGCGTAAAAGCGTTTACTGGGAAAGAACAGCGTTTTCTCCACTGTAAGAGCTACATGTAAAAAGGAAGGCAGTTTGGTGGTTTTAATCCAAACAGGCTGCTTTGGAACAAATGAGATAAGCCGAAATCATCTTCCTGTAATCATTATCATGTCATCTCATCATGCATCCCTCATCATTTATGGACGCTTGTCTCGCAGATCCTGGCAAATCTAGCTCTTCGTTGGCAGACAAAACAATTTTACCACCCGCACAATAGTTATGATCCACTAAAACATGTTTTTCTTTTATTTGCGCACCGGCCACTCGTCGATTTGAAAACTTTTCCACTCAGGGCTCGATTTCTCACAGGGCCCTGACACGATTGCTTTTTGAGAGAAAAAACGTCAGAAGTATATCGATTTTTTTCTCTAAAAAATTTAATAGCAATCGTGTCGGGGCCCATGTGCGCAGTCAAGCATTACCCAGCTAAGACCTTAAGGCGCATTCTGCTTTTCTTTCAAACTGCTTTAAGCTACCATCTGCTAGAATACGGAAAACTTGTTTTTAAAAGTGGTTTTGGAGGTTTGGAGATGTTTGGGATCTTTAAACAGACCAGTAAAATTTGTATTCAATCCATTTTTCCATAAATATGCCTTTCTATGCCTTTTATATATTCCTCAACTGAAGAAAATAGTTCCACTTTAACAGTCATGAATATGTTTCATAAGAAATATGTAATATATCCTAGTACATTGTAGATGGTAGCTTAAAGCATGGTGAACAAAAAGCAGAATGTGCCTAAAGCTTTACTTTCAGCCTGCTTTAAGCAACCATCTGTCTTCAATAGTGAAAACAAGCTTTGGGGTAATGGGTTAAATGAACACACAAAGACAATACATGTTTATTTGTACAGTATAACCTGCACATTTGCTGCTTTTCAATGATCATATGTCAGTGTATCTCCAGATAACGAGGTGTGAAACTCTCTAATTTGCCTTTATGGGTAGGCCGGTAAATGGTTAACAGGGGGCCAACAAAGAGCAAATTTGGGTTTATAAAAGTAATAGGAAAACAGCTGGGGCCAAACAGCAGTGTCAGTTAACAGAGGGTTCCGGTTAAAAGGGGTATTGTTCAATAGAGGTTATACTGTAGTACACATATTTATGACAGGTGGCGCCTTAATGCAGGACAAAAGTAATGATGAGGGTTCCTACATTACTTTTGTCCTACATTTAGCGCTAATCTTTCTGTAAAGATTACCATGCATCATCATTCAGTAGGGGTAGTCAAATAAGTCAGTCACACCTAAAACTTTTTATGAACAATTCCTGTTTCCAATTAAGTCTAGCCAAATTGTGTCTATTTATGGTTGCTTTGTGCAATAAATTCCAATATGACAAACAGTGCAGACCCTGATTAGGGGGCTCCCTCTGATCTGGGTCTACACTGTTTGCATAAAACATGTGTATTCTTCATAGGTGCACTGTAAAGGACAAGTTTTTAACACAGGTTTGACTGTAACATGAGTGAATTCATCTGTTTTACTTATTGGAAGGGTTCATTGTTACTTTTGGGTGGGTGGGTAGATAATCAAGTAAGTACTATGATTATTAACCTTATTCTGCTGAATATTCATATACATTCTCTGCTGTCTGAATATTCATATATAATACTTCACCCATTGTAAACAAACATGTATATCATCTTTATTATCAAATTGGTTTATAAAATAAGGAAAATTGTCCATAGGACAGAGCTTAGATTCATGTCGGACTGATCATCTACAAGAAAACAATGGAGGATCAGACAGCTCCTTAAAGAGCTGTCTGATCTGGATCTACATTTTTAGCTCACCTGAGCTAGCTCAGGGTGAGCTATTGCAATCCTTGAATGTCCGTCGTCCGTCATGCGTCGTCCGACGTCAACAATTTTAGTGTTTACACTCTAGAGACCACAATATTTATCCAATCTTTCTCAAACTTAATCAGATGGTATATTGCCATAAGACTTCGGATGAGTTCGATTATGGTTAAAATCGGACAAATAGATCAAGAGTTATCTACCTTTGAACTGCTGAAAATGCCATATTTATCTGAGTTTACATTCTAGAGTTCACAATTTTTATCGAATCTATCTAAAACTCGCTGAGATTGTATATGACTATAAGAATTCAAATGAGTTTGATTATGGTTGAAATCAAAAGAATAGGTCGAGAGGCATCTACCTTTGAATTGCTGAAAATGCCATATTTAAGGGTGTTTACACTCTAGAGGCCACAAATTTTATCCAATCTTTCTCAAACTTACTCAGATTGTATATTACTATAAAACTTCGGATAAGTTTAATTATGGTTGTAATCGGATCAATAGGTCAACTTCAAGTGTTATCTACCTTTGAACTGCTGAAAATGATATTTTTATCAGTGTTTACGCTCTAGATGTCACAATATTTATCCTAGCTCTCTTAAACTTGCCCAGATTGTATATTACCATAAGAGTTAAAAAAGGGTGATTATGGTTGAAATCTGACAAATAGATCAAGAGTTATCTACCTTTGAATTGCTGAAAATGCCATATTTTACAGCATTTACACTCTTGCAACTACAGTTTTCCATGGATTTTGATTATACTTGTACACAAAGTATATAGCCATACGTCAACAAAGGAGTTCAATTATTGTTGAAATCTAATCATTGTGACAATAGTTACCTGCCCTTGATATACTTTGATATACTAGAAAAAGGCTTCATTTCAGTAATTTTTAGGCTCTAGTTATCTGCCTTTGATGTACTGTACTATACTAGAGCAGGTCGACAAACTTGAATGGATTTAGAATAAAACGGGTGAAATTCAAAGGTAAAGCTATCAGGCTTCATTACAAATGGTGAGCGATATCAGGGCCTTCAGGCCCTCTTGTTTTAAATCTTCCATATACACTAGGAGAAGGGTTAACCCTTTCCTCATACACATTTAGAGAGTCATTTAAAGGTCAGATAGGATGAATTTAACATTGGCAATATGATTTGAACTGCATGTGATAGAGACTTCGTATTTGACGCGTGTACTCAACTTAAGATGAGCTCAGTACAGGTTTGGTCCTGTCAAACAAAGTCGAGGTCATGAAGATTCTCTGGTCAAAGAAGGGGAAATCTTGTTTCACAAACGCATCTTGTTTTGACTTTAGAAGATTCAAAATATATTGGCAAAGATGCCACTGGGGGCATACGCCTTTATTGAAATCAGTCTCGTTATTTGAAAAGTGTTAAATGGATTGAATCATGAAGCAACACATAGATACAATGGAGAAAACGTTATTCTTTCCCAATAAATGCGTTTACGCTCAAACTATTATTTCAATTGCAAACAGTTTGAAGCCTGATCAGACCCGGGTAACCCCGCGTCTGATCAGGCTCCAAACTGTTTGCCACTCAGATTAAAATGAAATTTGCATTTAAACGGGAAAGAATAACGTTTTCTCCACTGTACAAACTTACATTTCAGAGGGCCTAATGATCGCCAACGAATAAAGACCTTGCTAGTTCAACAGCTAAGTAAGCCAGTGTTATGGGAGCAGATAATGCACTCGATATACAAACGGCCTGCTGATCAAGCCTACCCGAGGACATTTGAAGTGGGCCCAGGGAACCAGCTTGGGACTATGCTGAAGAGCTGCAATGGGAAAGCATTTGCTCAATACACGAGTATAAATGGTTGATAATGATAGCCGGCAGTTTATAGACTATATACTAATGATAGCCAGCAGTTTAACCCTTCCCACCACAGAAGCGCCTTTTAGCGCATTAAATTAATTCCTCCACTGCAGAAAATAGTTCCAATATATACAGTCATAAAAAAAATTGTACGAAAAGAAAAAATTATATATCCTAGCAGATGGCAGCTTAAAGCAGGCTGAAAGTAAAGCAGAATGTGCCCTCAGGCACATTCTGCTTTACTTTCAACCTGCTTTAAGTAGTCACCGGTCTTTAAACTAGAAACAGGCTATGTGGTAAAGGGTTAAAGACTATAGTCAAACTTTAAGCTGATCAGCAATCACTCTTCGAAAAGCTGTTATTATTCTAAGAAGCATCAAGTTCTCTAAAGAAATGTGTTTGCTTAATGCAGGACAAAAGTAAAGTAGAAAGCTTCTGTAGGTGTTTTCTGATTTACTTTTGCCCATCTGACATTAACCCATTTGAATTACCACCAACCTTTTGGTTTGACTCCCAGCTTGTACCACTCTTGCACATGCTTTGAGCCAAACCGAAGGGTTAGAAAATACATGTCTTAGAGTGTGGGGGTAAATTGGAAGCCTAATTAGCTATAATTCTTATTTAAACCCTTCTTATGCCAAACTTGCTTTACTATCAGCCTGCTTTAACCCTTTACTCCAAAGATATGCATTTTAAAGCATTTAATATATTCCTAAACTGAAGAAAATAGTTCCTTTTTATACAGTCATGAATATGTTTCATAAGAATTATTTTCTACATTCTAGCATATACATGTAGTAGCTTAAAACAGCCTAAAAGTAAAGCAGAATGTGCCCTTAAGTGCATTATTCTTTAATTTTAACCTGCTTTAAGCGGTCACCTACCTTTAATAATAGAAACAGGCTATGGAGTAGAGGATTAAGCTTTTGGGATTTTGTATTAGCCCACAGGGTGTTTAACTGGTGAGATACAGTCGGGGCTCAAGATAAGGGGAGTATTTCAGAAACTTAAACTTTTATTTCTGCTTTAAACTCTATGGTGTGACTACTCATAATTGTCTCTTCGAGGCCATTCTAATGAGTAGTCACACCATAGGAGTTGATGCTGAAACAAGCGAGAAAATGTTGGATTTGTTCAGTTTACTCACTCTTATCTGGAGCCCTGTAAACAGTATATCTCACTTTCATTCAAACAAGTCGTGTTCATTTATTTTCTATTGCTACTGAAATAAAATCTGAAAATTAAACAGTTTTGATCCAAATGAGTTGCTAAATTACTGTGCACCTCATCTAGATGGAAGTGATTTGTACAAGTTTTTAGTATATATTGAGGAAGTCCCTTTTAGCATATTTAATTTATTCCTCCTCTTCAGAAATTAGTTCCAATTTACACAGTCATGAACATGTACCATAAAAAAAACATTTTCTAAATCCTAGCAGATGGTAGCTTAAAGCAGGCTGAAAGTAAAGCAGAATGCGCCTGAGGGCGCATTCTGCTTTACTTTCAACCTGCTTTAAGTAGTCACCTGGCTTCAAAACTAAAAACAGGCCATGGGGAATGGGTTAAGCGCTTTAAAAGAAATGGTTTTGGCAATCATTACAAAGGCAGGGACCTGACACTGTTTGCCACCCTATTATACCTCCATGGCCCATTGTTATAAAACTTTTGAGATGAGATAGTCTCAAGCTTTTGATTGGTGAGATTTGAGCAGCCTAAGATTATAAAGCATTTGAAATGAGTCCAAGATCATTCTCAAGCTTTTATTTTGTGAAATTTGAGCAGATGCACAAATCTGAACAATCATAAATTTGAAAACGATCTCAGACACATCTCAAATGTTTTAGATGCTTTAATCTGACCATGCTCAAATCTGACAAATCAAATGCTGAGAATGATCCCATCTCAAATGTTGTATAACCTTGAATGATGATGGTGAAGTGAATTAAAGAACAAGAAACATTGCTATATGCATATAAAGCCAATTTGATTTTTCTTACAAATTTTATCTATCTATGCCTATTAGCATTCATGAAAACCTGTTCAATTTGATATTGAAATAAAATTTAGAAATAGAATGTGTTAATGCATCTTTTCTTGACCTTTTTGTTAGGTCCCCGGACCTATGTCCAGGAGAGCTTATATTGTCACCCGGTTGTTGTTAGCATGCCGGAAGTATGTCAAGGAGAGCTTATGTTGTCACCAAGTTGTTGTTAGCTAGCCGGACGTTACCGTATGTCCAGGAGAGCTTAAGTTGTCACCCTGTTGTTGGTGTTGCTGCTCCCGCTGCCGTTGGCATTAGCAGTTTCAAGAAAGTGTTGATAACTTCTTTGCCCTTACACCTAAATCTTTCAAACTTGCACTACACTACACATGCCTTGGGACAATACCTTAACGAAATTTTGGACCCCAGTGATCTTGACCTTGACCTCAGCCACAGTGTTTTAAAATCTGTGTTCAGGTTTACCTAATAACTCCTAGATCCCTTGAGGTATTGCTATCATATTTGGTATGCATGTGTATATGTACAAGACCTTTTCATGCACACAAAAACTTTGGCCTAAGTGACATTGAACTTAGGGCCCTTGTTCAGGTTTCAAAATCTGTGTTTAGGTTTTGAAAAATGCTTATAGCTCCTATGTCCCATGAGGTATTGCTTTGGTATTTGGTATGCATGTGTATATGGACAATACGTTTCCATGTACACAAAAAAGTTTGACATTGACCTTGAACTAAGGGTCTGTGTTTAGGTTTCAAAATATGCTTTTAGGTTTGAAAAAATGTTTATATGTCCCATGAGGTATTGATTTGATATTTGGTATACATGTGGATATGAACAAGACCTTTTCATACACGCTAAAATTTTACCCCTGCGGCCTTGACCTTGATAATGTTTTCGTATTTGGTATGCTTGTATCTATGAACCTTTCCATGCATGCAAAATGTTTGACCCCTGTGACAATTTTGTTTCTTTTAAACTCACCTGAACAAAATGCTCTAGGTGAACTATTTTGATCACTTTCTGTCTGCAGGTAATGTTGAACCTGTATAAATTATGCCTATTCGTACATTTAATTCATTCCTCCACTGAACAAAATAGCTCTGTTATATACAGGAATAATTATGCAACATAAGAAATATTTGTTATATGGTAACTTAAAGCAGGCTGAAAGTAAAGCAGAATGTGCCCTGAGGTGCATTTTGCTTTACTTTCAACCTGATTTAAGTAATCACCTGTCTTCAAAATTAGAAACAGACTAAGGAGTAAAGACTTAAGTCAAAGATACCAATATTCAAAGTGAAAACATGGCTAAGCAATGTTCAACACCAAACAAGGGTAAGTGTGGCTTAGACAAGTTTGAGTTTTCAAGGTTTAACTATATAAATGTCTGTTTGTTTTTATCCCATGCCAAATGGCGGAGGGTTACTGTTTTCGGTTTGGCCGTCCATCCGTCTGGTTTCCGTCCACAGCTGTACTTCTGAAACCAATTAACAGATTGGATGAAACTTGGTATAGTTATTCTTCATCATGTGGGCAAGGTGGGAATGTATTTCTTTTCCAGATCAATTTAAGTATTTAGGAGTTATTTGCCCTTTATGTGTTAAAAATGCCATATTCAACAGTTTTTATACGCCCACCTCTAAAGGTGGTCGTATATTGGTGTGGCCCTGTCCGTCCGTTCGTCCGTTCGTCTGTCAACATTTTGTTTGTCCAGAGTTTTTCTGGAAAACCATTATAGGGATGTCAATGAAACTTCACACAAATGTTATATGCATCAAGATCTAAAGCTGAGTCGAGTTTGAGGTTCATTCGAATTTTCGTTACAAAGTTATCTGCCCCTGATGTACTCAAATATGCTATCAAAAGCTTGTCCAGAGTTTTCTTGGAAAACTTTTTGAGGGATATTAATGAAACTTCACACAAATATTACATGCATCAAGATCTAAAGCTGAGTCGAGTTTGAGGTTCATTCAAATTTTCGTTACAGGGTTATCTGCCCTTGATGTACTCAAATATGCTATAAAAAGCTTGTCCGGAGTTTTCTTGGAAAACTATTGGAGGGATTATATAATTAATGAAACTTCACTCAAATGTTATATGCATCAAGATCTAAAGCTAAGTTTAGTTGTAGGTTCATTTGATATTTCGTTACAGAGTTATCTACCCTTGGTGTACTCAAATATGCTATAAAAAACTTGTCCAGAGTTTTCTTGGAAAACTATTTGAAGGATATTAATGAAACTTCACAGAAAGGTTATATGCATCAAGATCTGACGCTGAGTTAAGTTTGAGATTTATTTGATATTTCGTTACAGAGTTATCTGCCCTTGGTGTACTCAAATATTCTATAAAACGCTTATTTGACAGTGTTAACACACTTAGCAACTACAGTTTTTGATGGATTTTGATTAAGTTTGCCCACAGTATAATTATAGAAGTATGAAAGGGTTGATTATTATTGAAATCGGTTCATTGTGTCGAGTTATCTGCCCTTGGTGTACTCAGATATGCTAGAAAAGGCTTTATTTCTGTATTGTTTATGCTCTCAGAGCTCTTAAAGTCTACAAATTAGAATAGATTTTGATAAAACTATATATTTCTTTGCCAGTGGGGGTATAATGTACTGCTTGCGTTGCTCTCGTTACACTCTAGCAACTTGCACACAGTGTCTATAAGTGCAATTATTGTCAAAATAGGATACTTGTGGCAAGAGTTATCTGCCCTTGTTGTACTAAGGAATAACCTAAATCGGCTATAAGCCAATCAGCGATGGTCATTGAGAAGCCATTTTGGTGGGTGTATGATATTCTCCTTCCATTGGTCTCGTGCATGTTGTATTGCCGTAGAATGATGACGTTACATGCTGTGAGCAGGTAATCCCGTCTTCGTTGACTTTGCATAATTGACTACAGAAGTTGCTAAGAACCTTTTCATAGTTACTTTGATTAACAAAATGATTTTAGTCAAGGAATGACCATGGTTTTGTGCGTATTATCGTTTGACTGTCGTTTTACGGTGCATATTTATGTTACAAGATGTATTTAGTACCAACTCATTCTTAAATAAAAGTAAATCATACCAGTATATTGTTGTGAGAGGGAAAGTGTATGATACACCCACCAAAATGGCGTCTTTCTGACTGTCGACCAATTGGAGCTTAGCACTATGTACCCGATCTAGTCTATTTTTAGCTCACCTGGCACGAAGTGCCAAGGTGAGCTTTTAGGATCGCTGGATGTCCGTCGTCCGTCGTCTGTCTGTTCACAATTGTTCGTTAACACTCTACCGGCTACAAATCTCAATGGATCTTCATGAAACTTGATCACAATGTTTGTCTAGTAACAATCTAGGTCAAGTTTGAATGTGGGTCATGTTGGGTCAAAAACTAGGTCACTAGGTCAAACCATGGAAAAACCTTGTTAACACTCTAGAGGCTACAAATCTCATTGGATCTTGATGAAAAATTGGTCAGAAAGTTTGTCTCATTGATATCTAGGTCAAGTTTGAATGTGGGTCATGTCCGGTCAAAAACTAGGTCACTAGGTCAAATCATAGAAAAATCTTGTTAACACTCTAGAGGCTACACATCTCATTGGATCTTTATAAAACCTTGTCAGAATGTTTTTTCTCATTGATATCTAGGTCAGTTTGAATGTGGGTCATGTCCGGTCAAAAACTAGGTCAATAGGTCAAATCATAGAAAAACCTTGTTAACACTCTAGAGGCTACAAATCTCATTGGATCTTGATGAAACTTGGTCAGAATGTTTGTGTCATTGATATATAGGTCAAGTTCTAATATGGGTTATGTCCAGTCAAAAACTAGGTCACTAGGTTAAATCATAGAAAAATCTTGTTAACACTCTAGAGGCTACAAATCTCATTGGATCTTGATGAAACTTGGTCAGAATGTTTGTCTCTTTGATTATAGGTCAAGTTTGAATATGGGTCATGTCAAGTCAAAAACAAGGTCACTAGGTCAAATCATAGGAAAATCTTGTTAACACTCTAAAGGTTGATTGTGGGTCATGTCCAGTCATAATCTAGGTCACTATAGGTCAAGTTTGCCATGGTGTACCAGGTGAGCGATTTAGGGCCATAGTGGCCCTTGTTAATTTTTAGCTCACCTGGCACGTAGTGCCAAGGTGAGCTTTTAGGATCACTGGATGTCCGTCGTCAGTCGTCCGTCCGTCCGTGCCTACGCTAGGATACTTATGTGGCTAAAATTCTTAGCCCCATAATAGAAAAACATTAACCTGGCCGTCTCTTGTGACATTAACCTGGCCATTTCTTGTGACATTAACCTGGCCAGTTGTGGGACATAGGATTAGGGGTAGGGTTAGCCTCCAGATCATTCTATTCCAAGTTAGAGCAAAAAGAAATTGTCTCTTATGTGGCTAGCCACGCAAGAGAAAACAATAGAAAATAGCCACATAAGTATCGTAGCGTAAGAACGTCCGTCCGTCCGTCCGTCCGTCCGTCCGTCCGTTCACAATTGTTCGTTAACACTCTAGCAGGTTCAAATCTCATTGGATCTTGATGAAACCTGGTCACAATGTTTGCCTCAATAAAATCTAGGTCAAGTTAGAATGTGGGTCATGTCCGGTCAAAAACTAGGTCACTAGGTCAAATTATCGAAAAACCTTGTTAACACTCTAGAGGCTACAAATTTCATTGGATCTTCATGAAACTTCATTAATAGGATTGCCTTAATGAAATCTAGGCCAAGTTTCAATGTGGGTCATGTCCGGTCAAAAACTAGGTCACTAGGTCAAATTATCCAAAAACCTTGTTAACACTCTAGAGACTACAAATTTCATTGGATCTTCATGAAACTTCATCAAAATGTTTGCCTTAATGTAATCTAGGTCAAGTTTGAATGTGGGTCATGTCCGGTCAAAAACTATGTCACTAGGTCAAATTATCGAAAATCCTTGTTAACACTCTAGAGGCTACAAATTTCATTGGATCTTCATGAAACTTCATCAATATGATTGCCTCAATGAAATCTAGGCCGAGTTTGAATGTGGGTCATGTCCGGTCAAAAACTATGTCACTAGGTCAAATCTTCAAAAAACCTTGTTAACACTCTAGAGACTACAAATTTCATTGGATCTTCATGAAACTTCATCAAATTGTTTGCCTTAATGTAATCTAGGTCAAGTTCGAATGTGGGTCATGTCCGGTCAAAAACTAGGTCACTAGGTCAAATTATCGAAAAACCTTGTTAACACTCTAGAGGCTACAAATTTCATTGGATCTTCATGAAACTTCACCAATTTGATTGCCTCAATAAAATCTAGGTCAAGTTAAAATATGGGTCATGTCTAGTCAAAAACTAGGTCACTAGGTCAAATCATCGAAAAACCTTATTAACACTCTAGAGACTACAAATTTCATTGGATCTTCATAAAACTTGATGAAAAGGTTTTCCTCAATGAAATATAGGTCAAGTTCAAATGTGGCTTATGTCTTGTCAAAAACTAGGTCACTAGGTCAAATCATCCAAAAACCTCGTTAACACTCTAGAGACTACACAATTCATTGAATCTTCATGAAACTTGAACAATATGTTTGTCTCATTGAAATCAAGGACAACTTAGAATGAGGGTCATGCCCGGTCAAAAACTAGGTCACACGGTGTACATGGTTACATGGTTACCAGGTGAGCGATTTAGGGCCATAGTGGCCCTTGTTTATATATCTATGCTAAGAAATGCTAGAAAATGCTTTATTTTAATATTGTTTCACACTTGTGTCTACAAATGTGAATGGATTTTGATAAAATTTTATCAAACTGTACATGACTATTAGTCTCCGAATGGGTTCAACTATTGTCAAAAACGGATGAAAAAGTCAAAGAGTTATATGCCCTTAGTGAGTTGAAAATCCCATATTTAACAGTTTTTAGCTCACCTGAGCCAAAAGCTCAGGATGAGCTATTGTGACCGCAATTTGTCTGGCGTCCGGCGTCTTGTGGATGGCGTCCGTCGTCCGTCCACATTTTCAAACAACATCTCCTCAGAAACCACTAACCCGATTTCAACCACTTTGTCAGAAGCATCAGTGACAAGGGGGAACAAAATCTTGTTCAAAGTTTTTGCCTAGAGTTATTCCCCTTTCTGTGGGACCAGATTTTCTAACATGATCGTATCGATAGACAACTTTGAAAGCATAAGAAAATCTTAAAAAATATTCTTCCCAGAAACCGCAAGGCCCAGACCTTTGATATTTGGTATGTATCATAACCTAATGATCTTCTACCAAAATTGTTCAAATTTTGACCCTAGGACCAAAGTGCCAAGGTGAGCTATTCTGATTGTGCTGTGTCCGTCGTCGTCCGTCCGTCGTCAACAATTTCTTTAAACGACATCTCCTCCTAAACTATCAGTCAGATTTTTACCAAACTTACCAGGAATAATCCTTATATGGTCCTCTTTCAAAGTTGTTGAAATGGTTCCAGTTGGTTGCATATCTAGGTCACAGGAGCTAAAAATAGATCGCTTCAATAAAAACTTTAAAAATCTTCTTGCCTGAAACCTCAGTACTCTGAGCTTAGATATTTTGCACAAAGCATCATCTACTGGTCCTCTACCAAATTTGTTCAAATTATGTCCCTGGGGTAAAAAATGACACCGCCACGGGGGTCACAAATTTACATAGAGTTATATAGTGAAATCTTCATAAATCTTCTTCGCTGAAACTAACGTTGTTGAAATGGTTCTGGTCTGTTGCATATCTAGGTCACAGGAGCTAAAAAATAGATCGCTTCAATAAAAACTTTCAAAATCTTCTTGTCTGAAACCGCAGTTATCTGAGCTTAGATATTTGGCACAAAGCATCATCTACTGGTCCTCTATCAAATTATGTCCATGGGGTCAAAAATGACCCCGCCCCGGGGTCACAAATTTACATAGAGTTATAAAGCGAAATCTTCAAAAATCTTCTTCTCTGAACCTAACGTGGCCAGAGCTTAGATATTTGGCATGGTGACACTTCTAGAGGGCCTTTACCAATATTGTTGAAATGGTTCCAGTCTGTTGGATATCTGGGTCACAGGAGCTAAAAATAGATCGCTTCAATAAAAACTTTAAAAATCTTCTTGTCTGAAACCGCAGTACTCTGAGCTTAGATATTTGGCACAAAGCATCATCTACTGGTACTCTATCAAGGTTTTTCAAATTATGTCCCTTGGGTAAAAAATAACCCTACCACGGGAGTCACAGTTTCACGTAGAGTTATATAGTGAAACTTCAAACATCTTCTTTTCCTGAAACTAAGATTTCCAGAGCTTTGATACTTGGCATGGTGTGACTTCTAGAGGTACTTTACCAATTTTGTTCAAATGGTTCCGGTCTGTTGCATATCTAGGTCACAAGAGCTAAAAGAACGATCGTTTCATTAAATTTTTAAAAATCTTGTTCGTGAAATCTTCAAAAAAAATTGTGTCAAATTTTCCAGCTTTCGTCTGTCACAAATTTTACTAAATTGTTTTCTTAAATGTTTGCTGTCAATAGTGTTCAAATCATTGCCCTTGGCATATACTCAGTGATTGGCTAAATCCTATTGTCATAATTTCTCAGCTATCCCATTTATTTTACGCTTACTTCAGTTGTTCCAGGTGAGCGATTTAGGGCCGTATACGGCTCTTGTCTTAGGAAAACTTTTAAAAATCTTCTTCTCTGAAACTGTATGGCCTAGACAATTAATATTTGACATGTAGCTTTGCCTTATGGTCCTCTACAAAGATTGTTCAAATTATGACCCCCGGGTCAAACTTGGCCCTGCCCCGGGGCTTATCAGTTTTACATTGACTTATATAGGAAAACCTTTAAAAATCTTCTTCTCTGAAACTGTAAGGCCCAGATCTTTAATATTTGACATAATTAGCTTTGCCTTGTGGTCCTCTACCAACATTGTTCAAATTATGACCCCCGGGCTAAAAATGGCCCGCCCTTTGGCTTATCAGTTTTTCATAGGGAAACCTTTAAAAATCATCTTCTCTGAAACTGTAAGACCCAGATCATTTATATTTGACATGTAGCTTTGCCTTATAGTCCTCTACCAAGATTGTTCAAATGATGACCCCAAGGTCAAAATTGGTCTCACCCCGGGGCTTATCAGTTTTAAATAGACTTATATAGGAAAATCTTTAAAAATCTTATTCTCTGAAACTGTAAGGCCCAGATAATGTATATTTGAAATGTAGATTTGCCTTATAGTCCTCTACCAAGTATGTTCAAATTATGACCCCCAGATCAAAATTGGCCCGCCCCGGTACTTATCAGTTTTACATAGACTTATATAGGAAAACCTTTTAAAATCTTCTTCTCTGAAACTGTAAGGCCATGTTCTTTGATATTTGTCACATAGCTTTGCCTTGTGATTTTCTACCAAGATTGTTCAAATTATGACCCTGGGCCAAAAATGGCCCGCCCTCCGGCTTATTAGTTTTTCATAGGAAAACCTTTAAAAATCTTCTTCTCTGAAACTGTAAGGCCCATATCATTTATATTTAATATGCAGCCTTGCCTTATGGTCCTCTACCAAGATTGTTCAAATTATGACCCATTGATCAAACTTGGCCCTGCCCCGGGGCTTATCTGTTTTATATAGACTTATATAGGAAAACCTTTAAAAATCTTTTTATAGCTATATATATCACGATATTATCTTGCCCAGTCAGCTTAGGTACAATGTTCTCAGTTGAGTGAATTGTGGGCCATGGCCCTCTTGTTACACTGTAGCAACTACAATTTTCAATGGATTTTGATTATACTTGCATACAATGCATTTAAGTACAAGTTTTTGTAGGGGTGCAATTATTGTCAAAATAGAACACTTGTGGCAAGCCTTATCTGCCCTTGATGTACTAAGAAATGCTAGACTTTTAAGGATGCAGAACCAATTTTGTACACATAACACAGACACTACCCGACATATCTGGAGCACAGTTTCTGAATAACCACTTCTTTTACAGGTCCAAATGATACTGAAAATAATAATCTTTATTTGAAGCCCTCTACTGAGCTTGAGTTTTGTTGGTTCGTCTCCTTGCAGCATTCTCCAGGCCTGGAAGTATGTGCAAATTAGTTTTAAAAAATGAGTTTAAGCTCAGTTTGAGCTTTGTATTGGTATGTCAGTGTGACTAAATCTAGCATGACAGCTATTTTAATGGTTTTTAACAAAAAGATCTTGTACATTTATGATTTAAAACCTTAAGTACAACGATGGACTTATAGTTTCGAACCCATTCGCATACCGGCGGACATAGTCGAGGGGTAAAGCATCCGCTCACGACGTCAGGGGTTGTGAGTTGGATCCCCTGCCGGACCAAGTCCTTCGGATGAGACTTTATAAACCGAGGTCCGATGTATGAGTGCTTTACACTTGGCATCTAAAAGAACCAGAGAACTCTTTTGATAATAAGAGTAGGGCAAGGCGCCCGGGTTCTCTGTATCTGCTCTCCTCTCTCTTGGGCGTCCAATTAGCCCATAGAGGGCAGAAACTGAGCCCAAATATGCCATACACCTCAAAATGTTTTTATTTGTTTTGTATAGGAAAATGCTCAAAGGTAATCCAGACCAGGCTGCAAAAATGTCGGATTCATAGAGTATGTCTCTTGAAATATAGTTTACCCCTTTTTCAAATTAAGCTCTTTATGACACATTTTACCTTTTCTCCGCATGAGAATCATCAGAGAGAGAGACAGACAGACATTCATACAGAAAGATGAAGACAGAAAAGAAGAAGCGAGAGACTGACAGACAGAGATAAGAGAAAAACAGACAGACAGAGAGACAGTCACAAAGAGAAACAGAGACATAAATACAAAAAGAGGCAAACAGACAGTGGCAGAGAAATATAATATAGACACACACAAACTTCGTAGGTAAACGAAAAAATACGTTTTTCTCTCATTTTCAAAACCTCACTAAACTATCAATTTATAAGCTATCGCCTCAGATTTTGTACTACGCGTAAGATCATGGTCTAATAAAACATCTGTATTAAAATTTATAACAAAAAGATGGCATTAAAAGCATTTCTATTAACACCAAACTTCGTAGGTAAACGAAAAAATACGTTTTTCTCTCATTTTCAAAACCTCACTAAACTAACAATTTGTAAGCTATCGCCTCAAATTTTGTACTACTCGTGAGATCATCGTCTAATAAAAGATCTGTATTAAAATTTATAACGAAAAGATAACATTAAAAGCATTTCTATTCACACCAAACTTTCGTAGGAAAAACGGAAAATACAGTACTGTACGTTTTCTCACTCATTTTCACAACCTCACTAAACTAACAATTTATAAGCTATCGCCTCAAATTTTGTACTACTCGTGAGATCATGGTCTAATAAAACATCTGTATTAAAATTTATAACGAAAAGATAACATTAAAAGCATTTCTATTAACACCAAACTTTCGGAAAAACGTTGTTTTCTAGCCGCCAGCGAGCGCCGCTGATTTACTGATTTTGAACGACACGATAAATCGCGAGCAGGCCGGATACTTCTCCATTTGTCATTTCTCCATGCTTTCATATATAAGCAGTTAATATGTAAAAGTTTGGAAAAAATTTCTTCAAAAGGTAAAGTTAGATGCACAAGATTTTCCCCTGTTAGAACTGTAAGAAAAATTTCAAAGGAACACAACTTCTGTCAAAATGGTGGCAGCCAAAAATTCACAACCAAATCAACACCCTCATATATAAATAGTTTATATTATGTGAATAATTGGAGCAATATTAATCCAGTGTCAATACATAAATATTCAGTTTTGACGGAGTATTTTTTATACAAAGAAGAAGATAGTTTGACCATTTGCTTATAAAACAGTGCAGATCTCAGTACCTACAGTACTTTGATCCTGTAGCTGTATGTGTATTAGTTACGATAATGAATAATTTCTACAACGCCGTAAAACGCGCGGCGATTTCCCGCGGAATATGAACACGTGATACATCCAGGAAAAAACAACAAGGGACTCTCAACATAATCAGGTATTACTCTCAATAAATAAATCTGCGTTGTGTTTTATTGATTAGTAATGTATATTCTGAATGTTTTGTGTTTATTTGACAGAGATTATCGCGCTGCCAAGAACTAAAAGGAAGGCTGGTTGGTGGTTTTGATCCCTGATGCGCGGCTTTACAAGTTGGGCCTGACAAATGAGTGAAATGACAGCGAATTAGCTGCAGTACTGTACCTCTAACTCTAGACCAAGGTCTACTAGAGCTACAGTTTGCTAGCATCTCTACAGTGGCGCAAATTCTGCAGCAGTTGTTTATCAGTTATATATGTTCAAACAGTTGAGAATTAACCTTCAAACTATATTTAACAATATTTTGATATATAACCTTCTTGTGTTAAGTAATAACCCACTCGAAGACCATTTGAAAACTCCTCGGTGTCGACCCACTATTTGTTTTGATTTTCCAAGCCGAGACAGAACTCGCCCATGCGTAAAACGCTGTCCGGTTAACATATAAGGCTTTCATTCATAATTGGAAAACTTACTGAGCTGTGGTATTTTTGATGAATTCGAGGATTATTTTTGCCCAGGTAAACTAAAACATTTATTTTATTGCTAATATGGTTAAGGGTGGCATCTTAAAAACAAGTTTAAAGCTTAATTCGTGTATTAGATATTTTCCCGCCATTCGTTGACATGCGCGGCGGTTTTACTACACACTCCATATATGGAATACGTAGTAAGAGGTTTATGGGACATATTTTTTCAAAATGGCCGACCATCCCTCGAAGACCGATGCCGGTTGACAGTAGTAAAGTTTAAATCGGGAGAAACTCAATCAAAGACGTAGGTAACCTGATTTTACACACCCACATTGTCAAAAAATGCATTCCAAACCGATATCTACCTTTTATTTTTCAAAAACGGTAAAAATTAAAATGTTATAGAAACTTATTCAAGCGACAGTGAATCACTGTCGGCCTGCGCCATTGTGGAGATCCTAGCGTGTCGTAACTGTATCCGCAATACAGTTACGATATCGCAACTAACAGCGAATGAGATTATCCGAAATCATCATCTCATCATCCATCATTATCATCGGCGTTAAAGACTTTCCCTCAGTCCATAGAGAGAGTTCCCCCCCCCCATTGTCTCTGCTCTACATTCAAATGGTTTACTGTGGCACTTAACTGATCTTGTAAGCTTTCTAACACTGCTTTCTTGTCGGTCACAGCATCTTTCTGCTGCAACTCTATTGTAGCTTCTACTTGTGAAGCACAGTTTGAACAATTGACAACCTGTCCCTCATGAGCCACTGATGACTGACTAGAAGTCATATCGCTAGCATCTGAGTAACTGAAATCCCGCTCAGAACTAGTCCTATAAATAAGACCTGACGTAGCTATTTCACATTTTTACATTTTCTGGTACGTCAGGTCTTATCGGCTTCCCCTTAGTTGTTTTTAGCAAATCACGACAAGGATCTTTGTCGTGCGTTTGACGAGGTCCTGTAAATACAAACCACGTGCTATGGCGAAAAGAGAACACTTCTTCGATTAACTAAATATTTTTCTACCGATACATATGTGTAAAACGGAAAACAATTACCTCTTTCCACAAGAAATCCAAACTTAATTCCTTGCAGGTCGAACTTTTTCAAAGTTACTCCATTATGGCTTCTGATAGAGCCGAAGTTTGCCGAATGAATTTATGCAAATTCATACCCGTTGCCGGTAACACCGGCACGCGCGGCTGCTATGATTTTACGGATCGAAAATGTAGACGAGATATTTGCATTCTATATAGCCGCGTATATTATAGCGTAATTACGCAATTCTCATCAACGTAATTTGTTTCCCAAATATGTCGTGGACTTGTGGCGCGTATGAATGTAAGCCACTTATAACATTTATGTCCACATTGAAAGTAAATCTTCTAGAAAAGGTTATTGAAATAAAAAAATATAGAAACTGACGGGTAGCAGCAGAATTTCAGAGTTTTCTTAGTTTCTCCGGACCTACGGACTTATTTTTTTTCGGATTTCTGGTGTTAAAAATCTTAAAATTTGGAATTGTATGCGTTTTTTTTTACTTACGAATCATTGATATGGGTGACAAACAGTTTAGATCCTGATCAGACGCGCGTTACGAGACCCGGATCCAAACCAGGGGCGTGTCTGGGCTTACGCACTCACGCACGTGCGTAAAGTTAATTGATAAAGTCGAAAAATTAAAAACGCTAAAAATGCAATAAAAAATACCACCTTACCCGGGTGAGGCATAAATATTTATTTTAAAAAAGTGTCTTTAGTCTACTTCAAATTATACACAACGTACATAATTCACCCTCTGATAAGGTTTCAGGTTGTTCACTACTCAGTTTACGAGAATGTAAATTTTACCTGGTAAAATTGCCCACAACAATTTATGGTGTTTCTTACAATTTTAACTATTAGTGGCAGAGTTTTGACATAGATTTGCACTTATTGGTCAGGGTAGGGGTTGGAGACAAATGGCCAGAAGATAATCTATCAAAAATATAAAAGATTATGCAGTTCATGTTATTTAGGAGTCGAATTCTTACATAAATTTATGGTAGTAATTTACCTGGTTTGGATGTGAAAAACGCACCAGAGACCATTTAGGAGTAAAAAATTTCCCAGGGAGCTTCCCCTGGAACCCCCTAGTAAAGTTGCATACACAAAGTTTGTTTAGCTACGCCCCTGACGTGTGCCCCAATCGTATTTTCCTTCATACAAAGGGGGAGGTCAGGAGAGCAAACATCTTTCTCTGTATTTTGATATGCATTTCAAGCACTCATTCAAAAGTGTAAATAAGTTGTGTGCATGTATGTAAAACAAGTACAATAGAAGGTAAAGTCAAGGGAAAGTAAACAGACAAAAGTGAAACATGAATAGAGGATAATGCAATTGCAGTTGGTAATATAAAAGTTGGAGGCAGGAACATATATATACGTTCCTTGTCAGTGGAGGGGAGGAAAAGGCTAACACATGTCGGAACCGTACGGGCATAGTTGGTTAGTCAGGAAAATTTGATTTTAGTCAGGGAAAAGTCAGGGAAATGTCAGTGAATTTTGCTTCACTAAAATTGTGGACACCCTTTTAATTAAATAGTTTAACAGTTTAATTCAAGTAAAGACTATTCTTATAGCTCTAATAGTTTGTGTTTTGATATGTATCTAAAAATGATTTATGTATTTTATTACATCAAACAGCCGTAAATGCAGTGTGAGTGGTATCTAGAATATAAAAAAACACCTTCCAAAACGATAGTTTAACTATCATTTTAGAAAGGTCTTCTACATTCAAAATACCCCTCAAAATGCACGTACGGCTTTCCAACGAAAAAAAAATTTCCCGGGGGAGCATGCCCCCGGACCCCCCCTAGCCATGGTGCATATATTCAAAATTGGTCCAGACACGCCCCTGCAAACATATTGATAGTATTCTATATGGCCTGGCAGCGAAGAGTTAAAGGTAAGATCCCTGAAATCGCGCTCGAATTATAGCCCTGAAACAACAAAAAATATGCTTATCTTTTAGGCTCGACTGACAATTTAAGCACTAGCCTCTCCCAGACTCTTTAGAGGTTCCCATCGCCACTGTGCCAGGTGGCGAGTCTCTACCCCCCCCCCCCCCCCCCCCCCCCCCTTTCAGACAACCCCCCTTTGGGTCTCCTGTTGAACTCTGCTTCCTCGGATTCGAGCTTGTTGTTGTCTGATTTCAGACGTGCCGTCTCGTGGTAGACAATGAGCTCGTCGTTCTCACCATGCTTTTCCTCTCGGCATCGCCGAGTTTCGCCGGGGAGTGAGCCTCGCTCATAGAGGAGTTTACTTCTCCTGGAGACGTAGCACAGCCTAGCAATTGTCTGGACCGTTCTGGACCCAACTTGCCTTTCATGTTGCAAGTGTACACGCGACAGTCCCTGTGAAGTTTCACGTGACTGGAGTGCGGATACTTGGGTGTCAGCAGAGAACCGAAGTTCTTACGCTGACTGTGGGAAAAGGTGATTCGAAAAAAAGGCAATGCTAGTTTCACCTTATTAAGCTGAAATGCTACTGCAGGAGGACTGAAATGCTTTCTGCTTGTGCCGGTGTAACGCAGTAGAATGACCCATCCCTACTAAAATGACCCATGGGTCATGTCACTACGTAGAACCAGGAACGTAGATTAGAACAGTGACCCGAGTCATTTTACTACGTACAGAAATGACCACAGGCCGTAGAAAAAGGACCCATAGACTCGTAGTATAATTACCCCCTCACGGTTTGGAGTCATTTCTCTACGTAGTATAAAGACCCGGGTCCTTTTGCAGGGGTGGGTCATTCTATACTGCGTTACACCGGCAAAGAACCGTCTATTGACGGCTCCTTTAAATAGCGACTACCACGCTCTTTGGTAGTCGAGTGTCAGATGTTTTTTTTCTCTGACAAGTACGACCAACTATAAGATCTCTGATGATTGCCAGGAATTCAGGTGGCAAGGATCCTGCTTTTAGCGTCCTTCTGCCCCTGCTTTTCAAGTGCCGCTTTCGAACAGCGACAATGTATACCGTGATAATTAATATGAATCATTTCGTTTTCTAAGAATAAGTGAAATCCTTCTAAGTAGTCGAAGCCAGAGTTTTCTGTCAAATCCAACGGGAATTGGAACAGAAAACGAGGCGGTATATAGACAGTTTTCAGAGTCTACTCGCCCCAAGGACGCACCCCTAAGACTCAGCCCTAGGGACGCGTCCTTTCTTCCGTCTCTTGCACCTCGAACAGGAACTCCAGAAGGAGTAAGGCTTCTGCTCGTCAGGTTTTTCAATTCAGAGCCATGCCCTTCGGAATTTCGATAACGCCAAAAGTTTTCACAAAATCCATGGCGACTGTTGTATGGGGCTCTTTTTAGACGAAATAATGCTGAACATGCAAAGTAAAAAAAAATATATAAAGAGAACGGTTACTGGACGTTTCGCTACCCATAAATTGTCGCTACCCTCATTTTTGTCATTATCCATCGTACTTTAAATTTAGTGTAATATACGAGCATTTAAAATGATTAAATTAAAAAGTTAAAAGTTGCAGTGGAAAATGAAATTTTTAAAGGCGCTTCTTTAATTTCAATTTCATGCCATTACATTTCTTTGTGTTATACAGGTCAGCTTCCGCAAAAATCCAATCAGTAAATCATGTTCCGCATTGTAAAAATAGTAAAAAAATAATATTCTCTTTTATGGAGATTCCATTGGTTTGGGACCAAATTAATAAATATATAAATCTCTCATGTTGACGCGTGGCGTCTGACAAATATTTCGTCAAATTCATGTTGGATCCAGATTATTAACTTAAATCACTTATGTGGTGATTCCAGATACAGATGTATCTATATGGTGATTCCATTGGTATGGATCAAGATTAAGGAATAAAACTATCTAATGTGAACGAGTGGAGAATGTGCAAATATTTCGTCAATCTGTCCGTTAGTTTTGATCCAGATTAATAAAACAAAATCACTTTTAAATATGATGATTCGATTGGTTTGGTTCCAGATTAATAGCATCTTAAAATGTAGGTGGACGTGTGGCGAATATTGCAAATACTTTGTCAAAATTTGTTTTTATATCTATCCGTTAGTATTTATTCAGATAAGTCAATAAAAACTCTTCCATTTCTTTACGTTATTTCGGATCCAGATCACGGTAAATAAAAATCCATTACGTGGGAGCTTGGTGCCTACATATTTAAGAGTTGTGAAAAATAAAACTTGGTAGCGAAAATACCAGCCGCGAAAGCCACAAGGTTGCAATAGGTGGAGGCCGGGGACAATTTTTTTTATGTCATGTCAGATTTTCAAAAAGAGTGTTCTTGAGCGGGTTACATTATGAAAAATGTTCTTTTTAGAAATTTAAAGAATAATGGGCTTATTAGATCCCAGCTCATTGTTTCGAAGAAGAAGAATCTTAATCAAGGTACATTTATATAAAAGAAAAAAAAACGTAAAAATTTCGTCTAAATTTATATCTTTTTTTCCTATTAATCCGTATTATGGATATAACCATGTACATGTATATAAACAACAACAACAATCAACAACAATGGTGGCCGAAAGTTCAAACGATAGGCATGCGTATGCATATTGTTGGATACAGAGTTGAAATGAACAAAATTAAGAAAGGTAACGGAAGAATATTGTATATAATTGTATTATTTAGTGTTACAGCATGGTTACATAGCACAAAACAAATATTGGTGTGAACAAATATTTGCTACATACAACTGATGGGACCCCGTTTAGACGTTACATGCATGATAAATGTAAAATGAAAATATCAGATTAATGAAAGTTGACTGTTAAATAGGGGCATGTAGATACGTCTAAATGTTTGGACTAGCTCAGAACCAGCCAACTCCGTAGCATCTGAGTAACTGAAAGTTTGCTCAGAACTAGTCAAGTCCTCAGTATCTGAGTTACTGGAAGTCCATTCAGAACTGAACTTTAAAGCCTTAGCTACAATGTCTTCCTGCGTCACTACTCTGGCCAATCTGGGCTTTCCTTTCTTGAAGCTTGTGACAACTGGGATTCTCTCGCCATTGACAATGAATGTATCCGTTTTCATGTCCAACATCACACCCAGATGATGCATTATATCATGCCCCAACAACATTTCATCCTTAATTGGTGCTATATGCATTCTTTCTTTAAATATCTGGGATCCCACTTTCACCTTCAGTGGATTTACAATAAAGCCCTTCAAAATAGAATCATTATCAGCCATTTGCATCACCACGTCTTTGACTTTACTGGGTTGTCAGTGATAATTTTAGAAATCAGATGAATGAGTCCTCGGGATGGCACATTCTGTAAAACATTGAGTCCTTGAGACAAACATTGAATCCTTGAGGTGATAACTTAACCCAATATCTAATAACTTATTTCTAGTTTTTAAAGACAAGTGATCACTTAAAGCAGGTTGAAAGTAAAGCAGAATGTGCCCTAAGGCACATTCTGCTTTACTGTCAACCTGCTTTAAGCTACTATCTCCTTATGAGTAAAAGGTTAATAAAGGCTAGAAAAGCTATGGGTCCATGGGACTCACAACTTTTTAAATGATGAGTCCCTGGCAATTTTAATGAGTAAAGAACTCGGGATGCGCAGGTAAAATTATCATTGGGTTGTTGTTCAAGGTTCTCATAAATTCGAGTTGAAAGGATAGAGATCTCGGCACCAGAGTCAATCCTAGCCTTAACCACTTTCCCCCCAACTTTCAATTTGATGAAAGAAGACCCCGCACAAACGCGGTGAATCTTCGCTGCTTTATCGTGAGACAGAGCTTCCGGCGGACTGAAAGCCTCGATTTCCGTCTGCCCCACAGCAGTTTCTACATCTGATTTCTGATCAGTCACCGGACTGAAAGCCACACTGACTGAAGAAGAACCCTTAACAACACTTTTCAATTGATCACATGTAGCCATTTTAACCTCTGCTTCAGATTGCTCTTGTTTTCTTTTATTCTTTTTCTGGAACCAATTTTGGTACCTTATGCAATCTATTTTTATATGGCCTTTTTGTTTGCAGAAATAGCATACAACATGTTGACTGCAGGTTGCTGACCTAACAGACGGAGACATTTTCTGTATTTTCTCTGTTATGCTATTCATTCTTTTTGCCATTATCTGCTCAACTTGTTTGAGTCTATTTTCTACTAGAGGTTCAACTTTATTTATACTTATGGCTACTTCATCGCTATCTGTTTCCCCACTAGTGGAAGTTTCCTGAAAATCAACCACTTGGGAAACATACTGGTGATGCTTAACTGCATTCAATGCGGACTGCATGCTCGTTGGACATTTTAAACTGGCATATTTTGCAGCCTCTTTATTAGAGCAGCCCTGGCTGAATTTTGCAATGGCTTCCTTTTCTAAATAACCTTCAGGAAGATTGCGGAATGCAGTTGTTGCCAGAGATAGTACGCGATCTGCCCAATCTTCAAGTGCCTCATCCGGCTTCTGGCGCGCTTGCTGAAACTTAACTCTTGCTGTTTCAGTTAACTCTTTAGCTCCAAATCTCTTGTCCAACTTTCTCAACATCTTGCGATATGAGTACTTTTCACCTGTTTGAGCCATGATGGTGAAAAAGTCTAGAGCTTTTCCTTCCAAACACCAGTGCAAATAAACTTTGCTTTCTTTGTCGGTCCACTTTAATACTGCTCTATAACTTTCAAACTTTTGTTTCCAAGCCATCCAACAAGATTCTCCATCATATTTCAAATTCTTTGGGAGCCCTTTTGGTACTCCCCTGTCATGTTGATGGCGTTTGGAATATCTGTATTTCTTAGAGCCCTTATGTTTGGACCGACGACCATGGGATCTGGATCTTGACCTTGAACTTGACGTGTCAGAGACACAGTGTCTCGACCGTCTCCCATGTCTATATTTCTGGTGTTTGGTACTCTTGCGCTTATGCCAGCGTTCCGGAGAACTTGAGCTAGAGCTCGAACTTGAGCTACGATAATAAGACTTATGAGATTTATGTCTCGGACTCCATCTTGATCGTGACCTTGACCTAGACTGGGACCTCGAATCCGAGCGCGAACGCCCTGACCTATGAGGTCTATGCCGCTGTCTATGTCCCGACCTTGACTTTGACCTTGACTTTGATCTCGACTCAGAACTGGAGTCTGAGCTCACATGCCTAGCTCTACTTTTAGCAGATCTTCTGCTCTTTGACACTTGCTTCAGTTTACGTCTGCAAGATGGTAAACTGTAATCAGAATCATCTTCATGTCTGAAAGACTGATGATAGGACTTAGCAGATCTTTTTGACACTTTCTTTTGTTTACCTCTGAAAGAGGATAAACTATCACCACTCTCTTCCACATGCCTGGAAGACAAATGAGAATGACGAGCTGATGATTCTTCATGTCTGGAAGACGACAATTGGGGTGGGCTAGCATCTCCTTTGCATTTGCACGACCGCAAATCAGAGATCTCTTTCTTGTACATGACGTCTTTCTTCTGTAAAGCTGACTGTAACTGTCTCTTTTCAGTCTCATAGTCACCCAGGGACAACTCACTTTTAATTTCATGAGACCGCATGACATGTTCTAAAACAACAGGTATACTGTTTTGCAATATTCTGTGTAAAGTTTCCTGAATTTCTAACTGCAGTTTATGCATATCTAATAAACCTGAACTAGGTGTGGAGGGGATAGGATCAATAATTGGTTGCGGAGACAACATTGCACCCTGTGGAACAGTAGTATCAACTTTCAATCTAGGAACATGGGGAGGAAAGACATCAGTATGCGAAACTGAAAAGTCCACATACCTCAGTATGTCCCTACTTAATTCCCCGGGCAAAACAATTTGCAATGTTTCTTTAGATATGGGTCCAAAATATTGCCTAAACTGTATTATTCTATCAACCCCCTCTCTCCCTATTCCTGGTATAAACATAAGCTCATCCCTGGATGCTGTGTTAATATTTACAGACATTTAATGGCTTTACAGAAAAAGACTTGTTCAGTTCAAAAACTATACGATGGCTTATGGTCTGGGCCTGAAAGACTACGCAAACCACCTAACCGACATATGGCTTATGATCTGACTGGTTTATAGTCTGAAAGACTGCAGTGATGGTTTATAGTCTGAAAGACTTGTGTGGTGATGGTTTATAGTCTGAAAGACTGGATGTTGTTTTGTGGTCTGAAATACTAATGTGGTGATGGTTTATAGTCTGAAAGACTTCTTTGTGTGTATGTGTGTGTGTGGTTTATAGTCTGAAAGACTTTGATATAATGGCTTATGAACCGGATCTGAAAGACCTCGCAGCACACCTCACCAAAATATTCTTTTTGGAGTTTGCTAGACAACCAAAATTTTCGACTTACGTTCTTGCATCTGAAAGACCACAAAATTTAACGTAAGACGGACAGTCCGTGACCACAAAATGACATATTTCAGATATGAAATATCATGAAATATTCAAATTATATATACAGAGTATCATACGAGTTATATACAATACAACCATGGGTGAGCCGACTCAAGGTAAAACTGGCATAAGACAATTAACTCAATCCATAAGCTATCCTAAGAATAATCTGGCATAGAGCAACACGAAAACTCAATGTTCTCTAAGAGATAAACTGGCATAGGGCAATGAAAAATTACTTTTCAATCTCCCTAAGAACTAGACTGGCATAGGGCAATGAAAAATTACCTTTCAATCTCCCTAAGAACTGACATAGAGCAAATTAACAAATTACTTTTTAATTTCTCTAAGAAATAACTGGCATAGGTAGCTAACGGGGTTTGTTAACTGTCCTAAGAGACTGACATAGGGAAATATGAATGAAATTTCAATCAAATTCCCTAAGACATTAATTAGCCAATGCTAATTAGGCGCACCTTGACCTTACGTTTACTTAAATGTTGAAGCAAAAAACAGAATAAATAAAAGCAGTGCTGCATTTAAATATCCCTTAATCAACCTGTCATGATACTTTATATGTTTTTCTTTTAACAAAGAAAGAATTCCCGCCACTGACACGAAAAAAATAATTTTTTCCGAGAAATTTTTGCCGCGAAAATACGTGACAAACTGGCAAGGTAGCTTTACTTTACTTTTCCATTTTAAATCCTCGTCGCCAATAAAGTGTTCACATATAAAGCATCAAGAGTAACTAAGTAAACTGACTCACCCACTCTGTATATAAGTTGTCACGACTGGCCTAGACTTGTGTCTTGCTTGGCTGTCAGTAGAATACTCACCGTATTACCCGCCACTTGGTCAATATATAAACTGACCTCAGTGACCTCTGACATGCGCTCTCCATAAGGGAGGATACTCTAGATCAGAGGACACCAAATTCACAACATAACTGTCAAAACACTAGCTGCAGTACTGTACCTCTAACTCTAGACCAAGGTCTACTAGAGCTACAGTTTGCTAGCATCTCTACAGTGGCGCAAATTCTGCAGCAGTTGTTTATCAGTTATATATGTTCAAACAGTTGAGAATTTATCTTTAAACTAATATTTAACAATATTTTGATATATAACCTTCTTGTGTTAAGTAATAACCCACTCGAAGACCATTTGAAAACTTTTCGGTGTCGACCCACTATTTGTTTTGATTTTCAGAACTCGCGCATGCGTAAAACGCTGTCCGGTTAACATATAAGGCTTTCATTCATAATTGGAAAACTTACTGAGCTGTGGTATTTTTGATGAATTCGAGGATTATTTTTACCAAGGTAAACTAAAACATTTATTTTATTGCTAATATGGTTAAGGGTGGCAGCTTAAAAACAAGTTTAAAGCTTAATTCGTGTATTAGATATTTTCCCGCCATTCGTTTACATGCGCGGCGGTTTTACTACACACTCCATATATGGAATATGTAGTAAGAGGTTATGGGACATATTTTTTCAAAATGGCCGACCATCCCTCGAAGTAGCATCCCCAGTCATTTTTTTAAACTTCACCAATTGTAACAGAAGTAGTTTTAAATGAAAGGTCTTGTTGATACCTTTGTAAAAGAGTTTAAATTATTAAGATATCTCTTCTAGAAAAAAAGTTACAGCAATTTTAAATTACCTAAAACCGGTGATTTTTAGGAAAAATTTACCCCCATTTCATAGGCATATATCCGCGTCGCGACGGAACCAAAATAAGATACCTCTTTTTAAAAATTGCTGTAACTTTTTTATTTTTCAAGATATCTTGATGAAATTTGAAAATATGTTGTATTATTTCTTGCAGAAGCCATTTATGCATTTTTATTTGTTGTACTTTTATCGTGTGACAAGTTATTTTAATAGAATTCCATTAAAATTCATGAAAATTTTAATTCTTTAATTTTTGTGTTGGACAAAAATATATTTCTATTTATTATTAAGTATTTAGATCAGTTTTAAAAAGATGACTTCTATTTTTAATTGTGTATTATTGATTAATCAGCCACTAAGATTTATAAAAAATAGTTAAATGGAGTGAAATAAACATTCGGTTAAAAGAAAACTAAGTCTTAAAATTGATCATGAAGCTGAATTTTAGCAGATAAGTGGACTCTTTCATTTATATCCTGATGACTATGTTTCTATTTTGAGATCAGAAACTATAAGAAAACAAACCAATTACTTTTATTAGTAGTTTGTGTATGAAGTTACAGTTTATAGATCTTAATCTAGATTCCAATTATTTATTAAAGTTTCATTTAAAAATTTCTCAAATATTTTGAAATTATTGTTGGAAATATTTAAGTTCTAGACCATACTGTAATATTAAGTCAGATCTAATGTAAGAAACCTAATGCAATGTCAAGAAATTAATTACCAAATGTAATTATAGATGTCTTGTTGTTTCTCAACTTTTAAAATGCTATTTAACTTAATATTGTATTTGCTAAGAATTTGGATCCAAATCAGTAAAAGACGGTGAAAAAAACCCAGGAACAAATTGGGATTGATCAGAACTAGAACTGATTTACAAGTAAAGTATTTCTGCAAAGCATGAATAGTCAAATAGACAAATACAGAAAACATTAATTTCAACTCTTTGAAAACTTTTCATACTTTTGTAAATATTTTGATCAAGATTAAAAAAGCCAAGTGAAGTAACTAGGACCTGATCAGGGTATTATAACTGTTGTGACTACAATCACTCAGAGCTGGAAGTTGTAATCTACAAAGTAGTCAGAAGGAAAAGTGCTGAACGTTTGGTACATGTTTTGAAGGTGAAAAAGAGTTAATTATTTCTGAATTCATTAAAAAGATTGACTAATTTTCATCAAAAGTTCAGATTATCAATGACTAAAATTTCTTATCCGAAATATGGAATGTCCGAATTACTGTACAGCCGTATATTCATTCCTGCGATCGACCAACAGAGAAAGTTAAAATTATCTAACACAATTTTTGTTTGGAATATAATATACTTATTTTACATTCATATTAATAGTATCTAATCGTTCTGGTGTTTATATTTTAGAGAAAAAAGCTTAGATAGTTTAATTAGCTGTATACGGAATGAGAATCTCGCACCGGAAAAAATCGGAAAATTTTCCGTTGTTACGCTGCTACATTTCGACCCCGATTTGGTCGTAGTTTCTTTACAAAAGCAAAATCAAACTCAATAATAATATAAATAAGTTCTTTATTAATGGCAAAAGCCGGATAATATTGCATAAATACATGGCAATAAGCCTAGGTCGCTAATATTTGTATCAACATATTGATCGCCGGTAAAAATCCAATATGGCCGCCGCTTGGATTTGCCGAGTTCGTGAGAAATTTTAGTAAACTTTGAACTTTGATACTCGTTCCGGGGCAGTAAACAGCAATTTAAAACATTGAAATATACATTTTCTGAAACTTTGGAATGTGCTTAATACGATCGTTTACGAATCTTAAAAAAATAATTTCGGGTTTTTGGTGTAGATCGTATTTAAACTTTGGTGATCTATATCTCGTGAACCAAAAGTCTGATCAACTAGGATCAAACATATTCAGAAAGGTCATTCTCTCATCTGATTGGATAACAGAACTTTATTGATATTAACATATGCAAAAATTTCGCGCGCATGAATGAAATAGGTCACCTCCAAAAATAATGCGCAGAAATCCAATACAAAGCTGTGAGGCTTCAAAATTGCCGATAACCGACTTTTACCAATAATATTGATTATTTTTAAAAACTCTATTACAGCTTAACATATATCACTTGAAAGCAAATTTTATTAGCTTTCAAACGTAGTGATTTTCATTTCAATTGAGATATTATTCATAAAGCAATCATGATTTGTTCTACACTACCCATGGATGAACAGGTAATTCTGAAGTAGATATCGGCGTTTATCGGGGTTGCTACTCGAAGACCGATGCCGGTTGACAGTAGTAAAGTTTAAATCGGGAGAAACTCAATCAAAGACGTAGGTAACCTGATTTTACACACCCACTGTGTCAAAAAATGCATTCCAAACCCATATCTACCTTTTATTTTTCAAAAACGGTAAAAATTAAAATGTTATAGTAACTTATTCAAGCGACAGTGAATCACTGTCGGCTTGCGCCATTGTAGAGATCCTAGCGTGTCGTAACTGTATCCGCAATACAGTTACGATATCGCAACTATCAAAACACGTGCATCACAATCTCAGTTTATCTGTCGAGGGTCAGATTATACTCATGCTCTAGTGATTTTCAATGATTATTTCTAACCAAACTATCAAATATAAAGGTAGAGTCTCACATAAGACCATTCAATGGTTCAATATGCACAAGACCCATGCTTTTTGCAAGGAAATTGACAGTAAATAATCTGGCAAGGCGTTATGACCAAAAGGTTGTCAGGAGATGTCTTTAAAGCCTATATGTGTCGCAGTGCCGTAAATCCCAACTCATCCATCTGTCTTTCCAGCGATTTTTTTCTCTATATAACTGGTACCGTAAAACAGACCCTTCACAATTTGAAACGGACCCTTCACAATTGACAAGCTGGGTCCGTTGGACCCATTCACAAACAGGGTTCCCACAGGCTTTTAATTTTGAGGGTGCATGCACCCTCTATGGCTATTTTTTGGGGGTGCAGACAAATTTCAGAGGGTGCATATGAAACGTTTTTCTGTTTCTTCTGATGCGAGGACGCCAGGGATAAAGTACGATGAGACCGGGGCCGAAAGGCTTATGACTTATCTACGACAAGTGAATAACAAAGTAGCAATCTGTATTCAAACAATGGATCGCACCAGGGATGTCATGATCTTTGGAAATTTGTGGTTCCACAGCTAAATTTTTATATCATTTGTTTGGATGTGTACTGTACCTATCTCTCACATTATATCTTAACCAGGCCGTCAATTTGGACTTAGCCGACATATTTGCAGACTACACGAATGCGTAGGCCTATGCTAAGACTGTGTCTCACTAAATCAGGCATTTTCCTCAACATTGTTAATAGACGGGATAAAATACATCTGATAACCCCTTCCGGTTTTTTTACTGTGTTGTTCGGATTTCGCATAAAAAATGGCGTCGCTGTTTTGAAATCGAAAGTGACCAGAATTAGACCTATGACCTGATTTTTTGTTTTAATAATTTGTCAGCATTTTTCAAACACGTATTCCTCTAAATAAGTATTGAACTCTTATAAAAACAAAAATTGATAGAAAAAATAGCGACTTTATTAGGCACAGAGACGGGAAATCCCACAATCTATTTTAAACCGCTTAATCATCATATTCGCGATGCGGGTGAACCCAGGCGCTTTACGTAATAAGAATGATAAGAATTGCCAAGCGCCTGACAGACACTATAAGGAAAATGAAAACAAATCCAAACTGACACGCCGGACTTTGACGTTTAACTTGTATTTGTTGTTTGTTAATAAAACTGGTATTCTTACATCCGATTTCGGCATTATCTGTAACATAAATCTGTACGTGCATGCACGTTCAGGGTTTTGATTTTATGCGTGATTTTTTGAAATTATATGTGAATCACGTACATCTGTACGTGAATGGGAACTCTGACAAAGCTGTCAAATTATTTCACAATCAGAATTATCTATCATTTACAGTGCGCTAACACCGATTTCTTGACCAATATTTACGTCGCTAATATTGATTCCCCTTTGCAAATCTTTGTATCGCTATTTCTGGGGATAAAATCCGAGGTATTCGAATTTCCAATTTAGTTGCGTGAGGTGTGAATAAAACATATGCGTCTCGGTCGCATTTGTCACTCGGCAATGACGGGCCGATACTTCTTTAAAAAAGTGATTAAATTTGCAGGGATTATTCTGTCGCAGAATACAAGTGAGAGAAATTCTCACATTTTTAAAAAAAAGTGAGATTTTTTTAGATGATGAGAGAAATTTTAATTGGTAGTCTGTTTGTACCAACAAGCACTACTCAGTACTGCTATATCTACTCACAAATGAATTATAACTTATAATACATTCGTGATCTACTGCTTGAGAATTTTGTGTAAATAATATTTATATGACATGGAACTCTTATTCTTCTTCTCCTTATCGAAATCTAGTTAAAAGATTTATCCCATACCATAAATTGATAGTTTACCGCACACGCCATTAGCGTATATGTTATCGGCAGATTCATTTTCGTCTGTAGAGGGTCAGTTCGCGAAAACTAATGACAAAAATTATTGGCGCGGTTACGACGATAACTAAGGAATAAAATGAACGGTATTTTTGTGCATTGTGCAGTTTTTCAATCCAGTGAAGGGAAATTACATTCCTGTTTTCGAAAGAAAGTACGATCCCATGACAGAGGACATAACGTGTACAGGGCCGACGGTAATCCCTGCCGGTCACCCATCCAGGTTCTAACCGCACAGGACGTTGCTTAACCAATTAGTCTACGTGCGGTCTGGTACACGTTTTATTCTGAACCGGATGTGTTTTGATTTCATATACAAAATTCGGAACTCTCGGTCCTTTCCGTTTATTGGTTTGCTGTTATACTTATTGGTGCGCGGGATGCTGCGATTACGATAAGGCGTTCGACGAAATTAATCAGAAATGTTTGTAAATATCGGAAATAAATCGAGAAGAATTACGTTTCGCTCGCAAGTATCTGAGAAACGAGTGCGAGAAATAATCGCGTTATACAAATTTTGATGCGATATCTGTCATTTTCGTTCGAAATATCGCGGAAATCGCGGCACAGAATGATCCCTGAAATTTGTAAATATTCACTTGCAATTTATTTCCTTCAAATAAATATTTATGGAAGTTTAACACTAAGAAGCATTAGTTAAAGTGACTGATCATACGATATGGAATCGGTGTTTAATTTTTACATGAAACCGCACGTGTTTTATACTGGCCAAATTATTTTACTTCGACACCGTTTGTTTGTTTACATTAACACCGGCTGCTGAATTGTACATGCTAGATAGAGAAATAGCAAGTACTACGTTAAAAAGATTCAAAAGTCTAGTGCATCAAGCGGATGTCGACGAAATTGATTTAATATTGAAACAAAATTCAGAAAATAGCGTAGGCAGAAGTTCAGGTGATCATGATAATCCTTACACGATCCCAAGTTACTGCAGTCTCAAATGATGGATGTTTTTGCACAAACATCGCATCCAGCCCCTCAAACAGCACAGAGAGAGGCTTTCACCGAAGCCTTTGTACTGTTATTCGGAACATACTGACCAAGGAGACACTGACCACCCCCCATGCTTTTATGTAGAGAGGGGTCAGACTTACTCACTCAAATACAAAAACAATGCATTATTAAAAAAAAATCTGAAATGAAAACCAGAAAAATTCAATTGTAAATGTTAAGTTATGTCAATTGTATTTCTAAGATGAGAATCATTGCTTATTTGTTTAAGTATTTCCCTTAAATAGCTAAATTTAACCACCTATACAAATTTTCACAATTTTTGTAAAAACACCGATACTTTTTTCACAATTTTGGCCAAAACGACGCTAATTTTTTCACAATTCAAAGGGTACCGGACCCTTCACAATTCCAGGAAAAAATCGCTGCTTTCATACACGCCGATTTAGAAACTGAATGATACCATCTAGTAGGATTAGGAAAAGCCTGTTTTTGCAACGGCAAATCGGCCTGTCCGAGCAAACTGGTTGAGCAACTTCCAAAAATACAAATCTTATTAGGAATACCAAATTATAGTAATCAATAGTAACAAATCGATAGACAATGTCGCAAATTTAATCACAACCGTTTTTACTCGCTGCATGTCTCAGTGGTAGAAAGTCCACTTGCAGTGCGAGAGGTTTCGGGTTCAATACCCGGCCGAGTCAAACCAAAGACCTAAAATTTGGTAGCAATGGCTTTCTCCTTGGTGCTCAGGATTTCAGGTTAGCATTATGACTGGTTTGTCAGTGTTGGGATAAAGTGACCGTCCGGGTTCAGTCCCCTGGTGCACCTCTATCATAAGTGCCCCTGCAAGTACGTAACTCGAAAAAGGTGTACACGAGAGTTTAAAAAAAAAAAACGAGCAACAAATTTCGTTTTTCAAGTCCGTCAATGCATATTTCCTAATTTGGTCTGATCTTAACATGTTAATATTTCAGGATTATGTCTTCACCACTTACTCCAAGAAGAAGAAGCAAACGCAGGCGTAATGAGGAAGCCAGTAGTCCACCATGTGAGTATTCGATGACAAATCGTCTAGAAAACATTTTTTACACTTTATAAGTCGGAGTTGAACTGTCAAACAACTGAATACAGTATTTAAAGTTTTTTCTGCACACATTATGGTGTGGTGTGTCTAGTTTGCATATTAGTAATAAAACCCTTTAAAATATCGTATTGAAGTAGTTTAAAACATATTTTATTTTCATATATTTAAGTTTATTTGTAATTAAATGATTTTTACTGGGATCATTATGATATAAAAGAAATTGTTCTGATTTCAATTGAAAATTGCTTGTTTATATTTCAAAATTGTTTATGTATGTTATTTTAAGATGGAAAAATTATTTGCAGCATCCAAAGCTAGTGTATCATCACCACCATCTCAGCGGCGCCGTGTAGATTCCCCGGGTGATCTTGCTCCATTGCCATCCTCGCCAGCAGCCCCAGCTGACCAAGGGGAGGCTTCCTTATTTTCAAGTCCTCCACAATCAAGAGCAGGAGGTAAGAAGCAACATTTGTGCCAAAAGGGGCATTTTGTTTTACTTTCAGCCTGCTTTAAGCTATCATCTGATAGAATAAAGAAAATACTTCATATGTAGGGCTGAAACGATTCAAAAAAATTCGGTTCGATTCGATTTCGATTTTTTATGACACGATTCGATTATTTTCGATTCGATTCGATTTTACATTGCAATAAATGAATGTACTAAGTAGATGACATCCTGCAATAACAGTTAATATTAAAAAACAATATATATGAACATTCAGGGCCAAAAAGTAGGGGTTAAAGTTTGGAAAACTGCATGGAAGGGTTTAATACATGTATATTTCTGACTTATAAGATTTTGATCATAACAATACACCTTATTTATTATGTGGATGGTTTGCAGTATAGACATACCAATTCTTCTATTGTTATTATGATTTTCTATGCGCAAGCAGCAGTGTAGACCATTGTCATCAACCATTTACAGCTGCCTGGTAACGGTCTACACTGTTAGCAAGGTACAGACGGGTGTAAAGGAGTGGATAGTTATTCATCTTAAATGAAGATTATAATAATCGATACATCTGAATATTACTGTTCCTGGATTTCACTCACCGGTTTAAGTTCGTTAACAATGCTGTCAGTCGCCTTTGCTTTCGATTACGGAGCGGACTTTGATTGTTACTTGACATATCGCGGGAATTCACCATACATTCTTACACCTATTATCCGGGTGTTGAAACGTATGTCGGGCTGTATATTCGGTATCAAAAATAAATCACAATAGTTTATAATTTAATTTTCTTACCTGGATTGTACGTCTTTATTTTTTAGAGTAATGAGCGTATTAGGTTGAAGATAATAAAATATCCAACGTTTACAGAATTATTAATTTATTTTAAATAGTCGAAGCAGTACCGAGATACGTAATGTGAACGAAGAATTACATCACAATTGAGACAAGCAATTGCTCACGCATGCATAGAATGATACAGGAAACCGGCAAAGTAAACATAGACGTACTCGTAACGGGTGAAAAAGCCTGTGCGGGATCTCTAATCTTTCGAACTAATACTTTACCGTATAATATAGAGGTACATTTTAATTCGCTATTTATCACACAGAAGCGCAGCTGGACGTAATACTCATATGATGGTGTTGCAGTATGTATGAAAAGATAGATAGATAGATAGTAGGGATAGAAGCGAGTTTTCTACATATAAATCGAATCGAAAATGACATTTCCTAAATCGAATTGAATCAGATCGAATCGAGGGCATAAAATCGCGGTTCAATCCAGATCGCGATTAATCGTTTCATCCTTATTCATATGATACATATTCATGACTAAATTAGAACTATTTTCTTGAGGAGGAATAAACTGAATGTGCTAAAATGCGCTTCAATTAGGGGGAGGGTTAAGTGGAATTGTGTGCATGCATTTGTGGACTGTATGGGTAAGATATTCCTGATTCAAGGAGTTTAACCTATTGTTAGATTGACTGGGACAAAATGTAGGAGTCACGGCCTCCCGTTGGTGCAAAAGCTGAAAGTGATGTTCAATCATATCGAATCTGGTACTTAAGCCTCATGTTTGTGACTACATATTAACCCATTACCCGTAGTCTGATTTTAGTTTTTAAGGCACATTCTGCTTTACTTTCAGCCTGTTTTAAGATTCCATCTGTTAGTATATAGCAAACAATTCTTATTATACATATTCATAACTGTATAACTTTGAACCATTTTCTACAGTGAAGGATTAAATTAAAGGCGTATTTATGGGGTAAATGGTTAAATCATCCTGGAGAGACAATTGGTTTGATTTGTTTTGATTTACGTCGCTTTCAACAGTATTTCAGTCATATCGTGACGTCAAGCTAATGACAGGTGGAGGAAGACCCCAGAAGCCTTTTATGCACTGTTTCAGGCACAAATCGGCAACTGGGTAGAACCACCGACCTTCCGCAAGCCAGCTGGAAGGCTTCCCCACATGAAAAATCCGAACGACCCTACTGGGATTCGAACTCACAGCGGTGAGGAGCTTAATGATGTAAGTCACAGTCACTATACCACTAGGCCCCGGAGAGACAATTGTGAGAAGTCTAATAATATAAATTTTGAAGAAGGAAGAAATGTTTACTACCCTAATCTTGAGTCCTGCATATAACATTGTTACTTCTATTGCATCTAGCTCCAACAAGTGAGATTGATCTGAGCTCTCCTCTGAACTATGGCACACCAAGTTCCCGTGGTGGACCGAGAACCCCAGGTGTTGGAGAAACTCCAATTAGACAGAGACCAGACATTCACAGTGACAGGAAGATGAGAACAGTTACTATTGGTGGATCAGAACCCAGTGTAAGATTTTGTCATAAGCAATATAAGAAATGTTTCAATGAACTTCAGTGAAACCCCATGATTAGTAGCAAACAAGGTTTTAATAAGGAAAACTATATTTTCAAAACTATCTAGAACCAAGAATAGAATTTCTATTCTTTATCTTGTTGGTCCTCATTTAAATGGAGACTTAAACCATGATATTCCTGTATATTTTTCAGTTGTGTATAAATATGAATCTTTTTAAAATTGCACCTTTCAACAAATGTGCATTACTAAAAATAAATGATCTTGAACACTTCTTTCCCCACAGCTTGTTTTCAGTGCTTAACCCTTAGCCTGCCAGTCACGACTATAGCTCCATATGCAAACAGCTTGGATACGCCGAGTAACTCGGCGTCTCATCCGGATCCAAACTGTTTGACACTCGGACAAAATTTTCAGCAATTTTGAACAACTTTGAAGCACTTTGAAACTTGAAGCAGACGAGAAATATAGCAGACGACAACTTATTTGGCGGGCTAAGGGTTAAAAGACAGATGACTGTTTACAGCGGCCTGAAAATAATGTATAAAGCTCCTGTTGGAGCTGTCTGCTTTATTCTCATTCTGTTGTCTCGAGTCTACATATCTCCATATAACTGAAGTAATATTGGTGCAACAATAAATCCCAACTTACTCGCAACTCATTCTGCTTTAAACCATAACTCCATAGATACTTGTATTGACGCATTTAATTTATTACTCCACTTAAGAAAATGGTTCTAATTTATAGTCATGAATATGCACTGTAAGATTTTTTCTCATCATAGCAGATGGTAGCTTAAAGCAGGCTGAAAGTAAAGGCCTTAAGGCACATTCTGCTTTACTTTTAACCTGGTTTAAGTAGTCGCCTATCTTGGGTACTAGAAATTGGTTATGGGGTAAGCAGTCATCTATCAAGATTATGAAATAATTGATTGGTGTCTTGTCTTGTCATTACTATTAAGTATTTAAATTGTTATATACATAAATTGTTATATACAGGAGGCCACCAAAATTACTAGTGACATTACCAGTGATGCCAATGCAGGTCCCCAGCTTGTGATCTGGGGAACCGATGTGGTAGTGAGCCACTGCAAGGAAAAGTTCCGTCGCTTTGTACTGAAGTTTGTGGAGAAGAATGTGGAGGAGGATGAGGCTTTTGAGGGTATGGACATTAGTCAGCCATACTACCTGCAGAGGTTAGAAGAGGTGAGTGAGATTCACACATTCAACCCCAGGGATGAGTGTACAGTACAACCTCTCTATTACAACCACTGAATTGTATTAATTATCAGGTGTTGAAGGCAAGTGACAGCTTAAAGCAAGGTGACAGTAAAACAGAAAGCTTTCTGTTTTACAATCACCTTGCTTTAAGCTGTCACCTGTCTTTTATGCAGTCAATTAGCCTTCTTTTTAGTGGTCGTAATAGAGGAGCTTTAACTGTATTTGTCATTTACAATCGTTGTACCTGTAATGAGTACACTTGTTTTATGCACACAGTGTAGCCCTGATCAGAGGGCTTCTTATTGCTTGCAATAATTTCACTAGTTTGAAGCCAAGTTATGCCTGTTTGATCTTGCCTTTCAAAGTATGGTCACATGAAGGGGCATAGTGTTTCACAAACAAATCTTTTTAAGACAACTTGTTCAGTCGTGACAAGGATTGAAAGAACTGCTTTGACTCCAATGAATACCTGAAAAACTAGCTTAGCATCGATGTTCAAATAAGGATAAATTCACAAATTCTTACTCCCTTATGTCTCCCTTGTGCGTAATGCTGCATCTTATCCTAATTGTTTGACAATAATTATTAAGATATTTCTTTTGTCAGCTTTTCTAAAATTTAAATTTGAGAAATATGGGAAATAAGGATTGTTAAAGCAGATTATGAGATGGCAGTGAAAGGGTTTTACTTCATGCTTCCTATCACTTCAGATTAATGCCATTGGTGAGCCGTACCTAAACATAAACTGTGAGCACCTGCGTGACTTTGACCAGGATCTGTATAGACAACTCATCAACTACCCACAGGAGGTGATCCCCACGTTTGACATGGCAGTGAATGAAATGTTCTTTGACAGGTTCCCAGCAGCTGTATTAGAACATCAGATACAAGTGAGACCATACAATGCAGAGAAAACGAGGAACATGAGATCTCTCAATCCGGAAGGTAAGTCACTGTGATATGATAGTCTGGGAACACAACATCCACTCCATATACAGTCAACCTGTGACAAGTGACCATTCATGTTCATGACAAGTGGCAGCTTAATGCAGGGTAAAAGTCATGCAGAAGGCTCCTATAGAAGCCTTCTGCATGACTTTTACCCTGCATTAAGCAGTGACCTGTCCCTAAGACCACAGTGCATCGTCAATTAGTAGTGGCTTAATACATGTTTGACAGTTTAATACGTGCCAAGGTGCTATAAATCCAATCTCCAAAATGTAAAACTCAACTCAAACAGACATTTCAGACTGAATATCAGTAAGCTCCTCATGGATGTTGGTTTGAATCCTGGTTTGGGCACTGAGGATGTTTCATGTAGCGAAGTCTTTCAGCTGGCTTCCTTCTGATGGTTCTACCCATTTGCAAACTTGTGTCTGAAACAGTGTATAAGGCAATCTGGGGTCATCCTCCACCTGGTTTAGTTCAGCCGCAATATTACTGGAATACTATTAAAGCATCATTAATTCATAAAATATCTTGGTGCCATATGACCATTTTATGTGTAGCGTTGCTGTAAAACCCAAATCAGTCCATCATAAAAAAAATCAAATTAAATCGGATTGAGCAAAAAAGATGGGTTCAGAGGTGTTTTAGATACAGAGTGGCCAGTGTTAAAACTGACAGTCATTGAGCATTTAGACAGAGCGCAGCTTAATGCAGGACAACAGTCTCTTTATTGATTGATGAATATGTGGAAAAAATGTTCTGGCACCAAGAAATTATGATTTAACCCTTTTCTCCAATGATGCGCCTGTTTACACATGCACTGAAAAAAAAGTTTTATATTATTGTGATGAATATGCACCATTATATATTCTAGCAGATTAATTTGTAGCTTAAAGCAGGCTGAAAGTAAAGCAGAATGTGCCTTAAGGCACATTCTGCTTTACTTTTAACTTGCTTTAAGTGATCACCTGTTTTCAAACTAGAAACAGGCTATGGAGTAATGGGTAAAGTTTGTTGTACTGAAGTTTCACTCTAATTAATCTGTTTCAGACATTGATCAGCTGATTACAATCAGTGGTATGGTGATCCGACTGTCTCCACTTATTCCCGAGATGAGGGAGGCATTTTTCCAGTGCTATGTATGTCAGAACACTGCCTCAGTGGAGATTGAGAGGGGCCGTATAGCTGAGCCCACACTTTGTAGAAACTGCAACACAAACCACAGCTTTGCACTCGTACACAACAGGTCACAGTTTAGTGACAAACAGAGCATCAAACTGCAGGAATCTCCAGGTAAGAAATCTTGTCACACAGCTCTAGATAAGAGAGAGTAAACTTGATATTTGCAACATTTTCTTCTTTATATTTTAACCAAGCACTTTGATGGGACTACTCTTTAGAATTGTCTCTTGGAAACGATTTTAAAGAGAAGTGACACCCTAATAGGGTTTTGAGCAGGTATAAGATTCTAGTTCTCAAAATACTCCCCTTATCTGGAACCCTGGATCTTTGTAATCCTTTAAGTATAGACATCTTTTACCCGTTATTTGTAGAAAACTCGAGTTTTCAGGCATTTTCCGTTTTATGTTTGCACAAAATCCTATGGTATGATGACTCTTTGGGATTGTCTCTGCAAGTCACAGAGGTTTGGTAGACATTAAGATTTAGTTCTGAAATAATTGTGTCCCTGTTATTATATGACTTGCATATTTGTTACAGAGGACATGCCTCCAGGTCAGACACCACACACGGTAATACTGTATGCTCACAGTGATCTAGTGGACAAGGTGCAGCCTGGTGACCGTGTCACCATCACAGGAATCTACAGGGCTGTACCACTGAGGGTCAACCCCAAGGTTAGGAATGTCAAGTCAGTCTACAGGACACACATTGATGTTGTACACTTTAGAAAGATGGATGCCAAGCGTCTGAAGGAGGCACAGGATGAAGACGAAGAAGGGTATGTAGATGAGGGCTCCACATTGTTAATTAAGCAAGCTCTTTTCAGGTCATCTTTATAAAAAAGATTGCTTCTTTATGGAATGGGTTTGCAGATTGGTACAAGGCTGTTATATATTATTTGTGTGAACTTTGATTATTAGAAATGTGTTGACTCCTATGCTGCTTTACCCCGAGTACAACTGTTCTTTGCAAACAGTTTGGATCCTGATCGGATGACATGTAACACATTTGACTTCATTTCAATATTTCTTGAGTCAAAATATCTAGAATTTAAATTTGAGAAAAGCAGCCAACTGTTTAAAATTGATGTCATGAAGGGGTTAACTTGTATTCTCTTTCATCTGTTTGCAGACAAACGTCTCACCTAGCTCCTGAACGAATTGAAATGATAAAGAAGCTTGCTACAGAGTCCGACATCTATGAGAGACTGGCTAGAGCCATTGGTATGTAAAGTCGTTCTGAAATACTATCACTTTGATTGGTATGTAACTTTAATTGGTATGTAATGTCTTTCAGAAATATAATCACTTTGTTTGGTATGTAACTTTAATTGGTATGTAAAGTCGTTCTGAAATACAATCACTTTAATTGGTATGTAAAGTCGTTCTGAAATACAATCACTTTGATTGGTATGTAAAGTCGTTCTGAGATACAATCACTTTGATTGGTATGTAAAGTCGTTCTGAAATACAATCACTTTGATTGGTATGTAACTTTAATTTGCACATGTAAAGTCGTTGTGAAATACAATCACTTTAATTGGTATGTAAAGTCGTTCTGAAATACAATCACTTTGATTGGTATGTAAAGTCGTTCTGAAATACAATCATTTTGATTGGTTGGTATGTAAAGTTGTTCTGAAATACAATCACTTTGATTGGTATGTAAAGTCGTTCTGAAATACAATCTCTTTGATGGAATGTCGTTCTGAAATACAGTCACTTTACAATCACTCTTGTTTGGTATGTAAAGTTGTTCTGAAATACTATCACTTTGATTGGTATGTAAAGTCATTCTGAAATACAATCATTTTGATTGGTTGGTATGTAAAGTTGTTCTGAAATACTATCACTTTGATTGGTATGTAAAGTCATTCTGAAATACAATCATTTTGATTGGTTGGTATGTAAAGTCGTTCTGAAATACTATCACTTTGATTGGTATGTAAAGTCTTTCAGAAATATAATCACTTTGTTTGGTATGTAACTTTAATTGGTATGTAAAGTCATTCAGAAATATAATCACTTTGTTTGGTATGTAACTTTAATTGGTATGTAAAGTCGTTCTGAAATACAATCACTTTAATTGGTATGTAAAGTCGTTCTGAAATACAATCACTTTGATTGGTATGTAAAGTCGTTCTGAAATACAATCACTTTAATTGGTATGTAAAGTCGTTCTGAAATACAATCACTTTAATTGGTATGTAAAGTCGTTCTGAAATACTATCACTTTGATTGGTATGTAACTTTAATTGGTATGTAAAGTCTTTCAGAAATATAATCACTTTGTTTGGTATGTAACTTTAATTGGTATGTAAAGTCATTCAGAAATATAATCACTTTGTTTGGTATGTAACTTTAATTGGTATGTAAAGTCGTTCTGAAATACAATCACTTTAATTGGTATGTAAAGTCGTTCTGAAATACAATCACTTTGATTGGTATGTAAAGTCGTTCTGAAATACAATCACTTTAATTGGTATGTAAAGTCGTTCTGAAATACAATCACTTTGATTGGTATGTAAAGTCGTTCTGAGATACAATCACTTTGATTGATATGTAAAGTCGTTCTGAAATACAATCACTTTAATTGGTATGTAAAGTCGTTCTGAAATACAATCACTTTGATTGGTATGTAAAGTCGTTCTGAGATACAATCACTTTGATTGGTATGTAAAGTCGTTCTGAAATACAATCACTTTGATTGGTATGTAACTTTAATTTGCACATGTAAAGTCGTTGTGAAATACAATCACTTTAATTGGTATGTAAAGTCGTTCTGAAATACAATCACTTTGATTGGTATGTAAAGTCGTTCTGAAATACAATCATTTTGATTGGTTGGTATGTAAAGTTGTTCTGAAATACAATCACTTTGATTGGTATTTAAAGTCGTTCTGAAATACAATCACTTTGATGGAATGTCGTTCTGAAATACAGTCACTTTACAATCACTCTGTTTGGTATGTAAAGTTGTTCTGAAATACTATCACTTTGATTGGTATGTAAAGTCATTCTGAAATACAATCATTTTGATTGGTTGGTATGTAAAGTTGTTCTGAAATACAATCACTTTGATTGGTATGTAAAGTCGTTCTGAAATACAATCACTTTGATGGAAAGTCGTTCTGAAATACAGTCACTTTACAATCACTCTGTTTGGTATGTAAAGTTGTTCTGAGATACAATCACTTTGATTGGTATGTAAAGTCGTTCTGAGATACAATCACTTTGATGGAAAGTCGTTCTGAAATACAGTCACTTTACAATCACTTTGATTGGTATGTAAAGTCGTTCTGAAATACAATCATTTTGATTGGTATGGAAAGTCATTCTTAAATACAATCACTTTGATTGGTATGGAAAGTCATTCTTAAATACAATCACTTTGAAAGGAGATACAGGGCTCCAGATAAGGGGAGTATTTCATAACTAAAATATTTATTTTTGCATTAAATCCTATGTTGTCACTACTCTTTGAGTATATCATTGTATAAATTTAAAACTATTTTCTTCAATGGAAGAATAAATCACCAGAGGCGTAAAAAGGGGGGTATTTATGGGGCAATGAGTTAAAATGAAATTGAAGAGCCAACAAAGTATAAGTACAGATGTAAGCATTAGCAGTGTTGTATTTCTCTTCTTCAGCTCCCAGTATCTATGAGAATGAGGACATTAAGAAGGGCATACTATTACAGCTGTTTGGAGGCAGCAGGAAGGACTTTACAAGTACAGGCAGAGGCAAATTCAGGTGAGACTTTGGGATTAGATAAGCCACTAGACAGTCTATGGAGTAAAAGTGTTACAAGGAAGTAAACTCATAAGTCATAACAAATCAACCAATTGAATTCTTTTGACAAAGAAAATACATTTCATAGTGGAGTAAGGTAACCCTTTGACTTGCAGTTGGAAAAAATCTGTAGTTGGAGTGAATAAAGACTTAAGTATACTATGGTTTTATAGTAGAACATGTACAACTTTATAGCTATGTGTCTACTCATCCTTTACAAACAGTGTAAATTTGTAGAGTGCATATATATGTCCTATGAAAACAGTGTAGACTCCTGTGAAAATATATTGTAAAATTACCTGAACAAGTATAAAGTGTTCAAAACTTAATTGGAAACTGCAGTGGTACAGTCTATATCTGTTTATATTATGTACAGTTGATTAAAACTATTTTCCAGGTCTGAATTGAATATTTTGTTGTGTGGAGACCCGGGTACCAGCAAGTCCCAGTTGCTGCAGTATGTTCACAATTTGGTTCCCCGTGGCCAGTACACATCTGGTAAAGGCTCCAGTGCAGTTGGTCTGACAGCTTATGTGACTAAAGACCCTGATACAAGACAGCTCGTCCTTCAGACGTAAGTAAAACATTGGCAGTAAAAAGAAGTTTTATTTATAGGATAAGAAGTTTAAGAGCAAGTGAAAGGTAAATGAAACGCCCAACTTGTATTCAAGACAAATATATTTTCCTTGATAAATAGCAGAGGAAAAAAAAAAGCCTATTGAAAAGGGTATAATTAAAAAAATTATTGATATGAGTATCGACTGAACATTTCCAAAATTATCTTATCATCTCCTCTAAACAGTTTGTTGTGACTACTCATCGTAATTGTCTCTCAGAGAGGAGTGTAATTAGTGGCTACAACATAGGGTTTGGCGAAGACATGAGACTAATACACTCACCTATTCTGGTGCTCTGTATAGTAATATTTAGCACCAGTTGAATTTAAAGTTGAAATGGTTTAATGGAGAAATAAAGATTTCAAAATTTGAATTACTCCCCATATATGGAGCTCTTATCACAACACCTTTATCTTGTTTCATGTTTGCAGGGGAGCGTTAGTGTTGAGTGACAATGGTGTGTGCTGTATTGACGAGTTTGACAAGATGAACGACAGTACCAGATCAGTGCTTCACGAAGTCATGGTAACACTATTCAACCATATACTAGGACTCGGATAAACCATTACTTTTTAGCCGTTTCTTCTTTTTGCCTCCACTAAAGCCCATGTTGTTACTACCCATTTGAATTGTTGCAAAGCGACAATTCTATTAAGTAGCAACATCATATGGTTTGGTTCAGACTTAAGAAATTTAGCTTTTGAAATACTTTCTTATCTAAAGGCAACAGAAAGCTCAGCAGAAATCTCCTTAAGGTTCATGTATAGTGTTTTTTGGTCCCTGTACGAGAAAAAATACCCAAATTTGAAAAGTTGTAATACTCAATAACTATTCCACATTGGCTAAAAATATTTTCACACATTATAAATAATTGGTCAATGAAAAGGAGCACGCCTAAATTGCCATAAATTTAAGTGTACTTGTGTTGTCAGAAGCTCAAAAAGTAACGAACATGGAATGAAAATAACCTCTTCAGCAGAATATATCAAATCACTAAATGGCACGTATTTTCGGAAATGTGGTAGAATACATACAAAGAACCCCTTACATACTGGGTACTCCTACACAGATTGTCTTACAAAAGTCAGGAAAACTCCCTGCAATTGGCCTTTCAAATACCCCTTGCTTGATTCAAGGGCAGCCATTTGCATTTTACAAATTTTTAGAAGTTTGCCAACATTTAAAGTCCAGCTACTCCAAATCTACAAACACCGACTGACGATTGTTATATACGTGCGGACAGAGAAAAGAACAAGCAATATGATTGATGGAATGTCACTCACCCGATTCACTGCATTTAGACAATATATCCGTTCAATCATAGCAATATCACTGAAAGTTGTCGTTTATCCAACACAACGATTAATCCGCATTTTCTCGTTTTTTAATATCCATATTATCAACTTTTATTTCAGTACATTATTAATGTTGGATACGAACTCAATAAAATAAGCGCATTGCACATTACTTTCGATCATAAATTCCTCCGTATGTCGCAATTCTTTAGCGGACTACTTGCCGCGAAAGTGATTCTGTCCCTGTACAGCTGACCTTTGTTTCAGGAAAATCAAGAGTTTGTCCCTTTAAATCACCTTTTTCCACCCTTTCAAGTATTCCACATCTTTCCGGCTATTGTAATGTTGATTAATATTTCACTTTGCATTGCGATCTTTATTATATAAAGCTTTATATTGCTGTGAATGTATTCCAGCTCTAGTCCGGTCAAGGGGTACATCCATCTACACATTGTACATGTACAGTGGCAAATCTGTTATTCTTTCCCGTTTAAACGCAAACGTACGCAAACGCAAAACACAATTTTTGGACAATTCTGATAATTCATCTTTATCTTGGTGGCAAACAGTTTGGATCCTGATCAGACGCCGGGTTACCCGGCGTCTGATCTGGGTCCAAATTGTTTGCAGAGAAAATAATAGTTTTAGCCTAAACGCGTTTATTGGGAAAGAATAACGTTTTCTCCACTGTATACAATACTGCACGGATCCGAATTTGGCTTCTATGGGGTCCTAGTAGGGACACTTGAGACAATTGCTTTGGGCAGAGACACACCAATTATTTTTTGTCCTTCTATCTTTGCATGTATATTCTGCTTCTGCATTTCACACATACACACACATTAACATATTGTTATGGTTCATGAGTATATGCTACTACCACCCTGACAACCTTACTTTAGTAGTTGTAAGTATTTAGAAACACTGATAAGGGCACATATATTTGAACATTTAGTCAGACACAATCATATATCAGTTTATCTAAGGCTCAATTTGGTTTTCGCTCTAGGGGATCCTGCGTTTTACAGTTAATTGAATTGATAGATTATTAGTCACACTACATTGAGGGTGATGGAAGTTTGGAAAATATAAAGTTTATTTAGATTTTGTCAAAGCTTTTGAGAGCATAGTACATTAACGTTTTCTCGCAAAGTATCAGTATTTGGTATCAGAGGGGCCAGTTTTGTCATGGAAACGTAACTTTTTTACTGGACGTAGACAACATGTATTTGTGAAAGGACCCTGGTCTTCTTCGTGGAAAGACATTTTATGTGGGGTACCCCAGGGAAGTATCCTGGGACCCACATTATTCATATGTTTATAATAGATGACCCCTCCCCCTGAAGTTATACGTAGTATTGTGAAATTCTTCGCTTATGGTACCAACCTATACAACAAAGACATTAAAATTGATATTATCCAGCACGACTTAGATGCCTTAAACATAGTCAAAGTGGCTGTTGCGTTTTAATGTGAAAAATTACAGAACCATACACTTTGGAAGAGACAACCAATATTACCAGTATACTTTGAACTTTGCGGACATTGAGTCTGTTAGTGAAAAGGGGGATTTAGGGGTAATATTTTAACAGGACTAAAAAGTTAAGTAGTCATATAGCTGAAAAAGATAACAAATCCATCAGTGTATTATCCTAAATAATCAGAATGTATGATTACATTGCGAAAAGATATTTCATAATTTTTAACAAAGCACTCGTCAGGTCAATATGGAAACACTATTATCATGTATTATGATATCTATTCTTGAAAGAAGTGTTGAAAAATTATGTAAGCCTGCCAATAAGCGTCTCCTGGATTGTCAACCTTACATGTACCGAAAGATTGGTTTTCAAAAATTGCTTGGTCATTGACGAAGCCGTGGTGACATGATATAATGTTGAAAATTATTTTAAGAAATGGAGGATATACATATAGAAAGAATTTACCTTAAAAATATTTTTCAAATTAAAAAAACATCATTAAGTTTACAACACTTTTCACAGAGAGTTATAAACAACCGGATCTCACTTCAGTTTATATAGAATTAAAAATAATAAATTTTGTTGATACATTTGTATGCCGGATGAATTATTTTTGTAATCTTAGCTTCAATGTCATATCCATGTGTCTGTGTACCTCATTGGATTAGAATCAAATATTGCATACTGTTTAATGAATAATTCAGTTGAGAGGGGTCGAAATGGAATATTCTTAATAATAAGAATGACCAAAGCATCTGGAAACAAACATTTACTTGATGCGCATTTAAAGTGATGTTTAAAAAAGCACTAGTAACCACTGTTCCCTCCATTTTACGGATGCATTGCTGAATACGTCCCCTCATTGATTTTACGTAACGTTTCAAATACGTTGCCATTCCAACCAAAATGCACGTTGGAGGTCATTAATTTATGGAATAATTTTGATAATTTGACCCGACCTTGTTATCAAATACATCCGATATGTGTTCGATTGGGCTCATGTCCGAGGATAAAACAGACCAAGGCAGGACGTTAATGTATTTTTAGCAAGAAATTGTGTGGTGATACGCGCCGTGTGATGCTTTATACATGTATTGTCAAGCTGAAAATGCCAGGTCCTTCCTTTATTTTGTATGAATCGTATCACTGTGCTATTTAAAACATTGATGTAACGCTGAGCGTTGGCATTTTATTGAATAATAACAAAGTCAATTTCCAGAGTTCCCATTTTCCCTACCCAGACCATAGCGCTGCCACCACCCATTATGTCTCTCAAACATATCGTTCTCCGTGGTCACTCATCCTTTTTGCGCCGTGAGGCGAGCGGACCGTGGTGAGAGACTCTCTTGCCTTCGCGGTAATCAATGTAGCGCTGTTTACAGTGAAACACCTGTATCTGCGCACGTGCAAAGTAAGATCACGTTGGCAAGCTTAGACGCATAAAGTGACCTGGGATTTGAATAGCAATTGTGTAATCGTTATACGCAATGAAATCATTATAATCATGTATATATCTTGCAACATGCGTTAAAACACAGTTATAGAAGAATTCTAGGAAGAGGATGGGCTTATAAAGAAGCAGATCCTCCCGCGAGAGCCCAACAACGATTCTCAATGTATTCTCAAGGTTTAAATCAGTTAAAAAAGGATGAAAAAAATAATACAGTCTGCATATTTATACATGTAATAATGTTTGAAAGTGGCTCGTGTTGCCCACCATACTTTGGAAAAAATAAGTAGTCCCCCATGGCGATATAGTGTTGTCCTTGAAAATTGTCAAATATTCCATGACTTCTTCTGTTGTTATTTGAGTGGATTTCGTCAGGATTTTGGTCCTACTACCTCATGTAAAGCATATTCTTCAATATAGAGGAAGGATTTGTTGAATTTCAGTACAGAAAATTTGTTTCACATTTTGGTGCAAATCCAAACATATTGTTCAAAATCAAGATACACAGTTTTTCTTTCAAATTGTAAGCTATCTCATAAGTTTGTTCATTTCAATACAAACATTTTGATATGAAATTATGCAACATTGCTCCATAAATGACCAAAATATCACCTTTCAAAAATGCACCAAAAAACACTTTACAAGAACCTTAAGAGAGATTTTTGCTTTGCTTTCAGTTTGCTTTAAGCCACCATCTGTCAAGATAAAGGAAAAGTTGTACATTTTTTGTCGATCACAACATAGTAAAAGCATGATAGGATGTTTTTGTGTTTGGTTTGTCTTTTTTAAACCTTAACCATAACTTTGGACTTCCATGTGATACTAAAAAGAGACTTTATATTTGGCATGTGTACTCCAAACTCCAGAAGTTCAGTACAAGTTTGGTTGTGTCCAAAAAAGATCAAGGTCATTTAGAGGTCATATAGGCCGAATTTAACTTGGCCATAACTTTGGAACTACATTTGATAGAGACTTCATATTTGGTGTGTGTACTCAAACTCTTTTGAGTTCTGTACAAGTATGGTCATGTCTATCAAAGATCAAAGTCATTCAAACATCATGGTCACATCAATGGGCATGGTGTTACAGGTTACTGTTTCAGATTTAATGTCTTAGTAAAGGGAAAGTTTAACTATACTCGATGACTTAAAGTTGTAATCATCAGGGGCCTGTTTCACAAAACTTTGCACGACAAATGTTGTCATAAGTCAGATTATAAAACTCTAAATAATTATTTATTTCTCCATCTTATCCTGTCTTGTGACATCTCTTTGGAATTGTCTTGAAAAGACGATTCCAAAAAGATGTCACATGACAGGATTAGATGGAGAAATCAGAAATAAAATGTATTTTAAAGTTTTGACTTTGGACCATTTTAGTCGTACAAAGTTTTATGAAACGGGCCCCAGCCTTTTACACAATTAATGTAACTATTGACATTCTTGTGCTAACACCACATTGTTTTTAATGCCACAGGAGCAACAGACATTGTCTATTGCCAAGGCTGGTATTATTTGCTCCCTAAATGCCCGAACCTCCATCCTGGCGGCTGCTAACCCTGTGGAGTCCCAGTGGAACAAGAACAGAACTATCACAGAGAACATCATGTTGCCACACACACTCTTGTCAAGGTGAGAAACTGTTGAACAATAACAGTACAGTATAATCTCTCTATAACGAGGGTTGTTCAAATAGTTTTGCCAAGGTAAGAAACTGTTGGCAATGAAAGTACAGCAAAACCTCTCTATAACTACCACTAAATTGTGTTATAAGATGTTTACAACAGGTGACTGCTTAAAGCAAGGTGACAGTAAATCAGAAAGCTCCTGCTTTAAGCTGTCACCTGTCTTTTATACAGTCAATTAGTTGTCTTTTGAGTAGTCATAATAGAGAGGTTTTACTGTACGTTTTATTTCTAGCTTAGCTCAAAGTAAGAACAGTAGTTCAGATCCTTAACCCACCACTCCATGAATACACCTTTAACTTGCTCATCCACAGAAGACAACCCTTTCACTTATTCAGTCATGAGTATGTATAAGAAGAAATATTTTCTATATCCTAGTAGATGTTAGCTTAAAAGAGGCTGAAAGTAAAGTTCTTTCAACCTGCTATTAGAGGTCACCTATCGTCAAAACTAGAAACCTGATACAGGATAATTGGTTTATTTTGGCAGAGCTCAATGTAAGAAAGGTGTTGTAAATACCTAAAGGTTTGAGCTTTCACGAATTTTCTATTCTTTTGAGCCATGATGTAATTCTTATACAGATATCAAATTAGGTTAGTATTTTGAATTTTCAAATATTTATTTCACAGTCAGCCTTTCCTCTTTTATACCAAACCATGTTTTGTGAAAACTCTCTTAAAAATGATTCAAATAGGGTTTGGTGTTGGTATAAAAGAGGAAAGGCTGGAAATAAATGGTTTATGTGCTCTTATCTGGAGCTGTGAAATAAGCATTTTAAAATTCGAAATACTAACCTAATTTGGTATCTGTATATAAAAATTCCAGGGAGATAATCCATCTACCAATTGCATTACATTCTTGTAGGAGTTATCTCAAACTGATAATACTCTCCAGTAAGGAGGTAGGGAAGAGCAGTATAAATGGTGAAGGTTTACGTTTATTCATGTTGTGGGGATACTAATTTCTACGTCAACTATAACAGTTCTTCCAGACTGGTGGTTTTGAATACACACAATGGCGGTTTATCAAAAGGTGTGCTTGACATTCTAGTGTTCTTTTGTGTTAACAGCAACTGGCTTGGTGGGGCATAAGGATTTTAGCTTTTGAAATACTTTCCTGATTTGGAGCCTTGTTATGTTTCAACCAATCTTTAAATGAAGTGACTGCTCATTAGAATAATCTATTTTAGTTGAATCTTAGATTGTTCTCAAGAATTTTGATCAAATTCTTGAGAATGTTCTCAGATTCAACTTAAACTCTTTATGACCTTGGACCATAGACAATTCTAATGGTCAGTCTTTATGTAGGAATTGGTTATGATATAACGAAGAACAAGTTGAAAATGTTCAGTAGAACATTCTTAACTGGGGTCCATGTTATAGCAAGGTTATTGGAGGTGTTGTGAAATAGAAACATAGCCAGTTTGGATTTGTGATTGTGACCGCTCGAACTTTCAACCTCATTATGTCCCCCCCTTATAGAACATGTTTCCCCCCCAGAGATATTTCTTCATTAAAGCCTATTGTGTCACTACTTGCTTTCCATTTAATTTTTGGTGGCCTAGTGGTATAGTCACTGTGACTTACATCACTAAACTCCTCACCGCTGTGAGTTCGAATCCCAGTAGGGTCGTTCAGATTTTTCATGTGGGGAAGCCTTCCAGCTGGCTTGCGGAAGGTCGGTGGTTCTACCCAGTTGCCAATTTGTGCCTGAAACAGTGCATAAATGACTTCTGGGGTCTTCCTCCACCTATAAATAGCTGGACGTCACGATATGACTGAAATACTGTTGAAAGCGACGTAAAATCAAAACAAATCAAAAATCCATTTAATTTTTGTTCTGCTTTAAACTGCCTGAAAGTAACATTATAAAAATATTTGTTTTCCGTGCACGCTGACACAGCCATTTTAAGTTTCAGTAAGCAGTGTTTAAAATTACTTCTTTACCTGTATTTATATTAATTGTGTTTGCTCTGGTTTTAGATTTGACCTGATTTTCTTGATCCTGGACCCCCAAGATGAGCTGTATGACCGTCGCCTTGCCAGTCACTTGGTGTCTTTGTACTTCCACAGCAGAGAGAAGGAGGAAGAAGAGTTCTTGGTGAGTACCATAAAATTCTGAATATTGAAACACCCTGTGTAAGTGCTGTAATTATCACAGGTCAATCACATTAACTTGAAACTTGATGCTTTTGAAAGACAAATCTTTTCAAGTTGGAAGTGTGGTCGCATCGAATCTCAACTTGCATTTTGCATGGCTAAAAAACAGGCAATTGCTTGAAAATGTACTATTAAAGTCAGAAAACTTGATAATAAGGATGTTTGATTTGGAACCTTCAATTCGTTTGTTAGCTTGTTTACGTTGGGTTCACTGTTTGCATAGGACAAGTGTACTCTTTACAGTTACACTGTAAATGACAAACTAAAACGTACACTTTTTGCTAGGGTTGATTGTGTTAATAAACACGCTTGCTTTCCTTTATTAACCTAGGACATGGGTATTCTGAGGGACTACATCAGCTATGCCAAGGTGGCTATCCAGCCTAAGATCAGTGAAGATGCCGGCCAGTCTCTGATACAGGAGTATGTGAACATGAGGAAGATTGGTAGTGGTAGAGGGCAGGTGTCTGCCTACCCCAGACAGCTGGAGTCCCTGATACGGCTTGGTGAGGCTCACGCCAGAATGAGGATGTCAGACACTGTACAGGTGGCCGATGTAGAGGAGGCAATGAGGTGAGATAGAATTTAAACTAATGTCAATCTTGTATTGTGCCACCACTCAATGGAAAACCAGTGTGTAGTGTTTAACTCTTTCATGCTGGGTAATTTTTTCGTCAACAGAATTTTAAAATTTCTTTTCAAAACAGAGTGTCAAACAGTTTAGATCCTGATGAGACGCCTCATAAAGCGGCGTCTCATCAGGATCCAAACTATTATAATTTCACTGTATGAATATACAACTCCAGTTCTACTGATGCTAGTGAAATGAAATTTTATACATGAAAACAGCTTGATAAGAGAAAGTGGCATGCTGAAGGGTCATACTTTTGGAATTATATAAATTATACAAAGATGACTACAGTCGAATACCGTTACCTCGAAGTTGAATGGACCGTGAAAAAATATCGACGTAATGGGAGTTTCTCATTTGAGATCTGTATCGTCATATCGAAGTTTTAACGTTATTCTTGATCCTAGTGTTTATTGACAGTTGATTGGTAATTGAAAATAAATGCGTAGGAAAGTAGAATCTGACAAAATCTTCAACTCATAATTTTCAAATTGATGAAGGTGGTCAGTATTTTTAAAAGTAGAGAATCTACGCGTCTATTAGATATGATATGCGGGAGCGAGTAAACAATTTTCGTATTTTAATACATTTGGTAGATCTACCTGATTTCATCAGCATAAACATCCAGCGCATGGGTGCTAACACAATTTTTATAACATAAAATTAGGTTTACACATTTCATCACACCAACACAGTGAACTGTTTACACTTCTGGTGACGCTCTGGAAGCGTTAGTTGTTTACATGTTTAATTTTCAAAAGGGTGTGTCCGACTTCGAAACGCCGGCGATTTATTTCGGCGTTTCAAACAGAAGCGGCGTGTTTGAACTGACTTAGATAAAAAATAAATCAGAAATGAAATGTAACTTTTGTTTGATCTCACTACACTTATTCGCCATACGGCACCTTCAGTCTGCACTACAAAGAATTCTGTAGTCTGATTTAAACAGCGCTGCTATAATTGTCCCAGGTTTGACAGAATCGTCATCGAAAATATTTACGCAAACTTCGTAACCAAAGTTATTCGGGAATTCATTAATAATATTGATCCAGTGCAAATAAGATGGGATTATCTTTCGTGCTGATTAGTGCAATTTCGGACATGTTCACTCATTTGGTGCTACAATCAGTCACGGTGGCCGAGAGTCATTTTTCGCACCTCCATCCAATGTTTGCCGAATGTGCGATATGCGGTCACGGTGAAGCAGATATCGACGTAAGGGTGAGAAAAATTCTCTGGTTCTGAAAAATTACATTGACGTAACCGATAATAACGAGGAAACAATATCGAGCAAATGAGGGATTTACTATATAGATAAAGAAGGAATTTGCCGGGACCGGTGAAAAATATCGACGTAAGCGGAGTATCGATGTATCGAATATCGAGGTAAAGGTATTCGACTGTATTTGTTTTGAGTGAGAAAAAGAAACTTTGCCGTTTACATGTAGATAGTTGATTCTTGATTTTGTTAATTAAATCACTGACCTCTGAAACTTAAAATAGACATTTCCAATCTCCAATTAATTCCTGTCCATTTTCATTAAATCACTGACCTCTGAAACTTAAAATAGACATTTCCAATCTCCAATTAATTCCTGTCCATTTTCAAATACTTAGGGTTGATTTTAACAAATTGACAAGCAGTGCAGACCCTTGTCAGAGGGCTCCTGTAGGAACATTCTGATCTGGGTCTTCAGGTGCCATATGACCATTTTATGTGTTGTGCCGTAAAACCCAACTTGATTTATCAATTTTCACCGTTTGCATAGGACCGGTGGACCATTTACTAGTACACGGTTTCTGAATGATGCATATATGTGGCACTATGGTTTAATGTGTTCACATGATGTCCATGTTGCCAATGTCACTGTTTTAGGCTGTACAAGGAGGCTCTGAAGCAGGCAGCAGTTGACCCGACTACAGGCAAGATTGATATCAGTATCCTGACCACAGGTATCAGTGGGGCTGCCCGTAAACGCAAGGCTGAGGTGACCCAGGCATTGAAGAAACTTATACAAGAGAAGGGCAAGGTGGCCACACTAAAACAGGCCAAGCTGTTTGAGGAAATTCGGGAGAGATCTGATGTGGTAAGTACAACCATTCATACACTGGAGAATACGTTATTCTTTTCCCCTTTAAACCCAATGCAGCAAAATGTAGAACTAAAAAATTTCAAACTGGTTTACAATTTATTTTAATCTGAGTGACAAACAGTTTAGAGCCATATCAGATGCTGGGTTACCGGGCATCTGATCTGGCTCCAAAGTGTTTGCAATGGAAATACATTTTGTAATTGTTTTGGCATAAAAATGTTTTGGAAGGAATAACATTTTCTCTAGGAGTAGTTTTACTTTTATTTTCTACCCAGTTGCTGTCTAATGCCTGAAATGGTGTATAAAGGGCATCTGGAGTCTTCCCCTACCTGTTACTAGCTGGGCATAAAGATAATTAAATCAAATGGAGCTCATTGATAGCAGGAGTATTGACCAAATTGAACTTTTTGTGTGCTTAAATCCTATAATGTGACTATTGAGACGATTCTATTGTAGGACTAGTATTACTTCCATAGTACCCATTTGCAGCCTTACGCCTGAAACTGTGTATAAGGGGTATTCCTTCCCTTGTAATTAGCTAGGCATCAAGATATTACTGAAATATTGTTAGAGCGAAGTAAAATCATAAATCAAATTTAGCTTATTTAAGTCTGAACTTCTCCGTTACGACCACTATAAAGAATGCAAATTGGCTGTATGAAAGAGAGATAACAGCTTAAAGCAAGATGAAAATAAAACAGAAAGCTCTTTGAGGAGGAAGGAGCTTTCTATTTTACTTCCATCATGCATTAACTCATAGCCTGTTTCTAGTTTTGAAAATAGGTGACCAATTAAAGCAGGTTGAATGTAAAGCAGAATGTGCCTTAAGCGCATTCTGCTTTACTTTCAGCCTGCTTTAAGCTACCATCTACTAAAATATAGAAAATAGTTCTTATCATATATATTCATAACTGTATAAATTGGAACAATTTTCTTTAGTAGAGGAATATTTTAAAGGCGTAAAAAAGTGTATTTATGGGGTAATGGGTCAACCTGCTTTGAAAACTAGAAATAGGCTATGTGGTAAAGGGTTAAGCATTTGCCTGATATAGAGAGATTCTACTGTACTTGAAAATTTTGGATTTGTGTATTGATTTTTCAGCCGATTGCGAGAGAAATGTTTGAGGAAGCACTGAAGGAGCTACAGGACGAGGACTTCCTTATTGTCACAAACAAGGTGATCAGATTGTGTGCCTGAACAGTACCGACAGGAAGTCATAACATGGGTGAACTGCACAAGATGCACACTAAATCAACCTAATGGCTGTGCATTCCTAGTTACTAGGAATTTACTGACATTTTAGTATCCTGTGTAGCAGAATCAACTTGCTATAATTACACTTAAGTATTGGGACAGACGGGCTTGAGCCAACAGTGTAGACCCTGATCAGACTGCTCCTAAGGGAGCAGTCTGATCAGGATCCACACTGTTTGCCAAACAGTTTGCACCTATTGGACAAAGTACTATGCGATAAAAGTAAATTCAAATTTTGGGGTATTTACAGCAGTTCCACGGGGTGTTCTAATTGTTAGTATTTTTACGGTAGATTGAGTTCATTGTCTGTAGAAATCATGCTTCAAATTGACTGAAAATTACTTGAGTGCATAGAGTAATGAAGATGGCATTTATGATATTGAAGAATTGCTATGATGGCATTAAGTCGGTGGATAACTTATTACTTTTAGAGGTCTGTGAAAGTAAAGTTTTTTGGATATGGATATACAGTTAAACCTCTCTATAATGACCATTAAATTTTATTGTAAGCTGTTAAAGACAGATGACTGCGTAACGCAAAGTGAAAGTAAATCAAAGCTCCTTTATGAGCTTGCTGTTTTATTTCATCCTGCTTTAAGCTGTCACCTGTCTCTTAAACAATCAATTTGCCTATGTGGATGATACAGGGAGGTTTTAATGTACTATAAAACTGGTTTTCAGGAACTTGATAGAGGCATTGTTGCTCTTAAGCATGACACTTGTAATACTACAATCCTATAGGAGCTTTCTGCATTACTCTCATCTTGCAATAACCAATAGCCTTACCTCATTGTCTGTTTCTTCATTTTGAAGATGGATAACTACCTAAAGCAAGTTAGAAATGGAGCAGAATGCACCGTGAGACACATTCTGCTTACTTTCAGCCTGATTTAAGCTGCTATCTGCTAGAATATAGGAAATGTTTCTTGTGTTGCACATATATTCATTCATTCATTCATTTCTTGTGTTGCACATATATTCATTCATTACTGTATAAAAATGGAATCGGAATTAAATGTGTAAAAAGGTGTATCTATGGAGTAAAGGGTTACTTACGCTAGGTCATGTATTGAATTAAAATATCTACTCTACTATCAATGTCTAACTGGTTGAAATTGTTGACAAAGCTAGGTTACCATGTAATAATGAACATGTCTGGAATGAATATTGAGCCACAAAGTCTGTATTGTTGAATTTTTATGTAGTATGCATACATTGATTTGTACAGTGAAATGGTGTATGAAAGTGCTATTGATTACTCGAGCCAGTGTTAAGTGGCCATTTGGAAGAGATATCAATTATCTTAAGACTGTTTACAGCTAAATGCATAATCGGGGAAACGCTGAAATCTTACAAATCGTCTGTTGCTCAAAAGTCAAGGGTCACAGTCCTGGGTCAAATGTTCTGGGCTCAACTTTATCAAGCATAGATGGAATTTTAAACATCTCAGCATGAATGTTCTTCTAGAGAAGACGATGTGTTGTGAACAACACCCAGGTCAAGGTCATAGTCCATGGTCAAATGTAATTTTGTCTCCAAGATAGACCTGAGTCTGGTGCCAGACTAAGGTCTGAATCTCAAAAGTTAAGATAACAGGAAAAAGATTGTAAAAACTGGCGCTTTTTCTGTGCCAAGGCTCAAGGCTCTATCTAATTATTGTTTAACATTGAGATTTTTAAATACTTGGCATAAATAGGCTTCAAGACTTGGGACAAGATCCTCCATGTTTGTAGCCTTGAAATGTCAAGGTCGGTCAGAAAGAGAAATTTGCCATGTCGTACACATGCTTTGTCACTGTGACTATGATCGCTTTTGTAATGCATTATTTATAAGTTTTGGAAGGTAAAAAAATCTGTAATAAATATTGAATGATTTTGAGGTAAAACTGTAAATAAAGATCATTTGTTATAGAGAGACCACACTTGCTTCTTTTTCAAATGTCCATTACAGAACAATGAACAAGTCCCTTACTGATGGAATATCAGGAACTGTACATCTAAACATTGTGCTATTAAAACCACCAAACAAGACATGGACACTTTAGTTTTCGAAAAAATAACCAGTTTACATCGAGTCTTTAACCCATTACCTCATAAATACACCTTGTATTTATTCTTCCACTGAGTCACATAGTTACACTTTATAGTCATGAATATGCATCATAAGAAATACTTTCTACATCCTAGCAGATGGTAGCTTAAAGCAGGTTGAAAGTAATGCAGAATGCACATTCTGCTTTACTTTCGACCTGCGTTAAGTGGTCATCTGTCTTCAAAACTAGGAATAGGCTATGGGTTATTGGTCGGGATAAAAGTCTGCCCCTAATACAAATATTTGGTGAAGTTGTGTATTTTTTAGCTCGCTTGAGCACAGCTCAGGGTGAGCTTTTAGCATCGCTTTGGGTCCAGTTATCCTCAGTTGCCACTCTGGTGTTTACAACTGCATGGACTTTTATCAAACTTGTACAAACTATAGGGCCATGAATACTCAGATGACTGAGCTGAAACCATTTTCCCAATACCCTTTCTTTCATAGCCAATATCATGTGCCAGGTTCTGATATCAGAGCTTTCTTTTGCTGGAATAGAACTGAAACCTCAGACAGTATGGTGGTCCAACCAATCAGAAAAAGTAGAAACATGAGAAATCTTTCTGTTTTCATCTCTTTCGAGTACACGCTTTAGCTTTGCATTTTTAGCTCGCCTGAGCCATAGGCTCAGGATGAGCTATTGTGATCCCATTCCGTCCGTCGTACGTCGTCCGTCCACGCTTTTCAAACATCTCCTCTGAAACCACTAACCCGATTTCAACCAAACTTTATCAGAAGCATCAGGGACAAGGGAGAACGAAATCTTGTTCAAAGTTTTTGGCTAGAGTTATTCCCCTTGCTGTGGGACTAGATTTTCTAACATGACCGTATAGACAACTTTTAATGCATAAGAAAATCTTAAAAAATCTTCTCAGAAACCCAAAGGCCTAGACCTTTGATATTTGGTATGTATCATTACCTAATGATCTTCTACCAAGATTGTTCAAAGTTTGACCCTGGGGTCAAAAATGGCCTTGCCCTGGGGCTTATCAGTTTTTCTTAGGAAAACCTTTAAAAATCTTCTCCTCAGAAACTGTATGGCCTAGATCATTAATATTTGACATGTAGCTTTGCCATATGGTCCTCTACCAAGATTGTTCAAATTATGATACCGGGTCAAAATTGGCCCCTCCCCGGGGCTTATCAGTTTTACATAGACTTATATAAGAAAACCTTTAAAAATCTTCTTCTCTGAAATTGTAAGGCCCAGATCTTTAATATTTGACATATATCTTTGCCTTGTGGTCCTCTACGAAGATTGTTCAAATAATGACCCCGGGCCAAAAATGACCCCGCCCTTGGGCTTATCAGTTTTTCATAGGAAAACCTTTAAAAATCTTCTTCTCTGAAACTGTAAGGCCTAGATCACTTATATTTAACACGTAGCTTTGCATTATAGACCTCTACCAAAGTTGTTCAAATTATAACCCCTGGGTCAAAATTGGCCCCGCCCCGGGGCTTATCAGTTTTACATAGACTTATATGGGAAAACCTTAAAAAATCTTCTTCTCTTAAACCGTAAGGCCCAGCTCATTAATATCTGACGTGTAGCTTCGCATTGTGGTACTCTACCAAGATCAAATTATGGCACCTGGGTCATAGCTATATCAAAATGTTGTCTTGCCCAGTCAGATTCTATGGTACAATGTCCTCAGGTGAGCGAAATGTGACCCTCTGGGTCTCTTGTCATCTCTTCCAGTAGTGATTTCTTTCAAGTGCACTTAAGTTATTTCATAATTGGCAAGCAATGCATGTAAAGACCTGTTTTGACTAGCAACCCATCATACGGTTTGAAGACCACCATTATGTTTCAGTTCTTTATCCAATGAAGTGGCGATGTCATATTTAAGGTGAATAGTAATACAGCTGAAATATGCCTTTCCGCACAGTTTCGAAGTCATTCAAATACCGAATATCCTTCTTTGAATCACGCACTGCTATCCGGAGTTTATGTGCTATACAGTATAGTGAAAAACAGCTACATTATCATCACAACACTCTCTCCATCACCAAGCTGTTCATTGATGGTATCTTTCAGCAGCTTCCAGGGTTCCAGATAAGAGGAAGTAAACTGAACAAATCCAACATTTTCTGACTCATTTCAGCATCAAATCCTATTGTGTCACTACTCATTAGAATCATCTCTTCGAGACGATTCTAATGAGTAGTGACACCATAGGGTTAAAAACAGAGATAAAGATTTTAGTTTTTGAAATACTCCCCGTATCTGGAGCCCCTATGAGCAACTTTCACTGATCCGCCTTTCTTACCAAGATTGACTGCTGCTCCATCTGTGTTAATACCAACTAGTTTTTGCTTCAAAGTTTTTTGCTCACCCCTACAGCTTCAAGCCCTTTCAATACACCATTCTTCACACCAATAGCATACCCATGCTCTAGCTTAACAATGTCAGCAACTTGAGTTCACCTTTTTATACGCCCGTCTTCAGACGGGACGTATTATGTCGTGGCGCTGTCCGTCCGTCTGTCCGTCCGTCTGTCCGTCTGTCCGTCCGTTAACTTTTTCATGTCCGCTCTCTAACTCAAACAAATTTAGTCTAATCCTTTTGAAACTTGGTCAGAACGTGTATGACCATAATATCTCGGTCAAGTTCGATAACCAGCAAGATTGCCCCAGACATTCAAGAGTTATGCCCTTTTTTGTCAAAAACGGGCATATTAGTTTGTCCGCTCTCTAACTCAAACAAATGTTTTTTAATCCTTTTCAAACTTTGTCAGCATGTGTATGACCATAATATCTCGGTCAAGTTCGATAACCAGCAGGATTGCACCAGGCATTCAAGAGTTATGCCCCTTTTTTTGTAAAAAACGGGCATATTTTAGTTTGTCCGCTCTATAACTCAAACACATTTATTTTAATCCTTTTGAAACTTGGTCAGCATGTGTATGACCATAATGTCTCTGTCAAGTTTGATAACAAGCAGGATTGCACCAGGCATTCAAGAGTTATGCCCCTTTTTTCGTAAAAAACGGGCATATTTTAGTTTGTCCGCTCTATAACTCAAACAAATTTATTTCAGGCCTTTTGAAACTTGGTCAGCATGTGTATGACCATAATGTCTCGGTTATATCTCATAACCAGCAAGATTGCCACAGACAGTCAAGAGTTATGTCCCTTTTTTCATCTAAAACGGGCATTTTTTAGTTTGTCCGCTCTCTAACTCAAACAAATTTATTCCAATCCTTTTGAAACTTGGTCAGCATGTGTATTACCATAATGTCTCAGTTATGTTCTATAACCAGCAGGATTGCCCCAGACATTCAAGAGTTATGCCCCTTATTTTGTCAAAAACGGGCATTTTTTAATTTGTCCGCTCTCTAACTCAAATAAATTTATTCCAATCCTTTTGAAACTTTGTCAGCATGTGTATGACCATAATGTCTCGGTCAAGCTTCATAACCAGCAAGATTGCCCCAGACATTAAAGAGTTATGCCCCTTTTATAGTCAAAAACGGGCATTTTTTTGTTTGTAGCTCTCTTTCTCAAACAAATTTATTCCCATCCTTTTGAAACTTGGTCAGCATATGACCCCTAACTTTCAGGGTTCTTCCCCTTTTGTTTTTACCTTGATAGGGTTTTGGTATGACTACATTCTAAGATCGTTTTGACGGGCGTATAATGTGCCCGGCTTGCGGTGCTCTTGTTAGCTCACCTGAGCCAAAGGCTCAAGGTGAGCTATTGGGATGGCCCTGTGTCCAGCATCGTGCGTTGTCCGTCGTCGTTAACAATTGCTTCTCCTCCTATACCGCTTGACAGATTTCAAATACACTTTACAGGAATGTTCCTTGGGTCCAGCTCTTTCAAATTTGTTCAAAGAATTAAAATAATGAAAGTGAAAAAAAAATGAAATCTTAAAAATTCTTTTTGTCTGAAACTACAAGGGCCAGAGATTAGATATTTGGCACATAGCATCATCTACAGGTCCTCTATCAAGTTTGTTCAAATTAAGCCCCTGGGGTCAAAATTGGCCCATCCCCGGGGGTCACAGTTTTACATAGAGTTATATAGTGAAATTTTCAAATGTTTTCTCCTCTGACACTAATATGGCCAGAGCTTTGATATTTGGCTTGGTGACACGTCTAGATGTCCTATACTAATATTGTTCAAATGGTTCTGGTCAGTTGCATATCTAGGTCACAGGAGCTAAAAATAGATTTTTTCAATGAAAACATAAATCATTATCTCCATTTTGACAGCTATTCTCAGGTGAGCGAAATATACCCCATGGGGCTCTTGTTGGTCTACATATCTTATATAAACTACTTATTGCTCTCTAACACCCTTGTCAGTTGAACCATCAAATAAAATGCTGATGAATCTTGCCTTTGCAATTCCTCAGTTGTCTCGGCCTTTAAAGTATCCGCTGTATTCATGCAGAATTGTTTGCAAGACATGTCATTTAAATAATTGTTCCTACATTTACACCATTCTTGTTTTGTAGCTCAGGTCATTTTGGATACTTGCTGAATGATTTGATTTCCTTAGCAATGTAATAAGCTGTGTTAAACAACTATTAACAGTTTTTCTCATCAAGCTTCTTCATGCTTTTGGCCAATTCGGTTTGCTCTGGCTGCAATTTTGCCTTGTGTTTTCCTAAACATTTCTGGTGTTTAGGCTATCATCATGCTATTTCAATGTTTCTTGTCTATACTTGTCTCTAATCCCTATTAAATAGTTATTGGGTGAAGTGTTGAAGGGCACAAGAAGAAAGCCGACCTTCTGGTAACAAACTATTATCTCCTGCCATGAAGTTGTCTTCGACATTATTATTATTTTTATGCCCCCGGCATCTATAGATGCGGAGGCATATAGTAATCGTTCTGTCCGTCCGTCCGTGCATCCTTCCGTCCGTCCGTAACAGGTTAAGTAGATTTTACCGTTTCGTCTAGCATCAACACCGCTTACTCAAATGCTTGGATACTTATACAGTTGTTGCCTTGGGTCATTCCCTATCCACCAATATCACCCAACCTTGATTTTGACCTTGACCTAATTTGGACTTGGAATATTTTAAATGGGCTATTTCTTGGTTAACTAGATTTTACCGTTTCGTCTAGCATCAGCATAACTGACTACAATGCTTTGGTACTTATACAGTTGTTGCCTTGGATCACTACCAATCCACCCATATTACCCAACCTTGATTTTGATCTTGACCTTGACCTAATTTGGACTTAGAAAAAATTCAGAATATATTGTCAAGGATGCCACCGGGGGCATAAGTGTTTCTTGAACGCGTATTCTTGTTATTTATTATTATACTAGATTCATATGAGCACTCGCTTCACACAGGTGTTGAGCATTCAAAAGTGCTTCACATGAAATTATATACATGTACTTACAAAGTGAAAAAGACAAATAAATGCTTTTACAACAAAAGTTAAAAGTGGAAGTAAATCATGAATAAGGGAAATTCTCTTAGTATCATTATTAAGATTATAAGAATTTATTATTATTAATTAAATAAAATCAATTGTAAAATACATCAAATATTTAAAAGCAAAATAGTAAATTAAACGTAACTCTTTACCCCCCCCCCCCCCCCCCCCCCCCCCCCCCCCCCCCCCCCCCCCCCCTTTTGAGAGCTGTAACTGAGATGGAGCTGGAAGCTTACCTTTTCAGTTCTGCCAGTTGAAATGTTCTAGATCCTACAAGCCTTGGTTCAAATGATGAGCATTTTTTACTTCGGTCCACAGAAGTCCCTTGGCAACTATCGACCTTCTAAGCCAGATTTATCAGCTGCCTGATGATGAGTAGGGAATACCCATACTGGCAAAGTAAAGCAAATTGGACACAAGTAGCAGGTGATCCATGGTACCTTTTTAGCACCTTGATCTTATCTGAATGGGCGGACGTGGTTTAGTGGTAGCACACTTGATAATGATGCCAGGGGTCCATGTGAGTAATGTCGCAGATTGTATCGAATCTTCCTCTGAACCCGCTATGATAGATCTCATACATCAATGACACAAATATTCTTTACAGTCCACACAATATTGCTGTCCATGTGACTGTTTGGCAGATTGTATCAAATCTTCCTCACATCACATTCTCTACAGTCCACATTTTATTGCCGTCCGTGTTACTGAAGTCACATATTGTATCAAAATCTTCTTCCAATCCTACTATGATATTATTTCTTCTAATACAATCATAACATAAATATTCTCTACAGTCCACATTTTATTGCCGTCCGTGTTACTGAAGTGACATATTGTATCAAAATCTTCATCTCCTGCTATGATGTTTCTTCTATACTGAAAAACATGAGTAACGCATAATAAGATTCATTGTCGAAAGGGAATGTAATATAGGAATTATTAAAGAAAGTTTTACTAATTTACTAATTCATTGCTTTTGTAATAAAAAACAACAAAAACACGTTTTAATTTAATATCTCTTGATTCCTAAGTTACGATTTCTAAACCCATCCCTATCAAGAAGAGCGGAAAAAATAGCATCTTGGTTGTGCATCCGTAAGCGAATTTCACACAAATAAAATGAGACTTCCAGACAATTCTTCCATCTTTACAGCGGAAGTACAAGCTATTGACCTTGCTTTGCGATTCATATCTACATTTGATCGCAAAGACTTTATCATATGTTCTGATTCACTTTCTGTCCTCCAGTCTCTAAATAATAGAGACTTATCCAACCCTCTAGTGCAGAATGTTTTACTTAAAATACATGTCTTACTTTCTAGCAAAAATATACTGTTCTGCTGGCTCCCAAGCCATATAGGTATTCGAGGTAATGAAGAGGCAGACAACGCAGCAAAGTCGTCACTTGCTTTGAAAACTTCAAATATAAAATTGCCTTTCACAGACTTTAGACCATTGATTAGTAAATATGAAAAAAATAAATGGCAGACATCTTGGGACATGTCTGTGGATAACAAACTACATACTTTGAAACCATCAATCGGCGAGTCGGTTCGATCTTACCGATCTGTTCGCAGAGAGGAGGTCGTACTTGCTCGCTGCCGTATTGGTCACTCATATTTTACCCATTCATTCATTCTCAAACGAGAAGTACCACCAGAATGTGTATTTTGCCAAGAACAATATACAATAAAGCATGTACTTATTGATTGCGTCGATCTGGCCCTTGCGAGGCAAAGATTTTATCATGTCGACTCCATGAGCCAACTTTTTAACACAGTCTGTTATGATGACATAATTTCTTTCCTGAAAGAGGTAAATCTTTATCACAAAATTTGATTCAACTACCAATACCACAATTTCATTTCACTACCTTTCCAAATTTAGTTTTCGATAAATCAAATTTGTAATCTATCAAAGCATTTATTATTTAAATTGGTATTCCTACTTATTAGTTATAGCCCAAATTACTTATAAATCTTCAGACAAATCTTACTAAGTTTCATTTACATAAAACTTTGTATTTCGGCGCTATATGACCTTATTGGCGACAGATTTGGGTTGTTAGGTGGCCAACGTTGAAAAGGGAATTAATGACGTGCGTGACATTGCAACAAGTCCATGCGATGAGCACGACGTCGATGCGTTAGTGGAAACCAAACGTACGGACTGTATGCCAGAAGTCCGCTTTCTCTTAGACTCCTGATAACCTAGACGGGAAGTATCCTGTCCCCGTGACGCCCTTGTGTGTTATTGGCCGTCTCTGTCGCCGTTAGGAACCTGTTTCTAAAAATCGCAAGGCGTATATGACGATCCTGACGTTGCACTGTTTCTATGATGCGTCCACTTTTAGGCTGATCATTTACGGTATTTGACCCCAGCAAACGATTACGGAATTGCAAAATCGTTGATTATGTGGTTCCCAGTTGTTTAGCAACAGTTTCCTGTGAACACTGAACACCCTTGCATTAGAAGACCAATAGCTCGGCCACAATCATTAACGTTCAGCACAGGCATCGCGTGGAAAGTGGTGCCTAACTGCAATGCTGATTTAAAGTCAGTAAGCGTACTGTACAATTCAACCAGTTGATTGCTTTTGAATTTGCTTAACCAGAAGTCGGTCGGACGGCTTACGTCAGTGTTTTAAAAAATGTCGGTGTAGACTCGAATAATCCCGCGTGATATGCACGGGTTTTTGTTGGACAATCCTGGGTCAATTTTATGAACACCCAGTGTATCGATAATCTTGGTTGCACTTCCATACAACCGAGACATACTAAGTTGAACACATTATGCGTTTTTTATGTTTTTCAGTATAACACAATCATAAAAAAAATATTCTCTAAAGTCCAAATTTTATTGCCGTCCGTGTTACTGAAGTCACATATTGTATCAAAATCTTCTTCCAATCCTACTATGATATTATTTCTTCTAATAGATCTACCTCATGACAAAAATATTCTCTACAGTCCACACAATACTGCTGTCCATGTGTTCCTCACACCGTATTCTCTTGAGTCCACATTTTATTACTGTCCATGTTACTGAAGTCACATATTGTATCAAAATCTTGTTTCAATCCTGCTATGATAATATAATATTATTATTTCTTCTTATAGATCTACATCCATGACATAAATATTCCCTACAGTCCGTACAATATTGCCGTCCGTGTGACTAAAGTCGCAGATTGTATCAACTCTCCCTCTGACCCCGCTATGAGAGTTCATCTTATACACCCATGACACAGATATTCCCTACAGTCCACACAATATTGCTGTCTGTGTGACTAAAGTCGCAGATTTTATCAAAATCTTCTTCTGATCTCGCTATGAGAGTTCTTCTCATACATCCATGACACAGATATTCCCTACAGTCCACACAATATTGCTGGCCGTGTGACTTAAGTCACATATTGTATCAAATATTCCTCTGATCCCGCTATGAGAGTTCATCTCATACACCCATGACACAGATATTCCATACAGTCCACACAATATTGCTGTCTGTGTGAGTAAAGTCACATATTGTATCAAATCTTCTTCCGACCCCGCTATGAGAGTTCTTCTCATACATCCATGACACAGATATTCCCTACAGTCCACACACTATTGCTGTCCGTGTGACTAAAGTCACATATTGTATCAAATCTTCTTCCGACCCCGCTATGAGAGTTCTTCTCATACATCCATGACACAGATATTCCCTACAGTCCACACACTATTGCTGTCTGTGTGACTAAAGTCACACATTGGATCAAATCTTCTTCTGACCCCGCTATGATAGTTCATCTTATACACCCATGACACAGATATTCCCTACAGTCCACACAATATTGCTGTCTGTGTGACTAAATTCGCAGATTGTATCGAAATCTTCTTCCGACCCCGCTATGAGAGTTCTTTTCATACATCCATGACATAGATATTCCCTACAGTCCACACACTATTGCTGTCCGTGTGACTAAAGTCACATATTGTATCAAATCTTCTTCTGACCCCGCTATGAGAGTCTTTCTCATACACCCATGACACAGATATTCCCTACAGTCCACACAATATTGCTGTCCGTGTGAGTAAAGTTAAACATTGTATCAAATCTTCTTCTGATCCCGCTATGAGAGTTCTTCTCATACATCCATGACACAGATATTCCCTACAGTCCACACAATATTGCTGTCCGTGTGAGTAAAGTCACATATTGTATCAAATCTTCTTCCGACCCCGCTATGAGAGTTCTTCTCATACATCCATGACACAGATATTCCCTACAGTCCACACACTATTGCTGTCTGTGTGACTAAAGTCACACATTGGATCAAATCTTCTTCTGACCCCGCTATGATAGTTCATCTTATACACCCATGACACAGATATTCCCTACAGTCCACACAATATTGCTGTCTGTGTGACTAAATTCGCAGATTGTATCGAAATCTTCTTCCGACCCCGCTATGAGAGTTCTTCTCATACATCCATGACATAGATATTCCCTACAGTCCACACACTATTGCTGTCCGTGTGACTAAAGTCACATATTGTATCAAATCTTCTTCTGACCCCGCTATGAGAGTTCTTCTCATACATCCATGACACAGATATTCCCTACAGTCCACACAATATTGCTGTCCGTGTGAGTAAAGTTAAACATTGTATCAAATCTTCTTCTGATCCCGCTATGAGAGTTCTTCTCATACATCCATGACACAGATATTCCCTACAGTCCACACAATATTGCCGTCCGTGTGACTAAAGTCACATATTGTATCAAATCTTCTTCTGACCCCGCTATGATAGTTCATCTTATACATCTATGACACAGGTATTCCCGACAGTCCACACACTATTGCTGTCCGTGTGACTAAAGTCACATATTGTATCAAATCTTCTTCTGACCCTGCTATGATAGTTCTTATCATACACCCATGACACACATATTCCCTACAGTCCACACAATATTGCTGTCTGTGTGACTAAATTCGCAGATTGTATCGAAATCTTCTTCCGACCCCGCTATGAGAGTTCTTCTCATACATCCATGACATAGATATTCCCTACAGTCCACACACTATTGCTGTCTGTGTGAGTCAAGTTAAACATTGTATCAAATCTTCTTCTGACCCCGCTATGAGAGTTCTTCTCATACACCCATAACATAGATATTCCCTACAGTCCACACAATATTGCTGTCCGTGTGACTAAAGTCACATATTATATCAAATCTTCTTCCGACCCCGCTATGAGAGTTCTTTTCATACACCCATGACACAGATATTCCCTACAGTCCACACAATATTGCTGTCCGTGTGACTAAATTAGCTGATTGTATCAAAATCTTCTTCTGACCCCGCTATGATAGTTCTTATCATACACCCATGACACAGATATTCCCTACAGTCCACACAATATTGCTCTCTGTGTGACTAAAGTCACATATTGTATCAAATATTCCTCCGATCCTGCTATGATAGTTCTTATCATACACCCATGACACAGATATTCCCTACAGTCCACACAATATTGCTGTCCGTGTGAGTAAAGTCACATATTGTATCAAATCTTCCTCTGATCCCGCTATGATAGTTCTTATCAAACACCCATGACACAGATATTCCCTACAGTTCACACAATATTGCTGTCCGTGTGACTAAAGTCACATATTGTATCAAATCTTCTTCTGACCCCGCTATGAGAGTTCTTCTCATACATCCATGACACAGATATTCCCTACAGTCCACACAATATTGCCGTCCATGAGACTAAAGTCGCAGATTGTATCTAAACCTTCTTCTGATCCCGCTATGATAGTTCTTCTCATACAATCATGACACAAATATTCCCTACAGTTCACACAATATTGCTGTCCGTGTGACTTAAGTCACAGATTGTATGAAAATCTTCTTCTGACCCCGCTATGATAGTTCTTCTTATATATCCTTGACACAGATGATCCCTACAGTCCATACAATATTGCCGTTCGTGAGACTAAAGTTGCAGATTGTATTAAAAATTAAAATCTTTCTTTAAATCCGCTACGAGACTTCTCATACATCTCTGACACAAATATTCTCGACAGTCCGTACAATATTGGCGTTCGTGTGACTAAAGTCGCAGATTTTAACAATTCTTCCTCCGATCCCGCTATGATAGATCTTATCATACATCCATTACATACAGTTCACACAATATTGCCGTTCATGTGACTAAAGTCGCAGATTATATCAACCCTCCCTCTGATCCCGCTATGATAGTTCTTATCATACATCCATCACATAAATATTCTCTACAGTCCACACAATATTGCTGTCCGTGTGACTAAATTAGCTGATTGCATCAACTCTTCCTCTGATCTCGCTATGATAGTTCTTCTCATACAGCCATTACATAAATATTCTCTACAGTCCACACAATATTGCTGTCCGTGTGACTAAATTAGCTGATTGTATCAAAATCTTCTTCCGACCCCGCTATGATAGTTCTTCTCATACACCCATGACACAGATATTCCCTACAGTCCACACAATATTGCTGTCCTTGTGACTAAAGTCACATATTGTATCAAATCTTCCTCTGGTCCCGCTATGATAGTTCATCTTATACATCTATGACACAGGTATTCCCTACAGTCCACACAATATTGCTGTCCTTGTGACTAAAGTCACATATTGTATCAAATCTTCTTCTGACCCCGCTATGAGAGTTCTTCTCATACACCCATGACACAGATATTCCTTACAGTCCACACAATATTGCTGTCCGTGTGACTAAAGTCGCAGATTGTATCAAAATCTTCTTCTGATCCCGCTTTGATAGTTCTTCTCATACATCCACGACATAAATATTCCCTACAGTTCACACAATATTGCTGTCCGTGTGACTAAAATTTCAGATTGTTTCAAAATCTTTTTCAATCCCGCTATGATAGTTCGTCTCATACATTCATGACATAAATATTCTCAACGGTCCACACAATATTGCCGTCCGTGTGACTAAAGTCACATATTGTATCAAATCTTCTTCTGACCCCGCTATGAGAGTTCTTCTCATACACCCATGACACAGATATTCCCTACAGTCCACACAATATTGCTGGCCGTGTGACTAAAGTCACATATTGTATCAAATCTTCCTCTGATCCCGCTATGATAGTTCATCTTATACATCTATGACACAGGTATTCCCTACAGTCCACACAATATTGCTGTCCTTGTGACTAAAGTCACATATTGTATCAAATCTTCTTCTGACCCCGCTATGAGAGTTCTTCTCATACACACATGACACAGATATTCCCTACAGTCCACACAATATTGCCGTCCGTGTGACTAAAGTCACATATTGTATCAAATCTTCTTCTTCTGACCCCGCTATGAGAGTTCTTCTCATACACCCATGACACAGATATTCCCTACAGTCCACACACTATTGCTGGCCGTGTGACTAAAGTCACATATTGTATCAAATCTTCCTCTGATCCCGCTATGATAGTTCATCTTATACATCTATGACACAGGTATTCCCTACAGTCCACACAATATTGCTGTCCTTGTGACTAAAGTCACATTTTGTATCAAATCTTCTTCTGACCCCGCTATGAGAGTTCTTCTCATACACACATGAGTGACATGACACAGATATTCCCTACAGTCCACACAATATTGCCGTCCGTGTAACTAAAGTCACATATTGTATCAAATCTTCTTCTGATGACCCCGCTATGAGAGTTCTTCTCATACACCCATGATACAGATATTCCCTACAGTCCACACAATATTGCTGGCCGTGTGACTAAAGTCACATATTGAATCAAATCTTCCTCTGATCCCGCTATGATAGTTCATCTTATACATCTATGACACAGGTATTCCCGACAATCCACACAATATTGCTGTCCTTGTGGCTAAAGTCACATATTGTATTAAATCTTCTTCTGACCCCGCTATGAGAGTTCTTCTCATACACCCATGACACAGGTATTCCCTACAGTCCACACAATATTGCTGTCCTTGTGACTAAAGTCACATATTGTATCAAATCTTCTTCTGACCCCGCTATGAGAGTTCTTCTGATACACCCATGACACAGATATTCCCTACAGTCCACACAATATTGCTGTCTGTGTGACTAAAGTCGCAGATTGTATCAAAATCTTCTGATGATCCCGCTATGATAGTTCTTCTCATACATCCACGACATAAATATCCCCTACAGTTCACACAATATTGCTGTCCGTGTGACTAAAATTTCAGATTGTTTCAAAATCTTTTTCCAATCCCGCTATGATAGTTCGTCTCATACATTCATGACATAAATATTCTCTACAGTCCACACAATATTGCCGTCCGTGTGACTTAAGTCACATATTGTATCAAATCTTCTTCTGACCCCGCTATGAGAGTTCTTCTCATACACCCATGACACATATATTCCCTACAGTCCACACAATATTGCTGGCCGTGTGACTAAAGTCACATATTGTATCAAATCTTCTTCTGACCCCGCTATGAGAGTTCTTCTCTTACACCCATGACACAGATATTCCCTACAGTCCACACACTATTGCTGGCCGTGTGACTAAAGTATTAATATTTGAGTCTTTCGTATTTATTTATATAGGAAAACCATCAAAAATCTTCTTCTCTGAAACTGTAGGGCCAAGATATTTAATATTTGGCACAAAACTTTGCCTTGTGGACCTCTACCACGATTGTTCAAATTATGACCCCGGGCCAAAAATGGCCCCGCCCTTGGGCTTATTAGTTTTTCATAGGAAAACCTTTAAAAATCTTCTTCTCTGAAACTGTATGGCCTAGATCATTAATATTTGACATGTAGCTTTGTCTTATGGTCCTCTACCAAGATTGTTCAAAATATGACCCCCAGGTCAAAATTTGACCCGCCCCGGGGCTTATCAGTTTTACATAGACTTATATAGGAAAACCTTTAAAAATCTTCTTCTCTGAAACTATAGGGCCAAGATCTTTAATATTTGGCACATGGCTTTGCCTTGTGGTCCTCCACCACGATTGTTCAAATTATGACCCCGGGCCAAAAATGGCCCCGCCCTTGGGGTTATTAGTATTTCATAGGAAAACCTTTAAAAATCTTCTTCTCTGAAACAATAAGGCCCAGATCATTTATATTTGACATGTAGCTTTGCCCTATGGTCTTCTACCAAGAGTGTTCAAATTATGACCCCTGGATCAAATTTGGCCCGCCCTGGGGCTTATCAGTTTTACATAGACTTATATAGGAAAACCTTTAAAAATCTTCTTCTCTAAAACTGTAAGGCCCAGATCTTTAATATTTGACATATACGTAGTTTTGCTATGTGGTTCTCTACCCGGTGTGTTCAAATTATGACCCGGGCCAAAAATTGGCCCCACCCTGGGCTTGTCAGGGTTTTTTTTACGGGAAAACCTTTAAAAATCTTCTTCTCTTAAACCGTAAGGCCCAGATCATCAGCTTTCACATTGTGGTCCTCTACCGAGATCAAATTATGACACCTGGGTCATAGCTATATCAAAATGTTGTCCTGCCCAGTCAGCTTCTAATGTTCTCAGGTGAGCGAAATGTGGCCCTCTGGGCCTCTTGTTCTTTTTCTCCTCGTCCGCCATCTTGTTCATGATGGAATGAACCACTTGGTAAACCGTCAAAGTGCGTTTAAATACCAAACAATTATATCAATAACCACGAAAACTGACTGACTGAATCGTCGATTGGCACTAAGTGGCCATGTGCTTCCGCTACTGATTTGCGCATGCACGGGCTACTTCTCATTTTGTCCCGAAACGAATATCGTTGTCGGAATAGAATTTCCATGGCCGTCTCTGAGTGCAATTATTTTTGCCTTTTCTAAACATCTATAATGCAAATTCCCATAATCCACTGCTGAAAAGCTAGCAACAACAAGTCCGATTTCTTTTGCTAGCTCACGAATTTTCGCTTTTCTCTTTTGAGCCAAATCTGTGCATGTATTGACAATACTTTCCTGTCTTTCCTTTGTTAACGTAACTACCATTTCTTCAGAGTCAATAACATTCCCTAAATGAACAAGAGCGTGTCCCAGTTACACGAATGCCCCCGATGATACAGGGAGGGGAATCCAGACTATCAAACGTAAAAGTTAGAGAGCTGAAACTGTAGTGGAGCCCCATTTTGAGGACTTCAAGGGCCATTATTCCGAAGGGCCTAGCATAAATTGGTGCCGCTGGTTATCCAAATTGGTCTCCATTTTATGTCAACAAACATTTTCAGAAAGTTTGGTGATGATCAGATGAAAAGCAATGTGTTTGTGAAACACAAATGCCCCCAGCCAGCATCATGTTCTGTTATGTAATGCTTATTTGCAAAAGTAGGTCAAAAGTCATGGTCGTAGGGTAAATGAAACATTGGCATGGTTGGAGAAGTCTTAACACAAGAAACATATAAAGTATGGAAGCTCTAGGCCTACTGGTTCAAATGTTATAGGCGTATAAAGATTTATACAAATAAAGGTCAAATGTCAAGGTCACAAGGTCAAAAAGTTTTGTATGGTTATATTAGAAAGGGAAAACACATGTCAAGTATAAAAGGCCAAGGTGCAAAAATGCAAAAGTTATATCCAAGGTTAAGGTTTTGGGTTAAAGTTTGATTAAATAGGTCAAAGATCGAGGTCAAGGTCACATGGTCAAAGATGTTGGTATGGTTGGAAAGGTCTTGACACAAGAAATATACATACAAAATATTAAAGCCCTGGGCCAACTGGTGCAAATGTTATAGCCATTTAAAGATTTTTACAAAAGTAGGTCAAATGTCAAAAAGTTGTGTATGGTTGGAAAGGTCTTGCCATGAAGAATACACATGCCAAGTATAAAAGGCCCAGGTTCAAAAATGCAAAAATTATAGCCAATGTTAAGGTTTTTGGTTAAAGTTTGATTAAATAGGTCAAAGGTCAGGGTCAAGGTCACATGGTCAAAGATATTGGTATGGTAGGTCTTGACACAAAACATATACATACAAAATATTAAAGCCCTATGCTAACTGGTGCAAATGTTATAGCAATTTAAAGATTTTTACAAAAGAAGGTCAAATGTCAAGGTCAAGGTCAAAAAGTTTTGTATGGTTAGAAAGGTCTTGCCATGAGGAATACACATGCCAAGTATAAAATGCCCAGGTGCAAAAATGCAAAAGTTATAGCCAAGGTTAAGGTTTTTGGTTAAAGTTTGATTAAATAGGTCAAAGGTGAAGGTCGCAAGGTCAAAGATGTTGGTATGGTTGGAAAGGTCTTGACACAAGAAATGTACATGTACATACAAAATATGAAAGCCCTGGGCCAACTGGTGCAAATGTTAAAGCCATTTAAAGATTTTTACAAAAGTAGGTCAAATGTCAAGGTCAAGGTCACAAGGTCAAAAAGTTTTATATGGTTGGCAAGGTCTTGCCATGAGGAATACACATGACAAGTATAAAATGCCCAGGTGCAAAAATGCAAAAGTTATAGCCAAGGTTAAGGTTTTTGGTTAAAGTTTGATTAAATAGGTCAACGGTGAAGGTCAAGGTCACATGGTCAAAGATGTTGGTATGGTTGGAAAGGTCTTGACACAAGAAATATACATACAAAATATGAAAGCCCTGGGCCAACTGATGCAAATGTTATAGCCATTTTAAGATTTTTACAAAATTAGGTCAAATGTCAAGGTCAAGGTCACAAGGTCAAAAAGTTTAATGATGTTTCTGATTTTATTTGGCATTAGTTTACATATCAATTTAAGATTTTAATTGATGATAAAGCAACCAATGTTATTTGTTAGGATATTTAGAAAGCTCCAGTCAAACATTTTGTTAATGTTATATTGTCAGCTATAAAAATCCATTGCAGAATATAATTTTGTGTTCCCAGAATCATTCTTTTTTTTTCGTTTCTTACAAATGAAAAATAATCCTAGTGCTTAAAACAAATTTGTCTTCTTAAAAGGTACACACTCACAAGAGGGTCATGAAAGTCCTGGATCACTCATCCGCAAACAACACAATTCAAGTTTTCAGCACATGGTTGCTAAGCCTTAGGCAACCAGATTTTTTATGGATGGCAAACATTTGAAGGAATCTAAGAAATAACTACTAAGGAATCATTCATTAAGAGTTGAAAAAACTTTCCTATACAATTCCATGTAAAATTGATAAGCCAAGGACATGATTTGAACGATCTTTGTATAAGGTGATGCTATCATATGCAAAATATCAGAGCTCTATGCGTTGCAGTTTCAAAATTCAACTTTTAAATTGAATTTTTTGTTTTAACTCCCGGAATTATATGATCTCACTAGATCTGCATGACATATTGTCAGAATTTTTGCCTACATCAAATCTAGGTCAAAATCAAATATGGATTGTGTCCTTTCAAAAACTAGGTCAAATCATAGGAAAATCTTGTTTACACTAGAGGTTGATTGTGGGTCATGGCCAGTCATAATCTAGGTCACTATAGGTCAAGTTTGCCATGGTGTACCAGGTGAGCGATTTAGGGCCATAGTGGCCCTTGTTTGAATCCCCACCCCGCTTTCTGATTTCCATCAAGACCTTGGCCATAAGCCTCATGTGTTGGGAGGAATAATACTTTCTTTTCTGTCTATTATCAATGCATCGTCTCAACCAGTATTCTCCAAGGGCAATAATTGCTTGGTCTGTTTGTGCTACATGTGCCACTTCATCCATCTGCATACTTGTGAAGACTTCTGTCAACATAAGCTTTGATGGTTTCCAGCTGATGAACCCGCTTCTACCTGTGCCATGATGATGATTTCTCTTTTGGATACAGATCCTTTTTTCTTTGAGCAATGATCATAGTGTCTTTTGAGATTTTTTAACAGCATGCTGCATCCATTCTTTGCAAGAGACGCATGGACCATAATGGGATACATTAAACGCATCATCTGGTCTACGTGAAAGTATTATCTCTCCCATTCCCTCCTTCAATACTTTTTTTTTGTGCTTGTGATCTCCAAGTTTTCTCACTTCAGTGAAATCAGGGTGGTCTCTATCCAGGATTTTCTTTGCCTCGGGAATGTCTCTATGGACTTTAAAATGTGTGCCGATATGCTGTCTCATATCCCCACAATAGAGACATGCATGATAGTTATCATACACTCTATCATTTCCTTCTTTCTTCACTCTCCTCTGAGCTCCAGATGCCTTTGAACTCTTTACAATCTTTCGAACAAATATACCAGGCATGTCCACATCTCTCACTAACTCGCAATTTCTGACATTATATTGAGATCTACTTGTACTTCGGTCCCCAATATCTATGGCCTCATCTAAATCTGAATCTGGCACAAGGTCATCTTCATCTGATTGAAGAAATTCCACATAAGTCTTGTCTTGTGGAAAAATGTAAGAAATTTCTCCAGCTGATTTTTCAGATTCTGAAAGATGTCTATCTGAGAATGAACCCTCATCTGACATCAAAGGAGCACTTTCACGAGGATTTCTGCTCAGGGTTGAAGTCTCTTCAACTGACTGGTGGTCCTCATTACAATCTGTGTTCGTCGGTTCTCCATCTGATTTTTCAGATTCTGAAAGATGTCTATCTGAGAATGAACCCTCATCTGACATCAAAGGAGCACTTTCACGAGGATTTCTGCTCAGGGTTGAAGTCTCTTCAACTGACCGGTGGTCCTCATCACAATCTGTGTTTGTCGGTTCTCCATCTGATTTTTCAGATTCTGAAAGATGTCTATCTGAGAATGAACCCTCATCGGACATCAAAGGAGCACTTTCACGAGGATTTCTGCTCAGGGTTGAAGTCTCTTCAACTGACCGGTGGTCCTCATCACAATCTGTGTTCGTCGGTTCTCCATCTGATTTTTCAGATTCTGAAAGATGTCTTTCTGAGAATGAACCCTCATCTGACATCAAAGGAGCACTTTCACGAGGATTTCTGCTCAGGGTTGAAGGCTCTTCAACTGACCGGTGGTCCTCATTACAATCTGTGTTCGTCGGGGCTGAAGGTTCTTCACGGACACCTAAAATGCCCATTTCCTCCAAAGCCCAATTGATATCTTGCACAAACATTTTTGTTGTGTTTTCCATATGTTTTTTCTGTAGTACTTCTGTAAGATAAGAGAGAAAAATGAGATCGTAACAGAGATCTGTCTATACTGTATCCGTACTAATGTGATTATTTGTCCATCACAATGATGCTCGTTGTTGATAAAAGTAACAATACCATGCTGTATGCTATGAGACTCATCTATTTACACTTAACTGTCTATTATGGCCAATGCCAGGTGTCTTACTTTCTATTCTTATCTGCCCATTTGTCCTACTGTACATTATGTGGCTAGTATGTCTTTACTTAACTGTCTATTATGTCCAACTAATGGTGTCTTACTTCCTATACTTATGTGCCCATTTGTCCATACTGTACATTATGTGGCTAGTATATCCATACTTAACTGTCTATTATGTCCAACTCAAGGTGTCTTACTTCCTGTACATTATGTGGCTAGTATGTCTATACTTAACGTTCTATGATCATTGATGTCCAACTCATGGTGTCTTACTTCCTATACTTATAATCATAAATGTGCCCATTTTTCCATACTGTACATTATGTGGCTAGTAGAGTTGGTCCGATATCATCGATGCATCGATGAATCGTGATATTTGCCTTCACAATAATGTATCATGATACAATGCTGAGGTATCGATACTCCACGATACATTTTTATGCCCCCGGCATCGACAGATGCGGGAGCATATAGTAACCGTCCTGTCCGTCCGTCCGAGCGCACGAAAGGTCCTTTGTTGGGTAGGGAGAACAATAGATTCCATTCATTCCGTGATTGCCCTATTGTTATTGTTGGGTATTTTAGTGTACTGTTGGGTACTTTTAAACAAAAAATATACCCAACAAATGTCCAACTGTGAGAACGTCCGTCCTTCCGTTCGTGCATCCGTCCGTCCGTAACAGGTTAAGTAGATTTTACCGTTTCGTCTAGCATCAACACCGCTTACTCAAATGCTTTGATACTTATACAGTTGTTGCCTTGGACCATTCCCTATCCACCAATATCACCCAACCTTGATTTTGACCTTGACCTTGACCTAATTTGGACTTAGAATATTTTGAATGGGCTATTTCTTGGTTAACTAGATTTTACCGTTTCGTCAAGCATCAACACTACTAACTACAATGCTTCTATACTTATACAGTTATTGCCTTGGACCATTACCAACCCACCAGTAATACCCAAGCTCAATTTGACCTTGACCTTGACCTAATTTGGACTTAGAAAATATTCAGAATATATTGTCAAGGATGCCACCGGGGGCATAAGGGTTTATTGAACGCAGTCTTGTTTTCAAAATCAAATGTTAATAACTTGCCTGTATCTTCGCTGATTATTTTGAGATTCTGCTTGTGTTTCTAAACTAATGTTATCCTTAATACTTTCCACCTTTTTCTAAACATATCCTTCTCGCACCACCCTGTCATTAATGAAGACTCATTATATTGAATATATTCAGTTTATTAAATGAATGTGGACATTTTTCGAAGAAGACAGAAGAAATGTTCCGTCCGAATTTTGTATTTGTTTACTTGCATGCCGCTTACGTTACTGAAAATAAATATCACTCATGTTACGGAAAAAATATGCCATCCTGTTATACCTGCTGCCACACCCTTAAGTGCGGCCTAGAGGTTAAGCGACCGAGTCATAGAAACCCCATATAATTCTTTAAAGTGTTTGTCGATTGCGTTCTTGAAGCCGTTGACAGTATCCTTGGTCACTACGTGATCTGGGAGTTGATTCCATGAATTGATAACTCTCTGGCTAAAAAATTTCTGTCTTATGACGAGTCGAGATCTAGGTTTATTCAATTTCAAAGAATTTCCTCTGGTGTTTGAAGTGTTAAAGGAAAACAAACTATCCATGTGAATGCCTTCTTTTCCTTTAAGAATCTTGAAAGTTTCAATCAAATCTCCTCGGTGGCGTCTCAGCTCCAATGTTGTTAGATGTAGAAGTTTGAGTCTTTCACAATATGGTATGTGAGAAATTTCAGGGATTAATTTAGTTGCTCTGTGTTGAACTTGCTCCAGGAGCTCAATGTCTTTAATCATTGAAGGATTCCAGGATTGGATACAGTACTCCAGCTTTGGTCTAACTAGTCCTTTGTATAATCTCAGGATAATATCCTTATCCCTAGATACTATGTGGCGTTTTATCATTCCAAGAGTCATATTGGCTTTTTTAACAGCAGTTACACATTGCTTAGACGGCTTCATGTCATTTGATATTATTGCACCAAGGTCTGTTTCTTCATCAACATCTTGTAATATTTCACCACTCATTGTATAGTCATGATTAAGATTATTATGTCCTATATGAAGTGTTTTACATTTCTTTATATTAAACACCATCTGCCAGTCTTTGGACCATTGACACAGATTATCTATATCTTGTTGCAATTCCTGAATATCAGCAGGGGTTGAAACGAAACGATACACCTTGCAGTCATCAGCAAATTTTTGTATATTACTGGATATAGTTATGTCAATATCATTCACGAATATCAGGAAAAGTGTCGGCCCCAAAACGGATCCTTGGGGGACTCCAGAAAGTACTTCTTGAGGTGTTGACTGCTCTCCGTTCAAAACAACTCTTTGCTCGCGTCCACTTAGCCAATCCCCGATCCATGCACTAACATCCCCACCGATTCCATGGCTCTTCAGCTTTCGCATCAGTCTCTGATGAGGCACTTTATCGAAGGCTTTACTAAAATCGAGGTAAATGACATCAAGCGACTTCCCTTCGTCAATTGCTTTGGTTACATCCTCAAGAAATAGTAGTAAATTAGTAAGACAAGATTTTCCTTTAGTAAATCCATGTTGGGAAGGCAATAGCAAGGAAAGTTTTTCAAGATGATTTACGATGTTCTCTCTTAATATGGCTTCAAACACTTTGCAGATTTGTGACGTAAGGCTAATCGGGCGATAGTTACCAGGGTCAGATTTATCTCCCTTTTTGAATATTGGCATAACATTGGCTTGTTTCCAGTCCTGTGGTATTTGTTTATGTTCCAAACGTTTGTGGAATATTGTGGATAGGGGTACAGCAATAATGTCACAAATGTCTATGAGTAAAGATGACCCTAAATCGTCAGGTCCTGGTGATTTATTTCTTTTTAGTTTTTACAGTCACTTCTTGACAATTTCAGGAGTAATCACAATGCCCTTTAATAATTCATCGTTAGTTCCATTAAAGAAAGGGTCTGGATCCTTTATATTGTCACATTTTTCACGGGTAAATGAGGTAGCAAAGAAATTGTTAAGTTCCTCTGCCATAAACTTGGAATCGGCACTAACATTTCCATCAACTCCTTTGAGAGGACCAATAGTTGCTTTAACTTGTTGTTTGCTTTTCACATACTTGTAGAAAGATTTGCTGTCGTCCTTAATGTTTTCACCCAGTCTTTGCTCAAATTTATGTACGGATGTGCGAATAAAATGTTTCACATGGGCTTCAACCTCTTTTTATCTGTTGTATGTCTGTGGTTCTCGCGTTAAATCTGTACTGCCTATACAAGTGTTTTTTCTTCCTTATTTGCCGAACTATTTCCTTTGTCATCCATACCCAGATAGCAGAGCGACGTTGGCCCAACGTTGGCTAATGGTCGGCATATTGGCACAACGTTGGCGTTGGCATGTTAACGTTGGGCCAACGTTGGGCCAACGTTGTACATCCAACCATCTTTCCTACATAGACGGCGTTGGCTATACAACGTTGGCCCAACGTTGGGCCAACGTTGTATAGCCAACCATAAACACACAATTTGATAGAGATCTTAAAAGTGATTTTACCAAATATGTGGTCCCATTATATTTTAAAAGCAAACCACAACCACACAAAAAATTAATTAAAATTACTTAATAAATGCAGTATCCTAATATTGCTATAGATCTATTAGTATATACTAGATTCTATTTATAACAAGTAGAGCTCTTAATGATTTCTTTTAAAATGGGGAAAAAATAATCAATATACCTAAATCTACATTTTTTCTAGATTTTAGCGGAGAAAAACGTATTCTGTGCGAGACGACACTGTATTTTTTATAGACCCTACCATTCGGCTGTGTTTTATACCTATCCATTTTAGAAAATTTCCACATGCAGACGAAAAAATCCACCCAAATGTGAGTATTTCTGTATGAAATATATACACAAAAAGTATAAAGCAACAGATTTTAGTTCATTTAAGACAGTTGGTTAATAAGTAAACATTATATGTACAACTATTATAAAATAAACATGGATGAGTTCGGGTCCATAACTTTTGAAAGTGGGTGGGGTATGTCCAAATTTTATTGAGTTTTCTCATTAACTTATGCTTAGTGAATTATTTGTTCATTTAATCATCAGTTAAACATTATATTGTATAAGTTTATTGCTAGACCTTGATTGTAGAGCCACTAGAGGTCAAAATATGACAATTTTGTATACATCAGGAACGTATATAGATTTAAAAATATACGTTCCTGTATACATGTACTTTGGTTTTGACAGCGTTATACAGTCATTTCGTACCCATGCCTTTTCGTACCCTATTTTTTATTTTACCATTTCTTACTCCTATTATTTCTTCATTCTAGTTCTGTACAGAGGGTATAATCTCGGTCTTATAAACAGAAAAGGTTCCTATGACAATTAAGCCCCAGAACTCGTCCAACTTTTTAAATCTGTTTTTAACATTTTACTCATTAGCTCACGGAAATATACAGAAGTCAGTTTATAATTCCGTGATTAGCTCTTTAATGCCTTTATTTTTCTAATTTCTGACAGTCAACATACCTCAAGTTGAGGTTCCAAGCAGGGTTTTGACTATTTAGAATTTAGATAGATAGAAAGTATGAAGGTCTCTGGGGCCTGCACTAGGAAAAAATCGAAAGGCTGCTTTGTCTCTCCTATGCATGCAGTAGCAATGTCAAAATCTGAAAGGTGGTGTGGCTGTTGGCGATCTTATAAATAATATGCATGATTCAATGGCTTCCAAACCAACAATACGCACATTTTATTTTTAGCGAGATCGGGATCAAACCACAACAAGTAGCATTCCGAATGATTTAAATAAGTGCAAATAGTTTTCAATACTGAAAAACTGATGGGAAAAAAGTGAAATGTGACATTTATAGTTAAAACAGAGTAACGAAAAAAGCTTTTTCTGAGGCACAAATTGTGTCGTTTTATTTTTTCCTCTTTTTTTTCAAGAGTTGTACTTTAACATCATTTTTTGTTTCTTTTATACATGTTTAGGTCAAGATGTACCCAATAAACACAAAATATCCCAGAAAATGTTTTTTAAAAAAATTCTTTGGCATTGCTACATGCAGTTCATCAGCCATTCCATAACAGATCATCTGCCAAACCTATCCCTCTTAAGAATGTACACGTTACGTATCAGCACTGCGTAGCATTCCCAATGCGTATACAGGACATGGACCATCAGATCAATATAGCGTGAACCCGGAACTCGTCGGTGACTGGAATGTGTCCCTAATGCATGACGCGGAGCGTTAAGTGGCAAACGAGCCTAACGATGTAAGGCTGGCAGACCCTTGACACATAACAGGTTTGGTACAGTGTAACCATAGATATGTTGACGATTATTGCATTACGTGTTATCAACAGTTTCACTGCCTGTATGGTGGCGATTGCGCAGGTGAACTGGGCGGATAGTCCTGTGTTAAGGTGAAGTAATGACGTGCAGCGTCACGTTCACGGTCGATCTGCAAGGGTTCCCATCTCTCATGCATCTGATAAGACGTTCTTTAGTGAAAAAATACACATTGAACTGTCCAGCAACCTGCTGTTGGCCTCGACCCTCCAACAGTAGTTCAATAGCTTGCCCCCTCTGAACTTCAGTTCAGTGTACCTCACTTCGAAGATGTTGAAAGCAGTTTCAAAACTCAGAAAATCAATGTTCCAACTTAAAACTTACCCCATTGACTGATTTTGACAATTGAATATATCATTATCACAATTATGCACATGTATTTTGCATTTTCATACTTACTCTGGGTACGGCAAACTTTTACAAGGTTGAGTAGTTTAATCCACCGGATGTTGTTAGAGCTGTCATTGATAGGAACAATATCGATATATCGCCAATATTTATTCATCGATCGATTATCGATACACATTTTCAGAGTATCGATAGTTCGATACAATGGAAAAATGAAACTGACTAGAAATGTACTGTTAAAAAAGTTCATTTTCCTGATTCTACACTGTTATATAGCTTTTGCAAATTACACTCTTGTTTACAGTATATTCATATGAAAAAGTTAATTTGTCATGCATTAATGTTGAGTGTTTTGCTGAAAGTTCATTTACAGGTTTGATTGAGTTGGGTTTTACGGCACCGCGACACATGAAATGGTCATATGGCGCCGAGCCACAGGTACATGGTAGTAAGTTTGGTAAATGTTTAACTTAAAAGTCAATTCAAATAAGAAATACATGTACGTTCCAATAACCTGTCTCTAGAGTTATATGAATGTTCAAATTGATATATCTATATATCATCGATATTTGTCTCCCAATATATCGATATTGTTTATATGCTTTTTGCTAAATCAATGACAGCTCTAGATGTTGTGGACATAATGGCCAATATTTGGACTTTACCGAATTTCATAAATTTAGGCCAAGTGATAAAGTTTTTGTTGAATATTTTAGGTAACCCTGCATATCTTTTTAGCTCACCTGGCACAAAGTGCCAAGGTTTGTGCCAAGGTGAGCTATTTTGATTGTGCTATGTCCGTTGTTGCCCGTCAGTCGTCAAAAATTTCTTTAAACGACATCTCCTCCTAGACTTCTGGATAGATTTTTACCAAACTTGGCAGAAATTATCCTTATATGGTCCTCTTTGAAAGTTGTTCAGATATTTCCAGTCTGTTGCATATCTAGGTCACAGGAGCTAAAAATAGATCATTTCAATAAAAACTTAAAAAATCTTTTTCTCTGAAATTGCATGACCCTGAGCTAAGATATTTGGCACAAAGCATCATCTACAGGTTCTCTATAAAGTTTGTACAAATTATGCCCCTGGGGTCAAAATTGGCCCGCCCCGGGTGTCACAGTTTTACATAGGGTTAAACTCTATGTAAAATGTACATAGAGTTTACCCCTATGTAAAACTGTGACACCCGGGGCAGTCAGTTAAATAGTGACATTTTCAAATGTCTTCTCCTCTTAAACTAATATGGCAAGAGCTTTGATATCCGGCATGGGGATACTTCTAGTTGTCCTTCACCAATATTGTTCAAAACTGTTCATTGCATAGCTAGAATTCCAGGAGCATCTGATCTACTCGGCAATTTGCACAATCATATCTATTTTTACTCACAGAATTACACTCAAACATTAATATCGGATCCCTTGCGACTTATCACTCCTCCCCAATGTTGCCTTCTACATGGTGCTGCTTATTGTGGCATCTGATCAGGAAGATGGATCCAAACTGTTTGACAATCGTATCAATATTTCTTGAGTAAAAAAGCCTTAAAGGGACTCACAACCGGATGGTGTACTTGTCAAAATAAAATAAAATACTCAAATAAAAGCAAATTTGTGGCATTATTTGGCTTCTGACATTAAAAAAAATATGATCAGTCCAAAAAAAGTCTCAAGAATCGTCAACGAATCTTAGTTTTTTTAGATATATTCCATCGTTTTTCAATAGCGTCAGCTGACGGTATAGTTGTTGTTGTTGCTTCTCTACACGGGCTCTGACATAAACCGGAGCCGAATAATGTAGTATTAATCGCTACCAGTGAATTACGTTAATTCGCTACCATATATATAGAGAGCGTCCGTAGTCGAGGCGGTAAAGGCGTGTCCTCATTTTTCTTGTTTGTCTCCGCAATGGAAGGTCACGGGTTCGAATCCCACCAGAGCTTCTTTTTTTTTTTTGGAAATGCATTTTTTAACAGAATTTATTATCCTAAACTAAATCTTACCCATTTATATAATCATTTGACATATATTTATAAATTACCATTTTTAATGCTAAATCCGGTTGCGAGCCTCTTTAAATCTGACTTAAAAAAAATTGCCGACAACTCTTAAGTTTACAATTCAGATGAAAATCAAATGGTGCTCATCAGAGGGTTAAGACAGGCAACAAAATTTTGAGATAATCAAAGTATGTGTACACCAGTAGTAATAATCTTATGTAGTATTTGTAATAGAAGGGTTCTACTGTATAAGAAATAAATGTCTCTCACCATATGCATTCATCAGGGTATTAAAAGAGTGGATGGTGGACATTGTAAAGTTTAATGTTAACCCTTGTGAAATAACCAAATAACCAATTTTAACATTTATTTCACATTTTTGTAGTCCAGAGATTAAGGAGGGTCACCAGAAAGAAGTATAACGCCTGTCAGAGGAGAGATGGTGGCGCCTGGACTCCCATTATGTGGCCTGGCCCTACGTATGTCTTTGAAGAAAAAAGAGTCTTCCTGGCTATTGATGGGCTCCATCTGAGTAGTATTGGAAACTGGCTGTTAGCATTAGCCCTCAAATATGTGATCCACTCTTTGTCACCATCAGTCGTCTGTAACTAGGTCTACGCCAACAGGAAACAAGGTAACTTAAGTTCGATGGCTTTGTGATCTCTGATCCTATGTTAATAGATTACCTCTGGTGATGCTGCATGCATGCTTATATGCATCCTTTACAAATGCTGTACTTGTGAAGAGTGCACTTGTACTAATCTATGCAAAACAGTGTGGTCATGTGAGAGTTACCACTAACTCTATGAACAGTGACTGTCAAATGGTGTTTGCTAAAATTCTGAAAGTTAATCTAGTCTTTTTCATTTACAGAAACAGAAGTCCCAACCACCTACAACACCATCCAACTGTTCTTCATGCCATCTGTTATCAGGTCAACACCATGAAACCATGTAATCAGGATGGATGGATGAGTTTGGTTTTAACCAGGTCTATACCACAGGTCAGGAAACAAGGTAACTAACTTAAGCTTGATAGCTTTCTGTTCACTTATCCTAATTTAACAGACCTCCCTAGTGACACATGTATGTATCCTTTACAATGGTGTACCTGTGAAGAGTGCACTTATACTATTCAAACAGTGTAGACCCTGATTAAAAGGAGTCATGCCAAAGGTACCCCTAACATTTTCAACAGTTACTGTCCAATATTGTTTGCTAAATTTCTGAATTACAGTGTCCCACCATACAACAGCCCTCCCAACAACTACCCTTGCTGTTGTTCCCTAAACAGGACAATTAATTTATGTCCAGCACTGTTACTGTTGCAATATCGTCTGCTTAAAATTGTTGTCTGCTGTTTTTTCTCTAAGTTACAAATGATTGGACATAACAATTTATTAATACGATGATACAAAAAATATGATAAATGACGAGTGACAAACAGCTTGAATCCAGATTAGACTTTCGTAATCAGTCTCTGATCTGGATTCAAGCAGTATGCAAATGTAAGCCATGGGTGTTGCTTGTCTAGAATTAGCATAACTCTTCTAGGGGTGTTCTGGGGCATAGTCCTCTGCGAAAAATTTGAGTTGTATAACACTGTAAAATATTTTTTTCTAGATGGCCTCTGGTGTGTTGTTTTGCACGTTCAAAATCAGGTAAAATTCTAAAATAAATCTATGTAAACTGAAAATATATATGTTAAATTGTCCGTTTCAGGTTAATACATTTTCCCACTCTGATTTTAGTTTCAAATTGTTCCAATTTTTATGACAGCGTGTACGCAGTTTCGTGTTTTTTAGCATACATGTAGCTAAATGTATGTGCCTACCAGAGAGTGGCTACACCATTCTTATGAGGGGGCGTCATGGTGCCGCGAGAAAATTCTATTCCTTGATAGTCTCTGCAGATGCGTTCTTAGGACTTTTGGGGCGTTAAAGGCACAAACATCATCATGTAATTGGTAAAAAGAAAATGGGGTTTTCCCCAAACCCTTCTTAGGCTTCAATTTTATTGCATTTTCCGCATGATTTTTGGACTTCTGTTACAAAAGTATTTACCGGTACACATGCCTAGAAAGCTACGCCAATGTAAGACAAGTCTAATTTTGCCTCCTTTTAAAGACTCCCTCCAAACAAGGCACTCAAACTGTGTCCCCCGATGGATGTTATTGTTGAGATTTATTAGTTATTATCATTTACAGGATAAAGATGTTGTCACCACCTATTACGCCTTCCTTACAACATGTGTTACGAGGTCATTGCCATGTATGCCTTGTGTAATCAGGTCAACACCGTCTGTAAACAAGTCTGCTCCACCAGGAAATAAGGTAACTAAGTTTGATAGCTTTGTCGTCTCTCTTACAGCTCTTGTAAATGAAATTTCGCAAAACTAAGAGAGGTACTAACTTGAAACTTTTAAAACTTGTCCAGTATCAAAAAGGCAACTCACTCCAATAAGGCATGTTGCTCTGGGATTTGTCCTTCCAGAGTCATTGCCCTTTTTAAACTTAAAATTTGTAATTTAAAATATCTCCAATTTAATTGGCAATATAAAGTACGTGTATATGAAAGTCAAGAGTCCAGCACCCATATGCAGTGCTCCAATTAATTTTTGGTTTTCTGTAAAAAGAAAAGTGTATACACATGCATACTTGCCTAATAGGAAGCTAAACCAATGTAAGCCAAGTCTAAATTGTCCCGCCCTATAACCACTCCCTCCAAACAATGCACTCAAACTGTGTCCACCGTTGGATGTGGTTGTAGAGAGGGAGCACTGTAGTTATTATCATTTACAGGATACAGATGTCGTCACCACCTATTACGCCTTCCATGGCATATACATAATGGGTCAACACCGTCTGTAACCAAGTCTACTCCATCAGGAAATAAGGTAACCTAAGTTTGATAGCTTTGTTGTCTCTTACAGCTCTTGTATGAAACAGCAGTAACTGCAGTACATACCATGTTATTTACTCAAACACATAGTGTACACCATGGTCAATGGTTATAAAACTTAAAGACTTTTCCTCAGTCCATTGAGGGACCACCAGCATATTGTTCTGGAGGTGTCAATGTAACTGTAAAGCATGTGCAATACTATCTCAGAATACCTGGTTAGGTCCATGATTATACTCATGCTCTATTGATTTTCAATGGTAATTTCTAACCAAACTATCAAATATAAAGGTCCGGTCTCACATAAGACGATTCAATGGTTCAATATGCACTAGACCCATGCTTTTTGCAAGGAAATTGACAGTAAATAATCTGGCAAGGTGTTATGACCAAAAGGTCGTCAGGAGATGTCTTTAAAAAGGATGCTACTCTCAAAACTCATAACGTTTCAGCAAACATTTTATTAGCTCGACTTTTTCAAAAAGTCAAGCAATTGTCATCACGTTGTCCTCTGTGGCAGCGTCTGCCTTTAAGGTTTTTGTAAAACTCTGTTTAGGTTTCGAAAAATGCCTCTTACTTCTATGTCCCTTGAGATATTCCTTTCATAGTTTGTGTGTATAGACAAGACCTTTCAATGCACAGAAAAATTTGGACCCTGTGACCTTGACCTTGAACTCAAGGCCAACTTTTCGGTTTTGAAATCTGTATTTAGGTTTTAAAAAATGCCTTTAATTTCTATATCCCTTGAGATATTCTTTTCATGGTTGGTTGATGTGTTTATGAACAAGACCTTTCTATGCACAGACAAATTGGGACCCATGTGACCTTGAACTTAGGGCAATTTTTAGGTTTCGAAAAATGCCTTTAACTTCTATGTCCCTTAAGATATTCCTTTCATGGTTGGTTTGTGTGTTTATGGACACGACCTTCTATGCACATAAAAATTTAGATGCCTGTGACCTTGACCTTGAACTAAGGGTTAACTCTTAGGTTTTAAGTAACTACCAGAGGTACTTTAAATAGTTATTTAGTATCAAAAGGGCAACTCATTACAACAAGGCATGCAACCCTGGGATTTGTTATTTGTTAGTTATTGCCCTTGGTTGTTAGCTCACCTGAGCTTTTGCAATCCTTATGTCCCTCTTCCGTCATCAACAATTTTAGTGTTTACACTCTAGAGGCCAAAATATTTATTCAAACTTGCACAGATTGTATATTACCATCAGAGTTTAGATGAGTTTGATTATGGTTGAAATCAGACTAATAGGCCAAGAGTTATTTACATTTGAATTGCTGGAAATGCAATATTTAACAGTGTTTACACTCTAGAGGCCACAATATTTATCAAACCTCACTAAAACTTGTCCAGATTGTATATTACCATATTAAGATTTTGTATGAGTTTGTAATCAGACCAATAGATAAAAAATTATCTACATTTGAATTGCTGAAAATGCCATATTAAAGGCTGTTTACACTCTAGAGGCCACAATTAATTTTTATCCAATCTTTCTCAAACTTATTCAAATTGTATATGACCATAAGAGTTCAGATGAGTTCGATTATGGTTGAAATCAGACCAATAGGTCAAGAGTTACCCTTGAATTGCTGAAAATGCCATTTTAACGGTGTTTACACTCTATAGGCCACAAGTTGTATCTAGTCTTTTTCAAACTTGCTCGGATTGTATATGACAAAAAGAGTTCAAATAAGCGTGATTATTGTTCAAATCAAATTAATAGGTCATGAATTATCTGCCCTTTAATTGCCATATCAAACGGCGTTTACACTCTTGCAACTACAGTTTTCAATGGATTTTGATTATACTTGCATACAAAGTATACACTTTATATATAAGGCATCAATTGATGTTAAAATCATTTCCTCTACCAAAGATAATGATTTTTCAACTTTTGAGCACATTGACTGTACTTTAAGCATCAAAGATTTCGTTGTGCGTCTAGCAGTCATCTACAGACCCCCTCCATCCACTGCAAACGGTCTAAAAATCTCAGACTTTCTTGACAGGGAATGGCCACTTTTCTTATCGAAAGTTTCATCCATTGATAAACAAATCATCATTGTAGGGGATTTAAACCTTCATCTTGATCTCTCAAACGATAGGAACACTGTCAATTTCGTCAGTACAATGGATTCATTTGGTTTTCAACAGCATGTCAAAGAAGCCACCCATGTCGGGGGACACACTCTTGACGTTGTTATCACAAGAGATAACGAAGACTGTGTGTCAAATCTCGAAGTCACAGACCCTGGACTATCTGACAGTAGTGGCAAAATCTCAAGAGACCATTTCTCTGTGTCTTTCAGGGCAAAGGCAGAAAAAAACCCGCCCATCAGAAAAACTGTTTCATTTCGAAGGCTTAGGGACATTAATGTCGATTTATTTAAAAGAGATATCCTTAACTCAGATTCAATTAAAGAAATTCTGAAAATGACAGATATTGACGAAATTGTCAGTGTATACACACATGAACTTAAAGCTCTGACCAATAAGCATGCACCATTGTGCACTAAGACCATAACTCTCAGGCCATCATGTCCATGGTACACCCAGGAACTTCACGATGCTAAACACTTAAAGCGTAAGCTAGAACGAAAGTGGAAATTATCCAAACTCGCAATTGATCATCAACTGTATCGAGACCAGTGTGCTAAAGTAAACAAATTGTTAGCAAAGACAAAGGTTAATTTTTACACAGAAAAAGTAGAATCCTGTCAACGGGACTCGAAGAGTCTTTTTAAAGTCACTAAGCATCTCCTTGGTGCAAACAGTGAAATTGCACTGCCGAAAAATTTGTCCTCAAAACAACTTGCGCATGATTTCAGCGACTTTTTCATTGAAAAAGTGGACAAAATACGAACAGGCATTGCCTCTGAATCAACGGCATGCACCCCAGTCATCACAGAAACGTTGAATTCTATGAGCTATTTAGAAAGTTTTGACACTGCTACAGCAGCAGAAATCGGGGAGATTGTCAAGGCATCCCCATGTAAGTCCTGTGAACTCGACCCAATACCTACATGGCTCTTAAAGGTATGCCTTTGCGAGCTCCTACTGTCATTAACAAAAAATTGTGAACTCTTCGCTGGATTCTGCGTATGTTCCAAAAGAATTCAAAAAGTCGCATGTAAGACCTCTTTTGAAGAAACCTGATCTCGATACAAATGATCTTAAGAACTACAGGCCTGTATCAAATTTGCCATTTCTCTCCAAAGTATTAGAAAAAGTTGTAGACAGACGCATTGAGTCCCATTTGGCCACAAACAATCTGCATGAACAGCATCAGTCAGCATATCGTAAGCATCACTCTACAGAAACTGCTCTTGTTAAAGTTCAAAATGACATCTTGCAATATCTTGATAAGAATGAAATCACAATTCTGGTGATGCTTGACCTATCAGCCGCATTCGACACAATTGATCATGAAACATTACTCAATCGCCTTGAAAAAGACTTCAAAATCATTGGAAACCCACTTAAGTGGATGACATCATACCTGAATGACCGTTACCAAACAGTCGCAGTAGATGGAGAATTATCTGCCCCAGTTCAAATGAAATATAGTGTGCCACAGGGCTCAGTCTTGGGACCCAAAAACTACATCATGTACACAAAACCTGTCGGCTCAATTTGCAGAAATCATGATCTGGATCATCATTTCTATGCAGATGATTCACAGTTATACTTGTCATTTAAGCCTAAAGACACATCTAGTCAACAAGAAGCCCTTTCAAAAGTCGAAGGATGTCTAAAAGACATAGTCTCATGGATGCACCAGAATATGTTAAAGCTGAACACTGACAAAACTGAGGTCATACTGTTTCATTCAAAAAAGGTTAACGTTCCCGGAGATTTTCATGTTCAAGTGGGAAACTCTAAAATCAAACCGTCATTATGGGTGAACAACCTTGGTGCTAGATTTGATTCCCAAATGGATATGACACAGCACATCAACACTGTGTGCAGGTCTAGCTACGCACAGCTGCGGCAAATAGGTCATATTAGACAGTACCTTTCTCCAGAAGCTACAAAGACTTTGGTCAATTCTCTGGTCACATCAAAAATTGACTACTGCAACTCACTGCTATATGGGATTCCCCAAAACTCACTACGAAAACTACAGCGTGTGCAAAATACAGCAGCCCGCATCATTACCAGGACTCCTCGGTACAATCACATCACTCCAGTCTTGAAGGAGCTTCACTGGCTTCCAGTTCAACACAGAGTTGAATTCAAAATTCTGACACTCACATACAAAGCCATGTGCAATGATTCTCCAAGGTACATTTTTAGTATGCTGGACGTGTATAGACCTCGAAGAGAGTTGCGGTCTGCGAGTAAATCGGTATCGCTGGTTGTGCCGAGAAGTCGTTTAGTGAAGTTTGGAGATAGAAGTTTCATGCATGCAGCCCCAAAGCTCTGGAACTCTCTACCATCAGACATCAGAGATGCGAGCTCAGTTGCAGTCTTCAAAAAACGTCTGAAAACACACTTCTTTAATATTTATTATTAGAACACATTAGGAAATGGATGACTGCTACCTCCGGGCCATGTTCTTGCTGTAGATATTGTGGGTCTAAATGGGAGTTCTGGAATTGTACCGTTTGCCCATGCCTGTTCGGTGGATCTTGATGGTAGGGATTGCCCCTGATCTCTTTGAAACCGACTGGCTTGGGGTTTGCGGTATAATTCAAGGACAGCTTCTTATCTTGATGTTTTATAAAGTAAGGGTGTAATTTCAGCCATGGAACATGTAGGTCCCGCGGGTGTGGGGTGGAGAGGGTAGATGACTGCTACCCTAGGGCTGTGTTCATTCTGTATATGTTATGGGTCTAATTTTTAGTTCTGGGGTTGTACTGTTGACCAATGCCTGTCTGGTGGATCTTTGATGGTAGGGATACAACTCTGATCTCTTTTGAAACCAGCTGGCGTGGTCTGTGGTACAATTCGTGGACAGCTTTCACCATTTTTAATAATGTTATTGATCTTCTATAGAGTTTTTAGTTATGGTCGCATGCTATTATTCCTAGTTATGTTACATTAGATGGCCTGCATTGGGCGCTCTGCTATTATTTCTATTGGTCGGCAATCTTTAGCCGGTTGGTTCATTGCTGATTGATGGGGGTAGTGTGATTGCCGTTTTGGGGGCTGTCTTTTGAATGTTTATTCTTATTTATTTCAGATCTAATTATAGTTATTTGTGTTTTGTCGATGGCCTGCATTGGGCGCTCTACCATTATTTATATCAGTCGGCAATACTTAGCCGGTCGGTTCATTGCTGATTGATGGGGGTAATGTGATCGCCGTTTTAGGGGACTGTCTTTTATATGTTTATTCATGTTTTATTTCAGATCTAATTGTAGTTATTTTGTCTTTTCACGATTTATAGGTACATAAGTGTTATTTCATGTAAAGCGCTTTTGAACGCACAATCCCTGTGTGAAAAGAGCGCTATATAAATCTGGTATAATAATAATAATAATAATAATAATAAGTTATCGAAGGAGTGCAAGTATTGTTGAAATCTAATAATTGTGGCAATAGTTATCTGCCCTTGATAGAATTATGAGGTTGTATTCCAAAAGTGTTTACATGCTTTACTACAACTTTGAATGGATTTAGATTAAAACGGGTGAAACTCAAATGTAAAGCTATCAGGCTTCATTACCACAGGTGAGCGATACCAGGGTCTTCAAAGCCCTCTTGTTTATTCTTTGTGGTACCCAACTGTAGTGATATGTAGTATGTGACTTTTACAATTTTAATTGTTTAATGTTTTAAGTCTACAAGAAAATACATGCAAATGCAAGTCACAACTTTGATTAAATAATGATACACCTCGGTAGGAATATTCATTTTTTCGCATTTTTTAAGAAACACATTTTTTAAACTTAATCATGCCACGGCTGTGAATAAAAAACAAGGTCGCTTCAAGAGGTAAATGGTTCTTAACCGTTGAAAAATCTGTTGCAAGCTACTTGAATGGATACATAGCCCCATACTCCATTATATATAGTTACACATTGTTACACCTTTAATTTATTCCTCTACCAAAGAAACTAGTTCCAGTTTATACTACAGTCATGGCTATGTTTGATAAGAAATATTTTCTATATTCTAGCAGATAGTAGTTTAAAGCAGACTAAAAGTAAAACAGAATTCCCCATATGGCACATTATGCTTTACTTTCAACTGATTAGTGGTCACCTGGCTTTAATACTAGAAACAGGGTATGGAGTAAAGGGATAATTACCTCAACAGATAGCTCATTTTGTCTCAAGAAAACAATATTAGGAATGTTTGTTTTGTTTGTTAAAGTCGGTTTCTGCCATCTATGGGCTAATTGGACGCCCCAGAGAGGGGGAAGCGGAAACAGAGAACCGGGTGTGATGCCCTGCTCTTATTATCGAAAGAGTTTTCTGGTTCTTTTCGATGCCCTTTGTAAAACACTGATACATCTGACCTCAGTTTATAAAGTCTCATCCAAAGGACTTGGTCTGGCGGGGGATCGAACTCACGACCCCTGATGTCGTAAGCAGGCGCTTAACCATCGACTACGTCCGCCGGTTAGGCATATTGGTAAACATGCATGTATGGTTTATGTTTCAGAGGCAGCACAATCATGTCATAAAGTTTGGATGAAGTTGAGAGAATTGTCAAGGAGTGGCTGGGGTATGCAGGGGACAGAAATGGAAAGATAAAGGGAAGAGAAGAAATGGCAAGACAACAGCAGGAACAAACCCATGTCACTGATCCAGAAAGTTAGAAACACCTTATTATTATCAACTTTTCAAATATGTGGGAAGACTGTTTGAACTCTTTAAGAACAATGATTCATAGATGTTTGCTCTTAAGACAGAGACATTTTATTTTCGGTAAGGCCTTTAAAAAGAGATCGAAAACCAGAATGTTCTATTTTATTTGATATGTAAACGAATGTCAGGTGTATAGAAATAGTATTTTAAGATTAAAAACGTAAATATTAAGTTTTTAAGAAATTGGATCAATATTACAAATCCATACATTTTTTTTCAAAAATAATTACTGATCATGTTTGGGATTCAATGTTGTGCAGTGAAAAAAATTAAAAACGAAAAAAGAAAGAAATATCCATCCCAGTGATGTCCTTTGCTATTAAAGTTTATGTTACAATAAAGATAGCTTTTTCACATCAAATTTTCATTCTATCCTGACATTAATCTTTTTCTGAAAAACATCAACTTGCCATCTGGTTTTCAGTCTTGAACCCTTTACCCCACAGCCTGTTTCTCGTTTTGAAACAGATGACTACTTAACCTTTTACCTCCTCCCCCATAAATATGCCTTGAATATATTCCCCCTCTAAAGAAAGTAGTTCCATTTTGTATTTTAATGTATGTACACCGTAAGAAATATTTCCTAAACGCTAGCAGATGGTATCTAAAGGCAGGTTGACAGTAAAGCAGATTGCAACTTAACCCATTACCCAATAAATACGCCTTTTTACGCCTTTCATTATTTTTTCCTCTGAAGAATAAAGATGATGTTTGTACAGATATGAATATGTATTATAAGAAATATGTTCTAAATTCTAGCACATGATAGCTTAAAGCAGGCTGTAGGTAAAGTATAATGTGCCTTAAGTTAAGGCACATTCTGCTTTACTTTCAACCTGCTTTTAGTGGTCATGTATCTTCAATACTAGAAATAGGCTATTGGCACATTCTGCTTACTACTTACCTGGTCACCTGTCTTCAAAACTAGGCTATTTGGTTACGAGTTAAAGCAGGTTGAAAGTAAAGCAGAATATGCATCAAGGTGCAATCTGCTTTACTTTCAGCCTGCTTTAAGCTACAATTTGCTCTAGGATATAATACAGAAGCTATTTTCATGATGCACATTTACAATTGCAGAAAGTGGAATTATTTTCTTCAGTTTAGGAATAGAGAAAATATTTCTTATGGTACATTTTCATGACTGTATAAATTGGAAAATTTATTTTCAGTTTTGGAATAAATTAAATGCATATTTATGTGGTAAAGGGTTTAAGCCTGCAAATAATGGAATTGAAAGTTCTGCATATGTCTAGAATCTTGATGCTTTTATAGGTTTTACCGTTTAGGCATTTTAAAATCAAGATTTGGAGAAAATATATAAATCTCAAAGTCTGAAAAATGATTTTAGGGTAGCTAGGGCAGAATTTAAACATTGATGCAGTTTATGGCAAAAAAGGATGTTGTCCCCTTTATATAAGCACATATTTGTGATTCTTTAAACATTTGTTTAATGTATTATCCTATAAACTGTTACTATTTTTGAAGACAAGACACCACTTAAAGGGGGTTGAGGTATAGCAGAATTTGCCTTAACGCACATTCTGCTTTACTTTCACTGCTTTAAGCTACCATCTACTAGGATATCATATAGAAATTATTTTTCATGATGCATCATATTCACAAGTTCACAACTGTATGAAGCGGAACTATTTGCTTCAGTAGAGGAGTAAATTAAAAGCATATTCTTGGGGTAAAGGGTTAAATAGATAGATATTGATATTATAATTGACAAAAAGTGTGCACCAGTATGCTAAGTTTGCCTGGAGTGGATAATTGAATAGGAAAAGTTAAGATGTTTATGTATTTTCAAAGATTTAGACAAACCCTGATAATTAAAGAATTAAATGTTTGATTTTGTTTGTGTTTTATGTCTGGCACTAACTGTATTTCAGCCATATCATGACATCCAGCTTCAGGCGTAGGAAGACCTAGGATGCTAATCTACACCGGATTTCTTTAACTGATTTCCGCTCTGATTTAGCACCAATTTAGAACCACCAATCTTCTGCTCTGCACCCAAGCTGGATGACATCATATGATTGACTCTCATGAGAAGTATTTTTTAAAAAAAAGAACTGATGGGCTACAGATGGAAAATAGTTGACACATCGTTGGCCCAACATTGGTTCAACACATTTGTTGATGTTGACCCAAAGTTGGCCAAACGATAAATAGTATTTTTCCGCTGTTGGCCCAACGGTCCGCCAACCGTTGGCCCATCAGCAAAATGACGTTGGGCCAACATTGGTCCAACGATAAATTACTTTTTGCCAACATTGGTCCAACGTTGGCCCAAACGTTGGCCCAACCGTTGGCCCAACCATCGAAATGACGTTGGGCCAACGTTGGCCCAATGTTGGCCCAACGATAAATAACATTTTCCCAACGTTGGGCCAACCGTTGGGCCAACCAAAAGCCAACGAGCATGCATAGTAAGGGCCAACGTCATCCCAATGTTGGGCCAACGAAGTGAACGAATGAACGACGTTGGGCCAACGTTGGGCCAACGAAGTGAATGACGTTGGGCCAACGTCAAAATGTTATCTGGGTAGTTTCTTCTCTGTTTTAAATCTTCTCCTTTTCATGGGAACATTTGCCGAGACACTGGATTGGACAATATTCTTAAAAATATCCCAGCATTGAAAAGTATCTTTTCCCTCAAACTCTGATGCCCAATCAACATTAATACTTTCCCTAAGACCATTCATATCAGCTCTTTTCCAATCTGGTACTTTCTGAGTGTTTTCATCTATTTTAGAAGCTATGTTGAGTTCAGTCAATATAAGAATATGATCACTACTACCATGGAGGAAGTATACCCATACTTCCTCCATGCTACTACCTAGTGTTCCAACATTCTCAATACTATTCACCATGTTGGGATCTGATGTAAGGACTAGATCAAGGATATTGTCACCTCTTGTAGGAAACTGCAAATGTTGATACAAAAATTTGTCCATAACAAGATTTAAAAAATCAGAACTGTCTCTACCAGCTGTAAGATTGTTCCAGTCTACATCGGGATAATTAAAGTCACCTAGAATAACAATATTCTTATCACTAATCTCACTTATACAATTCATCAACCTTTCATCATTGATAATTGCAGAGTTAGGCGATCTATAAACAACACCTATAACTGTCTTCTTTCCATCCTTCATGGCGAGTTCAACCCAGAGTTAGTATAGTCTTTAGTCTTTACTGCTCTCTGGAAATATCTGTACAAAATCAATGTTGTTCTTAACATAAAGCAATACACCAACTCCTCTACCATCCTTGGTGTCAAGCCTATCTTGTCTCACAGGTGGGTGGTACCCATCAATACAGAACTCCTTGTCGGAAATTTTACTATTAAGCCATGTTTCAGTTAGTCCAATAATGTCAGGTTCATATGTATCAACTAGTGCTTGAAGTTCAAAATGCTTATTCACAATACTTTGAGTATTTGTATTTATAAAGGCATTTCAAAGTAGTAAGTTGCTCTACATGAACATTAGGTTCATCTCTGTCTGTGTGCATATCATTAACAACAAAAAAGGCGTAGAACATGCCTTGGAATTTAAATTAACTTCCGAACATAACTTATTTACATGACATTGTTCACTACGGTTTAGCACATGGCTTGGAGCTCTCGGCCAATCAGATGCCTAAAAAACCTGTGAATATATCAACAAACCATGGAATAACTAACAAACTGTACACTTATTCCTCGCTTCCGTCATCTCAATGTACAGTGAGACCTAGACTTTAAAGACAATTACTAATGAATTGTGCTTACATATAGAGCTTCAATAAGCGTTATTTATGTTGGTGTTAAAGCATGCTTAATGTCTCAAACTTATCATTTGAAATAACCTTTCAATTTTAGTAAAATATTACAAACAAAATGACTTTTTCGTCTAAAACAGAAATCAGAAACGAATGGTTTTCTTGTTTTCCTCGAGCCCAAGCCAGTGCTAAATAGGTTAGACCATGGTTGCGCGCGAATAAACGACATAGTTCTCGGGGGGCTACGCCCCCTCGAACTATATCGTTTATTCGCTTGCAACCATGGTCTAACCTATACATATCAGTTTTTTGGCCGAGCTACTGTCAATCAGATGCCTCAAAAGCCTGTGAATATATCGTTTATTTCAACAAACCATGGAATAACTAACAAACTGTTCACTTATTCCTCGCTTCCGTCATCTCAAGGCAATTTGACGTCACAATTCTAAAAACAGCTGAGGTCAGAGGTGAACTGCACACGCTTCATGATGTTTTTATTATGTACAGTGAGACCTAGACTTTAAAGACAATTACTAATGAATTGTGCTTACATAAGAGCTTCAATAAGCGTTATTTATGTTGGTGTTAAAGCATGCTTAATGTCTCAAACTTATCATTTGAAATAACCTTTCAATTTTAGTAAAATATTACAAACAAAATGACTTTTTCGTCTAAAACAGAAATCAGAAACGAATGGTTTTCTTGTTTTCCTTGAGCCCAAGCCAGTGCTAAATAGGTTAGACCATGGTTGCGCGCGAATAAACGACATAGTTCTCGGGGGCTACGCCCCCTCGAACTATATCGTTTATTCGCTTGCAACCATGGTCTAACCTATACTAGTTCGAGGGGGCAAATATTTGCAAACAGTTTGGATCCAGATCAGACGCAGCATAATTGAGGGGTAAAGGGCTCAATTACAATGTCAGGGGTGGTGAGTTCAATCCCCCGCTAGACCAAGTCCTTCGGATGAGACTTTATAAACTGAGGTCCGATGTATCAGTGCTATTCACTGGGCATCCAAAAGAACCAGAGAAGAGTAGGGCATCACACCCGGGTTCTCTGTATCTGCACCCCTCTCTCTTGGGCATCCAATTAGCCCATAGATGGCAGAAACAGACGTTAACAAACAAAACAAACAAACAAACAATCATCTTTTACCTTTATATTAGTACTATCACTCACTGATATGAGGGGCCTTCTCACCAGCTTACATCTTGGTTCTGGGGTGCTGTTCTCGTAGCCATATGGAGAGATGGGAGATGGTTCTCTGAGGTTGGCCATCCGTCTTCGAAATGTGTTCATAAGTTAAATCAATAGCTATATGCTTGCATGTTGTGATTGTTTGTCTTCATGTTTTACTTGTGACATACCCATGTCACAATGTCATATTGCATGCTTTCAAAATTTGGTTTCCTCTATGCTTTTATGCTTCTACAATAAATAAAAGAAGTACAAAAAATCTTGTTTTCGTGATATTGCCATTTTTCTTGTTTATTCCTCCACTGAAGAAAATAATTCCAATGTATACAGTGATAAATATGAGCATGAAAAATATAATCTCCATCCTAGCAGATGGGTAGCTAAAATCAGACTGAAAGTAAAGCAGAATACACCTTAAGGCACAGTATGCTTTACATTCAACCTAATTTAAGTGGTCACCAGTGTTCAAAACTAGAAACAGGCTATAGGGTAATGGGTTAATTTGACATTTTCAATTTTATATTCCCCCCAAGGTATATATGGTAGTAAAAATAAAGAGACAAAATCTCACTGTTGTTTCATAAGTTGTTTTTATTGGAAAGGTATTCATGAAAATTGTCATGTGTGAGAATACAACAAACACTAAAATCTGAATACAGCAACATCCTGATTAACACATGAAAGAGGTGATGGTGTCAACATTAACAGACAAACCTGTAGTCACCTACTCCAGTCATTGAAGAAATACACACATTATCCCCTTGCACCCTAGCCCCTAGCAACAGGTGTACTCACCAAGTACAACAGTCATGAGTACAAACACAGGGCTGCCATTTCTCCGGATTTTTCCTAAATCTCCGGATTTTTTCCCAGTTCATGGTACCTTAAAGCAGGCTGAAAGTAAAGCAGAATGCGCCCTAAGGCGCATTCTGCTTTACTTACAGCCTGCTTTAAGTGGTCGCATGTCAAAAAAACAGGAAAAAGGCTATGGGGTAAAGGTACGATTCGTTAAATCGCACTTGAAAAATGCAAATTTTGAAATCTTAGGATTTTTCATGTCAATTTATGGCAGCCCTGCAAACAGTGCACACCTAGATCATAGGTCTCAACAAGCCCTAAAATTAGGGTATGCACTGTTTGTCATAAATGTATTTGCAATACATTTTTAAAAATAACACCCTGAATACAAAACTGCCTGTCCCTTTACAGCATAAATACACCTTTTTATGCCATTCATTTATTCCTCCACTGAAAAAAATGTTTTCCATTTAGACAGTCATGAATATACAGCATAAGAAATAGTTTATATATCCTAGCAGATGGAAGTTTAAAGCAGGATGAAAGTAAAGCAGAGTGTGCCTTAAGGCACATTCTGCTTTACTTTCAACCTGCTTTTTAAGTGTTCAACTGTCTCCAAAATTAGAACATTGTAGATGAAGGGCTAAAAACTGAAACACCCGCTATGGAAGAAAGAGTGACTACAGGCCTGTCTGTGTTTAACAAAAGGTATACACATCCCAGTGAGTGAGGCTATGGAATGCTTCCCTCCAGATTGGGGAAACTAAGGAATGTTGTCTGGCCACTAGGGCAGTACTGAGGTGCCAACACAGGCAAACAAGCACTAGGGTACTGCAAACACTGTACAGTCAAACTTGTCTGGCCACTGTGCCAACACAGGAAAACAAGCACTAGGGTACTGCAAACACTGTACAGTCAAACTTGTGTGGCCACTAGGACAGTACTGGGGTGCCAACACAGGCAAACAAGCACTAAGGTACTGCAAACACTGTACAGTCAAACCTGTCTGGCCACTAGGACAGTACTGAGGTGCCAACACAGGCAAACAAGCACTAGGGTACTGCAAACACTGTACAGTCTAACTTGTCTGGCCACTAGGGCAGTACTGAGGTGCAACACAGGCAAACAAGCACTAGGGTACTGCAAACACTGTACAGTCAAACCTGTCTGGCCACTAGGACAGTACTGAGGTGCCAACACAGGCAAACAAGCACTAGGGTACTGCAAACACTGTACAGTCTAACTTGTCTGGCCACTAGGGCAGTACTGAGGTGCAACACAGGCAAACAAGCACTAGGGTACTGCAAACACTGTACAGTCAAACTTGTTTGGCCACTAGGGCAGTACTGAGGTGCCAACACAGGCAAACAAGCACTAGGGTACTGCAAACACTGTACAGTCAAACTTGTGTGGTCAGTCGCTACTGAGCAATTTAACCCATTACTCAATAGATACACATTTTTAAGCCTTAATTTATTCATCCACTAAGGAAATTAGTTTCAATTTATACAGTCATGAATATGTAATATAAAAATATGTTTTATATTCTAGCAGACTGAACCTTAACCCATTACCCCATAGCCTGTTTCTAGTTTTGAAAATAGGTGACAACTTAAAGCATGTTGAATGTAAAGCAGAATGCGCCTTAAGGCACATTCTGCTTTACTTTCAGCCTGCTTTAAACTAACACCTAAAATATAGAAATCATTTTTTATCCTAGATATTTATGACTATAAATTGCAACTATTTTCATCAGTGGAGGAATTAGTTAGTAAAAAGGCGTATTTATGGGGTAATGGATTAAGGTGCAATTTGCTTTACTTTCAACCTGCTGTAAGTGGTCACCTTTTTTCAAAACAAGAAACAGGCTATGGAGTAAAGGGTTCAGGCTCTAAATTTCTACAGAACAAAAGTAAGATAGAGTTCTTGTATAGATGTGTTATGCTTTACTTTTGTTCTGCACCATATTTTAGGTTGCAGCTTCACACAATTTTGACTGTGCATGTAGATTGAACCAAATCAGATGCAGTAGAGTATGGCTGAACGGAACTACAGTGAAACCTCGCTATTACGACCACTAAAACAAAGGAAAATTGATCGTATAATAGAGAGGTGGCAGCTTAAAGCAAGATGACAATGAAACAGAAAGCTCCTAAAGGAGCTTTCTGTTTCACTGTCACCTTGCTTTAAGCGGTCACCTATCGTAAACACCCTTTTAATTAACATAATTTAGTGGTCGTAATAGAGAGGTTTTACTGTACTTCGTTTGCAATATTGAATTGCCTTGTTCACTGTGGTGCAGCGACAATGGTACAAAGGTTGGGGTTTATCACATATTCTATGCTCGGTATAGTCTTGCCAGAAAATCAAGTGAACAATCGTTTTTTACCCTAATTTCTCCGGACCTATGGATTTTTTCTTAAATTTTCTGATTTCTGCTCTTACTTTTAAAACTTAATTTTTTATACGTTTCTTACTTGGGATTCATTGATCAGAGTGTCAAACAGTTTAGATCCAGACCAGACGCCTTGTAACATGGCATCTGATCTGGATCCAAATTGTTTGCATTATTGTTTTTAGTGTTATATAAAGCCTGGTAGCGAAAGTGTTAAATATGTGATTCCTAAAATCACGCTTTAAAAGTTGGAAATCTTAGGATTTTTATGAACAACTTATGCTAGCCCTGCTACCAATATACTTATCCTACTAGCTTGAGAAAGTTTGAACAATTGCAATGAATCTGACAACACTATATTGAGCATAGTGGGATTTCTACAATGGAATCTATAGCGTGGAGCAATCTCCCACTTCTAAACAATTCATAGATTTCTTGACATAATCATGATAATGAATCTTAAGTCATGAAGTATTTACAAATATGAATACAAATGGTTTGTGGCTCCTCACTGCAGCTTAGTGCAAAATGCTTCAAAATTCTATACATGTACTGCATAAATACAGTCGAAATTCGATAACTCGTTCAACCTAAGAAAGAACGAGTTATTGAAAACAAATTTATCAAATACTGGTAAGGTCGATTTAAGCAAGTTCGAAGTATCGAGTTTTGACTGTATACCTTTTTACGCCTTAAATTTATTCCTCCACTATGCTGTTTAAGAAATATTTTCTATATCCTAGCAGATAGTAGCTTAAAGCAGGCTGAAAGTAAAGCAGAATGCACCTTTCTACTTTACAATCAACCTACTTTAGTGGTCAACTGTTTTCAAAACTAGAAACAGGCTATGGGGTAAAGGAGCTTTTTGATTAACTGTAGTCTCTATTTACAGGCATCTGCCATTCAACCTGAAAACAAGACTTTATTCAAGGCACACACAAAATTTAAATGGAAATCTAAAACTTTTAATGAAGCATTTGGTACAAAGCCACTATAAAAGGACAGCACAATTTATGTTATACATACATCACAATTAATAGTCTTTGATCATCTTGCTCTGTTCATTTGTAAAACTGATAATAAAAACAAAAATAACTAGATGTCAACAAATTTAGGAGAACATGATCCAGGAGAAAACATCACCAACCAGGGCTGCCATTTCTCCCTGGATTTTTCCAAAATCTGATGATTTTTATCCTAGCATATGAGGGCTTAAGGTGCATTCTGCTTTACTTTCAACTTGCTTTAAGTATTCGTGCTTGAAAAATAGAACATTGGAAATCTTGGGTCTTTCAAGATCAACTTATGGCAGCCCTAACCAATAGAAACTGTAAATAAATCATATTTTCAAAACAAGAACTCATTGACAGTCTTCCGTGTATTTTGCTGCAGGATAAAAATAATTCAGAATGCTCCTGTCAAACAGTTTGGTTCCTGATCAGATGCAAAATGACAAACAGATGAACTGTCTACACTGTTTGCAGAGGACACGTTTTCTCTACACAGGTACCCTGTTTGTATAAGACAAGTTTATTCTTTACAAGTACAGTGGTTGTAAAGGACAGGTAATACTAATAGCTAGTATCCAAAGAGTTAAGTTACGTAAAATGTTACATACAATGTAGTATATGCTAAATTTTCAACAATGTTATAAAATTTCTACAAATAAAACTTAACAGTAACGCTATAGCAAATTCAAAATCAAACAAACAGTGCAAGGCACAACAAACCCCATCCAATTGGAAACACGGTTTCCTGCTGATCAGGCTATTTTCAATGAAGTTATATATTTGTTATACATGTATTTTGTTGCAATATTTTTTTTACCTTGACCAAATGGCAACCACACAGAAAGTAACTGATTCTGCTTTACTTTCAACCTGCTTTAAGCAGTACCCTAAGGGTATCTTCAACAAGAGCCCCATGGGGCATATGTCGCTCACCTGAGAATAGCTGTACATCAAAATGGAGATAATGATTTATGTCCAGGACGGGGTCATTTTTTACCCGAGGGGCATAATTTGAACAATCTTAATAGAGGACCTGTAGATGATACTATGTTCCAAATATCTAAGATCAGGGTACTAGGGTTCTAGACATGAAGATTTTTTTTAAGTTTCCATTGAAAAAATCTATTTTTAGCTCCTGTGACCTACATATGCAACAGACTGGAACCATTTGAACAAAATAGATAAAGGACATCTAGAAGTAACACCATGCCGAATATCAAAGCTCTGGCTATATTAGCTTCAGAAAAGAAGACGTTTGAAAACTGTGACCCCCGGGTGGGGCTAATTTTGACCCCAGGGGCATAATTTGTACAAACTTGATAGAGGACCTGTAGATGATATGCAATCGACCAGAACCATTTGAACCTTATTGGTATAGGACATCTAAAAGTGTCACCATGCCAGATATCAAAGCTCTGGCCATATTATTTTCAGAGGAGAAGACGTTGGAAAATTTCACTATATAACTCTATGTAAAACTGTGACCCCCGGGGCGGGGCCAATTTTGACCCCAGGGGCATAGTTTGTACAAACTTGATAGAGGACCTGTAGATGATGCTATGTGACAAATGTCTAAGATCTGGCCCTTGTAGTTTCAGACAAGAAGATTTTTTAAGATTTCCTTATTTTTTCACTTGGTTGCCATGGCAACCAGAGTTCTACATTGTTTTTAATTCTTTGAACAATTTTGAAACAACTTGACCCAAGGAACATGGTTGAAATCTTTTCAGCAATATATGAGGAGATGTCATTTGAAGCAATTGTTAAAGACAACAATGACTGTATAAAGTGAAATTATTTTCTTCTGTGGAAGAATAAATTAAAGACATAAAAAGGAATATGTATGCGTTAATAGGTTAATAAATATCATTATTTACATTTTCTAAATATAGGAAACTATATGTAAATGAGTGGCAAATTTGGATCCAGATTAGATGCAGCATTATGTGGCATCTGACCTGGATCCATACTGTTTATGGCCAAGAATTAATTGTGGACTGATAGACAGAAAGATAAACAAACAAACAAACAGACAGACCAAAAGTAATATGCCTTGAACTAAGTTGTGCTTGAGCATAAAATAGCAGACATCATAATTTCTGCTATGTATCTCAGTGACCTGAGTTCAGAGCTAGCTTTGGGTCAGTTATGCAATAAGAGACCGTCTCAGGGAGAACTGACTATTATCATGCTGAACTGTTGTCTGCTCCAAATGTTTGTATGTGAAATATGTAAAAAATAATAACTTATATTTTCTAAATATAAGAAAATATGTAAATGAGTGGCAAATAGTTTAGATCCAGATTAGATGCTGCATTATGTGGCATCTGACCTGGATCCAAACTGTTTGCAAATATAGGTGATTTAGTATAAGGGTGCTTGAAACCCTGCTTAAACCTTCAGTAAAACAGTATAACCTGAATAAAGCGGCAATGAATCCTGCATAAAGCGGCAATGAAAAAATCCCTATGGTGAATCCCTATGGTCAGTTTTAGTTTTGATATTAACAATTTTGAGAGAGAATCACCAGGAGATACTAAAAAACAAATATCAAAGCTGTGGGCCTAGCAGTTTTTTACAAGAAGATTGTTTAAAGTTTTTCACTTTTTTAAATAAATTACAATAAGTAGTCCACTTGAAAGTTTCATTTTAACAATTTCTGTAGAGAAGCATCCAAGGAACATCATGAGCAGTTTGAATCCGCCCTACAATCTCCGGGTTCAGAGGAGATGTCGTTTGAAGTAAAAGTGAACGGACAGACGGACAGACGGACAGACGGACGGACGGACAGACGGACAGACGTACTACGGACAATGAGCGGTCACAATAGCTCACCTTGAGCCTTCGGCTCAGGTGAGCTAAAAATAGAAACAGGCTATGATGGCTTAATCTGCATTACAGTTATCTGTTACACCAGTTCCACAGATTATTCTGATTACTCAGATAACATTCACCCCTAAAACATCAAATGGGCAATTCCAGTGTCCAAGTCTAGTCCATTTTTGACTCTATCTAGATTTGTGATTTTTAAAATGTATTTCAAAATGACAGTATAGACCCTGATCAAAGAGCTCAGGAGCCCTATGATCTGGGTCTACACTATTTGCTTAGGACAATTTAAGTGTACTCTTCATAGGTACACAGTTTTTAAACAAGTATAGGGTTTAATGAATTAACACATTAATAATAAGTCATACTGGCTTCAACAATAGTATAACTATGTTATATAACAAAATGTTTAACAAGTGGTATATGGTGAAAGTTAAGGGAATACTGTAAACACATTCCAAGCTGAGTGATAAGCAACCATTCAAAGAAGAGACTGAGTTCATACACATTTTAACCCTTTCCCCCATAGAAGCGACTTTTAGCGTATTTAATTTATTCCTGCGATGAAGAAAATAGTTCCAGTTCATACCCTCATGAACAATTACCATAACAAATATTTTATATAGCCTAGCAGATTTTAGCTTAAAGCAGGCTGAAAGTAAAGCAGAATGTGCCTTAAGGCACATTCTGCTTTACTTTCAACCTGCTTTTAGTGGTCACCTGTCTTCAAAACTAGAAACAGGCTATGAGGTAATGGGTTAAAGCCTCTAATTATTCATACACTATTGAACGTATTCTAAGAATTTAAAATTCTTGTTTCTCAACCAATCTTTATAATGTTACTACTCATTAGAATCATTTAAAAGAGATAAATTAATGTGTAGTCACAACATAGGGTTTGGTGGAGGAAATATTGGAAATGTTCATTTTACTCACTATTAGAAGGAAACCTGTGGATCAGTGTCCAATATACGATAAAAAAAATATTGTCGTTAGTCAGATTCTAAAATCCCCAATTATTATTTATTTCTCCATCTAATCCTGCCTTGTGACATCTCTTTGGAATCATCTTTTCAAGATTCCAAAGAGATGTCACAAGACAGGATAAGATGGAGAAACCAGAAGTTAAATGTATTTAAAAGTTTTGATTTACGACCGTTTTTGTCGTACGAGGTAAGATGGGCCCCTGAGTTTCAAAAATAAAATGGTATACAACAATACTGCTTCTTCAGTGAAAGGTTTTCTCACACAAGACTTGACAATACAGCACTTATAAAACTCTACTCTACTCTATAAATAATACTGGTACCAATAACCTGTAGAAAGCCCGGACAAGCCATGTTATAAATATTCTAATATAAATAATACCCTTTAAAACCTTAAATAAAAGACTAAACAGATCCACAACACTCAATTTTGATCTACATGTACATGTTAATACATAAAACAGTAGAACCTCTCTATTACAACCACTGTAAGTGGCTGCTTTAAAGCAAGATAAAAGTACATTCAAGGTAGAAATCTTCTTAGTATCTTTCTGCTTTTCTTTCATCTTACTTGTCATTTGTCTTTAAAGTCGTCAAATAGACTTCTATTTAGTGGCCGTAAAAGAGCAGAACTACATGCATAGCTCCAGACATGGAACAAGGCTTATTGCTTGTCCCAAAGACAGGTGCCAGCTGAAAGCAAGGTGAACGGAGCTTTCTGGCTTACTTTCACCTTGCAGGGCTGCCATTTCTCCGGATTTTCCTAAATCTCCGGATTTTTCCCAAGTACATGGTAGCTTAAAGCAGGCTAAAAGTAAAGCATAATGCGTGATGCATTCTGCTTTACTTACATCCTGCTTTAAGTAGTCACATGTCAACAAGTTAAGAAAAAGGCTATTGGGGTATAGGTACGATTCATAAAATCGCACTTGAAAAATTCAAATTTGGAAATCTTAGGATTTTTCATGTCAACTTATGGCAGCCCTGACCTTGCTTTAAGCAGTCACCTGCCTTAAACACCTAAAATTAACATAAATCAGTGGTTGTTATAGAGAGGTTACACTGTATATTCAATACTTAAATCTAACCATTTGATGTGATTATTTCTTGTCTATGACTATTTAATATCACAGCTATCTATATCTGTAAAAAGTATTCAATTTAAGCATGTCTTGATTTTGATTTTTGTCATTTCAACAAAATGTCATGTTTGATCAACTTATGTTAAGAGGCCATTCAAAAGAAGACCAACCCATTACTCCATAAATACCATCTTTTTAAGCCTTTTATTTATTCCTCCACTGAAGAAAAAGTGGAGGAAAACAATATATCTATGGAGTAATGGATTAAGAAATAGAAACAATATTGCAAAATATGACCCATAACAAAACTCCTATTATCATGTGACACACAAATGTAAAGCTATAACAATTAAATAACAAAAACGAATTAACCCTTCTCCTAATAATATAGTATATATCCATGCTGTTGTGAAATCCTAAATCACTGAATCCTGAAGGAGCTGTCTGATCTGGGTCTGCACTGTTTTCGTATAGGATGTCCGCATTTTTATATGGGTATTTAGCTGGACAAGGGTTAATACTGCTGGATAAATAAACCATTTTGAAACTTCATATGGCACTACACTATTTTAACAGAAAAATCACAGGAAAACGCTGATCACATATATTTTAAAACATTCTTTTTTTTTTTTTTTTACATAATTGGCATTCAAAAGATCCATTAACATATACATATATTTGTTAAAAACACACACAAAAAACATTTTTGAGAAGTCTTGCTAGCTTTCTATTTTGGCACAGACCTTATATCGACAGTGCTACTGTTGGTATTAGACACATAACAAATAGATAGATTTTATTCAGAAAAAAAATGGCAAATATTGCCCAACTTTACCACAGATTAACATAACATTGTTATTTTTTACATGGTCAATGGCGGCATTCAAAATATACATGTACATTATTTATCATAATCTCCATAACCTGTAGCATATTGAAAGTAAAGCAGAATGTATCTTAAAACATTCTACTTTACTTTCAGCCTGCTTTAAGCTACCTTCTGCTAGAATAAAGGAAATATTTTTTTATGTTTCAAATTTATTACTGTATAAATACCATAAATGATAAATGAAATTGATTTACGGGTAGGTGATTTGCACATATGGATTATAAGTTCTGTGTGTGTTTTTATGCAAGACATTTGGGTATGTGAGAAGTGGTTATGTTGATGTGTTAACCTATTCAACCCTAGCAACAATACTCATCCTTTACAAATAGTGTACCTGTGAAGAGTACACTTGTCCTGTGCAAACAGTGTACACCCTGATCAGAGGGCTCCTGATGGAACCCTCTGATCAGGGTCTGCACCCTTTTTTAATTTGCAATATATTGCTAAAATCAACCCTAAATAGTCAACAAGAGGGCCATGGCCCTTAATTCGCTCACCTGAGGACATTGAAGTTTGTACCTAAGTTGACTGGGCAAGACAACATTTTAATATAACTATAAATGGAGTTATCTTCCAGACAAGAAAACATGACAAAAGTGAATTTTGTTGCCAAGCTTATGACCCTTATCCATGACACATCCTCTTATCAAGCTATTTCCATTTCCAATAAATGATAATTATTTCACTAGCGTCAACAGAACTGGACTTATTTTCCTGACAATAAAATATGACAAAGGGGACAAACTAAATATTGCTGCCCTTGTGCATGGCATTTTCTCTCATCAGTTTCTTTCCATACATAAAATTTCATTACAATAGCATCAGTAGAACTGAAGTTGTCTTCTTGACAAGAAAATATCACAAAGGGAAATAACTCAAAAAACAATGATGTCAGAGTTATGGCCTTTGCAAATGGCACTTCCTCTCATCAGGCTCTTTCCAAATAGGCAATTTCATTTTACCCATTACCCCATAGCATGTTTCTAATTTTGAAAATAGGTGGCCACCTAAAGCAGGTTGAAAGTAAAGCAGAATGTGTCTTAACCCTTAGCCTGCCACTCACGACTATAGCTTTATATGCAAACAGCTTGGATCCGGATTAGACGCCGAGTAACTCGGCGTCTCATCCGGATCCAAGCTGTTTGACACTCAGACAACATTTTCAGCAATTTTGAGCAACTTTGAAGCACTTTGAAACTTGAAGCAGACGAGAAATATAGCAGACGACAATTTATTTGGCGGGCTAAGGGTTAATGCACACTTTGCTTTACTTTTGCATCTTACATTTTCATGACTGTTTAAAGTGGAATTATTGAAAAGACATACAGATAACTCTGACAAAACCAATATTAAACATATGTATAAATATGGCATAAGACATAATTACATAACTGTCAGTGGATCACTTCCAGATCCTGTTTCTCTAAGTATGAATCAGACTGAACCATATCTAAACTTTAGCAGACAACATGTTCAGCTGATCATGACCAGTTCTGTGATACCCACTACCAGTTCAGAGTTGCATAATATTTGACCTCAGTGGCTAGAACGCTTGGGCTTACCCTTACCAGACTGAAATGATGTCTGCTTAAAACCTACTGTATGTGAAAAGTGTACAAAAAAACAATTTAGAAAATGTTAAGTTGGTAAATGAGTGGCAAATAGGTTGGATCCAGATTAGATGTAGCATTATGATTATGTTGCATCTGATCTGGATCCAAAATGTTTGCAAATATTGGCTATTTGCCCATAGTATATTAAGGGTAACTCAGGTAAATACAGTTCTGCCTAAATCAAAAATACTGTAAAACCTGCCTAGAGCAGCACTTAAACTGTGCAGGGTGGTGTCAAATGTGACCCTAGGGATTTCATTTTAACAAACTATAGATAGATCCACCAGGAGATTCTACTGTACAAATATCAAAGCTTAGGGCCTAGTAGTTTTGGGCAAGAAGATTTTTTAAAGATTTTTGCTTTTTTGCTTTTTCAAGCAGAGTTTGTGCCTTTTTTTCCTTTTTTTTGAACAACTTCTGTAGAGAAGCATCCAAGGAACATCATAAGCAGTTTGAACTCTCCCTACAATCGGCGGGTTTCAGAGGAGATGTCGTTTGAAGTAAAAGTGAACGGACAGACGGACAGACGGACAGACGGACAGACGTACTACGGACGGTGAGCGGTCACAATAGCTCACCTTGAGCCTTTGGCTCAGGTGAGCTAAAAATGGATTAGACTTAATTGGAATTTGGAATTGAACATTACAATTTTGAAGGGTGAATAAGTTAAACTGTACACAACAAAACACAACTTGATGGTGGATGACTGTACTTCATGATATGAGGTAGATGATTTAATATTTCATTGACTGATTGCCTAAGTTTGATAGTCAAAATTGTGTCCATCATGCACTGTCTACACTGTTTGTCATTTTGGAATATATTGTTAAAATCAACCTTTATAACTAATCAAAATCAGACTAGACTTAATTGGAAATTGGAATTGCCCATTAAAAGTTTCAGGGGTGAATGAGTTTAATGTGTACATCAAACATTAGAAACTGAATTAAAAGGTTTGATCTGGGACTAAAGTTAGTTGCAAGCTAAAACACATATCAGTATACAATACTCACTATCAAATATGAATAAATGAAGTTCAATGAACTTATGAGAAAAAGGGTTATAGGATAGAGGGTCATTATTATTCCCCTTTAACCCATTACCAAATAGATATACTTTTTAACCCTTTGAACCCTAGTCCCGCATATTGGCGGTTTTTTAAACAGTGTGCACGTGAAAAGTACACTTGTCCTATGCAAACAGTGAAGACCCAGATCAGAGGGCTCCAAAAGGAGCCCTCTGATCAGGGTCTTCACTGTTTGTCATAATTACAAACATTGACAAAAACAACTCTTAAAAGTCAGAAATGGACCAGACTAAAATGGAAATTGGAACATTCCATTTAAAGTTTCAGGGAGGAAAGAGTTAAGCCTTCAATTTATTCTTCTTCTAAAGCAAGATGAAAGTAAAACAGAAAGCTACTACAGCAGAGTTCTGTGTTACTGTCACCTTACATCTTTTAATTAATGTAATTTAGTGGGTTGTAGTAGAGAGGTTTTTACTGTACACATTTATTAAGATGAATAATGTCTTCCGTACTGTAGATTCAAGGGTTCTGACAATGATATGACAGACTTTCACATACAAATGAAAAGGAATGTATCTTTCAGTGTCAAATACCATAGAAAGTGCATATGCTGTGGGACAAATAATTTAAAATTTTGCAACCATCTTGATTTTGCTTAAGGCAAACATATCAGTATTTCAAATCTAAAACGTGGGTTAGGATATGCTTAACTTAAGCGAGACCGAAATAATATAATACAATTGTAGAAATAAAGTTAAGTTTGAGTTTAGTGAGTTGAGATATCGAAGTTTGACTGTACATATGTGTATGTGTAGTGCTTACATACTGCGCATAAATATATATGTTTGTATCATGTAACACAAGGGAACTGAAACACATGAAAACTAAATTTAAAATCAGAGACAGAAAACTTGGGCAGTGAAATATTTCCGAAGAATGAAAATATTGATGATTATACATAATGGCGTACAGTCATCTTGTGCTGACCTATCATTCATTTAAACATTTCTTTTAGTGTCTCAGACAGAGGGATGTTGATGACAGATGACAGCTTAAAGCAATCTGAAAGTAAAGCTTACTGGTGGTTGCACCAAACAGACTAAAAGTAAAGCAGAAATCTCCCAAAGGGAGATTCTGCTTTACTTTAAGTTTATTTGTAGCAATAACCAGCCAAGATGAAGGAAAAACAATCTAACAATCTATGAATATCCCTATAGGACAAAAGCATGAAAGGCAGTCCTAAGAAGAATATATAAAAGCTTGAAAATTGGTTCTATAAAAGTTATTGCTAAAAAGCTTCTAAAAACTGCTTAAAGATACCGAAACCCAGATTTTGTCTATAAACTTTATAAACGTATAAATATTCGTTTAGGAAAAGGATTTATGTTAAAAGATACATTTCTAAGAAAAATAGTACAGAGTTCCATCAGGATTTGAACCCGTTTTCAGTGTTGTGTCTATATATCTTTAATTTCTAAAGCCAGCTTCAGTCAACCAAGACTACCCATGCAACTAATAGTCATTTGCTGATAATTAGTCTTTTTACCCCTTTGAGTCATTCCACCACTGAAGAAAATAGTTCCACTTTATACAGACATGTATAAAGACCATGCAAAATATTTTCTTTATCGGATATCCTAACAGATTGTTGCTTAAAGCAGGTTGAAACTAAAGCAAAATGTGCTTTCATGTGCATTTTGCTTTACTATCAACCTGCTGTAAGTGGTCAACTGTCTTCAAACCTTAGAAACAGGCTATAGGATAAAGGGTTGATACAATATTGACTACATACTATGGGGCAATGGGTTGAGTGACCACTCAGACGACCTATTGGTTGTCTTAAATATAAGTGGCTGCTTAATCAAGGATAAAAGTAATACAGAAAGCTCTAATGAGAGCTTTCTGTATCATTTTCCATTCTGCATTAAACAACCATCTGTCTTTAGAGATTTCTACACTACAGTGGAGAATCTGTTATTCTTTCCCAATAAACGCGTTTACGCTAAAACTAGTTTTTCTTTAACAAACAGTTTGGAGCCAGATCAGACGCCGGGTAACCCTGCGTCTGATCAGGCTCCAAACTGTTTGCCACCAAGATAAAGATGAAATATCAGAATTGTCCAAAAGTTGTACTTTTCTACGTTTTAGTGCTTTGCGTTTGCGTTTAAACGGGAAAGAATAACAGATTCTCCACTGTATTTCAATGAGTGGTTGGTTAACCCATTACTCCATAGATACAAGAAAATAGTTCCAATCTTTATAGCCATGAATGTGTATCATAAGAATTATTTTCTGTTTTCTAGCAGGTGGTAGCTTAAAGCAGGCTGAAAGTAAAGCAGAATGCACCTTAGGGTGCATTCTGCTTTACTTTCAACCTGCTTTAAGTGGTCGGCTATCTGCAATACTAAATACAGTCTATGGAGTAAAAGGTTAATACAGGATATGATAGGTACTGAACACATTGTACACATATAAAACTTAGTACTTAGTACATGTACATGAAAATAAAGGAATGTTCTCACCAGGCTAATACCTAATCAGTCCACTTAAATTTCTATATTGAAGGGATTCAAATATGTTTGACTTCCATATGATTCGAATAGTTAACATACCATCTAACAAACAAGGACTTTAATAAAGAGTTAATTAAAACCACTTAATCTTCTTGTATTCTAAGAAAAAGAACACACTTCATGTGTAAAAGGTTTGCCCATAATCCATTAACCCCTTATGATGCATATATGGGTCATTTACACACAGTGTATCTCTAAAGAGTACACTTGTTCTATACAGTGTAGACCCAGATCAGAGGGCTCCTGTAGGAGTCCTCTGATCAAGGGGTGAACTGTTTATCATTCTGCAAGATATGTGTACTGTGAAAATAATTATAAATAGTTAAAAATGGACTATACAGTCAAACTTCGATATCTCGAACTATCCGATAGTTTGACACATTAATTGCAATATTTCATGCTTGGTTAAGTTAAACATACCCATATATCAAAGTTAAAACGTGGCTAAAGCCACGTTTTAACTTTGAAATACGGGTATGTTCGATTTAACCGAGTTCGAGATATCGAAGTTCGACTGTACTTAATTGGAAACCAGAATTGCCAATTTGAAGTTTTCGGGGGTTAGTGAGCTGAAGGAATCTCTGACAATCAGATTTGGGATAAACATAATTAACAGAGTACCATGATTTTCTTGTAATGTAATAACCCTTCTCATACAAGGTCCAAGGTTATAAAGCTTCTGAGTGGAATCTGAGATCATTCTCAAGCATTTGATTGGTCAGATTTGAGCTTTTGCACAGAAAACCCTCAACACTAAAACAAAGGCTAATTGATTGTATAAAAGACAGGTGACAGCTCAAAGCAAGGTGAAAGTAAAACAGAAAGCTCCTAAAGGAGCTTTCTGTTTTACTGTCACCTTGCTTTAAGAGGTCATCTGTTGTAAACACCTAATAATTAAAACAATTTTTGTGGGTATAATAGAAAGATTATACTGTATAGTGAACATTTCTGTCAAAAGATAAGGTACTATGGCTCATTTATCAGGTCAGAGTAGAAGCATAGAAATACATTTCTATGAATCCATTCAGGTATAAAATGGCAAATCTATGTAGAAAATACATTATAAGTAAAACTTGCTGAGTGAAATGTGAATTTTTACAATCTGTGTTCAGAAATATAATTTGAAAAATAAAGTTAAACTTGTTTTCAGTGAAAATTATGTACATGATGCATGTGCATTAATGCAAAACGAAAGGAATGCAGAAAGCTCCTAAAGGATCTTTCTGCATTGATTTTGTCTTGCATTAAGCAATCATCTGTCTTTAACTCATTACCCCACAGCCTGTTATTAGTTTTGAAGACAGATGACTACTTAAAGCAGGTTGAAAGTAAAGCAGTACACATGGCCTTATGGCACGTTTGGATTTACTTTCAGCCTGCTATAAGCTACCATCTATCAGAATATAGAAAATGTTTCTTATGGTATGTATTCATGACTGTATACATTGAAAACTTTTGTCAGTGATGGGAAAAATGGACAGGCATATTTTTATGGAGTAATGGGTTAATGATTTCAGTTCCAAATGAATTGTCACTCAGCACAAGTTTAACCCTATGATACAAGTAAGTGGATATGTAGATAACTTGCGCAGTAATTTCACACCAAAATCAAATTTGCATAGCTTGTTTGCTTGGTAATTGATACACATTTCTGACAGTATTCGATAGGAACATCTATCTCCACTATCTAAACTGTTTTGCACACATTTCTCCACAGAATATCAACTCTTGCTTCCTACCAATCAAGTACACTTTGATTTCATTGGTCAGTCTCACTGAATAATGTGATGTGATTGGTTGTCCTCTTTACTTGTCCTCAATATTCAACTGTTCTACTTTCACCAAGCCTCTTTTTGATTCCACTCTGAATTTTGCCAAGTCTTTTCTTGTTATCATACCAATGGGCTGCAAGAAAGGCAAACACATTAAAATATAGTTACATGTATTACAACCACACAAAAGAATAGTCATTGAATAATTATGTTGACAAGAAACTGCCAATGTCGATATGACTGGAGAGCATCCACTTACAATAATCCTGGTATCATGACAAAACTAAGCAATGTTCTTCTACTGAAATTTAACCCATTACTCCATAGATACTCATTTTAACGCATTTCATTTATTCCTCCACCCAAGAAAATTAATATAATAGTTCTACTTTATAAAGTCATGAATATGCACCATCAGAAATAATTTCTATATTCTAGCAGATGATAGCTTAAAGCACATTCTGCTTGCTTTAAGTGGTCACCTGTCTTCAAAACTAGAAACAGGCTATGGAAAAACGGATTAATTGCAAAATGAGAGAAATAATAATGCATGATATTTTCGTTCCACTACAGAGACAGTAATGATGCTCAAAGAAGGCAATGTTACATGTCTGCAAGACAGATGTTTTAGGTCATGATGCTCATGTGTGGATGCTAAATGAAGACAAAAGTAATACTGCTTTCTGCATGACTTTCATCCTGCATTAACTCATTGAATCCTAGTAACAAGTATACTAACTTAGTACCTGTGAAGAGTACATATGTCCTAGGCTCCTGATCTGGGTCTACACTGTTTGTCATTTTGAAAATGTATACACTAAATAGTAGAAAATGGACTAAATTAAATTGGAAATTAGAACTTTCCATAAAAAGCTTCAGGGGCATAACAAGTTAACCCATTACCCCATAAATACACATTTTTACGCCTTTTATTTATTCATCCTCCAAAGAAAATAGTTCTAATTTATGCAGTTATAAATATGAATGATAAGAAATATTTTCTATATTCTAGCAGATCATAGCTTAAAGCAGGCTGAAAGTAAAGCAGAATGTGCCTTAAGGCACATTCTGCTTTACTTTCAACCTGCTTTAAGTATTCACCTGTTTTAAAAAGTAGAAACAGGCTTTTGGGTAATGGGTTAAGCTGTAAGTGACCTGACTGTTAGCCATATTTTTGGAGTAGCTATTGAGAGGGAACAATAATGATTACCTCATTACAATCATTGACCACTATAAGATGTCTCAACCCAAGACCTCGGAAAAGTTTGAACAGCCGTGGAAGTGAGAAAGTCTGCAAAAGAGAATGAGAAAAATGTTTACTTTTACTACAATAGGTATTAACATAATAAACGCTTGCGATGAGTATACTCATCATTTACAAACAGTTTAACTTTGAAGAGAAAACCAAATCCTAATTAATAGTTCCAATTTATACAGTCATGAATATGTATCATAAGAAATATTCAAGATGGAAGCTTAAAACAGGCTAAAAGTAAAGCAGAATACACCCCTAGGGACACATTCCGCTTCACTTTCAACCTGCTTTAAGTGGTAAACACTAGAAACAGGCTATGGAGTTAAGGGTTAAAGACTCAACAGGGATATTTTTAAGGGCTGCCAGACATGTAATGCTGATAAAGAGGCAACAACACAAGCTAAAGACAAGAGCTGCATGCGGCCCTAAATCGCTCACCTGGTACCCATGGTTACGGTCATGGTAATGGACCAGTAAGGGTTTAGTTTTCACTATAAGCCATCATCGGTAAATTCACCCCAACCAACTGGCGGCCATGTTTGAGCTAGGAAGATTATTTGAAGAAAACTGGCAAAGGGTCACCCATGAATCATTATTTGTGTAAAATTATTCTTAAATGAGACCAATATTTTCAGAATTTTTTTTTAAAGATTTTCTGTACAGAAATATAAGGAAAACAAGTCCCACCCAATGGGGCCATGGTTTTTCAAGATAACAAAATGAGGTTAAGAAATCTGGCAGAGAGTCATAAATGGATCATTTGTGTAAAATTATTTTCAATTTGGACCAGTAGTTTTACAAAAGAAGATTTTTTAAGTTTTTACTATATGTACAGTAACATAAGGAAAATGTGCCCCACCCACTGGCGTCCATGTTTTTTTAGATATCAAAATTATTTAAGAAATCTGGTAGAGGGTCACCCATGGATCATTTGTATGAAATTACTTTCAAATCGGACCAGTGGTTTCAGACAAGAAGATTTTTAAAGTTTTAACTATACATGTATAGCCATATAAGGAAAATCTGCCCCACCCACTAGCGGCCATGTTTTTTTAAGTAGGAAAATTATTCTAACAAATCTGATAGAGGGTAACCAATGGCACATTTGGGTAAAATTATTTTCAATTCGGTCCAGTAGATTTTGACAAGAAGATTTTTTAATCTGAGAGGGTACCCTACAAGGAACAATCCTATGAAGTTTTGAAAAAATTGGCCAAGTGGTTTTCAAGAAAAAGTTTGACAGCTGACTGACAGACGGACGACGACGGGATCACAATAGCTCATCTTGGCACTTCGTGCCAGGTGAGCTAATGAGCTAGAAGGATAATTCCACAGAGAAGGCATGCAAGACAGTCATCACCCTGTAACTTGTACGTAACATGTCTGTAAAACCTCTCTATTACAACTATCAAAATGAAGGCTAATTGACTGTATAAAAGACAGAAGACAGCTTAAAGCAAAGGTGACAGTTAAACAGAAAGCTCCTTTAGGAGCTTTCTGTTTAACTGTCACCTTGCTTTAAGCAGTCACCTGTCTCAAATACCTAATACACACAATTTAGTGGTCATTGTAGAAAGGTTTTACTGTATTGTAAATTCAACTTACTGGTTCTATAGTGTAAGGGTTTGGTGTAATATACGGCCGTAGATCAATCAAATAATCCCTCTCTTCATCTGATATCCTAATGTGCTGAAAACAAAACAATCAAACAGATACTATAAATGATAACAAGAGTTGCAATAAAGTTCATAACTAAACGGCAAGTTGAAAAGATTTCTAAAATCCATTCCGCCATAAATACATGTACATCCATTTACGCCTCTAATGATTTCAAAACTTGGAAAACTAACCTCCACCTAGGAAGTATTGAACATAGAATAGTTCCAATTTATATAGCAATTACTATATATAATAAGAAATATTATCTCTTTCCTAGCAGATTATAGCTTAGAGCAGGCTGAAAGTAAAGCAGAATGCGCCTTAAGGCGCATTCTGCTTTACTTTCAACCTACTTTAAGTAGTCATCCATCTTCAAAACCAGAAACAGGCTCTGGGGTAATGGGTTAAAGAGACTCGCAACGGGATTTAGCATTAAAAATAGTAATTTGTCAATATGTATCAAACGCTTATATGAACGGGTAAGAATTAGTTTAGGATAAGAAATTCTGTTGAAAAAAATGCATTTCAATAAAAAAATATATTGAGCTCTGGTTGGATTTGAACCCGGGACCGGCATGCGCGGACAGAAGGCAAAATAAGGAAACCACTTAGCCCACTGGGCTACCGAACTTTTCATATATTTGGGATCGATGTAACATATTTCAGTGTGTAGCGATGGAGAGTACATACAACAACATAATTCGGATCGGGTTTATGTCTGAGCCTGTGGTCAATTTCTATAGCGTCTTTCGACGCTATTGATAAAACGATGGAAAATATCTAAACAAGAGGGCCTGAAGGCCCTGATACCGCTCACCTTTTGTACTAAAGCCTGATAGCTTTACCTTTCTGTTTCACCCGTTTTCGTCTAAATCTATTCAAATTTGCAGTATAGCATGTAAACCATTTTGGAATACAACCTCATAATTCTAGTATAGTAAAGTACATCAAGGGCTGATAACTAGACCCTAAAGAATACTGAAATGAAGCCTTTTCTAGCATTTCAAAGTATATCAAGGGCAGATAACTATTGTCACAATGATAAGTTTTAAACAATAATTGCACTCCTTTGAGAACCTATAGCTATATACATTGTGTGCAAGTATAATCAAAATCCATTCAAAATTGTAGTTGCAAGAGTGTAAACACTGTAAAATATGGTATTTTCAGCAATTCAAAAGGTAAAATTTTGGCCTAGCGAGAGCCCTGCTCCTTATGTATTTTTCTTTCCTTTCAACCTGCTTTAAGTAGTCAAAGGTAGAAACAGGCTATAATAGAACCATTTCTTTTGATGTTATACTTTTCTACTTAACTTTCAGAATGTTTTAAGCTTCTATATACTAGGATATAGAAAATATTTCTTATGGTGCATATTCATGACTAAACAAATTCAAACTATTTTCTTCAGCTAAGGAATCAATGAACGGTGTAAAAACATGTATTTATGGAGTAATGGGTTAACCCATTCCCCCATAGCCTATTTCTAGTTTTGAAAATAGGTGGCAACTTAAAGCAGGTTGAAAGTAAAGCAGAATGTGCGTTAAGGCACATTCTGCTTTTCTTTCAGCCTGCTTTAAGCTACCATCTGCTAGAATATAGAAAATATTTCTTATGTTTCTAACTTCTAACAGTATAAATTGGAATCATTTTTTTCAGTGGAGAAATAAATTAAAGGCGTAAAAAGATGTATCTATGGGGTAATGGGTTAACACCAGTTTGACTGCACTTACAATTTATATGTTTATGTACAGTAACCCCCTCTATTGCAACCACTAAATTGTATTAATCATTAATTCTTTTAGACAAGCGACTGCTTAAAGCAAGGTGAAAGTAAAACAGAAAGCTCCTTTTACCTTGCTTTAAGCTGTCAGCTGTCTTTCATGCAATTTTAAAATTAGTATACTTGTTGGTAGTTGTAATTCACAGGGTTTACTGTAGATAGAATTCTCCTTATAAACAAATACATTTATAAGTCCCGTGGTGAATATATCTTTTGGAGTTAGTATGAAATTAAACTCCTTCAACGACATGTTCATATTATAATTTTATGAACTCATGGCAAAGATGACAATCCTATATGGGGCAATAAACCTGATGTAATACAGGCCTGTCTAGCACGGTTTACAACAACACTGTTCTATCAGGGCTGCCATTTCTCCTGATTTTTCCTAAATCTTCGGATTTTTTTCAAGTACATGGTTAAAGCAGGCTGAAAGTAAAGCAGAATGCGCCTTAAGGCGCATTCTGCTTTACTTCCAGTCTGCTTTAAGCAGCCACGTGTCAACAAAACTAGAAACAGGCTATGGGGTAAAGGTATGATTGGTAAACTCGCACTTGAAAAATGCAAATTTGGAAATCTTAGGATTTTTCATGTCAACTTATGGCAGCCCTGGTTCTATTGTTCTAAAGAATTTGAACAAGCAAGCAGTATTATTACACTCAAAGTATTTATTGAACAGTGAATCTAAAGCCAATCCTGTTTTAACCCTTTACTCCATAGCCTGTTTATACTTTTTAAAGACAGGTGATTACACCTACTTAACCCTTTCTCCCATAGAAGCGCCTTTTAGCGCATTTAGATTATTCCTCCACTGAAGAAAATAGTTCCAACATAAACAGACATGAACATGTGACATAAGAAATATTGCCTATATACTCACAGACGGTAGCTTAAAGTAGGCTGAAAGTAAAGCAGAATGCGCATTGAGGTGCATTCTGCTCTACTTTCAACCTGCTTTGAGTGGTTACTTGTCTTCAAATCTAGAAACAAGCTATGTGGTAATGGGTTAAAGCAGGTTGAAAGTAAAGCAAAATGTGCCTTATGGTGTACTTATGGGGTAATGGCTTAGTTGGTTAATATTCAACTTTTGATCGCTTTTACAAACAGACTGGATACATATCAGGCCAAACAAATATATGAACTGATCTGGATTCAAGCCCTATTAAGCTGTTACAGTGCATGCATGTTTTATAGTGAATTTAAACATAGATATGTTCCTTATTTATTTATATAGGGGTATGTATGAGGTGTGTTAAAATTAAGAAATAATAAATTCATACCAGTGTTTTTATCATGCAATCGAACACTGGTAGGAGTTGAGATGCGTAGTAATTTAATCTCGAGGCCTTTAGGCCGAGCGGTTTAATTACAAGCATCTCAACGACTACCCGTTATCGATTGTTAGATAAAACACTGGTTTAATTTATTATTTCGATTCTAACATAATTTAACCTTAATTTGCACCGAAGCAACGGAGCTACATTTCTTGGCGTATGCATTTTCGAAGCCATATGACGTCACGTTAGAACGTTACAGCACGTGAGTGTTCTATTGAGAACTCGTACACTGATACGTTCCTTCTTTGTTTATATAGGGGTATGCGAGAGCTGTGTTAGAATTAAAAATTACTAAGCATGAAAAAAAAATTTAAGATTAGATACCTACATTGATCTTCAAATACTGGAAATCGTATTTTCGGAAATCTTTTAACCGGACTGTATTGGGCTGCATTAAACCCTCCGGACTGAAGATCTGCAATAACAAATACAATTAGTAGGTATAGTGATCAATTCTATTTTACAGTAGTAAAGACGTTATTCTTTCTCATTATACATTTTTACACTTAAACTATTAATATCATTGCAAACAGTCTGGAGCCAGATCAGACGCTGGGTAACCCAGCGTCTGATCAAGCTCCAAACTGTTTGCAACTCAAATTAAAAATAGTAGTCAGAATTGTCAAAATTTGTCATTTTCTTTATTTTATTGCAATGCTTTTGCATTTTGTTTGCATTTAAACGGTAAAGAATAATGTCTTCTCCACTGAATGCTGACATTCTGAAGTTGACTTTGTCGTCCATATGTTCTCATAAACAGGACCCATTAGAAAAATGGCTTGATCAGAACCCACAGTTTACAATGTATAAGGGTTTAAATCATGCAATGAAATTTTCTGTTGACTGTATTTATAAAGTGTGAAGGTCGAGTTTAACACTTTACTTCAAAATCTCTAAATGAAATTTGTTAATCTGCCTTACAATTTAAACCATACCCACTTCTTTTTTTTTACTTCAAAATATGTTACATTTAATTTTAAAAGAGAATAACATTCCTTCCCATTCAAAGGGGTCAACTTACTTGTACATGTAACTTACCTATATGTCACCTTACTTTAAACTTTAAAATATATGAACTTACCATTAACTTTAAAATAAGTCAACTTACCTTTAACTTTAAAAGAACCAATAACTGAGATCTGAGGATTAAGCCCCGAACTTTCGATGGTTTGCTGTGATCCTGTGTATAAAATAGACAGGTATGATCGATTGTCTGTAGAACAGAATGTGAACATAGTTTATTACCTGTACTGGTTAGTAAACTTACACTGTGGAAACAAGTACATGTAATGATAGCTTCCAAAACTGCCAATTGTGTCATTAGCAATAACTTGGAGCCAAATCAGACGTTTGTAACTAGGCATTTAATTTCAATTGTTTGACTTTATTTGATGTGATTTTACTTTGCTTGAACAGTATTTCACTCATATCGCAACGTCCAGCTAATAATAATATGTGCCAGAAGACCCAAGACACCTTTTATAGACTGTTTCAGGCACACAGCAACTGGATAGACCCTCTAACCTACCACAAGCCACTTGGAAGGCTTCCCCACATGACAAATCCGAAGTGGTAAGACTGTGATTTGAACCACAGTGGTGGGGAGCTAAGTGATTTTCAGTCACAGTGACTATTACCACTCACCACTGAGGCCCCTCATGTGTTTGACTCTCAAGTCAACATGCTATTTATCATAAAATTTCAATGCAAATTCATCTGCTGTTAACCCTTTCTACCATAGAAGGGCCTTTTAATGCATTTGAATTATTCCCCCACTAAAGAAAATAGTTCCAATTTATACAGTCATGAACATGTACCATAGGAAACAACTTCTGTATCCTATCAGATGGTAGCTTAAAACAGGATGAAAGTAAAGTAGAATGTGCCTTAAGGCACATTCTGCTTTACTTTCAGCCTGCTTTAAGTGGTCACCTATTTTCAACACTAGAAACTGGCTATGGGGTAAAGGGTTAAACAGCCACTGTATGAAGATTACCCTAAACATTTTGAAAAACAATTATCCGACATCAAAAGGATACAAAACAAAGTTTAAAAGTATTATGTGATAAATAGAATCTCACATTCATGCTCATTACTTATCATTTTTAATAAACTTGTTGACTGAAATCAATATGACGCTCCCCAAGGCTTGCGTCATATTATTTTAGTGAAGTTGTTTGTTAAAAATGATACATGATGAGCACTCATGTAAGATCCTCTATATCTTACCCTGCCTTTGGCATTGACAACTGGAAAGCCACAGAATGTTTCATTCTTGAGAATGTCCACAATACGACCTACTCTCTCTACTTTGTTTAACGCTAGAGCTGGTGAATTCATAATATCACTGAAAATATACAACACAATAATTTGGTAATTAATTCATCCCTTCATAAATATTCCCTTTACTCCTTTTCTCTATTCCTCCACTAAAGAAAATGGTTCCAATTTATTGTCATGAATATGCACCATAAGAAATATTTTTTTAATATCCTAGCATATGGTAGCTTAAAGCAGGTTTAAAGTAAAGCAGAATGTCCCTTAACTCATTACCCCATCAATACGCCTTTTGATGCCTCTTATTCATTCCTCCACTGAAGAAAATAGTTCAAATTTATAAAGTCATGAACATTTATCATAAGAAATATTTTTTTTATTCTATTAGATGATAACTTAAAGCAGACTGAAAGTAAAGCAGAATGCACCTTAAGGTGCATTCTGCTTTACTTTCAACCTCCTTCAAATGCATGGTTTTGTCGGATGTAGGTATCTTGTGAAATTTTATAGTCACCACAGTAGATTTTATACCTAACTTTATAGTATTACATACCTTGCTTTGATAGTATCACAGAGAGCTGGGGGTTCCCATGGTAACAAAGGAATTCCGGCTACTTCAACATTCATGTCATACAAGCCCTATAAGAGAATACAATAAGAATTGTTCCACAAAATCCACATTCTCTGAACATCACATTTATGGTAATATCTATTTTCCTATTTTCTATTTTAGTAACTTTCTAACCCTGACCTAAGGACCTCTATCAGCAATTATAGATGAGAATCTTAAAGAATCCTCTGATCAGGGTCTACACTGTCTGTATAGGACAAGTTTTCTCCTCATAGGTACACTGTTTGTGAATGATGTGTATACTTGTTGCTAGGGTCAATGTTTTAACCAATAGTAACGGACCTGCTATTCGACAGACAGAAAACAAAAATACAATCTCCTGGTCTTATTGGTACTGTGACTTATAAGAAGGAAAATGGTTTAACCTATTACTCCATACATACTCACTTTTACAGATCTAATCTTTTCCCCTTCTTAAGTTTATACAGTCATGGATATGAATGGTAAGAAATATTTTCTATACTCTAGTAGATGGTAGCTTAAAGCAGGCTGAGAGTAAAGCAGAATGCACCTTAAGGCGCATTCTGCTTAACTTTCAACCTGCTTTAAGTAGTCACCTGTCTTTAAACTAGAAACAGACTATGGGGTAAAGGGTTTCATAGGTATTACAATAAAATACACAAACAACTTACAGTTGTAATAAAATCACCAACCCACTTGGAAATCATAAGAACTATCATGATGGGTAGTCCAAAGGATATATTTCCTGTACACTCTACTATTATCACAGTTAAACTAATCGTTGTTCGTAAAATGCCACCGAGCTGTGACGCTGCACCTATCAAGGCATACTTTCCCACCTCCGACTCCTGAAATAGAAATAGATTGAAATTTAGAGTTATGTATATGTCTGTAAAATTAAAGTAAACAATGCTCCAATTAAGGCAAGTGTTTAAAAAAATACTAAAATTACATGATTCTATCAAACTCTATATTGTGATTTTATTCATTAGAACTGTCTCTTAAATACACTTTTAATGAGTAGTCGCACATTAGGGCTTAATAGATTACATGAAATAGCCAAATGGGTTTCATAGCACCACGCCCAGCGCTTATAAAGCGTTTGAGTTGAGTCTGACTACCTTCTCAAGCATTTGATTGGTCAGATTTGAGCTTAGGCTCAAATCTGACCAATCAAATGCTTGAGAATGATTTGAGAATGATTTGAGACTCAACTCAAACGCTTTCTAAGTACGAACCCAGATCAGGCAAAGATATCAAGAAGTTAATCCTTAATATCACCTCCTAACCATGTTGTGACTACTCATGTGAATCGTCCCTTTGAGAAAATTCTAATGAATAGTCACAACAAATGAAATTATATTAATTATGACAAGAAAGCCATGCAATTTTAATATTGCTCTTCTGGAAATCGCTCTAGGTTGGGTCACTCTTTACCGAAGGGGAATAATTTGTTCAAACTTGATAGAGGAGTTGTGGCTGAAATAAGCTTTCTGATTTTAAATCAGACTAATTTTGAAGTTTTCATTGAAAAATCAATTTGTAGTTTCTGTGACCTAGATGATTTAATTATGTAACAGACTGGAACCATTTCAGCAATATTTTGTAAAGGATCCCTAAGGTTTTTTCCATGTAAAATATCAAAGCTTTGGCCATATTAGTTTCAAAGAGGATGTTTGAAGATTTCACTTTATAACTGCTTCCTTTTATCTGAACAGAAATATGTAATAACTATATATTCTAACAGATATTTGCTTTAAGCAGACTGAAAGTAAAGCAGAATAGACCTTAAGGTACGTTCTGCTTTACTTTTAACCTGTTTCAACTGTTCATCTATCTTCAAAACAAAGAAACAGTCTATGGGTAAAAGAGAAAACAGCAAGTTGGTTATGTGTGATACAAATAAATATGACATGCTATTTTCTTCTGCATTGTACAAGTTGCCATGCAATTTTTAGGATATATACAAGGTGATCCAGAGTTTCTTGCAAAACTTTGATCTGTGTAAAGCAGGCACCTGCCTTTAATGATCCCCATTCTGTATAATCCTGCTTATTACAAACTAGATATAGTTTCATGTTGTTAACCAAGCTACAGCGTATTAAAGACAACCGCTGATTAGAAACATTGAAACGACATAATAGTTTTAGGCGTTAACCTTACAAACTGCTACTACACATTTTGAATATAATTATGTTCTCAGTGGTTATATTCCTTGGTAAGTTAACTTATTTCAACTATTGCGGAAAGATGCATGCATCATAAGAGGGAGTTGAACTAAACACATCCAACATTTTCTCACTCATTTCAGCACCAAATCCTATGGTGTTACTACTCATTAGAATCGTCTCGAAGAGACGATTCTAATGAGTAGTGACACCATAGGGTTTAATGCAGAAGTAAAGATTTTAGTTTGTTTTTAAATACTCCACTTATCTAGAGCTCTGGGTTAGACATCACTCATTCCCTGTTGACAGGAGGTAACATATAAGACAATAAAACACAAGCTCAATAATTTCATCTGACATATCCTGTTGTCTGGTGGGAGTATTGTGGCTATACAGAGACATGCAGGCTACGCATCATGCATGCTTTCCTGAAACTAAAACCCTTGCCAATAGTGTTCCCAACACATTTATCACAACACATAGTCATCTGATAGCATCAGAAATACCGTAACGATCCTAAGTAGAGGGAGAGACAGGCCTGGGCAAACAGTGTAGACCCTGATCAGACTGCTCCTGATGGAGCAATCTGATCAGGCTCTACACTGTTTGTCATCCAGTTTGCACATTTTGGACACATTACTTAGTGATGAAAGTAATCAGTTTAAATTTTATGACAATCCTAGCAGTTACAGGTGGACCAATATTTAGGCTTTTTACGGTAGTCTCTTCCCCAAATTCCATATCTCAGCACGGACAGTACAGTAACACATACCATTACCACCACTCAAAACAGTGCTTCTTGCTGGGCTTTAGGAAAAGCTGACTGCTTAAAGTCCTCTTCCACTATTAGCATAATTATATCAATACGTTTTGGAAACAGTGTAACCCTTAACAGTCAGCTCCTGAGCCAGCTGTCCAATTTCTTATAGGATCTATCTGGCATGAGTCTGCACTCATTTTCTGAAGAAAACCTTTCCTTTATATATAATAGCCATTTATATAGTTCAGATGACATAATTATGTCCATGTTCTATATATGAAAACCATACTTTGGAAATAATTGGCCATGTTTATAATTGGCCTATTTGGCCACCTGTTAGGAATGGGGAAAATTCAACACCCCAAAATATCCTTATTATTGACCAACACAAATGTCAATTATCGACCCAAACATAGCTAGGCCGGAAGATTCACATCTCTGATAACTTGTAATCGGTGCTAAGAAAACTGTGACTGATACGCAAACAGAATATCAAATACCTTTATTTACTTTAATCCGAGTCGTATGTGTAAGCAGATATCCCAAACTATAATTTACACAAGTGTTAAATTCTTGAAAACGAACATTCTCGAAAGCAAAATGAAACAGGAAAAGTTTCCGTATTTACCTTAGACGGTGTTCTTATCTTTAGCGCTTAAACTGTAAACCAGTCTAACTTACCTTATTATTCCCTTTTACTCATGGGAACAATTTAGGAAATTATTCTGAGTTGTATTAATTTTCAATTTTTGTACCCGAGGCTTTATAGCCTTAAAATTCATTCTATGGTGAGTATTTTTTCTGAGAAGTGATCTAAGAAACATACAAATTGTTTACAGACATTTTTGGACAGCGTATTTAAGTAATATTTCCGTTTTAGCAGCCTTTTACTTTCCAAGCCATTTTACTATAGGTATCTCAGATTTTGATTCATATGGACATTTTATTTTGTGCCCCTTGGATTTCAGAATGGCCAAAATTAAACGAACCAAAATAAAAAAACACGATCTTTTAGCACAAAATGACCAAAATTAAAGGAAGCCAATTATTCCCTGAGTATGGATGGTATTCATGAGTGGGAACAGGGTTAACCCAGCTTTCCTCTATAGAAACATCTTTATTTATAATGACTGTTTGTTACTTTGGTGAGATGAAGACAAAACAGGCATTGTAGGACAAAATTAGCCAATTTGTTTGACAATTTCTATTGAGAAACATACTGGTTCATGAAGATATTTTGTTAGCTGACTGAAAGGTAAGCCAATGCCGGATTGAAATCATAAGTTATTAAGTCCAAACCTTATTCTTGGCAATGCTCAAGATCCTTAGTCTTTGATTTGTTTATATTGTGTGTCAATGAATTAAGATTAGGTTAAAGGCTCAAAATCTAGAGTAAAAACAATTTATTTGGTTAAAGGCCTAAGCTCTAGTGTAAAACAATTTATTCATACAATAAATTTTATTTCTCACTTATGCGAGAGCACCATTACTCTGATCCTACAAAAGCTGTTATGGCTTAAAGCTCAACATTGTTATAAGATCTTATGGTTAAATATATATAATGTGTCAGTTAGTTTCATTCTAGAAGAGTAGCTTCTGAAATAATTTACTAAAGTGCTACCTTCAGTGGCATTTATTTTACAAACAGTTTTGATCTAGATCAAAATTTTAATGCTAAGTAACTCGGCTTCTGATCAGGATCTGAACTGTTATAAACTTGTGATATCTTAATCACTGCCTAACCCTGAGTACAATTGTTATTTGCAAACAGTTTGGATCCTGATCAGATGTTGCATAACCTGGTGTATGATCAGAATCGAAACTGTTTCACACTCATGACGATATTGCTTTAGTCAATTCACCTAAAATTAAATTTGAGAAACACAAGCAGGGGACAATAATTTGTTAAAAGCAGATGATGTCTTGACAACGAAGCGGTTAAGAACATTTGCAAATAAACAGAGAAATTTAATTCAGTATAGATAGCAATCTTAAAGTAAACACAAATTCATTAATTGTTAGAAAAGTTGGATGGAGAGACACTATAATCATGAACCGAAGGATAGATAATGAGCATTGGTTCAATCAACAATCTTCAAATATAAGTTTATAACCTTCATACTATTGAAGTTCATTTCTGTGTTTAAGAAATGTGGATTTTTAAACCTTTCCTAGAAGCTCATTTTAGTGTTTAACCCTTTACCCCATTGCCTGTGTCGTAAACCTGGGTTTTGGTCTGCATTGTTGTTTATACTATATTATATACTATGGTAGATTATTGGTCTACATGGTTGTCAATTTAGTTTTATATAGATTCTATGTTTGGGTCTACACTGTTGTGTGTAGTTTAAATTGCTGAGTTGGAGCATTAACCTTTAACGTGCTAATAAGTTAAGGTATTTTGAACAAGACCTTCTGTATGGTTGACGAGAGACCAGTTAATAAACAGTTTGCATTTTGGATCCAGATCTGAGTAGTTGAATTCTGTAGAATTGGATCTAAACTGTGAACTGATACTGTAACTTCTCAGGCACTTTAAGGATTAATCTTTATGTATATTACTTCATGTATGCTCAATATGTTGTTTTACTTATTACCTCCAATAAAGTAACCTTAAAGTGCTTTAGGCATTTATTGTGTACTCAGTGACCTGTGTGTGCATTGACCCATGTGTATTGAATGAGTCAGCCTCCCATTGGCACTGAGCTAACTAGTAGATTGTGTATTTACTTTGAGCCTTTGCTCAGGATCCACACTTTGGATCCAGGTCAAATGCTTATGTAGAGATAGAATCTGGAGATTGAGCTCCAAGATAGTCAGTTAATAACATCAGTTTCCATGCCAATAGATAAAGATTGTGTATTGGAGCAGTAGCCCTGGTGATTAGAGCTGACCTACTTTCTATTTATAGACCACCCCTATTTACCTGGGCTATGTCTTTGTAAATCTCTATTTAAACACATTTTGCATAGAAAAGCATAGTAATATGATGCATTTAAGTATTTCAAAGCTTTATGGTAAAGCAGGATAGCTGGCATTAGGTACCAATGCCAGGATCCAGCTTCTAAGATTTGTTTACATAACATTCCTTTTGGCCCCTTATCCCTAGATCAGATAAGAATATCATCATGTTAATTACAATGCTTTTGTTTATATTTTAAGTTGAGTGACCTGTATCATTGAATTTCTTATCTTGTGAACTATATTTTCATTTGTTCATCCTTGAAGATAAGTTGTTAAACTTTACTATAATTAGGCAAAACTTGTCTGGAAAGTGACCCCCTAGCCTCAGGGAGCCATCTTGAGTTTGGGCTATAGCCTCTAGGTCAATCTTTTACATCAAAATTTAAGACTTTAAACTAAGAGTTTGCAGACATATTTAATATCACAAGATAGGGAATTTCATGAGCTTTAATTTGGTATAAGTTTTATATTATGACAATATTGCATTTTGTGGTATTTGCCATTTGTTTACATTTAGCCCCTCAGTGGGAGGAGCTAAAACCATGTTGTTGACTCATAGCCAATCAGAATGCAGGGAGTTTCTTGGCTCTGGGCCAGCAGCCAGAGGGTATAAATACTGGCTGCTGAGCCTGATTCTAGAGAGATCTCAGGAATTACTTTAGGAAACTTCATTACTTCATGGAGAAAGGACAAATGGAGAAGTTACTTATACTCAAATCTGCATTTTCCCGAAAATGGTGTCGTCCGTTACCTGTATGTGCGATAACGCTTAATCGATCGATAATTCAACTGCACCGGTACGCCGATAGCGGGCTATCGCGTTTTTTATCGTGTTGAATGGTTACCTACTGTTAGTTTAAGTTACATAAAATCCTTAATTTTCACCCGATTTTCATTATAATGGTCTTAAAAGAAGGCTAAGATATTTATCTTTCACTTGTAAAAATAACAGATTTTATTTTTTAAAATTGATCCGTTTTATGGCGAGTTAAAGAGTGGTTTCCAAATGAATTTGCCGATAAAAGGGAGCAAGCACTCGGGCATAAATATATCAGGCCCCGTTACAAAACCTTTCATAAAACCCTCAATTTTCCACCGATTTTCAAAGAAATGGTCTTAAAGGAAAGCTTAGATATTTTTCTTTCAGTTGTAAAAATGCAAGTGTTTATTTTCGAAATCGACAAATTTTATGGCGAGTTAAAGAGCGATGGCCAAATGAAATAGTCGATAAACGAGAGCAGGCGATCGCGAAATATATACTACGTCCCGTTTCAAAAACTTGAATTTAATCCATAATTTTCGTCCGATATATATTATATATTTTAAAAAAAAAGGTCTTGATATAAAGCCGTGACACTTATCTTTCGGTTGTTAAAATACCAGGGTTTTTCTTGAAGCGAAAAAAGTAATGATGACCTACAAAGGTTGCTGGCTAATGATATGACTAGACCAACTCGCGTAAGAAAAGAATTCCTTCCGTATAAAAACTTAAGCAAACTTCTAAACTTCTAAAAATGTGTTCATGCATTGTTACAATGTTCTACATGGAGGAAATATTTCCTTGGAAGCAAAAATAAAAATCCATTTTGTATGTAATGAGACATTTGAAAGGAGTGCGCGTCAAACGGCCAAAATCCAAAACGGCCAAAGTTGTAACTGTATTATTATGTCGTATGTGATCATTATTATTATTGAAAGGAAAATTAGAATTATTAACATATTACTTCAAAAAAATGAATTTAGGGTTAGTTTTACAGCCAGACTAAAATATACATATTATCCGTCCCATTTCTATGAAAGAGGTAACAGTTTGCATTATCTTCAGAAATTAATTGCAAACATGATAACATGAGATCTCCGTTTCTTTCTGCTTTACTTATGTCTTATATAACGGAGTAAATTATAAAGCAGCCAATGCATTAAGCAATCTATTTTACTGACTGCTTAACTCTTTGCCTGCTGATCGCAACTTTACTTTTTTTTTTTTGCAAACAACTTGGATCAAGATCAGATGCCGCGTAACACGGCGTCTGATCTGGATCCAGAATGTTTGACACTCGTCCTTAGCTTTATTTACTTACAAAATGTCTACCATATTACACATCACAAAGGAATGTGACACATTACGTAACCGTATACAGAACCCGCACCAAATTAGCAGGACAATTATCAGCGTCATAAAACTGTCCCAGCATGAAGTCCATGCTTCTTGAACATGCCGATTATCTATGAAGATGGACAGTCACACCAGCGGGTTGCTACTTTAATGAAAAAGATCAATGCTACCCGTGCGTGTAACTTGAACATGTGTTCTTGACTTCCGTAACCGCATGATGTTTATATATTATACAAATCACAAAAAATAAAGATAATAGAATTGAATTAAAAAAGAAAAAAACCCAAAAAAAAAACCAACATCAATGCACCTGGTTTGGTTGATGACTGGATTAACCCTCTCATTACTGAATACCAGTAACATGATGACTATTGCAATTGCAAACAGTTGTAATCCAGACCAGGCTGCAAAAATATCGGATTCATAGAGTATGTCTCTTGAAATATAGTTTACCCCTTTTTCAAATTAAGCTCTTTATGACACACTTTACCTTTTCTCCGCATGAGGATCATCAGAGAGACAGACAGACATTCATACAGAAAGATGGAGACAGAAAAGAAGAAGCGAGAGACTGACAGACAGAGATAAGAGAAAAACAGACAGACAGAGAGACAGTCACAAAGAGAAACAGAGACATAAATACAGACAGTGGCAGAGAAATATAGACACACACAAACTTCGTAGGTAAACGAAAAAATACGTTTTTCTCTCGTTTTCAAAACCTCACTAAACTATCAATTTATAAGCTATCGCCTCAAATTTTGTACTACGCGTAAGATAATGGTCTAATAAAACATCTGTATTAAAATTTATAACGATAAGATGACATTAAAAGCATTTATATTAACACCAAACTTCGTAGGTAAACGAAAAAATACGTTTTTCTCACATTTTCAAAACCTCACTAAACTAACAATTTATAAGCTATCGCCTCAAATTTTGTACTACTCGTGAGATTATCGTCTAATAAAACATCTGTATTAAAATTTATAACGAAAGATAACATTAAAAGCATTTCTATTAACACCAAACTTTTGTAGGAAAAACGGAAAATACAGTACTGTACGTTTTCTCACTCATTTTCACAACCTCACTTAACTAACAATTTATAAGCTATCGCCTCAAATTTTGTACTACTCGTGAGATCATGGTCTAATAAAACATCTGTATTAAAATTTATAACGAAAAGATAACATTAAAAGCATTTCTATTAACACCAAACTTTCGGAAAAACGTTGTTTTCTAGCCGCCAGCGAGCGCCGCTGATTGAACGACACGATAAATCGCGAGCAGGCCGGATACTTCTCCATTTGTCCTTTCTCCATGATTACTTGTAGGTTGAGACTTGTAAAGATATTCATGGAAATTAATTAATAATTAATACAGAAATAAAGATGTGGTTATTACTTTTGGCTGTACTTCTGAACTTGTGTTTAAGTTTAACTCTCAACTTAGTCATTCTCACCTTAGCTGGAATTTACTATTTCCAAAACTATTATAATTATGAGTGGCTAGCAGTCAGTTGCAGGGTTTTGTGTACATTAAGTTAGTGAATTAGTTTGAACAGTTTCTAGTATTCTAAAATAAACATTAAATTTGATCCAATTTACAACAGCATTTGTTCTTCATTCATCCTGACAAGAGAGTTAGAAGAACGGAGTTATGATCCGGAGCCTGAAGTGTTATATTATAGTGATATAATATAATAATAATTTAATTAATGTAAAACGCGAGAAGACATTTACGCGACACCTGTTTCTAATTTTGAAGACATGTGACCACTTAAACCAGGTGGAAAATAAAGCAGAATGCGCCTTAAGGCGCATTCTGCTTAAATTTCCACCTGCTTTAAGCCATCATCTGTTAGAATTTAGAAAATATTTGTTATGATACATATTCCTGACTGCAAAAATTGGATCTATTTTCTTTGGTGGAGGAAATAACTGAAAGGTGTATTTATGGGGTAATGGGTTAAGAAATGTGGATTCTTATTGCAGGCATAAAGAAAAGTTCATATTTCTCTTTGAGGGTTGTTTCAGCAGCTTTCTGTCCGGATATAGGAAAATTATAGGAGAATTAGCCACCTGTCAAGAGGTAGGAAGTTTCCTATGGTTTATATATCATGACTGAGCGGAAGCATAGAGAGACAAAAGGGCATCTCTATGAGAAATAGGTGATACAGTAATTACCGTAAATATATGGACAGTCACCTGAGTAAACAGTGTAGACCTTGATCAGACTGCTCCCTTAGGAGCAATCTGATCAGGATCTAAATTGTTTGCCATTCAGTTTGCACCTTTTGGACAAATAAATTGTGTGATAAAAACAACTAGAACACTGACCATATCAGAAAGGGTCTCACAAAAACTGTTAGGAGGAGTAATTTAAGGCACAGAGAGAAAACTGCAAAATTCAGCACATAGCATAATCATCGAGGAAATATTTGAATAAAGTTGGATGAAGTTCCTTCAAGTGGTAAAGGAGATATGGAGTGGTCACTTAAGACCAAGATGAAACAAATGCAAACAATGTCAGAAAGTTTGGCTAAATTACTAAATGTTGTCAAAAAGATGTGACCCTAAAGTGACCTTGACCTATGTTTGACATGACTTAACTTGTACTTAGATCAAAAAGCCTCTTGTGTTGAGTGCCATGCCAAAATTAATATGAAGTCTCTATCACATGTAGTTCCAGGGGTATAGCCAATGTTAAGTTCCATATATTAGTCCTCTAAATTACCTTGACCTTTGTCAGAAAGGACCTAAGTTATACTGAGCTCTAGAGTTTCTTGAGTACAAATGCTAAATATGAAGTCTCTATGACAAGTAATTCTAAATAAGGGCTAGATTAACCCTTATATACCCCATAGCCTGTTTCTAGTTTTGAAAATAGGTAACCACTTAAAGCAGGTTGAAAGTAAAGCAGAATGCACCTTAAGGTGCATTCTGCTTTACTTTCAGCCTGCTTTAAGCTTACATTTGTTACAATAAAGAAAATATTCCTGATGCTGCATGTTTATGACTTGGAACTATTTTCTTCATTTGAGTCATAAATCAAAGGTATAAAAAGGCGTATTTATGGTGTAATGGGTAAAATGGAAAACTGGAACTGTCCATTTCAAGTTCCAGGGAGGAGAAGTTTGAAGACTTCCCATTGTTTGGAATGGGCTGCTAAGCATATTCTGACTACGTAAATACAGACACTATAATAGATATCATTACAGCACTCTGTGATTATATGACTTCCTGTCGTGCCTAGAGTGTATACACCTATTACTCCAAATTTGAAGCCCTAGGAGTCACAAAGCTAATTTTGATCTTATTATCTATAATTTTCAGCTGTTCTTTCCAAAATATGACGACAGTCAGGAACAATTTGTTATATATGCAGGGTGTTACTATGTATTTGAGCAAGGTTACACCAACCTTGACCATCTCATGTTGTTGTGAAAAAATTAAAGAAAAATTAACCCTATATTACATAGCCTGTTTTCAGTACTATAAAACCAGTTTCATTCGAGAGAATATAATTTACGCGTTAATTCGCGAATGTCTCTAGTTTTGAAAAATTGTGACTTCTTAAAGCAAATTGAAAGTAAGGCACATTTTGCTTTACTTTCAGCCTGCTTTCAGCTACCACCTGCTAGAAATATTGCATGATGACGCGCATTAATATAAAATTGCAATACGCGAAATATTCATGACGCGAAAAATACCTTTTTTAAAGTATATTGAAATAGCTAGATGACCACTAAAACAGGCTCAAAGTAAAGCAGAATGAGCCTTAAAAGTCCATTCTGCTTTATTTTCATTTATATCTCCTACCTTTCCTGTAACGACTTACGATGATTTATTTATATCTGTTAGTATATAGGAAATATTTCTTATGGCACATATTCATGACATTATAAATTAAACTGATTTTTTTAGAAAAGAATAAATATATTACAGTGCTCCCTCTCTACGACACCCAATGGGAAACACAGATTGTGTACATTGTTCGGAGGGAGTCGTTATAGGGAGGGAAATTTGCTTACATTTGCAAACAGCTTCAATCCAGATCAGACGCCTTGTAATGCTGCGTCTGATCTGGATTCGAGCTGTTTGTCACTTGTCATTTTGCTCATTTTCTGTTAAAATGTCCATTGTGCGACTTTGAGAAAAACAGCAGACGACAATTTTAAACAGATGATATTGATGCCGTTAAAAGTTTGGACAAAACTGTTTTGTGAGGGGAACAGTGACAAGCATTGTTGTAAGGAGGGAATCGTTGTTCAGAGGGCCATTGTAGGAAGGGAGCGCTGTAGGTGTAAAAATGCCTATTTATTGGGTAATGGGTCACCACAGGTTTTACTGTAATCAGAGAATCCAGTTTACTTAGACATGTGCAGACAATATAATGGTTATGTCTGCAGTTAATGAATGGCACAAATCTTCCATGTCACTACAGGGCTTCATAGCGGAAATACATCTCTTACCCTTTCCATCTTGACACTTTAACCCATTACCCCATAAATACGCCTTTTTACGCCTTTAATTTATTCCTCAACTTAAGAAAATAGTTCCAATTTATACAGTCATAAATATGTATAATAAGAAATAATTTCTATATTCTAGTAGGTGACAGCTTAAAGCTGGTTGAAAGTATTAAGGCGCATTCTGCTTTACTTTCAACCTGCTTTAAGTGGTCACCTATCTTCAAATCTTGAAATAGGCTATGGGATAATGGGTTAAATGGACAATTCCAATTTACAATTTAGACTAGTCCATTTTTAACTATATAGGGTTGTTTGTTTCGCATGTATTGCAATATGACAATTGGTGCAGATCTTGATCAGAGGGCTCCTGTTAATCTGTGCAACTCTTACTAAAATTATACATTCTACAATACATCTCAAAATTGTAAGGTTTATCTGCATACAAAAAAACATGGATATTTAATATAGGCCAGTTAGTTAAATATGTCTTTAAAGAATTGACCCTTAATTTATTTTGATGAGCATGATTAATGTCTAGCAGATAGTAGCTGAAAGCAGGCTGAAAGGAGTGAATGTACAGTCGGCTGAGCGGTCATTCGGACTGAAAGTAGACTATAACTTGGTACATGTACTTTACTTTACTTTTGAAAGGTGCATTACAACCTGCTTTAAGTGGTCACCTGTGACGGTAGTGTCTTCAAAACTAGAAACCATGCTATGGGGTAATATGTTAAATAGTAATAAATACCCATCTATCCTTAACACAGAACAGAACCTATGAGGGAAATCAGATTCAGTAGCTGATGTTGATTTGAAGGGAAATGTATTAGTCTTACCCTGCAGGTTAACAGACAGGAGTAATATTGACAGGGCTATTATAATGTAACAGAGGCACAGGAACTCACAGAGAAAATTGCAGACAAACTGCCCTATAATAGCAAATTACTCTTTGATTTATGCCCAAATTATTCCTCGCTTTTCCCCAGCTGATAAAAGACAGGATTCATACCACAAAATGCCAGACATCCGTAAGAGCTTGTCCTCCATTTTAAAAGTTTATAATTATAGTAAAATCTTTTTGTTACAACCACTACGTTGTGTTATTTATAAGGTGTTTACAGCAGGTGACTGCTTAAAGCAAGTTGACAGTAAAACAGAAAGCTCCTTTAGGAGCTTTCTGTTTTACTGTCACCTTGCTTTAAGCTGCTACCTGTCTTTTATACCGTCAATATCAGAGTATCCTTCTTTTAAGTGGTCGTAATAGAGAGGTTTTACAGTACTTTATAAAAACAACAACTATTGCATGACAACCTAACAGAAGGTCAAGATACAATGCTCCATTGAGATAGTCTTGGTTAGTTTACAGACCTATAAGTAGCAAAAATTATCATATATTTTCAGAGGGGATAAAACATGTCAGAAACTGTCCCACTGGCACAGGGCAGGGATCAACAATGGCTGGCTTATTCATGTCAGCTTCTGACAAGGAATACTTCACATTTCAATGGTTTCCTTCAAATTTTTAGTGATATATTTATTTACTACTGCTTTGAAGTGAACCTTTAATATACAGTTTGACCAGCCCTCACACAAACTTGCTTAAGACCAACTGACCAATATTTAACATGGTGTTGTCATAAATTCAACTATAGAAACAAGGTTTTAGTTAGACAAAAGTAAATTTGAGTTATTTAGGTTTGACAGTATTTGAGAATTGCCTGAAAAATTGATGTAACCTCTGTTATTATCTAAAGTAAAACCTCTATATTACTAAATAGTGTTATTTATTAGATGTTTACGACAGGTGACTGCTGAGAGCAAGGTGACAGTAAAACAGGAAGCTTTCTGTTTTACAGTCACCTTGCTTTATACGGTCACCTGTCTTTTATACAATCAATTTGCCTTCTTTTTAGTGGTGGTAATACAGAGGTTTTCTGTATATTTTGTTGCTATTATTTTGATGGCAACCCTTGATATGTACATGACATTGTGTACATGAAAACCTTTGTTCAGATGTCATCTAATAATGAAACATGGCAATCTCAATGGGGAAAGTTAAATGCAGAAAACAAACATAATGCAGAAAACTCCTTAGCTCCTTTAGGAACTTTCTGTATTTCATGTTGTCCTGCATTAAGCTGCCACTGTTCTCTAAGACTGCCAATTAATTTTCAAAATGAACAACCCTTTAACCTTTAGCATATTACGTTATTGCAATCTGCTAAATGTGTTGTCTGTACCAATACTCAAGGGTTGATGAATTTACATTTTGTTTCAGAAAATATCACCAGAAAGTCAAACAGTTTTGATCTAGATAAGATGCTGGTTCAATCCCAACTGTTTGCAACAGTTACCAAACAAGGGCCACTATGGCCCTAAATCGCTCACCTGGTACACCATGGCAAACTTGACCTATAGTGACCTAGATTATGACTGGACATGTATACCCACAATCAACCTCTAGAGTGTAAACAAGGTTTTTCTATGATTTGAGCTAGTGACCTAGTTTTTCATCGGACATGACCCACATTCGCACTTGACCTAGATATCAATGAGGCAAACATTCTGACCAAGTTTCATTAAGATCCATTGAGATTTGTAGCCTCTAGAGTGTTAACAAGATTTTTCTATGATTTGACCTAGTGACCTAGTTTTTGACCAGACATGACCCACATTTGAACTTGACCTAGATATCAATGAGGCAAACATTCTGACCAAGTTTCATAAAGATCCATTGAGATTTGTAGTCTCGAGAGTGTTAACAAGGTTTTTCTATGATTTGACCTAGTGACCTAGTTTTTGCCACATGACCCACTTTCGAACTTGACCTAGATTTCATCAAGACAAACATTGTCATGAAGTTTCATGAAGATAAGATGAAATTTGTAGGCGCTAGAGTGTTAACGAACAATTGTGGACGGACAGACGACGGACATTCAGCGATCCTAAAAGCTCACCTTGGCACTTCGTGCCAGGTGAGCTAAAAACCGGCTCCAGATAAGGGGAGTATTTCAAAAACTAAAATCTTAATTACTGTATTAAACCCTATTGTGTCACAACTCATTAGAATCGTCTCTAATATAATGAGTAGTAACACCACAAGATTTGGTACTGAAATAAGTTAGAAAATGCTGAATTTTTTTTCAGTTTACTCCCCTTATCTAGAGCCCTGTACAAATTCACCCATACCATGCTCAAGGTTGATACAGACATTACTGTATTGTAACAGGTTCTTCAAAAGTTTCTTGGAGACTGAATGACAAATATACTCATTGTTTATTTTAAGATCTAACTCTTAACAGTTATGTTTAAGAAGGCTGCCAGCAAAGTCCTGCCAACTTTCTAGAAACTAACATGTAACTGAAAAATTGTTGACAAAGTCAATAAAAATAAACGCAAATGCAGACTAGGCAAAACGAAACTGTTAAATATTAGTTTATCTTCTTGTTTATCAAATGTCAGACATTTTGAGAGTTTTGGTATACACAATCTATCTTGTATTAAGTGGCTACTCAATAGATAATGCAGTTGAAAGTATTGGTTGTTGCTAAATGCAGGATAAAAATAATGCAGAAAGCTCCTATAGGAGCTTTCTGCATTATTTTTATCCTGCATTTAGCTAATTTAGTAACCTGTCTGAAAACTCAATGTTACAGTTTCCATGAAAGGTTGTTTAATACAAGCTGGACTGTACCCTTGGGGTAAGGTTGTTGTTGAGACAATCCCAATTGTTTTAAGTTATTCCAACGAAGTCTTCAGCTAGTAGAGCTCTTGTTTTTCATTGGCTCACAGAAGTTTGTGATGCCTACACCAATGTCTAAGCAACCATTCAGAAGATGTATAAATGGCATAGTTCCAGTAATTGAGAGTTTTCCATTACTGAAATCTTTATGTCTCCACTAAATTATATATCCTATGCTATGACCATGCACTCATCATAGTCATCTCGAAAAGGTAGTTATTATGAGTAGTCACAACACAGGGAGTGGTGGAGTCTAAACAAAGGTAATATAGAGAGCTCCTTTGGAAATGCTCTGTGTTATTTTTGTTTCTTGTACATATTAACCTATTACCCCATAGCCTGTTTCTAGTTTTTGAAGACAAATGATCACTTAAAGTAGGTTGAAAGTAGCACATTCTGCTTCACTTTCAACCTGCTTTAAGCTACCATGTGCTAGAATGTAGAAAACATTTCTTATAGTATATAATTATGACTGCATAATTTGGAACTATTTTCTTCAATGAAGGAATAAATTAGGAATTAAATCAAATGAATTAGGAATAAGCGTAAAGATAATGGAGTATTTATGGAGTAATGGGTTAAACAGTCATGTGTTGTCAGTGATCTCTACCCTTCATTAAAATTAATGGTTGCTCAGTACATATTTGACTGTACAGTGGTCACTCAATAGAGAATCAACAATCTTACAAGATTACTGCTTAATGTAGGACTAAAGTAATGCAGATAGCTGCTCTAGGAGCTTTCTGCATTGCTTTTTGCCCATTTAGCTATCAGTTTCACAGGAAAGTGTCCTGCATTAAGCTGATGCCGCCTTTATAAAAATATTAAAAAATAAATTACAAGTCGAAATTTACCTGTATTCCATAAGTTGAATTTCAATAACTCTATCTCGATTAAGTCGAACATACCCGTATTTCAAAGTTAAAATGTGTTTAAGCCATGTTCTAAGCAAGTTTGAGTTATCGAGTTTCAACTGTACTGTTGAGTGGCCACTATACGTGTGTTTTATATTATTCACCAATTCCTGTTAAGAACGTGTCACTGTCAAGATGCTGATGCAAGTTAACATGTTAAACAAATGATCAGGCAATTGTGTTACCAAAAACTGTGACCATACATACCACAATATCCATGCTGACAAAGGAAAACAATTCAACATTATTGGTGATAAAAGGCACAACATTACTGCACACAGTAGTCACAACATAACTATAAATATTGTAGGTAAAACACAACTTAGGCACAACATAACTGGGAAGTGGGCAAAACATAACTATGTGTATAGAAGGTAAGATTTAACATAACTCTTTCAACACCATAGTCTACCATGGACCTGTTTAAAATACACTCATTACATTTGCAAACAATGTAGACTCGGACCAGATGGCTCCTATAGGAGCCCCCTGAGCAGGGTCTACACTCTTTGATAATTTAGACAAGTATTTATTCAACTACTCAGAATTCCAAGTAGACTGTTAATGTTTTAGTAACTAAAATGATCCACAAGGGAACATAATAACCAAAAAGAGTTACATAGTTTTGAAAGAGTTAATGCGGATGACAGGTATACCATTACTGTGCAGTAAGCACAACTGTTAACCCTTTACCCCATAGCCTGCTTCTAGTTTCGAAGACAAATGGAAGTTTAAAGCAGGTTGAAAGTAAAGCAGTATGTGCCTCAAGGCGCATTCTACTTTACTTTCAACCTGCTATAAGCTACCATCTAATAGGATATAGAAACTATTTCTTATGATGCATATTTATGCCTGAATAAAATGAAACTATTTTCATTCAGTGAAGGCATAAATAGAAAGTGTAAAAAGGTGTATCAATGCGGTAATGGGTTAACTATGTGTATAATAGGTAAAACATAATGTTGATGATAGGTATAATATTATTACAAAGTAAGCACAACTTAATCATGATAATGAACAGGGCTCCAGATAAGAGAAAGTAAATTGAACAAATCTCAACATTTTCTCACTCATTTCAGCACCAAATCCTATAGTGTGACTACTCATTTGAATGAGTAGTGACACCATAGAGTTTAATTTAGAAATACAGATTTTAGCATTTGAAATACACCCATTATCTGGAGCTCAACTGACTGACAATGATAAGCACAACATCACTATGTGCATAGTAGGCATAAACATAGTATATAAATACTATTACAACCATGGACAAATTCATTCCTGTTAAGTTAAACCTGTTTTAACTCTTTGCATGCTGGGTAATTTTTTCTTCTGCAACAATTTCAGCCTGCTTCTGTTCTTAAATAAGCTTTTTGCCATTTCTTTTTAAAACAGGGTCAGAGTGTCAAACTATTTGGATCTTGATGAGATGCTGCGTGATGCTGCGTCTCATCTGGATCCAATCTGTCTACACCGATAATAAAGATTCGGCCGCTATAGAGTGCAAAGCGTTATGCCATCTTTTTCAATACTGCAGTTTACAAAACTTTTAAACACAATTTTTCGATTTCTTAACTAATCAAACATTAAACAATTAGGATCCTTATCAGATACAGAGTTTGTTTACATCTGATCTGGTTTCAAGTGCAAGTGTAATTGGATGCATATGATTTTGATCTGGTTTCTATAGAATAAAGACTGCTGACAAGAAATTGTGCTAATGTGCAGATTAAAACTTGAAACTTAAAACTAAGTCTGAAGCAGGAACTTAATATCCATGGCAACTTTGTCATGGCACAAAACCTCCACAGTAACTAATCTGTGTAAAAACACCAGGTAACACTGACACCCAGAATGTGGCAGTGTTTGTGTAAGACACATACAAAACACCCTGTAAAACAATATAGGCTAATAAGGTTGTAGCTTGAAAACTGTAGGAGGAGAAGATGCACAAAGTATGAACCATATAGGTGGCATTACTGAAAAACTCTAACATTACTACCGCTCAACTTATCTAAACATTACTGGTGCTAAATACAGGGTCCAAGGTCATAAAGCGTTTGAGCTGAGTCTGAGTGTGTTCTCAAGCATTTGATTGGTCAGATTTGACCAATCAAATGCTTGAGAACGACTTTAGACTCAACTGAAAAGCTTTATAATCTTGGACCCTGGTAAAACCCTTTACTCCATGCCCTGTTTCTAGTTCAGAGACAGGTGACTACTTAATGTAGATTGAAAGTAAATCCTTCTTTAAGGTAAAATCTGCTAAGATATAGCACGTATTTCTTATGATATATATTCATGACTGTATAAATTGGAACTATTTTCATCAGTGAAAGGGACAAAATAAAGGCATTAAATGTGTATCTATGGAGTAATGGGTTAAAACAAGAGGAAAGTAAAGCAGAAAACCCCTATGGGAGCTTTCTGCATTACTGTTTCCTGCTTAACCCTTTCCCCCATAGAAGCGCCTTTGAGCGAATATGATTTATTCCTCCGCTGAAGAAAATAGTTCCAATTTAATCATTTATGAAGATATATTATAGGGAATAATTTCTATATTCTAGCACATGATAGCTTAAAGCAGGCTGAAAGTAAAGCAGAATGCGCCTTGCATTCTGCTTGACTTTCAATCTGCTTTAACTCTTTGAACCCTAGTCCCGCATATAGGCGTGCTTTTCAAACAGTGTACATGTGAATAGTACACTTGTCCTATGCAAACAGTGAAGACCTTGATCAGAGGGCTCCGAAAGGAGCCCTCTGATCAGGGTCTTCACTGTTTGTCATAATGCCAAACATTCACAAAAACAACCCTTAAAAGTCAGAAATGGACTAGACTAAAATGGAAACTGGAATTGTCCATTTAAAGTTTCAGGGAGGAAAGAGTTAAGAAGTCACCTATCTTCAATACTAGAAATAGACTATCAGGTAAAAGGTTAAAGGAGCAAACTATGTTCAAACACCAATACACTAACGTTCTGTTGAGTGGAGTAGTGGGTTAATTCACAATACTCACATAATGCTCACTTTCTCCCGGGAATAGATGTACGACAGCTATACCAAACATACGACCCCAGGCTGCACCTATCACAAGAGAGGGAATGAAGACTCCACTGGACACATTCAGACCATATGTCATTACACCCAGGAAGAAGAACACTACCACAAACACAAGCAACGTCACTGGCCCAAATGAACCTGAGGACAAACAAAACACACAAAATCATATTGTTTTCCAAAAAATAATTTTGTAAATACAAGGGCTGATGTCTACTGCATCATGGCAGGGCTGCCATAAGTTGATTTCCAAATCTTCTATTTCAAGCACGATTACTTAAAGCAGTTTGAAAGTAAAGAAGAATGCGCCTTAATGCGCATTCTGCTTTACTTTTAGCCTGCTTTAAGCTACCATCTGCTAGGATAAAAATCTGGATAAATGGTAGCCCTGTCATGGCATCTAAATCAGTTTCCAAATTGTTTGAAATAATCTCTGTTCCATCAGTGCCTCATATACAACTGTTTGAAGTTCTTAGTAAAGCAAATTATCCACAAGGTCAGAAGCCCAAGTGGTTAATTTGCAGCATGTCAGAACGACAAACCATATCATCTTAGGCAATAACCAATAATTGAATGAAGATTATTTCCATTCTAACATTTATAGATCACAGCATGATTTATTGCAGAATATACTGTACAACTGGAAAAGAGTGTGTGTTATTCTTGGTGTAGAAATCATGTTGTGGTTTTCTAATACACCACTTAACTTATCTCTATTTATTATGATGAGACACATGTATGTAAACCATAAATATAAAATATGTTTTCTGTTTGTTAAAATCAATCAATCAATTGAAATATAATGTTACATGCCAATGTAGAATTTTTTAATAATACATGTATATAGGAGACCTGACAATGACGGTTTGACTCTGACTCTCAGACTGCATGGCTTACCATATGGATCATGAAGGAGTGCCTTGAGGCAACCCTCTGGAGTGGTTAGAAACAACGTAGATAGGGAATGATGTTGATTCTCTGGACAGTGCATCTGCAACAATCAAGCATAAACATACACTCCAGAATGCAAGAAACCAAAGTTTAAGCCATAATCCCATTGGACACATTTTGAGTAGATAACATTAGTTTCATAAACAAAGAGATTCAACTTCACCAAACTCATTCATTAATCTTATATTTCTATAAATGTTTGTGAAGAGCCTTAATAAGATGAAATCAAACACTGAAGATTGACGTCTATCATTGACAAATGTTTTCTTAACTCTTATCCTATTAAGCAGAATCTGTCTGGTAAAGTTGAACCTCTATTACTGGAACTCGCTTACAACACAAGTATTTCTACATTTGAATTTTGATAACTTGAGATTGATTGATTTCAACATACCCTTATTTCAAAGTTAAAATTTTGCCAAGCCATATTTTAACTGTGAAATATAGGTATGTGGGATTTCAGCAACTTCCAGTTATCACAGTTCAACTGTATTGCAACCCACAATGGTGTGGATTGACATTTTAACAGTAACTATTACCACTCAGCCACACTTTTAAATGAGCTAATGGACAAGAAAATCAATTTAACCCATTACCCCTTAAAAACGCCTTTTTACGCCTCTATTTATTCCTCCACTTAAGAAAATAGTTCCAATTTATACAGCCAAGAATATGTATCAGAAGAAATATTTTCTATATCCTTGCAGATGGTAGCTTAAAGCAGGCTGAAAGTAAAGCAGAATGTGCCTTAAGGCACATTCTGCTTTACTTTCAACCTGCTTTAAGTGGTCACCTGTTTTCAAAGCTAGAAATAGGCTAAGAGGTAATGGGATTGCATTCAATCTTGATTGATAGAAGCAAATTTTGTTGAAACTTAAGAGGGACTTCAACCAACAATTCTATATCCATCCCCTTTTAATATATAATGTATCAGGAAGGCCTCCAGATAAAATGCAATAAATCCAACATTTTTTCCTTCAAGTCAGCACCAAATACTATGGTGTAACTACTCATTAGAATTGTCTCGAAGAAACGATTCTAATGAGTAGTTTCACCATAGGGTTTATAACAGATTTTAGTTTTTGAACTAGAGCTTGTTTTTGAGAAAAAACAGATGTCTCCCCCCTCTTTTGTTAAAATTGTTGCAGCCAAAATTCCAAAACACATGACCATCCTCACATATAGCTGGTACATGTGTAAAAGTTTGAAGTAAATCCCTCAAATAGTGTAGGAGGAGTTAGCTGCACAAGAATTTTTCGCTATATACTCTATGTAAGGAAAAACTACAAAGGGCCATAACTTCTGTTAAAATTGTTGCAGCCAAAATTCCAAACCACTTGACTATCCTCACATATAGCTGGTACATGTGTAAAAGTTTGAAGTAAATCCCTCAAATAGTGTAGGAGGAGTTAGCTGCACAAGAATTTTTCGCTATATACTCTGTATAAGGAAAAACTACAAAGGGCCATAACTTCTGTTAAAATTGTTGCAGCCAAAATTCCAAACCACTTGACTATCCTCACATATAGCTGGTACATGTGTAAAAGTTTGAAGTAAATCCCTCAAATAGTGTAGGAGGAATTAGCTGCACAAGAATTTTAACAGACAGACAGACAGACGGACGGACAGACAGATGGACAGACAGACAGAAAACACAACACCAATATGTCTCCCTCCCCTAAAGGGGGGGGGGGGGGAGACATAAATACTACCCTTCTGGAGCCCTGCGAGGGATAGATGCAGAACAAGACAAATTCAAACAAATCAACAATAAGACAGACATTACCTTTACAGTTATAGTGTATTTATCATATGATGTATTGCTTGTACATGTGAGACCAATAATCATCATGTAAATCAGACATACAGACATTACCTTTACAGCTATAGTATATTTATCATATGATGTATTGCTTGTACATGTGAGACCAATAATCATCATGTAAATCAGACATACAGACATTACCTTTACAGTTATAGCATATTTATCATATGATGTATTGCTTGTACATGTGAGACCAATAATCATCATGTAAATTAGACATACAGACATTACCTTTACAGTTATAGCATATTTATCATATGATGTATTGCTTGTACATGTGAGACCAATAATCATCATGTAAGACAGACATAGACATTACCTTTACAGTTAAAGCATATTTATCATATGATGTATTGCTTGTACATGTGAGACCAATAATCATCATGTAAGACAGACATAGACATTACCTTTACAGTTATAGCATATTTATCATATGATGTATTGCTTGTACATGTGAGACCAATAATCATCATGTAAGACAGACATAGACATTACCTTTACAGTTAAAGCATATTTATCATATGGTGTGTTGCTTGTACATGTAAGACCAATAATCATCATGTAAGACAGACATAGACATTACCTTTACAGTTAAAGCATATTTATCATATGGTGTGTTACTTGTACATGTGAGACCAATAATCATCATGTAAGACAGACATACAGACATTACCTTTACAGTTATAGCATATTTATCATATGGTGTGTTACTTGTACATGTGAGACCAATAATCATCATGTACTTCAGACATACAGACATTACCTTTACAGTTATAGCATATTCATCATATGATGTATTGCTTGTACATGTGAGACCAATAATCATCATGTAAGACAGACATACAGACATTACTTTTACAGTTATAGCATATTTATCATATGGTGTGTTACTTGTACATGTGAGACCAATAATCATCATGTGAGACAGACATACAGACATTACCTTTACAGTTATAGCATATTTATCATATGGTGTGTTACTTGTACATGTGAGACCAATAATCATCATGTAAATCAGACATACAGACATTACCTTTACAGTTATAGCATATCTATCATATGGTGTGTTGCTTGAACATGTGAGACCAATAATCATCATGTCAGACAGACATACAGACATTACCTTTACAGTTATAGCATATTTATCATATGGTGTATTGCTTGTACATGTGTTGAGACCAATAATCATCACAAAGGCTACAACCCCAGTAACAGCGGCCACCAGGCCAGACTCCATCACCTGCAGCCACCGTAGCTTGATATATCTGTAAATAAAATATACAGTCATAATCATTCTTGTTATAACCCATTACCCAAACAATATGCTGTCGGATGAGTAAAAACTGGGAAACTTCTATAATTCTATACTACTTTACTTACACACTTCTTCCTTTACTAAATGTTGTACTCTTAACTCTCAAACTTGTTTATTATGTACATGTATAACGTCATGTATAATGACATAAAGACGCACAACATCTTGGCGGTGGCGCTCGGTGTTACACATTCCCGACATATGCCTTTTTAAACCATTAATTTATGCCTCCACTGAAGAAAATAAAGAGTGTAAAATGTTCCAGACCACAAACAAAACTATTTACTTTCAACCTGCATTAAGCTACCATCTGCTAGGACATAGGAAATAATTCATAAGGGTGCATATTCATGACTGTACAAAGTGAACTTTTTTCTCCAGTGAAAGATAAAGGCATATTTATGGAGTAATGGGTTAAGTGTTAGCCTGCTTTCAAAGCTAGAAACAAACTAGGGGGTAGTGGATAAAGTACAAGCCACAAATACTCTAAAACAGTTTCCATGGCAAATAGAATAAATTGACAAATACTGATGAGTTTGTTTTTTCTGTCTTTAACTTGTTAGCTTATTACTTTAAATACAATTACATTACCTCATCCAATAAACTAACTTAATCCCTGGAAAGAACATTTTAAACAATACAGCAGTTTGATTGATGTCAATGTTTACCTCCACTATCTTATTGTGTGTTTAAATATAGAAATTATTGCATTCTGAGTGCTCTAAAACTAAATTAATTCAAGATAAGACCTAGTTAAACATGGTATAAAAAGCTTAACAAATATACAACCCTAGCGACTAGTATACTAGTCATTTACAAACAGTGTACTTGTGCAGGGTATACTTGCCCCATGCTAACAGTGTAGACCCTGATCAAAGGGCTCCTGCAGGAGCCCTCTGATCAGGGTCTGTACTGTTTGTCATTATCTAATCAATTGTTAAAATCACCTTTAAATAGTATAAAATGGACTAGATTTAATTGGAAATTGGTTTTTTCTATTCAAATTTCAATGGTTTAATAATCAGAAACATAAAGTTCACTTGACGCTGACTATGCTTCAACTCTCCAAATGGATTCTTCCCTTTTCTACACAATGATTAGTTTACACTCACTGTTGACAAGATATGAGCTGAATAAAAATTAAACATTTTGAAAATGCAAAGTAATTTTCAAATGTAGTGTAGACCCAAAACAGCCATCATGTTTGGAAATGCAGCATGGGACCTTACATTGGGCTCCCCTGCCCAATGCCATAGCGAATATATGATCTTATTAAAGTTCACTCAAACCTGTGGTAGGTGACCAATCATAATGATGGCAGCTTTATCCGGGACAAAAGTGAAGCAGCAAGCTCAAGTAAGAGCTTTCTGCTTTACTGTTGTTCTGCATTAAACATTCACCTGTCTTTTAAGGTGTCCATGCTTTTGATAAGATTTGTTGCAAAATACAAGTTTGAACTAAACATTATAATCAATGGGGCCCTACCGCATTACAGAGTTATCCCAATTTTCATCACGAGTTAACTCCCCTGATAAGGAAAAGGGTGTTTCCGGTTTAGTTAACGCATCATTGAGACGGTGTCGATAACGGTCATAAACGATTCGGAAAAGAATAGATCGAATGCGGTTTATTAGTTTGATACCTATATCTATATGCAGTAGTGCTGAAACGATTACCCGGGTAACCGGTAACGGTTATGAAATGCCGATTAACCGGTTACAAAGTCGGTAACCGGTTACTCGGAAGCCATTTTGTATAACAAAAGTGAAGCCCCATTTGTCGGAAGCTGCAGCCTTCAGATATGTTTTCCGTTCGCTTGAAGTATTTTACTCTAAGATATACATGATATTTAAGTTTTAAAATACAGTAGCATGTTGATTGATAAGGGTAGGGCGTTTCCTGATACATGTATTTGTAAACGTGTATCCGGAGCTCAATACACAAAACAATGCCGTCAACATGTGTGTACAATTCAATATATACTTTTTCAGGTGTTCTCAACACTGAATACTCGCTGCATCGGCATCGTGTGATTTTTATTTTAAGTTGAGTTAAAGAACCCTTATTTCACCTGTCTTTACAATAAATGCCGATTGAACAGTTTTAATTTACAACAAACTTGTCTTCGAAATATTGTTCCCTTCGCTAATTTGACAGTTGAACTTGACACGCTTACTAACCTTCTGACCTCGAAATATTCGGTTTGCTTTGGATTTCTACCCTAGTAGCTATATATGACGTTCGTGTAGGGAAACGTAAATCAGGGTTTCCAGGAACAGCCGCATGTCAATTTCAAATATATTTTTAGACCACCCAATCAAAAACGATAAAATTATAAAACCCGGTTAGCTGAATCTACACTTCAATCGGATCGTCTCATATTTTGCCAAGGTTTAAAATAAGACAAGAATTTAATGGGACCAATTAATTATCTATACCACAATGCGGGATCTGTCTTCATATTCGGCCGCGCGTTGTGTGTGAAGTTATTATTATTTTACAAATGCAACTTATTTAGAGAAGACGTCGAATAGCTGCTTTTTAAACGATTTATTGATCAACAGATTCATAAAGTATACATGTAAGTTCATTTTATAAGATCAATTCTTCTTTTCTCTTTGAAATTTATTAAAGACCTACGTCGGCATGGTAAAATAGTTAGAAAAAAGAATAACATCCATAAACAATTCTTTGGCACCAAGACTTTATTATTGTATTATCGTTTACACACGCAAACGGTCTCCAAATTTGTAAATGTTTATAGGTAAAACAGTTGAACGTTACCGTGTACACGTGCAACGTCCGACCCTTACTGACTAATGATGTGTCAGATTGCATATTAAAGTTACGATTAACCGGTTAACCCCGGTTACGAGCAACGATTAACCGGTTACAAATTTCTGGTAACCGTTTCAGCACTAATATGCAGTCATGCTCCCGTGTATCCCTATGTATTTTAATGTATTAATTTTGTTTAATGTCAAATGCGACGGTTATTTATTTCATCGTTTTTAGCAAACCGAAAGTAGCACTGATCATACTTTTTCTATATAACAAAGAAGCTGACTTTTAACATACTTAACAGACACAGGTTTTCACCTCGGTAAAAGAACGTTAACATGGATTAAAAGTAGATCCTGATCAGATGGTTACTATATAGGAAACAGTCTCTATAATCAATGACTGTCCTCTCTGGTTCTTAAATGACATTATAGGTCTATAAATGCTGCCTATTACAGGTGAAAAAGGGGATATTTATTATGACATTACCGGTATTAAACATAAACTTTGTATTATTCAGTTATTAATAATGACATGAATATTCATTAGGCAAAGGGTTAAACTGATCTTTTAAAATATGTTGAATGGTAAACAGTTTCTTCAAATATGTATATTTTGTTTGTCCATTATATACCAGCAGATTTTAGTTGACAGAAATTTCATAGAAATAGTTCAGTCTGTCATGCTCATAGCGCACATGGAGTTCACCTCTCAAGGCTTCTGCCCAGGGGCCATAAAGCGCAAAGCATCATCACAACTAACAACAGGAAGTAACCAATTAGCTAGAAATCGAATTGTATACTGACCCCCCACTGGGGTGCAGCTGCTGTCCCATAAGTGTCATCTCTGCTATGACAAGCCATAAAACGGAAGCTTAAGTCTTGGGTACACAGGCTGGAATCAAAACACACCAAACTATTATTTTTTTATAGGATCCACATTGTTATTCATGTGGGGAATAAATTTTAATCTCCTATACCATGCACTCCTTCATGTGCAAAAGCTTAACCCATTACCCCCATCATTATGCCTTTTACTCCTTTAATGAATTCCACCTTCATAAGCAACTAAATCCTCTTCATGCACTAAGCAGTCATAATTATGAAACATAGGTGATATTTTATGTCGTAGTGGGTGGTGCCTTAAAGCAGGATTAAAGTAAAGCATGGTGCACCTTAAGGCGCATTATGTTTTACTTTCAACCTGCTTTAAGAGGAGACCTATATTCAATACTTAACACGGGCTGTGGGGTAATTGGTTAAGGTAATGGGTAAACCCATTACCCGATCGCCTGTTCCTACCTGGAAAGACAGGTGTCCATTAAAGGTAGATTGAAAAGTACATGCTACTTTACTTTCAGCTTGCTTTAAGCTACCATCTGCTAGGATATTCAATGTTTTTAATGTTGCACATTCATGCTAATAAAAACTTTGAATTAGAACTCTTTCCTTCAATGGAGGCATAAACCAAAGGCGTATTTAAAGGGTTAATAGGAAATACATACCGTTTTAACAACATAAATACTTTAGAACCCCTCTCCTATCATTAAATGTGTACTCTATTGAAAACTCAATGTTGAAAGTAAAGCATGTATTCCATCGTTTTAGTAGATTAAAACTTTATTTCTGTTGATCTTTTACCAGTTCACTAATTATAATAGGCTTAAAACACTATCATTTATAAAAAGTTTGGAACCAGATAAGATGCAGCATATATACTAACAGGCTGATCAGGGGTAGAACTGTTTCACACTCATATATGTTTTAAGTCAAAATTGATATCATGTTCTAAACTTTAATCAAGAAAGTAGGCAGTAATTTTTTTTTTAATATTAACCCTTATCATGCTATTAGCATAATTGATCATTCCTACGGTATTTTTCCTTATTTAATCAGCTAAAGTAATAAATTAAATGATAGGTATTCATAGCGGGTAGGGTTTATGGTTGATTAACAGCAACCAGAATGTGCTATGACACATCCATGTAACGGGGTTTAACCCTTTACCCAATAGATGGTATTAGTTTTGAAGATAGGTGACCCCTTAAGGCAGGTTAAGGTACATTCTGCTTTAAGCTATCATCTGCTGGAAGGTATAACATATTTATTGAGGTGCAGATTGATGACTTATTTTAATAAACATATGAATAAATGATATGCATAGAACGGTATATCTATGGAAGTTTTTGTAAGTTTTATTGTAGGTAAAGTAAATGCATGTCTTAATTCTATTTTTGAACAATATGAGAGATTGTGCTTTCAATAATGTATAGCCAGGTTCTACTGTATATAATATAAACTCTACACTAACAAGCAGACGATCTCCTCAAATTCGTGTTTGAGGATAAAGGATTTTCGATACTATGTGTACTTCACTATTGAACCGGAAACAACCGCTCATTCAGGGGGCGCTACTCTTATCACACTTTCCATGCGGGGTAACTCTGTATATCGGTAGGGCCCCATTAATCCATCCTTGTTCAATAATATAAACAGTTTGTATACATACTTTTTCCTGAAAACTGTGAGCTTATAATTGAGCACAACAAAAGCAGCACCAACTAAACCACCTGAAAATACACAAAACATATACATGTACACATTTCTTACATGCTTCTTGTACAATAATGTCAATTTTTAAGGTCTAGTAATAAACTGCATTAACCCTTTACCCCATACCATATTTCTAGTTTTGAAGAAAGGTTATGGCAGAATGCGCATTCAGGTGACCACTTAAAAGCAGGCTGAAAGTAAAGCATAATGTACCTTAACCCTTAGCCCTCCAAATAAATTGTCGTCTGCTATATTTCTCGTCTGCTTCAAGTTTCAAAGTGCTTCAAAGTTGCTCAAAATTGCTGAAAATGTTGTCCGAGTGTCAAACAGCTTGGATCCGGATGAGACGCCGAGTTACTCGGCGTCTCATCCGGATCCAAGCTGTTTGCATATGGAGCTATAGTCGTGAGTGGCAGGCTAAGGGTTAAGGCACATTCTGCTTTACTTCCAGCCAGCTTTAAGCTACCAGCTGCTAGGATATAAAAAATATTTTTTATGGTACATAATCATGACTGTATAGAGTCAATCTATTTTTGTCATTGGAGGAATAAATTTAAGGCTTAAAATTTCTTTCTATGGAGTAATGGGTTAAGGAAATTCTTATCAATTTCAAGTGAAATAAAATATATCTGAAATTCACAGGGCTTAATTATGTAATAGATACACGACGGGTTTCGCCTTACAAGTGTAGGGTATTGAATCGTAATAAGACTGTTTTGCAAGGACGGCAACAAATTGTCCGAGGCGAAGCCGAGGACATATTTGTTGTTCGTCCGAGCGAAACAGTCTTATTACGATTCATACCCTACACTTTTAAGGCGAAACCCGTCGTGTATCTGACTTAAACGTAGATTTTAATAAATATCTTACACCTAGTCAATAATGATTGCGGTCAATGTAATATAGCAAATTAATATATCTATTTCTAAACTATTAAAATTCACGTAAACCAACTATTATTTTCATTGGTCCTTTTTATACTTTGCACGAACATTCCGTGCAGCCTGTGTGCTGGGTCATGCCGTAAAATATACTACTACGTATTTATTTATCTGCGCTCAGAATGAGTATTCAGCTAGTATAAGGTAAGCGCTGTATTTAACAATTTAGATGACATCTTTTTTTAAGCATTTAGTTTTAAGGTCAATAAATATTTTATCATTTTAGCCCGATATAATTCCTTTTCCGCTCCTTATAACCAAACCAAGGACCAGATATTTTTCTCCTGAACAGGCACACTATTAAATAGCGTTGTTTACTCTTGCACTGTCATATTGTCGTCTGCTTTGAAATTGAAATGCACTTATTTTCCAACGCAAAGTTTCGGGATTTGATTGCACGAATCAAGTGTCTATCAGTTTGGATCCTGTTCAAACGCTGAGTTACTGTGTGTTTGATATTGATCCAAACTATTTGCAAAAGTTCGTTATCCCTTATCGTGCTGAATTGCCGTCTGCATCAAACTTATCGTCTGCGGAGAATCTCAAAATCTTTCTTATGCTTTCCAAATTGAATCAAAAATGAAAATCAGTGCCAAACATTTGGATCCAGATCACATGCCGCGTTACATGGGGTCTTCTATGGATCTAAACTGTTTCCAAATGTTAGACAAGCGGTACTCACAGTGGAAAAACGTTATTCTTCCCCAATAAACGCGTTTGACGCTTAAACTATATTTTCCATTGCAAACATTTTGGAACCAGATCAGACGCCGGGTAACCCGGCGTCTGATCAGGATTCAAATTGTGTGCCACTCAGATGAAAAAAGATGATGAAAAATGTAAAAAAAAAAGTTATTATTTTCTAGAAATCTACATTTTGTGTTTTGCGTTTGCGTTTCGATTGCGTTTAAACGGGAAAGAATTACGTTTTCTCCACTGTAGCATAACAAGGGTTACCTCGTCAATTCCCGGGCAGTGCAAGAGCTAAACCGGTGACCGCATGCTCACCACGTGCACCACGCCCGTAAAAAGTATCCGGTAACAGAAAGTAAAACTGTCCGGTAACGGGAAAAAGTGTCCGGTATCAGACGTAAGAGGACACTTTTTGAATAGCTTTGCGGGGGGTATCTGCGTATAAAGTATGAAATATCAAGCTCTGTGCTTAAAAATTTTGAACAGGCAGATTCAGGTCACTTAATTTAAAAGACTGTTTAGAACTCATCCAGAGGACAATCGTGCTAGATTTCATTCACTTCCATCCTATAGTTACAGAAAAAATATTTGGGAAAAAAATTGAATGGACATGTGGGTTCCAGACAAGACGTAGAAAACTGAACAAATTCAACATTTTCTCACTAATTTTAGCATCAAATCCTATAGTATTACTACTCATTAGAATCGTCTCGAAGAGACGATTCTAATGAGTAGTAACATTATAGTGTTTAATGCAGTCAGAAACATTTTATTTTTTCAAATACTTCCTCTTGTCTGAAGCCCGGTCATACACACAGGTAGACGTCTACTGAGGAGTGATTACAATAGCTCATCTTGAGCAATCTCCTACACGGTACTTTTGTCCAGGAAAAACAAAAGCGATACTTTGTTGTATTTATACTTATATTTACCTACAACAGCCATCACCAGAAACACAGGGATTTCAATTAAGTCAAAGGACAAATGCTGCAAAGAAAAGAAAACAATTACAGTTAAAACCATTACCTATAGCCTGATTCTAGAATGAAGATAGGTAACCACTTAAAGCAGGTTGATATTAAAGCAGAATATGCTTCAAGATGCATTCTGCTTTAACCCTTTACCTGATTTAGCTTATTTCTAGTATTGAAGATAGGTGACCATTTAAAGCAGGCTGAAAGTAAAGCAGAATGCCCCTTAAGGCGCATTCTGCTTTACTTTCAGCCTGCTTTAAGCTTCCATCTGCTAGAATATAGAACATATTCCCTATACTATATATTCATGAATAATTAAATTGGAACTATTTTCTTCAGCGTAGTAATAAATCATATCCGCTAAAAGGCTCTTCTATGGAGGAAAGGGTTAATTAAGTGGTCACAGCTGTCTTCAAAACTAGAAACATGCTATGGGGTAAAGGGTTAATGAAATACAAGCTCTGTAAGGAGCTATTTGCATTAATTTTGTTCTGGATCATAGAGGAGTAATCAATCCTAATTTCAGAGATTGCTATGTTTATTGAGTGGTCACTGTACGCTCATCTGGATCCCAACTGTTTGCAAAAGTAGTACTATTTCACAGTTAGCATACAAAGACTGAAACCCTCTTTCAAGCTTGAGAGTTTGCATTGTTCACAAGGGGTATTTAACCCGTTACCCCATAGCCTGCTTCTAATTTTGAAGATATGTGACCACTTAACCTATTACCCAATGGTCTGTTTCCGGTTTTGAAAATAGGTGACCACTTATGGCACTTAAAGAAGGTTGAAAGTAAGGCAGAATGTGCCTTAAGGTTTTACTTTCAGACTGCTTTAAGCTAACATCTGCTAAAATATTGAAAATATCTTCAATCATACATATTTATGAATATATAAATTGCAACAATTGTCTGCAGTTGAGGAAAAAAATTAAGGTGTAAAAAGGTGGATTTATGGGGTAATGGGTTAAAGCAGGTTGAAAGAAAAGCAGAATGCGCCTTAAGGTGCATTCTGCTTTACTTTCAGCCTGCTTTAAGCCATCATCTGCTAGAATTTAGAAAATATTTGTATAGAAATATATTCATGATTGTAAAAGTTGGGTCTATTTTCTTTAGTGGAGGAATAACTGAAAGGCATAACAAGGCGTTTTATGGGGTAATGGGTTAAACAGGATTATACAGTAGACAATATTACAGTAAAGTGTCTATACTTACAGGGAAGACATTAAATCTGACAAGACCAGGGGCAGATAACTGATTCGGTGTCCCATGGAAGGCGCTGAGCAAAAAGTTGGTGAAGAAGCAGGCAATCATGGCTGAAAAAAACTAAACAACGAAGCATTACTTTACCATGTGCTCCTTCTTGCATCTCTCTTGATGTCATTCTGTGATCAAGGTGCTTATCCCATTTTACCATAGCCTGTTTCTAGACAGGTGACCAGGTAAACCAGGTTGAAAGTAAAGCAGAATGCACCTTGAATTCTGCTTTACATTTAGCCTGATTTAAGATACCATCTGCTAGCATATACAAACATTTTCTTATTGTATGACTGTATGAAGTGGAACTATTTTCTTCAGTGGAGGAAGAAATTATAGGTGCAAAAAGGTGTATTTAGGCAATAATGGGTTATACAGTAAAACCTTCACTCAGCATTATTGTGATTGTGAAAGACAGGTAACACCTTAACCCTTTGAACCCTAGTCCCGCATATAGGCATGCTTTTCAAACAGTGTACATGTGAATAGTACACTTGTCCTATGCAAACAGTGAATACCCTGATCAGAGGGCTCCAAAAGGAGCCCTCTGATCAAGGTCTTCACTGGTTGTCACAATGCCAAACATTGACAAAAACAACCCTTAAAAGTCAGAAATGGACTAGACTAAAATGGAAACTGGAATTGTCCATTTAAAGTTTCAGGGAGGAAAGAGTTAACCAATTTACCCAATAAATACACCATTTTAAGCCTCTAATATATCCCTCAACTGAAGAAAATAGTTCCAATTTATACAGTTGTGAATATTTAACTTTCGAAATAATTTCTATATTGCTTAAAATGGGACTACACATATTTTCTTCAGTGGAGGAATAAGTTAAAGGCGTAAAAGGCAAATTTATGAAGTAATGGATTAATGGTTTCTTAACTCCAGATTGATTGTTTATGGTAAACAAGCTGAATTTGTATTACATCTAACCATATCAAATCAGCAGTTTGGTCATCTTGGGACTTATTTGTGAACAATTGATCTATCTGTCTGCAATTCTGAGATAGACTTTGTATGCAAATTGTAATTTAGTGATGTCCCATGTCAACCACAGACACAAAATACTTTTTTATTATATTCAAGGCAGCAGGCTGCTAAAAGCAAGGTCAAAGTAAAGCAGCAAACTCCTGTTGAAACTTTCTGCTTTATTTCCATCCTGTTTTAAGCAGCTACCTTTCTACATTGTCATCAAAGAGTCAGCACATGAGTATTTTTAACCATTCACTCCATAAAAGCACCTTTTAGCACATCTAATTCATTCCTCCAGGGAAGAAAATAGTTCCAATTTATACAATTATTAACATGTACCATAAGAAATATTTTCTATATCCTAGCAGATGGTAGCTTAAAGCAGGCTGAAAGTAAAGCAGAATGCACCTTAGGGTGCATTCTGCTTTACTTTCAACCTGCTTTAAGTGTTGACTTGTCTTCAAAACTAGAAACAGGCTATGGAGTAAATGGTTAATAGTTTGACCATACTGTACTTCCTATTAGGCAGGTCTGCTAACTCTATAAATATTCAGTGATGAAAAAGGGATGATCAGTCTGATTAGTTTTAACAAATTATCCAATTGCCTGTATCTAGTTTTGAAGCCAGCTGACCAATAGAAGCAGGTTGTAGGTAAAGCAGAATGTGCTTTAGGGAATATTCTGCTCTAATTTCAGTCTGCTTTAAGCTATAATCTGCTAGGATACAGCAACTTTTTCTGATGGTGCATATTCATGACTTTATAAGTGTAACACTTTTCTTCAGTGGAGGAATAGATTATAGGTGTTAAAATGCATTTTTATGGACTAATGGGTTAACCCATTACCCCAATAAATACGCCTTTCTATGCCTTTGATATTTTCCTCCACTATAGAAAATTATTCCACGTTAAACAGTCATGAATATGTACCATAATGAAAATTTTTCTATATCCTAGTAGATGGTAGCTTAAAGCAGACTAAAAGTAAAGCAGAATGCACCTTAATGTGCATTCTGCTTTACTTTCAACACGCTTTAAGTGGACACATGTCCTTAAAACTTGAAACAGGTATGGAGTAGCAGGTTAAGACAGGAGGATGCTAGGACGAAACTAGCAACCTATCCCATCATTAGGCTCAATAAAAGATTTTGCAGTTTGAATAGGATCATGCAAAATAGTCACTTACAACTCTCCATGTTAATTCCTGGCTCCAGAAACTTGCTGCCTCCTCCACAGAAAATAGTGTTCCCCCTACTGGAGCCCCAAAGGCAGCAGATACCCCTGAGGCAGCCCCTCCAGATACAAAATCCCTGATCTCATGGTCATCCCTAAACCCCTCGTACACCTGGAAAACACAATAAACAATTTCACATCTTTGTTTTGCAAAAAAAAACAAGAGTTAAAAATAATGTATACCTGTCTTCGAAAAAATCATAGATGCGCAGATTATGCTGGCCAAAAACGAACAACCTGACGATTAAATGTACAGTGCTCCATCTCTCCAACAACAACTTATGGTAGACAAAGATTGTGTGTGTTGTTCAGAGGGAGTTGTTATACTATAGGGAGGGAAATTAGCTTATATTTGCAAATAACTTGAATCCAGATCAGAATCCGCATAATTAAAACTGTTTGTCACTCATCATTAAGGGTTTTTTTCTGTCAAAATGTCCAATGTGTGACTTTGAGAAAAACAGCAAACGACAATTTTAAGCAGACAATATTGCAGACGTGAAAAGGTTTGACATAATTGTCTTCTTTTGGGAACAGCGGCAAGTGTTGTTCTGAGGAGGGAATCGTTGTTTGGAGGGTCGTGGTCGTGAGTGAGCACTGTATTATTATAATAAGAATTAAATTGAATTGAATTGAATAAGAGCTAGTATTAAATCCAACTAGTATGTTGTTAATATTATAAATCCATAGACGCAGCCATTATTATGTGACATCATTTTTCTCTCTCCAAATTTGATTGGTTCGTTTAAATGTGCACTCAGAATCTATTGGGAGTGTCCATCAACATTCATACATTGTCGACAATTTGTTAAGCACGAGATGAGTTAACCATTTCAACATTATGCAGTCATAAGAATGCACCATAAGAAATATTTTCTAATCCAAGCAGAAGGTAGCTTAAAGCAGGTTGAAAATAAGGCACATTCTGCTTTACTATCAACCTGCTTTAAATGGTCATCTGTTTTCAAAACTAGAAACAGGCTATCGGAGTGTTAGCCCACTACCACACAGCTTGTTTCAAGTTTTGAAGATAGTTGACTGCTTAAAGCAGGCTGAAAGTAAAGCAGAATGCACCTTAGCCACATTCTGCTTTACTTTCAGCCTGTGTTAAGGTATCATCTGCTAGAATCAAGAAAGTATTTCTTATGATACATAATCATGACTGTACAAATCGGAGCTATTTTCTTCAGCCGAGGAATAAATTAAAGACGTAAAAAGGTGTATCTATGGGGTAATGGGTTAAACTGTTTGTAAAAGTCAGGGAATCTAGTTAACTAAATCAATAGTCAATTTCATTTTAAAATTGCAACTGTGTCTGCTTCTGAAAGAGAAAGCTTTCAATATGAACCCTTATTCTACCAGACATGAATTGCAAGTATGGCATTTTCAAATGATTGAGATCCAGATAAGAAATTGAATCAAGGCATCTGATCTTGATCTACACTGTCGACAATCATAATTATTATTCAAGTTTCTTGAGTTTAACACTTATTTTGCAATAACTACGGTCTACAGATTAAAAGCAGTATAACTCTTACCCTGCTAGCGGCAAATATGACTGCCACAGTGATAACCTTTGCAAACAGTTTGGATCCAGATGAGACGCCGCATTATGCGGCGTCTCATCAGGATCCAAACTGTTTGCTATTCTGATCCTGTTTTGAAAATAAATTGAGAAAATTCTATTTTTAAGAAAAGTAGCAGACGACAATTGATGCAGACGAAATAATTACCCAGCATGCAAAGAGTTGATTTGGGGTTAAAACAACTATACATTTAGGATCATCTTCCTTTTTCCATTTCAAACTGTCAGAATTATGACAACTACATACAGACAAAACTCTCAGACAGCTCTCCTACACAGTCTCCGTTTCAACTTCTTCAAGGACATAATATTGCCTCATAAATGCTTTTATCATAATCTGCTTTTATTTCTTAAGTTTGTTTTATAAGGATTGTGACTGAAGAAACATCATTAAGAGTATTAATTAACTCTTTCCTCCCTGAAACTTTAAATGGACAATTCCAGTTTCCATTTTAGTCTAGGACATTTCTGACTTTTAAGGGTTGTTTTTGTCAATGTTTGGCATTATGACAAACAGTGAAGACCCTGATCAGAGGGCTCCTTTCGGAGCCCTCTGATCTGGGTCTTCACTGTTTGCATGGGACAAGTGTACTATTCACATGTACACTGTTTGAAAAGTACGCCTATATGCGGGACTAGGTTTCAAAGGGTTAAACAGTTTCGGTCCTGGTGCTGAATTACTCTGTATCTGATCTGAATCCAAATTGTTAACTCTTTCAACACCATGGACCTGTTTAAAATATATACTCATTATATTTGAAAGCAGTATAGACCCTGATCAGATGGCTCCTATAGGAGTCCTCTGATCATGGTCTACACTATTTTCTAATTTAGACTAGTTTTTGTTAAACTACCCAGAATTCCAAGTAGACTGGTTCATGTTTTGAAGGTCATGTATACATGTCACTACAAGTAAATGGGTTAACCCTTTACCACATAGCCTGTTTCTAGTTTTGAAAACAGGTGATTACTTAAAGCAGGTTGAGAGTAAAGCAGAATGTGCCATAAGGTGTATTCTGCTTTACTTTCAGCCTGCTTTAAGCTACCATCTGCTGGAAAATAGAAAAAAATTCTTATGATATATATTCATGACTGTATAAATTGGAACTGCATGTATTTACTCCAGTGGAGGAATAAATTGAATGTGCTAAAAGACGCTTCTATGGGGGGAAAGGGTGAAACACAGAGGGTTAATTGACTCAAGATCAATAGGCCAATCTAAAACACTGACCTAATTACAAGCCTAGAGTACTGTCTGACATTCGTGATTTCTTGAGAAGTTTCTGCTTAATTGAATGTTTATTACATGGTTTTCACTTAATCAATGACAAGTATGACAAAACTATCAATTTCAAAGCATACTATTAACCCTTAGCCCGCCAAATAAATTGTCGTCTGCTATATTTCTCGTCTGCTTCAAGTTTCAAAGTTGCTCAAAATTGCTAAAATGTTGTCCGAGTGTCAAACAGCTTAGATCCGGATGAGACGCAGAGTTACTCGGCGTCTCATCCGGATCCAAGCTGTTTGCATATGGAGCAATAGTCGTGAGTGGCAGGCTAAGGGTTAAAGCTGATAATCTTACAATATGCTTAACCCTTGCAGCAAATATTTTTGTATACCAAATAAACTTTTAACCCATTACCACACACTATCTACTTTTTAAGGCAAGTGACCACTCCTTCATGCACATTCTGCTTTACTTTCAGCCTGCTTTAGTCTGATTGGATAAAGAAATTATTTATATAGGTGCATTCCATGACTGTATACATTGGAACTACATGTATTACTTTCTTGGAGAAATGAATAAGAGGCATAAAAAGGTAAATTTATGGAATAATGGGTTAAAGCTGATAGACTTGGTTTCTTAAACTTCTTCCCACATAAATACACCTTTTTTAGCCATTTATTAATTCCTCCACTGATGAAAATAGTTCCTTTTTATATAGTCAATAATTTTATGCAGCAGTTATGTAATGCAAGAAATGTTTATTATATTCTAGCAGAACTGATGGTAGCTTAAAACAGGCTGAAAGTCTTAAGCTGCACATTCTGCTTTACTTTCAACCTTTAAGTGGTCACTTGTCTTCAGAACTAGAAACAGGCTATGGGGTTAAGGGTTAAAAGAAACCTGAACGGATGGACAGATAGATGGTGCGCAATAACACATGCTCACCTTGAGCATATTAGTTAAGATGACCTTCAAGAGGTCTGACATTTTGTCAAAAGTGAAATACATGTACAATCAATGTTCCACTTATATTTTGTCTGTGTTGAGGAGAGGGTCTCTAAAAGCATCATGCTTCCAGCCCAATCTTTTTGTGTTTTTAAAGTTAAAATCAATAAAATTTGTTTAACCCTTTCTCCTATAGAAGTGCCTTTTAGCATACATTTGTACTCAGTTTATTCCTCCATGTATTCAGTCATGAAAAGGTATAATAAGGAATATTTTCTCTATTCTAGCAGGTGGTAGCTTAAAGCAGGCTGAAAGTAAAGCAGAATGCGCCTTAAGGCGCATTCTGCTTTACTTTCAACCTGTTTTAAGAATTCACCCATTTTCAAAACTAGGAACAGGCTATGGGGTAATGGGTTAAACTAAATGCAAACTTACTGAGACTCTCTTCTTTCGACACAGTCTGACTCGGCCTTTGCCCAAAGCAGCTGCTATAATACTACCTGAGTGAGCCATGGGGCCTTCCTGTGAACAATAAATGCATGGTTAGTACTCTGGAAGAGAAGACACATTTTGATTTTAAGAAAACAAATAAGCATGTACAGTAAAACCTCTCTATTATGACCACTAAAAAGAAGGCTACTTGACTGTATACAAGAGAGGTGACAGCTTAAAGCAAGGTAAACGTAAAACAGGAATCTCCTAAAGGAGCTTTCTGTTTTACGTTTACCTTGCTTTAAGCAGTTGCCTGCTTTAAATCCCTAATTATGAGCACAATGTAATGGTTGTAATAGAGAGGTTTTACTGTATTCTATAAAATGTATCATATAACCTCTGTTAAGTAGCCACTCATGATTAAGCCACGGGAACCTTCAAAGACAAGTAATTGCTTAATGTGGGGCCAAATATAATGCAGAAAGCTCATTACTTTTTTCTGCATCAACTTATAAGCCTACTAACTAATCATGTTTGAAGTAGCTGTTTAACACAGGTTTTACTGTAAATTATAAGCAGCCAGAAAGAAAGCGCAAAGCCCTTGCGGGACCTTTCTGCTTTACTTTCAGCATGCTTTCAGAAGTCACCTGCTTTAAACATTGACAACATGCCCTTATGGAAAATGCAAACATTTTTTCTTGATATTTCACTTCAAACAAATTAATTTGAATGTCATTTCTAGTAATTTTAAGAAAAGAAAATGTTTGCATGCCTCCCCTATGTGACCATGACCTGTAAATAACATTTAAAGACATCAGGCCATTCCTTTCATCGATTCCCCCCTCATTGTTCTCACTTGGTGTGAAAATACAGGTAGATCACGTGAAAATTGCTCAGGTAACGGCTCAGCCATCTGAAGCTTTGAATAGAGGCCCTTACATAATAGATCTCAATAGGTTTTTCAATGGGTTTTACTAACCAAGCTATCAAATATTAGGTGCGGGCCTCACATGAGACGCCTGAATGATTCTTTGCCTAGACGCTAGCCGAGTAAGTGCATGGGCTCCATGCTTTGACTCAAACTTTCTAGGTGCTAGGTGTTACCACCCAAGCTTGGTCATGTAATGTCTTTAACATAACTTGCACTGATCTCAATGAACTTCTAGAGTTGAGTATGTACACATACCTAATACGAAGTCTCTTTCACAAGTACATCTAGTTCCAAAATTATAGCCAAAGTTAAACACACTTTCTGCCAAAAATAATATGCCCCCAGACTATATTGCGCTGAGGCATAAAAAGAGCAAAGAATTCAGAAAATTCCTATGCATACTGTTTGGATCTAGGTAAAACACATCATAACTCAGTGGCTGATCAGGATCCAAACTGCTTGTCCCTTGGTTTGCATGTATATACATGCAGCGGAAGCCATTTTTTTTAGCACGTGACATTTATTCTAACAAAGCAAAATGAGCTAAAGATATCAATTGTCACTTCAAGTGTAGAAAATAGACAGTTTTTGCTTTATTTACATCAAAATGTGTTTTAAAATGCATGGCAAGTCACATAAATCATGATTATGATGTACTTTACGGAGTACAGTTTTTTGTCCATAAAATATTGGTATTCTTGTGTCCCATAAGACTTTTGGTGAATGATCCGTACACAATTCTTCCTGACAGTTGCTTCATCTAAAGGCCTGTTTTCTCAGGCTGACATAACACATATGACATATCCCAGCTTGGGAATGGCTTGGGGCTAAAACCTAGTGCACCACAGTTTTGTAATACAGTTAAACCTTGACAATCCGAATAATGCTTAACTCTTTCAACACCATGGTCCATGGACCTGTTTAAAATATACTAAATGTACATATAATTACATTTGCAACTGTGTAGACCCAGATTAGAGTATAGGACACATACACGAATGGACATACAGACAGAACGGCAGACGAACAATGCAATTACTATATGCCAGCCTTTGGGGGTATAAAAAATGGACTTGACTAAATTGAAAACTGGAATTGTCCAATTGAAGTTTCTGGCAAGAAAAAGGATTTAACCCATACCCCATAGCCTGTTTCTAGCTTTGAAATTAGGATACTTCTTAAAGCTGGCTAAAAGTAAAGCAGAATGTCCCTTAAGGCACATTCTGCTTTACTTTTAGCCTGCTTTAAGGTACTATCTACTAGGATACAGAAAATATTTCTTGTTGTACATATTCATTACTGTATAAGTAAGAACTATTTTATTCAGTGGAGGAATAAATTAAATGCGCTAAAAGGTGCCTCTATGGAGTAAAGGGTTAAGCAAGCACTAGTTATCTAAATTCAACTGTAGAAATGTAAATAAGTTTGAATTATCTGCATTCAACTGTATTTTCTTATTGAGCTTTTCATAGTTACTAGTTTTTTACCAACATCCATCACAACTAGCTTTACAGAATAATGTATACCTACATTGTAGATGAGATATGCCCAAAATGTGATGTCTAATCTGAAGGTCTGCTCTCTTTTTTATATATGTAATGTCAATTTATCAAGCTATAATGGACTGTTTGCCACATTTCTAAATGTCTTTAATTAGGAACTCTTCAATAGTCAATGTAACCTGATCATATTACGAAAATTGAAAGTCAGCAGTGTTTAAGGGTTATATCAGATTCCATATCGAAAAGTCAATACTCATAAATTGCTTCTAGGGTTATTTGTATTGCAGAACATCTCAGATGATTATGTATGTCTGTATAATGTCAACTCTGAACACAAGTGAATCTGTCAAAGATTAAACATTTCCTTCAAAGCTTCTCTTAAGTGCTTATCACATTACTAACAAGGGCCACTGTGGCCCTATATCGCTCAACTGGTACACCATGTAAAATGTTACCTATATTGACCTAGATTTTGACCCAACATAACCAATATTCAACCGTGGCCTAGATTTCAATAAGGCAAACATTTTGACCAAGTTTCATCAAGATCAAATGTAGCTCCTAGAGTGTAAACAATGTATTTTCATGATTTGACCTAGTGACCTAGTTTTTGACCAGACATGACCCACATTCATACTTGACCTAGATATCAATAAGTCAAACAATGTGATCAAGTTTCATGAAGATCTAATGAGATTTGTAGCCTCTAGAGTGTTAACAAAGTTTTTCTATGATTTGACCTAGTGACCTGGTTTTTGACCGGAAATGCCCCACATTCGAACTTGACCTAGATATCAATGAGGCAAACATTTTGATCAAGTTTCATGAAGATCTAATTTTTTCTATGATTAGACCTAGTTTTTGACCGGACTTGACCCACATTCGAACTTGACCTAGATTTTATCATGACAAACGTTTTGACCAAGTGTCATGAAGATCTAATGAAATTTGTAGTCTCCAGAGTGTTAACAAGGTTTTTCTATGATTTGATCTAGTGACCTAGTTTTTGACCGGACATGACCCACAGTCAAACTTGACCTAGATTTTATCAAGACAAACATTGTTATCAAGTTTCATGAAGATCCAATGAAATTTGTAGCCACTAGAGTGTTAACGAACAATTGTGGACGGACGACGGACATCCAGAGATCCTAATAGCTCACCTTAGGTGAGCTAAAAAGATACTAATTTTTACACCATTAATTTATTTCACCAACGAAGAAAATAGTTTATTTATACTGTCATGAAAATGTACCATAAGAAAGTTTCTATATCCTAGCAGATAAAAAACACAATGTTGTTGGTTTGTGCTGATGGTAATGGACGAAAGAATCATAGTAAAGCAGAAATCTCACTTAACCCATTACCCCATAGCCTGTTTCTAGTTTCGAAAATAGGTGACACTAAAAGCAGGTTGAAAGTAAAGCAGAATTCCCCTTAAGACGCATTCTGCTTTACTTTCAACCTGCTTTAAGCTAACATCTTCTTAAATGTGAAACATATTTTTTATCGTACATATTTATGACTGTATAAATTGGAATTATTTTCTTCAGTGGAAGAATAAATTAATGGCATAAAAAGGCGTATTTATGGGGGAATGGGTTAAGTCAACTCTAATCAAGGTTCAACTGTAGAAATAAGTGTAAGTGTGACTTAACCCTTTAACCCTTTCCCTCATAGAAGCGCCTTTTAGAACATTTGATTTATTCATCCACTGAAGAAAATAGTTCCAATTTATACAGTCTTGAAAATGAACCTTAAGAAAAAAGTCTAAATCTTAGCAGATGATAGCTTAAAGCAGGCTGAAAGTAAAGCAAAATGTGCCTTAAGGCACATTCTGCTTTACTTTCAACCTGCTTTAAGTGGCCACCTGTCTTCACAACTAGAATCAGGCTATGGGGTAAAGGGTTAATCCATAGTCTGTTTCTAGTATTGAAATTAGCCCACTTAAAGCAGGTTGAAAGTAAAGCAGAATGTGCCTTAAGGAACATTCTGCTTTGCCTTCAGCCTGCTTTTAGCTTGTAACCATCTGCTGGAATTTAGAAAATATTTCTTATGATACACATATATGTCTGTACAAAGTGAAATTACTTTCTTCAATAAATTAAATGCCTAAAAATGTGTATCTATGGAGTAATGGGTTAAGTTAGTTTGAGCTATCCATGTTCTACTGTATTTATGAAACTAACCCCAGTTTTAAATAAATAATGATGATTTCTCAACCAGAATTTTAATTCTCACCTTCCCACACGCAAGACCTCCTAATATAGAGAGGACAACACCGCCTACTTTGGCAACAAAGCACTCCAAGGTAAGCAGCCCTGGAATCTTCACACCATTCAGATATGACTTGATGTATGGCACGCCACTGCCTGCAGCTAGAGGCTGAAAGATACAACACAGTCATTCTCATCACACATAATGTACAGCTAGAGGTTATAAATACAACACAGTCATTCTCTAAAGGTTAAAGATACAACACAGTCATTCTCATGACACATAATGTACAGCTAGAGGTTATAAATAGAACACAGTCATTCTCTAAAGGTTAAAAATACAACACAGTCATTCTCTTGACACACAATTTACAGCTAGAGGTTATAAATACAACACAGTCATTCTCTTCACACATAATGTACAGCTAGAGGATATAAATACAACACAGTCATTCTCTTGACACATGATGTACAGATAGAGGTTATAAATACAACACAGTCATTCTCATGACACATATTGTACAGCTAGAGAGGTCATAAATACAACACAGTCATTCTCATGACACATTATGTACAGCTAGAGGTTATAAATAGAACACAGTCATTCTCTAAAGGTTAAAAATACAACACAGTCATTCTCTTGACACACAATTTACAGCTAGAGGTTATAAATACAACACAGTCATTCTCTTCACACATAATGTACAGCTAGAGGTTATAAATACAACACAGTCATTCTCTTGACACATGATGTACAGCTAGAGGTTATAAATACAACACAGTCATTCTCTTCACACATAATGTACAGCTAGAGGATATAAATTTTTATAAATACAACACAGTCATTCTCTCCACACATAATGTACAGCTAGATGATATAAATACAACACAGCCATTCTCATAACACATTATGTACAGCTAGAGGTTATAAATACAACACAGTCATTCTCATAATTCTACACATAATGTACAGCTTTAAGAAGCCATCTGCTAGGATATCGAAAATATTTCATATGGTGCATAGTCATGACTGTTTACATTGGAACTATTATCTTCAGTGGAGGAATATATTAAAGGCAAAAAAAGGTGTTTTCATTAGGTAATGGGTTAAGCAGTCACATCTCTTAGACAAGTACTTTATATGCTATATTAGTATAATAAGCTACATGTGAGTTGCACTGATGGCTAAGGAAAAATGAATTAAGTAGACATCAGGCATTTCGGGGTTAAAACATCTCTCAGATAGCACCACAAAAGTTTACAGGAAACCTCAACAAATATTATGAAAACCACCCATTAAATCCTTGAGATAAAAAGATATTTCCGACTCTTCAAATATATCATCTGATTTTCAAGAGAAAAATTCCATTCATAATTGCCAATTAGCCAGAACCATCATTTTACACCTGATAATAGAACCCCCCATCTACAATCATTATTTCATCTCAACTATTACCTGTTGGAAGCAGGTCGGAATGGCAGTATTAAATCCGATTTATAACCTGGAAGAAATGTCTACAGTAAAACCTCTCTATTATGGCCACAAAATTGTGTTAGTTACTAGGTTTTTATGACAGGTGACTGCTTAAAGCAAGGTGACAGTATAATAGAAAGCTCTTTTAGAACATCTGGCTGATAAGTTAACCCATCGCTCCATAGATACACATTTATACGCCTTTAATGTATTCTTCCATTGAAGCACTTAGTTCCACTTTAAACAATTATGAATACCGATGTGTACCATAAGAAGCATTTCATATATTCTAACAGATAGAAGCTTAAAGCAGGATTAAAGTAAAGCAGAATGCACTTTAACCCATTACCCCATAGCCTGTTTCTAGTTTTGAAGACAGCTGACCACTTAAAGCATGTTGAAAGTAAAGCAGATGCACCTTAAGGCACATTCTGTTTTACTTTCAGCCTGTTTTAAGCTATCATTTGCTAGAATATAGAAACTATTTCTTATGTATTCATGACTGTATAATAAATTGGAGCTATTTTCGTCAGTAGATGAATAAGCTAAATGTGTTAATCCTTTGAACCCTAGTCCCGCATATAGGCGTCCTTTTCAAACAGTATACATGAGAAAAGTGCACTTGTCCTATGCAAACAGTGAATACCCAGATCAGAGGGCTCCTTATGGAGCCCTCTGATCTGGGTCTTCACTGTTTGTCATATCGCAAAACATTTACAAAAACAACCCTTAAAAGTCGGAAATGGACTAGACTAAAATGGAAACTGGGATTGTCCATTTGAAGTTTTAGGGAGGAGAGAGTTAAAAAGCGTATCCATGGAGTAAAAGGTTAAGGCGCATTCTGCTTTACTTTCACCTTGATACATGTAGTGGTAACCTATCTTCAATACTAGAAACAGGCTTGTGAAGTGAAGGGTTGAGACAGGATGAATGGATTGCAGGGTTTTTTGCCCTTCAAATGATCCCTCACAAAACAAACAAGCCTTTAACCCATTACCCCATTAATATGACTTTTTACTCCTTTAATTTATTCATCCACTGAAGAAAATAGTTCCAATTTATACTGTTACAAATCAGAATCATAAGAAATATTTTCTATATTCTAGCAGATAATAGCTTAAAGCAGGCTGAAAGTAAGGCAGAATGCGCCTTAAGGCACATTTTGCTTTACTTTCAACCTGCTTTAAGTGGTTAACTATTTTCAAAATAGAAACAGGCTAAGGGGTAATGGGTTAAACCAAGACAAAATAAAACTAAACTACTGGGAAATTTCAAAGTAAACTGATAAGAATCAAAAGAGCTATGTCTACAAGACTGACAGGTGTAAAGCAAGAACAAAACAAACAAGTCTGAATTAAGACATAATAGAAACCAACTTTTTGGGATCATTTCAAAATAAACTGATTTGAATTGAGAGAGTGAAGGCTAGGAGACTGTCAGGTGCACAATTAGTTCAAACCCATCAGCAATGGATGCTGCAATTACAGCAGGGCTCCAGATAAGCGGAGTATTTCAAAAACTAAAATCTTTATTTCTGAATTAAACCCTATGGTGTCACTACTCATTAGAATCGTCTCTAAGAGACGATTCTAATGAGTAGTCACACCATAGGATGTGGTGCTGAAATAGTGAGAAAATGCTGGATTTGTTCAATTAACTCCCTCTTATCTGGAGCCCTGTACAGTCCATTTTTGACTATTTAGGGTTGATTTTAACAATTTACAGCAAGATGACAAACCATGCAGACCCTGTATTTCATTTTACGTATTGATATTTTTTAATCATTAATTTATGTTATATTTATGACCGGTACCTGTAACACTTTAAATTCTGGAACTTGACTTAAGAAACATTGCTAAAAGTTTTCGAACAAAATGGGTCCAAAGCAGAAGCTTATTTACTTCATGATATTACACCTGGACCCTAACGATTTAACATTGCAAGTGCATTTTCCATAAGCAGTGAAACTGTTTGAAAGACAGACTTCCAGAGCTGTGTCAGTGTTGCCCCATCAACCAAACTGTATTGGAAAAGACAATCAAATTTTGATTCTGTTGAAACTTACTGCAGTCTAATTTCAATATTTCAAAATCACTTAAGTCTAGCATTTCTATATTTAGCCAATCTAAAGATATGGATATGTTTGATTTATTGGAGTAATAGATATCAAAGTATGACTGTATTATCATACCTACATACAGTAAAACCTGTGTCATGTGACCACTTAAAAGATGATAATATTTTTTAAATAATTATGACAGGTGACCGCTTTAAATCCAGGGAAAATTTCATGCAGAAGGATCATAAAATTATATTAGCTTTCTGTATGGTAATTGCCCTGCATTAAGCAGCCTGTTGTCTTTACCGATCAACACGCCTACTATTTGTTCAGTGGTGGCTCAACACAGGTGGTAGCTTAACACGTCTTGACCTTGCACATATACAGATTTATCTGTCCATGTTCTTATAGCAGGAAAAGCCTAAAAGCCTCAATGTTCTCATGATTAATGAGAGAGATTGATAATGGAGCCAGACTTACTGAAGTAAGTAAAGGTTACTATTTTTTATCCATTGAACGCTGAATAATTGCTGTCTACTCCTGTCTTCTCAAAATGCCTTCTGCTTTAACTCTTTGCATGCTGTTTTGGTTTATTTTTTTTTTTTTTTCGTCTGCAACAATTTAAGTGACATCAATTCTGCTATTGTTCTAAAATTAGAATTTTCAAAATTTCTTATCAAAAAAGGTAAAAGTATCAAACAGTTTGAATCCTGATGAGACGCTGCATGATGCGGCGTCTCATCTGGATCAAAACTGTTTGCATATATACCAGTTCTGCCACTAGCAAGCAAAACTGACTATTTCTTTTCAGTATTTATAGATAGATGACTGACAGTTTGAATCCTAACCAAATGCCAACTTGAGCTGCTTGTAAATTTTGGACCAGTTTAGATTTTCTTTTGTAGTTAGGCCAAATTTTTAGTTCCAGATTAAATGAGAAGCATTTCAGTAAAATGGTTATGTCTCCACATTAAGTCCAATATTATGACTGTGGAACCGACAATTCTAATAAGAAGTCACAACATAGGATTTAATGGAGACATGGAGCAGAAACTGTTGAAGTTTTATTATTTACGCTTTCTTACAGGTATTTCAAATGTTAACTATTCACAAGGCTCCAGACAAGGGGAGTATTGCAAAATATAAAATCTTTACTTCTGTACTAAACCCTATGGTGTCCCTACTCATAAGAATCGTCACTTTAAAACAATTTTAATGAGTAGTAACACCAAAGGATTTTAATTTGTTCAGTTTACTCCCTCTTATCTGGAACCCTGTTTTCATGCTCTCAGTCTTAACCCATTACCCAATGGCCTGTTTCTAGTTTTAAAGATTGGTGACCATTTAAAGCAGGTTGAAAGTAAAACAGAATGAGCCTTAAGGCGCATTCTGCTTTACTTTCAACCTGCTTTAAGCTATTATCTGCTAGAATACAGAAAACATTTTTTATGATTTATATTTTTGACTGTTTAAATTGGAACTATTTTCTTTAGTGAAGGAATAAATTTAAGGAGTAAAAAGGCGTATCTATGGGGGAACGGGTTGTCTAGCCCTTTCCTTCATCAGCACAAATCACCTATTTCTAACTGATATAGCATACTGTATTCCTCCTTTTTTAATGCACCCTCCCTAATCACCCCTCCCCCATTCTGCTTTACTTTCAACTTGCTTTATGTGGTCACCTTTCTTTAAAACTAGAAGCAGGCTAAAGGGTAATGGGTTAATTTTTATTCTGTGTCTAACACCTTCATTGGATTGAAAGACTGTCAAAGCATGTCTTCGTTGTATTGTATGACACTTTTATTGTCCCAAGATCCTACCGTATAATATTGTAAAGCAGATCCATGGTGACGCCTCTATTCTTCTTTACATATCACCTACTAGTACTTATGCATCCATTTGGTATTTCTTTTCTCAACAAAATATTTATCGAAATTCCTTTTCACCATCATCGAGTCCAGTGAAACCGATTAAACAGTTTCAAGGTAAGTGCAATGCAACGTGATATATTAGTCTTGAAAGCCTGTAAAGCTACCACTTTACACCAAATGAGCCATCACATACAGCACTCTAAAGTTAATTGACTTCAAGTCTCAACTAATCTACTTCTACCTGTAAGAAAAATCATTTAGCTGCCAAAGAAAAGTTTGAAAAGGTTACAGAGATCCTCGATTTGTCAACATTTACCGTGCTAGCGGTGAAACCATGGTAACCTGTGCAAACAGTTTAGATCCTGATGAGACGCCGTGTTTAATACTCTGACCCTGTTTTGAATATTTTTTAAAAAAATATCTATTTCTAAAATAGTAGCAGACGACAATTGTTGCATATGAAAAAAATACCCAGCATGCACTTTTCTGTGCTCCTCTTTTTTTCTAATCCACTCTCTTGCTATTAGCATATTTACACTTTTTGAAAACAATCTGCTACTAGTGCTAGGATACAGAAAATATCTATGACATATATTAATGACTGTATAAAGAGGAACAATTTCCTTCAGTGGATGAATAAGGCATAAAAAGTCACATTTATGGAGTAATGGGTTAACATATTACCCAATATTTATCCTGTTTCTAGCATTGAAGAACCGTAACCAATTAAAGCAGGTTGAAAGTAAAGCAGAATGCCCCTGAAGGCACATTCTGCTTTACTTTCAGCCTGCTTTAAGCCACAATCTGGTAAAATATACAACATACAGTATTTCATTATTTCTTGACTGTATGAAGTGCAACTATTTTCTTCAGTGAATAAATTAATCAAATGCGTAAAAAGGCGTATTTATGGAGTAATGGGTTAAGCACCTATCTGTCAGTGAGATAACGACTCTTTATCAAACCATGGTAGAATTATGAAAGGCATTTCTATGTGTAAAATAGTGTACTAATGAGAGAATCATTCATCTGGTGGAAAAAATTGTCAATAAGTATGGTGTGTCATTTAATAGGTGAAAATTTTCAATTTTGTGCGATACAGGTCTGATACAGGTCGTCATACATGAGCCATACTTTCCTAAAAAGGCTAAAGAGCTGAAACCATTGAATTCAACACTTATTGCTCACCTGATTATCTAGGCATGATTAACATGCATGATTAACCCTTTCCTCCCTAAAACCTCAATTGGACAATTCTAGTTTTCAATTAAGTCTAGTCCATTTTTGACTTTTTAAGGGTTGATTTTTATGATATATGTCAAAATGACAAACAGTGTGGACCCTGGTGAGAGGGCTCCTTAAGGAGCCCTCTGATCAAACTCTACACTGTTTGCATAGGACATGTGTACTCCTCACAGGTACGCTGTTTGCAAATGATGCATATATGCATGACTCAGGAGCAGTCTGATCTGGGTCTGCACTGTTTACCATTCAGTTTGCACTTTTTAAAAAAATTATTGTTTGATAAGAGCAATAAGTTTAAATTGTTTTTTGATAATTTCAACATTTATACAGGGTGTTCCAATTTTTAGGACATTTACGGTATACAAATTGGACGTCATTTACTGCAGCCATATGTAGGTTAAACTCAATAAAATTCTTGGATAGACACATGAATTCTTTAGATATTTCAATCAGGTATAGTTACGTTTAGAGCACACAATCATGCAACACTGATTTTCATTACAAATTAAGCTGCCAAATGGGATAAAAGTCTTTGGATGCATTTTGAAATCTGCATGATCATCTTCCACTGCTCGTGTTTTATTCCCATTCTAACTAACAGATAAGAGATAAGAGATAAGAGAGCTTCACTTTTTAAGATACCATATTACCATATACTCCCGTTTAAACACACCCTTCTACTATCCTGGTGAAATGTTGTGTTACCCTGCATCTCAACTGGATCCAAACTATTTGCAAAGGTAAAAATATTATGCCATAAGTATGCAAAGAGTGAAACACTTGAAACTCTGATAAATTCTTATGACTTTGCATCGCAACCCCCCCCCCCCCCCCCCCCCCCCCCCCCCCCCCACCCCCCCCCCCCCCCCCCCCCCCCCCCCCCCCCCCCCCCCCCCCCCCCCCTTGGGCGTTTAAAAGGAATAATACTGTACCTTGATACTTGTACATTTATTTGTTATTTATTTTATTTCATATGTATTATTCATAATGACGCCTTTGTACAGCGAACACATTGCTATTACCACAACTCCAACAAATGCTTTATTTTGATGATTTATTAAACTAGACTCTTGCTTAAAGGAGCTTTCTGCTTCACTTTCATTTTGCTTTAAGCTTTAACAATATTAATGAGTTGTCATTAGTGTGGTTGTAATTGCAATGAATCCTCGTATCAGTGCGGTATCTCCAATCAATAAAGATAGTACATACATATAAACTGCAGGCAAAAATTGCTTGGCTCTTGTAAGAAATCCTTGATGGCAGTCAGTGCAAGTGCTGACAATTTGGGCTTCTATACCTAGGTCAGCAATATTTCACTCTTTGCATGCTGGTTAATGTTTTTTGTCTGTAACAAATTAATGTCATCCGCTATTATTCTAAAAATTATAGGTTCAAAATTTATTTTCAAAACAGGGTCAGAGTGTCAAACAGTTTGGATCTTGATTAGGCGCCTTGTGACACGGATGCCCCCGGCGGTACCAATTTAGTAAATGTAGATCTGAATAGAACTCATGGTGGCATAACTCATGAATTATTATTTTCTAAGTGAAAGGGACATAACTCTGTCAAGATTTAATTAATCAAAACCAAATTCAAACTTGACCTGTGTATTCTCATTATGTACCAATATCTGAATATTCGGGTTCAAAATGTAAATGTGTGATAATGAGTGGAAACCACAAATTTTCGAAAATTGTCTAAGTCCAAGGGGCATAACTCTATCAAAACTTATGGTGGGGAACCCAAATTCAAACTTGACCTGTGTGTTGCCATGATGTGTTTATATACTAAATTTCAATTCAAAATGTAAATGCATGTCTGAGATAATGAGCGGAAACCACAAAATGTCTAATACTTTCTTTCAATTCAAAATGTCAATGCATGCCTGAGATATTGAGTAGAAGCACAAAATGTAGAACATTTTCTAAGAGAGATAAAGACAGGTGAATTTTAAGAGGTGATGGTTCCTGGTGACTTACCTGGAGATACACTACAAGGGCTGAGCCCAGACATGTCACTGCTATGTTGATACCCATCCAGATAAACGCTGGCTGATACAGGCATCCAGTATTGGCACATTTGTCCAAATCTAAACAATCAGTCAAGGAATTACTAGTAAGATCAGTACTGATTTCATAGAAATGTGTTTTGAAGCAAACAAATTAATTCTTCCAATGTAGAAAATACTTCCACTTTCTACGGTCATGAATATGTACCATAAGAAATATTTTCTATATCCAAGCAGATGGAAGACTTAATTAAAACACCTTCTGCTTTACTTTAAGTGGTCCTCCTTTTTTTCAAAACTAAACAGCAAAGGGGTAATTGTTTTACATAAATTAACCCTTACAGTGCAGTCATGTTTATAAATGGTTTGAACATTGTAGACCCAGATCAGAGGGCTCCTTCACAAAAGGTTTCCAGCATAGAAAGGGTGAAAACCTGTTAACTCTTTCCTCCCTGAAACTTTAAATGGACAATTCCAGTTTCCATTTAAGTCCAGTCCATTTATGACTTTTAAGGGTTGTTTTGTCAATGTTTGGCATTATGACAAACAGTGAAGCCCCTGATCAGAAGGCTCCTAGGAGCCCTCTGATCTGCCAGTCTTCACTGTTTGCATAGGACAAGTGTACTATTCAAATGTACACTGTTTGCAAAAGACGTCAATATGCGGGACTAGGGTGAAAACCTGTAGGGCGTTCAAGTACCGTATCAGCGAACAGTAACGTTAACCGATGCAAACAACCCATATAGTATGACATCTTACGTTCACCGATACTCTTCAATAATAACCCATTGCGCCCCAATGTTTATTAACTATTCAAGGGTACGAACTATTAATGTGCGAATCTAAATAACACAAGCAAAAGTGCACTAATCAACTGAAATGCATCAATTTTACCGCATATAAAAATAAGATTTATCTGCTCAGATGTAAGCTGCTTTGTTTGATACATTAAGTATCGGAAAATGTTGGTTTATTGATGAGAAATTAAGTCGGAACTGTTCGCTGGTTTTATTAAATTCATTTGGTAGCCATTTTGTTTTCCTTGTTGGCGAAGGCGAACTACATCTGAGGCCGTTCGTGTCGTTCACAATCGGTAACAGCCTAACGGTCGTTAAAGGTAAATTGTGTACTTGAACGCGCTACTGTTAAAGACTCTGTGCATGACAATGTGAAGCACCCTCGTTGTGCACCAAATCGTTGCCTTTTTTTTTTTAATGTCAGCAACTACATGAATTAACCATCACATGTTTATCAGTATTTAAGATTTTTTAAAGGAAAATTAAACTGAAACAAAATTCTAGCAGATTCTTCATCTATGACTTTTTGTTCAGAATGTAAAACAAATAATTAGGGTCCTGATCAGACTGAGTATTTCATAAGATTCAAAAACATTTAAAATTATTTCAGACAGTGTCCCCTTGAGTGCTCAAACTGAGAGAAACCATGCAACTACCATAGCCTGTTGTATGTACAATGACAAAATAATCACAGCATAAAACAACAATATTCCCATTACAGACGTTGCCTAACCTTCTGTTATGCTAAACAGCATCCTTGGCCAAGTCTGAAGACAGACATGTAATTGTCTCATCATGAAGCAATAAAATCATTCTCTAGTAACCCTTAACATGCTGACTTTAAAACTGGATTCTTCCACTTTCTAAATAATTACCTGTTTAGATGGACTATAGAGGGGTGTGTCCTAAATATCCTTTCCACCCCCATAACGTATAAAACCTGTTATAATAGCTCTCATGCTGGAATTCAGTAACACTGACATGTCAGCACAAAGCTCACAAAGCTCAAACTGAGCTCAGGATCATCATTTTTAACTTTTTTTTAACAAATTTGCGCAGAACGCGAACGCGATTTAAATATAGCGCCTCTAAAAATAGATAGTCACTTTTGGTTTTGTGTTGACACGTCAGAGTAGATTTGAGATGTCAGAGTGTAGCCTTTATTCAGAATATGAGCTTCAAATTAGTCCGGTAGTGTCTGTGTTATGTGTACAAAATGGGTCAGGCTTGCTAAGTATTGTTCGATTTTTCTGACCTGTCGGGTGTTATTTTTAGAACAGAATAGTTCATAATGGTAAATAGATAACAGAGTAACATCGGATCTATATAGTCGTACACTTTCCAACTTGAGATAACATGATCCTCGTGCAGCACGAGACCCTTGCGCTAACTTTACTGATATTTTATTCTTTCCCAACAAACGCATTTATATACTAAAACTATTATTTCCATTGCAAACAGGTTGGAGCCAGATCAGACGCCGGGTTAGCCGGCGTCTGATCAGGCTCCAACCTGTTTGCTACTCAGATTAAAAATATAATTAAAATTTCTTAAAGTAAATTTCCACAGTTTAGTGCATTGCGTTTGCGTTTAAACGGGAAAGAATAAGGTATCCTCTACTGTACATGACGCACAAAAGTTACAGCTATCCGTATCATTAACTGGATGTAGAGAAAACTCATCCCTTTGAAAGTTTAAGAATGTTCCAATCTAAAAATAACTCTGACAGGTCAGAAGAAAACACTAATATATGCAGTGCTCCTTTTGTTGTTCAGAGGGCCATTGTGGGGAGAGAGCACTGTATTTAAAACTAATGAAAACAGCGAAAACCCAGATCAGAGGGCTCCTGTGTAAACCAGTTTTGACCCTGACCATACAGGATTTACTAAGTGCCTGATCAAGATTCACTCAACCTACTGCACACTATGTAATTGTCATTTGCAAAATTTGTCCTTTTCAACAATTTGCCAAAGATGATTTCAAGGAATTTTCTTTTAGAAAATATCATCAGAGGGTTGGATAGTTTGGATCCCAGATGACACACAGAGGTATTCTGATTCTCATCTGGATCTAAACTGTTTGCAACATTCATAACAAATTCCCCCTTGGTGTGTTTATTAAGGACTTTAAGTGAAAATTAATGTAAGACAAAATTAACTATTTGCATGTTGGGTAATTTTCAAAACAGAGTCAGAGTGTCAAACAGTTTGGATCCTGGCGAGATCCCACATTTTGCGGTATATCATCAGGATCCAAACTGTTTGCACAGATAATCACAGTAGCATGCAAAGTGTTAAGTGTGACATATCAGCTTAAGGATTAAAACCAATAGCCAGACTAAGACTGGTGTGGAATTGGCTGTATATAATAGTGACACGTACAGTTACAGCACATAATTTTTGGCCTAATCAAGACAGTAGTCGAGCTGAATGGCTGACAGTTAATTAAACCCTGTTGATGCAGGTGATTTTTTCTTTTGCATGAAACCTTTTTGTCTTGAATTGAACAGTACACCACCTCTTTGTACTCTTTTAAAGAAATAGTAGTCTAATTCCTAGCGATAAATGAGAGCACCGCATGCGGGTGCCAATGCTCGTCTGCAACAAGCACCTTAGAGCTGATATCCCCTGCCGCAGCGATTGTCCAGAAGAAAGTGGCAAACTTTATTGTGGGAGGAAGGGGCAAATGGTGATCACCTGTCTTTAAAGATCAACATTCAAAAGCTTTTTACAAAGTTTTATAAAATCCATTCAATTTTGTACATTTTAAAGCCTAAACAATACAAAAAATAAAGCCCTTTGTAGCATTATAAATCTAAGTATGACAGGGGCAGGTAACTCTTGATTCAAATTCAACAGTAATTAAACACTTTCAAGAACTTATAATTGTGTGCAAGTATTATTAAAAAAAATTCAGAACTGTAGAATTTACTAGAGTGTAAACACATTTTCAACTCATCAAGGGCAGAGTATTCTTGACTAATTTGCACATTTTCGATAATAATTGAACTCATTCTATAAATAATAGCCATATATAATTTAATTTTTTTTTCAAAATCCATTCACATTTGTACACAATAGCATGTAAACAATAAAGCCATGTTGAGCATTACTAAGTACATAAAGGGCAGATAACTCTTGCCACAAAGTATCCTATTTTGACAATAATTGCTACCCTTATATTTATATACATCATGTGTAAGTTAAATCAAAATCCATTAAAGACTGTAGTTTCTAGATGGTAAAAACTGTTAAATATGGTTTTTTTTACTCATCAAGGGCAGATAACTGTTGACTAGTTTCTCCGTTTTCAAAAATGATAACAATTATTTGAAAACTAATAGCCATACATAGTTTAAGAATTTGTTTTATCAAAATTCATGCATATTTATAGATACTAGGATGTAAACAAATTTAAAATAAAGCATTTTCTATCATTTCAAAGTACATCAAGGGCAGATAACTATTGCCACAAGTATCCTTTTTTGACAATAATAGCACACCTTCAAGAACTTTTACTTATAGACATCTTGTGCAAGTATCATTTAAATCCATTCATAATTGTAGTTGCCAGAGAGTAAAAACAGTTAAATATGGCTTTTTTTACTTATCAAGGGCAGATAACTCATGACTAATTTCTCCGTTTTCAACAATAATCAAATTCATTTGAAAACTAATAGCCATACATAATTCAAGAAAGTTTTTTCAAAAATCCATGCATATTTATAGGCTCTAGTATGTAAACAATACCTAAATAAAGCATTTTCTAACATTTCTAAGTACATCAAGGGCAGATAACTCTTGTCACAAGTATCCTTTTTTTTACAATAATTGCACACCTGCAAGAACTTGTACTTATAGACAATGTGTGCAAGTACAAACAAAATATGTTGAATACTGTAGTTGCTAGAGTGTAAAAACTGTTAAATATGGCATTTTTAACACAAAAAGGGCAGATAACTCATAAATTCCTAAAATTTTCTATAATAATTGCACACCTTCAAGAACTTTTACTTATAGACATCGTGTGCAAGTATCATTTAAATCCATTCATAATTGTAGTTGCCAGAGAGTAAAAACAGTTAAATATGGCTTTTTTTACTTATCAAGGGCAGATAACTCTTGACTAATTTCTCCGTTTTCAACAATAATCAAATTCATTTGAAAACTAATAGCCATACATAATTCAAGAAAGTTTTTTAAAAAATCCATGCATATTTATAGGCTCTAGTATGTAAACAATACCAAAATAAAGCATTTTCTAGCATTTCTAAGTACATCAAGGGCAGATAACTCTTGTCACAAGTATCCTTTTTTTACAATAATTGCACACCTGCAAGAACTTGTACTTATAGACAATAAGTGTGCAAGTATAAACAAAATATGTTGAATACTGTAGTTGCTAGAGTGTAAAAACTGTTAAATATGGCATTTTTAACACAAAAAGGGCAGATAACTCATAAATTCCTAAAATTTTCTGAAAAAAATTTGATTTCCCACGGTTTTATGATGACAAATAAGTATACCAAGTTTAATTCAAATCTGTTTATAGGTTTCGGAGATACAGTTGCGGACGGAAAACGTGACTGACGCACGGACGGACGGACAGCATTTTTAACACAAAAAGGGCAGATAACTCATAAATTCCTAAAATTTTCTGAAAAAAATTTGATTTCCCACGGTGCTCCTATGATGACAAATAAGTATACCAAGTTTAATCCAAATCTGTTTATAGGTTTCGGAGATACAGTTGCGGACGGAAAACGTGACGGACGCACGCACGCACGCACAGCCGGACGGACAGACCTAAAACAGTATCCCTCTGCCTTTCGGCAGGGGATAATTATGGCCAATATTGAACCCACCCTATTTTACCTCTTAATGACCTTGACCTTTGTTGGACATGACCCAAATTTTACTGAGCTCAAGAAGTCTGTATCACATGTAGTTTTAAAGTTATGGCCAAAGTTAAGATTTCGGAAGACGACGACGACTTCAATGACAATGCAGACGCCGGAGTAATGACAATTGCTTGTAGTTTCTTCGAAACAAACGAGCTAAAAATATCACTAGGAGAGGCTGAAAGAGAGCAGAATGAATCTAGTATAAGGGACAGGTGACCACTTAAAGCAGATTGAAAGTAAAGCAGAATGTGCCTTATGGCACATTCTGCTTTGCTTTCAGCCTGCTTTAGCTACCATCTGCATGGCCATAGAAAATATTTCTTTTGGTGCATATTCATTACTGTATAAAGTGGAACTATGTTCTTCAGTTGAGGAATAAATGATATTTTATGCATAAAAAGACATGTCCAACAAGAAATGGGTTATTCATGCAAAGCCTCACTTATTCTATAAACAAGGGCCACTATGGCCCTAAATCGATCACCTGGTAACCATGTACACCGTGTGACCTAGTTTTTGACCTGGAATGAAACTCATTCTAACTTGACCTCGATTTCAATGAGACAAACATTTTGTTCAAGTTTCATGAAGATTCAATGAATTTTGTAGTCTCTATAGAGTGTTAACGAGGTTTTTCGATGATTTGACCTAGTGACCTAGTTTTTGACCGGACATGACCCACATTCGAACTTGGCCTAGATTTCATTGAGGCAATCATATTGATGAATTTTCATGAAGATCAAATGAAATTTGTAGCCTCTAGAGTGTTAACAAGGTTTTTCGATACTTTGACCTAGTGACCTAGTTTTTGACCAGACATGACCCACATTCGAACTTGACCTAGATGTCATTGAGGCAAACATTTTGATGAAGTTTCATGAAGATCCAATGAAATTTGTAGTCTCTAGAGTGTTAACAAGGTTTTTCGAAGATTTGACCTAGTGACCTAGTTTTTGACCGGACATGACCCACATTCGAACTTGGCCTAGATTTCATTGGGGCAATCATATTGATGAAGTTTCATGAAGATCCAATGAAATTTGTAGCCTCTAGAGTGTTAACAAGGTTTTTCGATAATTTGACCTAGTGACCTAGTTTTTGACCGGACATGACCCACATTCGAACTTGACCTAGATGTCATTGAGGCAAACATTGTGACCAAGTTTCATGAAGATCCAATGAGATTTGAAGCTGGTAGAGTGTTAACGAACAATTGTGGACGGACGGACGACGGACGACCGACATCCAGCGATCCTAAAAGCTCACCTTGGCACTACGTGCCAGGTGAGCTAAAAATCAACTCATGCACCACCTAAAACTTTAATGTACAATTCAAGATACCAATAAAGTCTGTACCATTGTCTTATTGCTAAGGGTTGTTTTGTACTATTTCTTTCAAAATAACAAACAGCGAAGACCCTGATCAAAGGGCCCTTTAGGAGCCCTCTGTACCGGTTATACACTGTTTGCAAAGGACAAGTGTAATTTACACACATATACTGTTTGTAAATGACAAGTATAATTATGTGTCTCTAGGGTACTAAGAATTAACCCTTTCCTCCCTGAAACCTCAAATGGACAATTCTAGTTTTCAATTTAGTCTAGTCCGTGTTTGACATTTTAGGTTTGATTTTTACAATACATGTCAAAATGACAAACAGTGTAGACCCTGATTAGAGGGCTCCTTAAGTAGCCCTCTGATCAGGGTCAACACTGTTTGAATACAAGACAAGTGTACTCCTCACAGGTGCTGTTTGCAAATAATGCATATATGCGTGACTAGGTTTTAAAGAGTTAAAGGATACAGCTCTGAATGAGGCTGAACTTTGCGGCACTTATATGCTCCACCACCAGGTGTACCAGGGCTGCCAACAGGGCTGTGAAGATCCCAGTGAAGAACACAATCAACCATCTATTGATAAACCGTAGAGTTATCTCCCTCTGAAATATATACAACATTGACAGTTATGTCCCTTGACTGATGTTAAAGAATAATAGGAAACATATCAAAAGAGGACACATATAATTATGCTGTATAAATACACTTAATCAAAGATATACCTTCATCATATAACATACTACAGTTTTAACCCATTACACCAAAGTCTGTTTCAAGTATCAAAAATAGGTGACCACTTAAAGCAGGTTGAAAGTACTTTCAGCCTGCTTTAAGCTTCTATCGGTATCTGTTAGAATATGAAAACATTTCTTATGATAAATTGGAATTACATTTTTTATTGAAGGAAGAAATTAAAGGCCTGAGGATGCGTATCTATGGAATAAAGGGTTAACCCTTTCCCACATATCATATCTCTAGTATTGAATATAGGTGTCCACTTAAAGCAGGCTGAAAGTAAAGCAGAATGCGCTTTAAGCGCATTCTGCTTTACTTTCAGCCTGCTTTAAGCTATCACCTGCTAGAATATAGAAAATATTTTGTATTATACATATTTATGAATGTATAAATTGGAACTATTTTCTTCAGGGCAAGAATAAAGTGAATGCGCTAAAAGGCGCTTCTATGGGGGAAAGGGTTAATAAGAAGGATGAATTTTGGGACTTTGAATCACCTTAAAGCATTTAAGTGAGGTTAGAGGGTATATAAATGTGCTCTAGTCATGTGTAATCTAATTTATAACAATGCTAGATATTTTTAAATGGTGTCTTTCTCTTTTTTTTCCCTTAAAAACGTTTCAGTAAATGGTAACTACTGAGGATAACATACCCTCCTAATCATAAAGTATGGTCAAGAGCATAGACCCAAATTATACTGCTCTTAATGGAGCCCTCTGATCCAGGTCTACACTTTTAGCAAGTCATGTATGTGTTTATGTTTCAGTAAAAGTCAAACAGTTTGGATTGCAAATATTGCATCACATTTTCAGGCCCAAAGTTTTATGTCTGGATCTTAACTGCTTGCAACATCGCAAAATACAATGGTTTAGTTAAGCTTCCTATTCACCATGAAAATTTCTAATCAGTAAAACAGTCAAAAATGAGTCCCATGGGTACCCCCTCTCTTGTTTCCAATAAATCTCACAAAATTTCACTTGCCCATTAAATCATGAAATTGTGGGACATTTTATGCACACAAATTTTAACCATGTGGGTAGAATGTGGCGTTTTATAAAGTTTAACTTTTTGCACGCTAGCGGCGGATATCCCTGCCATAGTGACTACGTCTGCAAACAGATTGGATCCAGATGAGACGCCGCCTAACCAATCAGGATCGAAACTGTTTGCCATTCTGACTCTGAATTCAAAAGAAATTTTGAAAATGCTAATTTTAGAACAGTAGCAGACGACAAATGTTGCAGACAACAATAATTACTCGGCATGCAAAGAGTTTAAGCCAAACTTACGTGAGAAGGCACATAATCAGCTAACACTGAGTTATAAATAATGCAAGATTTAAGCTTAGCCGGACTAGCCTTGGTCATAAACATTCAGACATTATCACATAGGATGCATAATGCATGTTGGTTAACTCTTTGCATGCTGGGTAAATTTTTCGTCTGCAACAATTGTCATCTGCAACTGTTCTAAAATTAGAATTTTCAAAATTTCTTGTAAATTTAGGGTCAGAATGGCAAACAGTTTGGACCCTGATGAGAGGCCGCATGATGCAGCTTCTCATCTGGATCCAGAATGTTTGCAAAGGTAATCACTGTGGCAGATATATCAGCCGCTAGCATGCAAAGAGTTAAGAAAGCAACGGCAATCCAGTCTTTCGTAGAATATAATTAACTCTTAAATTATTAATTGTCAGACCGTTACAGCAGTAAACCCTATCTTCCATAACCACAAGTGCAAAATACTAAACAAGTGACTGATTAAAGCAGGATGAAAGTAAAGCAGAAAGCTCATACAAGAGCTTTCTTCTTTACTTTATCCTGCTTTAAGTAACCATCGGCCTTTAGCACTAGTTCCTAAAGCATCCTATATCATTTTTAGGAAACGTTTTAGTCATCAAAATTTTGCTTCCGTGAAGGAAGTATTTAAGAATGGCATTCCAAAACCTAAAAGCTATAGGCTAGTCTATAACTTCAGCAATAAACAATAAAATGAACAATAAACTCTAAAACTTGCTTCGTTAATCACCATAGACAATGTATGTACAGTTCTTTAATTAGCCATATAACAAGTTAACAATATCTAGCATGTATTGCATGTATAGTAAGCCAGTTTAGTGACCTATTACTAGTGAAAAGTACTATAGTATATAGAGAGATATCTATATAACCCTTTCAAAAACCAAAATCTTAATTTCTGCATTAAACCATAATTATGGTGTTACTACTCATTAGAATTGTCTCTTTGAGACAATTCTAATGAGTAGTTACACCATAGGATTAGGTGCTGAAATCAGTGAGAAAATGTTGGATTTGTTCAGTTTACTCCCTCATATCTGGAGCCCTGCTTTCTATGCTGAACTTTTCAAAAGGACTAATCAACTTTTGAAACAAGAGTTGTCAGAGAGACAACAAACCTAGCCGGCGGCACAGCTCAAAACTTTGAAGCAGAGTCTGAGGTCAAGGCCCTGGGGTCAAACTGTTTGCATGCACTGAAAGGTATTGTCCATATATACATTCATACCAAAATATTTACAATCGCCCCATTCAATACCAATGACAAAAAGTGTGTTCATTTCAAATAAACACCAATTTTCGAGAGGGCGGGACTTGTGGAAAAGTTTCGAAGGAGAGGCGGGGCATATGCAGTTTTCATTCGCGAATTAATCTTTGGAACTTGGGGCAGCAAACATTTGGCGGATTTTTTCAAATTTTGTTCTTAACCGATCTATGCCTTCCTACTAGTGAAACCTGGTTCCCGACTAATATTCTTCTTTATAAATGAGATAAATTGCAAGAAAACTGACATAAGAATCTACCATATAAACAGCGGCCTATATCTGCGTTTCTTTATGACAATAAAACCCCGATATATTTATCCTACTTTAAAATTACGTCACTTCTAATGACGTTATAAATCAGCATTTTGTTGACAATGGAACTTATTTTTTCTGCTTTCGAATGTACACAGATTCAGTAAATCGGTCATGGCTGTTCCTTATAGGGTACACATTATTCGTGTTATCTACCTCTAATATGGATTATACATATATACGTACTAACAAAATGTTTATTTAATGTTAGAAATTACAGCAAATATATTGTAAATATAAGAAATGAACTGATTTTTTTCGGCGTTCAAGCGAAATGAACAACAGAAAATTATCGGCAAATTTACCATGAATCGCTAGCGCGATTCATGGTATTTGCTGATAATTTTCTGTTGTTCATTTCGCTTGAACGCCGAAAAAAATCAGTTCATTTCTTAAATATAAGAGTAATATAGCAAGAAACACAGGAGTAAGCATTTTAGGACACCTAAACACAGATTTCGAAACCTAAACGCAGACTCTTAGTTCAAGGTTAAGGTCACTGGGCTCAAACTTTTGTGTGCATGGAAAGGTTTTGTCCATATACAAATGCATACCAAATATGAAAGCAATATCTCAAGGGACATAATAATTAGGATTTACATGTATTAGCATCATTCTAAACCTCAACGCAGATTTGAAACCTAAACACGGGCCCTAAGTTCAAGGTCAAGGTCATTGAGGTCAAACTTTTGCATGCATGGACAAATCTTTTCCATGTTCACATGCATACCAAATATGAAAGCAATGTCTCAAGGGATATAGGAGTTTTAAGCATTTTTTGAAACTTTAATGTAGATTTCAAAACTTTAACACAGGCTCCAAGGTCAAGGTCACAGGGGTAAAAAAAGTGTGTGGTCTTGTCTATATACACATGTAAAACCAAATATGAAAGAAATATCTCTATATTTTCTATACCCAAGCAGATGGTAGCTTAGAGTAGGCTGAAAGTAAAGCAGAATGCGCCTTAAGGCACATTCTGCTTTACTTTCAACCTGCTTTAACTGGTCAACCATCTTCAATTCTAGAAACAGGTCATGGAGTAATGGGTTAAACTAAACAATATATCAAGATCATGTTATTAATATTAAACCTTACAATGTTATATTTGAAGAAATGGGTTAAACTAAACAATATATCAAGATCATGTTATTAAACCATACAATGTTATATTTTCAAAGGTAATTTTCCATTTCCTGATAAATAACCAGTTCACATTTACCCCTGAGAGTTTCAGTTGTCCCAAACTACAGGTATCTGAAACTATAACCAACAGTGCAGACCCTGATCAGAGGGCTCCATCAATATCTCTCCAATCTGGATCTACGCTGGTTGTATAGGATAGTACATGTATTCATAGTCCCTGCACTGTAAGGGTTAAGACTGACCCACTTTCTCCTAAAAGTTTTCGTTTTTATTATTTTTCTTTTTTCAATTTTATTGTTCTCTTTTCATTTGTATTACCCCCATGTGACACCGATGTCTCTCCGGGTATCTTTAACAGTTCCATTTCACTAATGCTCCTAAGGGCTATGAAATATTTTAAATACAGGAAGACACTACCATCACAACCACTGAAAATAATACTCAGATTGTGATTAAGACAGGAAGCTGCATAAAGCAGAGTGAAAGTAAAGCAGAAAGCTCCAATAGGAGCTTTCTGCTTTACTTACACCCTACTTTTAACAACCACATGCTTTAATGCTTTAACCCTTTACCTGATATCCTTTTTCTAATATTGAAGATAGGTAACTACTTAAAGCAGGTTGAAAGTAAAGCAGAATGCGCCTTAAGGCGCATTCTGCTTTACTTTCAGCCTGCTTTAAGCTATCATGTACTATAATATAGAAAATATTCCCTAAAATACATATTCATTACTGATTAAATTGGAACTATTTTCTTCAGCGGATGAATAAAATGCATGTGCTAAAAGTCGCTTCTATAAGGGAAAGGGTTAACAAATTGAGTGATTATAATAACAGGAATATAATGAAAGAGCTATAACTCACTGAGAACCAAATGAACAGACACTGAAAGCATTATGGTCAACTTCTACAAACAGTACAGACCCAGATCAGCTGATTCTTTCAGAAGCCCTCTAATCTTGATTTGCACAGTTTATCAACTGTAGAATAAGTGTAAATCCCCTAAGTTCCATGGCAGTTTGCAATAACAGGACAATAAGAGTTTACAATTATTCTCCAGGAGGTCTTTTCTAACCCATTACTCCATAGATACACCTTTATAACACCTTTCATTCATTCCTCCACTAAAGAAAATAGTTTCACTATGATACAGTCAGGAATGATGCACCATAAGAAAAAGAAGATAGACCACAAACACAGGTGACTATTTAGTGCTCTGCAAGGGAGCTTTCTGCCTGACCTTTATCCTGCATTAAGCTGTCGCCTGTTACCAATTGGTTTTAAGAAAGTGTTGTTTTCTAATTGTGTCCTGTTTAGAGAGGTTTCATTGTACAGTAAAACCTTTATTAGGGCCATTAAACAGAGGGTTAATTAATTGTATAAAAGACAGGTAACAGCTTAAAGAAAGGCAAACATAAAACAGAAAGCTCCTAAGTTCACCTTGCTTTAAGCAGCTACCTGCATCAAACCCCTGATAGATAACATAATGTAGTGGTTGTTATAGAAAGGTCTTACTGTACTTGGTGCCCCAGAGACCTTCCTACCTTGTCGTGGTTCTGGGGCTTAATTTTCATAGGGAATTGTTTCTATTTATTAGACTGAGATTATCCCCTCTGCCAAGAACTAAAAGGAGGGCAGGCCGGTGGTTTTAATCCCATGCTCTGCTCTGCAACGAATGAGATTAGCCGAAATCATCTTCCTGAAATCATTACCATCATTCTCATCTTATTATCCCTCATAATTCATCGGGGCTATATGACTTATTCTGTGTCCCAGTGCCGTAAAACCCAATTCATTCATCTATCGTACTAGGTGAATCTATCGGATGGAAGGGTCAAGAGCCAGACAGCAGAAGTCTCCTGGAAGTTCTCTATTCCTTATCTGCCAGCTAATCCTATCAGTCATGGTAAGTCTTACCCCCGGTAACTCTTAACATGCTAGCAGCCAAAACCATATTAACCTTTTTTTCAAACAGTTTGGATCCTGATGAGACGCCGCGTAACGCGGCATCTCACCAGGATCCAAACTCTTTGACACTCTGATCGTGGTTTTAAAATATTTTTTAAAAAATTCTACTTTTAGAACAGTAGCAGACGACAAATTATTGCAGACGAATAAATTACCCAGCATGCTTGGAGTTAATGTGTGCAAGAAACAGTATGTTAATCGTCCTAATGCTCTCCTCGGCTGATTGATACTCTCACTGTCTTCGCATGCAAATGGAGATCATCAGTGTGAACGAGAGAAACTGCTTTAATCAATTACCCCACAGACCTGTTTCTTGTTTTGAAGACAAGTTACTTAACTTAAAAGCAGTTTTAAAGTAAAGCAGAATGTGCCTTAAGGTGTTTTCTGCTTTATTTTCAGTCTCCTTTAATCCATTACCCAATAGCACTGTTTCTGGTTTTGAAGACAGGTTACTTAACTTAAAGCAGTTTGAAAGTAGAGAAGAATGTGCCTTAAGGTGTTTTCTGCTTTATTTTCAGCCTGCTTTAATCCATTACCCAATAGCCCTGTTTCTAGTTTTAAAGACAGGTGACTACTCAAGCCATTACCCAATAAATTCACCTTTTTACGCATCTTATTTTATTCTTCACTGAAGAAAGTCATTCCAAACTATACAGTCATCAATAAGCACCAAATGAAATGTATTTTATATCTTAGCAGGTGATTGCTTAAAGCAGGCTGAAAGTAAAACAGATTGTGCCTTAAGGCACATTCTGCTTTACTTTTACCCTGCTTTAAATGGTTTTCTGTATTCAAAACTAGAAACAGGCTATGGGTTCAATCAGTCTGAAAGTAAAGTTGAATGTACCTTATCCCATTAGCCCATAGCCTGTTTTCTAGTTTAGAACTTTTTAAAGCAGGTTGAAAGTAAAGCAGAATGTGCCTTAAGACGCATTCTGTGGTACTTTCAGACTGCTTTAAGCTACCATCTGCTGTAATATAGAAAATAATTATCATTGTGTATATTCCATCATGCTTGTAGGAATAAATTAGCTGCACAAAAAGTGTGTTATGGAGTAGTGGGTTAAGAATACACTATGAAGTAATTTGGTAGATACTCATTCTTCATTGCCAGGTTCAGAAATATTTACATATGATTTCCCCAGTCTGTTGTATATCAATCCACATCTAACATTAAAATGCCATGGACAGAATAAATGACTTCCGAAAACCAAATGTCAAAACAATTGTTGATTCAGAAATGGGATTATTCTGAATATATTCTGAAATGTATTTGCTTTGAAAATCAGGGCAAAAACAAATGTTCTTTTCTCAAAATAATGTAAATATAAGATATGAAATGATATTTTTATATTTATGTGGAATTATTGACAGAAAATAATCATCAAATTGACCATGAATCACTAGAATGATTCATGTATTAAATTTTGCAGATCATATTCTGCCATTCATTTCAAATTAACACAGAAAAAATCATTTCCATAACTCATTATTCCAATTAAGCATTTAATTTATTCCTCCGCTGAAGAAAATAGTTCTACTTTATACAGTCAAAAATATGTATCATACGAAATATTTTCTAGAGTCTAGCAGATGGTAGCTTAAAGCAGGTTGAAAGTAAAGCAGAATGCACCTTAAGGTGCATTCTGCTTTACTTCCAACATGCTTTAAGTAATCACATGTCTTCAAAATTAGAAACAGCCTATGGGGTAATGGGTTAAATGTACAGCTTCAAATTTGAATACATTCCTGGTAACTGTATCTAATCCTGATAAAAATTGTGTGACAGTAAGAATCTAGTTCCCCAGTAATGGAGAATGAATGGAAAAGGAAATGTCATTTTTATTTGATGTAAAGAAGATCTTTTATAATGCACATCAATTTCAACAATGATCTTAAATTTAAAAAAAAAAAAAAGAAAACTTGTTCTCTGAATGAGAAAAATTAATAGAAACGAGATGGTTGTAGGCTGATGATATCTGCAGGCTATCATTAGTTTTGCATTTAACTATTTGCATGCTGTGTAATTTTTTGTCTCTAACTATTGCTACTGCTCCAAAAGTAGAATTATTCAAAATTTATTTTCAATACAGTGTCAGAGTAAAGATAGTTTGGATCCTGATGAGATGCCGTGTTACGAGACATCTCATCAGGATCCAAACTGTTTGCAAAGGTTATCATGGTTTCACAACTAGCATGCTAGTTAAACCCTTAGCTTGCTGAAAGTAATGTCATTGACTGCCAATTGTTTCTTCCAAATACAGTTTTTTTAGTTATTTTAACTAAACATTAATCAAACATTTAATAACTTTTTGCAAAAAACAAAGGTCAACAACAAATGTTAAAACTGATCTTAAACAGAGAGAGTGGGTGCTGTATAAGGGGATACTACTTTCTATATAGAGAAATGAGTTGAAAAATGTAAAAAGGCGTATCTTTGGGGTATTGAGAAATACAAGATTGGCTGCATTTCAGTCATATAAGGTTTTAGTTTTTGTTATTTGGTTTTGCTACATTTACTATAGTTAAAATGATCTTGACCCAATTAATGAAACAAAGTAATAACAGCAATGTACAAATGTTATATGGTACAAAAGACAACAGATAACACTAATTCGAAATAATGAAATGTTCAGTTATTCTTTTTAAAAAAAAATTCTTTTTTTTATCAAAGATCAGCCTGCAAGGTTGAAAAGAGAATTAATATAATACTACATCTTGAAACCCAGTTTAATTGAAAGTGTGAACTGATTCATCCTTGAAACTTTAAATGGATACTTCCAGTAGTCTGATTTTGACTATTTAGGGTGTTTCTTACAACTGATTTTGAATTGCAAACAGTGCAGACCCTGCTCAGGATCTACACTGTTTGCAAGGGACAAATAAATTGGGTTTCAACATTACAAGGGTTACAAGGCTGCCATTTCTCTGGATTTTTCCTAAATCTTCGGATTTTTTTCTAGTACATGATAACTTAAAGCAGGCTGAATGTAAAGCAGAATGCGCCTTAAGGCGCATTCTGCTTTACTTCCAGCCTGCTTTAAGTAGTCACATGTCAACAAAGTTAGAAACAGGCTATGTGGTAAAGGAACAATTCGTAAAATCGCACTTGAAAAATGCAAATTTGGAAATCTTAGGATTTTTCATGACAACTTATGGCAGCTATGGAGTTATCAAGATAAATATAGGCAGCAGTATAGGGAAGTGATCACACTTCAAACTTGGAACAACAGAAAAGTCAGAAATCTGTGCCAGGAAGTTAAGCTTAGATAATAAATAAAAAGAAAACATAATAGCTATGCCTAAAGAAGAGTACTAATTAAACTATCAACACTATGTATGGCAAGCTAAAAAACAACTTCTGACACTATTATGTCAAGGCAAAGAACAACTATTGACACTATGTATGTTAAGCGGAAGAACAACTTTTGACATTGTGTATGTCAAGCCAAAGAACAACTTTTGACATTGTGTATGTCAAGCCAAAGAACAACTTTTGACATTGTGTATGTCAAACCAAAGAACAACTTTTGACATTGTGTATGTCATGCCAAAAAAAAAACTTTTGACATTGTGTATGTCAAGACAAAGAACAACTTTTGACATTGTGTATGTCATGCCAAAGAAAAACTTTTGACATTGTGTTTTGTCAAGCAAAAGAACAGCTTTTGACATTGTGTATGTCAAGCCAAAGAACAACTTTTGACATTGTGTATGTCAAGCCAAAGAACAACTTTTGACATTGTGTATGTCAAGCCAAAAAACAACTTTTGACATTATGTATGTCAAGCCAAAGAACAACTTTTGACATTGTGTATGTCAAGCCAAAAAAGAACTTTTGACATTGTGTATGTCATGCCAAAGAACAACTTTTGACATTGTGTATGTCAAGCTAAGGAACAAAATTTCCATGTCAAACCAAAGGTCAGGTTTGATTGAATAATATGCATGTCAAGCCAAAGGGAATGCTTGCCAATATGCCTGTCAAACAAAAGGTAATGTTTTGACAATCTACTGGTCAAGCAAAAGGTCAAGTTTGGCAATATCTTGAGTCTCTTAAAAAGGGCAAAATTTGGTAATCATGGTGCCCGTCAAACTATACAGCAAATGTTGGCAATTAGCCTGTCAATTTCAAAGCCAATTTTGATAATATGACTAACTACCAAATGCCAAAGTTTTACAAAATCATTAACCTGTTGAGTCAAAGTTTAAACAGTAAAACATTCAATAATGCTTCAACCAATCTGATTGTTTGTCATTCTTGGCCAGTAAATTGAATGCCATGTCAATTAACAATTAACGAAGGTTAATATTAGTTATGGAAGGTATCCCTAAGTCAAAGAGATGAAAACAAGAATACCGCCTCAAAAAACAGTGTACATGTACAGTATAAAACCTCTATATTACAACCACTAAATAAGCTTATATTTTTTGGCATTTGAGGCAGGTGGTTGCAGTAAAACAAAAAGCTCTTATTGGAGCTTTCTTCTTAAATTCTTTTCTTGCTTTAAGCTGTAGCAGGTGTTTTAAAAAACGTCTTTAAGACTTATTTTCAAAAGACATAATAGAAGGGTTTTAGTGTATGTCGTTTAGTGATTTCCACAGGGCTCCAGATAAGAGTGAGTTAACCAACCAAATCCAACATTTTCTCACTTATTTCAGCACTAAATCCTATGGTGTTACTACTCATTAGAATTGTCTCGAAGAGACGATTCTAATGAGTAGTGACACCATAGGGTTTAATTTAGAAATAAAGATTTTAGTTTTTGAAATACTCCCCTTATCCGGAACCCTGTTTCTACCCACAGTATAGGAACCAGTGTTGTGTCACTCCAGAGAGGAAGTACAATGTAATGAAAAGAGAACACAGAATTTATTATTCAGCACAAAAACTATTATATTCTATCTAGAAAACAAAGCAAAGAAATAAAACTAGAACATAGTAAAATTCTGAGAAAATCAAAGCAAACCCAAACTGGAGCAGTTCACTAGAGGAACTCCAGTCTTGGTTTAACCAATTACCCCATATCCTATTTCTTGTTTTAAAGACAGTCACTTAAAGCAGGTTTAAAGTAAAGCAGAATGCGCCTTAAGGCGCATTCTGCTTTACTTTCAGCTTGCTTCAAGCTACCATATGCTAGAATATATAATATATTGTATGGTGCATATTCTTGACTGTAATTATTGGAACTAATTTCTTTAGTTGAGGAATAAATTAGAGTCGTTTAAAGGCGTATTTATGGAGAAACGGGTTAATAAAGTTTGCAATTTAGTAAAGCTTCTCTTACAGCAACACCACAAATAAATCTCGGAACATGTATATTTAAGACAAATGGCAGTATAATGCAAGATAAAAAGAATGTTACATATTCATCCTTGCTGCTTAATACAGGAGAAACATAATGCAGAATGCTCCTTCACGAACTTTATGCATTACTCTTGCCCTGCCTGGTTATTCACTCAAGAGAAGTTGTACTATACACTATATAGACCTGCTCAGAAACGAAGAAATCAAACACTGACAAGGAGAAGCTCACACTTTGGTTGAAACTCTTACAGTACCACAAGTATCAGTTAACGCTATGATCATAAACCTATTATACTTCAAAATCATTCTCTGCAGATTTTAAATACTATGACAGATATTCTCCTTAGATATCTATTACCCCTTACCCCTTAGCCTATTTTTTATCTTGATCCAAACTTTGCTAAAGTATTCATGGTTTCGCAGTTAGAATACAATTCTTTTCTATAAGGGATGGAAGACTTTGAAAACTGTGGAGGTATTGTTGGCGTAACACCAAACACAATCAGAAAACAAATGTGATCGGCAAAAATTCTCACGACAATTAACATTGAATGACAAATGCATTAGGGGATCGCTAGAGTAATGTGTTCCTAATCGATACTTGCAAGAGGTGTTTTTAAAGATATATAGCCTGGTCTGGCTTTTTTTTTTTAACAAATACCCTTAAATAGTGAAACTCATTAAAGACAGGTGGTAACTTAAAGTTCGCTAAAAGTAAAGCAGACAGCTCCATTAACCCATTACCCCATAAATACACCCTTTTACACCTTTAACCCTTAGCCCGCCAAATAAATTGTCGTCTGCTATATTTCTCGTCTGCTTCAAGTTTCAAAGTGCTTCAAAATTGCTCAAAATTGCTGAAAATGTTGTCCGAGTGTCAAACAGCTTGGATCCGGATGAGACGCCGAGTTACTCGGCGTCTCATCCGGATCCAAGCTGTTTGCATATGGAGCTATAGTCGTGAATGGCAGGCTAAGGGTTAATTTATTTCTCAATTGAGAAAAAAAATCCAATTTATACAGTTAAGAATATGTATGATCAGAACTTTTTTCTACATTCTAGCAGATGGTAGCTTAAAGCAGGCTAAAAGTAAAGCAGAATGTGCCCTCAGGATTACTTTCAACCTGCTTTAAGTGGCCATCTGTCTTCAAAACTAGAAACAGCTAGGCTAATGGGGTACTGGGTTAAAAGAGATTTCTGTTTTACTTTCAGCCTGGTCTAAGCAACCACTTGTCATGTTGCAGGAAAAGGCCCAATTCTTTTTTTGTAACAAGAGGCCCATGCAGGCCTAAATATCGCTCACCTGGAAAAACCAACACAAGGGTCACATGACCCCCAGGGCAGGATCTTTTTTTTTTATCCCAGGGACATATTTTGAACAATCTTGAAAGAAAACCTAAAGAAGATGCTTTGTGCCAAATATCTAAGTTCAGGGCACTGTGGTTTCAGACTTGTTAGAAGATTTTTTAAGTTTTCATTGAAAAAATCTATTTTTAGCTCCGGTGACCTAGATATGCAACGGACCGGAACCATATTTACAATATTGTTTAAGGGCTTCTAGAAGTGTCATCATACCAAATATCAAAACTCTGGCCATATTAGTTTCAGAGATAAAGATGTATGAAGATTTCACTATATATAACTCTTTGTAAAATTACGACCCCCGGGGCGGGATAATTTTTGACCCCAGGGACATAATTTGAACAATCTTGATAGAGGACCTGAAGACGATGCTTTGTGCCAAATATCTAAGCTCAGGGTACTGTGGTTTCAGACAAGAAGATTTTTTAAGTTTTCATTGAAAAAATCTATTTTTAGCTCCTGTGACCTAGATATGCAATGGACCGGAAATGTTTGAACAACTTTGAAAGAGGACCATACAAGGATCATTCCAGCCAAGTTTGGTGAAAATCCATCCAGTAGTCTAGGAGGAGAAGTCGTTTGAAGAAATTATTGACGACGAACGACAAACGACGCACGACGGACACAGCACAATCAAAATAGCTCACCTTGGCACTACGTGCCAGGTGAGCTAAAAATGCATCCTTAGAGTTAAGTGAAATCAAATTTCATTTAAATATATTTTCATTTGAATATTAACTTTCTCTTTATGACAAATTCTTTCAACTTGTGGTACTAAAAGAGTTCAAACATCAACTTAGAACCATAAGGCCCAATACCTTATTTTCATACACATAGGCTTGTATTGTAAGTGCCAGATAACGGCCTAATATTTCAAATACTAAAATTGTTATGCTTCAATCAAACCCTAAATTGTGACTACTCATTAGAATCGTCTCGAAGAGACGATTCTAATGAGTAGTTACAATATAGGATTTAGTGGTTACCCAAAAGAGAAAATGAGAAAATTTGAAATTTTAGTTGACTATTACCAGGAGCCATGCCTTATGGTTTTATTAACTGAGGGTACTATTTTACCTTCTCTATTGACACTTCTCCTTCATTCTGCAAGCAAGGCAACCAGTGAGTAATTACTGCTCAAATCTTCATTGTTATACATACAAAGTCTACAAAGTCATGTGACAAGAAGGCCCTTACACACATCTATAAACAGTGTAGATCTAGATCATCTGTTGCACTGTTTAAAATAGCATCAGATCAGGGTCTACACTGTTTGCAGCTATAATTAATAAAATAGAGTTCAACTCAGACCAATGCCCGGATGAAAAAAGTTGAGGGATTGCCATGGAAATCCACGGTATTTAAGAGGCTGGAGTATTCAATTCAAACTTGGAGACAGTAACTGTAAAACCTGACCAGATGTCATATAGAAACAATTGCCTCTGATCTATATCTACAGTGTTTGCTTAGTATGTTAATGTATGAGGTCCTTTTTATGACATGGCTCCTTAACCCATCCTACCCTAGCAACCAGTATACATGTACTCATCATTTACAAACCGTGTACCTATGAAGAGTATAGTCTTGTCCCATCCAAGCAGTGTATAGACCATGTACTGAGGGCTCCTAAAGGAGCCCTAACGGAGCCCTCAGATCAGGGTCTACACTGTTTGTCATTTTCCAATGTATTGTAAAAACAACCTTAACCCTTTGAGCCCTATTCCCGCATAAAGGCATCCTTTTCAAACAATATTCATATTAATAGTACACTTATCCTATGCAAACAGTGAAGACCCAGATCAGAGGGCTCCTAAAGAAGCCCTCTGATCAGGGTCTTCACTGTTTGTCATAATGACAAAAATTGACAAAAACAACCCTTAAAAGTCAGAAATGGATTAGACTTAAATGGAAACGTGAATTGTCCATTTGAAGTTTCAGGGAGGAAAGAGTTAAATGGTAAAAAATTATAAGACTAGATGTATTTGGAAACTAGACTTGTCCATTTAAAGTTTCAGGGGTGAATGAGTTAAGTTTATACAATAATACATACATGTATAACGAAATGCACAGTACATACAAACAAAGTAAACACAAACAGGGTCTCCACTTTTTCTTATAGATTAAGTCTGACACAAGTCTAACAGGAGATACTGGAGTAGTGCACTTAAAGTTTCAGAGGAAATAATAAAGGAAGTCTATGTATCAAATTTTGCTTGTATTTAATAAATAGCTTGCATTTAGCAAATAGAGCAGGCAAAGCAATCATTTTGGGACCATCAAGACATTTCTTAATCCTTTATGCCATAGATACACATTTTAACGCCTTTAATCTATTCCTCCACTAAAAAAATATTTTCATTTTATACACTCATGAACATGTATCATAAGAAATATTTTTAATTCCTAACAAATGGTAGCTTAATTAACACGCTGAAAGTAAAACAGCATGCACCTTTAAGTGCATTCTGCTTTACTTTCAAATCTGCTTTAAGTGCCCACCTCTTTTCAGTACTAGAAACAGGCTATGGAGTAATGCATTAAACTTCCAGAGATGACTGGTTTGTTTTTTAGAGTTCCAATTTCAAAGATTAGATTTTAAAAGCCGGCAGCCATTTCTTGAGATGGTTTTAATTCTGTGTCAAAGTGTGAAAGACACATCATCAATAGAGGTCCACATCATTATTTCATGTCCTGAACAGGTTCATTCTTAACCCTTTACCCCATAGCCTGTTTCTAGTTTGAAAATAAGTGACTACTTAAAGCTTGTTGAAAGTAAAGCAGAATGCGCCTTAAGGCTTTACTTTCAGCCTGCTTTAAGCTTCCTACTGCTAGAATATAGAAAACATTTCTTTTGGATCATGTTTTTTACTGTATAAATTTGAACTATTTTCTTCACAGGAGGGATAAATTGAATCCGCTTCAAGGCGCTTCTACTGGGGAAAGGGTTAAACCCATCATGTTTCTAATTTTAAAGACAGATGATATTTTAAAACAGGTTAAAAGTAAAGAAGAATGCCCCTGAAGGCACATTCTGCTGAACTTCAAATCTGCTTTAAGCTACTATCTGCCAAGATACAGAATGTTTCTCATGGTGCATATTCACGACTATATGTTGGAACAATTTTTTTCAGTGGCGGAATAAAAGGCATTAAAGGTGAACTTATGGATTAATGATTTAATATTTTCCCTCAAAGAAATGCCTTTATCATAATATAGTTCCTGTTCTTTCATAATTCTACCCTGTCATAGGAAATGTACTCTTTTATTCTTACAGAAGACAGCTTAAAGCTGTCTGAAAGTAAAATAAAAATCTTCTACAGTCGAACTTCGATATCTCGAACTCGATTAACTGGAATTATCCGATTTGTCGACAAATTAACTGCATTATTTCATGCCTGGTTAAGTAAAACATACCCACATTTCAAAGTTAAAATGTAGCTAAGCCACGTTTTAACTTTGAAATACGGGTATGTTCGATTCAAGCGAGTTCGAGATATCGAAGTTCGACTGTATTTACTTTGAGCCTAATTAAAGCAGCAATCTGCCTTAAAAACTGAACACAAACTTAGAGAAAGAGATAATGACAGTAATCCCTTGTAATGTTGAAGAAATGTTTTCTGCTTTAAATCTGTTTTCCTTAAAAACTCTTAATTTAACTATTCCCCTGTACATTCATATAAAACATTTCAAGTAAAATTTAAGTTCAGATCCTGACCAGCATTATTCTCAAAATCTGTTCCCGATAAAAAACTCTTTGCAAAAGTCACTGAATGCCAATAGCACTGTTACGGTTATCATCAAAATATCCAAAAAAGTCCCTGCAATTGAATTCTAGTTTCAATAATTATGTAAAAACTCTGATTTTTTTTTTTAAATTCCAAGAAAAATTTACAGTTTGCCTGAGGATAAAACTAGAATATTTTCTGATTTGCTTTTTTGATCACACAATTAAACCAAGTTGTTGTTTTCATCAGAATAAAAATAAAAATCAGCATTTTCCATTCACTCCTAGAATACAGTCTCTCTACCCAATGCCATGGATGTTTAAGCCTTTACTCAATAGGTACAGATTTTTTCTAACTAATTAGTTCTATTTTATACAGTAACAAATGTGCAATATCAGAAATATTTCTTAAATCCTATCAGTTTTTAGCTTTAAGCAGGCTGAAAGTAAAGCAGATTATGGGCCTTAAGGTGCATTCTGCTTTACTTTCAACCTGCTATAAGTGGTCATTTGTCTTCAAAACTACAAACAGGCTTTTGAATAAAGGGTTAAATTGCATGTAATTTCATAGGATAAATCATGCACATGTCTTGGCGCGCAGCAATGAGGCAAAGTTTTAACATTTCAACTAAACATTTACTGTTTAATACTACAGTCAAACTCATGTTAAATCTTTCCTCCACAGAGTCACCTATGATTCCACTAAAGGTAGAACACCCCTAATTAAATTGGGTCCATGTCAGCTGGAGGAATGTACTGAACCATGCTTGAGCATGGTTAGATTCCTTTAAGATAACCCTTTCCCCCATAGCCCGTTTCTAGTATTGAATATAGGTGTCCACCCTATGGCGCATTCTGCTTTACTTTTAGCCTGCTTTAAGCTACCACCTGCTACAATAAAGAAAATATTCCTTATGATACATATCATGACTGTATAAATTTGAACTATTTTCTTCTGCGAAGGAATAAACTGTATGCGCTAAAAGGTGCTTCTATGGGGGAAAGGGTTACAGAGAGCAGCTATTTTCTCTATTTAGAGTTCAGATACAGACTGACGTTGAGACGGTAACATTGGGATGTTCAACCTTAAGTGGCTTAGCAAACCTCTACTTATTCATCAACATAAGCGTAATGAAGCTGCAATATGGTGTAAAGTACATGCAAGATGAAAGAAAAGCTGAAAACTTATACAGGATCTTACAGCTTTACTTTCATCTTGCTTTCAGCAGCTACCAGCATTTCATTACAGAAGCATGTGGTTTTCAGTTAAATATAGGCGATATAGGAGCCAGTGTTTTTGGACAAAAAAGGTTTATACAGTAAAACCTCTATATTACAACCACTAAATTGTGTTAATCATAAGATTTTTATGACAGGTGATTGCTTAGAGCAAGGTGACAGTAAAACAGAAACCTCTTTTAGGAGCTTTCTGTTTCACTGTCACCTTACTTTAACCCATTACCTCATAGGCTATTTCTAGTGTTGCAGATAGGTGACCATGCACTTAAAGCATAAGGTTGAAAGTACAGTCAGCCTGCTTTAAGCTAGCATTTGCTAGGATATAGAACACGAGTTCTCTGTTCAGTCAATGAACCCCTATTGGAAGGAGACATGTTTCTTGGAATGGAGAAAAGTTAGAAACACTGACATATTGCATCTCAAACCAGCGTTTGGACCTGTTCCCAATTGAAAACAAGAGATTTTTTCCCAAAATGAGCATTTCACGGCACGATTTTTTCCAAAAATGAGCCTTTTACAACTCAATTTTTTCCCAAAATCAAGTTTTTTACGCTGTTTTAGGGCATATTTTTCCCAATTGAAGGGGTACCAACTAATTCCCAAAGTGGTGAAAAAAAACCACTGCAAACATCGAAAAGGGGCTGCTCATGTCCGCTTCATGAGTCATTTACAAACAGTACCTGTGAGTAAACTTGTCTAATACAAACAGTGTAAACCCAGATCAGAGGGCTCTCATCAGGTCTGCACTGTTTGTCAATTTGCAATACACTGTATAAAACAACCCCAAACTTGAAGTTTCAGGGGTCAATATCCCATAACCCCATAAATACGACTTTATACGCCTTTAATTTATTCCTCCACTCAAGAAAATAGTTCCAATTTATACTGTCACAAATAAAAATCATAAGAAATATTTTCTATATTCTAGCAGATAACAGCTTAAAGCCGGCTGAAAGTAAAGCAGTATGCGCCTATTTGCGCATTCTTTTTTACTTTCAACCTGCTTTAAGTGATCATCTTTCTTTAAAACTATAAACAGGCTATGGGGTAATGGGATAAGCTAACTCTTTGCATGCTAGCGGGGGATACATGTGCCACAGTTTATTACCTTTGCAAACAGTTTCGATCCTGATGAGACGTCGCTTAATGTGGCATCTCATCAGGATCAAAACTTTTTGACACTCTGACCCTGTTTTGAAAAGAAATTTTGAAAATTTTATTTTTAGAACAGTTGCAGACGATAATTGTTGCAGGCGAAAAAATTACCCAGCATGCAAAGAGTTAATGAATGTCCACTGTAGATATATTTTACTGCACCTGCCGATTATAATTACGTATAAATGTGGATATGACGCAAGTCAACTAACTTGGAAAACAAGTACACATTATCTACAACTTAAAATAAATACATATCCTATAACATAATCAAGACTGAATCTGTTGAAGATGCATGCTGTCAGCATATTTACAGAACAGTGTTATAAACACATTGAAAATCTATCAATCTTTCAATTTATTCATTAACTCTTTACATGGTAGCGGCGGATATACACAGTGATAACCTTTGCAAACAGTTTGGATCCTGATGAGACGCCGCTTTATGCGGCATTTCATCAGGATCCAAACTGTTTGCCATCCTAACCCTGTACTTTAAAAGAATTTTGAAAATGCTAATTTTGGAACAGTAGCAGACGACAATTGTTGAAAACGAAAAAAAATTACCCAGCATGCAAAGAGTTAACAAACTGCCAGAATCTTGTTAGTAATTTGAACTAGAACTATCACTGAAGGTGATGAATACCCCCTCTGTATGGCTTTTTCATAAAACAAAAAGCTGTTGTAAGTGGCCTTTATACCATGGGCTCAGCACAATTTAATTAGGGTTGCAGGTACCCATTTAATTCATAGACACCTATCATACTTAGCATCACAAGAATTTTTAAGTCCAATCAGGGCCACAATTCTGTAATTCACTGGAGGACGAAGGGAAAATTATGTTACACACATCCACACTTCAGTCCTAACACATTTGTAGAATTCAATAGCCAACTCCTGAAGAATTATTAAGTTCAATCAGGGGCCATAACTCTGGAATTCTTTGAAAGGCGGGTAAGAAAGTTGTGCCATGAACATCTACACTTCATTCTTAATGCATATATAGTTTTGCTTTCAATTGGTACAGAAATGTAGAAGTGGTTGCATCACAAGATTTTATAAGTCCAATCAGGGGCCATAACTCTGTAATTCTTTGGAGGACTTGAAGGAAAATTACATCATGCACATCCACACATGATTCTTAACATATCTGCAAAATTCAATAGCAGCCTGTGAGTAGTTTGTGTCACAAGCTTTATTCAGTCAAAAGAGTCCATGCAATCAAGGACAATAACTCTGTCCTTCTTGGGACAACTCACATGGAAAATATGCACAACTGCACAGCATTATAAATACATGTGCAAAACTTGACGTCAATCGGTAAAGACATGTAGAAGTAGTTCATGTCACAAGATTTGTTGTGCCACAAATGGACAGACAGAAAATGTATGTATGAACATACAGACCAACCGACCAACACTCTGACTCCTAAATACCCCCCTCTCAAACCTCGTTTGTTGGGTTATAATGAGAGAAGAAAGTTAAGATCAAATCTGTATACTGTACCCACTCATACAGATTGCTTTTTAATGCAGGACATAAAAATTGCAGAAAATCTATTGTTCAGAACAAAATGTTCTTCATTATAAATTATGAATTAATACCTTCAACAGATTCAGATCTTCTATAGCATGGTGCAACTATAGCTAACAACTATTTCAACAGGAACACTGAATACCTGTCTGTGCTGCAAAAGAATTAAAATGAACTTAAGATGTAAAGAATAACTGTAAATTCATAAGTGACTGAAATCAAACTACCGGTAACACACTCATTTAAATGCTCCATAAGAATGTTTTTCCATATCCTAGCAGATTGTAGCTTAAAGCAGGCTGAAAGTAAGCAGAATGTGTCTTAAGGCACATTCTGCTTTACTATCAACCTACTTTAAGTAGTCCCTTCAAAACTAGAAACAGGCTATGAGATAAACTGTTAAAATTCTTGCATCTGCAACCCCATAATTTGTATCTATAAATGTAAATGCGTACTTTGCCAAACGGGTTGTTTCAGCCCACAAACTCTCTTTATCGTGCTGTTTAATGGTCCTAATTAGACAGCCTATTTCAAATGTTTATACTAATTGAAATAACTACAGGCTGCATGTTTAGTCTCTCTGTGCTAGTCAAAGAATTTTGACTGATACATTGCCTACTATCTGAAAACATATATTATCTACAGTTAAATATGTACAAAGCGACCAGTGAAAAGATGCAAAAAATACTTTGAGACCAGCAGCTGTTTATTGAAGAACCAAACAAATGCAGACAGCTTAATTGGGAGCTTTCTGCATTATGTTGTTCTGTCTTTAGCAGTCAAATGTGTTTAGAAATCAGTGCTTTTTCACAAGCTAAAACTCGATTTGATTACAAATTGTCGTGCATTTCATAATTTTACCCCAGGAAATAATTGTAGAGGTGTTATTTTGTCATTTTGTATATTTACATAGAATTTAGACAGGATATGACGAACACCAGGGGAGCCACTTTTAGATGTTTTTAGTCTGATTGAGTTACACTGTACTTTGCATGTCTTTGCATGTCTTTGCATGGCTTTGCAACAATATTTTGAAAGTACATGTTAACTCTATACCCCACAGCTTGTTTTGTCTGTGAAGACAGATGTTTTCTTAAAGCTGACTGGAAGTAAAGTAGAATGCTCCTTCAGGAGCATTCTGCTTTACTTTCAGCCTGCTTTAAGCTACAATCTGCTAGAATATAAGAAATATCTATGGTGCATAATCAAGACTATAATTTATAAAGTTGTACCATTTTCTTCAGAGGAGGAATAAATTTAAGCCATAGAAAGGCATATTTATAGAGTAATGAGTTAAGGTTGTTCTGTTGTAAGCAGTAATTTCTCTGTGCTTAGTAAATCACAATATTTCTTCACATGCTTAAAGTCGGTTTGATTACAAATTTTCACGAGTTTCATGATTATACCCCAAGAAATAATTGTACAGCTGTTATTTTGTCATTTGGTGTATTTACATAGGGTTAAGACAAGATGAAGAACACCAGGGGAGCCGATTGAGAATCAATGTTTTAGTCTGATTGAGCTGAACTGCACTTTATATATATGTCTTAGCATTAGCATTTTGAATGTACAGTAAAGGGACGATGTTGGTTCAATATACCTTGTTACATTATTCCATAGATACACATTTTTGTGCATTTAGTTTATTACTCCAATGAAGAAAATAGTTCAAATTTATAGCCATGATTATGTATCATAAGAAATACTTTCTATATTCTAGCAGATGGAAACTTATAGCTGGCTGAAAGTAAGGCAGAATGTGCCTTATTAGGCACATTCTACTTTACTTTCAACCTGCTTTAAGTACTCACCTATATTAAACAGGCTATGGGATAAAGGGTTAATACAGAGCAAGGTCTGTATACATGTATTGGTTATTATTTGCATACCTTTATGTTTGGTTTTTCCTTCTCCTGCCAATGCAGCTCATTTTCAATGGTGTCATAATTCAGGCTCTGAAAAACAGACAGAAACAAGCTAGGTAATGTATGTTGAATGATTTGGCCCAAGCATGTGCTTTGACCTCTGTTTATGACCTTGACATGATGTTTATGACCTTCACCTATGATCTCAGATGACAGATAGTTAAATGTAGATTATACCACTGACTTAAATTAACCCATCACCCAATAAATACCCCTTTATACACCTCTAATCTATCCCTCCACTCAAGCAAATAGTTCCAATTTATACAGTTGTAAATATTTAACATTAGAAAAAAAATCCATATTCTAGCAGCTGGTAGCATTCTGCTTTACTTTCAACCTGCTTTAACCCTTTCCCACATAGCATATCTCTAGTACTGAATATAGGTGTCCTCTTAAAGCAGGTTAAAAGTAAAGCAGAATGCGCTTTAAGCGCATTCTGCTTTACTTTCAGCCTGCTTTAAGCTATCATCTGCTAGAGTATAGAAAATATTTTGTATTATACATATTTATGAATGTATAAATTGGAACTATTTTCTTCAGGGCAAGAATAAACTGAATGCGCTAAAAGGCGCTTCTATGGGGGAAAGGGTTAAGCGTGGTCACCTGTCTTCAAAACTAGAACCATGTTATGGGGTAATGGGTTAACAAGTGTTGGATACACCTCATGTATGAGGTTTCCAATATAAATTTCAAATACCATATGGTATACAATTTTCATCAACCCTATAACCAAAGGCTTGTTTTCAGTTTTGAAGGCAGATGGTTGCTTATAACTCTTTCAACACTGTGGACCTGTTTAAAAATACTCTTCACATTTGCAAACAGTGTAGACCACCAAACATCTTCATTTAGTGATTGTTTAACTCAAGTTTGACTGTATCAAATTCACAATCATTGGTCTAATGACCTTGACCTCAGCTGTCGGAATGATGCACCCATCACCAAAACTTCTTTTGAGGGTGTTTGCATCAAAGCATGAAAAGTTAAAAATGTTAAGGAAAGCTAAATTTGTTGACAGGCAATAAGATGGGCCAAAAACAACTGCCAAAAGCTCTTCATTGTTGAGGATATAAAAAGCACTTCTTTACTAATAGGTATTTGGATTCTAATTAGTGACATTTCTAGTTATTATCTGCTAACATTCAATCTAGCAGATGGTAGCTTAACTCTTTGAACCCTAGTCCCGCATATAGGCGTCCTTTTCAAACAGAGTTCATGTGAATAGTACATGTGTCCTATGCAAACAGTGAAGACCCAGATCAGAGGGCTCCTAGGAGCCCTCTGATCTGGGTCTTCACTGTTTGTCACAATGCCAAACATTGACAAAAACAACCCTTAAAAGTCAGAAATGGACTAGACTACTTAAAAGTCAGAAATTGACTAGACTAAAGTCGAAACTGGAATGGTTCATTTAAAGTTTCAGGGAGGAAAGAGTTAACCAATTTATGCCTGGGTATTGCAATGAACTCTCCCTGTATACTTGCTGGAAGATTTCATTGTAGATATACAAGGGGTGATCTAAATACACTGCAGTGTTTGTCCATACTGCAAACTATTAGATATGATATAGCAAACAATGAAACAAACCAGACACTGTAATACGCCCCATAACACAATGTCTCATCAGGGTATATAGTGTTTTCCAATGTCCACTTTAGTAGACACTAAGCTATAAATGGGTTAAAGCAGGCTGTCTTCAAACCTAGAACAGGCTATGGAGTAATGGGTCTCAACTTTGATTATTTATAATTATCTGAAGCTGACTAAGATCAAGATGACTACTATCAGCTATTCAATTTCAAGCAAAATTGCTACAGCAAATAACATAAATTAACCCTTTCCCCTACTTAAAGGTCATAAATAAAACTCTGTCCACTATCATCATCCATCATTTGAACAATAACATTGGCTAATAAACTTAGGAAATTTTCAATACAAAAGAGTGCAAATACACTCAGTACAAAAAGAAACGCACATTGTGCTCAGGCGCAAATTAAGATACTTTTTTAAGATACTAAGACCATATCTCAAGATTAATTTAATTCTGCCACAAGTTTAGAAAAACATATACTTAAAATTACTGTGCTGTATTTTAACCCTTTCACTCTTAATGACGTCAAAAGGCGCGTTTTCAAACAGTTTGGATCCTGATCAGACGCCGCGCAACGCGGCGTCTGATCAGGATCCAAACTGTTTGACACTCGTATAGATATACTTTAAGTCATACTACTTTGAATCTTACTTTGAAACGATCTTGCAAACAAAAAAATTGAAGCAGACGACAATGAAACGGTGGTGGGATAAAAATCTCACTTTTAATTTGGCAGCGAAAGAGTTAACTAGTGCCTGTTGAAAACACCGCACCGATTTGTACAGGTTGTGATGATACCAATTCAATGATAAACCTCCCATGTTCAACATTGATAGCCCAAGACGGAACTTAGACTGAGTGTACTGAAAAGATTATTTCACAAATACGTTCCTTCTACATACAGATAATATTGTAATAAAAGTGTGCGTTTCTTTTTGCACTGAGTGTACTTATATCAGACAGATCCTATAAGAAAACATAGCTGACCCTGATCAGACACCTCCTTCAGGAGCTGTCTGATCTGAGTATTCACTGTTTTCAAAAAGCATCAATGTATGCTGATAGTAAGAGAAAGATTACATTTTTAGTGCAATCTTTACAGAATATCTGGACATCCAATATAACTCCAATCCATCTACCACCCACAGAAAGTTATATAGCATGCCAACAAACAGGTGTATAAAATGTCTATACATCTGTTCAGTATCTATATCAAATTATTCCTAGTCTGAACTTTCCTCAAAAATACAACAAACATTCCCAATACTATGAAATTGACTTGCTCCACTTTTAATTACAGCAAATAAACTCCAAGCCGCAAACAGTTTGCATCCTGCATGATCAGATACCAAGTTACTCAGCATCTGATCTGAATCTAAACTGCTTGCATACAGAATTCCAAGTCACCACTAACACGAGTAGGCATTTAAACTCTTTGCATGCTGAGTAATTTTTTTGGTATGGAAAAATGTTTGTTTGCAACAGTTACTGTTCTAACAATAGAATTTTCTAAATGTCTTTTCAAAACATGGTCAGAGTAGCAAACAGTTTGGATCCTGATGAGATATGCTGCATAAAGCAGCATCTCATCAGAATCCAAACTATTTACAAAGGCTCATATGGTTCCTCCGCAAGCGTGCTAAGAATTAAACAAATTCTCAAGAAACTAATGACACCTAGAAAATGATAACATTTCTAAGTTGCCATAAGTGTATAATATAAAAGTATTTTGTTTCCACAAATTACACAGCAGACAAGAAGCAAACCTCATTAGGATGAATTAAAGACAGTTTGGGGAGAAATTAGTGTTCAAACAGACCTACAGTCTATATAGCCAGCTGGTGACTGTTACATGGTATATTCACCCCTTCCCACCCATAGCTTTTTATATGGAAACTATTTGCTTGAGTGAACTAATAATTTATACACACAAAGAGGTATTTTTATGGAGTAATGGGTTAAGCCTTTCCCTCATCAGAAGAGCATTATAACTCATTCCCCAATAAATACACCTTTTTATGCTTTTAATTAATTCCTCCACTGAAGAAAATAGTTCCAATTTATAAGGTCATGAGTATGTATCATAAGGAATAATTTCTATATTCTAGCAGATAATATATAGCTTAACCCATTACCCAATAGCCTTTTCCTAGTATTGAAGATATAAGACCACTTAAAGCAGGTTGAGGGTAAAGCAGAATGAGCCTTAAGGCTCATTCTGCTTTACTTTCAGCCTGCTTTAAGCTTCCATCTGCTAGAATATAAAAAAATATTTCTTAAGATGTATTTTCATGACTGTAAAAGTGGAACTATTTTCTTCAGTGCAGGAATAAACTAAAGGCGTTAAAAGGTGTATTTATGGGGTAATGGGTTAAAGCAGGCTGAAAGTAAAGATGAATGCACCTTAAGGTGCATTTTGCTTTACTTTCAACCTGCTTTAAGCAGTCACCTATCTTCAATACTAGAAAGAGGCTATGGGGTAATGGATCAAGGCATTAACAATCCCTCATAAATGTTCATGTTTCTTATGTCCTGACAAGATCAAGCCTAAGAGGTTAATTCCTAGCTCTATTCTGATAGGTGACTGCTTAACCATTTCACCAATAGTCTGTTCCTAGTTACGATGACAGCTGACCACTTAAAGCAGGTTGAAATTGAAGCAGATGGCACCTTAACCCTTTTCTCCATAGCCTGTTTTAAAGATAGATGACCACTTAAAGCAGGTTGAAAACTTTTTTTGTATATTATTGCATAATTATTCAATACTGTTTAAAATTAAACTATTTTCATCAGTGGAGGAATAAATTGAATATGCTGAAAGGCTCTTCTATGGAGTAAAGGGTTAAAATGCATTCTCTTATACTTTCAGCCTGCTTTATGAGCTACCATCTGCCCAAGATATAGAAAATATTTTTATTGAGCATATTCATGGCTGTATTAAGCGGAACTATTTTCTTAAGGGTGTATTTATTGAGTAATGGATTAATCATTAAAGCAGGCTGAAAGTAGAGCATTTTCATGTTTTATTATGTCCTGATAAGATCAAGCTTAAGAGGATGTTTACTAGCTTTATAACTGCTTAAAGTAGGCTGAAAGTAAAGCAGAAATCTCTTAAAATGACTTTTCTGCTTCACTTTCAGCATGCTTTAAACAATCATCTAATTTGATCACTGAAAACATGCTTCAGGGGAAAAGGTTAATAAATGTTAATTCCACTGAAGTTTAAATTCCAGAGACAAGTCTATTTACTCTACCTAATGAAGACATATTTACTTCATTCCAGAAATTTAGTTCTAATTAGAAAATAGGTTTCCCCCCACAATGCACAGTTTAACCCTTAGCCTGCCACTCACGACTATAGCTCCATATGCAAACAGCTTGGATCCGGATCCAAGCTGTTTGACACTCGGACAACATTTTCAGCAATTTTGAGCAACTTTGAAGCACTTTGAAACTTGAAGCAGATGAGAAATACAGCAGACGACAATTAATTTGGCGGGCTAAGGGTTAACATGTATTTCTAGACAGTAACTTGGCAGCTGATCTGGATCAAAACTGTTTGACACTAATATGGAATGTACCTTTAGTTTAAAGACATAACAAATAATCTTGAAAAATAAGATTTCAGATTACCCGTAAAATATTTAAGCACATTATAATATTATAGCAGGAGACAGTTTAGGCAGTCTCAAAACTTGCAATTAAATTTGTCAGAGTGTCTCAATGTCCTAAGAGAAATGTTCTCCTATTTCTTACTAAATGACACATTGCAGTAACTGCTTGGCTACAAACTGTCAATTTCCCTTCTATAGCTAGTACATTGCAGTCAGGCATACCTAAGTTTAGTGACCGACTAATGAAAAAGCATTAAGAAGCATTAACCTTCCCTACTGGCGGCGGATATGACTGCCACAGTGATTACCATTGCAAACAGTTTGGATCCAGATGAGACGCCGCATAACGTGCCCTCTCATCAGGATCTAAACTGTTTGCTATTCTGACCCTGAATTCAAAAGAACTTTTTGAAAGTTCTAATTTAAGAACAGTAGAGACGATGATTGTTGCAGACACAAAATACCCATTATGCAAAGAATTAAGTTTAGTGACCGACTAATGAAGAAGCATTAATTCTTACCCTGCTAGCAGCGGATATGACTGTCACAGTGATTACCTTTGCAAACAGTTTGGACCCAGATGAGACGCCACGTGACGCGGTGTCTCATCAGGATCCAAACAATTTGTTATTCTGACCCTGACTTTAAAAGAAATTTTGAAAATTCTAATTTTAGAACAGTAGAGATGACAAAATTTAATGTTGCAGACAAAAAATACCCATTATGCAAATAATTAAGTTGAGTGACCGACTAATGAAAAAGCATGCGAATATCTATAGACAATTAAGTCACTTAATGCAGGACAAAAGAACAGTCTGAGTGTTACACTTGTATAAAGTGATCACTGAAAAGAAGACAGCATCTTCATACAGTATGAAAGTAATGCAAAGCTCCTTGAAATAATCAGTTACCTCCTATAACGGCCGATGTTGTTTCGGCCATTATTGGTTTTTTTGTCAATTTGAATCTGGCGTGACTGAACGTTAACCTGTCTATTATTAGCGGGTAACGTCACGTCGCGTCGGATTACGTTATAATATATGACGTCAGAACGTAATTGAAAGAAAAATAAACAAAGGAAGAAAACAACAAGAAGAAAAATATAGAATATCCAGGAAGGAGAACAAAATCGGTATGTAAATGAATTGTATTTATATTTCTAAAATTATATTTGTTATGTTAATTAATATTTGTGTTTCTATAATATTAATTATCATAATTTTATTTGTTGAGCAAAAATGCGTCTATGTGTATCACTATATTTCAGTTTATTTATTTCACTATCTATCTACCTGCTTTTCCTATTCTGTCTGTCTGTCCGCCTTATTGTTTCCCTTCTTTTTGCTCTCTATGATTATTATGTGATTGTAAAATGTGTTTTTATTTTTATTACAGAGAATCGCTTATGTATACACGGTAAATAAAGAAAAGAATAAAGCGCATCTACTTGTCTTCAATCATTCCTGGGGGATTCTACACCTCCTGTCTTTAAATATTGTTATTATTCTTCATTCGCTTTGCTCTGTTGGTTATCTGTTTCTGCCATTTATGGGCTAATTGGATGCCCCAGAGAGAGGGGAGCGGGTACAGAAAACGCTGGTGTGATTATCGACAGAGTTCTTTTGGATCCCCAGTGTAAAGCACTGATAAATAAGACATCTGTTTATAAAGTCTCATCCAAAGGACTTGATCTGGTGGGGGATCAAACTCACAATCCCTGGTACCGCAGTCGAGTGTGCTACCACTGGACTACTTCCGCTGGTGATTCTTCATTCAGGAGTCCCTTAGTACAATCTGACGGCAATGCAGAAATCTCTTTTCTTTTCACCTGCATTAACCCAATTAACTGTAGTCAGATGCCAATAATTATATGCCCTTTACTAAATTTTTGCATTTAATGCTTATCCTCTGCAAATAGTGCAGACCCTGATTAAAGGGTTCCTGTAGAGGCCCTATGATGCGGGTCTGCAATGTTTGTCATTTTGCAATATACTGGTAAAACAAGGTTAACTCTTTCCTCCCTAAAACTTTAAATGGACAATTCCAGTTTCCATTTTAGTCTAGTCCATTTCTGACTTTTAAGGGTTGTTTTTGTCAATGTTTGGCATTATGACAAACAGTGAAGACCCTGATCAGAGGGCTCCTTTCGGAGCCCTCTGATCTGGGTCTTCACTGTTTGCATAGGACAAGTGTTCTTTTCACATGTACACTGTTTGAAAAGGACGCCTATATGCGGGACTAGGGTTCAAAGGGTTAAGTCACCATGTAATATAGAACACCCATGTATATTCTTGCAAATAGCTGATTGAATTATCTCTTGTCATAAAAAGCCTTAAATAAATATCTCTTTCCTTTTTTCTTCTTTCTTCTAAGTTCTATTTTTTTCCTTTCAAATTGTTGACATTTTTACCAAGAAACATTGAGTGTCAAACAGTTTGGATGCAGATTGGATGAAGAGTAACTCTGATCTAGATCAAAACTGTTTGCAATAGCAGCTAACTTTGCCCTCAAAGCAGACATTGCCTTTTCTTGGGTAGTCATATGTAGTAGCTAGATTTTATTGATACACATATATGTAATCTTCACATCTTAAATGAATTAGGCTTGTACGCAGACTTAAAAGGTCCTTTGAGATTGTTTAAGACATCAAGTTGAAGGTTGATTGAAACTGATGACATCTATAGAAGAGAGAGAACAATTATTGCATATATCACTTGCTTCGAGGAAATGAAACAGCTGTTATAGAGCAGCATATATAGCTAACCAATTACTCTAGTTTTGAAGACAGGTGATAACTTAAAGCAGGTTGTAAGTAAAGCAGAATGCACCTTAGGGTGCATTCTACTTTACTTTTAATCAGCTTTAACCCATCACCACATAAATATGCCTTTTTACGCCTTTAATCTATTCCTTCACTGAAGCAAATAAATCCACTTTAAGCAGTCATTAAATTAAACCATAGGAAATGTTAATTACATCCTAGTAGATGGAGCCTTAAAGCAGGCTGAAAGTAAAGCAGAATGCACCTTAAAGGTGCATTCAGCTTTACTTTCAACCTGCTTTAAGTGGTCACCTATTTTCATTACTAGACATTGGCTATGGGGTTATGGTTTAAATGATAACCTGTCTACAAAACTAGAAATAGGCAATGGGGTGCTAGGTTATACATGTTAATTGCTTGAAGTGTGTGCGTTAGTTATGGACTATTGGACAGACTTACCTCCCATTTTGAGACAATTCTCTTCCGAAAGCGCGTCTTCTCCCCATAGTCTTTTATCTTTCTTGAGATATCCTGAAATGAAAGTAAGCTCCATTATTTTTTTGTAAAACGAGGCTCCAGATAAGGAGAGTATTGAGAAAACCTTAATTTCTGCTTTAAACCATTCTATAGTTACAACAAGAGCCCCATGGGGCATATTTCGCTCACCTGAGAATATAGCTGACAAAATGGAGATAATGATTCATGTCCAGTACGGGGTAATTTTTTACCCGAGGGGCATTATTTAATTTGAACAATCTTGATAGAGGACCTGTAGATGATGCTATGTGCCAAATATCTAAGATCAGGGTACTAGGGTTTCAGACAAAAAGATTGTTGTAAGTTTCCATTGAAAAAATCTATTTTTAGCTCCTGTGACCTTCATATAAAACAGACTGGAACGATTAAAAAAAATACGTACAGGACTTCTAGAAGTGTCACCATGCCGAATATCAAAGCTCTGGCCATATTAGTTTCAGAGGAGAAGACGTTCACTATATAACTCTATGTAAAACTGTGACCCCCGGGGCGAGGCCAATTTTGAACCCAGGGGCATCATTTGAACAAACTTGATGGAGGACCTGTAGGCGATGCTATGTGCCAAATATCTAAGCTCTGGCCATTGTAGTTTCAGACAAGAAGATTTTTTAAGTTTTCATTGAAAAAATCTATTTTTAGCTCCTGTGACCTAGATATGCAACCAACCAGAACCATTTGAACAATTGGTATAGGACATCTAGAAGTGTCACCATGCCAAATATCAAAGCACGGGCCATTTTAGTTTCATCAGAGAAGACGTTTGAAAATTTCACTATATAACTCTATGTAAAACTGTGACCCCCGGGGCGGGGCCAATTTTGACCCAAGGGGCATCATTTGAACAAACTTAATAGAAGACCTGTAGGCAATGCTATGTGCCAAATATCTAAGCTCTGGCCCTTGTAGTTTCAAAGAAGAAGATTTTTTAAGTTTTCATTGAAAAAAATCTTTTTTTAGCTCCTGTGACCTAGATATGCAACCCACCAGAACCATTTGAACAATATTGGTATAGGACATCTAGAAGTGTCACCATGCCAAATATTAAAGCTCTGGCCATATTAGTTTCAGAGGAGAAGACGTTTGAAAATTTCACTATATAACTCTATGTAAAACTGTGACCCCCGGGGCGGGGCCAATTTTGACCCCAGGGGCATAATTTGAACAAACTTGATAGAAGACTTGTAGATGATGCTATGTGCCAAATATCTAACTCTGGCCCTTGCAGATTTTGACAAGAAGATTTTTTAAGATTTCCTTATTTTTTCACTTTGGTTGCCATGGCAACCAGAGTTCTGCATTGTTTTTAATTCTTTGAACAAATTTGAAAGAGCTTGACCCAAGGAACATTTCTGTAAAGTTTGGTTGAATTCTGCCAAGCGGTATAGGAGGAGATGTCCTTTGAAGCAATTGTTAACGACGACGGACAACGCACGACGACGGACACAGGGCCATCCCAATAGCTCACCTTGAGCCTTTGGCTCAGGTGAGCTAAAAATGCACCATAACAAATAGTTCCTATATACTAACAGATACCGTAGTAGCTTAAAGTATAGAAAGTACAGAATCCTTAGGGAGCATTCTGCTTTACTTTCAGTCTGTTTTAAGCAACCATCTGTCTTCAACGAGAGCACCGCAAACGGGTGCTGGACGCTCGACTTTCATATACTTGAGACGGCTATATTTTTCAAACTTAAAGAATGTGTATGGGTGTTTAATGCCCTACTGATCATAGAAGTTTGTAAGCAACAACAACTTAAACATACTTGGACAGTCTACATTCCACTTAAAGTAAACTATAAGTCAAAAGAAGGACAATATCTTTGCCTGCTTTACCTGCCTTGTTGTAATGCGTTGCCCTTTTGAAACTAAACAAGTATTCAAATATATTGGAAGTTTGAAATTAATAACTTTCTACGGTTACTGAATAATTTCATATACAAATTCGTAGTCAAACAAGGGCAATAACTCTGCAATGACAAATCTCATGGTTATCTGCTGTGTTGAAAGGTGATGCCCTTTTGAAACTGAACAAGCATTAAAAGTTTCAAGTTAATACCTATTGTAATTATTGAGAAATTTCAAGTTACAAGTTTTATGTAAATAAAAACAAGGGCAATAACTCTGGAATGGCAAATCCCCGGTCACCTTTCTTGTTTGAATGAGTTGCCCTTTTGTTATAACACAAGTATTTAAAGTTTCAAGTTAAAACCTTTGACAGTTATTAAGATATTTCAATTTACAAGTTTTAAGTAAATTGTTCAAGGGCAATTACTCTGGAATCACAAATCACAGAGTAACCTACCTTGTTGTAATGAGTTGTTCTTTTGATACTTAACAGGTATTTAAAGTTTCAAGTCAATATCTTTCATAGTTATTTAGATATGATAATTTATAATTTTTAAGTAAATAAAACATGGGCAATAACTCTAAAATGACAAATCCCTGGATTACCTGCCTTGTTGTAATGAGTTGCCCTTTTGATACTAAACAAGTATTCAAAGTTTCAAATGGATACCTTTGATAGTTATTGAGATATGTTAATTTATAATTTTTAAGTAAATTAAACAGGGGCAATAACTCTGGAATGGCAAATCCTAGGGTTACCTGCCTTGTTGTAATGAGTTGCTCTTTTGATACTTAATAACTATTCAAAGTTTCAAATGGATACCCCTGATAGTTATTGAGATGTGTTAATTTATAATATTTAAGTAAATAAAACAAGGGCAATAACTCTGAAATGACAAATCACAGGGTTACCTGCCTTGTTGTAATGAGTTGCCCTTTTGATACTTAACAAGTATTCCAAGTTTCAAATGGATACCTTTGATAGTTATTGAGATATGTTAATTTATAATTTTTAAGTAAATAAAATAGGGGCAATAACTCAGAAATGACAAATCCCAGGGTTACCTGCCTTGTTGTAATGAGTTGCCCTTTTGATACTGAACAACTATTCAAAGTTTCAAATGGATACCTTTGATAGTTATTGAGATATGTTAATTTATAATTTTTAAGTAAATAAAACAAGGGCAATAACTCTGAAATGACAAATCCCAGGGTTACCTGTCTTGTTGTAATGAGTTGCCCTTTTAATACTGAACAACTATTCCAAGTTTCAAATAGATACCTTTGATAGTTATTGAGAAATGGACTCTTACAAAAACCTTAAGCAAAAAACTTAACCGACGCAGACGCTGACGCAGACGCAGACGCAGACGCAGACGCTGACGCAGACGCAGACGCAGACGACAGGGTGACGACAATAGCTCGACTTTTTGAAAAAGTCGAGCTAAAAATGGAAACAAGCTAGTGTGGAAAAGGATGAAGTGTTTATTGCAGATGGTTGCACCACAAAACATTGTTTTAGTTTAAAGTAGAACTGAAAGCTCTATAAATCCTGATATAAAAACTGTGAACAATTTTTTATATCTTTTTTACTTCTTCTTGTCTAAGCTGATTCAAATTATTCAACAACAGCTATGTGTATCTTCTTTGAAATGGTCAAAATAGAAGGGATTTACTGTATTTTTGTAAAATATACCTTAGCATTGTCGATATAGAATATACCTCAAAGAAACCAAAATTAAATAAGTAAAATGGTTTGAAACCATAGCTTTACTTTCAACCTACTGTAAGCTACCATTTGGAAAGATGCGGTAACTGGAATTGCTTTCTGTATTAATTTTCAAGCCTATAGGGCTTCTTGGGTAGAGACTTCTTTCCTTTGTGAAGAAATAACTAGAGGTGTAACAAGAGGGCCATGGCCCTTAATTCGCTCACCTGAGGTCATTGTGCCTTAGCTTAATAGGCAAGACAACATTTTAATATAAATGTAGCTGTAAATGGAATTATCTTCCAGACAAAAAAAAACATGACAAATTGGAATAATTTAAAAAAATATTGTTGGCAGAGTTATGGCCCTTATCCATGACACTTCTTCTTATCAAGCTACATGTATTTCCATATGATTATTCATTGCCCATTCTGCTTTACTTTCAACCTGCTTTAAGTTATCATCTACTAAGATATAGATACTATTTCTTATATCTTACAGTTTTATGACTGTATAAAGTGGAATTATTTTCTTTAGAGGAGGAATAAGTTAAAGGCGTAAAAAGGCATATGTATGGGGTAAAGGGTTAACATCAGTAGAACTGGAGTTATCTCAAAGACAAGAAAATATGACACTGGTAAATAACTCAAAAATGACATTGACCTTTGTAGAACATGACCTAAGTTATAAAGTTTATAACTTTAACAAAGTTATGGCTAAGATTAAAGTTGTGGACTGACAGACAAACAAATTGACAAACAGACAAAAAAAAGCAGACAGACAAAACAATATGCCCCCAACTGCAGGGGCATAAAAAAATGTAGCAGACAACACCATATGCTGCTCTTACAGTACCTCAGCTGACCTGAGTTCAATTATGTGAAATGTGGCTAGGGTCTAACTCTTATAATGCTGAATTGCTGTCTGCTATACATATATTGAATGTGAATTATGACCTAGATATTCAACCGACCAGAAACATTTGAACAAAATAGGTAAAGGACATTTAGAAGTGTCACCATGCCAAATATCAAAGCTCTGGTCATATTAGTGTCAGAGAAGAAGACATTTGAATTTTTCACTATATAACTCTATGTAAAACTGTTACCCCCGGGGCAGGGCCAATTTTGACCCCAGGGGCATAATTTGAACAAACTTGATAGAGGACCTGTAGGTGATGCTATGTGCCAAATATCTAAGCTCTGGCCCTTGTAGTTTTTGACAAGAAGATTTTTTAATATTTCCTTATTTTTTTACTTTGGTTGCCATGGCAACCAGAGTTCTGCATTGTTTTTAATTCTTTGAACAAATCTGAAAGAGCTTGACCCAAGGAACATTTCTGTAAAGTTTGGTTGAAATCTGTTCAGCGGTATAGGAGGAGATGTCATTTGAAGCAATTGTTAACGACGACGGACGACGCACGACGCACGACGGACGACGCACGACGACGGACACAGGGCCATCCCAATAGCTCACCTTGAGCCTTTGGCTCAGGTGAGCTAAAAAGGCATATCTAAATTTTATTGACTAATTGATTAAAACATTCCTCATAGAAATGCATTTTCATTCCTACACCCTGCACTAGTCTATGAGGAATTTTCATCGTTTCAACAGGTGACACAAGACTGTTTGCATAAGTATAGAAAACTTGTTTCCCTTCAGTTGTTTCAAGGATTAGAATTAAGTGAATCAATATGTATGACAGGCATATATACAAGACAAAAAGCTGATGCCATTAAGCCCAGCAAATGCATGGTGATGTTATAAGTTTTGCACAGAGGCAGTCACAGTAACACCGGTCTATCTCACATCAACAGGCACAGTTTAAACGCTTTACCCCATAGCCTGTTCCTAGTTTTGAAGATTAGGTGACCACTTAAAGCAGGTGGAATGTACAGCAAAATGTGCCTGAAGGGGTATTCTGCTTTACTTTCAGCCTGCCTTAAAGCGCATCCTGTTTGACTTTCAACCTGCTTTAAGTGATTACCTGCTTTCAAAACTAGAAACAGGCTATTCATGTATTTCGGTAATGGGATATATACTGAAAACTAGCCTTTCTAGATGATTGTAATTATTTATAGTAAGGTATCACTGTACCATATGGTTCACAGCATGTGCATATATTTTGAGGTTACAATATCTATCTAAAATATCAACACATAGAAACTGCTGACATCTAAAATAAAGTTACACCTAGCTGTTTTTCGTAACAGTTAAATTGTCCCAAGCTATTTCTGGATGTATGCCTGCTAAGTATAAGTTTGGTCAAATTTTGTCAATTTAATCTGAAGTTACATAATATTGACCCCGAAACAGCATTTCTGTTTTTAGAAACACTGACCTTGACTTTAACCCTTGAGCCCTGAAAACAATCCTAAGCTACTTCTTAATGTAAGCTTGCTAAATACAAAGTTAAGTCAAATTTAGCCTATCAATTCAGAAGTTATTAACAGCAACCATTTCTCGTTTTCTAATAAAAGCAACATTGACCTTGACCCACAAATATAATCCTTAGCTAGGTGTTCATGTAAGCTAGCTACATACCAATTAAGTTTGGTGTCATTTCAAACTAAAGTTATTGACCGGAAACTCAACTTTGATGCCACCCATGCATCATTTATCTGTTTTTAGTAACAGTGACCTTGACATTGACCATAGAGTCCCAAAATAGAATCCCAGGCTACATCTAAATGCAGATTTGCTAACTAAAATAACCCTTTACTCTATAGCCTGTTTCTAATTTTGAAGATAGATGAATAATTAAAGCCTACTTTAAGCTTCCAAATGCTAAAATATAGAAAATGTTTCTTATAATACATAATATGACTGTATAATTTGGAACTATTTCCTTAAGTGGAGAATGCTTAAATGTGCTTCTGTGAAGTAATGGGTTAATGAGAATTATGCAATGGCATCTTGGAAGGCGTTCTGAAGAGCAGTGGTTTACTGTGATTGTGAGATACTTATCCTCCATTTGTTTGATAGTAATGCTGTGATGCTGTTGTTTGTGAGATACTAACCCTCCATTTGTTAGATAGTAATGCTGTGATGCTGTTGTTTGTGAGATACTAACCCTCCATTTGTTTGATAGTAATCCTGTGATACTGTTGTTTGTGAGATACGTACCCGACATTTGTTTGATAGTAATGTTGTGACACTGTTGTTTGTGAGATACTTACCATCCATTTGTTTGATAGTAATGCTGTGATATACTGTTGTTTGTGAGATACTTACCCTCCATTTGTTTGATAGTAATGCTGTGATACTGTTGTTTGTGAGATACTTACCCTCCATTTGTTAGATAGTAATGCTTTGGTACTGTTGTTTGTGAGATACTTACCCTCCATTTGCTTGATAGTAACGCTGTGATACTGTTGTTTGTGAGATACCTACCCTCCATTTGTTAGATAGTAATGCTGTGGTACTGTTGTTTGTGAGATACGTACCCTTCATTTGTTAGATAGTAATGCTTTGGTACTGTTGTTTGTGAGATACTTACCCTCCATGTGTTTGATAGTAATGCTGTGATACTGTTGTTTGTGAGATACTAACCCTGCATTTGTTAGATAGTAATGCTTTGGTACTGTTATTTGTGAGATACTTACCCTCCATTTGTTTGATAGTAATGCTGTGATACTGTTGTTTGTGAGATACTTACCCTCCAGTTGTTAGATAGTAATGCTGTGATACTGTTGATTGTGAGATACGTATCCTCCATTTGTTTGATAGTAATGCTGTTATACTGTTGTTTGTGAGATATTTACCCTCCATTTGTTTGATAGTAATGCTGTGATACTGTTGTTTGTGAGATACTAACCCTGCATTTGTTAGATAGTAATGCTTTGGTACTGTTGTTTGTGAGATACTTACCCTCCATTTGTTAGATAGTAATGCTTTGATACTGTTGTTTGTGAGATACCTACCCTCCATTTGTTAGATAGTAATGCTGTGGTACTGTTGTTTGTGAGATACGTACCCGCCATTTGTTAGATAGTAATGCATTGGTACTGTTGTTTGTGAGATACTTACCCTCCATGTGTTTGATAGTAATGCTGTGATACTGTTGTTTGTGAGATACTAACCCTGCATTTGTTAGATAGTAATGCTTTGGTACTGTTATTTGTGAGATACTTACCCTCCATTTGTTTGATAGTAATGCTGTGATACTGTTGTTTGTGAGATACTTACCCTCCAGTTGTTAGATAGTAATGCTGTGATACTGTTGATTGTGAGATACGTACCCTCCATTTGTTTGATAGTAATGCTGTTATACTGTTGTTTGTGAGATATTTACCCTCCATTTGTTTGATAGTAATGCTGTGATACTGTTGTTTGTGAGATACTAACCCTGCATTTGTTAGATAGTTATGCTGTGATACTGTTGTTTTTGAGATACTTACCCTCCATTTGTTAGATAGTAATGCTGTGATACTGTTGTTTGTGAGATACGTACCCTCCATTTGTTTGATAGTAATGCTGTGATATTGTTGTTTGTGAGATACTAACCCTCCATTTGTTAGATAGTAATGCTTTGGTACTGTTGTTTGTGAGATACTTACCCTCCATTTGTTAGATAGTAATGCTGTGATACTGTTGTTTGTGAGATACGTACCCTCCATTTGTTTGATAGTAATGCTGTGATATTGTTGTTTGTGAGATACTAACCCTCCATTTGTTAGATAGTAATGCTTTGGTACTGTTGTTTGTGAGATATGTACCCTCCATTTGTTTGATAGTAATGCTGTGATATTGTTGTTTGTGAGATACTAACCCTCCATTTGTTAGATAGTAATGCTTTGGTACTGTTGTTTGTGAGATACTTACCCTCCATTTGTTTGATAGTAATGCTGTGATACTGTTGTTTGTGAGATACTTACCCTCCATTTGTTTGATAGTAATGCTGTGATATTGTTGTTTGTGAGATACTAACCCTCCATTTGTTAGATAGTAATGCTTTGGTACTGTTGTTTGTGAGATACTTACCCTCCATTTGTTTGATAGTAATGCTGTGATACTGCTGTTTGTGAGATACTTACCCTCCATTTGTTAGATAGTAATGCTGTGATACTGTTGTTTGTGAGATACTAACCCTCCATTTGTTTGATAGTAATGCTTTGGTACTGTTGTTTGTGAGATACTTACCCTCCATTTGTTTGATAGTAATGCTGTGATACTGCTGTTTGTGAGATACTTACCCTCCATTTGTTAGATAGTAATGCTGTGATACTGTTGTTTGTGAGATACTAACCCTCCATTTGTTTGATAGTAATGCTTTGGTACTGTTGTTTGTGAGATACTTACCCTCCATTTGTTTGATAGTAATGCTATGATACTGTTGTTTGTGAGATACTTACCCTCCAGTTGTTAGATAGTAATGCTGTGATACTGTTGATTGTGAGATACGTACCCTCCATTTGTTTGATAGTAATGCTGTGATACTGTTGTTTGTGAGATACTTACCCTCCATTTGTTTGATAGTAATGCTGTGATACTGTTGTTCGTGAGTGTGTCTGTTGGCGTTGTTGTTGATCCATTGGAGCGGAGAAACTCTGTCGTCTCATCAATCGTGTCGAAAATCTGCGGCCTGCTACTGACCGATGACCGGCTAGTCGATCTGTGTTCTGCATCATTTACTTTGGTAACAGTAAACTGAAATAGATGATAGGAATATTGTTACAGGTGTCTTGAGATGTTATCAACATGTGTTTTCTTTACAAGCTAGGAATGGCTGATCAGTTATACCAATTTGGAATCAAGGCAAAGTAACACAAAACTAGAACTGAACCATTCAACTGAATTTTTGTCATACAAAAATATAATCTGAATACCAACTAAACGCTTTTCTTTCTTTAATGATTAAGGTGCACGAGTATATGAAGTTAACTTAAACTTAACCCAGGGCTCCAGATAAGCAGGAGTAAACTGCACAAATCCAGCATTTTCTCACTTATTTTAGCATCAAATCCAATGGTGTTACAACTCATTAGAATCGTCTCGAAGAGACGATTCTATTGAGTTGTGACACCATAGGGTTTAAAGCAGAAATAAAGATTTTAATTTTTGAAATACTCCCCTTATCTGGAGCTCTGAACTTAACATTTGATCTAAATCCAAATGTTTGACGCCAACCCCCTAAAAGCAACACCATAGTCTCACTTTGGGTACTCCATTACAGTGAGACAAAAACTGCAATCTTATTTTAAACAATAGATCTATTATTGCAAAGTGATATATTGATTCCAGAATATATTTATCTCTGCAAATAGTGATTAAAATATCAAAAGTATATATCAACATACTATGGGTTAATCCTTTCACTGCCAAGGAAGAAAACATCGACATAATAAATTGATAACAGTTTGGATTCTGATCACATCCTGCATGGCAGGGCGTCTGATTGGGATGCAAGCTGTTTGACACTCATTTCAATGCTTCTTAAGTCAAACACACTGTTTAAGTAAACAGGTTGGACATAAACAGTTGGACAATTTCATGAGTTCAAGGTTAGCTGACAGAATATGTGCTTTTATATATATAGTTCAATTCAAGTCTATTAATTTCATATAAACTCATGCAATAATCATGCATCTCTTAAAGCTGTCACGTTATAATGCAAAAACATATATTTACATGCTAAAAGCAGCTTAAATAGCAAGTCACAGTAAACAGATATACCCCTGATATCTAAATGGCCTTGACCTTTGCCTGACATGATTCAAGTTGCACTGGGATGCAATTTATTCATGTTACCTCTGAAAATGCTTCATCCAACTTCCTGATTTATATTTCAAAGGCCATCAGGAACAAACATATTTTCTAAGCTCTTGAAAATCAGTATTTGCCATTTTATGTCAATCAATTTAAGTATTAACATGAATTGAAAACTTGTTAGGCTGGGGTTTTTTACCTTACAGACCACACACTATCCAACACTCAATCAAAATTGTATTCAGTTTATTTAAACCTTTCCCCCATTGCCTGCCATTGGTCTAAATCACTACATTTGTACTTTACAAATGTCTTTAAAGTAAAGGGTAAAGGCAGTTGACTGCTTTAACCGATCACTCAATAGCCTATTTCAAGTTTTTTAGACAGATGACCACTTAAAGCAGGTGGAAAGTAAAACAGAATGTGTATAAGGTGCATTCTGCTTTACTTTCAATCTGCTTTGCAAGCTACCATCTGCAAAAGATAAAGGAACTATTTTATATGGTGAATATTCATGACATTATAAAGGATGACTATTTTCTCCAGTGGAGGAATAAACTAAAGGTGTAAAATGGCATATTTATGAGGTATTGAGTTAAGCTATAAGTCACATGTCAGAATGTAGAACAAGTTTCTTATGGTTCATTTATCAGAACAGCAAAGACACACGAACAAGCTTTTCTATGCCGATTAGGAAAAGGTGTTAAAAAAGGTACATCTATGTTGGGGTAAAATATTATTACCAAATAGATACGCCTTTCTATGCCCTTGATAATTCCTTCACTAATAGGACAATATTTCCATTTTATACAGCATTTTCGCATGTATGGAAGGGTCTTGTCCCAAGGTATGGATGCTGCAAGTATGTAGGTAAAAGGGTATAGCACTTTTCAAAGTCAAAGGAGCCAAATTTCAACATAGAAGGAAAGGTCCTGTCCCAAGGTATGTGTGCTGCAAGACTGCAAGTAGGAAAGCTTTAGGCCAAAGGGCATAGTTTCTTGACACTTCTATCGTGAACAGCAACATGATTTAATGGTGCATTCTGCTTTACTTTCAACCTGCTTGAAATAGCCCCATGTCTTCAAAACTAAAAGCAGGCTATGAAGTAGAGGGTTAATGAATGCTTAGAGGCAGTAGAAAAAATGTTAGGACTGAGAAATTTGATCAGTTTTAAGAAACTTCAAGCTTGGAGAAAATTGGTTTTCACAAATAAGATGGGGGGGGATTAAAATAATTAAAATATTTTTGTTTTCAATTGAAGAAACTTCAATAATGTGTTAAACAGTGCTGATCCTGATCAGAAACAAAGTGTAAGGTGGAAACTGGTCTTGATCCAAACTTTTACTACATTGATCAAGTCAGACTTAGAAGAATAAAGTTCAACCTTTAACTTGCTATGAAATTGCTTTCTTCACAATTAATCATACTTTTTTATTTTCTTTCACTGAATATCATCAGAGCTTCAAGTAGTTTAAATTCAGATGAGACACTGAGTTACCATGCAACAGTTTAACCCATTACTCCATGGATATGCATTTTTATACCTTGAACTTATTCCTCCATTGAATAAAAAAAGTTCCTAGAAGATTAATACAGTCAGGAATATGTGCCATAAGAAATAGTTTCTTTACTTTAACAGATGGTAGCCTATTTTTTTTAAGTAGGTTCAAAGCAAAGCAGGATGCATCTTATAAGGCTCATTCTGCTTTACTTTCAACCTGCTTTAAGTGGTCAACTATCTTTAATACATGAAATAGACTATGGAGTAATTTAACTCTTTGCATGATGGGTAATTTTTTTGTTTGTAAAAATTGTCGTCTGCAACTGTTCTAAAAATAGAATTTTTCTAAATTTCTTTTCAAAACAGAGTCAGAGTGTCAAACATTTTGGATCCTGATGAGATGCCGCGTAACACGGCATCTCATCTGGATCCAAACTGTTTGCAAAGGTTATCATTGTGGCACATGTATCCGCCGCTAGCATGCAAAGAGTTAACTCATTACCCCATAGCCTGTTTCTAATTTGAAGATATGTGATCACTTAAAGCAGGTTGAAAGTAAAGCAGAATGGGCCTGAGGGCGCATTCTGCTTTACTTTCACCCTGCTTTAAGCTATGATCTGCTAGAATATAGAAAATATTTCTTGTGGTACATGTTCATAACTGTATAAACTATATCTATTTTCTTCAGTGGATGATTAAATCAAAGGCGTAAAAAGGCGCATTTATGAGGTAATGGGTTAAAGGGCTAAACAAATCTGCCTACAGCGTGCAGAAGGTAAATTAAAGCGTTGAGTGGATAATAGTCCATCTTGACCCAGACATACCAGTGCTCTCCTATAAACAGTCTTAAATATTAATCAGTGGCAATTCAACAGGGATATAGCACGAAATGGTATTGCCCTAACCTGCCTCACACAAACAAGTCATAAAACTTTCAAAGACACAGAATGCATCAACATGAGACGCTTAAACCAGTACTTTAACCCATTCCCAAATAAATATGCCTTCTTACACTTTTAATTAATTCCTCCCTTGAAGAAAATAATTTCACCTTATGCAATCATGAAAATATACCGTAAAAAATATTTTCTTTATTCTAGCGGATAGTAGCTAAATAAAGCAGGCTGTCAAAGTAAAGTAGAATGCGCTTTCAGGTGCATTCTGGTTTACTTTCAACCTGCTTTAAGTGGTCACCTGTCCTCAAAACTAGAAATAAGTTATGGGGTAAAGGATTAAAGTGCTTAGATTGAGGACAGATGACCACTAAAAGCAGGTTGAAAGTAAAGCAGAATGTGCCTTTTAATTGGCACATTCAGCATTCTGCTTTACTTTCAGCCTGCTTTAAGCTACCATCTTCTAGCACATGGAAAATATTCCTTAACCCATTACTCTATTGATAAGCATTTTAACAACTTTAATTGATTCCTCCGCTCAAGAAAACAGCTCCAAATTATAAAGTCATTAATATGCACCATAAGAAATATATTCTTTCAGGAAGCAATGTAGTAGAGTTTGTTGATCGATTCATCATAACATTGTTGGGTGTTATTGTATCCTAGCTCCACTGCATTGTTCCAAGAGCCCCTTTTCCACAGCTGTAGTTCATGTAGTCAATTTCAATAAAAAACATAATTTTTGTGTTTATTGATCTCTATCATGAGCAGATTCAATATAATATATTCACTAATTTCACATATCTTCAGTCAAAATACTTAAAATTTAAGTTTAAGAAATAAAAACAGAGAAATAAAAACAGACGACATTTGTATAACATATTGATGACGTCATGTCTGTGAAGGGGTTTAGGTTACCAGGGTTCAAACTTTCATCATTGATAAAGTGTAGTAATAACTTCTGCAATAATAGTAGGGAATGGACCTTTCTCAAAAGGAATAACAGGTCTAACGTACGTATAACATGCAAAAAGGCATACATTTTGTGATGGAGAATATTGATTTGTAAAGTGCTTTACAGGAAATTACTCTTTCATTCCAATTATGTCAGCATTTTGGCACAAACTATTGCATATCTGTTTTCTTATGGCTGAAGCTACAATCTTTAAACTTCTTCCTCCATTATAAGCCATCAGTGCAAATTGTCTACAGCCAAATTATATAGCACATAATAGGTAATGTCTATGTTTAAGACCAGGACGGTTGTTTAAGGCAAAATGAAAGTAAGGCTTTTTGAAAAATTAAATACAAAATAAAAATAGTATAATAATAACTGTAATAATAATTGAAATAGAAATTTAACTATTTGAACAAATATTGTCAAAGAAAGTACAATTTAACCTGTCTATAATGTCCACTAAACCGAAGGCTAATTAATTCTATAAAAGACAGGTGACAGCTTAAAGAAAGATGACAGTAAAACAGAAAGGTCCTGAAGGAGCTTTCTGTTTTACTGTCACCTTGCTTTAAGCAGTCACCTGTCGTTACCACCTAAAAGTTAACACAAATAAGTGGTCATAATAGAGGGGTTCTACTGTATTCATTGAAAATATCAAAGCTTTAAGCATAAATTTGGTTTACTCTATACAAATCTAATACAGTTGAAAATTGATACTTCAAACTCACTTAAATCGACTTTACTATATTTCATTTGTTTAATTTCGATACATTGATCGCGTTTCAAGGCGAAATAATAATGGGTATATTGGAACTAAGGGAGTTTCAACTGATTATGGCCAACAGTCATTGTCATTTGCGAAGAGTTTGGATCTAGTTCAGTTTCAGAATAGAATATTTTCAAAATATTACATTAACCCCAATATCCCATAAACTGTTTCTAGTTTTGAAGGCAGGTGACCACTTAGAGCAGATTGAAAGTAAAGCAGAATGTGCCTTAAGGCACATTCTGCTTTACTTACAGCCTGCTTTAAGTCATTATCTGCAATTTGATATAGAAAATATTATTTATATCACATAATATCATTCATGACTGTATAAATAAAATTATTGGAACTATAATTTTCTTAAGTGGAGGATTAAACTAAATGCATTTATGGGATAAAAAGTTAAAGATAAAAAATATCCCAAAAACGGAAGTAACATTGTATAGTAAAATTAATCTTTTCTAATAATTTTCGACCTCTTTGCAAGCAGCATTATCTTTGATAAAGGTCAGTAAAGGTCAAAATATTAGAAAAGCACAATTTAATTATTTTATATAACTTAAAACCCATTCAATATTAATACACCTATACACATTAGGGCCAAACCATTTGGATCCTGATGACATACGCTGTGTTTCATGGTATCTGATCAGAATAAAAAAAGTTTGCAAATTTTTAATAAAGTTGCAAGAAGCAAGCAAAAGATTCATTACTGTGCTATTACTTTTGGTTCTTTGAGTTTGCCGACTCTCTCATTAACAGGGTGACTTCGACTGCTATAACTCTGGTTGTCACATCTGCGGTCGGAAAACTGTACATCTGTCTTGGGGCACAAAACACTCTCGGCACGACAAATCCAAACAGTATCACCATTTGGGCTTGTATCATCACTGATCACAACAAAATCTTCCAATTCAAGCATTATTTTAAACGATTAACTTCATCTGAGAGTTTTACAAATCACATTCTCCACAGAAATACACTTTTTTCTTTCCAAAGCTGACAATTGCATATCTGTTATGCCTATTTGTGCGATCTTAAGGCATTATGTCACTTCAATATAATGCACTTCAATTATAATCTTCTTTTTTACATCTTATCTAAGATTGCATTACAAATCCAACTTAATCATTAACCCAGGGCTCCAAGATAAGGGGAGTTTTTCAAAAACTAAAATCTTTATGTCTGCTTTAAACCCTATGGTGTCACTACTCATTAGAATCGTCTCGAAGAGACGATTCTAATGAGTAGTAACACCATAGGATTTGATGCTGAAACGAGTGAGAAAATGTTGGATTTGTTCAGCTTACTCCCTCTTATCTGGAGCCTTAATAATTAACCTGCAAAACTATCATCTGCTTTAAAATTAACATTTGCCAAAAGTTTCCAAATAAATTATATAGATTTTAGTTTGCTGCACCAAACACCAATCTAAGCTTCAAACAATCTGGATTCCTATCAGACACTGCATTATTTTGAGTCTGATCAGAATCCAAACTGTTTGCAAATGCAAGTTAAGTTGTGTTTAGAGGATTATATGCATAAACCTCTTTTCCCTTTTTTTTGTTTCTTTCTTGGATACGCAAATATTGCAGTCAAGAAGATGTTCAGTTTTTTGCTTGATGAAAAACCGTTTGCACGTGTATGGCAAAGTCATGATAACCTTTGCAAAGAGTTTGGATCCAAATGACTTGCCACATTATGCTGTGTCTTATCAGGATCCAATCTGTTTGACGCTCTAAACTAAAATGTTTTGAAAAGGAATTTTTAAAACATTCATTTTAGAACATTAGCAGATAATAATTTTTGCAGATCAATTTTACTTTGTGTTCAAATTAAGCAATTAAGCTATTGAGAAAGGGGTATATAGCAGCCAATGTGTATAGCAGCCATTGGTTTTTTATCTCTTTGCATGCTGGGTAATTTTTTCATCTGCAACAATTGTTGTCTGATACTATCTTAAAATAGAATTTTCTAAATTTGTTTCAAAACAGGGTCAGAATGTAGAACAGTTTGGATTCTGTTGAGACGCTGCGTTATGCAAATTATTTGCAAAGGTAATCTCTGTGGCACTTATCCGCAGGTTGAAAATTAAAGCAGAATGCGCCTTAAGGCCCATTCTGCTTTACTTTCAGCCTGCTTTAACCTACCATCTGATAGGATATAGAAACTATTTCTTATGGTGCATATTCAACGACTTTATAAAGAGAAACTATTTTCTTCAGTGGAGGAATAAATCAAAGGCGTAAAAAGGTGTATCTATGGAGTAATGGGGTAAGCAAGCTAGAATGTAGTCATTTCATTTCATTCAAACAAATAACACAAATATTTCGCCAACACTTATAATGCTGTTATTTTTGCTAAACATTAACCCATGGCATTACCCCATAGCCTGTTTCTAGTTTTGAAGACATGTGAGCACTTAAAGCAGGTTGACAGTCAAGCAGAATGTGTCTTAAGGTGCATTCCTTAAGGTGCATTCTGCTTTACTTTTACCCTGCTTTAACCCATTACCCCATAGCCTGTTTCTAGTCTTGAAAATAGGCGACCACTTAAAGCAGGTTGAAAGTAAAGCAAATGCGCCTTAAGACCCATTCTGCTTTACTTTCAGCCTGCTTTAAGCTAACATCTGCTAAAATATAGAAAATATTTTTTATCATTTATATTTATGACTATATAAATGGCAACTATTTTCTATAGTGGAAGAATAAATTAAAGGTGTAAATAGGTGTATTTATGGGGTATAATGGGTAAGCAACCATCTGCTAGAATATAGAAAATATTTCTTATGATACATATCCATGACTGTACAAATTGGATCTAAATAATCCTATTTATTGGAGAAATAAATAAAAGGCGTAAAAAGGTGTATTTATAGGGTAATGGGTTAAGTTCCTTTGCAGTATCACACTCACAGCTCAACCTGAGCAAAAACTTTGAAACTGGCCATCACCAAACATAATGCCTCAGTTATCTCCCTTTGTGAATAAAACAGAAAACCTCTCCTCTTTATCCCTTTAACGTCTTTTAAAGCTTTTACTTTATTCCTCGACTGAAGAAAAAACTTCCACTTTATATGAATATCCACAATAAGAAACAGTTTCTATATCCTAACAGATTGTTGGTTAACCCTATACTCCATAGCTACACATTTTCACGCATTTAAATTATTCCTCCACTGAAGAAAATAACTCTAACTTATATGGTTATGAATTTGTATCATAAGAAATATTTTATTTATCTTAGCAGATTGTAGCTTAAAGCAGGTTAAAAGTAAAACAGAATATGCCTTAAGGGACATTCTGCTTTACTTATAACATGCTTTAAGTGCTCCACTGTCTTCAAAACTAGAAATAGGTTCTAGAATAAAGGGCTTATCTTCAAAATTGAAAACAGACTATTGGGCAAAGGGTTATAAGTAAAGTAAAATATATATCTACACCAAACACAGTCATTTACAAAACTGACACACAACACGTTTTAACACCAAACACCATAGATGGGTAGGACTATAATATTTCTCTGCAAATAGACCTTCTTCGTGCTGGCGCAACACCAAAACATGTAGGCATGAAATGCTGTTTAATATATAATGAAGCATTAGGACATCTCTCCTTCCTTTCTCCCTGATCAATGAACAAAGCCAGTTTATTCAGCATACCGGTATTTATTCAAGCAGCCATTCACCGTACCATACGTCCATCTTGTCATTTTGAGTTAATCAGAAGCTTAGAGAAGCATTAACCATTTTCTCTCACATTACCATATTTTGTCCGTAGAAGGCAGTCAATCTTGTATTAACCCATTACCCCATAGACTGAAGTTTTGAAGACAGCTGACCGCCCAAAGCAGATCAAGTGCCCCTTAATCCATTATCCCATAAATAAGCCTTTTTATGCCTTTAATTTAGGTTCCTCCCCTGAACAAAATAGTTCCAAATTATACTTTCATATAATATATAACATAAGAAATATTTTCTATATCCTAGCAGATGCTAGCTTAATGCAGGCTGAAAGTAAAGCAGAATGTGCCTTAAGGCACATTTTGCTTTACTTTCAACCTACTTTAAGTCGTCACCTATCTTCTAAGCTAGAAATATGTATTGGGTAATGGGTTAAGGTGCATTCTGCTTTACTTTCAGCCTGCTGCAAGCTAACATCTGCTATGATATAGAATATAAAATTATGGTGCATTATTCACAACTGTATATACCCTGGAAACAATTTTCTTCAGTGTAGGAACAAATTAAAGATGTAAAAAGGCATATTTATGGAGTTACGGATTATGCAATCACTAACTGGAACAGCCTGGAGATTATGTCTCAATACAGTTGACAGCTTAATACAGAATGAAAATAATGTCAAAAGAAAGGTTTCTAGTGAGTAATGACTCAGGATCCAGACTATTTGACACTCTGACCCTGTTTCGAAAAGAAATTTTCAAAATTCTTTTTTTAAAACAGTAGCAGACGACAATTGTTGCAGACGAAAAAGTTACCCAGCATGCAAAGAGTTTACCCATTATCCCATAAATACGCCTTTTTACTCCTCTAATGTATTCCTCCATTCAAGCAAATAGTTCAAATTTATAGTCATGAATATTTTCATAATATTTTTTTTCTATTTTCTAGTAGAATGTAGCTTAAAGCAGGCTGAAAGTAAAGCAGAATGCGCCTCAAGGCGCATTCTGCTTTACTTTCAGCCTGCTTTAAGTGATCAACTACTTGCAATTCTAGAAACAGGCTATGGGGTAATGGGTTAAATCATGCGAATGAGTAAATTATCGCAGACCTGCTTCAGCTTAGTCACTGTGATACAGCAAAGATGTCACACGCATTATGGGTTAATTTACCTGGGTAAAAAAGTCTTGTAGGTATTAACCTGTCAGTGGTTTGCACACTTGGGCAAATAATACAGCTACTTTATCAGTGCCACAGCAGCAGAAAAATGTGTAAAATAAAACCCCTTTATTACCACCACTAAACTGTGTTCATTATTAGGTGTTTAAGCCAGGTGGCTGTTTAAAGCAAGGTGACAGTAAAACAGAAAACTCCTTTAAGTGCTTTGTTTTACTTTCAAATTGCTGTACAGCGTTCCCTCTCTACAACGGCCCTCCGAACAACGACTCCCTCCTTACAACGACATTCGCCGCTGTTCCCAAGAAAATTATGTTTTATGCTTGCACTGATGCATCATCGTCTACTTAAAATTGTTGTCTGCTGTTTTTCTTACATAAATGACATTTTGACAGAAAAAAACATAATGACAAATGACAAACAGCTTGAATCCAGATCAGACGCCGCGTAACGCGGCGTCTGATCTGGAATCAAGCTGTTTGCAAATGGTAAATAAGTTCCCTCCCTATAACGACTCCCTCAGAAAAACGCGCACAATGTTTGTCTCCCTTTGGGTGTCGTTGTAGAGAGGGAGCGCTGTATTATTATTATTATATTAGTTTTCACCTGTCTTTTATTCAACCAATTAGTCTCCATTTTAGCCATCAAATCAAGGTTTAACTGTATAATAAAACCACTTGACTACCAACACTTAATAATACTTCTAAATGGTGTAAATGACAGATGACAGCTGAAAGCTTCATGATAGTAAAACAGAAAGCTCTTTTATGAGCTTTCTGTTTTGCTCTCATTTTGCTTTAAACACTAATGTTTCTTTATAACAACGAAAACTGAACCTCATTAATAGTGGTTGAATAGAGGGATGTTACTGTATGTGCAGCTCTATAACTACAGTATAAGTTGTAATAAACACCACTAACAATAGATCATTGCAGTTATATCTATCTCATGACAAGTGGTGTATAATAGATGGCCTGTCTTACAACAGATTAACCCATTATAACAAAACCTGTTTCTTAGGTACTGAAAACAAGTGATCACTTAAAGCAGGAGGAAAGTAAAGCAGAATCCACCTACTTTCAGCCTGCTTTAAGCTACCATCTGCTATGATAAAGAAAATACTTCTAAGGGGACCTATTTATGACTGTTTCAACTGGAACTATTAAATTCTCTTCAGTTGAGGAATCAATAATTAAAGGTATAAAAATGTGTATCTGTGAAGTAATGGGTTAAATTGTTTCTGCTTGTTTTGCGCTTTTTCTTGTCAGTTTTAACAATTAAATCTTAGTATTTTTTGCCATACAAGCAAATGAATTTAGATTCTATTGTATTGTCTGTGATAACATCAGGCTCCGAGGTTATAAAGCGTTTTAGTTGAGTCTGAGTGTGTTCCCAAGCATTTGATTGGCCAGATTTGAGCCAAGGCTCAAATCTGACCAATCAAATGCTTGGGAACGAGTTTAGACTCAAGTCAAAAGCTTTATAACCTCAGAGCCAGGCCCGAGGTTATAAAACTTAAAATGAACTCTGTGCTCAAAACTCAGAATTTTTCTCAGCTCATGAAACTTCAGCAAACATTTTGTATTTAACTAGTATTTGTATACCATATATTTCTATCGTAAAAACGTGTCCAAATCAGGTAACTAAATTCAGATCAAGCATGTTTTGTAAAAACTATGGCATGTACTAAAAATTGAGTTTTGAGCACAGAGTTCGTTTTAAGTTTTATAACCTCGGGGCCTGGGCTCAGTTCACTGACTACTCAAAGTGAGTATCAAGGGAGATTACTGACTTCTATGATTGCTCCTAGTGGATATCAAGGGAGACAATTGACTGTTATTTGCCATTGAGTTTACTAATTTACTACAACTTCTATGGTAGGTGTTGTTTTGGTTAACATGGCAAAGGTTAATGTAATGTAAGCTATATAACATGGAAAGCTTTTTATATCTGAAGTCTGGTACAGTCTTACTGGGCCATCTTGGTATTTTAATCTTTCTTGATGGACAAATTTTACTGAATTTAAAAACAATGTTATCAGTAGAAACTGTCTTCTCTTTTTGAAAATGCCAAACTAAACAGATGTTAAATATATATATCAACCAATTTGATGTCTGATTCTAGTTTTGAAGGCAGGTGGCCACTTAACTCTTTGAACCCTGGTCACGCATATAAGCGTCCTTTGCAAACAGTGTAACTGTGAGGAGTACACTTGTCATGTGCAAACAGTGAAGACCCAGATCAGAGGGCTCCTAGGAGCCCTCTGATCAAGGTCTTCACTGTTTGTCTTAATGCCAAACATTGACAAAAACAACTCTTAAAAGTCAGAAATGGACTAGACAAGAATGGAAACTGGAATTGTCCATTTAAAGTTTCAAGGAGGAAAGAGTTAAGGCAGGTCAAAGGAAAATCAGAATAAGCCTGAAGATGCATCTTACTTTACGTTCAGACTGCTTTAAGCTGTAATCTAATAGGATATAAACATATTCTTAATATTATAATATAATAATAATATTATAACAAATATTCATAACTGTATAAAGTGGAACTATTGTCTTCAGTGAAGGAATAATTAACGGCATAAAACTGTGTTTTTATGAAGTAATGGGTTAAAGTCTTCGCTCTTAAATACTAAAACCAATCCAAGGTGAACGTTAAATTTACATGTTTGGCTTTAAGACAAAAAACAGTTCCTATTTTTACTTAAATAGACTAGCAATGCAGAATGATCAATTTTAACTCTTTGCAAGCTAGCGGCAAAATCGTGATTATCTTGGCAAACAGTTTGGATCCTGGTGAGACGCCGCATAATGCGGCGTCTCATCAGGATCCAAACTGTTTGACAATCTGACTCTATATTAAAAAGAAATTTTGAAAACTCTATTTTTAGAGCAGAAGCAGACAACAAATATTGTTGCAGACGAAAAAATTACCCAGCATGCAAAGAGTTACGACAGAAAATGCCATGAGGGAGAAAGTTAACACAAGTCTGACCATGCAGGTTAACAGTGCATGATATGCAGTATTTAAAGCAGTAAATTACAGCCAAAGCACTTTAATTAGCATCTGCACTTTATGTCTTAGGAAAACATGCCATTGCCAAAGCATGCCATTAAATAATGAATAGGTAAGCTCTTAGGAAGTCCATTTCCAAATTAGATCGTTCTTCAGTGGTTCGTATTTACCTTTTACTCCATAGAAGCACCTTTTAGCATATTTAATTTATTCCTCCACTAAAGAAAATAGTTCCAATTTATACAGCCATGAATATGAATCGTCTTTAATAGCTTCTATATTCTAGCAGATGGTCGCTTAAAGCAGACTGAAGGTAAAGCAGAACGCACCTCATGGTGCATTCTGCTTTACTTTCAACCTAGCTGCTTTAAGTGGTCACCTATCTTCATTACTAGAAATAGGCTATGGAGTAATGGGTTAACTTTTTACTTCCTATCCAGTTTCTTGTTTTGAGGACGGGTAATTAACTACTTAAAGCAGACTGAAAGTAAAGCAGAATTTGCCTTAAAGCTCATTTTGCTTTACTTTCAGCCTACTTTAAGCTCTCGTCTAGTAGGATATACAAACTATTTCTTATGATACATATTCGTGACGGTATAAAATAGAATAACTTTCTTTAGTAGAGGAATAAATGAAAGGCTTAAAAATGTGTATCTATTGAGTAAAGGGTAAATGCTGGGCAAAAGCTATGCAGAAAGCTCCCAAGTAGGAGTTTTTTTGCATTACTTTTTTATTTGTCCTGAATTAAGAAATAAACTATTTTTAGAGATCTCAAGCCTTATAATTCAGGGCTCCAGATAAGGGTAGTTTTTAAACAAGAGGGCCTGAAGGCCCTGATATCGCTCACCATTTGTAATGAAGCCTGATAGCTTTACCTTTGCATTTCACCTCTTTTATTCTAAATCCATTCAAGTTTGTCCACCTACTGTAGTATAGTAGAGTACATCAAAGGCAGATAACTAAAGCCTAAACAATACTGAAATGAAGCCTTTTTCTAGCATTTCAAAGTATATCAAGGGCAAGTAACTATTGCCACAATGATTACATTTCAACAATAATTGCACACCTTCCAGAACGTATAGCTACATCCTTTGTGTACAAGTATAATAAAAATCCATTGAAAACTGTAGTTGCAAGACTGTAAACGCTGTAAAATATGGCATTTTCAGCAATTCAAAGGTAGATATCTCTTGATCTATTTGTCCGATTCCAACCATAATCACCCTTTTTCGAACTCTTATGGTCATATACAATCTGGGCAAGTTTGAGAGAGCTTGGATAAATATTGTGACCTCTAGAGCGTAAACACTGTTAAATATATCATTTTCAGCAATTCAAAGGTAGATAACTTTTGACCTATTGATCCGATTACAACCATAATAAAACTCATTCTTAGTCTTATGGTAATATACAATCTGAGTAAGTTTGAGAAAGATTGGATAAAATGTGTGACCTCTAGAGTGTAAACATCGTTACATATGGCATTTTCAGCAATTCAAAGGTAGATAACTCTCGACCTATAAGTCTGATTTCAACCATAATCAAACTCATCTGAACTCTTATAGTCATTTACAATCTGAGCAGGTTTGAGATAGATTGGATAAAAATTGTGGCCTCTAGAGTGTAAACACTGTTAAATATGGCAATTTCAGCAATTTAAAGGTAAATAACTCTTGATCTATTTGTCCGATTTCAACCAAAATCGAACTCATACGAACTCTTATGGTCATATACAATCTGGGCAAGTTTTAGAAAGATTAGATACATACTGTGGCCTCTAGAGTGTAAACACCGTTAAATATAGCATTTTCAGCAGTTCAAAGGTATATAACTCATGACCTATTTGTGCTATTTCAACCATAATCGAACTCATTCGAACTCTTATGGCAATATACCATCTGAGCAAGTTTGAAAAAGATTGGATAAATATTGTGGCCTCTAGAGTGTAAACACTAAAATTGTTGACGCCGGACGACGCACGACGGACGCCGGACATTCAAGGATTGCAAAAGCTCACCCTGAGCTAGCTCAGGTGAGCTAAAAACTAAAATCTTTATTTTTGCATTAAACCCTATGGTGTTACTACTCATTAGAATCGTCTCATCGAGACGATTCTAACGAGTAGTAACACCATAGGGTTGGTGTTTAATTGAGTGAGAAAATATTGATTTTGTTCAGTAAACTCCTTTTTATCTGGAGCCCTGTAATTTATCCATTGGCAGCTGAATAGATATACACAAAGTATGTTTGTACTGAGGTAAGAACATAATTAACTGTTTGCATGCTGGGTAATTTTTTTCGGCTGCAACATTTTGTCGTCTGCTACTGTTCTAAAAAAAATAATTTTAAATTTCTTTTCAAAACTGGGTTAGTGTTTGCACAGATAATCAAGGTGTTAAGCATTAGGCTTTACAATGCTGAACTTTTTAAGATAACGATTCAACTGATGCAAATAATGTCCATTTAAATTTGAAAAATTAAGGCTGTTTCCAATAATATTTAAGTAACATCTAAAATGAGTAGAAACAGTGTAGAACATGATCCAGAGGTTCCTTAATCTAGTTATGCGGCATCTCATCTGGATCCAAACTGTTTGCAATGGTAATCACTGTGACACATTCATGTATCAGCTGCTAGCTTGGTACAGAGGTAACCAATATTAGAAGCAGGTGTTTCTAATCATATTAAATGGATATAAACTGGGATATAATTTGTTTCTGATATGTTGGGATATCGAGGCAGGGCTCCAGATAAGGGGGAGTATTCTGAACAAATCAAACATTTTCTCACTCATACAGCACAAAATCCTATGGTGTTACTACTCATTAGAATCGTCTCTTCGAGACGATTCTAATGAGTAGTGACACCATAGGGTTTAATGCAGAAATAAAGATTTTAGTTTTTGAAAAACTCCCCTTATCTGGAGCTCTGATCCGTTGCATAATTGTCAAGTCTGACAGAGCAACGTATCAACATAGATCTAGGTACAAAAATGTAGGAGATAATGCAGATCACGTGATGAAAGGTTTGAGTATTTATTCTGAATAGTTTTATCTTCACCCTTGGAGGAGAGATTTCAAATGTCTGGTTGTCTGAAATGAGTTTTCATCACCGGAAACCCAATCTAAATATTTGTACTTGAATACCATAGGAAATTGAAAGCCCAGCAAACTTCTTAAAGTTTTGTTAATACAAGGGCACTAAGGCAGTTGTTGTTCAATAATTATGTCTTGCTGATGGCAAGATGACTGATGAAAATGCTCGCTGTCATACAATCAACCTTCACTTGTAGGATGTGGTAATTAACAAGAGCACCGCATGCGGGTGCCAACACTCTGCTGGTTTTGAAGATCAGTGAAAAGGTCCATGGTTAAAGTCAAAGTCAACTTGGTAAAAAATTTATTTGCATGCATGAAAGTTAAAGTGAAATGAAAGTTGTAGATGAACAATTGAAGAAGTTATGGCCAAAGTTAAACTTTCGGAGGACAAAAATGACAATGACATGAACCTCGGAATGACAACAATAATTTTTAACACTTTATTTTTCTTAAAAATTTAGATGCCCTAAAAACAGAGACATTCTTTAATTCACCTTTAATTTATTCCTTGACTAGAGAACATACATGTAGTTCTACTTTATGCAGTCATAAAATGTACACCATGGATAAGAAATATTCCGTGTATCCAAGCAGATGGAAGCTAACAGATGGCTGTTAAGTGTTTAACGCCTGTTTCTAGAATTGAAGATAGGAGACTGCTTAAAGCACATTGAAAGAAAAGCAGAATACTCCTTTACTTTAAGCCTGCTTTAAGCTACCGTCTGCTAGAATATAGAAATTATTTCTTATAATGCACAATTATTAATGACTGTATAAATTTTCTTCACTGTTTTCTTCAGTGGAGATTTAAATTAAAAGCGTAAAAATGAGTATCTACGGAGTAAAGGGTTAAAGAAAGATGAAAGTAAAGCAGGGGAACTTTTATCCTGATCTAGATGGTAGAGATGCCACATGGCATTATGCAGAGGAAAAGGTAAAGGCAATTTTCTAAGGTGTTTACATGGAATGAAGAAAAACAGTTGTTAGTAAAAACCTTAATAGAAACAGGCAAATTCCATTTCAGTCCAGAATTTTTAGGAAATCAGATACAATAAGTGTAACTCTTTGCCTGCTGATTCTGACTTACAAACAGTTTGGATCTCGATCAGATGCCGTGTAACGCGGCATCTGATCGGGATCCGAACTGTTTGACACTCGTTTTTACATTTCTTTACTTGAACAATTATATGAATGATCTAAACTTAAGAAATAAGACAACAATTTCAGAGCTAAAGATCCCAGCCAGACAAGGATTAACATGCAACCACTGCAAGGAATGAAAGTATTAACACATGATTTATTTATTCCAAAAGATAATTAGTGGATGGTATCCTAGGTATATCTTGATGGTCATGGTGAGATAAAAGTCAAAACATCTAACAATTGATTTTGTTTTTTCTCTCTCTAGTGCATGTTTTTACTCTTTGCATGCTGGGCAATTTTTTCGTCTGGTACAAATTGTTGTCTAGGATATAGATAATATTTCTTACGGTACATTTTCATGATTTTATAAATAAGAACTATTTTCTTAAGTGGAGGAATAAATCAAATGTGCTAAAAGGCGCTCTATGGGGGAAAAGGGTTAAGAAGGTAGGTATCCAAAGGTGCCTTGATCCCATTGTTGAAAATTATAGCCAAGATGAACATTACAAACAGGCTGATGAACAGACACCTTACTTCCCATCGCCCCATTCTTCAATCTTTAACACATTCAAACCTAGCGACTAGTCTTTCAGAGCACCAGATAAGGGTAGTTTTTCAAAAGCTAAAATCTTTATTTCTGAATTAAACCCATTGGTGTCACTACTCATTAGAATCGTCTCGAAGAGACGATTCTAATGAGTAGTAACACCATAGGATTTGGTGCTGAAATGAGTGAGAAAATGTTTGATTTGTTGAAATAACTACCTCTTATCTGGAGCCCTGGTCTTTTACAAACAGTGTACCTGTGAGGATTACGTTTATCCCATGCAAACCGTGTATACCCAGATCAGAGGGCTCCTTAAGGACACGGTTTGTCATTTTGAAATATAGTTAAAATCACCCCTAAATAGTCAATATTGGACAAGACATATTTTGAACATGGAATTGTCAATTAAAAGTTTCAGGGGTGAATGAGTTAAGAAACATTAAAACTAAATGAAAGCATATGACAAACACTGCATAATTTGCCCCTATAATCCTGCTGTAATACTGTTTGTCTATTAAATAACTGCCATCTTCAATTTCAAGCTGTTAAATTTGTCGTTTAACAAATTACTCCATAGATACCCATTTTAAACACCTCTAATTAATTCCTCCATTGAAGAAAATAGTAATTTAAGTAGAGGTGCCCTAATATGCTTCTATTGAGGACAATTGTTAAAGAGCACTTAGTGCAGTGCATGAAATCTAAGTGCAGTGAAATTTTAGTGCAGTGAAATCTTTCTTAACCCATTACCTTATAAATATGCCTTTTTACGCCTTTAATCTATTCCTGCACTGTAGAAAATAGTTTCAATTTATACAGTTATAATTATGTATAAGAACTATTTTCTATGAATTCCAGATGGTAGCTTAAAGCAGGCTGAAAGTAAAGCAGAATGTGCTTTGAGGCACATTCTGCTTTACTTTAAACCTGCTTTAAGCGGTCACCTATTTTCAAAACTAGAAACAGGCTATGGGGTAACTGTACACTAAAGAAACAGAATTTTTGGTCTTTAAACTAGCTGGTACCAGGTGGCTGCTTACTGCAGGATAAAAGTAAGACAGAAATGTTCAACTGGGACCTTTCTTTTACCTTGAAATAAGTAGTCATTGGTCTTTTGTGGTCAAAAAACGTTTACCTTCTTTTCCAAAAAGTGTCTGCTTTAGAGAGTTTTACTGTAGTCTAAATGATGATTACACATTTCTTAAGAGTATTGAATCTTGATTCTGGTGTAATTACAAGTGAAACTTAGATTAAACCAAACCTTTAACAATACACAAGTTTACAGCGAAATCATATTGATGTTTTCTAATGTAAGCAAGATCATAATTAATCATATTGTAAGTCACTAAATGTAGTACACTATTCAGTCAAATTTGTTAAAACCCTTACTTATATGCACCATAAGAAATATATACTTTATATCCTAGCAAATGGTTACAAAACATAAAGCAGGCTGAAAGTAAAGCCGATACTGTTTTTTATCCTGTATTAAATTAATGCCAATTATTTACCAACACACTAATTGATGTTCCCGTTTAACGCCGCTATTGCAACAACAGAGACAATATGCTTTTTTGTACTACAGTTCTAATATTTCGAAATCTGTGATCAATAATCTAATTGGGCCATTTTACATGCCAAACAATAGAATGATGTTGAATGGCCTTAAACCCATTACCCCATAGTCTTTTTCCGGTATTAAAGATAAGTGACCACTTAAAGCAGGTTGAAAGTAAAGCAGAATGTGCATTTAGGCACATTCTGCTTTACTTTCATTCTGCTTGGAGCCACTATCTGCTAGGATGTAGAAAATATTTCTTATGATACATATTCATGAATGTATTAAGTGGTATTATTTTATCCAGTGAAGTTATAATTTAAAGGCATAAGAAAGCCTATTAATGGTTTACTCATTTTATGCGGGATACACTTTTAGGTGTACCTCTAGGCAAACAGTTTTGATCTCAGATCAGGCCCCACATTGTGGGGCCTGATCTGAGATCAAAACTGTTTGCAGCAAAGTCAATATTCTATCAGAAACTGCTAAAATCTTTGCAAATATTTGAGTTGTACCCGCTGCAGAGGACATTTTAAAATGGCCGCCAAATATTACCCAGCATACAATGGGTTAAACAAAAATAGCACTCTTATTGTAAACATCTATCTTTATCTTCACACATGTATCAACTGGTTTTCAGTCTCTGTAACTCTTTGAACGCTTATAGAGCCTCTCTATTGCTACCACTAAATTGAGTTTATTATTAGGTGTTTACTGCAGGTGACTGCTTAAAGCAAGGTGACAGTAAAACAGAATGCCCCTTAACCCATTACCCAATAAATACGACTTTTTACGTCTTTCTTTTATTCCTCCACTTAAGAAAATAGTTCCAATTTATTCAATCAGTAATATGTTTAATAAGAAATATTTTCTATAGTCTATATGGTGGTAGCTTGAAGCAGGCTGAAAGTAAAGCAGAATGTGCCTTAAGGCACATTCTGCTTTACTTTCAACCTGCTTTAAGTGGTAACATATATTTAATATTTGAAACATGCTATGGGGTAATGGGTTAAGGAGCTTTCTGTTTTGCTGTCACCTTGCTTTAAGCTGTCACCTGTATTTTATATAATCAATGAGTCTTGGTTTTAGTGGTCGTTATTTAGAGGTTTTACAGTAGTCTTCTGTAACAATTGATTCTGCTTTATAACTGCTCTAATATAAGATTTTTTCAAAATTTTCTTTTTTAAACAGGATCAGAGTGTCAAAGAGTAAAACCTTTCTCACAGAGAGACAAAAACAATCTGAAAGGGACAACCATATAACAGTCCATGTGGAATTTTAGGTATTGAACTATTTTAAAACTATTGCAGAATAATTTCTTGAACATTCATGAACAATTCTACAAGCTGCCATTTGACTTTCATGAATATTCTGCTAAAATTCTAGAAATTTAATGTTTTTAGAAATGTATACAGGTTAACTCTTTACCCTGTAAGCTATTTCTATTTTTGAAGACAGGTGACTACTTAAAGCAGGTTGAAAGTAAAGTGGAATGTGCCTTCAGGCATATTCTGCTTTACTTTCAGCCTGCTGTAAGCCACCATCTGCTATGATATAGAAAATATTTCTTATTAAATTTTATGAAAGGAAATTTTAGGGTTAACTCATTCCTCCCTGTAACTCAAAATGCACTATTCGTGTTTCTATCTAAATCCAGTCCATTTTGACTAGTTAGGGTTGTTAAAACCTAATTTTTAAAACTCAAAACAGTGCAGCTAGCTAGACCCTGATTAGTGAGGAGTCAGGTCTCCTTTAGGAACCCTGAGACTGATCTAGGTCTACACTGTTTGCAAAGGACAAGTGTATTCTTCACAGGTACACTGTTTGTAAAGGATGCATATAATCGGCACTAGACTCAGTAAATTAAAGTGAACTATTTATGCATAAACAGTAAGTCTTGTTTTATTCTTGCAAAAGCACAACTATTAGCCGAGCTGACAAGTACAATGTACAATTTATACTACGCCATCATTATTACCCATGCAGCCACAATACAGTCCGCCTACTTACATTGACTGCGGGCACACTCTGGGCTCTGGCTCTGTCCACCCCGGGCTTCAGTTTTCTCGGCCTTGCCGTGAACTTGACCATGTATCCATACATAAATAAGGCCGCCACAGATCAAAACATTTTGGTATCACAGTTTTCACTTGTTAGCTACTCAAAGTATTCCACTATTTCTTTTTTCAAATATTGTCCAGTTTCAAAGATTGTCCATTTGAAAGTAAATCTATTACAGACGCATTCTGTTTTACTTTCAGCCTGCTTTAAGTAATTAAGCTACCACCTACTAGAATAAAGAAAATATTCCATATGATACATATTCATGAATGTATAAATTGGAACTATTTTCTTCAGCGGAGGAATAAATTCAATGCGCTAAAAGGCGCCTCTATGGGGGAAAGGGTTAAGTTGGCATCAACACAAGTTTGACTGCAGCGAAATCAAATAATTTCTGGTCACAGTCACACAATAATGACAATACTTCTTCAAATAAATCAAACTCCATTCTGCTTCATTTAAACTCCAAAAATTTCATTAGTAAAGTTACCTCCTTCAAAATTGATGTACATTGTATTATGAATCTCTAAAATTAACCCATCTTGTCTGAACCCTGATCACATTCACAAGTTATGTGTTATTTGATCTGGATGAAAACTGTTTGTAAAACGCATTCAAATTCACTGTTAACACTGTAATACCATGATGTAACCAAACAACTAGAGTATTGGAGAGAGAGCTTCTCTAAGGTTACTAAGCTTCCACAATTTTAGACATCCAACGGATTGTAGAAACAGAACCCGTATATACAAACTGAGAGATACTGCTTACTTAAAATTTATCCTTTTGAAAGCTGAACGTGTCATCTTCTCCCCGAAATTGAATTTTGAAAATCACTGGTGCTTCCTTGTTAACTGAATAAATCATAAGCCAAGCCCACAGGCAGCCTGGATCATCATTAACTTTGTCCTCACCTAAACACCTTTTCCCAAGATAAGCGCCTTATGACGCCTTAACCCATTACCCAATAGAAATGTCTTTTAGCATATTAAATTTATTCCTCCATTGAAAATAGTTCAAATTAACACAGTAATGAACACGTACAATGAGATATATTTGCTGTATTCTAGTAGATGGTAGCTTGAAGCAGGCAGAAAGTAAAGCAACCTGCTTTAAGTGGTCACCTGTCTTCAAAACTAGAAATAGTCTATGGAGTAAAAGGTTAACAAAATTCCTATTTCTAAGTGCCAATAGATACCTCTTAACTTTCCAGATGCATACACTTTTATGAATATTTACTGAATGTAATAAATAATGGGGACAGCTTAAAGAAAGATAAAAGTAAAACAGAAAGCTTTGATTCTGCTTTACTTTAATCTAACTCAAAGCAAACAATTTTCTTAAATATTTTATCCTATAGTCTGTTTCTAGTTTTGAAGACAGATGATCGCTTATAAAGCAGATAAAATGTAAAACAGAATGTGTGTTAAGGAGGCTTCTTATCTTAAGTCTGCTTTAAGCTACCATCAACTAGAACATAGAAAATGTTTCCTATAATACACATTCATGACTGTATAAATTGGAGCTATTTTCATCAGTGGAGAATTAAATCAAAGACGTAATAATACTTATCTATAGAATAATGGGTTACTATCTATATCCTGGTTCAGGATAAATCCTTTCTAGTCTAAGTCAATATCCTTAAATGATTACAAATGATGCTTACAAATACTGAAACAATAACAATGTCTTATATCACACCCAATTTATTTCAATCATTCAGGTTACCTCAATCTTTGCATGCTCGGTAATTGTTTCTCCTGTAAAAATAATTATCGTCTGCTAATATTCTAGAAATGCTGATTTTTTAAAAACAGGGTTAGAGTGTCAAACAGTTTGGATACTGATGAGATGCCGTGTTACACGGCATCTCATCAGGATCCGAACTGTTTGCATAGTAAATCACGGTTCTGCCTCAAGCATGCAGAGAGTTAATATGATATTATATAAAGCAGACCTAAATAATTATAATGTTTGTTGCATTCCCTGTAGAGTCTGCTGGACTTTTGTTATATCAGAAAGCTTTCTGATTAATTCTATACTTGCTTTATAAGCAGACAGTTACCATCATCCATTTCTCCAGAAATACACCTTTTTACATTGATATAAAACCACTCTGTTTTTAATCATGCCATTGATCTTTTAATTATTTGACTCATTTTAAAAATGATTTTACAAACTTACTATAACAATTTTATAATCTTGGTAATAATATTGAAAGAATTTCCATGTTTCCATGCATCTCAATATTGTATCATTTTTATTGTGAATGTATTTATTTGTCTTTCTTGCTTTGTAATTACATGTGAAGCGCTTTTGAACGCACAACTCCTGTGTGAAAAGAGCCCTATATAAATAGGGTATAATAATAATAATAATAATAATAATAATAATATACAATATTTCTATTTGCATACATTCTTTTAACCCATAACCCCATAGCCTGTTTCTAGCTCTGAAGATGGGTAACCACTTTAAGCAGGTTGAAAGTAAAGCAGAATGTGCCTTAAGGCACATTCTGCTTTACTTTCAGCCTGCTTTAAGCCAAAATCTTCTAGAATACAGAAAACATTTCTGATGGTACATACGTATGGATATATAAATTCAAACTATTTTCTTCAGTGGAGGAATGAATTAAAGGCGTTAAAAGGCGTATTTATGGGGTAATGGTTTAGCAAATATTGATACCAGTGTCAAACTGTTCTGATCCTGATCAGATACAGCTTTATGCCATCTGATCTAGATCCAAGCTTTTGGCAAATTCAAGTTATGTCATGTCTGGCAGTGGAAAGGTCACTCTTGAAAAATGTCTAGATTTATTCATCTGAGGTTTTCATCACAATATTTCATCTAAATACAGACTCGCTTACATCCTTTTCTCCAATAATGAGCTTTTATGTTAAACACTCTCCTGTTATAAGAATAGCATATAGTAAAACTTTTTTTCCATTACACTATACAGCCTGTTTCTAGTTTTGAAGACTGTTGAGCACTTAAAGTAGGTTGAAAGTAAAACAGAATGTGCCTTTAGGCACATTCTGATTTACTTTCAGCCTGCTTAAAATTTAAGCTGTAACCATGCATTATTCTGCTAGGATATAGATAATATTTCTTATATTACATGTTTATTGCTGTATAAATTGGAACTTCTTTCTTAATTGGAGGAATAAATTGAATTTATTGCACTAAAAGGCACTTCTATGGGGGGAAAAGGGCTAATTTTAAGCATAGACCCAGATCAGACATCTCCTGATAGGGAAGACGTCTGATCTGAGTCTACACTGTTCTCTTTCCAGATATGTCTGCCATGAGTTTGCATTCTTTCCTTGAGAAAATGTTCCTTATATCAATAGCCAATGTAAAAGTTTAGATGATACTGAGGTTCATAATGTGGACTGAGTTTGAAATATGACTAATCATGAAATCTTCAATAAATTATTTATCCACTGAAACAATCTCATTATTGATGTTTAATGCAAGGTCAGTTTTACCCATTACCCCATAAATACACCTTTTTTCGTCTTTAAATTATTCCTCCATTATAGAAAATAGTTCCGTTTTATAAAGTCATGAACATGTACCATAAAAAATAATTTCTATATCCTACCAGATGATAGCTTAAAGCAGGCTGAAAGTAAATCAGAATGTGCATTAAGGCACATTCTGCTTTACTTTCAACCTGCTTTAAGTAGTTATCTATTTTCAAAACTAGAAACAGGCTATGGAGTAATGGGAATTAAAGCTGACTGAAAAGAACTTAGTTTGTATTTTATACCCTACCCACATCCTTCCTCAGTCCTTTCCCTAAAATAAAACCTGACCTATTCATGCAATTTCCTATTCCTCGTAGAAACACAATTTTATTTCTATGCTTCTATCCTACTATAATCTGAGCCATAGGAATCATTTCTCACATTATGTATAAATGATGGAACTATTTTCTTCAGTGAATGTATACAATAAATGCGCTAAAAGGCGCTTCAATGGGGAAAGGGTTAAAGCTGACTGAAAGGAACTTAGTTTGTATTTTATACCCTATACCCACATCCTTCCTCAGTCCTTTCCCTAAAATAAAACCTGACCTTTTCATGCAGTTTCCTATTCCTCATAGAAATACAATTTTATTTCTATGCTTCTACTATAATCTGAGCCATAGGAAACATTTCTCACATTATGATGGATTAATAACTTTTAGATAGCCAGTGTTTCCAGTTTTAACCCATTACCCCATAGCCTGTTTAAAGACCACTTTAGTAAATGCACCTTAACCCATTACCAATAGCTGCTCTAAAGTTTTGAAGAAAGGTGACCACTTAAAGCAGGTTGAAAGTAAAGCAGAATGTGCCTTAAGGTCCATTCTGCTTTACTTCAGCCTGCTTTAAGTTATTAACTCCTGGAATATAGAAACTATTTCTTATGGTATACATTCATAACAATAAAACATGAAACTATTTTCTTCAGTGGAGGAATAAATTAGAGGTGTAAAAAGATGTATTTATGGGGTAATGGGTTAAAGACAGCTAGATGACCACTTTGGTAAATGCGCCTTAAGACACTTTCTGCTTTACTTCCAACATGCTGTAATTTAAGCTACCATCAGCTAGAATATATATTAGGAAATATTTCTTACTATGCACTTTCATGACTGTATGAGAATGAACTTCTTCTTTATAGTGAAGGAATATTATCTATGGAGTAAAGGGTTATAGGCATCTTTTTCAAACAGTATACATGTGAAAAGTGCACTTGCCCTATGCAAACAGTGAATACCCAGATCAGAGGGCTCCTTACAGAGCCCCCTGATCTGGGTCTTCACTGTTTGTCTTAATGAAAAACATTGACAAAAACAATATTGTTCGACAATATTGACCTGACGTTGAACTTTATGCATGAATAAATTGTAAAAAGATGACGCAGTATAAAGCAATATTCGATAGCCTACGTACAACTTCGGGTTGTTTCGGCTGATTACGTAAATCTTGTTACAGTTGTGATCCTCAGTGGATCAACACTCCACATTGAGCAAGTTCAAAAGATTATTGTTGATAAACTATTATTCCCGAGTCTCCTAGTATAATCGCATCTACTAAAACGCACCATGTTGCACTTTCGAGTGGGCTATAATCCAGCTGAGATCATCGATGTTCTCACCTGCGACTCTTGCCAATATATGCCTAATTTACAACCCCCAGATATAACTAATCTGCAATAGGTGTGTCGTTAGAGCAAGGGATTTGTAACACCGAGGTTCCGGGTTCGAATCCCGATAAAGGGGGAATATTTTTATTTTATAAAATGTTATTTTATAGACCAAACAGACGCTATGACAGAATGTTTTTAAAAATAACAAAAGAACCGTGTTCCAATCGAAATAGATGTTGTATGATTACTTAAAAGAAACAGCATAAATTGATAAAAAAAATGTGAAAAAATGTAAGAGTATTGCATGGGATTCGAACCACTGACTGTACGGAAAAATAATCTATAGTCATCTTCCTTACCACTTGCGCTAAATACCTGTCGATATTTGTGCAACTTGGCAATGCTATATTTTCTCGGTGCCGATGTGGTTACAATGTGCGTTCTCGTATAAATGATAACGAAGTGTTCCGAAGCTATATTTAGAAATGCAACAAAGTGTGTAATTATGCTAATAGAGGTCACCAACGTCAGGTCAATATTGTCGAACAATACTTAAAAATCAGAAATGGACTATACTCAAATGGAAACTGGGGTTGTTCTACGTATCCTACAGGACTACTAAAATAATAGGCTGAAGTCGCACATTTTCTGATATAACTGTTTCTATTTGTAAAGACAGGTGAAACAATATAAGGCAGTTTAATTAACCCTTTCCCTGATAGAAGCGCCTTTTAGTGCATTTGATTTATTCCTCCATGAAAGAAAAGAGTTTTAATTTATACAGTCATAAACATGTTTCAACAGAAATATTTTCTATATCCTGAGAGATGGTAGCTTAAAGCAGGCTCAAAGTAAAGCAGAATGCGCCCTCATGCGCATTCTGCTTTACTTTCAACCTGCTTTCAGTGGTCACCTTTTGTCAAAACTAAAAACAGGCTATTGGGTTGAGGGTTAAATGTAAAACATTGTGCTTTACATTCAGCCTGCTTTAAGCAACCATCTGCTAAAATAAAGTAAATATTTTTCATGCTGCATAATTTATGATTGAATAAATTTGAACTGGGTTTTTTTCAGTGGAGAAGTGAATTAGTCTAAGTAAACAGGCAAGTTCATGGAGTAATGGGTTAAGCAAACAACTGACTTTGGAAAGAAGTGACCACACTTTACTAGCCATTATCGTTCTGGGTTGTATTTAGAGCTCCGTGCCAAATTTGGTAAATTATTCATTGAGATATGGCAAGGGTGTTGCAGTTCAAACAAAGGAAAGCACTTTCAAGCTTGTATATATACATAGATAAACTTTGTACCAAACCCATAATGCCATTTCTCTTTTGACTCTTTGTATGCTGGATAATTTTTTCGTATGAACAGAAAACTGTTGTCATCTGCTACTGTTCTAAAAATAATAATTTTCCATATTTCTTTTCACAACAGGGTCAGAGAGTGAAACAGTTTGAATCCTGATGAGATACCACTTCTCATCAGAATCCAAACTGTTTCAAGTGAGTAAATAGAAAACAAGAGGGCATGAAGGCCCTGATATCGCTCACCTGTTGTACTGAAGCTTGATAGCTTTACCTTTCTGTTTCATCCGTTTTAATCTAAATCCATTCAAATTTGTAGTATAGCATGTAAACAATTTTGGAATACAACCTCATAATTCTAGTATAGTAGAGTACATCAAGGGCAGATAACTAGAGCCTAAACAATACTGAAATGAAGCCTCTTCTATCATTTCAAAGTATATCAAGGGCAGATAACTATTGCCACAATGATTAGATTTCAACAACAATTGCACTCCTTTGAGAACTTATAGGTATATACTTTGTGTGCAAGTAAAATCAAAATCCATTGAAAACTGTAGTTGCAAGAGTGTAAACGCTGTTCGATATGGCATTTTCAGCAATTCAAGGGCAGACAACTCTTGACCTATTGGTCCGATTTCAACCATAATCAAAATTATTTGAAATCTTATGGTCATATACAATCTGAGCAAGTTTGAAAAAGACTGGATAAAAATTATGGCCTCTAGAGTGTAAACCCCCTTAAATATGGCATTTTCAGCAATTCAAAGGTAGATAACTCTCAACCTATTGGTCCGATTTCAACAATAATCTAACTCATCTGAACTTTTATGGTCATATACAATCTGAGCAAGTTTGAGATAGTTTGGATAAAAATTGTGGCCTCTAGAGTGTATCCAAGGCAAAATATGACCATGGTTGACCAAGACCAATCATGGTTCATCATGCTTTTTTCAGGTTTAACCATGGTTGAACATGAATTTCAGTAATTTATGACCATGGTAGAACCATGGTTTGAAAAGAAACCTGGTCACAATATTGTTGACCTAGGTTGAACATGGTTCAAATGCTACAGACCTAAGGTTGACCATAGTTCAGCTTTTTTGACCATGGTTACAACAAACCATATTGTCAACCTTGAAGAACATGAATTTTAATTTATAATTACCAACCATGTTCCTCTGATCAAGTTCATTCCATGCATGAAAGTTCATGTCCCTAGCATCAGTAGAATTGGAGATATCTTCTTGACAAAAAGTGTGACAGATAGAATATCAGTAATATGTGCTACAATTGTAAGTTTCACAAAACAGTGAATATTATACATCACTCAGGGCACCTGCTGACAACATAATCACAAGGTCAGAGATTTGAAGTTGTCTGTTTATCTGTACTTTAAAATGTGAATGTGGCAAAAATTATAGACTCCAAACCAGTTCAGACTCCTGCCAACAGGTTCATGGTAAGTTACATAACTTACATAAATACAGTTTTATAATGAGCATGATATATTTTGGATATTTACATGATACAAACAAAAGCATGTGGTACCCCACCCACTAGTAGTTTACTATGACACAAGACACATTATCTATATGCCTTTGCAAGCAAAGTACTTGTCAGTTGGAAAACAGTCAAAAGTATTTCTGTTACTGGAGCTTGTTAGATTTTAACTTAACTTTGTATTAATTTGAAAATATGATGTTGTTTGAAGGTGACCAAGTTGCAGCCATGAGGAGCTTAGTGATGTAAGTCACAGTGACTATACCACCTGGCCACAATTCATAGATATTAATTCTAATTATAGCCTAAAAGGTTATGGTTAAGGTCATGAAAGCAAGAATGGTTAAAATATATTGTGATGAGTGAAGTGTCTCACATTTATAATTGCTGTTTGTCATTCTTATTCCAAATTCAGCCGGTTCTAACCATGGTTGCCCATGGTAATTCCTGGTTAACTATGGTCCGGGGAGCAGGTTTTTAACAATAAAAGTTAGTAGACCATGGTTGATGATCCTGGGTTCAAACATGGTCTAACCATGGTGCAACCATGTTTATTTGACCAAGGTCTAACCATGTATCAAACCATGGTTTCCCTTTGAACCAGGAATAACCATGGTTCAAACATGGTCGGCCAATTTGCCTTTTGTTAAAAGCATGGTTAACCATGGTCAACCATAGGTCCCTGAACCAAAGGTAAACCTAAGGTTAACCATGGTTAAACTTGGTCAATTTTTGCCTGGGAAACACCCTTAAATATGACATTTTCAGCAATTCAAAGGTAGATTACTCTCGTCCTATAAGTCTGATTTCAACCAAATCGAACTCATCTGATCTCTTATGTTCTTATACAATCTGAGCAAGTTTGAGATAGATTGGATAAAAATTGTGGCCTCTAGAGTGTAAACACCCTTAAATATGGCATTTTCAGCAATTCAAAGGTAGATTACTCTTGACCTATTAGTCCGATTTCAACCATAATCGAACTCATCCGAACTCTTATGGTAAAAAACAATCTGAGCAAGTTTGAGAAAGATTGGATAAATATTGTGGCCTCTAGAGTGTAAACACTAAAATTGTTGACGATGCACGATGGACGACGGACGACGGACGCCGGACATTCAAGTATTGCAAAAGCTCACCCTGAGCTAGCTCAGGTGAGCTAAAAATCAACATTTTCTCACTAGTTTTAGCACCAAACCCTATGGTGATACTACTCATTATAATCGTCTCGAAGAGACGAAATTCTAATGAGTAGTGACACCATAGGGTTAAAAACAGAAATGAAGATTTTTGTTTTCGATATACTCCCTTTATCTGGGGCACTGCTGTTTGCAATTGTTATGACGGTTTTCACTGCTAGCATGCTAAGGGTTAACCTCTTCTCTGCCTTACCCCAAGTACAAAGATTATTTGCAAACAGTTTGGACGCTGATCAGACGCTGAATAATGTGGCGTCTGATCAGGCTCAAGACCCTTTGACATTAATTTTTCAATGTTTCTTTATTCAAAACACCTAAAAACTAAACTTGAGAAGTAAAAGCAGCGGACAACTGTTTAAAACTGATGACGTCATGTGGTGAAGGGGGTTAACTTTGTACCAGAACTATGCCATTAAATTTCTCCTAAAACATCCAAGAGTCCATCTAACACTTCCCAGTACATTCACATAATAGTTATTGCTTTCCTTACACTCTCTTATCTATGTCAACTTAGTTTTTTTGGGAAAAACCTGAAAACATATTAACTTGCTGTCATAACTTAGCAATAGTTTAATTACCCATTACTCCATAGATACACTTTTTTTACTTCAATTTGTTGCTCTTTAGAAGAAAAGTAGTTCTAATTTATACAGCCATGAATATGTATCATACGAAATATTGTCTATATTCCGTTCTAGTAGAAGCAGATGGTTACTGAAAGCAGGTTGAAAGTAAATCAGAATATGCCTTAACCCTTTCCCCAATAGAAGCGCCTTTTAGCGCATATGATTTATTCCTCCGCTGAAGAAAATAGTTCCAATTAAATCAGTCATGAATGTTTAGTATAGGTAATAGTTTTTATATTATAGCCCATAAAAGCTTAAAGCAGGCTGAAAGTAAAGCAGAATGCGCCTTAAGGCGCATTCTGCTTTACTTTCAACCTGTTTTAAGTGGTCACCTATCTTCAATACTAGAAACAGGCTATCAGGTAAAGGGTTAAGGCACATTCTACTTTACTATTAGCCTGATTTCAGCTACCAACTGCTAAGATAAGAAACATACAATGTATTTCTTTTGGTTCATGGCTGTATAAATTGGAACTATTTTCTTCAAAGCAGGAATAAATTAAATGTGCTAAAAAGTGCTTCTATGGGGGAATGGTTAACCCTTTGAAGCCTAGTCCCGCATATAGGCGTGCTTTTCAAACAGTGTACATGTGAATAACACACTTGTCCTATGCAAACAGTGAAGACCCAGATCAGAGGGCTCCGAAAGGAGCCCTCTGATCAGGGTCTTCACTGTTTGTCATAATTCCAAAAATTGACAAAAACAACCCTTAAAAGTCAGAAATGGACTAGACTAAAATCGAAACTGGATTTGTCCATTTAAAGTTTCAGGGAGGAAAGAGTTAAGCTGACACCTTTATGAAAGACCACCCATGCAATTTCTTTTCTTTTACTGAATGAAATAGTGCAACACAAATTTAAATGTTCTATCGCATCCCATAATCCTGCATTGCATTTAAATTCCGACATATCATAGAATCCAAATTCATCCAGTAAGCAAGATCTCCTACAGCTCTAGCAAGCAGAAGCAAATATTTCATTGATAAATACGTCTCGAAACTGGTCCAACCCATAACCCTTATAGTGCTGGAACTCAATATAAACATCCTTTGCAAACAGTGTGGACCCAGATCAGAGGACTCCAAAATCAGGGTATGCGCTGGTTGTTATACTTTTAAATATTTTCAGGACTTACTCCTCAAGAGTCCATGGAAACTCACAGTCATTTATACCTTTATTCCATACTAGAGCTGCATAATAAACCTTTAGTTTATTCCTTAACTGCAGCAAATAGTTCGAATTTATAAAGTCATAAATATGTATCATAAGAAATGTTTTCAATGTTCTAGCAGAAACTGATTGTAGCCTAAAGCAGGCTGAAAGTAAATCAGAATGCACCATAAGATATATTCTGCTCTACTTTCAACCTGCTTTAAGTGGTCTTCTTAGTGTCTTTAAAATTAGAAACTGTTTATGAGGTAAAGGGTTATTATACAAGAGCCCCATGGGGCATATTCGCTCACCTGAGAATAATTGGAAAAATGGAGATATTGATTTATGTCCGGGACTGACCTAGATATGCAACAGACCGGAACAATTTGAACAAAATATGTAAAGTATATTTAAAAGTGTCACCATACAGAATATAAAAGCTCTGGCCATATTAGTTTCAGAGAAGAAGATGTTTGAAAATTTCACTATATAACTCTATGTAAAACAGTGACCCCGGGGCGGGCCAATTTTGACCCTAGGGGCATAATTTGAACAAACTTAATAGAGGACCTGTAGGCGATGATATTAGCCATATATCTAAGCTCTGGCCCTTGTAGTTTTAGACAAGAAGATTTTTTAAGTTTTCACTGAAAAAATCTATTTTTAGCTCCTGTGACCTAGTTATGCAACGGACCAGAACCATTTGTACAATTTCGGTATAGGACATCTAGAAGTGTCACTATGCCAAATATCAAAGCTCTGGCCATATTAGTTTCAGAGAAGAAGACGTATGAAAATTTCACTATATAACTCTATGTAAAACCGTGACCCCCGGGGCCGGGCCAATTTTGACCCCAGGGGCATAATTTGAGCAAACTTGATAGAGAACCTGTAGGCGATTCTATGTGCCAAATATCTAAGCTTTGGCCCTTGTAGTTTCAGACAAGAAGATTTTTTAAGTTTTCATTGAAAAAATCTATTTTTAGCTCCTGTGACCTGGTTATGCAACCGACCACAACCATTTGAACAATTTTGGTAAAGGACATCTAGAAGTGTCTCCATGCCAAATATCAAAGCTCTGGCCACATTGGTTTCAGAGAAGAAGACGTTTGAAAATTTCACTATATAACTCTATGTAAAACTGTGACCCCCGGGGCGGGGCCAATTTTGACCCCTGGGGCATAATTTGAACAAACTTGATAGAGGACCTGTAGATGATGCTATGAGCCAAATATCTAAGCTCTAGCCCTTGCAGTTTTTGACAAGAAGATTTTTTAAGATTTCCTTATTTTTTCAATTTGGTTGCCATGGCAACCAGAGTTCTGCATTGTTTTCAATTCTTTGAACAAATTTGAAAGAGCTTGACCCAAGGAACATTTTGGTTGAATTCTGTCATGGGGTATAGGAGGAGATGTCATTTGAAGCAATTGTTAACGACGACGCACATACGCACGACGCACATACGCACGACGCACGACGACGGACGCCGGACACAGGGCCATCCCAATAGCTCACCTTGAGCCTTTGGCTCAGGTGAGCTAAAAATGGATGATTTCATTTGAAACTCAGCATCATAAGAATTAAGCTACCATTGCAATCACAGCCAAGAAGCTGCTGGATATTAATGTTCTGTTAAAACATTCTGACAGGCAGTGTTAGAAACACATACCAGAGCACAAACCCCATAGTAGAATTGAATCTTTGAATGCTAAATAAAGTTTTACATCATTCTGCAACAGTTGTTGTCTGCTACTGTTCTAAAATTATACAGTCGAACTTCGATATCTCGAACTCAGTTATGTCGAACATATCCGTGGTTCAAAGTTCAAACGTGACTGACCCGAACATGGAATGATATAATTTATGTGTCGAAATATCGATTAGTTCGAGCTAAGGGAGTTCGAGATATCGAAGTTCGACTGTAGTTTCCTTTTTTTAAATCTTTTAAAAATAGAGTTAGAGTGTAAAACAGTTTATATCTTGATGAGATGCAGAGTAACTAGGTTTCTCAAAACTGTTTGCAAAGGTTACACTCACGATTACCAGAATAAAACAGTAGCTGGAAACCACAAATGTTTTAAGAATTTACATTGGAATGTAGATATGTCATTACTTTTTAATAACTGTTGGCTCTATCACTGCCAATCAAAACTTTATTGTCATTTGCTGCTATGAACCAGGTCAGATTCCTTGTAACTTGGCATCTGATCAGGAATCAATCAATACATCCTTTATGTCACTCTGTTTCTGTGTCTGTCTCCATCTCTTTCTGTCTGTCTGTCTGTCTGTCTGTCTCTAATATATGCACACATATAGTATAACAAAGATAACTTCATCTCACTTCATTCGAACTTATCAGTGTTTCTTAAATTTAGTTGAATTTTGATAATTATACATCTTGCTCAAGACGAGCATACCCATATTTCATTGTGAAAACGTGGCTAAAAATTCTTAGCTTTTAGAGTTAAAGTTCAATAGTTCAATAGTTCAATTCATTGTCAACAGATATTTTGGGAAACATCTAGTTAGAGGGGTAAATGATTGGTATATGGTAAGTGGTTCTAAACTAGAAAAGAAATTTTAAATTACAAGAAACTGTGACCATGCTGAGAAAAAGTGAAGGATAAAGAAAATGCACCTCAAGAAAAAGTGAAGAAAACCATTCCATAGGAGTAAACCACAGTGCAGTGTTGGTTATAAAACACACATCCTCGTGGTATTCATAATGGCAAAAAAAGAGTCCAATGAAACATGAACATATATTGCTAAATAAGCAATTCCAAAGTGCACCTTGGTAATTAAGCAGTTAACAAATCCAGACAGGTTTTATTATCTCATTTGGGTCTGCACTGTTGGCTTTAACCCATTACTTCAAAGCCAGATTCTAGTTTTGAAGACAGGTAACAATTTAAAGCAGGTTGAAAGTAAAGCAGAATGTGCCACCAGGCACATTCTGCTTTACTTTCTGCCTGTTTTAAGCTAACATCCGCTATAAAATAGAAATTATTTCATATGATACATATTCATATTTACTTTCAGCCTGTTTTAAGCTAACATCTGCTATAATATAGAAATTATTTCATATGATACATATTCATAGCTGTATTTATTGGAACTTATAATAATTATCTTCAGTGGAGGAATTAATTAAAGGTTTTACTGTATAATGTATTAACTCTTTCCTCCCTGAAACTTTAAATGTACAATTCCAGTTTCCATTTTAGTCTAGTCCATTTCTGACTTTTAAGGGTTGTTTTTGTCAATGTTTGGCATTATGATAAACAGTGAAGACCCTGATCAGAGGGCTCCTTTCGGAGCCCTCTGATCTGGGTCTTCACTGTTTGCATAGGACATGTGTACTATTCACATGTACACGGTTTGAAAAGGACGCCTATATGCGGGACTAGGGTTCAAAGAGTTAACCCATTACTCCATAGATATGCATTCTTATACCTTTAAATTATTCCTCCACTGAAGAAAATAGTTTGATTTTAAACAGTCATGGATATGAAATGTAGGTAACAGTTTCTAAATCCTTGCAGATGGTAGCTTAAAGCATACTAAAATTAAGTAAAGCAGAATGTGCATTAAGGCCAATTCTGCTTTACTTTTAACCAGCTTTAATCTGTCATTGGCCTTCAAAACTAGAAACAAGCTATGGGGTAATATAATTTCAGCATATAATCAAAGTAATGCTGTAACTCCTCTACTATTGATAATGAAGCTTTCAGAAAAGCATCCAAAGTAAATAGTTTAACATAAATGAGGTACCCATGATGTTGTCAAAAAGGCTCTTTAACACAAGGCAGATAGTGTAGACCCAGATGTTTTTAATAAATGTCAAACCAGTATCTTAAGTATAATAATAACTATGTACACTGTAATAATAAAATTAGTATAAAAAGTATGTAAATAACTATGTTGTGACAATTCTCAGAAACAATTCTAAATGAATAGTCCCTTCATAGAATTTGAAAGAAAAACTATATAGAAGTACATTAATATTTCTAACTTTATTCCATGGCTAAAAAAAATAGCATGCGTCGTGTCTGACAATTTACAAATAGTAAGAACCCTGATCAGACAATTAACCCATTGCGCAATATCCTGTTTCTACTCTTGAAGACAGATGACCACTTCATGCAGGTAAAAAGTAAAGCAAAATGCACCTTAAGATGCATTCTGCTTTAATTTTAACCTGCTTTAACTCTTTCCTCCCTGAAACTTTAAATGGACAATTCCAGTTTCCATTAAGTCTAGTCCATTTCTGACTTTTGATGGTTGTTTTTGTCAACATTTGGCATTGTCACAAACAGTGAAGACCTTGATCAGAGGGCTCCTAGGAGCCCTCTGATCTAGGTCTTCACTGTTTGCATAGGACAATTAAAAGTGTGCTATTCACATGTACACTGTTTGTAAAGGATGCCAATATGCGGGACTAGGGTTCAAAGGGTTAAGCTATCATCAGCTAGAATATATAGAAACCATTTCTTAGGCTGCATATTTGTGACTGAATCAATTGGAATTTATTTCTTCAGTGAAGTAATAAATTAAAGGCATATTTATGGAGTAATGGGTTAAGGCAGTCAATCTGGAGCATACATTATATGCACTGCCCATAGATCCTTTAATTCTTTCTCACACAAGCAACTGAAAATACCATTCCAAATCATAGAGAGACAGATCAATACTAACTTGCACTGCATTTCCTTGCACAAATACACTCTTCATGAGAATTTTCCGGTCTGAGTTCTCATAACTCAGCAATTACACCACATGAATTCTACATAAAACACTCCTCAAGTACTTGACCCGAACTTTTCACAGCAATTTTATCACTTGTACTCAACTGATGATCTGCACAGGCCACATCTAGTCTTCAATCAAAGAAAATATTGGTAGCATGCAATCTCCCCCAAAGTTTATTGTCACGGTTTAAGCTATACCCGATTTCCCGCTTTCATAATCGCTTTCCTAATCGTTCTACAAAGTCTTCACAAACTACCTATAACTTTGCTGTCTGAACCAATGTCACGATCACTTTCTTAGCAACATCTGTTTTACTCCAAAATGTCAACGTTTACTCCAAAACGTCAATCATTATCTGTTTTTTTTCGTTCAATGAAATGTGCTTATATCCCTTGGAAGCAAATGCCAACCTGATATCAATATAGCAAAATATTAGAAATCTGTGTACATACACCACTTAATAAAGAAACAGATTTTTGCTTAATGCAGAACAATTCAAAAGTAATGCAGAATGTTCCTGAAGAAGCTTTCTGCATTACTTTTATCTTGCATTAGGCTACAACTTAATTTTTTATTTCTCCACTGAAGAAAAAAGTCCACTTTGTGCATTTATGAATATGCACCATAAGAAATATTTTCTATATCCTACCAGTAGCTTAAACTAGACTGAAAGTAAAGCATAATGTGCCTTAAGGCACATTCTGCTTTACTTTCAACCTGCTTTAAGTGCTCACCATTCTTTAATACTTATTCTAAGAAACAGGCCATGGCGTAATGGGTTTGAAATAAGCCACCAGCCATATTTACAATAAATACAAGCTCTCTTTTTTCATAAGTTGTAACTGGTGTACTATATTTCTTTCAAAAAGTAATCCCTTAAGTTTTTTTCCTGTAAGACACACCGCCAAAACCTTCAGGCACACTAAATAATAATCCAATACTATCTGCTTTTATTGACGGATCCATTCAGAGAGAAAACAATAGAAGCTATGTATCATAAAATAAGTCTAGCTTGCAGCAAAAAAGGACCATCACCTTCAATACCTATTGCCTATTTCAACTACATTCTACATAAAAAATTCCCAAGTGGCATTTTCTCATATTCTCTAACCAACAGTTACTGCTCTACACTGCAACTTTGCAAATTCTGCTGAATAATTAAGTGACTTTAGACACCTTTACTACTGGCATTAGGTAGAGGCAGACACTTAAGGCAAGATGAAAGAAAAACAGAAAGTTCCTAAATAAGCTTTCTGCTTTACAGTAATTTTGTTTCAAGCAGCCACCTCTGCTTTAACATTTCCTAAATAGCATGTTTTCTGTATCTAAGACAGGTGGTTGCTTCCTGAAAGAAAATCAGAAAGCTCATTTAAGTGATTTCTGCTTTATTTCCAGATTGCTTTATAAAGGAGATTCCAGATTTCTCCACTGATCAGCCTGCTTTAAGCACCCACCTGTCAGGCTGCAATAAACACTTCTTTATCTTTATCAGGGTAAGGTAGAACCTTGAAAAGGCACTCAGCTATGAAGAATAGGTTAACCCTTTAATTACTCCATAGAAGTCCATTTAAGCACATTTGATTTGTTCCTTCACTGAAGAAAACAGTTCCAATTTATCCAGTTATGAATATGTATCATAAGAAATACTTTCTATTTTCTAGAAGATGGTAGCTTATAAAGCAGGCTGAAAGTAAAGCAGAATGCGCTCTAAGGCGCATTCTGCTTTACTTTCAACCTGATTTAAGTGGTCACCTTTCTTCAGAACTAGAAACAGGCTATGGAGTAAATATTTAATAAAGACATAGGTGTATTACAGGAGTATGAAGGTTAACCCTTAGCCCGCCAAATAAAATGTCGTCTGCTATATTTCTCGTCTGCTTCAAGTTTCAAAGTGCTTCAAAGTTGCTCAAAATTGCTGAAAATGTTGTCCGAGTGTCAAACAGCTTGGATCCAGATGAGACGCCGAGTTACTCGGCGTCTCATCCGGATCCAAGCTGTTTGCATATGGAGCTATAGTCGTGCGTGGCAGGCTAAGGGTTAAACATCAGTCCTTCATTTCTGTATAAGTCGAACCTGTCATAAGCGGCCACTATAACAATGGTACAGTAAACCTCACTATTATAAGACCATAAATTGGTATAATTATTAGGTGTTCATGACAGGTGACTGTTTAAAGCAATGTGACAGTAAAGCAGAAAGGTTTACTGCCACTTTGCTTTAAGCTGTCACCTGTCTTTATAAAGTCAAATTATATAGCCTTCGTTTAGTGGTCATTATAGAGAGGTTTTACTACATGCATTTGTAGTATTTAGCAAGATCAATGCAGGACAAACGCAATACAGAGCATTCTGCATTGTTTTTATCCTGCATTAAGCCCATCACGCCATAGCCCATGGTGCAATTCTAGTTTTGAAAATAGGTGAATATTTAAAGCAGGTTGAAAGTAAAGCAGAATACGCCTGAAGGCCCATTCTGCTTTACTTTCAGCCTGTTTTAAACTACTAGCACCTTCTAGAATAAAGAAAATATTCCTGGTGATACATATTAATAACTGTATAAATTGGAACTATTTTCTTTAGCAGAGGAACAAACTGAATGCACCAAAAGGCACTTCTATTGGGAAAAGGGTTATTAATAATTTAGCTGTCAACTTGAACTCTCTTTAACAATCACTTTGTTTCTCCATTCAGTGGTGGCTTAACCCACCACTCTATAGACTGTTTTCTAGTTTTGAAGATAGATGATCACTTAAAGCAGGTTAAAAGTAAAGCAGAATGCGCCTAAAGGCGCATTCTGCTTTACTTTTCCCCTGCTTTAAGCTATTATCTGCTAGAGTATAGAAAATATTTCTTATGGTCCTTATTTGTGACAGTGTAAACCATTTTCTTCAGTAGAGGAATAAATTAAAGGCGTAAAAATGTGTATTTATGGGGTAATGGGTTAACACAGGTTTGACTGTAGGTTGCATGCACTGATGACTATGACGGGCAGCATTCTGCAGGAACAACAGGTAGTTGTTTATTGACATACATTTTTTACACTGACAAAAAATGCACAACAAAAAATTGATTCAGCATATACTGTACTTTTTCTGCAAAGCACTGTAGGAAAAAATTCCTACATGCATGGCTCTTTATCAGGGCAGAGTGAAGCTAAACTGATGTTTCAGTCCTTTAACCCATTACACAATAGCATGTTTCTAGTTTTCTTAAGTTTCCATTACCCCATATATACACCTTTTTACACATTTTAATCTATTTCTACACTTAAGAAAATAGTTCCTATTTATAAGTTAAAAGAATTCAACATTAGAAATATTTTCTATATTCTAGCAGATCGAAGCTCTGTTCTAGCAGATCGTAGCTTAAAGCAGGCTGAAAGTAAAGCAGAATGCGCCTTTAGGCGCATTCTGCTTTACTTTCAACCTGTTTTAAGTGGATACTTGTTTTCTAATAACATAAAGGCTCATGGAGTAATGGATTAAGTCTTTTATCATTATTTCCCTTTTATTCATACGGGATTGCCTTTAATCCTGGCCTGGGATTACAGAATTACAGAAGGCTACAGGGTACTCAAATTCTGCATTACTGTCATCCTCCAGTACAAGCTGTCAGACCTCTCGCAACAAAATTGTAACTTCACCTATTTTACCTTTCCTCCACAGAAGCCCCTAGGGGCATCTGAACCTACTCATTAACTCTTTCCTCCCTGAAACTTTAAATGGACAATTCCAGTTTCCATTTCAGTCTAGTCCATTTCTGACTTTTAAGGGTTGTTTTTGTCAATGTTTGGCATTATGACAAAAAGTGAAGACCCTCATCAGAGGGCTCCGAAAGGAGCCCTCTGATCTGGGTCTTCACTATTTGCATAGGACAAGTGTACTATTCACATGTACACTGTTTGAAAAGGACGCCTATATGCTGGACTAGGGTTCAAAGGGTTAACCCAATACTAGTATATCGATACATATATTTATGCATTTAATTCATTCCTCCACTGAAGAAGAAGAAGGGTGTTCCTTGGAACACATGTGTCACCTTCCAGGAAGCGTCATTTGAACAAGAATTATAGCCAAAATGAAAAGCTTCAATATCTTAAGAGCAGAAGTTATCTGCCGGAAAAGAAAGTGTAGAAAAGGGGAATAACTCTCATAGTAATGAGCAAGAGTTCTGCCATTATATGGAAAGGAGAAAGTTCTAGGAAGAGATGGCTCTTTCATTTGTCCAAAATGCAACCCCCAAATTCAGATGCCAGATCATTATGAACTCGAAAAATATACTCTCAAATTGATAAAGAGACACCTTATTATGCAGTGTGCATCTCATCTGGATCCAAACGGTTTGCAAAGGATACTGTTTCCCATTAGTGTGCAAAGATTAAGACATTGAAACCCGCTGTCCCCAAAATGGGTGTTTAACTCTTTGCATGCTAGCGGCGGATATATCCACCACAGTGATTGCCTTTGCAAACAGTTTGGATCCAGATGTGACGCCGCGTAACGCGGCGTCTCATCAGGATCCAAACTGTTTGCCATTCTGACACTGAATTTAAAAGAAATTTGGAAAATTCTAATTTTAGAACTGAAGCAGACGACAAACGTTGCAGACGAAAAAATTACGCAGCATGCAAAGAGTTAAAGGGGGTTATATGGTAAGTTAAAAACAAAAACAGAATGTTAGAGTGTTTCCTGAAGCATGCTTATCTGATTAGTTCCTAGACTACAAATATTGAACATTTACATAAGGCTACAGACTACTAATCACCGTCTTTTTCACAAATTATTCAAATTTACAAACCTATTAGCCCCTTCAGTCCAAAAAAAGACATTGTCTGCTAAATTTGTTCTCTATTTTCAGGCTGAAATTTGCTAAAACTTTACTACATATTTGCAGATTTTCAATCCCACTGACTAACAGTTTAGATCCAGCTCAGAATCTGATGTTACTCAGCTTCTGATCAGGATCTACCAGCTGGTTGCAAATATGAAATCAACTTTCTTCTCACACCAACAAGAGGTAATAATCAGAAGAAAGCATACTGACAGATATATTTTACTTTAGGATACTGAATAGTCTAACCAGTGTTGAACGATCATTTAAACAAGAGCCGCATGCGGCCCTAAATCGCTCACCTGGTATCCATGATTACGGTCATGTAAATGGACCAGTAATGATTAAGTTTTCACTTATTCACCTCCACCCACTGGTGGCCATGTTGTTTGAGCTAGGAAGATTATTTTAAGAATACTGGCAAAGGGTCACCCATGAATCATTATTAAATCATTCTTAAATCAGACCAATAGTTTCAGACAATTTTATTGGAAAGTTTTTACTATATAGTAACATAAGGAAAACTTGCCCCACCCACTGGCGGCCATGTTTTTTTAGATATCAAAATAGTTTAAAGAAATCTGGTAGAGGGTCACCCATGGATCATTTGTATAAAATTACTTTCAAATTGGACCAGTAGTTTTTGACAAGAAGATTTTTTAAGTTTTCACTATATAGCTATATAAGGAAAATCTGCCCCACCCACTAGGGGCCATGTCTTTTAAGATAGGAAAATTATTTTAAGAAATCTGATAGAGGGTCACCATTTGGGTAAAATTATTTTCAATTTGGACCAGTAGTTTCACAGAAGAAGATTTTTAAAGTTTTTTCAATTGGTTGCCATGGCAACCACAATTTCAATTGGATGACCTATATTTGAAGAAATCTGAGAGAGTACCCTACAAGGAACAATCCTATGAAGTTTTGATAAAATTGGCCCAGTGGTTTCCAAGAAGAAGATCTCAGTGAGGGCGATCACAATAGCTCACCTTGGCACTTCGTGCCAGGTGAGCTAAAAACAAAAAACAAACAGTGTTTTTAACTCTTAGCAGGATGATAGCCTTTGCAAACAGTTTGGATCCTAATGAGACACCGCATTATGCAGCGTCTCATCAGGATCCAAACTTGTTTGACACTCTGACTCTGTTTTGGAAAGGAGTTTTGAAAATTCTTTTCTTTAAACAGTGGGAGATAAAAATTATTGCCTAGAAAAAGATTATAAAGCATGCAAAGAGTTAATACTTAAGGTTGTCTACCCGTAATCCGCCATTTTGAAATTTATCAGACGTCGGGAAAATTTTGAGCAACGTCGTAACCATTCGGTCATGTCCGTAGCGTTATCATTTTTTCTAATTTTATTTTCTTCGTTAATATTGTATCATTTATACTCGCAATATGTTTATAAAAGGTGAAAGCTAATGTTAAAATCCTTTAATTGTTTAGATTTAAATTATTTGCAAAATAAGTTTTCACTTTTGTCAACTTCCGGCATGTGATGATAATGGAGTTTGCGACTTGCATTGATTTTTTCTCGAAATGATAAGCATAAATCGGCAAAACCAGCAATCCATGTATAGGTCGTTAAAAGATCACGGGTATACAGTACCTAATGCCAAATCCATCTAAAAGCATCTTACTACAGCCATAATGCGAAAAACGGTAAGAGAATTGCAAAAATCTAGACTTTAGATCTACTTTCGGTTTGAGCTGCTGCCAATCGTGTTTCATAGTTCATGACGTGACCCGTATCTTTATCTGAGCAAACATCATGTAACTCTAGAAAGGGTTTGGTGGTCATTTGTACGTAATATATGAAGACCCTGATTGTAGATATGTGAATGTAGTGGTCTAAGGGAAAACGGTAACGGGTCAATTCGGCCCAAAACCAAGTCGGACCCCCGAGTCAAATTGGCCCAAAACCAAATCGAACAGGGCTCCGGATAAGAAGAGGAAGTAAAATAAACAACTCTAACATTTTATCACTCGTTTCAGTCCCAAATCCCAATGTGTTACTACTCGCGATTTAAACTTGTAGTAACACCATAGAGTGTTATACAGAACTAAAATTCAGATTATCTCCCTTTAAAGGTTTTAGTTTTTGAAATACTCCCCTTATCTGGAACCCTGCTTATAATGAATTGTAATAGAGGGTAATAAGTGTGTTAACCTTAGATTTTTCATATTTATGTGTTGTTGGGTGTTTTTTAGAAAATATTTACATGTATAGTTTTGGGACACGTGAAATTAGCATTTGAAATTCACTTAAACGGACTACAATATGCATAAATATAGGTGAAACTTTCTATTTATTAAGGTTTTTTTTGTCTTATTTAAAGCTTATGATATGTCTTATTGCAAAGGACTGAGAATAAGATGCTAAACAAATGTTGGAATTGTATATCGTTTGAATCCTGATACAGTAAGTGTTCTCTTTCCGTTGCATAAATTTCGTAGGGGTAATTTTCAAAGAGAAAATTTGGCAACTTTTTAACAGGAAACTTTTTTCATTTTTTTTGTCAAATTGTTACTTAGATGTCAAATATAATTAATTTACACCGGAAATGTATGCCCCGGCTATAGAACACATGTAATTCTACAAGAAAAAAAGACTTGCATCGGAAAAAATGTAAATAATCGGCAGTCATATTTTTTAAAGGTGCAATTACCGTGTTGATTTTTAAATACAAATTGTAATAATTTGCATTACTGTTGTTTTTTTATTTTATAATACACCCTTATATATTCTTTGATTGGATTTTATTGTTAACAAGAGCCCCATGGGGCATATGTCGCTCACCTGAGAATAGCTGTACATCAAAATGGAGATAATGATTTATGTCCAGGACGGGGTCATTTTTTACCCGAGGGGCATAATTTGAACAATCTTGATAGAGGACCTGTAGATGATGCTATGTTCCACATATCTAAGATCAGGGTACTAGGGTTCTAGACAAGAAGATTTTTTTTAAGTTTCCATTGAAAAAATCTATTTTTAGCTCCTGTGACCTACATATGCAACAGACTGGAACCATTTGAACAAACTAGATAAAGGACATCTAGAAGTAACACCATGCCGAATATCAAAGCTCTGGCTATATTAGCTTCAGAAAAGAAGACGTTTGAAAACTGTGACCCCCGGCGTGGGGCTAATTTTGACCCCAGGGGCATAATTTGTACAAACTTGATAGAGGACCTGTAGATGATATGCAATCGACCAGAACCATTTGAACCTTATTGGTATAGGACATCTAAAAGTGTCACCATGCCAGATATCAAAGCTCTGGCCATATTAGTTTCAGAGGAGAAGACGTTTGAAAATTTCACTATATAACTCTTATGTTAAACTGTGACCCCCCGGGCGGGGCCAATTTTGACCCCAGGGGCATAGTTTGTAGTTTGATAGAGGACCTGTAGATGATGATATGTGACAAATGTCTAAGATCTGGCCCTTGTAGTTTCAGACAAGACGATTTTTTAAGATTTCCTTATTTTTTCACTTGGTTGCCATGGCAACCAGAGTTCTACATTGTTTTTCCCGTCGCAGACGGGTCTGTTTTGTATTTTGACCGCAACTCTATGAAACAATTTAACCAATCAGGAATGATCAGAAATCCTGGTCAATGATCACGTGCTTGAAATGCAGTACTCTTATCGGCCAATGGCCTAGACTGGCGTTCTGTTATTTTTTCACATCAAGTATACACTTGTCTCTGGTTAAGTGAATACTGTACAGTGGAGAATGTGTTATCCTGTTTACGCTAAAACTATTATTTGCAGTCCAAACAATTTGGAGCCAGATCAGACGCCGGGTAACCCGGCGTCTGATCAGGCTCCAAACTGTTTGCCACCAAGATAAACATGAAATATCAGAATTGTCCAAAAGTTGTTCTTTTCTACGTTTTAGTGTTTTGCGTTTGAGTACGTTTGCGTTTAAACGGGAAAGAATAACAGATTCTCCACTGTACTCCACACAAAACTTTAACCTGCGACGGAATATCTTTTTTAAAGATATTTCTTGTTAATTCTTTGAACAATTTTGAAAGAACTTGACCCAAGGAACATTCGTGTAAAGTTTGGTTGAAATCTTTTCAGCGGTATATGAGGAGATGTCATTTGAAGCAATTGTTAAAGACAACAATGACTGTATAAAGTGAAATTATTTTCTTCTGTGGAAGAATAAATTAAAGACATAAAAAGGAATATGTATGGGTTAATAGGTTAATAAATATCATTATTTACATTTTCTAAATATAAGAAACTATATGTAAATGAGTGGCAAATAGTTTGGATCCAGATTAGATGCAGCATTATGTGGCATCTGACCTGGATCCATACTGTTTATGGCCAAGAATTAATTGTGGACTGATAGACAGAAAGATAAACAAACAAACAAGAGGGCCATGGCCCTTAATTCGCTCACCTGAGGACATTGAAGTTTGTACCTAAGTTGACTGGGCAAGACAACATTTTAATATAACTATAAATGGAGTTATCTTCCAGACAAGAAAACATGACAAAAGTGAATTTTGTTGCCAAGCTTATGACCCTTATCCATGACACATCCTCTTATCAAGCTATTTCCATTTCCAATAAATGATAATTATTTCACTAGCGTCAACAGAACTGGAATTATTTTCCTGACAATAAAATATGACAAAGGGGAAAAACTAAATATTGCTGCCCTTGTGCATGGCATTTTCTCTCATCAGTTTCTTTCCATACATAAAATTTCATTACAATAGCATCAGTAGAACTGAAGTTGTCTTCTTGACAAGAAAATATCACAAAGGGAAATAACTCAAAAAACAATGATGTCAGAGTTATGGCCTTTGCAAATGGCACTTCCTCTCATCAGGCTCTTTCCAAATAGGCAATTTCATTTTACCCATTACCCCATAGCATGTTTCTAATTTTGAAAATAGGTGGCCACCTAAAGCAGGTTGAAAGTAAAGCAGAATGTGTCTTAACCCTTAGCCTGCCACTCACGACTATAGCTTTATATGCAAACAGCTTGGATCCGGATTAGACGCCGAGTAACTCGGCGTCTCATCCGGATCCAAGCTGTTTGACACTCGGACAACATTTTCAGCAATTTTGAGCAACTTTGAAGCACTTTGAAACTTGAAGCAGACGAGAAATATAGCAGACGACAATTTATTTGGCGGGCTAAGGGTTAATGCACACTTTGCTTTACTTTTGCATCTTACATTTTCATGACTGTTTAAAGTGGAATTATTGAAAAGACATACAGATAACTCTGACAAAACCAATATTAAACATATGTATAAATATGGCATAAGACATAATTACATAACTGTCAGTGGATCACTTCCAGATCCTGTTTCTCTAAGTATGAATCAGACTGAACCATATCTAAACTTTAGCAGACAACATGTTCAGCTGATCATGACCAGTTCTGTGATACCCACTACCAGTTCAGAGTTGCATAATATTTGACCTCAGTGGCTAGAACGCTTGGGCTTACCCTTACCAGACTGAAATGATGTCTGCTTAAAACCTACTGTATGTGAAAAGTGTACAAAAAAACAATTTAGAAACTGTTAAGTTGGTAAATGAGTGGCAAATAGGTTGGATCCAGATTAGATGTAGCATTATGATTATGTTGCATCTGATCTGGATCCAAAATGTTTGCAAATATTGGCTATTTGCCCATAGTATATTAAGGGTAACTCAGGTAAATACAGTTCTGCCTAAATCAAAAATATTGTAAAACCTGCCTAGAGCAGCACTTAAACTGTGCAGGGTGGTGTCAAATGTGACCCTAGGGATTTCATTTTAACAAACTATAGATAGATCCACCAGGAGATTCTACTGTACAAATATCAAAGCTTAGGGCCTAGTAGTTTTGGGCAAGAAGATTTTTTAAAGATTTTTGCTTTTTTGCTTTTTCAAGCAGAGTTTGTGCTTTTTTTCCTTTTTTTTGAACAACTTCTGTAGAGAAGCATCCAAGGAACATCATAAGCAGTTTGAACTGTCCCTACAATCGGCGGGTTTCAGAGGAGATGTCGTTTGAAGTAAAAGTGAACGGACAGACGGACAGACGGACAGACGGACAGACGGACAGACGGACAGACGTACTACGGACGGTGAGCGGTCACAATAGCTCACCTTGAGCCTTTGGCTCAGGTGAGCTAACAAAACACAAACAAACAGACAGACCAAAAGTAATATGCCTCGAACTAAGTTGTGCTTGAGCATAAAATAGCAGACATCGTTATGTATCTCAGTGACCTGAGTTCAGAGCTAGCTATGGGTCAGTTATGCAATAGGAGACGCTCTCAGAGAGAAATTACTATTATCATGCTGAACTGTTGTCTGCTCCAAATGTTTATATGTGAAATATGTAAAAAATAATAACTTATATTTTCTAAATATAAGAAAATATGTAAATGAGTGGCAAATAGTTTCAGATCCAGATTAGATGCAGCATTATGTGGCATCTGACCTGGATCCAAACTGTTTGCAAAAATGTTGCATTTAGTATAAGGGTAGTTTTATAGCCTGGAAAATACAGTGGGTCTGTATAAAAACGGATCATTAGAGAGTTTTTACTGTCAGACCTGCATCAAAAAGCACTGATATGGCCAGGGTTGAGTCAAATTTGACCCTAGGGTTTTGATTTTTTACAATTTTGAAAGTGATTTAGTAGAAGATACTATTCATGCAATATCTAAGGCGTGGGAACAGTGGTTTTTTACAAAAAACTTGTTTAAAGTTTTTCACTTTTTTTAATAAATTTCAATAAGTAGTCCACCAATGAATTTTATTTTAACAATTTCTGTAGAGAAGCATCCAAGGAACACCGTCAGCAATTTAGTTTTTCCCTCAAACTCGCGGTTTCAGAGGAGATGTCGCTTGAAGTAAATTTGAACGGACGGACAGACGGACGGCGGCCGATCACAACAGCTCACCTTGAGCCTTCGGCTCAGGTGAGCTAAAAATACATAAAATGTCTGGAAAAAAATGCGTTTTAAAATAAGAGGGGTTGGATTTTCCGGTAAAATTGTCAAAGGGGGGTAAGAGGTACAAATGTGTCTGTGTTTGTCCTATACTTTATTCAATGCTCATAAAAGTTTATGAATAGGTCCAATAGGTGTATACCTTAAGAAAAATATATGGTTTATTGAGGTTTTAATGTTCGACCATTACGGGTAGACTACCTTAAGTACAATTACAGATTGTTAACTCTTTGCGGGCTAAGTAATACTGTCGTCTGCAAAGGTAATCAAGATTTAACCATTAATTACCCCATATTACCCCTTTTCATACCTCTTGTTTATTCTTCCACTGAAGAAAAATAGTTCTACTTTATACAAAGCCAAGAATATGCAGAGAAATATATTCTATATCCTAGCAGATGGTAGCATAAAGCAGACTGAAAATTTTAAGCAGAATGTGCTTTACTTTCAACCTTTCTATTGCATTCATGTGACGTTTCCTTCCTGATTGCTTCCGAAGTACAAAATATGTTTACCAAAAGGTTTGGATCCAAATGAGATGCCGAGTTACCTGGCATCTTATTTTAACCTAATACCCCATAAAAACACCTTTTTATGCCTTTAATTTATTCCTACACGTCTTCAAATTGAGAAACAGGCTATTTTAATGGGTTAATCTAAATTGTTTTCAATGATCATGCATCACTTTACATTAATTACATGAGAAGAATTTAACCAATTGTAACTCCTTAAATACAACTTTTATGCTTTTACTCTAATTCTCCACTGAAGGAAATACTTCAAATTTATACAGTGATGAATCTGTACTGTAAGAAATATTTTCTTTATTCTAGTAGCTGGTATCTTAAAGCAAGCTGTAAGTAAAGCAGAATGCACCTTGGCTTATAGCACGTTCTGCTTTATTTTCAATCTGCTTTATGTGATCATCTGTCTTCAAAACTAAACTATTGATTAATGTGTTAAGTAAGTTCCTTATTTATTACATATATATAAGCTTTAGCATTACTGAAAATTTAGCTCCCCAAAAACTTAATTAACCCGTTACCACATAGCCTGTTTCTAGTTTTAATGAAACATGATCACTTAAAGTAGGTTGAAAGTAAAGCAGATGCGCCTTATGGTGCATTCTGCTTTTCTTTCAGCCTGCTTTAAGCTATTATCTGCAAGGAAGTATAAACTATTTCTAATGATACATATTTATGACTGTATAAAGGGGAAAAATTTCTTCAGTGGAGGAATAAATTAAAGGCATAAAAGGGTGTATTTATCGAGTAATGTGTTAAGTTATCTATAGTTGCACAGTTCAAACACACAGTGATTCTCTTCCTGTTTGAAATCTAAATCCACAAAATTCCTTCCATTCCATTTTCCAGCTATCATTCTTGAAATCTAAATTTTAAATATAAATGATAATATAACAGTTTAAAAAGCTTTTATAATAAATTTAAAACATATATCCATAACAAAACCATCAAACAAATCCACCCCTATCTGTTTCTGTACTTTTTCAAGTATGTGCCCATGAATTTTCAATAACATTATAATCACATAATATTCTAAACAGGAGTGAATCAGATAACTTTGAGTGTTACATGAAGAACATTGTTCACAGCAACTGTGGTGAGAAAACTAGAAATTTGACTCCCCCCTGTCCGCCAGAAGTATGGTCATTCCAGTGGCTGGCAGCCATACAATGAAGGGACATTATAATTTATAACCCCTGTGAAAAGTGTTCAAGAATTTTAGAATTTTCATAAAAGTTAACCTATTACTCAATAGCATTTTTCTAAATTTGAAGACAATTAAAAGGACCACTTAAGCAGGTTGAAAGTTACATATAAAGCAGAATGTGCCTTGAGGCACATTCTGCTTTACTTTCAGCCTGCTTTAAGCTATCATCTGCTAGGATATTGAAAATATTTCATCTGGTATGTTTTCATTTACTATATAAAGTGAAACTAGTTTCTTAAGTGAAGGAATAAATTAGAGGCGTAAACAGGTGTTTTTATGGAGTAATTAAAAGGTTAAATGCATTATAGAATGAGGAAATCACTGATAGTGATAAAATATAGGAGGCAGCTTAACCCATTACCCCATAAATATGTGTTTTACCCCTTTAATGTATTCCTACACAGAAGAATAAAGTTTGAATTATAAAGTGGTGAATATAATCCCCAAGAAAAAGTTTCAGTATCTTAGCATAGTGTAGCTTAAATCAGGCTGAATGTAAAGCAGCATGCACCTTAAGAGGCATTCTGCTTTACTGTCAGCATGTTTTAAGCTTACATACATCTGCTAGGATTTAGAAAATATTTCTTGATACATTTTTAAGACTGTATAAATTGGAACTATTTTCTTCAGAGGAGGAATAAATTAGAGGCGTAAAAACGTATATTTATGGGGTAATGGGTTAAGTGGTCATCAGTCTTCAAAACTAGAAACAGGCAATTGAGTAATGGGTTAAAGCAATATGAAAGTTAACCAGAAAGCTTTTCAAACTCATAAATAAGCTAAGTCAAAACTGTTGTTTTGCATTAAGTTGTCACAAACCTTAATGTCTGCCAATTAATTTAACTCATGAAGATAGGTTTAATGAGAGGCTGCTTATAATGCAGGATGAAGTGAATGCAGAAAGCATCTAAAGCAGGTGATTGCTTAATGGAGCCAAAAACAATGTAGTAATGTAGAAATCTCGAATGGAAACTATTCTTAGAGAGGATCCTTGTAGCAACATTACAGCAGTATTTCCTAGACTATACATAGACTATTTACATAAGAATACAGCCTAGTAATCACTGTCACAAATTATTCTAACTTACTAAGTCTATTATCACTTCCAGACAGTTCTATAATGAGATTGAGATATCGTCACAACCCTATTCAGCTCCGAATTCAGAGCTCCAGATAAGAGTGCATAAACCATTTCCCCATAAATACACCTTTTTACGTCTCTAATTTATATTTTCATCTTAGAAAATAGTTCAACTTTATACACTTATGGATATGCATGATAAGAAATATTTTCTATATCCTAATAGATGGTAGCTTAAAGCAGGCTGAAAGTAAAGCAGAATGTGCCTTAAGGTATAAGAATTTTATCATTTGAAATACTTTGATCGATCATTATTTGGAGCCTGACCAATTAAGGAAGATGCAGGGTCAGACCCCAATCCTTTGCCCTCAAAGCCAACATTGCAAAAATACTGATCAGGTAACACCTAAACTGTAAATCAGCTAATAAATATCTGGTCACAGCTTAAGAACTTCTGCTTTACTTTTAACATGCTTTAATAGAAATAGTCCGGAGGATAAGCAAAAAATCGTGCATTTTTTGATACACCTATGAAATTTGGCACACAGTTCACCTAGCACCTACAATGTCATTTAAAAACGGGACCCCAGCTCAAATCTTCCTGTGGCCAAAGTGGCGGCCATTTTTCAAAATGGCGGACTCAAATTTTAAATGATTTTATCTTTTTGTTAATAGAAATGCTAGAAAGCATGTTTTTGTGTCTATATCTATGTTTTTATTGTAAGAAACAATCTATTTAACGAAACATCTATAATTTTTATACTTGTTGTACTGTATGTTGGAAATATACAAGAGTTATGGCCCTTGACGTCTACAAATAAATGTTTTTTAAAAGGCTAAACTTCCTCTTCTCACAGGGTTCTCCCTCGAATTTGTTAAAACTACCAAGAGTGGTTCAACATGACATGCTGTTGTAAATCTGCTAATTGCGTTATGCTTAAACCTTTTTTGCCAGAGTTATTGCCCTTGACGTGAGCAAATAAAATAGTATGTTGTGCACCAACCGTCTTTAAAGAAGTCCTAAATAGAAAACTATTTGGCCAATTTCATTAAAATTTCATATATATCTTTCTTTGACAATGTTCTATTAAATGTCTCGAAATGTCGATTATCTAAATAAAATTGTCGTTGCCATAGCAACCAATTGAAAAAATCTTTTAAAACTCATTTTTCAAGACATTTTGGGTCCAATTTTAATTATATATCTTTATTTATGATAAATGACTCACTGTATACGAGAGCTCTTGAAATTATTCGCCTCGCTTGAAAAACATGGCGGCCAGTGGGTGGGGTAAATTCTCTTATATTGCCATAACAACCAAATGACTCCAATTTTAACAATCTTTTTGTATGGGACCTCTATTTTGATTTGTTATTTTGCGCAAACGATCCTCTAGTGACCTATTTTAAATATTTTTTGTTATTTCTATCTTAGCTTATCAATCATGGCCGCCAGTGGGTGGGGATATTTTCCTAAAATGGCCAGTGTAACCAATGGAAACACACTTTTAACATGTCATTGTCTGAAACCCCTGTGCTGATATGATATTTTTTAATAAAAATGATTCATTAGTGAACCACTTCAATAATTCTTGCAAAAATTTTCTTAGCTCATAAAACATGACCGCCAGTGGGTGGGGAAAGTTTTCCTTATATGGCCATAACTACCAAAACAAACAACCTTTAAAAAAAAATTGTCCGGAACCATTATGGTGATTTCTTTTACACAATTGATCCACTAGTGATGTACTTCTATATTTTTTCAACTAATTTTCTTAGCTTAAAAAAAAAATGGCCGCCAGTGGGTGGGGTAAGATTTCCTTATTTGGTTATACCAAAACTTTGATGATTCTCTTGTCTGAAATCTCTGCTCAGATTTGTTTTAATACAAATGATCCACTAGTGACCCACTTCAATAATTTTTTAATGTTTGTCTTAGCTTATCTAACAAGGTGGCTTCAGGGTCGGGTAAGATTTCTTAATATGGTCATAGGGGACAACCAAATGAAACAAACTTGAATAATATTATTGTCTGGAACCTTTGCTCTGATTTGTTTTAATACAAATAATCCACTAGTGACCCACTTCAATATTTTTTTTAAATGTTTTCTCAGGCTCAAATAATTCCTTTATAATCATTTATGTGATCATTGGAACCAAAAGAAACAAACTTAAAAACTATTATTTTCAGACACTACTGGACCGATTTTAATATAATTTTGTACAAGTTACCTTTTGGTGACCGGCTACCTAATTTCGTCAGATACCCCCTTGTTATTTTATCTTATATAATTTTACACAAGTTATTTTTGGGTGACCTTCTACCGGATTTCGTGAAATATAGTTCTGTTTTCTATCGTACAAATATATACCTGCCAATGGGTGGGGTAAGCGTTCCTTACATGACGTTGGTGAAACCTGTGAAACTCTTTTTGACAGACACTTCTGTCCCTATTACAATATAATATTACACAAATGATCCTTGGTTGACTTTTTACCAGTTATTTATTCGAAGACGTACAATGTTGAAGTATGGCAGTATTGTTCGTCCGTCTGTCCGATAGACAACATATATCTGTCTATCCGGTTTGCTTACACGATAACTCGAATTCCTTTTGCAAAGTTTCATCATGTATGCACTTCGCTTCATTACCTAAATAGTTTGAACAATTTCATATATTGCTACCTTTTGATGTATTTTATTGAATGTTTTCCTTTATTGCCAAATAAAGACATAAGGTAGAAAAGCAGGAACGTACGTTTTCATCTTTCTTAATTCGTCTCTAAATCCGTATAGTATTTTTAAAAAAAAAAGCAATCATGTTTAAAACACATTACGTGTTATGTTTTTGTCTTTTAAATCAAAGATAATCTTGCCACGTGGCTAAATATGAGCATTATCTAGAGAATTTGGTTACATGTAATGAAAACATTGCCTGTTCAGGCGAAAATGCGATCCAATTTTAGTCGATTTCATCATATACTTGATACGACAATTCATTCTCCAAAGCGTATAAAACATGGCCCCCAGTGGATGAGAAGACGTTACTTATATCGATAAAGTAGCCAATTGAAAACATTGTTATTTGAAACCTATGAACTAATTTTCCAAAATAGTCATTTAATTACTTGCCATCAAAATCGTTAGATTCATGTTCATATTTGAGCCGCCAGTTGATTGGGTATGTTGTCATTATATATCTGAAGTGAAAACTTTAAAAAGTCCTTTCATTTGAACCATTTTGCCGGTTTTGCACAAAATATTTCTTTGATAACCTTTGTAGCAATTTTTGTCAGACACTGTTCGTAAATTAAACCAAGAGAACCATGGTCATATATTATTCATTGAATCATTGTAAAACACTACCATTGAGTGTCTTTCATATAGGTATATGTAAAACAAACAAAACATTCATGGATTCTTTAAAAGATGACTCCGTGGTAGGAAAAATGTTCGTCCTAGGTCTATTACTTAAACAATCCTGGTAAATGTCTACTACGAGATGCTTTACGAGCAATGTTCGAAGCGCATTGCAAATGGTAGTGACACAACAATTTCCACAAGGAATTTTCAGCAGGTTTCTACATAAAGTTACATCCTATCATAATTGTTTCAACAAGTTGTCATTATTTCAACATGGACAGATAAATCAACCACTTCATCAAAAACTGAATATGAAAAATGTGTAAAACTCGGTTAAAAGAGCTTTTTGCCAACATAACCAGAGATGCTTGGTCTTCTTAGAGGTGGTTTGCAGATGAAGAAAGACATCTGATTGCACTGTAGAGTATGGTCTTAATGCCAAATAATCAGGTTGGTCAAAAACAGGAACATGTGAAAAAAAATGATGTTTGATATAAAGTATGTGATATTGCAAGCATTATTGGCAATTAACTATCATTTTGTTTTAAACGATATCTGCTAAGTGGGTACTCCATATTTGACTTAAAACTAAAAATGGTTACATGTTGAAACTGACAAAGGATTGCACAAGTGTCCCCAAGATACGACTAAATGGTATTGGAAACTGTTGAAAAAGTAACCTAGGTGTATTTGATTAACAAGCGAGAAAGGTTAGGAACAAATATGGAATGCCAATAGTTGCAAAATACACGTTGAGTGCAAAGAAAGTTTTGAATGCCGTAATCTTCAGTACAGAGTACAACAAAAAAGGTAGACGTATGACTAATAGGTAAAACCATGCTGTTATCTTTAAAACATAGAACAAGTACTTCCAGGAACGTAAAGCCGGTAAATACTGTGATACCGCATACACTTATTATTTCCAAGATCTGGTGAGTTTTGTTTGGTTGTTAACGTCTATTTTTGCCTTATATTGGCTAATAAGACATCGTAGGGAGAGGACAGTGTATACAAAAACCCGGGCGCGATTCCCTACTCTTATTACAGTCAGAGTTCTCTGGTTCTTTCATATGCCTAATGTAAAGCAATTAAAAAGCACTGATTCATTGGACCTTGGTTTTTATAAACTCGCTTCCCCCAAGATCTAGTGTCATAAGACTTATATCTGTTTCCAAACTGGTTAGGAACAATTCTGGTCGAAAACCTCTAACGCGACAACGTCTCGGGTGTGGGTGTCCATCAGACCCTCCAAAGTTTAGCCTGATCAGTTTTCATTGACGCTTTCCAGAAACGAAACCGTAGACTTGTAAGTTATCATCTCTTATCATTGGGGACATTTTGAGGGTATGAAGACTCGAACAATACATGATACTTTTCGAACTGTTATCGTACACAAACTATCTAAGATTTTGCGCTGTAGATTTTGAGTAGAATACTTCTATTTTGTTTACAAGTATTATACGTCTATGTATAATTAGTGACCCAGGGTAGGTCCAGTATTCTCCCGTATGCTTTGATTTTGACAAGTTTGGTAGAAGTCTAGAATATAATGGTAATGCCAAATATCTAAGACCAGTGACACTTTATTCTAACCAGAATATATTATTTTATTGCGATGGAAACCAGGTTTCATGCATGGTACAACTTAGCTTCTAATTTTCTGTACGAATCCAAATTTTGAATATCGATGCCTATTTTCTTTTAAACACATTAGTTTGCAGATTGGAAGGCAAGTGAATGTACGTTTGTACGTACATACGGATGAACAACAGTAACATTATATGAACCACACTTCTACGTGGCATGACATTAAACGCATACACATTGTAATTTTTGTTTACTTCGTTTCATACATAAACTCTAAAATTCTATATTTATATTTTGAGACAATTTCTTTTATCACTTATTTAAAAAGTTATTTTTGCGTAAAATGGCTGCCGTTTTAGTATTTTTACGTAAATTGGCTGCAATTTTTATTTTTCTTCATCAAAATATAGACTTGTGTTTATATTTGAATTCCTTGACCCTGAAAACATAGGTATAGAGGTCAACATTTACTTTCTACCGCTATGATTAAACAAGCTACATGGATTTGAAATTTGAAATGACGGCCATTTTAGAAAATGCCGCCTTAGCTTCCATACGTAAAATCTGATTAAGGTCTAATTCCTGAATCAATAACATTAGAACAAAAAGTGTGTTTTCATTAAATTCATTATGTGAATAATGTGAATAATTCCATATTTTAATTTGGAAACAAAATATTTGATATTTACTAATATTTAGTTTATTTTACGTAAAATGGCTGCCATTTTAGTAATTTGTACGTAAATCGGCAGCCATTTTGACCTTTCTTCCTCAAAATACAGTTTTGTTTTTATATTTTAATTCATTGACCCGGAAAATATAGGTATAGCTGCCAACATTTAATTTATATCCCTATTAATATCAAAAATTGAAATGGCGGCCATTTTTTAATTGCCCGCCACAGTCGACATTGATCAAATCTGACCGGGGTCTGATTTTTAAATAAACCATTATAGGTCAAAGTTAGTGTGTGTCAAATTTCTTGAAATTCGTCAACTCTGTTTTTCAATTTCTTTTTCTTTGAGAGGATGTATTTTATTTTTCTTACTTATTTTCTGGTAAAATGACTGCATTTTCAATAATTCTTTTTGATAAAATGGCAATCATTTCATTTTTTACTTCAAAATACGGACTCGTGATTATATCTGAACTCAATGACCCTAAAAACAGAGGTATAGATTCCGACATTAACTTTCTACCCCTATTATTAAACGAGCTACAAAGATTTGAAAATTGAAATGGCGGCCATTTTTAAAATGGCCGCCACAGTCACCATAGGTCAAATCTGACTGGGGTCCCGTTTTTAAATAAACCGTAATAGGTCAAAGTAAGGGTGTGTCGAATTTCATAGGTGTATCAAAAAATGCACGATTCGGCCCAAAACCGTCCTTAATCCTCCGGACTAAAACCTTTGCTTCTTCATTTTAAAGACCGGCACCCACTTAAAGCAATTATTCTGTTTTACCTTAAGCTACCATCTGCTAGGATATAGAATATAACTTTGTATGTTGTACATTCCCTGAGTGGAACTTTTTCCTTCAAAGGAGGAATAAATCAAAGATGTAAAAGTAAGGTTTTAACCTGTACTATGCCTTAACTCTTTGCTCCCTGAAACTTTAAATGGACAATTCCAGTTTCCATTTTAGTCAAGTCCATTTCTGACTTTTAAGGGTTGTTTTTGTCAATGTTTGGCATTATGACAAACAGTGAAGACCCTGATCAGAGGGCTCCTTTCGGAGCCCTCTGATCTGGGCCTTCACTGTTTGCACAGGACAAGTGTACTTCTCACATGTATACTGTTTGAAAAGACGCCTATATGCGGGACTAGGGTTCAAAGGGTTAAAACCATCTTCAGTTACTTTTGCAGAGGAATTGTTTACCTCTTTCATCATCAAGGACCTATACCAGCATTTAAAATACACTCATTAAATTTGCAAGCAGGGTCTACACTGTTTAAATTTCTTATCTAGACCAGTAATTATTAAACTACCCAAAATTCCAAGTAAACTGGTTCATGCTTTGGTAACTAAAATGATCCACAAGGGAATTTTTTAACCCATTAGAGTTACTTAGTGTTGAAAGGTTAACCCATTACCCCATAGCCTGTTTCTATATTTGAAGACAGATGATCACTTAAAGCATTCTGCTTTACTTTCAGCCTGCTTTAAGCTATAATCTGCTAGAAAATAGAAAATATTTTTCATGTAATATATTCCTGACTGTTTAAATTGGGAATATATATTTTCTCTAGTTGAGGAATTAATTAATTTATGGGATAATGGGTTAATATGTCAAAATGTTTAAATATTTTGGGTTATTTGAAATGGTCTATGGCAAGAAATGTTTATTTGTATCCAGGTATTCCAGTGAGAAGTATTGATACTAGAAAAAATGGTAAAATCTGATCAACCTCATGTGCACAGACCTATGTTAGAATGGAGAAATAAACCAAAGATGTAAAAGGGTGTATTTATGGGATAATGGGTTAAATAAATGATGAAGAATTCAGAGACGGCACAGATCAACCTACCTGCACTCTCAGTAGTACTATTTTACTCTCAGAGTCTTACATTCATTAAATCACCTGCCAGTTAATAATTATTTTCCTGTTAAATGATCAATTTTTGGCATCTATTCATTCGTAACGTTTTCCCGAACTAAAGTTTCAAGTTTCAGAAGCATTTACTACGTAAAAGCTTTGATAAAAATCGACATTTTTTCCTGCCTTATAATTTCAATTTAATATCAAACTGGTTAAGCTGTACCCATTTGTAATCTCACTTTGTATCCCTAATAGAGAAATCTTCTACTGTTATCAATGCACACTGATAATCTCAAATCTACAAGCTAATTCAATTTCTCTCCAATGTCTGAAATACAATCAAAACACTGTTGAAAAACAATTAAAACCAATGAAGAATAATAAGCCAAATTTTAGAGATATCTTTACCCATTACCCCAAATATATGCCTTTTAACACCTTTGATATAATTTCCTCCACAGAAGAAAATAATTCCAATTTAAACAGTCATGGATATTTACCATAAAAATATTTTCTGTATTTTAGCAAATGGTAGCTTAAAGCAGGCTAAAAGTAAAGCAGAAGGTAAAAGCTTAAAGCAGTACAAAAGTAATTACTTTATCCTGCATTAAGCAATCTGTCTTTAGCCAACGCATATTATTTTGAAAAACAGCATGTGTTTATCTGTTACAAACATGCACCATGGGTTCCATTAATACCTGCTATTCAGGTTCTCACCTAATCAAAATATTTACACAACATTTTCTCTCAGCTATTCGGCAGATCAGGCTTTATTTTTAGCCTCGTTATCAATGATGGAATGCTTTTTGTTTTATCTTATCCTGGAAATCGCCAGGAATCAGTGCATACTCAGCAGCCACTCTTTACACCAGGGCTCCAGATAAGGGGAGCTAGTATTTCAAAAACTAAAATCTTTATTACAGCTTTAAACCCTATGGTGTCACTACTCATTAGAATCGTCTCAATGAGACGATTCTAATGAGTAGTAACACTATAGGATTTGATGCAAAAATAAGTGAGAAAATGCTGGATTTGTGCAGTTTACTCCCCCTTATCTGGAGCCCTGCTTTACACACTATGATTGTTAATAGACTGTTCCCAGTGCTCCAGATAAGGTGCGTACGTGCGTTTTCCCGCATTGTTTTTGGAGAGAAACGCATTTGAAATGACAATCCATGCGTACAAAAACGCACAAAGAAAATTGCGTACGCATTTCAAATATTTAGTTGCGAGTAACAAACGGTAGACTGGGCATCACTTTTGCGCATTTGATGGGTTAGAACTACGTTATTTACTTAATAAAAAAAATAACTTCAAACCAGTCCGTATTTTAAGTGAAATGTTTACCCTAACACCGTTCGCTGTTTAAATTAGTTTCGCACCTGCAGTGTCTCGCCTCCGTCGCGAACTTTAAAAAGCGGCAACATTGGATCGGCCGGGTTATCTCGATTCCGTAGCCTTTCAGAAAGGATTGTGAATTCGGTGTGCTTTAAAACTCAAATACTCGGAGACCGGTATAAACACGCCCGCATAGTCTTCCCCCTACTACAAAGTACGGGTCGAAACATTATGGGACGAAATTGTCATTGCAAGCGTCGGCAGTAAACCATGTTATGATGGCGGCGTCTGGTGCTGGTCAACGTAAAAAATAATGATAAAACGCCTATACTATTCAATTTAAAAAAAACGCGAGGATGCCATGAGCGGGTATTCAAATCTATCAGTGAGTGTTAATTAATAGCGTCAATCGCGAGGATAACCCCAGTGTATCAAAATCCGCAAAAATTATCAAAAGAAACACAACGGTGCCCAGGTAAATAAAAAACTTGAAAATAATATTGGAAATGAATTATCCCTGGATAAATATTAGTTTTAATGCTAGGTTCACACCAACGGCGAATGCCGCGCTTTAAATCGGCGAGCAAAGCGGCGTCATTTTCGTTAACTTTTCCAAAAGCATCACGATCTCTTACGGTCTGATAAGCTCTGATACGCTCTGATACGAATTGGTTGCCGCTTTGGGGCGAATCATTTCCCGACTTGTTACGGTTCCTCACGCTTTGATCCCGCTTTGACCAGGCTTTGTTGCGCTTGAAATCACGCTTTTATAAGCTTTAGTACGCTTTATCACGCTTTGATGCGATTGTGGCGCTTTGAATAAGGCTCTGATACGGTTATCGCGCTTTGTTGTGTATTGGTACGCTCTGTTCAGCTCTGTTACGCAATGGAAAATGTCAAGATCGCCGATTTAATGCCGCTTTTTATCCAGAGCCCATATAACGATGCAGTAGAACCACAAAATCTTTGCACCTTTGACTCCAGTATACGATGGCAAAACAACAAGATCCAGAAGTTCCAGATGTACCAAAGCAGTATCTATCTATGATGTTTGTCTCCAAATTGTATAACTACATCCTAGCCCTTGAAAGCGTGAAAGAGCGTGAGAGAGCGTGAGGAAGCTTGCCAAGCGTAACAAAGCCTAACAAAACGTGTCAAGCCTTGATCGAAGCGTCTCAATTCGTGGGAAATCATGAGAGTCCTTCATGAAAACGTAACAAATCGCAACAAAGCGAGTCAGATCTTGATGAAAGCGTCTGACCTCGTGTCAGATCTTCATGCCAGATCGTAACAAATCTTGAGATATCTTAACGAAGCGTGTCAAGTGGTGACAGACCGTGAAGAATGGAGTCCCCGCTTTGAACCAAGCTCTGTTAAGCTTTCCTACGCTTTGAGTCAAGCTTTGCTGAGCTTTGTTACGCTTTGTTAAGCTTTGATAAGCTTTGATACGCTCTAGGCGCTTTAATCAATTCGTAACAGAGCGCCCAAATTTTTTAAACAGTTTAAAAAAATTGGGCGCTCTTGCCGAATGTCCCGCTTTACTCCAAGCTTTCCCACGATCTATTACAACCCTGACGCTTTAATCAAGCTTTGTTACGCTTTGATGCCGCTTTGCACGCCGCTTTAAAGCGCCATCAAAGCGCCGTTGGTGTGAACCTAGCATAAGGGACAAGATCGAGAAACAGTATTGAAATGTCCCATATGCATTGAGGGAAATGTAGACACCATGTTGGCTCAAAGACTCAGACTGCAAAGAAATACTGTTGACATGCATGGGTATTAAAGAGCACAAGCGATGTGTTCAAATATGAACAGGAATGTACACATTGCACAATGTCTTGCTCAGATAATGACATTAACATAGAAGTGTGTACATGTCTACATTGCTCAATTCAGTATAAGTTAAATTTAGTTGAAGTTTTCCATTGTTTGTATTCTCCGTAGATTTTCAGCATTCAATTTCAATTTTCAGCATTGAAGTGAAAATAGTGTGAGTACGTACTCATTGCATGCAAAAATTATCTGGAGCACTGTGTTCCATAATGCTGAACAAACCCAATCCACTCACTAAGGAAGGGTAGTATAGCAGAAAAAAATATCAGTAGCAAACAAAACAGAGTAGACCTTCACTCTTAAAGTTTTAACCGAAAATTCCAGTTTCAAATAAGTTTAGTCCATTTTTTATTATTTTAAGGTTGTTTTAAAATAAAAATCAATGCAAACCAGTGTAGCACTCTGATCAGGGTCTACACTATTTGCATAGGTCAAGTATACTCTTAACAGGTACAATGTTTGTAAAGTATGATCTAGTAAACAAGTAAACTGAACAAATTTAAATCCAACATTTTCTGCACCAAATCCTTTGGCTTCACTACTCATTAACATTAAGGGTTTAATGAAGAAATAAAGATTTTAGATTGTGAAATACTCCCCTTATTAGTGGTCACAAAAGAGAGGTTTTACTGTAACTATAGTCAATCAGTGTAGTAACTTTAAAAACATATGACTGCTTAATTCAAGATAGAATTAATGCAGAAAGCTACTACAGTGATCACTCTCTACAACAACACCCATTGGGAGACAAAGATTGTGTGCGTTGTTCGGGGGAGTCGTTTATAGGGAGGGACATTGGCTTATATTTGCAAACAACTTGATTCCAGATCAGACGCCGCGTAACGAGGTGTCTGATCTGAATTCAAGCTGTTAATTGGTCACTTGTCATTAAAGTTTTTCTGTCAAAATGTCACTGAGAAAAACAGCAGACGACAACTTTAAGCAGACAATATTACAGCAGTAAAAGCATTAGATATAATTGTCTTGTTTCGGGAACTGCGGCAAGTATCTTTGTAAGGAGGGAGTCGTTATTAGGAGGGCGGTTGTAGAGAGGGAACACTGTACCACATGTATCAATTACTGCACGTGGGTCTTCTACTGAGTGGTCGCATTACTCAATAAATATGCCTTTTTATGCCTCTATCCTTCACTAAAACACAGTTATGAATATGCACCATTAGAAATACATTTTATATCCTAACAGAATAGTAGCTTAAAGCAGGCTGAAAGTAAAGCAAAATATCCTGTACAGTGCATTCTGCTTCACTTTCAACCTGCCTTCATAACTAGAAATGGATTAATATAAGACTGACTGTACATGCAGTGTGAAAAAGTCATGTTTCTATCTAGGTCTCATAAAAAATAACATAGGTTCTGTACAACATGTAGACAGAAATAGTTTTTTGCCCAAATTACCTTTTTTATCCCAAAGACATGATAAGATACAGTCAAATTTGTGTTAACAACAGTTACCTGTTGAACAGAAAGACTAGGGACAGTCATTTAACCCATTACCACATAGCCTGTTTCTAGTTTTGAAGACAGATGTCTACTTAAAGCAGGTAGAAAGAAAAGCAGAATGTGCCTTAAGGCACAATCTGCTTTACTTTCAGCCTGCTTCAAACAATCATCTGTTGGAATATGGGAATTATTTCTAAAGGTGTATTTTCATGACTGTATAAAGTGGAACTATTTTTTCAGTGGAGGAATAAATTAGAGGCATAACAAGGCAGTTATGCAGTAATTGGTTAAGACAGACAGTGGCTGAATGCAGAATAATTAGTAGTAAAGATAACTCCTTCAGGAGCTTACTGCAGTTCTTCAGGTCTGCAGCAGGTTAACCTTAACCTTTTTCCCCCTTAGCCCGTTTCTAAGTTTTGAAGACAAGATTCTACTAATGCCTCTGACATATTGAGTTTTGGTGGAGTACTTACTATCTAATGCTATAGCCAATTTCAGGAAAGGGATAATTCTACAATACTGCTGTACTGCATTTACCCTCTACTCGATCTAGAGCCATCTCTGCAAGTCATCTGATGCCAGTTATATAACGTTGAGTTTAGGGCCGTTTTATGTTGGATAATTTGGCATCTCATCAGGATTCAAACTGTTTGCAAAGGTTATCATGATTTCACCGCTAGCATGCTTATATAGAGTTATGAAAAGAAAATTTAAAGAAGAAAAAGAACCAGTGCAGAACTTGATCAAATCGACTCACTCACTAAACCCATGACTGAATGTCTCGGCGTCGGGGGAGTCTTGACGCCAAAATCTACACTGTTTGCAAAATAAACATACTACATGTATCGGTTTCCATGGGCCATGGGCCTACAGCCTTAAAAGTGTAAAAGGGGGTGAACAGTTCAACAACCTACTTTAAATCTGAGGACTGTGATTTGAACATAAGAAAATTAGCGTTGACTTTGTCAATGGAATTGGCTTGATAAACTCACTTGAAATATATTAACCAAAACAAGCCATTAGAGTAGATACAGTCAAGCTTGTGTTGTAAGGCTACCAAGTATAATGTGAATTAATATACAGTCTTCAACCCTTTTTCCCGTACAAAAGCCTTTTAGCGCATTTTATTTATTCCTATGTCATGAACATGTACCGTAAAGATGGTAGCTTAAAGCAGGTCAAAAGCAAAGCAGAATGTACCTTCAGGCACATTCTGCTTTACTTTAAACCTGCTTTAAGTGGTCATCTGTCTTCAAATCTATATACAGACTATGGGGTAAAGGGTAAATGCAGATGCCCACTCTAAATTTAGATCAAATGTAAACCAGAAAGCTAAGTGGACCTACATAAGCTTTCTGCTTTACTTTTGTCCTGCATTAAGCTGTGGCCTCCTTTGGAGGACTATTAGGCTGAATTCTTCAAAGAGACTTTGTAAATCATGTGTTTTACTATTAGCTATGGCAAAGTACAGTGGAGAAAACTGTATTCTTTCCCGTTGAAACGCAAACGCTTAGCAGTAAAATATAGCAAATTGCAAATTTTTGACTTTCTCACGATTTATTGAAAGCTGCATGAGTGGCAAACAGTTTAGAGCCTGATCAGACGCCGGGTCACTTGGTGTCTGATCTGGCTCCAAACTGTTTTCAATGGAAAAAAATCGTTTTAGCGTAAACCCCAGGGCTCCAGATAAGGGGGGTATTTCAAAAACTAAAATCTTTATTTCTGATTTAAACCCTATGGTGTCACTACTCATTAGAATCGTCTCGAAGAGACGATTCTAATGAGTAGTAACATCATAGGATTTTATGCTAAAATAAGTGAGAAAATGTTGGATTTGTGCAGTTTACTCCCTCTTATCTGGAGCCCTGAAACCCGTTTATTGGGAAAGAATAATGTTTTCTCCACTGTATGTATAGTAATGCTTTTATGACCACTCAAATAAAGGTCCACTGATAGTGTTTCTAGTATTGAAGATAGGTCACCACTAAAACAGTTTCAAAGTAAAGCAGACTTTGCAAAGAGTTTAAGACTGACACCCTGAATATTTGCATCCCCGCGGCCCTTGAGCATTTCAATGGGGGTAATACTGTCAACAAGAGGGCCTGAAGGCCCTGATATCGCTCACCATTTGTAATGAAGCCTGATAGCTTTACCTTTGAATTTCACCCGTTTTATTCTAAATCCACTCAAGTTTGTCGACCTACTGTAGTATAGTAGAGTACATCAAAGGCAGATAGCTAGAGCCTAAACAATACTGAAATTAAGCCTTTTTCTAGCATTTCAAAGTATATCAAGGGCAGGTAACTATTGCCATAATGATTACATTTCAACAATAATTTCACTCCTTCAAGAATGTATAGCTACATCCTTTGTGTACAAGTACATGTATAATCAAAATCCATTGAAAACTGTAGTTGCAAGGGTGTAAACGCTGTAAAATATGGCATTTTCAGCAATTCAAAGGTAGATATCTCTTGATCTATTTGTCTGATTCCAACCATAATCACCCTTTTTCAAACTCTTATGGTCATATACAATATGGGCAAGTTTGAGAGAGCTTGGATAAATATTGTGGCCTCTTAAGAGCGTAAACACTGTTAAATATATCATTTTCAGCCATTCAAAGGTAGATAACTCTTGACCTATTGATCAGATTACAACCAAAATTGAACTCATCCGAAGTCTTATGATAATATACAATCTGAGTAAGTTTATGAAAGATTGGATAAAATGTGTGGCCTCTAGAGTGTAAACATCGTTAAATATGGCATTTTCAGCAATTCAAAGGTAGATAACTCTCGACCTATAAGTCTGCTTTCAACCATAATCAAACTCATCTGAACTCTTATAGTAATATACAATCTGAGCAAGTTTAAGAAAGATTTGATAAAAATTGTGAACTCTAGAGTGTAAACACTGTTAAAAATGGCATTTTCAGCAATTCAAAGGTAGATTACTCTTGATCTATTTGTCCTATTTCAACCAAAATCGAACTCATCCGAACTCTTATGGTCATATACCATCTGGCCAGGTTTTTAGAAAGATTGGATAAATACTGTGGCCTCTAGAGTGTAAACACCGTTAAATATGGCATTTTCAGCAATTCAAAGGTAGATAACTCATGACCTATTTGTCTGATTTCAACCAAAATCGAACTCTTCCAAACTTTTATGGTCATATACAATCTGGGCAGGTTTTAGAAAGATTGGATAAATACTGTGGCCTCTAGAGTGTAAACACTGTTAAATATGGCATTTTCAGCAGTTCAAAGGTAGATAACTCATGACCTATTTGTCCGATTTCACCCATAATCAAACTCATCCTGAGACAATGGGATGACGCATCTGATGAAGCTTATGCGGGACTATAAACCTCAGCAGAAACAACAATCAAACTCATCCGAACTCTTCTGGCAATATACCATCTGAGCAAGTTTGAGAAAGATTGGATAAAAATTGTGGTCTCTAGAGTGTAAACACTAAAATTGTTGACGCCGCACGACGGACGCCGGACATTCAAGGATTGCAATAGCTCACCCTGAGCTAGCTCAGGTGAGCTAATAAAAAGACTGTACATAAATATATTTATATGCAGCCGTTGGTGTGAGCGATATTTGGCACACTGCAGTGAAACCGGAGTATAGTTTGCACCTTATCAACCCTGATGGTGGTAAACAACAAAGCATGAAAATAACAGAAACACAAAAAGCTTTTAGCCTAGCTCATCTGTAAAAACATTAATGTGAAGAAAAAGCAATCTTCTGTTGTGGGTATATACTACAGAAAAACCTCTCTATTATGACCACTAACATGAAAGCTTGTTGATTGTATAAATAACATGAGACAGCTTAAAGCAAGGTGACAGTAAAACAGAAAGCTCCTTCAGGAGCTTTCTGTTTTACTGTCACCTTGCTTTAAGCAGTCACCTGTCATAAACATCTAATAATCAAAACCAAATATGGGGGTCATAATAATGAGGTTTTACTCTATATACCTATGCAGCAAAAGATCACCGCTATCATCCAACCACACAAAAGAAGGCATCATTGATACACCATGTACATGCTTAAACTTAAAGTAGGGTCAAGGCTAAGCAGAAAGCTCTTTCTATTCTACTGTCATCTTGCTTTAAGCAACAACCACCCGTCTTTCAACATCAATAGCAAACCTTATTTTGATTGATTGTAATATCCATGTTTTACAGTTCAACCAAGCCTGTGTTAAGTGACAATCGAATGAAAATAATCAGGGACAGCTCTTATTAATTGAGTTACATGTAATTGCTGCTTAATGCAGCACATACGATAATGCAGAAAGCTCCTTCTTGACCTCTCTGCAAAACATATGTGCTGCATGTTATACTACCACCTGTTTCAAAAAACTAATGCACATTTTTTCAGTGATTGCGCAATCTAGGTAGTACTGTCAAACCTGTAGTAAGCAGCCTCTCTGAGACAATGTATTTGTAGTATATATGACAGGTGGCAGCTTAATGCAGGACATAAGTAATACAGAAGGCTCCTAGGAGTTTTCTGCATTACTTATGCCCTGCATTAAGTGATGACTTGTAGTTTAAGATCAACATGATACATTATTCAGTGGCGGGTTAACGCAGGTTTGACAGTAGAAAACTGTTGCAGCTCCACCCTGTGATAAACCAGAACTGACAGGAGTAAAACATCAGTGCTAGTGCCACTACAGCAATCTGACAGTATCATTGAGTTATAAACATGACTATGACAACCTGACAGTGCAGCAATAATATCCACGTCTCTTATAGTAATGCATATATTCTCTTCTTTACTTTATTCATCATAGAAATACCTTTCCATGTTTTTGTCTTGACGTCCCGCTGAAAGCCATGAACATTTCCACATCTTGTTTAACCCAGAACTCCATAGCCTGTTTATAGGTTTTGAAGAAAGGTGACCATTTAAAATTAGGTTAAAAGTAAAGCAGTATAATGCCTTCAGGAGCATTCTGATTTCTTTTCAGCCTGCTTTAAGCTATCATTTGCAAGGATATTTACGATATAGAAAATACTGTCTTTCTTATTGTCCATAATCATAATTGTAAAATTGAACTATTTTCTTTAGAGGAGGAATCAATTGAAAAGGTGCTTCTATGGGGGGAAAGGGTGAAGCAGTATCCTGCCTTAAAACACAGTAGAATATAGTGTTTTTTACTTTTGGCTATTGAAGAAAGGGTTAAATGACAATATTACAACTTGACGGAGTAGCAAAAATAAATAAACAAGATCTCCTGTGTAATAAGAGTTTTTTATGAAGCTAATTTATTTGTTCATTGTAGCCAGTATATATCTAGTGGTGTAAACCAAGTAGTCCCCAAAGAAACATTACATCTGTTAGCATGGGTAGAAAACAAATACAGTAACACGTTGGTTATTAGGTTCCCTTGTGGATCATTTAACTTACCAAACATGAACCAGTCTACTTAGAATTATGGGTAGTTTAATAAATACTGCTTTTAATTAACAAACAGTGTAGACCCAGATAAGAGGGCTTTACTACATCTTGCTTAATACAGCAACCTGCCATAACAAGAGCTGTTGGAGAACAGCAAAGCTCGCCTAATGCAAACCTTTCTTAAATAGGAAACTTATAATAAATAGTATCAATACATTGATATTCAAGCCACAGGGAACCTCCATTCCAAACATCAGCTTTCTAATCATATAAATGCAAATATTTCATGTAGTACTAGTGCATTACAACACTTACCCCAAAACCGTAACCAAGAAAACAGACGACTGAAGATGCAGGGAGGATTAATACAGGACACAAGTAATGCAGAAAGCTCTTATGGATCTTTCTACATTACTTAATCCCTCATTAAGCTGCACTGTTTAAGCTGCATTACCTTTTTCCAGCATTTAAGCTGACTTATGCTGCCACCATCATATCAGATTGACAATACATCTCTGCTAAGAAATTGCTCAGTGAAGCTGTTTACTATACTGTTGTATTGGTGGACGTGGTCCAGTAGTAACACCCTTTACTACGATACCAGGGGTCTTGAGTTTGATCTCGCGTCAGAGCAACCTATCTTCAAAACTAGAAACAGGCTATAGGGTAATGGGTTGAGGCAGAAATTTTGGTTTTCACTGTTTTGTAGTAATCAAAATTCCTTTTCTTATAAATTTGCTTACTGTATAACTTGTTTTCATACCATTCTTAGGATGTTTCAGCATTTTCTTCTACCAGACAAAAAGCAATTTGGATTATTATTGTAGAGTTGGTACCTAGATAATCACCCCCTGTAGGTCTATCAAACATCAATACAACCCATACAGATGCTTTATGATAAAAATCTTCACCATTACATCAAGCCTCCAGATAACATTGAGTAAAACTAAAAAATTTACAACATTTTCTCCTGTATTTTGCCACCCAACACCATGCTATTTTGTGATTGAACTTGTGTGAATAATCAAATAACATTTAGTTCTCGTGCTATAAGCACATATTGATGCTTCTTGAAAACAATGCAGATCCAAATCATAAAGCCCTTTTGATACATTTACCAATTTTATTGGAAATTCCTGTGCTAATAAACAATTTAGCCCATAACCCAATAAATACACCTTTTTATGCCTCTAATTTTTTCCTCCACTGAAAAAAATAATTCCACTTCATATAGTCATAAATATTTTGCATAAGAAATATTTTCTAGATCCATGTAGATAGTAGCTTAAAGCAGGCTGAAAGTAAAGCAGAATGCGCCTTAAGGCGCATTCTGCTTTACTTTCAACCTGCTTTATGTGGTCACCTGTCTTCAAAACTATAAAGTGGCTACGGAGTATTGGGTTAAAGCAGACTGAAATTAAAACAGAAAGTATCTAAAATCAACCATCTGTCTTCAAGACTAAAAAGCAAACTATGGCAGAAATGGTTAACCAGTTATAACAAGCTATGAATGAAAGGTTTATGTCAGATATGAGTTATGAATGAAATGCTTTTATGATAATATACCCTGACAAGGATAATCTGGTAATAATACTGAGCTTAACAATGGACATCCATAAATATGCATTTTTACGCCTTGTTCCTCCTTGAATGCAAATAGTTCCATATTTATAGAGTCATGAATATGTGCCACAAGAATTTTTTTTTTTTATCCTAGAAGATGGTAGCTTAAGCAGGCTGGACGCAAAGCAGAATGTGTCTTAAGGCACATTCTGCTTTACTTTCAATCTGCTTTATTAAGTGGTCGACTGTCTTAAATACTAGAGACCAGCTATCGGGTAATGGGTTAAATAGGATTTAAGCCTTTAAGCACTAAATAAATGTCAACTGCAACATAACTGTAATCTAAAGAAATTCCATCAGTTTCTTGTTCCTTTACTCCATAGATTCACCTTTTTACACATTTAATTCATTCTTCTTATCAAGAAAATAGTTTCATTTTTCACAGTAATGAAAAGGCAACATATTTTTAAGAAGTATTTCCTATATCTTGGCAGAAAGTAGCTTAAAGCAGGCTGAAAGTAGCTTAAAGCAGGCTGAAAGTAAAGCATAATGTGTCTCAAATGCATTCTTCTCTAATTTCAACCGGATTTAAGTGGTCACCTATCTTCAATAATAGAAGGAACTTATGGAGTAAAGGGTTAAAATAAACCAAGATCAGAGGGATCCTTTATGTAGAATAGAGTATGCACTGTTCATCATTCATTTCAATATTTTAGGGGGAAAACACCTCCAGAGTCAAAGTAAACTGGTCACTTAGCAGAAAATGGAACAGCCCATTTTAAAATTCAACATTGTTCACTAAATTGATCACTAAATTTAAAAGTCTTGATTGTAGCATTCTGTCCTTATGTAAACCTTCTTGTTTTCATTGGGCTTAAATCTTTACATGCTGATTAAAAGTCTCATCTCCAAAGATTGTTGTCTGCTGCTGTTCTATAAATAGAATTTAAAACAGGGTTTTTGTGTCAAACATTTTGGATCCTGATAAGACCCCATGTTACATGGCATCTCCTCAGGATCTAGACTGTTTGCAATGGTTATCATGGTTCTACCACTAGCATGCTTAGAGTTAATGTTTAATGTTCTTAAATCAACAAATCCATGTTACATACCTAAGTAAACAGTCTTGGGCTACCACTGATCAAACAACTCACTATTAACTTTTTGCATGCTGGGTAATTTTTTCATCTGCAATAATTGTCGTCTGCTACTGTTCTTAATACAGAACTTTCTGATTTTCTTTTCAAACCATTGTCAGAGTGCCAAACAGTTTAGTTCCTAATGAGACGCCGCATTACACGGCATCTCATTAGGATCTAAACTGTTTGTAAAGGTTGTCATGGTTTTACCGCTTGCATGCTAAGTTCTTAATTCTTAGCACTCAACGCAGTAATTGTACAAATAAAGTTATCAGCAATAATCCTCAAAGTTTTTTCAGACACATTTACAAATATAATCAAATTGTTAAAGAGTTTGGATCGGGATGAGAGATCAAGTCCCAAATGTTTGTACAAGATTATCACAAAGTCAGCCATAGAGTTCTTAAGGTTAAACAAATATTTCTCGATATAGAATAACAGAACAATATTCTTAACTGAACAATGTCCTAAGTCTGTACAATGAATATGCACATGTGGTCATTTACTATACAGGCTAGCCTTTTAACACCTTTGAAAATGGGAAACGAGCCTCTGCAGATCGATGTTCACCTTTTGCAAACTGTTCATATCCAGATCATGACCTGGAAATTATTTTCTAACCTAAGATTTTTTTATAAGAAATTTCTTATCTTTAAGGAAAATCTTAAGATGCTACTGTAATACAGCCCCTGATAGATAATCAGAACCTATCTTTTTCAAAAACTAATCTGTATGCTACTAGTGATGTGCTGATTAATCATGCTTCTCTGTGAGCGATCACGTCACCAATGAGTCAATGTGATGATCAAAGACAGAGACTTCATTGTACACGTTTTATGCCTAACATTAATGCCAAATGCTGGCAAATGGGCCTACAGTTTTGCAATCAGTGCAGCACCAGACAAACATCGCTAGGACTCCCAAGTGTAAAGCAGAGGACATTTATTTGTTTTAGCAGTGGGAAAAGTTCTACTTTACGTCAGCGTACAAGGCCCGATAATGTCTCGCAAACAAGCTAGTGCTCTCTCTCATTGTACAGCAATCAGCAGCTAGTTGACACTTTTCTCCACCACTTTATACCATACAAGTTTGTCATGTGAATATTTAATGCCTGTCAGTACAGTGGGATTCTAGTCACTTTAAACATTTCCTCCCTGGAACAGACAGTTCCAGTTTCTTTTTAACCCATTACCTGAAAGCTTGTTTCTAGTTTTGTAGATAGGTGACCACTAAAATTAAAGCAGATTGAAAGTAAAACAGAATGTGCCTTTCAGCCTGCTTTAAGCTACCATCTGCAAGAATATAGAAACTATTTCTTATGATACAAATTCATGTCTAAAACATTTTCTTCAGCGTAGGAATAAATTAAAGGCGTAAAAAGATGTATTTATAGAGTAATAGGTTATGTCTATTTAGGGTCATTTTTAACCATATATTTCACAATTACAAACAGTGCAGACTGCAGACCCTGATCAGAAGGCTTCCATTGAAAGTCTCAGGGGCAAAGGAGTTTAATTCATCTTGCACTGCCGAAAATTCAGCTTCTCCATTGTTTCATCTCTAACAATCTATGCTAAACACTGGTGGCAGCTTATTGTAAGACAAGGGCCACCATGGCCCTAAATCGCTCACCTGGAACACCATGTAAAACTTAACCGATAGTGACCTAGATTATGACCTGACATGACCCACAATCAACCTCTAGAGTGTAAACAAGATTTTTCTATGAATTGACCTAGTGACCTAATTTTTGACCAGACACAATACACATTTGATTTTGACCTAGATTTGATGTAGGCAAACATTCTGACAATATTTCATTCAGATCTAATGAGATTTGTAGCCTCTATAGTGGTACCAAGATTTCCCAATGATTTGACCTAGTGACCTAGTTTTTGACCTGACATGACTCATATTCAAATTTGACCTAGATATTAATTAGGCAAACATTCTGACCAAATTGAATTACAATCAAATGAGATGTGTTGCCTCTAGAGTGTTCACAAGGTTTTTCTATGATTTGACCTTGTGACCTAGTTTTTGACCGGACATGACCCATATTCGAACTTGGCCTAGATTTCATCATGACAAACATTGTCAACCAGTTTTATGAAGATCAGATGCCATTTGTAGCCGCTAGAGTGTTCACAAGGTTTTTCTTTAATTTGACCTAGTGACCTAGTTTTTGACCAGACATGACCCACATTCGAACTTGACCTAGATTCATCAAGACAAACATTGTCATGAAGTTTCATGAAGATCAAATGAAATTTGTAGCCACTAGTGTTCACAAGGTTTTTCTATAATTTGACCTAGTGACCTAGTTTTTGACCGGACATGACCCACATTCGAACTTGACCTAGATTTTACCAAGACAAACATTGTTATGAAGTTTCATAAAAATCGGATGAAATTTGTAGCCGCTAGAGTGTTCACAAGGTTTTTCTATAATTTGACCTAGTGACCTAGTTTTTGACCGGACATGACCCACATTCGAACTTGACCTAGATTTTATCAAGACAAACATTGTTATGCAGTTTCATAAAGATCAGATGAAATTTGTAGACGCTAGAGTGTTCACAAGGTTTTTCTTTAATTTGACCTAGTGACCTAGTTTTTGACCGGACATGACCCACATTCGAACTTGACCTAGATTTTATCAAGACAAACATTGTTATGAAGTTTCATGAAGATCAGATTAAAAAAAACAACGTGTATTACAGTTTACGGTTGAATATAACCCATCTTTACCTAATATAGGTAGCACTAGTGCTGAAACGGTTACCAGAATTTTGTAACCGGTTAATCGTTGCTCGTAACCGGCGTTAACCGGTTAATCGTAACTTAAATACATTGTATGCCGACTGACACATCATTAGTCAGTAAGACCGTTCAACTGTTTTACCTATACACATTTACAAATTTGGAGACCGTTTGCATGCGTGTGTAAACGATAATGAAATAATAATATTGGTGCCAAAGAACTGTTTATGAATGTTATACTTTTTTCGAACTATTTTACCATGCATGCCGACGTAGGTCCTTCATAAATTGCAAAGAAAAGAGAAGTAGATCTATTGATCTTATAAAATGAACTTACATGTAAACTGCATGATTATGTTGATCAATAAATCGTTTAAAAAGCGTCCATTTGATGTCTTCTCAAAATAAGTTGCATTTGTAAAATAATAATAACTCCAACACACGGAATAATTATGCGCGGCCGAATATGAAGACTAATCCCGCATTGTGTTATAGATATTAATTGGTCCCATTCTTGTCTTATTTTAAACCTTTCCAAACCGGTCGAAGTGTAGATTCAGCTAACCGGGTTTTATTATTTTATCGTTTTTGATTGGGTGGTCTAAAAATATATTTGAAATTGACATGCGGATATTCCTGGAAACCCTTGTTTACGTTTTCCCTACGCGAACGTCATATATAGCTACTAGGGTAGAAGTCCAAAGCAAACCGAATATTTCGAGGTCAGAAGGTTAGTAAGCGTGTCAAGTTCAACTGTCAAAATAGCGAAGGAAACAATATATCGAAGACAAGTTTGTTGTAAATAAAACTGTTCAATCGTCATTTATTGTAAAGACATGTGAAATAAGGGTTCTTTAACTCATCTTCAAATAAAATGACACGATGCAGCGAGTATTCAGTGTTGAGAACACCTGAAAAGTATATTGAATTCCTTACATAAAATACTTTGTTAACGGCATCGTTTTGTGTATTGAGCTCCGTGTACATGTTAACAAAAATCAGGAAACGCCCTACCCTTATCAATCAACATGCTACTGTATTTTAAAACTTAAATAGCATGTATATCATAGAGTAAAATATTCAACTTCAAGTGAACGGTAAACATATCTGAAGGTTGTAGCTCCCGTCATATGGGGCTTCATTATTGTTAAACAAAATGGCTTCCGAGTAACCGGTTACCGACTTTGTAACCGGTTAATCGGCAGTTCATAACCGTTAACGGTTACCCGGGTAATCGTTTCAGCACTACTGTATAGTATGGGTATTAGTGAGACCCTTGTTGACAGTTCTATAGCTTCTAGTTATGGTGACAGATGGCTGCTTTACCCACTACCTCATAGTCTTATTTCTAGTTTTGAAAACAGGTAACCACTGACTCAAATCAGGTTGAATGTAAAGCAGAATGCTTCTTATGGAGCATTCTGCTTTACAATTAGCCTGCTTTAAGCTACATCTGGAAAAGTACTTGAAGTGCCATTTATATTTCAAGTTCAGGACGTAGATCCTAAGCTTATACATCAACATCTAAACATTACTGACCACCTTCATCAAGTTGAAGATTATGTATACTGTTCTTAGTGTATGAATATTAAAATGCATAAACAGCTTTATCTATGGTGTATATAAAAGGTTAAAGCTTAATAAAGGATACAGTTGTAAAAGCTACCTTTGAAAGACAATAATCATATTGATGCTCTAACCTTAGAGTTCTAGCAAAGAATTAACTTGCATTGAAAAACAGTTTGAATCAGATAAGAAGCTTAGAAACTAGTTCAGGATCTGGACCCAAAAAGGTATCTTCTAGCAAATTGTACATTAAAGCAGGCTAAAATTAAAGCAGAATGCACCTTAAGGTGCATTCTCCTTTAGTTTAAATCAGCTTTAAGTGGTTACCTGTCTCTAAAACGAAGAAACATGCTATGGGCTGCAGTGTTAAAGAGTTATAAGATAAAGAGTAATTTAATTGTCTTTTGACTTTCAAACGATTGCTTGGAAAAAGGTCACAAAGGCTATATTAAACTGGGGGTAAATATTCTATTAGGCAAGCAGTTTTTAAAAGTTCTTGAATAAAGCTGTCAGGGGATCCTTAATTTCCATTGTTATCTGTCTATATCTTGATACATGTACTTTAATAAGTTCATTTCTAGGTCTTGAGAGAAATGTGCAATTTTATCTTAAAATAATATTTTAAAGTTTTGACTTAAGACATATTGGCTCAGACCCTGATCAAACACCGCATCTATGCAACGTCTGATCTGAATACAAACTCAGCTGTTTGCAAACTTGACTTTAGTCTCCTATGGTGCAAGGGTTAAAAATACATGAGAGACTTTGAACTTATTGTTTCAATAAAGATAACATTCATAATACTTTTGAAGTAATGCTTTTTTTTAGCTCACCTGGCACGAAGTGCCAAGGTGAGCTTTTAGGATCGCTGGATGTCCGTCGTCCGTCGTCCGTTGTCTGTCCGTCCGTTCACAATTGGTTGTGAATACTCTTGCGGCTACAAATTTCATCTGATCTTCATAGATATGTAAAAATAGTCAACAAACAACACGTAATTTCAACTTATTTCATCTTTATCGACGTTTCGGCTTACGCCTTCATCAGGATAAACTATAAAAACAACGGACGTGACGTCACATAGCAACGTTCAGTATAACGTCGCACAATGACGTTACGTTGTTTTGCGGAAAAACAGAAAAGTACAAAATTTACAAAAGGTCCCACGCTTTTAAAGCAAAACGAGATGAGTCCGAGATCCATCTCAAGCTCATGACCGATCTCAAATATGACCAATCAAAAGCTCAAGATCGATCTCAGACTCAACTCAAAAGCCAATCAAGCATGGAACTAGATAAGATAGTGAAGTACTGTACGGATATGTAATACTAAAGATTTCCTATAGCAATATAATATAAAAAACATAAATAGGAAAAAACGTAACAGTACTAAACACGTTATCTTACGTACACTTTTAAATTGTAAATAGTACTTTTGAATTTAGACCATCTGGATGCAATGTGTCCAACTTGTGGATCCAGAATGTTTCTTTGCACAAACGGTCAATATTATTATTTACAACATCAACTGGCATAAAAGAGAAGTCAGTCATACTATGATTGCCTACATTGAAATGACCGGCAACAAGAGTAGAAAATGCAGGATCAGTAAAGTTTGTTATATCAAATTTGTGACTATTCATACGTCTTGAAACTGGTTGCATTGTTTGTCCAACATACTGTATATTACACATTTTACATGTTATCAAGTATATAACATTTTTTGACTGACAGTTTGTATTGTGTCGTAATGAAAATGTCTCCCCTGTTACTGTACTGGTGAATGTGGATCCAGAGTTTATCCGAGCACAATGTGAACACCGTTTTCTATTACAACTGTCCGTAGAATAATTATCTTGACTGTTCTTCTTAAAATCAGAACTAACCAAATAGTCATGTAAGTTTTTGGAGCGTCTATAAGCCACAATTGGTTTAAAATTGTCATGAATAAAATTAACATTCTTGTTTTTGGTCAAATTAAGAAGGTCCCAATATCGGTGAATAGTGCTACCTAGTGCTGAAACGATTACCCGGGTAACCGTTAACGGTTATGAACTGCCGATTAACCGGTTACAAAGTCGGTAACCGGTTACTCGGAAGCCATTTTGTTTAACAATAATGAAGCCCCATATGACGGGAGCTACAACCTTCAGATATGTTTACCGTTCACTTGAAGTTGAATATTTTACTCTATGATATACATGCTATTTAAGTTTTAAAATACAGTAGCATGTTGATTGATAAGGGTAGGGCGTTTCCTGATTTTTGTTAACATGTACACGGAGCTCAATACACAAAACGATGCCGTTAACAAAGTATTTTATGTAAGGAATTCAATATACTTTTCAGGTGTTCTCAACACTGAATACTCGCTGCATCGTGTCATTTTATTTGAAGATGAGTTAAAGAACCCTTATTTCACATGTCTTTACAATAAATGACGATTGAACAGTTTTATTTACAACAAACTTGTCTTCGATATATTGTTTCCTTCGCTATTTTGACAGTTGAACTTGACACGCTTACTAACCTTCTGACCTCGAAATATTCGGTTTGCTTTGGACTTCTACCCTAGTAGCTATATATGACGTTCGCGTAGGGAAAACGTAAACAAGGGTTTCCAGGAATATCCGCATGTCAATTTCAAATATATTTTTAGACCACCCAATCAAAAACGATAAAATAATAAAACCCGGTTAGCTGAATCTACACTTCGACCAGTTTGGAAAGGTTTAAAATAAGACAAGAATGGGACCAATTAATATCTATAACACAATGCGGGATTAGTCTTCATATTCGGCCGCGCATAATTATTCCGTGTGTTGGAGTTATTATTATTTTACAAATGCAACATATTTAGAGAAGACATCAAATGGACGCTTTTTAAACGATTTATTGATCAACATAATCATGCAGTTTACATGTAAGTTCATTTTATAAGATCAATAGATCTACTTCTCTTTTCTTTGCAATTTATGAAGGACCTACGTCGGCATGCATGGTAAAATAGTTCGAAAAAAGTATAACATTCATAAACAGTTCTTTGGCACCAATATTATTATTTCATTATCGTTTACACACGCATGCAAACGGTCTCCAAATTTGTAAATGTGTATAGGTAAAACAGTTGAACGGTCTTCCGTGTACATGTGTAACGTCCAACTCTTACTGACTAATGATGTGTCAGTCGGCATACAATGTATTTAAGTTACGATTAACCGGTTAACGACGGTTACGAGCAACGATTAACCGGTTACAAAATTCTGGTAACCGTTTCAGCACTACTATACAGTTTCAGGGCTGCCATTTCTCCGGAATTTTCCTAAGTCTTTGGATTTTTATCCTAGCAGATGATACCTTAAAACAGGCTGAAAGTAAAGCAGAATGCGCCTTAAGGCGCATTCTACTTGACTTTCAACCTGTTTTAAGCAGTCATGTGTCTTCAAAACAAGAAACAGACTATGGGGTAAAGGTACGATTAGTAAAATTGCGTCTGAAAAAATGAAAATTTGAAATCTTAGGATTTTTATGATAAACTTATGGCAGCCCTGTAGTTTCATTTACAGAAGGCCATAACTGTTGCAAAATTAAAGAAACATTATAACTTTTGCAGAAGCACAAGATCATCTCAAGTTTATATAAATGCATGCATTGGTTTGTGCAATTTTAGTTTCAACAAAACCCATCTTTAACCCATTAACCGATGAAAACGCCTTTTATTAATGCCTTAAATTTATTCCTCCGCGGAAGAAAATAGTTCCAATTTATACAGTCATGGTCATATACCATTGCAAATATTACCTATATCCTAGCAGATTTGTAGCTTAAAGCAGGTTGAAAGTAAAGCAGAAAGCACCTTAAGATACATTCTGCTTTACTTTCAATCTGCTTCAAGTGGTAACCTGTCTACAAAACTAGAAGCAGGCAATTGGGTTAAGGATTACCCCCCCCCCCCCCCCCCCCAACAAACCAAAATTGTCACTGAAGAGAAATTTAACAGTTAATTCATTCAAGTTAAGAATTCAAATGTATATAGCACACACATAAAAGTGTAACTGTTTCTAAAGATCAAAGTATTTTGATAATCTTCAGTCTGAATGGACTCAAAGCCAATATGTTTGTATTGTAGGACTTAATTTGTTGACCCTAATTATCTTGCATAGCTCAATTAGACTGGCATTATGTAGACAATTTGGAACTTAATTAGATACCAAATAACTCAAGGTCTGATCAGATCAGGGTTCAAATTGTAATTTGGACATAGTATATTGAATATTCAATGGGTTTATTTTTTCAATTAACCTTTTTATGCTGAAATCTAAAGAACTATTCCAGTTTGAAAAATTACCAGAGAATGTTGGGGTTTTTTTAGGGGTGTTTCAGAAAATATTTCAGAAACACAGTGCACATGGCTGATCGAAGGGCTTCTTTAATTTGATATTCCGATTTTCAATAAGCAGTCATATAATACAAAATGTAACTGGTACACATGTTGCTCAAAATAAACTGAATATCAAATAAAATGTGGAAACTTAATTATGTGTTTACACCACTCACAGGTAAAAAGGTTATTCAGAGTTTTTAATTGATTTTGGATTTACGATTTTACATCGTTTTATTAGTATTTCAGCCATATTTATTATTGTGATGTCCAGCTAATTACCGATGGAGAAAGACCCCAGAAGCCATAATGCCCTGTTTCAGACATAAATCAGCAACTGGGTAGAACCACCGACCTTCCGCAAGACAGCTGAAAGGTTTCCTCACATGAAACAAGGGCCACTATGGCCCTAAATCGCTCACCTGGTACACCATGACAAACTTGACCTATAGTGACCTAGATTATGACTGGCCATGACCCACAATCAACTTCTAGAGTGTAAACAAGATTTTCTATGATTTGACCTAGTTTTTGAACGAACAAAATCCATATTATATTTTGACCTAGATTTGATGTAGGCAAACATTCTGACAATATTTCATGCAGATCAAGTGAGATTTGTAGCTTCGAAAAGGTTAACACTGTTTTTCTTTGATTTGACCTAGTTTTCAACCAGACATCATTCAATATTAACTGAGCTAGATATCAATGAGGCAAACATGTTGAGCAAAATTCACTAAAATCCAATGAGAGTTGTAGCATCTAGAGTGTTAACAAGTTTTCCCTATGATTTGACCTAGTGACCTAGTTTTTTACCCTAAATGACCCATATTCGAACTTGACCTAGGTATCAATTAGGCAAACATTCTGACCAAGTTGCATAAATATCAAATGAAATTTAAAGCCTCAAGAGTGTTAACAAGGTTTTTCTATGATTTGACCTAGTGACCTAGTTTTTGACCGGACATGACCCATATTCAAACTTGACCTAGATATCAAAAAGACAAACATGCTGACCAAGTGTCATCAAGATCCAATGAGATTTGTAGCCTCTAGAGTGTTAACAAGGTTTTTCTATGATTTGACCTAGTGACCTAGTTTTTGACCGGACATAACCCATATTCAAACTAGGGCTGCAACGGTTCAGGTACTTCACGGTTCGGTTCGGGTTCGAGTAGACCCCTTCGGTTTTCGGTTATTTCGGTTCGGGTATTAGGATAAGAACTTGATAAAATCAACCAGAAAAAAATTCTCATTTACTGGCACATGTCTACGCAGACAATAGATCTACACACTTTTTCGAAAACGCTATCACTGTCATCTATAATTTTATCATATGTACGAGAAAGATGTGCATCTCTTTCTACCATTTTAGGACAGATTGTAGCGAATTTAAGGCGTGGTTCGTCCCGACCTGTTTTTCATTGAAGTTTCGTAACATAAGCTTTCAGCCTATTTTGTTTGTCATTCTGGCTGGTCTTCCTTAAATGCCTAATCAGCCTTCTATTTATAAGCGCTAGAAGAACTACCTAGCTCCAATTATATTATTATTTTACTGAAAAAGTCATTAATATTTCAGTTTAATTATTTACATCGCCATTCGCAATTTGCGGTCGTTAAGTAATAGACTGGTTACCCTTTTTGATGCTGATTCGACTTTGGTACCTTTGAAGCCGGGCTATCAATCGTGCGCATGCGTTAAGTGCTGGATTTCCCGGAATTATAAATAGCCGATATGAAAAGAATGAGACGGACGAGAAGCGAGCTATTTAAATTACTGCAAGAAGAAAAGGTTAGAACTGTGATTTAACCTTACATTTTGGAACGTCTGACCATCAAAAATATACACGCAGACTGCACGCTGATTGGTAAATTAGCGGTCTAGTGTAATTTACTATACATCGGCGCACCGAACCGAAAATTTGCAGTGCCGACCCGAAACTCGAACCGAGACAAACAAACCGAAAATAACCGAAATTCGGTGAACCGTTGCAGTCCTAATTCAAACTTGACCTAGATATCAATGAGACAAACATTCTGACCAAGTTTCATCAAGATCCAATGAGATTAGTAGCCTCTAGAGTGTTAAAAAGGTTTTTCTATGATTTGACCTAGTGACCTAGTTTTTGACCGGACATAACCCTTATTCGTACTTGACCTAGATATCAATAAGACAAACATTCTGACCAAGTTTCATTAACATCCAATGAGATTTGTAGCCTCTAGAGTGTTAACAAGGTTTTTCTATGATTTGACCTAGTGACCTAGTTTTTGACCGGACATGACCCATATTCGAACTTGGTCTAGATATCATTGAGGCAAACATTCTGACAAAGTTTCATCAAGATCCAATGAGATTTGTAGTCTCTAGAGTGTTAACAAGGTTTTTCTATGATTTGACCTAGTGACCTAGTTTTTGACCCAACATGACCCACATTCAAACTTGGCCTAGATTTCTACTAGACAAACATTGTGATCAAGTTTCATGAAGATTCGATGATATTTGTAGCTGCTAGAGTGTTAACGAACCAATTGTGGACGGACGACGGACATCCAGCGATCCTAAAAGCTCACCTTGGCACTTCGTGCCAGGTGAGCTAAAAATCTGAAGTGCCCAGACCAGAATTCGAACCCGACTCTGAGATGGTTTTCAAGCATTTTATTGGTCAGATTTGATCTGTTGCTTAAATCTGACCAATCAACTGTGAGCTTGAGAATGATATTGGACTCAATTCAAATGCTTTACAACCTGGGGCCCACTCTGGGCTTAATTAAAGATATAAGAGGGTGTAAACCCAAGGTTGTTAATTGTTTTCTTCTTTATGTCTACACTAAACCATATGGTGTGATTGCTCATTAGAATCTCGACAAAGAGATTATTCTAATGAGTAGTCACGCAAAAGGGTTTAAGGCAGACATAAGGGTTTTTAAGTTTTTAAAATACTCCCCATATCTGGAGCCAGCAAAAGTTAAGAAAAATAAAAATAGTCTTACCCTGCGATTGTAAATACGCCATCTTTCACTGGGTATCCTAAGCTCTATATTCCCAGACATAACATGTAATACCGTTACTTTTCCACGGTGAAATAAGCCATTTAAATATTTTTCTTTTTCACCATAAACTTCTCAATCCAAATAGTACTTGACTGTAAAATACGCAATCCAAATATTATTATAAATCCAGATATATCTACAACAAAGCCTGTACATAGAAGGTTTTCTTATGTTATTTCTGCATTCACTGTGTTCTTTATCAGCAGGTTATTCAACTCTGCGTGCAAGCTGGCAACTTTTAAAAATGTAGATACCTTTTTTGAAAACTGTGTGGATCCAGATCAGGGCTCACTGTTTGACAGATTGCTTGACACTATTTGACACTCATATTAAAATTGCTGCAAGACTCAATTGGAAACAATAAATCAACATTGAAACATTCAAAGTTAGTAATACTTAACCCATTACCTCTTAGCCAGTTTCTAGCTTTGAAAACACGTGACCACTTAAAGCAGGTTGAAAGTAAAGCAGAATGTGCCTTAAGGCACATTCTGCTTTACTTTCAGCCTGCTTTAAGCTACCATCTGCTAGGATATAGAAAAAATTTCTTCTGGTACATATTCTTGGCTGTATAAATTAGAACTATTTTCTTCAGTGGAGAAATAAATAGAAGCGTAAAAAGGTGTTTTTAAGGGGTGTGGGTTAAACATTACTGAGTGAAAAGATCATGCAGCTTTGTTTTACTCTTTGTAGCTATTCAGAATCCTTACCATTCAATCATATTTTGTACCCCATTTCCCCATAGCATGTTTCTAGTTTTAAAGACAGGTGACCACTTAAAGCAAGTTGACAGTAAAGCAGAATGCACCTGAAACTAGGGGGATAAAGAATTAAGAACAAATAATCCAACTGCAGAGCAGTGTAGAACCTGATCTGGTATCTCTACACAAACAAAATAGTAACAAACAACACTCCCAACAAATATTTATATCCCTCTTTGAAATATACACATGGAAATCCACACACACAAAAGGTATACCAGTAAGTTTATATGCCTATTGAAAACCTCTGAAAATGGTATTCAGTCATATAAAACCTGAAACGACAATATATTATGTAGTCTTTTGTGCCATGCCCTTCAGAACATGTGTCAATAATTCTAGACTTTCTGAACAGTCAAACCTGTTTTAGTCAACCACTCAATGCAAGATGCATTGGAGTCTTTAAAACATTCAACCTTAGCAATGAGTACACTTGTCACTAACACACAGTGTACTTGTAAAAAGTACACTTGTCCTATGCAAACAGTGAAGAGCCTGATCAGAGGGCTCCTGCAGGAGCCCTCTGATCAGAGTCTGCACTATTTTCTTTTCTGTAATTTATTATTAAAATCAAAACCTAAAATACACAAGTGGACTAGATTTAATGGGAAATTGGAATTGTCCATAAAAAGTTTCACAGGTGAATAATTTAATATTGTTTGTTTTTATTACATTTGGTTAGCTGTGATTGGCTGTAATTTTTGTTTCATAACTCCATGAAAAAAATAAAATTCAGGCCACGCCTTGTCAGGACTACTTTCCCTTAGTCCAACTGCTCTTCACAAGCGCTGCATGAAGCAGGATGCCAAATGACGTCATTGACATCAACGTTACTACATAACAACGTCGCGTTTTGGCGGAAAATATATATCGCGGAGGGACTACAACCTATGGTTTAAATGCGTTAAAAAAGAACATTCGCGTCAGATTCTCTATTTAACTTCTTTCTTGAATTCAGAAGTGATATTAAATTATAAGGAATAATTCGGAATATTTATTGTATTCATGGAGGTATGAAAAAAAAACCTGGTCACACTTTTGTATGAAACCGCTTCAGTGTGACCAGGTTTTTTTTTCATACCTCCATGAATACAATAAATATTCGAATTATTCCTTAAATGAGTTAATACAAGATTTTGTAGCTTAATCTTTTTTCCTTTAACCTCTGAAACTTTCTGACACTAAAATAGGACACTTCCAGTTTCTAAATAATTCAAGTTCATTTTTAAAATTTAGAGTTGATTTTAATGGTATGCTGCCAAATGACAACTATATACCTCCCTTCAGGGGCATAAAAAGGGTAGACCCGAGCATCATGGCATAAACTGTTTGCATTAGACAAGTGTACTGTACACTGATACTCTGTTAGTAAATGGCATGTATACCTGTAGCTAGGTGCCAATGGGTTAGATACCAATTCACAGCTTAGGGAGATTTCTGCTTTACTTCCAGCCTGCTTTATGCAGTAACCTAGTGAGTCACCATGTTGGAAGACTGTTCTATAGCTAATTTATCAGGACAATTTAAGGTAGGGAGCATGTTAATGAATTTCTATGGAGGAAATATCTAAATGTGTCACTAGGCATTTCTCTAAAGGGAACAATTAATCACTAAGCTGCCACCTGTCTTAACTCTATACTCCATATGTACGCTATTTTACCTATTTAACTCTTTCAACGCTAAGTAACTCTTGTGAGTTATTATGTTCCCTTGTGGATCTTATTAGTTACCAAACCATGAACCAATCTACATGGAATTCTGGTAAATACTGCTCTGAATTAGCAAACAGTATAGAACTATAGGAGCCTTCTGATCCGGGTCTACACTGTATGCAAACGTAATAAGTATTTTAAACAGGTCCATGGTGTTGAAAGAGTTAACTTATTCCTCCATTGATCAAATAGTTACATTTTATACAGTAATGAATTTGCAACATAAGAAAAATGTCCTATATTCTAGCAGATGGTAGCTTAAAGAAGGCTGAAAGTAAAGCAGATCGTACCTTAATAGGCACATCCTACTTTACTTACATTTTTTTAAGTGATAAGCTGTCTTCAAAAACAAAGAAACAGGCTATGGAGTAAAGGGTTAAGAGTCTATGAATGTTTAACTGCATTTGGGCTGAACATAAGTTTTGAGAGTATCCAACCTTTGTTACTTTTAAAGAACTGAAATCAGATATCCATCCTTGCAACAGTGTAGACCAAAGGGTTCCTGGGGGAGCCATCAGATCAGAATCTGCACTGTTTGTCATATATCTGTATTTTCAATAAAAGGAAGTCCATCTATCAACATTATAAGGGTTTTGAAACTTTAAACTCAGAACAAGGTCAAAGTCCATGTTGTAAATCTTGCTGTAAAGAATCTTTACTTACCTCCATCTTGGCATTTTCTAAATTTAACCCTTTCTCTGCTTAATAGACAAGCCCACTTCAACAAAATGACCAGTATATATTGATTTTTAAGGCTAATATTAAGAAAATTTTGACGAAAAATAACAGGAAAACAAACAGTGCAGACCCTGTTCAGAGGGCTCCATAAGGAACCCTCTGAACAGGGTCTACACTGTTTGTAAAATGTGAATATATTGGTTCCCAGCTCAGAAATGGTTAATCTTCCTGAACTTCTCTCAAACTTGACACAATGACCTTACGAGTACACTTTGACAATAATGATGAATATATAGTAGGCTTCATCTTTGTTATTTAGTTAGTGTCAAAAAAGGTTTCCTTTTCGGGAAGCTAGACATTAACAGTGCAAATACTGAAAAAATGTCCTCTGCTCTAAATTTATTGTTAACTGGAAAATTTAATAAAGTGATTTCATCAATTTGCAAATAATAAAACTACAATAAGTTTATTAATCTAACCAGCAGACAGATTGTTACATATAGTGCAGATCAGGTGGGTTTGCGCTATAGGCATCAGGATCTATATACTGTTTGCAAACTTTTAATGCAAGCCAAGGCACTTATTTGCACTCAAGAGTTTCTAGGTTAGAAATCAGGTGTTAAATCAGGTGTTAAATCAGGTGTTTCTTGCTGCAGCCTCCCTGTGAGTATTTCAATGCAAAAGAGAAAGTCAGCAAAAATCATTTAAAACTGTTTCTACCTTATATCAAACAAAATAGAAAAGAAAATTGACTTAATCAATCAAACCTGTCCTCCATAGCCAAATCTACAAATTACCTATATTGAACTGTGTTGATATGAAAACAGAATACTGCTTTACTTTCATCTTGCTTAACCCATTACCCCATAGCCTATTTCTAGCTTTGAAAACAGGTGACCACTTAAAGCAGGTTGAAAGTAAAGCAGAATGTGCCTTAAGGCACATTCTGCTTTACTTTCAGCCTGCTTTAAGCTACCATCTGCTAAGATATAGAAAATATTTATTCTGGTTCATATTCTTGGCTGTATAAATTGGAACTATTTTCTTCAGTGGAGAAATAAATAGAGGCGTAAAAAGGCGTTTATAAGGGGTAATGGGTTAATGCTGCCACCTGTATTCAATAGCATCAATACATATTAATTTGTGGTGTTTACGAGATAATGGTAAATGGGTCAAGATAAGAGATAAGTTTACGTTTGTAGAGTCTTAGCTAGAACTAGAAAACACAAACTCACCGTGGGATCTATCTCAACGATGCATATTTCTTCCATAAGTCTTGTAGGGTATACATTTATGAGAAGCATCAGTAAAATTTCCTGTTTGAACAACTATTTCCAATTCTCAAAAGTCAACCTTCTTTAGAATTTAACCATCTTAAAGAATTCATTCACATTCTCTGGCTACAATGTTCACACCCGTTCTGACATTTAGACAACTGTTACTGCCATACTTCTGTCACATTTTACTGACATAGTAAAGTTTTAGTTCAAAGTTTATTGAATTTGTTCAGTTCTCCCTATAATTCTTGCAAGTTTCTTTACACTTTGAGCTCGTTTACTGTCAAATATCTAATTTTCGTCTTACTTTATGGTGATTTGATTTGAATTCCAGCTGTCACTTCAATTAAATGAAACTGAATTTTCTTTTGGTACAAGAAAGTCTTTCTTTAAAAAACAACAACAAAAAAAACCTCTTTTTTTTCAAATTGAACTTTGAAATTTAGCGGTTTACCTAGGTAATTGCTGTCTAATACTGAAGCTGGATCTTACTTAACCCTTTACCTCATAGCCTTTTTCTAGTTTTGAAAATAGGTAACTCCTTAAGCAGGTTGAAAGTAAAGCAGAATGTGCCTTAAGGTGCATTCTGCTTTAAATTATTTTCAGCCTGCTTTAATCTACCGTCTTTTAGAACAAATAAAGCATTTCTTATGATACATCATATTCATGACTGTATAAATAGGAACTATTTCCTTCAGCGGAGGAATAAACTGAATGCACTAAAAGGCATTTCTATTGGGGAAAGGGTTAACAGGTTTTAGACTTAATTGTGACTCAAGCCAGAAATGATGTCCAAGCCACCTGATGCTTGTCTGTTTAAAGTTAATGAAACAAAGATTAATTTTCAGTATAGAAAGAATATTAAATGAATGGTGAGTCTTTGAGTCAGGACTAACGTGAGGTTGAGGTGATTTTGTACAATATTACATGTATGTTCGAGTGTATAAACTGTATATACATGTATGTCTTTGTGTGCATAATTGTGTTTGTGGAAATAATGAGAATATAAAGTGATTTGGGGCAAAAAAGCTATTAAAACAAGATGTGTTTGTGAAATCCTATGCCCCACTGTGGTATCACCATGATCTCTAAATGACCTTGACCTTTATCTAACATAACCTAAGTTGTAGTGCGCTTAAGAGCATCCTGATTTGGAGTACACATGCCAAATATAAAATTTCTATTACATTTAGTTTTTAAGTTATGGCCAATGTTAAATTCAGCCTATTTGACCTCTAAATGACCTTGACTTTTTCTGGACTTGATCCAACTTGTACTTGACTCAAGGGCTTTTTGAGTTGAGTACACATGCCAAACATGAAATCTCCAACACGCATGACCAAGGATAAATTCAGCCTATTTGACTTCTAACGACCTTGACCTTTGAAAAACATGACCCCAGTTGTACTGAGATCAATGGCCTCTTCAGTTTAGTATGCATGCCAAATAGGAAATCTCTAGATTTAAAACACAGGTACAAACTTAGATAAAGATGACAGTAAAACAGAAAGCTCATAAAGGTGCTCTCTGTTTTACAGTCACCTTGGCAAGTTGCTTTAAGCAGTCACCTGTCATAACCACCTGATAATTTACACAATGTTGTGGTTCTTATAGAGAGGTTTTACTGGATATATAATATGACAATCTGTAGAGTTATAAACTATTGATCAGTCTCATCTGTATCATAGAATCATTTCACACGAAATAAAAAATCACCAAAAAACAGGAAAATCCTTCAAGCACCTGTTCATCGTTTTAGCCTTTAAAGAATTGCTCATAATTATCACAAATAATTTTCCCTTCCAGAACAGTCTTGCCACATTTCCAAATGCATGTTCAAGAAAAAACATTGAACCTTCTGTGGTCTATATGGACCAATTACCTTCCAAACAGTAGCTGACATAATAGCTAACTTAATTTGTTAATCAAACAGAATCAGAAATCAATTACAACAATGGCCATGTATCCAGGTAGGTATGTACAGTTACACATGTATTGACCTGCTACCGATACTCAATAAAGTTTAAAGGTCCGATTTTTTTTCTTCTTTCAACATACATACTGGCGTCTCTCAGTCGACGTCTGACAATCAATCTCCCCTAGTCATTGGGCTACATATTGAAACTATCGTTTAAGTCTCCCTTGGGAGACTATTTAAACTCCTAGATGTTGCAGCCAAAGTATGGGGCCCAGGAAATTTGAACATGCCCTGTCACTGCCTTCTCAGGGTACCAGTTTACACCTTGGTCAAGTGGAGACTTGGAGTTAATTTCTTGTGCCCTGAGAAATTCATGTTGAGCCAGTGGTAGGATTCGAACCCAGGATATTCCAATCCCACATAAGACACTTTACTATTGGACCAACGGGTCCCATAGATGCTCAATAGATACCCATTTTTACATCTTTAGTTTATTCCTTTACTGAGGAAAATAGTTCCAATTAACTCTTTGCATGCTGGGTAATTTTTTTGTCTGCAACAATTGTCGTCTGCTGATGTTCTAAAAACATAATTTTCATTTCAAAACACAGTCAGAGTTTAAAACAGTTTGGATATCTGAGCAGATGGTAGCTTAAAGCAGACTGAAAGTAAAACAGGTTGTACTTTAAGGCTTATTCTGCTTTAAGTCACCTGTCTTCACAAAACTAGAAAAAAGATATTGGGTAATGGGTTAAGGCTTATTCTGCTTTACTTCCAACCTGCTTTAAGCTACCAATCTGCTAGAATATTTTTATTCCAGTGTATGAAGAATTTAAAGGCAGGGCTGCCATTTCTCCGGATTTTTCCTAAATCTTCGGATTTTTTATACAGTACATGGTAGCTTAAAGCAGACTGAAAGTAAAGCAGAATGCGCCTATAGGCGCATTCTGCTTTAATTTCAACTTGCTTTAAGTAGCACATGTCTTAAAAACTAAAAACAGACTGTGGATAAAAGGTATAATTCGGAAGATCGCGCTTGAAAAATTGAAAATTTTGAAATCTTAGGATTTTTTTATCAATTTATGGAAGCCCTGATTAAAGGCATAAAAATTCATATTTATCGGAGTTATGGGTTAAAATTGCTCTTCCTTTCCAGTGAAAACACATTCATGTAACTGTATTTCCTTGATCCTCATATAAGAGGGAGTAAACTGAAGAAATCAAATATTTTCTCACTCAGTTTAGCACCAAATCCTATGGTGTAACTACTCATTAGAATCGTCTCGATGAGACGATTCTAATGAGTAGTAACACCATAGGGTTTAATGCAGAAATAAAGATTTTAGTTATTGACATACCGTACTCCTCTTATCTGGAGCCTTGCTGAGCAGTGAGCACCTACTAGGTTGTCAGTATGAATACTGTCTCATTTCTCAGACAATGGTTCATTAACTTTCTTGTCACTGCTGTCTTTCTCTCTTATAGAGTTAGTCCCATAATGCATATAGACAACAATTTGTTCTTCAGTTCTTTGACCCGTACCAAACTTTAAGCCTTTCTCTGCTTTAAAAAATTCAATGGCAAGAAAATCTAACTTTCACTTTTAATTAATGTTTTGACTCACTAAACATAAAGTCTGGGGTCAAATAGTTTGGAACAAGATCAAGTCTTCAAGATCAGATACTAATTTAATAGTAAACTACTTGGGGTCAGATCTAGATCCAAACAGTTTGCACATAAAAGTAAAGTTGTACATAGGCTGATATTTTAGCGATGAAATCATGATAACCTTTACAAACAGTTTGGTTCTTGATTAGAAGTTGCATAATGTGACGTCTCCTAAGAATCAAAGCTGTTTGAGACGCTGACCCTGTTTTAAGAAGAAATTTTGAAACAGCAGCAGAGGAAAGAAAACTTACCCAGCATGCAAGGGGTTAATTCAATTTAGTGTTGTAAGTCTTCACTGGTACAGAGAGAAGCTGTATTTCAAAACTTAACATGACTAACAGTCTTTGACAACACACAAACCTGCATTGAGAAATTATTCATTCAATAACCATGGCCATCTTTCAAGTCTGCAGCTTAACCCTTTCCTCCATAGTCAATCCTGCAAATCTCTTCTGTATTGTTGCTCAAAGCAAGATGATAGTAAGGCTCCTGATATAAGCTGCCAACTATATTGAGCACAATCAATGAATATTCATTTGAGGCACATTATTATACAGTGCTCCAGAGAAGAGGGTGTAAACTGAACAAATCCAACATTTTCTCACTCATTTCAGCACCAAATCCTATAGTGTCTTGAAGAGACAATTCTAATGAGTAGTAACACCATAGGGTTTAATGCAGAAATAAAGATCTTAGTTTTTTACATACTCCCCTTTTCTGATTCTGTATTTGTGTGAGGATACAAAGATGTTTCTATGGAGGAAAGGGATACTGCGGGTCAAATGTAATTTACTAAAGTAGACAGTTTCCAACGCAATATCCTTGTCTTCAACATGTTGGAGATCAACTTTGATGATGTCACTTTATTTATGCTTTTCGGTGGATTACCACGAAATAGCAGTGCATTATCACTTGGTAATCCACTGCAGTGGATTATCACCAATCGCTTTTATTATGAATTTTCCCCGTAGGGCTCCCCAAGAATCGTAGTCAATCGTGTCCTATCGTTAAATTCCGGCAGTCCGATTCATCGCGAACTACTCACCGGAAGAGCACGAATCCAAACTCGGGAGCAACGAAGTAATTCGGATGACGTTAAATCAATAAATAAGTGACGACATCGTACGGGAAACTGTTTCGAAAATGTGTTCGATATAAAGTTGGGGCTCAACACAGGGTAAATCATTTACTTTCGCTTTCTCAATTGTCGAACAATTTCGTTTAAAAAGTGGCATAAAAGCATAAATAAATAGAATAACTGTATTTTTTCAGTATAAGATCGAATTTAATCCATTTCGTGAACATCAGACTGTTATATTTTCACTCGTGGCTTCGCCACTCGTGAAAATATAACGTCTGATGTTCACTCAATGGATTAAATTTTTATCTTATACTGAAAAAATCAATTATCCTCTATCTAATGTCACTATTAAGAAAGGCATGATTACGTCATTTGGATTGCGTAAGAAGCCTTAAAATCGTTGGTTATGTGAGGGAGAAAAATTCTGTCACTTGTCAAATTTTGGAAGAAACTTAATAACATTTCAATTCTAGACTCGGTTGAGATCAGCTTGTCTCAAATATCGACTCACTACAGATCCTATATGTCAATGATGATACCAGACTTAAAACATGTGTCTGAATTTATATCTCTTTGCAGCTTAATCGGTTTATTTAAACCCATAAATACACCCTTTTGACACTTTTAATCATTTATTCCTACACTCAATAAAATAGCTCCCCCTCCTTTAGGCCCTAATACAGCCCTGAATACACACTATACCAAAAGAAATATTTCCCGTACCATTGCAGATTGTAGCTTATAGCCGACCTAAGGCTCATTCTGCTTTATTTTCAGCCTACTTAAAGCTACTATTGCTTGAATATAGAAAATACTTCTTATGATACATATTCATAACTGTATAAATTGGAACTCATTTCTTCAGTGGAGGAATAAACGAAGGCATAAAACTGTGTGTCTATGGAGTAATAGATTAACACTCCCTTCCACCACTTTTACCTACAGAAAAGCAGTACTTCACACTTGCTATTGCTTCTTCATCACCGTGAGACAAAAATGAGCTCATAGGTACCTATTCCACACCATTCTATCTACTAAATGTAAGATAGGTCGAACTTAAAAACAACACATAATAATAAGAATAACTTATCTCTTTCAACACTAAATAACTATTGTGGGTTATTATGTACCCTTGTGGATCGATTTAGTTTACAAAACATGAACCTGTCTACTTGGAATTCTGGGTAGTTTAATAAAATACTGGTCTAAAATTTAAATTAGCAAACAGTGGAGACCAAGATCAGGGGGCTCCTATAGGAGCCCTCTGATCTGGGTCTACACTGTTTGCAAATGTACAGTGAGTATATTTAAAACTAGGGATGTCAACGAATACCCGAATATCCGAATATTCGAATAGTTCACCGAATATTCGGATAGAAGATCACTATTCGGATCGAGTTGTTTTGGGGGGTTTTTAAAAATAAAAAATTAAAGAACAAAATTGTTTCGATACTGTTCCGCGTTCATTAATCATTGCCAGTAAAAGGCAGTTACATCGATATTTTCGCACCCCGTTAGCGTTAAAGTTTGTTTTTACAACAAGTGTCAATGGTAAGATAATTGCGTGACACCTAAAGCACATGTGATGGGCATCATTTACGGTTTACCCGTCTAGGCTTAAGAAAACAATACGCAATTAAATATCGCATTGTGTTTGTTTGCAACTTCAATTACGTCAGGGTATATTTAAATTACGGACCCCGATTATATAGAGAGTAAAGGGGGCACGGCTAATTGGCTATCATCCCACGCAATTTCAGTAGTACAATAAAGGGATAACAAAGTCGTATATTTCTTTGCTTTTAATAATCATTCAAAATGTCTTAAATCTTGATAAACTGGTCCATTCCTGTTACGTGAATTGCTGAAAAAGACAAATAGTGAAATTGCTCAGATCATGGCACCGTGACGCTTACTCGCAGGTAAACATGTACTCTGTAACTCAAAACAAAAATGGTTTCATTGCAAAATCAACGCCAAATACATGTAGATAATATCCAGGCATTTTCTGGGTTAGAAATAAATCAAAATTTAAATCGATTCTGTCTGCTTTGACTGAATATTTACACTATTATGCCGCGAGTGAAGCTTTACGGGATGTCATCAAAATTACCACTATACTATTCAAGCAACTTACCAACATACGATGATTTGTATGGTTTTCAACATCGAATATCCGAATACTATTCGGATAGACCTTTCGAATATTCGGATAGCGTTTTGGTATTCGTTGACATCCCTATTTAAAACAATTCTATGGTGTTGAAAGAGTTATAGAATACTGGTTCCAGGGAGTATTTCAAAACTAAAATCTTTATGCTTTCTCAAAACCCTATGGCATAACTTCTCATTAGAATTGTCTCGAAGATATATAAGGTTTAGTGCAGACATGAATACGAAAATGTTGCAAAACTTGAGTTCACTCCCTCTTATCTGTAGCCCTGGCCCTGAGGTTATAAAACTCAAAACGAACTCTGTGCTCAAAACTCAGAATTTTTCTCAGCTCATAACATTTCGGCAAACATTTTATTTCATATCTGGTATTTTCACACATAACTATACTGTAATAATGTATGCAAATGAGGTTACAAAAATAAAATAAAAAGCGTTTTGTAACACTAGAGCCTGTTATCGAAACTGAATTTTGAGCACAGAGTTCGTTTTAAGTTTTATAACCTCGGGCCTGATTGTCATGGTTGATAGTCATGATCATACAAAAACTATCATAGAGTACAGAGAACAATACAGTAGAGTAAACCATGGTTTCCTTTAACCCATTACCCCATAAATATGCCTTTATACGCCTTTTTACGACTTTAATTCATTCTTCCACTGCAGAAAATAGTTCCAATTTATAGTCATAAATAATTTTCATGTATCATAAGAAATATTTTCTTTATTCTATCAGATGGTTACTTAAAGCAAGCTGAAAGTAAAGCAGCAGAATGCGCCTTAGGGCGCATTCTGCTTTACTTTCAACCTGCTTTAAGTGGTCACCTATTTTCAAAAGTAGAAACAGGATATAGGGTACAGTACTGAACCTTATTAAATTAAATTGATAATCGCAAGCGAATTGCCATCAAATCGGGCGCTTCAAAAAACAAATCCTACATTTGAATATTTTATCGCAAATTTTCCGAAGCGGTTGTGACAAAAATGGAATTGAAATATTAACAAATGCATATTTGCGAGTATTTGTGAGATACACCATTCAATAAAACTTATCCGAGGGTTGAGTTACTTTTTTGAATTGCAAGCAAATTGCCATCGAATTGCAAGCGAATCGCAAAAATTGTTAATTTAATAAGGTTCAGTACTGAAATGGGTTAACACATCTCAGTCTACACTGTTTGGAATGTCCAACTCCTTTCTCACCATGCAGTTCAATTTGGAAGAATATACAGTAAAACTCCTCTGTTATGACCAGTGATAGTAAGATTAAATTACAGTATTTTAATGACAAGTGACAGCTTCAAGAAAGATAAAGTAAAGCAGTAAGTTCCTATAGGAACTTTCTGCTTTTCTTTCATCTTGGCTTAAGCATTTTCCTGCCTTAAACACTGAAAATAAACATATTTATCATTTAGTGTCATTATAGAGGGGTTCTATTGTACTAAATTTAGAAAGATACAAAGGCTATATGCACAAAGAAGTTCAAGCAAGAAAAGCAGGTACAGTACTCTGCTTACTACAATTCAGTTACTAGTATGTCAAATATAAACAAGTAATGGCTTGAAATGTGTAGATATGTAATACAACTACTTTGAATGTTGTTAACCCTTTCCCACATAGCATATCTCTAGTATTGAATATAGGTGTCCACTTAAAGCAGGTTGAAAGTAAAGCAGAATGCGCTTTAAGCGCATTCTGCTTTACTTTCAGCCTGCTTTAAGCTATCATCTGCTAGAATATAGAAAATATATTGTATTATACATATTTATGAATGTATAAATTGGAACTATTTTCTTCAGGGCAAGAATAAACTGAATGCGCTAAAAGGCGCTTCTATGGGGGAAAGGGTTAACTTAAATGAAAAACAAAAATTAATGAATGGTGATAGACTGAAGTGGTTTCTTTGCTCAATGCATTTTACTTGTATGCATTCCATTCAAATATTGAAATATGAAAAACAGAGTTAAGAACATACAATACACATGTTTTCATAAGTTCTCTTTTCTTTAAACCTTATAGTGCTGTAAATGGATATATAAATCCTTTGCAAACAGTGTAGACCCAGTTCAAAGGGCTCTTCTGATCAGGGCCTACACTGTTTGTCATACATGCAAATATTTTTTAGATAACCCCAATAGACAGTTAAAGAAAACAGATCATACATCGGAAAGCGGATGAGTCCGATTGAAAATTCTACATTGAAACAGTTAGTAGAGCAAATGTTTACTAAATGGACTATAAATTCATTACAAACAATAAGTGTGATTCAAAAATGCTTATAGATCAACTATAATACATATTTTCTCCACAAAAAGACAAAACAAATATTAAACTAGTGCTAATACTGAAAATCAAATGAGAAATAAATATTATGTTTGACTCTTTGCATGCTAGTGTGCTAGTGGCGGATATGTCCCACAGTGATTACCTTTACAAACAATTTGGATCCAGATGAGACGCCGAGTAACAGCAGCGTCTCATCAGGATTCAAACTGTTTGACACTCTGGCGCTGTTTCAAAAAGAAATTTAGAAAATGCTATTTTTGGATCATCAGCAGATGACAATTGTTGCAGACGAAAGAATTACCCAGCATGCAAAGAGTTAATGATGAGCTAGTGTTTACAAAGAAAGACCCATAAAACATCAATTACCTTCAAACATGTGTATGACAACCATTCAACAGAAGTTATGTACGAAAATGATATTATCCGATTTTTCTGACATGGCCGAGTTATTTTTAGAAACAGAATAGTTCATAATGGTAAATAGGTAAGCAAGGTAACATCGGATATATATTCGTACACTTTCCTACTAGAGATAAGCATCTGTCATGTGCAGCATGAGACAGATGCGATAATTTTACTGATATATGCTATTCTTTCCCAATAAACGCATTTACGCTAAAACTAGTATTTCCATTGCAAATACGTTGGAGCCAGATCAGACGCCGGGTAACTCAGCTTCTGATCAGGCTCCAACCTGTTTGCCACTCAGATGAAAAAGATAGAAAGTTCTCCGTATCCCTTGCTGGTTGTACGGAAATCAACCAGTATGATGGTCATCCAATTGAAAGTTTTAGAATGTTCCAATCTAAAATTAACTCGACCAAGGCAGAAGAAAACACTAATACCATAGGCAGAAATACTGAACACAATAAAGTAGAGACAACCTCTCTATTACAACAACTAAATTGTGTTGGATATTAGGAATTTAAGACAGGTGACAAAAGGAGCTTTCTGTTTTACTGTCACCTTGCTTTAAGCTGTCACCTGTCTTTTATACAATCCATTAGCCTTCTTTTTAGTGGTCATAAAAGAGAGGTTTTTACTGTATCTCCCATTTGAACTTTCTGCATTAAGTTTGTCAGAATGCATTAATCTTTTCTCCTCACAGCGTGTTTCAGAGTTTAAGACATGAGCCTGGAAAAAGCAGACTGAAAGTAAAGCAGATATCACTTTAAAAGTTTAGCCTGCTTTAAGATGCCAAATGTCAAAATGTAACAGACTATGAATTTAGCTTTTTAATTTTGCAGTCCTTTGGAATACTCTGTTCATTGTAATGAATTGTCCAAAACTCTTTTAAAGGGTTGGAGTCATTCCACCACTGAAGAAAATAGTTCCATTTGATATACGTGTACCTGTAGTTATAAATATACAATATAATAAAATATGTTCTTTACCCTAGTATATGGTAGCTTAAAGCAGTAAAGCAGAAATTGTCTTTAGGAACATTTTTCTCTACTTTCAACCTGCTCTTACTGGTCACCTAACTTCAAAACTAGAAACAGGCTGTGAAGTAAAACAATTAAACCAATTCTTTGTATAGAAATGTACATGGATTTTTTCAATGAATACATGTAGTTCTTCAGCACAGGTTTGACCCAATAGTAGAGATAGACTGATTACAACAAAGTCACCACAGTTACTACCATGTATACTACCATGAGCAACACAAGACTTGCTACAGATACAATTCAGTGCCTTCTACAAATCAAGCACACCAACCATTTACACCTCTAGACTTTCACAAATGAAGAATGACCTGCTATAGTATCAGCATGCTCTGTACTTACTTAAATACCAAACACGCTCAAATAATAACCCTTGGCTCCTCAGTCCATGATGAGTTACCATTCTGTGAAGAGTGCAACTTTTATATAAATACAAAATAATTGATGATACACAGAGATCCAGATAAAGTGAGAATTTCAAAGAGTTTTATTCTGAGTACTGTCTCAGCCAAGCCCTATGATGTGACTATTTCAGGGTTCCAGATAAGAGGGGGTAAACTGAACAAATCCATAATGTTCTCACTTATTTCAGCATCAAATCCTATGGTGTAACTACTCATTAGAATGGTCTCAAAGAGACCATTCTAATGAGTAGTGACACCATAGGGTTTAATTCAAAAAATAAAGATTTTAGTTTTTGAAATACTTCCCTTATCTGCAGCCTTATCTATTAGAATTGTCTCTATGATTCTAATGAGTATCACCACTTAGGTCTTTGCAGAGACATTTATAAAGAAAACATTGGAAATGTCTCTTAGACACTATAAAGCACAAAATGTTGTAATTGATAAGTTTAACTGGTGCCCTGGTACAATATCATGCAAACTGTATCATTCAAACTCTTTGAAATAATTTTTAATACATGTATAATCATAACACAACTTAACATTGCACGACAAACTTGTTAAAAAAATGGGGATGGGGAAAGCAGGAAAGGGGGTATTTTTAACATGAAACCAGTTTCAATTGTAACTTTCAGCCTGTATCTACATTTGACAACAGGAACAATGTTTAAGGTAATTGCAGGGTTTGACAACCATGGTCCTTTCTGGTCTTTGACCTTTAATACTTAAAATGGTCCTACAGAACATAAACCAATTAGCATCAATTTAAATGGCAGAAGGATGCCATAATGTATGGGATGTCACAGATTAAATAGTCGATATTTCTTAACTCTTTCCTCCCTGAAACTTTAAATGGACAATTCCAGTTTCTATTTTAGTCTAGTCCATTTCTGACTTTTAAGGGTTGTTTTTGTCAATGTTTGGCATTATGACAAACAGTGAAGGCCCTGATCAGAGGGCTCCTTTCGGAGCCCTCTGATCTGGGTCTTCACTGTTTGCACAGGACAAGTGTTCTATTCACATGTACACTGTTTGAAAAGGACGCCTATATGCGGGACTAGGGTTCAAAGGGTTAACATGTTTCACCAGCTGAATTTTATATTGGAAATAAAAGCATGGGTTTTTGGCTTACAGTTACGGGAAAAGAGATATAGATTTTTACGCAAAATAGTTCAATTTTCTGGTGGTCAAAAGGACCAGACAGACAGAAATTCAAATTGTCCAGGAGGAAAAACTGTTGACCATAGGACTTGAATAAGTGTCAAATCCTGAATTGAAAACATTTTATTTTTAAAAGCAAATGTAAGAAAAAATACATATACACACCATTTAATGCTCCAGTGATGCTGTGATAGGCATCATATAAACTGCAGTGAGTCTAAAGACTTAACCCATTACCCCATAAATATGCCTTTTAACGCCTTTAATTTATTCCTCTAATGATGAAAATAGTTCCAATTTTTACTGTTACAAATAAAAATCGTAAGAAATATTTTTTATATTCTAGCTGATGATAGCCTAAAGCAGACTGAAAGTAAAGCAGAATGTGCCTTAAGGCGCATTCTGCTTTACTTTCAACCTGCTTTAAGTGGTCACATATCTTCATAACTAGAAATAGGCTATGGGGCAATGGGTTAAATCAAAACTGGCTCCAGTGGAAATTCAAAGATAAGAGGCCAACGATTGTTTTACCTATTGCATTCAACATGATTGCTAAACATTACAAATAACACCCACTCAAAATAAGGTATAGAAAGGGACTACATGTATATATTGTAAAGAAAGGTACAATGTACAAAGAAACCAATAAAAACGATGTTTGTTACTGAAATTCTGATGCCAAATACCAAAAAGGCATTGACATAATCTAAAATTTGTATGAAACCTTGCTCTGTATGCATGAATGGATGGTGTTTTTTGGCCCCTCAACAAAAATGGTCATTTAGAGCCGTTATATACATGACTCACTGTTTATGCTTAACAGTTTTCTGGAAAAAATCCGGCAAGCCAAATTTTGATGGACAAACGGACAGGGACAGGGCAATGCAAGCCAATATATGACCACCTTTAGAGTAGGCTACTTTAGAGGCGGGCGTATAAAAACATAGGATTAGTTAAAGACACAATTTCATATATGTAGAAAAAGTTAGTCTTACATACTGTCTTCATGAATTGACATGTCATTAAACTACAAGTTACATTTCCAAAGTTTGACAAATGCGAAATTTCAATACAGTGCTCCCTCTCTACAATGAAACCAAATGGGAGACACAGATTGTGTGTGTACTGTTGTTTGGAGGGAGTCGTTTTAGGGAAAGAAAGTTAAGACTTTGCTTACATTTGCAAACAGCTTGAATCCAGATCAGAGGCAGCGTAATAAGGCATCTGATCTGGATTCAAACAGTTTTGTCACTTATCATTATATTTATCTATGATATATGTAACTTTGAGAAAAAACAGCAATCAACAATTTTAAGCAGACGATATTGCAGCAGTAAAAGCGTTTGACTAATTGTCCTATTTAGGGTACTGCGACAAGGGTCATTGTAAGGAGGAAGTCGCTGTAAGGAGGGAGTCGCTGCTGGAAGGGCCGTAGTAGGTTGAGAACAGTGTAGAACCCCAAATTCTATTAACAACAGGTATTGCGCAATACTTGAGACCATATTATTAAAGGCCAACATTAAGGTATCTCCTTTAAGTTCACACTAATGATTCAAATGAAATTTCACAGCAACATTTGTTTAAAACAAAACATGAGATATTTACTCATTCCCTTCACATATACCTATCTAATGCATGCAAATGCACATATGTATGCATGTGCATTCTTCTTGAATGTCCCTTGAACCAAAATACTATCAAACTGCCTTATATGGAATTGACAGTTATGGTGCTGACAGGGTAAACGAAGGGAATGTATCAGGCAGTGGGTATTTCAATTCGTGCAAATAGTAATTACTGGGCAATCTTTTTTCAAGTTTTAGTTCAAGAATCACGACATATCATTTCGTAAACAAATGCCCCACCCACCGATGGGTAGAGAAAGAAAATGGATTTTTACTGTGTGCGCAATTAAAACCGAAGTATGTTTGTTGTCGTTGGATACAGGATAAAATGACTTACCTTTTCGTTGTTTTTTGACGGTCCGTTCTTAGATATGTGAGATTTGGGATGAACTTCTGTGAAGGAAGTGTCCTCTGTCGAACTTGTCGCTTTCGGAGTCGCCATTTGAGATTGCTTTCACTTTCTATTTGCGGATATCCTCGATTCTCACTAGTCGGAAGCTTATCATGAGTTCGGAAGGATCACAAAAACGCTTGATATGGCGCGTGCAATCAACCTACGTCATCGCAACTATCGCATCCGGTTTTGGCAGATACACACGAAAATCCACACGGCCGAAAAATGAGGAAAAAACAGGTAAATACTATGAAACTTGAAAGAAAAAGATTATTTATTTGAAAAAAATACAAAAATTGATCACGTGATACCCTTTTCCTACCTAAATTTCCCAGAAATATCCCTTTTTCATAGCTGTAAATAGTTTGACAGACGCCGCAAAAGCGTTCAACCAAACTTTTTGACACTTGTCACGTGACTAAACAAAAGCCGCGCGCCGTTTGTTGTCAAAGTATACTGCTCGAAAAAGGCTACTTGACAATGTTTTGGATCCGGATATTTTACAAAAGTGTGATTTTTCAGCAAACAAGCACATTGATTAGTGTTTGATTATTTTAGAAAATTCATAGATCTCTAAATGATAAAAAAATAATAATTCAAAGAGATATAAAAAAAATGTCCAAAATAAAACAGTAGAATCTATAAGAATGACATAGACAGAAAACTTATAATCTCTATAGTTAAATCAAAGAAATTATAAAATAGACTAAAAAACTTTTTTTTCTCTTGTCAGGTCCACCCTGTAAAGAGATTGAAAAGAAGATATCATAGGCCTGACTACCAACCAGAAACAATGCTAAAGGCATACCATGAAGTCAAAAAGACAGGCCGTCCAGTTAAAACCACTGCCAGGAAATATGGTATTCCATTCCAGACACTGTGGGACAGGGTTAGAGGCAATGTAAATGCAGAAAACTGTTCACTAGGCCCAAACACATTGCTTTCATTGGAAGAGGAGCAAACTCTCGTGGAACACGTGTTGACCCTTTCTGAACTTGGCTATGGATACACCAACGTACAACTTCAACATCTTGGTGGTGAACTTTGTTTTAAATTGGGTTACAAGAAAACACAAAAGGCATTAAGCAATAACTGGCTCTATGGATTTCTTAAACGCTGGAGTCATAAACTAGCTTCACTTAATCCTAGAAGTCTTGACAGCTCTAGAGCAAAGTGTGCCACGCCTGAACAAATCGCATCATACTATGACAATCTAAATAACATTATGGAAAAATATGATCTGAAAGATAAACCCCAGCATATTTTCAATTTGGACGAGACTGGGTTGCAGCCATATCACAAACCCCCCAATGTAATTGCAGCACCAAGCAGCAAACCACAGTCCATTGTATCTCCAAAATCAACTACTGTCACATTAATTGGCTGTGCAAATGCCATCGGAAATAGCGTGCCTCCATACTTTATTTTCAAAGGGAAGCGGTGGAATCCAGATCTTATTAAAGGGGCAAGTGCTGGTACAAGAGGATGTTTGTCTGATAGTGGATGGTCCAATTCCACCATTTTCCAGAAATACCTTGAGGAGCACTTCCTACCATACGTCCGCTTGTCAACAGATACCTCTCAGCCGTTACTTCTCCTATATGATGGTCATACATCTCATGTTTCGACATCATTGATTCAATGGGCAAAAAACAAAAACCTAGTTCTATTTGTATTGCCGCCCCACACCAGCCACCTTCTGCAGCCACTAGATGTGGGCATTTATGGACCGTTCAAATCATACTACAATTCAGAGTGTAGTTTATTCATGAAGAGGAACATTGGCGAAGTTGTGACTAAATACAACATGTGTAAAATAGCTTGCAATGCGTACCTTAAATCCATGACTCCATTAAATATCCAATCAGCCTTTAGAAAAACGGGTATTTTTCCTTTTTGTTCACAAAGTATTTCTGCAGAAAGGCTTTACCCCGCCGAAGCATTCAGGGAAGAGCAGCCAGTTAAAAAAGTTACAGCCATGAAGATGGGTATTGAAGAAATTAATAAGTTCCTAATAGAAAAGGCAGAAAAGAAAACCAAGTGTACCCAAGAAGAAGAATGTAAAAGTCCATCTAAGTCAAGGCCACGTGCTGGCGGTTTACCCATTACAGAGAGTCCCTTCCACAAGTCGCTGATTCTATATGAACAAGAACGAGTATCTAAATCAAATGATAAGAAAACAAAAGTTAAGCAACCTAAGAAGTATTTAAGCTCCCCGAAGCCTTCAACCAGTGGGCTGCAGGTCAATGTTAACTGTAGTCCAGTTTGTGACTATTTGGATGAAGACTCTACATTAGAAGTATGCTGTGTGTGCAAATTACACTCACCCATAGCTGTGAAAGAATGCCCATATCCGGTATTTTTTAAGTGGGTGAAGTGTGACAAACCTGGTTGTACGCATTGGGCTCATGTAAAATTATGCACCAAAGAGTCTGTTTTCAGACGTCACAGTACCTTCCTGTGCCCTCACTGTACTGCATAAAATGTACCAGTACACCTCTTAAATTTGCAAAAATGTTTTTAATAAATAACATGTTGGACTTTAGCTATGTTGAGCTGCTTTTTATTATACCAACTGGCAATAAATTTTTTCAAATACTTAGGAAATTCAAAGTATTTTAGAAATTTTTTGTCAATTGGTGTGTTCTGCAAAATAAAATTTGAATTATATGGCTGATAATCCTACCTTATTTTTTTCATGTCCCTTGATAAAATGACTTCGATTAACACCTTTTTCAAAATAAACCTTAATGTTTATTATGTGTCGCAAGTGTCTGTGACCTAACCTTTTATATGCAGTATAGATTTGACCCGATTGTGTACAAGCGCCTTTGTAACCCGGATGACGACGCAGACTTCCGGCCTAATAAGAATACGCGACGCTGCGTTTACAGTCGAAGGTCAGTTTAAATAACGGGTATTTGTTTAAAAATTGAAGTTGTTTGATTACTTTAAGTGTAATTTTCAGTAAGAAAACTATTTTTTCTCCATCTTCATTCAATGTATCTCCCAGTTACTATTTAAATTGTTTATCTTTAAATCCCTTTTCGCTAAGGGTTCCGGACTCCCGAGTGAAGAGGATAAATCTAGAGAGTTACCGAAACTGGCCAAAGATGCTCCTTTCCGTTCGAATGAATTGATTCTACCGAAAAGGAAATTCCGACAGATTTTCTGAAACGATATTTAATAATTCTCACCAGATGTGATGAGGATGATTATTATTATTACTATTAGATATCTATAATAATATAATTATTATCATCAAATAAAATTGTGTTGCTTATAAAGAAGATGATGATGCTTGATGATGATGATGATGATGTTGGTGATGATGGTGGTGGATGATGGTGGTAATAATAATAGATCTCTAATAAAATTTTCATCTTAATGATAATCATTAGCTAGTTATTGTTTTAATTATGATCTATATCAAATAATAATTATGCTGATGATGGTGGTGGTAGTGGTAGCGTGCGTAAAACCGTTACTGCTGCTGATGACGATGTTGATCCTGAGGCTAAGGATACCGCTGGTGATGATCATCATTATGAGAATGAGTATTATTATCATTGTTATTATCATTTTTATTTTTAATATTAGATTCTACTGCGTATTATTAATGTCACGAATGAATAACACATTGGATGATTCTGTTATTCATTCGTGTTATTATTATTATTATCATTATTAGGCCTATTATTTATAGTAGACTCTAGTAGTAGTAGTAGCCAGAATTACACAGGTACTTGACACATACTTTATTATCTATGAACCCCCCCCCCCCCCCCCCCCCCCCCCCCCCCCCCCCCCCACCTTAAAAAAAAATTATTTTTTTTACTATACTTCTATTATAAATACTACCTTGTATCTATAATATACTCAACAAAATAATTAAAGGGGCAAAGGTATAAGTTCATATATCTTTTTCAAAAATGCAAACATTTTCAAGTTAAAAGAGTTAATGCGTGTTTAGATGCTTTAGAATAAAAAAAATAAGAAACATACGTCACTATGTGCAAAAATGGTCATGGTTGAATGAATTGAAGCGGACAAGTATCAAAAACACGGATTTTAACGTCCACTGGATTTTTGCACGATGTGTCTGCCTATTCTTCAACGGTTAGTTTTAAAGCTGTTTTCATTATATCGAGTGCATATTTGTATCTTAAGCAAAAATAGATTGCATATTGGTACAAAATTTGAAACATATGCCCCTAAAGACGTCATTTGTCGTTTTTCCAACGTCATGTTGCGACGGAGTTTAACGTTAGCAAGGGTGTCGTCGACAGGTTGTGGTAGTTGTACCTGGACACTGGGATGGTTAATTGGAGATCAGGTCAAGGTCGTTTGCAGGTCATATTTGAAGTTAAGGACCGATATTGTCACTTATGGCATGACGTCAACGGCTCAATTCCCTCGTTACGCTTAATAGTGTTTATAAACAGACGTGTGGTTACAGGATTTTTGTTCAGATCGTCGGGAATAGACTTCAAGCTGCAAACATATGGGCTAGAAGACATGTCGTGTGACCGGCCTTGACCCCACACCACTAAAAACGTCATCTAGCGTTTTGCCAGAAATCATGTCATTTGAACGTTTACGTTTTCGCAACGTATTGTGGACTAGTGCGTCAAATTTCATTTTGGATTTATATGACGACTGCAGACGAATGTAAAGACAGCGAAACGAATGTGTCTTCGACTGTTATGTGGCAGAGCATGACGGACTCAGAAAGGGGTCAGGGCTCCTATGGGTGGGCATATCCTACAACGGTTGCACGGACCTTTAAGTCATTAGGAACTGAACTCTGACTAGTTTGTGGTACAGGGACGAGACCCTAGACGCTATTGCACGCGCTGAATCTGGAGCTTTGGGTTCAGGCTTCATCCCGACAGAAAACAAAGCTCGTCCGTACCGAGCACGTATGGTAGACCAGTACTTGGAACACGAGGACATAGGGCAGATGGACTGACCAGCAAGGTCAACACACTTCGGTCACATTGAGGATGCTTAGGACATGCGGCAACGCCGGATATCCGGTCGAGATCGTCACCTTAGAGGCTAACAGACATGCTTATTGAAGAATGTCACAGAATGTCCATTGCATACACCCTTAAGCTAATTCTCCGATTTCCATGTAAATGCAAGGAAGTGATTAATGCACGTGGTGAACACATTTGATACTAGCTGTAATTTAAGAGAAGAACCTAAAAGGTGGGGCTCTTGGTCAAGTTGTTTGTTACCCCACCCACCTAGTCTGGCACACGGTAACTTTAGGGTGGTTGTGTTTGAAGGGGAACTGCGATATATATTTCTACTTTTCGAAATACAGTTATACTCTACAACGAAGTTAACATGTCATTTTACATGAAACTGTTAAAAAAAATATTGTATGAACTTATTTTTATATATTGGGCCTACCCAATATATTTGCCCCTTTAATTGTTTTGTTGAGATTTTTTTTAAGGGGGGGGGGGGGGGGGAGGGGGTTCATAGATAATAAAGTATGTGTCAAGTACCTGTGCAGAATTAGTATTGTTGTCGTTGTTGTTGTTGGATCTATTTTTTATTATTATCACTATATTTATAATCATCATCATATAGATCTATAACAGTCATCAAATTATAATAGCCTTAATTGTGATGGTGATCATGGTGACTGATGATAATGCTGAGACTGATGATGATGATAAATAAAGTTGTGTTTGTACATGTTGTTGGTGATGATGGTGCTGCAGCTGCTGCTCCTAGCCCCTGCTGCTGCTGCTGCTGGTGATGATGCTGATAATGATGATGCTGATGATAAATAATGTTGTGTTTGCACATGTATGTTGTCGTTGCTGGAATTCGGATCCGAATCAAAACTATCATGACGTCATCAATTTCAGACAATTGTCGTCTGCTTTTAGAGTTTCAAATTTAGTTTCAGTTTGGGTATACTGACGCAAAAAATATCGTAATTAGCGTCAATTAGTTTTGATCCTGATAGGCGCCGTGTTACGCGTTACCATTAGTAGATCTTCTCGGGGAGTTAATTAAGATGCTAGTTTATTGTCGACAGTAGTTTATATCACCAGAATGACAAACAGTTTAGATCAAGATGAGACGCCGAGTTACTCGGTGGCACAAATACTTTTACGTGGTTTGGGTAAATATTACAGATACACCGAGAAAATCGGCGCCTGACCTTGATCCAAACTGCTTGATATTCTGATCGGTGTGCTTCAGTCAAAAAGGTTAATACCTATTATACGCAGATACCCCCCGCAAAGCTATTCAAAAAGTGTCCTCTTACGTCTGATACCGGACACTTTTTTCTGTTACCGGACAGTTTTACTTTCTGTTACCGGATACTTTTTACGGACGTGGTGCACGTGGTGAGCATGCGGTCACCGGTTTAGCTCTTGCACTGCCCGGGAATTGACGAGGTAACCCTTGTTATACGCAGATACCCCCCGCAAAGCTATTCAAAAAGTGTCCTCTTACGTCTGATACCGGACACTTTTTTCTGTTACCGGACAGTTTTACTTTCTGTTACCGGATACTTTTTACGGGCGTGGTGCACGTGGTGAGCATGCGGTCACCGGTTTAGCTCTTGCACTGCCCGGGAATTGACGAGGTAACCCTTGTTATGCTACAGTGGAGAAAACGTAATTCTTTCCCGTTTAAACGCAATCGAAACGCAAACGCAAAACACAAAATGTAGATTTCTAGAAAATAATAACTTTTTTTTTTACATTTTTCATCATCTTTTTTCATCTGAGTGGCACACAATTTGGATCCTGATCAGACGCCGGGTTACCCGGCGTCTGATCTGGTTCCAAAATGTTTGCAATGGAAAATATAGTTTAAGCGTCAAACGCGTTTATTGGGGAAGAATAACGTTTTTCCACTGTGAGTACCGCTTGTCTAACATTTGGAAACAGTTTAGATCCATAGAAGACCCCATGTAACGCGGAATGTGATCTGGATCCAAATGTTTGGCACTGATTTTCATTTTTGATTCAATTTGGAAAGCATAAGAAAGATTTTGAGATTCTCCGCAGACGATAAGTTTGATGCAGACGGCAATTCAGCACGATAAGGGATAACGAACTTTTGCAAATAGTTTGGATCAATATCAAACACACAGTAACTCAGCGTTTGAACAGGATCCAAACTGATAGACACTTGATTCGTGCAATCAAATCCCGAAACTTTGCGTTGGAAAATAAGTGCATTTCAATTTCAAAGCAGACGACAATATGACAGTGCAAGAGTAAACAACGCTATTTAATAGTGTGCCTGTTCAGGAGAAAAATATCTGGTCCTTGGTTTGGTTATAAGGAGCGGAAAAGGAATTATATCGGGCTAAAATGATAAAATATTTATTGACCTTAAAACTAAATGCTTAAAAAAAGATGTCATCTAAATTGTTAAATACAGCGCTTACCTTATACTAGCTGAATACTCATTCTGAGCGCAGATAAATAAATACGTAGTAGTATATTTTACGGCATGACCCAGCACACAGGCTGCACGGAATGTTCGTGCAAAGTATAAAAAGGACCAATGAAAATAATAGTTGGTTTACGTGAATTTTAATAGTTTAGAAATAGATATATTAATTTGCTATATTACATTGACCGCAATCATTATTGACTAGGTGTAAGATATTTATTAAAATCTACGTATAAGTCAGATACACGACGGGTTTCGCCTTAAAAGTGTAGGGTATGAATCGTAATAAGACTGTTTCGCTCGGACGAACAACAAATATGTCCTCGGCTTCGCCTCGGACAATTTGTTGCCGTCCTTGCAAAACAGTCTTATTACGATTCAATACCCTACACTTGTAAGGCGAAACCCGTCGTGTATCTATTACATGTTGAGAATAAAACAAACGACGACATTTTGCAGACGACTGTATGTCAAGGACGGGATTAAATTCCTATCAACGCAATACCATATAAACCCTTTCCCCGCCCAAGTCGCAGCAAGTCGAACTTGCAAAAATGTTTGAATCCAGATCAGACGCCGCGTAACGCGGCGTAATAGCAGACGACCATTTCAATAGCAGACGACCATTTCAATAGCAGACAACCATTTCATAGTAGACATCCATTTTAATAGCAGACAGCCATTTCAATAGCAGCCAACCATTTCAATAGCCGACAGCCATTTCAATAGCAGACGACCATTTTTCTAGCAGACGACCATTTTAATAGCAGACAACCAGTTTAATAGCCGACAGCCATTTCAATAGCAGACAACCATTTCAATAGCAGACAACCAGTTTAATAGCAGACGACCATTTCAATAGCAGACAACCATTTCAATAGCAGACGGCCATTTTAATAGTAGACGACCATTTTAATAGCAGACAACCATTTTAATAGCAGAAAACCATTTTCCGATTAATGTTAAACGATAACTTTAGAGGTGAAAGGTTATCAGAAATATTTTGATAAATTATGTTCAGCGCCATATATTGAACTGCTTCACTGACCTGCACCGAGTACAATAGTTCTTTGCAAACCGTTCGGATCCTGATCAGACGCCGCGAAACGTGACGTCTTATAAAGATCCAAACAGTTTGACATTCTGAAGTCAAAACATCTAAAATTTCAATTTGAAAAATAATTAGTATTTTATTGGCAAAATCGGCATCTTAAATGCCTTTGGCCATACTTTGGCCAATAATAGCAGACGACAATTATTGTTTACAACTGATGACGTCATGACAGTTAAGTGGGTTTAAACTTCATAATTAAAGTTAACCTTGTCAATAAAGACTTGGCATACATACAATCGGTTCAATGACATTTTTATTTATCTTTAACTCATTCACTCCTGAAACTTTTAATGGACAATTCCAATTTCAAAATAAGTCCAGTCCACTTTGAAAATACATGGCAGACAATAGTATATATCTTCTTTTTTCGGCGGAGCTGTCTGGTTTCTATTTAGCCACACTTTCTGTTTGGCCACACATTTCAACCAATTATATTTGATCAGAAATTTAGACTTGAGAGCACCTGTTGAAACTGAATAGTCTGATTGGATAGTAGCCAGGGCTCCAGATAAGGGAATTATTTCAAAACTTAAAATCTTTATTTGTGCATTAAACCCTGTGGTGTCACTAAACATTTGAATTGTCTCTTTGAGACAATCAAAATGAGTGGTAACACCATAGGGTTTGGTGCTGAAATGAGTGAATAAATGTGATTTGTTTAGTTTACTCCCTCTTATCTGGAGCCCTGTAGGCTGGTCTATGTCCAATTACAGTTTTCCCAGATATGGCTGTGAGTGTAAAATTTAGAGACACAGACCAGACTGTTTACTACACTGGGGGCTGATGCAATTTAAGATGACATCTGAAATACAGAGGAAGCTAGGTGTTTTGTAATTGTTTACTACCAATTTGTTTTAATTGTTAACTATTTGTACACATTTACCATACATTAAAAGCAATATTAAATATAAATGGCCTCAAGTGAGTTAAACACAATTGTGTGGTTTCATCATTATTTACAAGAGTGAAGTAGAGCAGACTGTTGAATCTGTACATTTTGTGTATGCTATAGTTTGTTTCAAGAAACTCTATGAATGAAAAGTTTGATATATAGAACAATAGATTAATGTGAGGATCTCCTACCAGTAGCTAGGATATGAGTTAAATTATTGTTTTGTTTTGCATTTCTGTACATGATAGTTTTGCATTTTAAATAAAAGTTACTGTTTCAATTGTATACTTTTATTTTTTGCTTTTCAATCCAAGATATTACAATTCTTTTGAAAACCTCAATTTCATTCAATTTTGCACACCCATCTATATAGCCTTAGTTCAACCACTCATTCCGCCGAATATCTTTTTTAAAGATATTTCTTGTTTTATTAGTCACAGTTTACAACAGAGTGTAACAGCATGTGATCAAAATACAATATATTCAATATGGCAGTGGTAACATGGTTATTGAAAATGCACTGAAAGTATTGAAGCAGACGAATTTATAGAGGCAATGGGTAAAAACCTTACAACTCATTTGGCAATTAAAGGGCTGTGATCTCGGAGTTTCTTCAAAGATTGGCTGCTTGACAAAAGCTTGTCTGCACTGAATTGGTGTTAGCTACAGTGGAGAATCTGTTATTCTTTCCCAATAAACGCGTTTACGCTAAAACTATTATTTGCAGTGCAAACAGTTTGGAGCCAGATCAGACGCCGGGTAACCCGGCGTCTGATCAGGCTCCAAACTGTTTGCCACCAACATAAACAAGAATTATCAGAATTGTCCAAAAGTTGTTCTTTTCTACGTTTTAGTGCTTTGCGTTTGCGTACGTTTGCGTTTAAACGGGAAAGAATAACAGATTCTCCACTGTATATTTACGAGGCACTTATAGCGTAAACAAGGGCAAAAAGAAACGTTAAAGTTGAATTCAAATTGATTTCTTTAAGCCATTTTAGATGCTACAGTGCTCCCTCGCTACAACGACACCCAGAGGGAAACACAGCTTGTGTATGGTGTACGAAGGGAGTCTTTATAGAGAGGGACAATTAAGACTTTGCTTACATTTGCAAACAGCTTTAATCCAGATCAGACGCCGCGTAACGCGGCGTCTGATCTGGATTCAAGCTGCTTGTCACTCGTAATTGTATTCATTCTATCAAAACGTCTATTTATATGTTACTTTGAGAAAATACAGCAGATGACAATTTTAAGCAGACGATATTGCAGCAGTAAAATCGTGATATATAATTGACTTGTTTAGGGAACTGCGAAAAGCGTTGTTGTGAGGAGGATGTCGTTGTTGGGAGGGACGTTGTTGGGAAGGAACACTGTATTTGGTGATAAATGGTCCGGAATGATATGCAAAGCGGTATTGACCTTGACAGTAGAACAGCAGCGGTGTTACAGTGTTCATACAAGTGAAATCGGTAGCTATAAAGAAGCAGGTCAATTAAAAGCAAATAAAATTTTATTTCATATTGCTTTACCCATTCCTCCATATATAGTCACACGTGCTAATTGCCAAATTTCAAACTCTGTTTAAGGCAGGTGGCTGCCGCAGTTAATGCAAGATGAAAGTAAAACAGTAAGCTCCTAAATAACCCTAAATATTATTTTTTTTAAAAGGACTTGACTTAACTAGAAACTAGACTTGTCAATTTAAAGTTTCATGGAGGAGTGGGTTAAAGAGGAGTTACTTGCCTTAACCCTTACATTACCAAGTTATTCGGGAGATTTTTACTCCTTCACCGCTTTATTGTCGTCTGCTTCAGTATTGTTGTCTGCAAGACACGTTTCAAAGTTACATTTAAGGTTGTATGACTTAGTTAATATCGAAAAGAGTGTCAAACAGTTTGGGTCCTGATCAGACACCGCGTTACGCAGCGTCTGATCAGGATCCAAACTGTTTGCAAACGCGCCTTTAACCCTTTACCTGATAGCATTGTTTCTAGTATTGAAGATATGTGACTACTTAAAGCAGGTTGAAAGTAAAGCAGAATGCGCCCTAAGGCGCATTCTGCTTTTCTTTCAGCCTGCTTTCAGCTACTAACTGCTAGAATAAGGAAAGTATTAAATATGACACATATTCATTACGGTATAATTTGGAACTATTTTCTTCAGCGGATGAATAAAATGAATGTGCTAAAAGTCGCTTCTATAAGGGAAATGGTTAAGCGTCATTGGGAGCGAAAGGGTAGCGAACATAAAGTCGAAAAAAGGCCTTACTTTACTGAATGACACAAGTGTTGAAACAGTCCAATCTATCACTTGAGCAGAACAGAACAGAACACAATATATCATCTTAATCACAAAGAAATATTCATACAATAAATATGAGCGACCGACAACTAAAGATGAACTGGAACTAACCCCTTCACTGCCATGAAAATGAATGAATGAATGAACGACTTTATTTTACGAGGGTAACTCACTTAGTCAGGAGACTAATCTACCGTGAGGCCCTCAAACAAGCATTTCTTACAAATCATATAATTAACAATAATAACACGATCAATATAAAGAATCAAAAACAATTAACAAGAAAATAACACTCTCTATATAAACAATAGGCAGGCATTTAGGTGTTCTCTGCAAATATTGTATCTGTGGAGTACACTTGTCCTATGCAAACAGAGAAGACTCAAATCAGAGGGCTCCAAAAGGACTAACAGGAGTCCTCTGGCTAGGGTCTCCACTGTCTCATATTAGAATATATGGGCAAAAACAAACCCTAACTAGATCTATATGGTGTGCTAGGCTAAATTGGAAACTGGAATTGTCCATTTGAAGATACAGGGGGGAAAGTTAAAGTCATTTAATCTATTATAATTTGAATTGAAAAACAGTGGAGACATAGTTGAGAGAGCAAGTATTTAAATATTAGCCTGTCCGATTTGCTATTTTACTCCCATTAATAACCAGCGAAGACACGCAGCATCGTGTTGTTTCAAACAGTTTGTATCCAAACCAGACCTCAATTTATTCGATGTCTGTTATGGATCCAAACTTTGCAATATTGTTTTATTAATAATTTAGATAAGTTAGATCTAAATCAGAATGGGTTTTTAAGCTGGAACTTGCAAAAAGTATGTAAAAACCTAAAGTCAGTAAGGGTCCATGCTTATAAAAAACCCTGAATTGAGTCCCAGACCGCTCCAAAGCACCCGATTGGCCAGAGTTGAGACTTTGGCTCAAATCCGACCAACCAAACACTCGAGAACGAACCAAGACCCAACTCAAACCACACAAGCATTGACCCTGTTCATATGATAGCAGCCACGTGGCCAATGACATATATTATGACCTCACGATACACTTTTGTGGGTCGTGACGTAACATCTGGTTCTCGTCTTTTAAGAAAAGCGTCACATACTTATTGTGACGTCATAATGACAGTTTGACGTCATCAATTTTAAACAATTGTCCTCTGCTTTTATTTCTCAGATCTAAATTTTAGATATTTTGACTTAAGCAATATTGACGCGGCGTCTGATCTGGATTCAAGCTGTTTGTCACTCGTAATTACATTCATTCTATCAAAATATCCACTTATATGTTACTTTGAGAAAAAACAACAGACGACAATTTTAAGCAGCAGTAGAAGCGTTATACATAATTGTCTTGTTTAGAGAACTGCGAAAAGCGTTGTTGTGCGGAGGGGGTCGTTGTTTGGAGGGCCGTTGTAGGGAGAGACAAATGTAAACATATAGCGTAAACCAGTTTGGATCCTGGTCGGACTTCTAATCACTTCGCGTCTGACCATCATCGGATCCAAACTGTTGGCAATGACACGTTACGGTCAACAGTAGAGGTGAACTTGTCAATAACTCTTTCACTGCCCAAATCGCCTGCTTTAACCTTTTCATCGACGTAACCCCTTCACTGCCATGACGTCATCAATTTTAAAAAATAAACGTCCGCTTTTATTTCTTAAATTTGAATTTTAGGTATTTTGACTTAAGAAATATATAATTAAGTGATAAACAGGTTGGATCAGGATCCAAATTGTTTGCAAATAGCTATTGTACTCGGGATAAGGCAGTGAAGGGGTTAATAACTTAATATCGTCTTAACTGTTTTAGGGTTGTCCGTGTCACCATGTCCCCGTCCTTTGTCCGTCCGCAGTTATATCTATGAAACTGATCAACAGATTTGGATGGAACTTGGTATAGTTATTCTTCAGCACTGGAGCACCGTGGGGAGTATTACTTTGGATGAATTAAGGTATTTAGGAGTTATCTGCCCTTTATGTGTTCAAATGTCATATTTACAGTTTTAAATGAATTTTGATTAAATTTGAACATAATGTTTATAAGTATAAGTTTTTGAAGGGGTGTAGTTATTATCGAAATAGAATACTTGTGGCAAGCGTTATATATGCCCTTGAAGTACTTAGAAATGCTAAAACATTCTTTTTTAGTATTGTTTACACCCTAGATTTTGATATAAACTTTACTTAACTATCAGTTTTAGTATGAGTTCAATTATTGTCGAAAACAAACAAATTAGTCAGGAATTATCTGCCCTTGATGAGTTGAAAATGCTATATTCAACAGTTTTTACACTTCAGCAACAACAGTTTTCAACGGATTTTAATTATACTTGAACACAATGTATACAAGTAAGATATATATTTTCTTAAAGGTGTGTAAGTATTGTTGAAAAAGGATACTTGTGACAAGAGTCATTTGCCCTTTATGTACTTAGAAACGCAATAAAAAGCTTTATTTCAGTAGTGTTTACACGCTAGTATCTACAAATGTAAATTTATTGATGAACCTTTATTAAAACTATACATGTATATGAAAATGCCATAATTAGCAGTTTTTTACACTCTAGCAAATACAGTTTTTAATGGAGTTTGATTATACTTGCACACAATGTATAGATGTAAGGCAAATAATTACTGTTGGAATTCAATCAAGAATAATCTGTACCTGATACAGACATACACGCTAGAAAAGGCTTTATTTTAGTGTTGTTATGCTTTAGTAAGTATAATTTTCAATGGATTTGATCAAACTTAGTTAAAAGTCCTCGAATAATGATCATTAAAGACATGTGACCACCATTTGCCCCACTTGCAATGAAGTTTTCCACTTTCTTCTTTGAAATTCTGTGAATTTGCTTGTTGATATTTTTCTCTGCAGTGGTTAAAAGGGACTCGCAACCGGATGGTGTACTTGTCAAAATAAAATAAAATACTCAAATAAAAGCAAATTTGTGGCATTATTTGGCTTCCGACATTAAAAAAATATGATCAGTCCAAATAAAGTCTCAAGAATCGTCACCGAATCTTAGTTTTTTTTAGATATTTTCCATCGTTTTTCTATAGCATCAGCTGACGGTATAGATGTTGTTGTTGCTTCTCTACATCGGTTGAGACATAAACCCGAGCCGAATAAAGTACTATCAATCGCTACCAGTGAAGTACGTTAATTCGCTACCATATATATAGAGAGCGCTGGTAGCCGAGGGGGTAAAGGCGTTTCCTCATTTTTCATGTTTGTCTCCGCATGAAGGGTCACGGGTTCGAATCCCACCAGAGCTTCTTCTTCTTCTTTTTTTGAAATGCATTTTTTAACAGAATTTATTATCCTAAACTAAATCTTACCCATTTATATAAGCATTTGACATATTTTTACAAATTACTATTTTTAATGCTAAATCCGGTTGCGAGCCTCTTTAAGAAATGACATTCAACCAGTTTACTGCCTTACCCCGAGTACAACAGTTATTTGCTAACAGTTTGGATCCTGAACGGACGGTAATTTCAAAAACTTGAGAAATTAAAGAAGACGATAATTGTTTAAAATTGATGCCAGTGAAGAGGTTTTATAAGGCATTCTGAATTAACAATTGTCGACAAGAGTTGCCAAACAGTTTGAATCCTGACCAAAAGCCGCGTCACGTCTGAACAGGAATCAGACTGTTTGTAAAGTTGCCCATATCAGGGCTCCAGATAAGAGGGAGTAAATTGAACAAACCCAACATGTTCTCACTCATTTAAACATCAAATCCTATGGTGTGACTACTCATTAGAATGAGTAGCCACACCATAGGTTTAATTTAGATATAAAGAGTGTCGTTTTTGAAATACTCCCCTTATCTGGAGCCCTGAAAGGCAGTGAAAGGGTTTCAAGTTAACAGTGAACTCGCTAATACCAGCGTTGAAGGGTTGTTTGCCAGATAAATGGGCATTTAAACATATCAACATGGTCTTAAATGAAAAAGGCTTACATGCAGGAATATTTGCTTTACACTTTTGCACGCTAAGTAATATTATCGTCTGCAACAGTTGTCGTCTGCTACTGTTCTAAAAATAGAATTTTCATAATTTTTTTTAGAATAAGGCCAGAGTGTCAAACAGTTGGGATTCTGATGAGACGTCGAGTCATGCGGCGTCTCATTTGGATCAAAACTGTTTGCACAAATAATCATAAGTTCGCCGTGTGCAAGGGTTAACATCCGTCTTAAGATAACTTTTAACTAATTCGTCGCCCACATTTTCGCTGCAACATGGACACTACTGGTAAATGCATGCAGTTTGGATCCAGATTAGACGTCGACAGCTCGGCGTCTGAGGCAAGATCCAAACTTACGTCATATTAATCTTCTGATTTAACTCGCAATACATGTAGCAATATCATTGTCCTCTGCTATTTTAGCCACAGGTACTTGACACATACTTTATTATCTATGAACCCCCCCCCCCCCCCTTTAAAAAAAACAAAAAAACTTTTTAATCCATATTTTCCTTATAATTCACGTACTGTGGCGTTATTTGACGGAATTTGATGAAATAAAAAGTATATATTGATAAATTAATCATTCCCCGTGGGTACCACAAGAGAATATCGGCGATCGAGTCTATTTTAGCATCAGCTTAAGTCAATGGTAAAGACTAGGTGCTGAATTGCGCTGTTTACCTTGTATCTATAATAGAAGTACATGTACAGTAAAAAAAAATTAAAAGGGGGGAAGGGGTTCATAGATAATAAAGTATGTGTGATTTTAGCCAAATTGCTTTAAAATAAAGTGGTGACTTAAAAAAATATTAAAAATGCAGACGAGATAAACAATTTGGAGCCTGATCAGATGCCGGGTTACCCGGCGTCTGATATGGTTAAAATTGTTTGCAATGGAAATACATGAGTGATTGTTTTAATGTTAATTGGCTATCAGAGAAATGTAAGGGATCCAAGGTTATGTAGATTTGTCATTCAAATAATTTAGAAGACTCACTTCATACTGAAATTCCCTGTGCATATTAGAAATATACATCTATGATATATTGCACGGTTTTATTCAACTCGCCTATAAATTTGTTAAAGTCAGAAAACAAACTTGCACTCTCGGTGTTGAATTAAACGCATTGAACATATAAATGTCAAACCATAGACAATTTAACAGATGGTGTATGTTGCTGATAATAATCAATTTAAACATGCATTGTATCATCGTATGAGCTGTGCCATGAAAAAACATGCCTTATTGTCTAAGACGCGACGGCTGCTCATGATCTACACTGTTTGACACCCACATGTATCTAAAGCATTTTATGTAGCTGTATTATAATTATATGGTATTTTGGTAGTGTAGACCAAACTCGGATCATACAGAGCATAAGATGACAACGGTGCTTGGTCTGCAATGCAATACGGCTGGTTTGTAATGGCATGGCTCATATAATAATATTACTATCATGTTTATGTTATGATGTAATGGTGTTGAGTTGTATGCTTAAGTCAAATAAAACATATGTTCTGTTCTGTTCTGTTCTATAACAAACTTATCTGTCAGCGCGTTTATTGGGAAAGAACAACGGGGTTTTGCTGTATTTATATGTGTATAAACAAGTATACACTCTCCAATCAGGAGCTACGATATTGTATGACTTACCTTCTTAGAACCAGTCGCTGTCAGAAATAGATGCAAAAACGAGTTTATCTCAATCTAATCCATCATATTTTTCAGTAGTTAATCACCCTCCAAAATCCACCCGTTTAAATACCCACAAAAGTATGATAAGACGGGTATGCGAGTATGTGTATAATTCAAAACACGCCATATCGCGATTTCCTTTTGCACAGTCATACCTAGGTCGAGCAGCCATCATTTAATCCCCCAATAGAAGCGCCTTTTAGCGCATATAATTTATTTATCCAACAAATAAAATAGTACCAATTTTTACAGTCATGAAAATGTACCATCAGAAATATTTTCTAAAGCCTAGCAGATGATAACTTAAAGCAGGCTGAAAGTGAAGCGGAATGTGTCTTTGGCGCATTCTGATATACCAATACTTTAAACCTGCTTTAAGTGGTCACGTGTCTTCAAAACTAGAAACAGGCTATGGATTAACTCTTTCATTGTCTTTTATTTTTCTTCTGACGCCAAGATACACAGCATCTGATCAGGATCAAAACTGTACGCAATGCCGATTATATGCGGCTATGGCGATAAAAATTAGACCGTAGCGACGAGTATAATACTCGTCATTTATAAACAGTGTACACATGTGTCCTTGTCTTGTTTTTATTCAGCTAAAAAACCACACCAAATAAAACCGACCCGATAACACAGGTTTAACTGTTTGTTTACTAGGGTCAAACCAAATTCTAATGAGTTCAATTGATGATTTCACATTCAGGTCACATCAAATTTGTTTGATTTTATTATCCTTATCAATTATGCGGGGTTTTATCGATGGAACACTTTTCCTTATCAAACTACACACCGGACACTCTGAGGTGAACACTGATTCAACCCTCGAGCTTCTACCTTAAGGTGGTAGCATTTGCAAACAGTTTGTATCCAGATCAGAGGCTGAGTAACTCGATGTCTGATCAGGATCAAATCTGTTTCGTACTTGTATCGACTGATGAGTTTTCAGTCAAAATTCAAAACATTTATATTAATAAAAATACTGAAGATATCTTGGTATACTAAAAAGACCAATAGCTCTTGTTTAATTAGACGCTACGAAAGTGGTATTTTCATATATACTGTTCAATTCTTAACATTTCTGTCGCTGAATATTTATCAAGAAAACCTATTAGATCTACGAACATTTATTATAAACTATTACATTGTCTAATAAAACATCACAGTAAAGTGCACAAACGTATGATTGACAGCTCCTGTAGGAAAACAAAAACAGTACAGACCTTGATCGCACATATCCTCCAGGATCTGTCAGGTTGGGTCTATACTGTTTTCAAAAAGTGTCAATATATGCTTATAGCAAGAGAGGGACTAAATGACCAGACAGTGTTTACTGTTGAGGTGTAGATCTATATTGCTCAATTAATAATTTAACCAATTAATAACAAGCAATGTAGACTGACAAGAGTGCTCCTTCAGGAGTCAGGGCCCCGCTGAACATGATCTACACTGTTTCCAAAGGAATTTCTTAATCGCTTTCTAAAGAATTTTCATAATCAGTTGCCATGATTATCATTAAACAACGGACATTGTTCATGATGTAGCAAGTGTACCATAAAACTCCTTAAATTTGGGACACCCTGTTTTACTGTTCACTATAGATCTACATCTGCTGTAATTTTCCTAAAAATAGAGTATACTGTTGTCTCTTATTCTCGTGGGGCTAAGCCTTAGAATATATATAAAGAACATACAATTGCTTTTAAGAATTCTTCTTTGTGGCTTAAAAAACCGTTGAAACTCCGAATTAAGTATAACATCCATAAAAATAATAATAATAAAATAATACATGTATATACGCCATTTCTTCGTTTGAATACACGTCCCTGCATGATCTGAATCAGTCAAATGTTTCTCGTATTCTCGGGGCGTCTGATTGGTTGTCAACGTTTGTTGCGATGGAGGAGGTTAACTCTTCAGTTCATATAAGCGTTTTTAGAATCACTTTAAATCTATCATATGGACAATTTCTGTGTCAGTGGCATCATTTTTTGTTTGTTTATTTTTAACTATGTACTAGTATTAAATGAAATACAATATCCAGCACGTGTTACATGTGAAATTTCGAAAAAAGATAATTCAAACCCAACTGATGTTTTATTGGTCCTTACAACATTTTTCCAACATAAATTTATCGGAGGAAAAGAGTTGATATATTTCTGGATGTCAGGAGTGTCCATTTAATCTGTTTTTGTAAGACACGAGATTATGAGAAACCACGAGAATACGAGAATTGACTATAATTGATTTTATCACACAATAATTTGTCCAAAATGTGCAAATTGATGGCGAACAGTAAAGACCCTGATCAGATTGCCCATGAGAGAGCAGTTTGATCAGGGTCTATAAGTCTACTGTTTGCTCAGGCCTGTCTGTCCCAATACCTATAGGGTTAATGTATTTGCCAGTGTTGTTGCAGAGCTGCAATTTCTCCGGACATTTCCGAAATCTCCGGATTTTTATCCTATCAGATGGTAGCTTAAAGCAGGCTGAATGAAAAGCAGAATGCGCAATAAGGCACACTCTGCTTTACTTTCAATTTGCTTTAAGTAATCGCGCTTGAAAAATAGAAAATTTGGAAATCTTAGGATTTTTCATGATCAACTTATGACAACCTTGTTGTTGTTAGATTGCTAACCTAATAGTTATTTTACAATTTTTTCAGTTGACACTCCTCTACCACGACATGATTGAAATGTTGATAACGAAATTAAATAGATTCTCTACATAGCGCACTGGACAACGTCTAACCTTGGTGGGCTAAAATGATCATGGGTGTCCGTCAATTTCTATGAATTGGTTGATCGGCATTTTCTTTCATTACAATGTTAAACGTCATTAGATCAATCCCATCTGGATTCAAACAGTTTGCAAAAGTTATCACAACTCCTCCGGCTTTATGTAGTATTGTACATTGCTCCATCTCTGCAACGACACCTACTGGGAGACAAAATAATATTGTGTTTGTTGTTCGGGGGAATGGTTATAGGGAGGGAAATTGACTTACATTTGCTTCACGCGGCGTCTGATCTGGATTCAAGCTATTTGTCACACGTCATTATGTGTTTTTTCTATGGACTAAATAAGGTAGTTAGGTTTATCAATTTTGGCACAGATTGGATGATAACATTAGAACGCTGTAAACTTTGTCGACAGTTGGTATACAACTCAAAAACCGAATGCTCCAGTACCCGATTGTTTCCTTGGATGATAAACAGATTCTGGATTTGTTTGATAATCTTTTGAAACTCAACCCTTCACTGCCTGACCCCGAATAAAATACTTATTTGCAAACAGTCTAGATCCAAATCAGATGCCGCGTTACGCGGCGTCTGATTTGGATCTAGACTGTTTGACATCCAATTTCATAATTTTTAAGTCAAAATACCTAAGTTTTGAAATTTGCGAAATAAAAGCAGATGGCAATAATTGTTTAAATCTGATGACGCCATGTCAGTGAATGGGCTTCCATTACATGTATGTCTATTCGAAGGTTTCATTATAAAAAACAGGTGTGTAATATACCAATTGCCTTCTTTGATCATTTAACTGAAAGTTACATTTGCATTGCAAGCATTAACCCATTCATTGCATTACCCCAGAATCCAGCCAAAGTTGTCTTGATTCCCTAGTGACGAGTACTTTGTATATGGACCTTTCACACACGGTGTACTGTTTTTACTATTCAAACAGTGTAGATCTGACCAGAGGAGTCATTGGGAAGCCCACTGACTAGAGTCTGCATTGTTTGTCATGTTGCAATATATTGCAAAAAGGAACTCCAAATAGTAAAAAAATAGAACCAGACTAAAAAGGAAACAGTAAATGTCAATGAAAAGTTTAAGGGAACATTGGGTTAAGCGACGATTGGGTATATTAAAGATACATGGGTATATAGTTATCTAGTCGTATAGTAGCTTAATATAGCTTTTGTTTATTGTAGACTATAGACAACTACGTACGTTTAATTTCGAATAAAAGTGTAATACAGGAAAGTTGACCAATAACCTGTTTCTATTTTTAAAGAAAGGTGTCCACTTAAAGCAGGTTGGAAGTAAAGCGGAATGTACATTAAAGTGCATCCTGCTTTACTTTCAGTCTGCTTTGAATTGCCATCTGTAAGGATATAGAATATATTTCATATGACATGTTGCATATTCATAACTGTAAAAAGTGGAACTGTTTTCTTCAGTGAAGGAATACATACAAGGCGTAAAAGGACGTATTTATGGGGTAATGGGTTAAGTCTTCTGATACGTATTGCATTGGGAAAAGCTATGATTGTGTCCGTCAACGTCATGCACCCCTATGCTGCTGGGAAACCTGGTATGAATTGGTGAACAATATTGTATGCTTTAATTTCCATATATTTGCAATTCCATTGTTTTACGTCTGTACCAGTCAAGGTTATTTGTCAGGAGTCGTAGAATACATGTACATGTATATGATATCCTTGGGCCAAACCTACAAACAGTCAATGGTCAACAGTAACCGATTTACGAAGCATTGACGATTAAACCTGTGTTTCTAACACAATGACCCATGAAACCTTTCATGGTCAATTTTAGTTTACAATTAAGTCTAGTCCAATTATGCCTTTTTAAGGGTGTTTTCTTTTATAAACTTTAATATTACAAACAGTGCAGACCCTGATTAGAGGGCTCCTGTAGGAGCCCTCTGATCTGGGTCAATATTGTTTGCATAGGAACACTGTACATAGGTGCCCTGTTTGTAAATGACGAGTATACTCGTCGCTAGGACTCAGTGTGTTAACTCATTACCTCCTGAAACTCGAAATGGACACTTTAATCAAGTCTATTTTCACATATTTAGGGTTGATTTTAACAATATATTGCAAAATGATAATTAGATCGGAGTCTACGCTGTTTTATATAAGAAAAGTGCACTGTTCCATAGCACACTGTTTGTAAATGACGCGTATACATACGAGTATGTGCGTCACTAGGGGTTAATCGGTAACGCGCCTTAATTATATTAATATGGTGGCATATCATGGGGAAAAGTAAAGGAGATCGCTAATTTACCTTAAGGTGTGTAAATGCTTAATGCAGGACCAAAGCAATACAGAAAACTTATATTGAAGCGTTCATCATTAGTTTTGTCGAGCATTAAGCAGCAACCTTAATGTAAGATTGCTAATTCGCTTTCTTTTGAGATGTATAGTATATATTAAACATTTCCCCATCAATAGCTTATTCTGCGTACATTTTATTTATTTATTTGTTTAGATTTTACGTCGCTTTCAACAGTATTTCAGTCATATCGCAACGCCCAGCTAATTACAGGTGGAGGAAGACCCCAGAAGTCTTTTATGTACTGTTTCAGGCACAAATCGTCAACTGGATAGAACCACCGACCTTCCGCAAGCCAGCTGGAAGGCTTCCCCACATGAAAAATCCGAACGACCCTACTGGGATTTATTCTGCGTACATTGTTCAAGACGTGGGGTTGTTTAAAGCAGTCTTAAAGTAAAGCAGGAAGCTCATGCACCCACCTGTTAGGATTTTGGAAAATATCTCTAAATTCTCTTTAAACAATTACTACAAAAATGGGCATTTTTACGCCTTTCATTTATTCATTCACCAAAGAAAGTAATTTCATTTTAAAGATTTTATATATCCTAGCAGATGGTTGCTTAAAGCAGTTTGAAAGTATTTTGGAGCATTCTGCTATACTTTCTCCGAGGAATAGATGGATGCAGATAAATTGGGAAAGTACTGAGACGGTTGAAAACCAAATCCTGCATAAACACGTCTTGCTGTAGTCGAGTATGTTGTACAGTGAAGCTCACTGATAACGAAATACAACGCAATAATGGATATACAGTGTTCCTTCCCTACAACAACCCTCCCAACAACGACCCCATTCTTGCAACGACCCTTGTCGCAATTCCCTAAATAGGACACTTATTTCAAAAGCTTTCATGGCTGAAATATTGTCGTGCTGGCTTTCTCAAATTTACATATAGGACATATTGATATAAAAAACATAATGACGAGTGACAAACAGCTTGAATCCAGATCAGACACCGCGTAACGCGGCGTCTGATCTGAATTCAAGCTATTTGCAAATGTTCAGCCAATTTCCCTCCCTATAGCGACTCCCTCCGAACAACACACACACTTTTTGTCTCCCATTGGATGTCGTTGTAGAGAGGGAGCGCTGTTTAACGAAACTACTAGTATAGGATATGATCAAACAAATGTAAAATTATTCCCAATCTCTAATTAAGATATACTATTAAGTAGGTCTGATATAACGAACTTTGGACATAATGAAAGAAACCAGACGGTCACGAGGACTTCGTTACAAGAGAGCTTCACTCTATTGACAAATGATGTCTCATAATGTTGAGACAAATGTAAATTTTAGAGTTTTCTATTAATACGTCTGTAGCAAACGTTAAGTTGCCGCATGCCTTCACATCATAAACGTTTTTGTGTTAAAAAAGTTTAAATCTAGGGAGCACCTGGTATCTATCAAACAAAAAAGTACATGTAAATAGTCCAGCCTAGCAACTGAAACACGTTTAACCATTTCCTCACTGAAACTTCAAATGAACAGTTCCAGCTTCCATTTAAGTTTCCTAGTCAATTACTGACGTTGTTTTGTCAATGCATTGCAATATGACAAAAAGTGCAGACCCTTATCAAAGGCATGTGGCCCTCTGATCTGGTTCACTTTATTGCTAGCATAGGACAAATGTAAGCTTCACATTTGCAAAAGGTGCATATATGCGTGACTAGGATTCAAAGGGTTAAATGAATGTTTATAAAGAGTCTGATGTCAAAATAAAAAACAGTTGAAATAGCACTGTTTCTTGGTCAATGGATAACTAACTGTTTGCAAATAACCATTGTACTCGGTGTAAGGCAGTGCATGGGTTAAGAAATCTAAAACTAACATGACAAATTTGTAAAACAAAAAGAAGATGCGATCTGAACTAGGCTCATTACACAATAATGATACAAACTCACATAGACAAAAAACACCAACACTGTGACCAGGGTGCAAACATTTACTCTTAACTCTAAAATGTAAAAATATATACAGTAAAACCTCTCTATTACGACCACCAAATGAGGTAACGTTTTAGGCGCTGAGTGCAGGTGACTTCTTAACCATTTGAACCCTAGTCCCGCAAATAGGCGTGCTTTTCAAACAATATACATGTGAATAGTACAATTGTCCTGTGCAAACAGTGAAGACCCAGATCAGAGGGCTCAGAAAGGAGCCCTCTGATCAGGGTCTTCACTGTTTGTCATAATGCCAAACATTGACAAAAACAATCCTTAAAAGTCAGAAATGGACTTGACTAAAATGGAAACTGGAATTGTCCATTTAAAGTTTCAGGGAGGAAAGAGTTAAAGCATGATGAATGCAAAGCAGAAAGCTCTTTCAATTCTTGAGTTTTTTCAATAGCTGACATTTGATACATATTACATGCATTTGCATTGTATTTGCATTGAAGTTCGCTTACTAAAAGGGAAAGAATGGCGTCTTCTCCGCTGTATATATTCCCGTTGTCTCCCAAACACAGCGAAAAAACCCTATTACAACACAATACTTGCTCTCGGATTTTGACTGTTTGAATGTCGTATGGCACCTGTGTTTTTAACATAATGACCCCTGAAATAAACTGCAACATTACAAACAGTGCAGACCCTGCATGAGTCCTCTGATCTGGTGGCCTACAGTCACAATGTCGCATTCATCAATTGTGGTCTGCAAAAGTTCTAAAATAGCATTTAACCCATTACTCCATAGCCTGTTTTTATTTTTGAAGACAGGTGACCTCTTAAAATAGGTAGAAAGTAAAACAGAATGCGCCCTATGGCGCATTCTGTTTTACTTTCAACCTGCTTTAAGCTACCATTTGCCAGAATATCGAAAATAGTTCAGCTTAAGATAAATATTCATGACTGTATAAACTGGAAGTATTTTCTTTAGTGGAGCCATAAATTAGAGACATAAAAAGGCGTATTTATGGGGTAATGGGTTAAAAATCATAATAGGAGCATAATGTCAAACATATTAAAACCTGATACCCGGTATGAGTAACCGTCGTCGGCGTCTCATCAGAATTCAATCTGTTTGCATTCGCGGTGCATTCGGCAACATAAAAAGGGAAAATGCTATAATCAGATATATTGGTTTACGCTCATTCTGCTTTAACCCTTTACTCAATATCCTGTTTCAAGTTTTGAAAACTACTGACCACTTAAACCTGGTTGAAAGTAAAGCAAAATGCGCATTGAAGTGTATTCTGCTTTACTTCCAACATGCTTTAATCAAGCTTTTATCTGCTTGGATATAGGCACTATTTCTATGTTGCACATTCATGACTGTGTAAAAAATAGCTTTCTGCTTTACTTTTATCCTTCTTTAAATTTTCACCTGTTCTTATTAACATCATTTTGTCTATATTTCAGTGGTCAATAGAGAATGGAAACGGTTAGCATCGTATCACAACTCTGACATAGTAGTATAAATACACTGCATGTATTTACCTCCCTTTGTAGACACACATTTCATTGCCGTTTAAACGGTAGTGAGATCTCCATCTTGGACACTGAACTCATCCGTATTATCCCATCTCTTTGCGAATTTATTCAACAACATCGCTTGACGATCAACGGCAAGATTTTTGGATTTGTGTTTACGACTTTACAAATGATAGTATCATGTATTGTTGGTAAAAAAAGTGTACCCTTTCGCTGCAAGGCTCTATAACAGATTTAGATATACTGTATTTTATTTCAAAACTTTTATACATGGTAATTGGATTCTATAAACTCTGTAAAACTAATATAGGCAAACAGTTTTGGTCTTGGTCTTGATCAGACGCGGCGTCTGGTCAGGATTCAAACTGTTTATCAACGTATTAATTAATGTGAGACGATTCTTGATAAAGCAGGAAAAACGCATTCTATTCCAAAACCTAGAGCTTGAAGAAATTCAAGAATGTTCTGTTATATCGCTGAACACACAAAAGAAACACAAAAGAAATAGCTATATGATATCAGTGCTGTTTTGTGAGTTCATCCGGGATGGGGTGGACGGACAGACACATGCACACACGTCCGTGGTTCAGTCACTATACGCACCCAAAGCTAGCTTTGGCGTATGAAATGCATTAAATGGCCAAACGGTGTCACTTTCCAATTACATGTTAAAAAAATGTGACAAAACAGTTTCAGGATTTGTCTTTAATAGTTTATTTCTTTTATGATATAATTACTTTTTGTGATATTTGACATTTGTTACACACAATATTACTTTTGAACTCAAGCAGCGTGTTCTATTTGTCAGAAATTGGTTTTGAACAATACGTCATAACTTTGAACATCCGTTGATCAGAGAGTCTATATTTCGTTTATGTATATGATGGAAGATTTCAAAGCAATGAAGTGTCGACAAATAATAGAGATTTTATAATGAATATCGAAAGGTAAAACATTGTTTTTACCAACGAATAATATCTCTGAGAACATGAAAATGTAGAATTCAATGGATTTGAATTTATTTTTGTAAATTCTCAGAAATTTAACATTTTGATTATTTCCTCGAGTTTCGCCTACAGGACCTGAACAAGTGTAATAATATCCGAATCTGTAAAGTAAACCTTGTGCGAAAACATGTCCAAAATTTGGAAGAAATCTAACCAAAATGTTGGAAGTTATATGATGAGAAGTGATAGGGTCAATGCATTGGTACCTATGGAGATTTTACCCTGATGCTTAGCAAACTTTAAGTAGTATATAATGCTTATGTTTTTTTAACATGTGCTGATTGAGAGGGTGTGACCAGGGGTCTTAGACACACACCCCGGAAATTTGAGAAAAAGAGGAGGAAACACTGAATTTATGTTGTACTGTGGTGAAGACGTTATTCTCTCCCGCTCAAACGAAAAGCAATGCACAAAATATTAGATAATCTCACACTTTCTGGAAAATGTTTAAGATTATTTTCAATCTGTGTGGCAAAAAGTTCGAAGTCTGGTCTGGCTCGAAACTGTTTGCAATCAAAATAATGTTTTCCACAAAAACGTGAAAAAATGATTTCTTCTCCGCTGTATGTTTACTCTTCATGATTGGACTCCCACTGAGAAACATCTCTTGACCCGTGCATGTTTAACCTATTACCCCATAGCCTGTTTCTAGTTTTGAAGATAAATGACCACTTAAAGCAGATTGAAAGGAAAGCAGAATGCGCCTTAAGGCGCATTCTGCTTTCCTTTCAGCCTGCTTTAAGCTATTATCGGCTAGAATATAGAAAATATTTCTAATGATACATACTCATGACGGAATATATTTGACATATTTTCATCAGTGAAAGAATTAATTAGAAGTGTAAAAGGGCGTATTTAAGGGGTAATGGGTTAACTTCTCTTTCGTGAACATGGATGTGGAAGATCAGGCATGTTTCTTAGACACCTTCTAGCAAAGACAAAACAGCAAATTCAACCATTATGAATACTCAAAATAATGCCTGTTTTGGGTGTTTAGGGAAGGTATATGCTTAGAGCAAGATGAAAGTAAAACATAAAGCTCTTGCACGAGCTTTAGGCTTTAATTTCACCCTAATTTAGGCAGTGTTTGTAAATCAATATCATTATTTTGAGCCTTTTGTTTCCGGGAAAACAGTATTATTTAAAAAAAGAAAAAAAAAGCAGCAACGTGTTTAACACATTTGTCATAATTGAGACATTGCACTGTAGATAAAAACAATGGTCAGTTGTAAGATTGTTTTAGAAACAGAACCCAGATTTTTTTAATAAAAATTAAAATTAGGAAAATTTTCCATACTCAATTGCTAGAATTACGCACAGTCTCTTTGATAATACGAGATGTTGTACAGTTTATTTGTGTCCTGGAACCAACTCGCTGGCATGTCCAGTTTCGTGATATCAGCCAGGTAGCAATTGCCATTGGTCCGTCCATGCTCAAATGAGATACACTCGTACACAGTACGATTCAAACAGAAACCGATACAGTCTGCAAGCGAAAGGGCTGGAAATACATCAATATTGTTTTGGCTTATGAAATAATCTCGTACCTCCAGAAAGTCTGAGCCATACTCCGAGCATTCTGAAACAAAAACAGGGAGGGAATTAAGCCCTAAATCGCTCACCTGGAAACCCCGATCAGGGTCACATGACCCCTGGGTTGTGGTTATGTATTATCCAAGGGTTATACTTTCAACACCCATGCTAGAGAACCAGTAGATGATGATTTATGTCAAATCTTTGTGGTTTCAGGCAGGAAGACTTTTTATTGCAAAAATCTATCGTTAGATCTTGTGCCCAAAATAACCAATGGACCGAAAATATGTCAGCAACATTGGTATGGACCGCTAGAAGTTTCACCATGCCGAATATCGAAGCTCTGGCCATATTAGATTGCCAAATATCTAAGCTCACGGTAGACTAGTGTGGTTTCAAACAAGGATTTTGAACGTTTCATTGTAAATATCTATTTTTAGCTCAGGTTACCTAGATAGGAAACGGACTGGAACGATTTCAGCAGCATTTGTAAAGGATCTGTAGAAAGTTCACCTTGTCAAATATCAAAGCTCTGTCCACATTAGTTTTAAATTAAATGTTTTGACGACTTCACTATATAATTCTATGTAATACTGTGACCCCGGCATATTGTGAAAACGAAAAAAAAAAACCACTCCTCTGAAACTATTAGTCCAAACTGAAAAATTATTCTCTGAAAATATTAGTTCAAGCTGAAAATAATTATAAACGATCGATTGGTGACCCTCTACGGGATTCCTTAACTTAAAAAACATGGCCGCCAGTGGTTGGTGCGAGTTTTTTTAATAGAGCTGTTTAGTAAAAGTTGTTCAAATAGTTCTAGTCCATTGCATTTCTATGTCAAACGGGCTAAAATAGACAGTTTAAATGAAAACTTCGGAAGTCATCTGGGGTAAAAAAGATGACACTGTCCCGGGGGTCATAGTTTAAAACAGTTATAAAGTGAAAATTTCTACGAGAGGGTCACCCATGGATCATGCGTGTGCTTTTTTCTTAATTCGGATGAGTAGTTTTTGACAAGAAGATTTTTTTTCAATTACAGGTAGTTACAGTGGTAAATATGCTATTCCTACCCATTTACGCGTTAATCTATGCGTAAGAAACGCACAGTGAGCAGTTAGCCAACGGTTAACGAACGGTTAATGTCTAACGATTTCAACGAGTTTGAACGCGTTAAGTTATAGTTAGAACATATTAAGTGAAATTTTCATAATTAAGAAGGGTCGTAACGAGCGTAAGCTTAAAGAAACGGCTAAGAAACGCATTTAACGAAACGGATATTAAACGCCTAAGAAACGCTTAAGACACGCGTAACAAATGCTTAAAGTGGGTAGGAATAGCGTATTTACCACGGTACCATGATAACGACACTTTCAATTGGATGATCTATCCTATGAAGTTTTGATGAAATTGGTCCAGTGAACCAAACTTTTCCGATATAGAAATGATGAAATTGGCACAGTGGTTTCCAATACAGAGGAATTGACGACCAAAGACGGATACAGGTTGGTTCCAATAGCTCACCTTGGCACTTCGTGACAGGTGAGCTAAAACATCTTAAATTAATTTTCTGACTAGGTTTCATCTGACTTATTTACCAGGGTTGCCATTTCTCCGGATTTGTCCTAAATCTTCCGATTTTTTTCTAGTATATGGTAGCTTAAAGCAGACTGAAAGTAAAGCAAAATGCGCCTAAAACTAGAAACAGACGATTGGGTAAAAATCAAACTTGAAAATTGCAAATTTGGAAATCTTAGGATTTTTCATGCCAACTTATGGCAGCCCTGATTTACCTGCTAGGCACTCGTGGGTCCTGGGTGAAAAACTGTATCCCGGGACACACATACACTGTCCGTCACGACACTCTGAATTTAATGTCACACAGTCATCTTCCGTCACGCATTGGTCGCCGACGTACTGCTGACCTGTAAAATATAGAGCGACTTCACTTGGAACTATAATTCGAACTTTTAGTAAGGCAAAATTGCGGCCGGTGTAACGCAGTATTAAGGTCGGCAAAGGAACACCGTTTGTCGAACCAATGAACACTGAGAGTGGACGTCTGCGGTTAGGTTCACATGTCAAATGACTCCACTTTAGTGTCTATAGATCGGACCATAGTTCCACGTGAAGTCACTCAAAGTGACTCCATGAAATACCCCTCTATTGCGACGACTAAATGAGGGACACCTGGTTGTATAAGGTGAAAGTAAAAAAAAAACTCATATAGAACAAACAATATACAGTGCTCCATACAACGACCTTCACAACAACGACTCCCTCCTTACAACGACCCTTGTCGTAGTTCCCTTAACAGAACAATTATGTCCAACCTATTCACGGCTGCAATATCGTGTGCTTAAAATTGTCGTCTGCTGTTTTTCTCAAAGTAAACTAATGGCGTTTCAGTTTTTTTTACTAAGTCAATTTTCACCTATTCAGGGAATTAGTGTTCTTTGTTAACACTTGTTAAATGCAATGTACATGTATTCCAATATGACAAACTAATGGCATTTCAGTTTTTTTACTATTGCAATGTACATGTATTCCAATAACACAAACTAATGGCATTTCATGGTGTGTTTTTTACTATTATGTCAATTTTCACCTATTCAGGGAATTAGTGTTCTTTGTTAACACTTGTTATATGCAATGTACATGTATTCCAATATGACAAACAGTGTAAATTCTGGTCTTGTTCCTTTATGAGGCCTCTAAACTGTGTCTTCACTATTTATTTGGGACAAATGTACTCTTTGCAGGAACACTGTTCCCGACGGAGTTGTATACCGGGTTACCTGACTAGGGTTCAAGAGGGTTAACCCAACGGTCAGGTTCTATCCTAACGTTCATGGATCATTAGGAACCACGATAATACGGATGACCGGAAGCTCCGTGGTGCTTAACCTGTATTCCTCTATGAGTTCACAACTATCTGTAAACAGTTTGTATCTTGATCAGACGCCGAGTTACTTGGCGTCTGATCATGATTCAAACTATTTGACGATTTTAAAGAAAATATCCGTTAGTTTTTAGACGCAATGTAAATTTTGTCCTCTTCCATACGACAATTTTGAAGCAGACGAGAAGTGATAACTTGAATGCTGATAAGCGGTCACGGTACATTAATCATGTCACTACTACAGATGTGTAACTGGTTAAATTACCGTGGATTTGCTGATACTGAATAATTATCCCAAATAAATCATCGCAATCATTCAATTATCGTACTTTTCCTGACGTGATTAATGCCAAATGTCGGGGGAAATTTAACTCATTAACTGCCAAACTATCGCCTACTTGAATATGTCGTGTGCTATTGTGTTTTTCTGGTTTAGAAAAAACAACATCTACGCAATTATCCAGGAGTTTGAACCCTGGGTTTTTCGGTGGCTGGTTCGAAGAGATAATTGGCATCTGCATTACAAGTATCTAAACCGGTTTCCAATATCAATCTAGCCGCGTAGGGAATTGGATGGGTTAATCGAGGCAATGTTTTGCTGTCGTTATTAATTTAATTTATACGAAATGAAACGCAAACGTAATCCAGAGAAATTTTAAGAAATTACAGGTGCTTAAAAATCTGGCTCCAAACTGTTCTCAATGAAAATTTTTGTTTCAGCATAGTCTAACTGTATATAATATGCGGCATAGCTCCCACGTGTTACAAATACAATATAACCTCTCTATTACGACCACTAAAAAAGACGACTAATTGTCTGTATAAAAACAGGTGACAGCTTAAAGCAATGTGAAAGTGAAACAGAAAGCTCCTATAGGAGCTTTCTGTTTCACTTTCACATTGCTTTAAGCAGTCACATGTCTTAAACGACTAATATTTGACACAGTTTAGTGATCGTAATAGAGAGTTTTACTCCACTGTACAGATTTTAAAGTATAAAATGTATTTGATATGACCCGGCCGGAGATCAAACCTGCTGCTAGATTCGTTAGCTCATCTGCAAGTATCTGGAAGAGTTTTACCAAAAATTCTTTAAAATGTGTACAGTGGAACAGACTTTATACTTGCGACATGTTTATGGATAAAATTGATTACAATATTGCCGATGCAAACAGTTTGGAAACAACTCGTCGTCTGTTCAGGTTCAAAACTGTTTGCCACTAAGACATAGCAAAAAATCAGATTATTTTTTTAAAACTGCATTTTATTTTTACATTTCCTTAGATCGCTTTTGCATTCAGTTTTAACGTCTTCTCCACTGTGCATGAACCACAATCGGTTCGTGTTCGCGTTAAAATTAGCACTGCAATTTGCTTATTTGATTTAAATTGATTTTTAGAATAGCATGTCAAATGTTCAAGATCGTTTCTTAACATCTTTAATATTAAAGGTAATATCTTGAAAATTCAAATTAAAATATATATGTGATTGGAACTATAAATGCTTCCGCACGGGTTGTCACCTAAAGCAGACTGAAAACTCCAAAGCCGTTTAACCCTTTGAACCCTAGTCCCGCATATAGGCGTGCTTTTCAAACAGTGTACATGTGAATAGTACACATGTCCTATGCAAACAGTGAATACCCAGATCAGAGGGCTCCGAAAGGAGCCCTCTGATCAGGGTCTTCACTGTTTGTCATAACTCCAAAAATTGACAAAAACAACCCTTATAAGTCAGAACTGGACTAGACTAAAATCGAAACTGGATTTGTCCATTTAAAGTTTCAGGGAGGAAAGAGTTAACTCTAATTTCAATGTGTGTTTTGTTGTTGTTGTCTTTTGGTTTATGTTTGTTTGTTGTTTTTTAAAAAAAATGCAAAGATACTATAAATAACATTTAGTTTGCTGGAAAAACTGTTTGAAGCAAGCGATATTACGACAGGCTATAGATTTATTACCGTGTCAGATTCAGTTTTTGTTCGGCATGTATTTGTGTAAAGTTTACGTTCCTGTCGTATCTAGTAATTATTTACGAACCCATTATAACCGGAAATGAAACCCTATTACTAAAAGTTACTGTAACACTGAACACTTGATACAGTCTTATTTTAGAACAAAACCATTTCAGGGCTTCCATTTCTCCGGATTTTTCCTAAATCTTCGGAATTTTTTTCTAGTTCACGTTAGCTTACAGCAGGCTGAAAGTAAAGCAGAATGCGGGCGCATTCTGCTTTACTTTCAGTCTGCTTTAAGCAGCCATGTGTCAACAAAACTAGAAACCGGCGATGGGGAAGAGGTACGATTCGTAAAATCGCACTTGAAAAATGCAAATTTGGAAATCTTAGGATTTTTTATGTCAACTTATGGAAGCCCTGGAATAAAACCATTTCAAATAACACCAATATGCCACCGCAAATAGCGACTACGTTTATTGCAAACAATTTGTTTGACATTTTTGTATCGGTAATTTGCAGTGCCTAAAATCTAGTAAAAGTAGTAGAAATACGGCCGAATTGAACTCGATAATTCGACTCACGTTAGTTCGAACATACTCATATTTCAAAGTTAAAACGTGGCTGAGCCACGTTTTATCTTTGAAAAAGGGTATGTTCGAATTTAACGAAATCGACTTATCGATGTTCAAGTTATGAAATACTGGTACGATCGATTTAAGCGAGTTCGAGGTATCGAGTTTCGACTGTAGTAAAGAAATATAGAATCTACCATATTGATTTTTTATTTTTTTAAATATTTTATTTCTCGATATACATACACAAAACAAATACAAATAACAAAATGACACATTTCTATATAGTACTTTTTAGTTCTAAATTAATGTATTTTCTTTCTGTTTATGTACAACAAGGAATAATTTATATATTGTCAGAAAAGAAAGAGTCGCGAGAGAGCGAAGAGCAGAAAGTTTGGGAATAGAATAAAGTTTCACTGCTTAGTTTGCAGTCCTTTTGTTAATATTAAAGGTTCAATTGTATTTTGTCCCATTTTCCGTTGTGTTGTTCTACTTTATTTTTTGCTGTTGCAATCATTCGCTCTATGTTTTCAACATGTTTCAGATATTTTATAAAATTTTGGAATAAAGGAATTGTTTTTGCATATTTATTTTTATAAATGAAATATTTTGCGTAAATCAGTATGGTGTTTAATAAAGTTGAGAAACTACTCCAATCGGTATATCCAAATGATATTAGCATGTAGTTTAATTTTATATTTAATTGTTTATCGTTTAGGTATACCTCTAGGTTAGTCCACAGTGCTCTTGAATATTGACACTCCCAGAAAAGGTGTTTATTTGATTCTATGTGCATGGCACAGAAGTCACACAAGCTTGAATTTTCTAGTTTGCATTTGTACAGGAATTTATTGTTTGGTATAATTCGCATTATATATTTATATTGAAAAGCTCGTATTTTTGTATCAATTACGGCTTTGAATGGTACGCTGTGCACACTGTTCCAGTTGATATGTGTTTTCCTCTTCCCATTTAATATGAGGTTTTATTATGTTTTTATTTTGTATTTCCTTTATCATTTTATTGTACAGAAATTTATTATTACTGTTGGACTTTTGGAATTGTTGTATTAAATTTTCCTTTATTTCATTATCAGTTATGTTGTCTGTTTTGAGCTTTTGTTTCCATAGTTTCGGTATGCTTTCTAATAAAGTGTAGTATTTTAGGAAATCTGAGGTTTGAAGAAAGTATTTTGTTTTTAGAGCCTGGAAGGTGTAGAATGACTTGTATCTATTATCAAAAATGTTTTCTTTGCATTTGATATCTTTTGAGTACCATTCATTATAAAATAAGGTGTTATTACTGTTTTTTATAAATGAGTTATTCCATAATATCTGTTTTTTCATTTGTTCTGGTTTACTGTCGAAATTTATATTTGACCATGCTTGTATTATATCTTTCAAAAAAATTGGTTTTAACCACGAAAGCAAGTTCAAATAAAAAAGACATAGATCTAGATCTACACGTACGAGGGGCGTTCGAAAAGTAATACATCTTGATCAATAATTTCAATATAATAAGTGTAAAATACGTGTGTGATATATCAGTTTAAAGGGCAATACGTATTTTGCCTACATTATCGTATAACGCACGGTAAGATCACATGGATGTCTGCATTCCTTTGCTCTGTATTAAGATGCCATTTGAAAAGGTTATTTCACATTTAACCAAACATTTCCCATGTTAGGGTAATTTAATAGACATCCATTGCTCTAAATGTAAGGGTTGGTTGATGTATTTTACCCATTCACGAAAGCGTTTTTATCTCGGATATCTTTTTTTTTTAAATCCACTTTATGTTGTTGAAAATTCACGGCCCGTATAGTTTAAACGGGGTCCAAAGGAACCCTTTCATTCAATTTTAAAGAAAGTTTAGCACAATCTCTGCTAAATTATCGTCTACTTATATTTTTCGTCTGCTTTTTTGTAAGATTTGAATTTCTTTTGCGATTTTTACTTACGAAACTTGTTTATGTATATTAATAAGTGTCAAACAGTTTGGATTCTGATCGGATCCTGAATCTGCTCAGAATTCATACTGTTTGCAAGTGTTGTCGGCGTTGGTAGTGGAATGGTTAAGCCGCCACCTTTATTAACCCCTTCACTGCCGTGACGTCACCAATTTTAGACAATTGTCGTCTGCTTTTATTTCTTAAATTTTAATTTGTGCTATTTTGACTGAAGATATATTGAAATGAGTGTCAAACAGTTTGAATCCTGATCAGACGCCGCGTTACGCGTTGTCTGATCAGGATTCAAACTGTTTGCAACAAACTCGGCAACTCACAAGAAAATGCACAACTGTATAAGTACATACCATGTGGCCGGACATAATACATGCTGTCGGGGTCATCTGAAGATTCGTCTGTTGACCCGAAGGTTATAGAATGACCTTGACACTTGGTTGTGACCTTGTTGTAAAAAATGCTGCAGCAACTAGCGTCTCTCGCGCACTCCGCTAAGCACAGATATTTGTTGGGCTGTTCAACTCTCCACAAAAGACGTTTTGACGTGATTTTGTTATTTAGATTGCTACGTCTGCTTCCATATGCTGTGATTTGTTCGCCATTACTGCAAACAGCGTTTAAAGTGAAAATGGACACCAACAGGTTCGTATAGACGAGTAGTATATCCATCTGATAAATGAATTCAAAGGCACACTCAGTAAACGGCAATGTTCATTACATGACGTGCAAGCGTAGACGAACATGTAGAGGAGGTCGTTCAATAGAATATAAATAAATGCAGTGACCCCTACCTACAACAGCTCTTCAAACAACGATTCTCTCCTTATAACAATGATTGCCGTTGTTCCTCAAACAAGACAGGTATATGTGACGCAATCACTGCTGCAATATCGTCTGCTTAAAATTACAGTCTGCTGGGGTTTTTTTCTCTCTCAAAATTACGTATTTCACATTTTGACAGAAGAAACAAAAAGATGAGTGACAAACGCGGCGTTGGTCCTGTGTTCAAACCGTTTGCAAATGTAACGCAAGAGTATGTTTCGCTCCCTATAACAACTCCCTTTGAACAACACATGCAATCTTTGTCTCACATCGGGTGTTGTTGTAGAGAGGGGTCACTGTAGTATCGTAATGTAGGACAATTCTAAAAGCTATTTTATTTCAACAACTTATTTCAACAACTTGTACAACGTACCTCGTTGCAAGCGAAACTTAGCAATAGCATGCATATTGCATATAAAGTCTATTATATGACGACGTGTGTTTGAATATACTAGTATGAAGAAATAATATTCCAAATTACGAAAATCATCTTATACATCATTATATATACATGTAGTATAACGGAAGAAGAAAGCTTTATACTTTGCCAAATATAAAAGCAATGTTTTATTGGTTTGCATGGACATTTGAGAAATAAAAGCAGACGGCAATTGTTTAAAGCTGATGGCTCAAAGTTGTGGCAGCCTGACTCCCTTTTTCGCAAAATTTAACTCGTCTATTCCACAGCATATAAACGAATCCTTAGTGTTACTTCTGATAAAAAGGTTTTGAAGCAGAGAATATCAAACAACTGTAAGGTTAAGAAATCGCTTTTCTATGTGATAAAACACCAATTTCTACAAGTTGAATCCTTCCGCCCGTTATTAAAGTTTATGTTTTTATTTCCTAAACTCGTATATCACCAAAGCTCGGTAAATAGTAAATCCTTTCTACTTACTGGTTCGTTTAAAAGTAAAATCCAACCACAGTGATTTGTTTACGTTATTTTCCGATTTCGATTAATTAAACCTTTCTCTGCAAAAATAAAATCATCTGATTTATTTAACCCTTTTATCGACACAACATTGTCTACAGTTGACTGCAAGTTATTAGATTTTAGGCAGTTGGCTAGATTATACAGATCGATACATGTGTCAAATAGTTTGAATCTTGATCAGACGCTGAGTCACTCGGCGTCTGATCTGGATTTGAATTATTTACATGGCGAATGTAGTCTCCAATAGCGATAAAAGGGCTGAACTTCCCATATGCGGATATTGTGCGTCTTTTATAAAGCGGCGATTCTCGTTAGTACAGTGGAGAATCTGTTATTCTTTCCCGTTTAAACGCAAACGTACGCAAACGCAAAGCGCTAAAACGTAGAAAAGAACAACTTTTGGACAATTCTGATATTTCATGTTTATCTTGGTGGTAAACAGTTTGGAGCCTGATCAGACGCCGGGTTACCCGGCGTCTGATCTGGCTCCAAACTGTTTGCACTGCAAATAATAGTTTTAGCGTAAACGCGTTTATTGGGAAAGAATAACAGATTCTCCACTGTAGTATTGAATGCTGCATGACCGCAGTGCGCTCATTCAGAAATCACACAACGCGACATGCCCAAGAGAGTGGCTATTCTTACTCATAGCTTTTGATCAACTTGTCACGGTTTGTTACGTAAATTGAAAGTTATTGCATCGACAGATGACGTGCAGAGAATTTTGTAACAAATTAATTAGTCCGTCGTAGCGTTAACAGCGGTTGGTAAATTAAAGAACAATACTTTTTCTTGCACAAACCCTTTATGTTTGTTTACATTAGATTTACACACGTTGGCGGTTTTTTGTGATATCCCGATCTAGATATTTGACAATATAGCAGTATTCCTCCGAAAATGCCTATAATTCAAGTTTTAAATTTCTAAAAGCATCATGGTTTCAAAGCGATGTCATGGAATAAAATGATATTAACCGGTATATCTACAATAGTCGAAACGCAAATGACATAAAGCCGTGATATAAGACAATGCTCTTGGCCATTGCAAACTGTGCGGATCCAGATTAGCAATATTGTTTTGAACACGGTTTCTGCTCACAGTCTCCGCACTTTGCCAGGTTTCGGACTTGACAGAATATCAGCCACCTCTGTTAAAAACAGCGCAACCCATGTTCGAGTGTCGCGTGCGAAACGCGACTAATCTTGGTTACAGTGTTTGCAATGAGCATTAGCCCTAAAAATAATTATGAAACCGTACGCGACAAATTCATTCGATTCCTAGTTGCGATATTCCTTTCACATACATATATCTTTGATTATTTTCTCTCAAAAATGACTGTATGCATAAATATATATTTATTACTCTTTCTCGGTCTAATTGTGCCGTCTGCTGTAACCCATCCAACGTCAGAATATCGTTGGTCTGTACGTGTTTTTCATTGTTAGAACTGAGGCAAAATGATTGAAAAAAATTCGAAACGGATGTCAAACAGTATTGATCCTGATCAGTCGTCGTTTTACCCGGCATCTGATAAGGATACAAAATGCTATAGTCGCCTATGGCGGTGAATGTGTTAACCCATTGTATGCTGGGTAATATTTGGCGGCCATTTTAAAATGTCGTCTGCAGAGGGTTTAACTCAAATATTTGCAAAAGATTTTACCAGTGTCTGATAGAATATTGACTTGGCTGCAAACAGTTTTGATCTCAGATCAGGGGCCTGATCTGAGATCAAAACTGTATGCCTAGAGGTACACCTAAAAGTGTATCCCGCATAAAATGGGTTTCAATGCCTCGTAGCTCTCCTGTTTCTCTTGCACTTATTTTCTAAACAAAACATCGCAAAATGCAAACGTCCATCACAAGACTATTAACTCCTTCTCTGCATTAGCTCAAGAGAACTGGAAGTTGTAAACAGTTTTGATCGTGATCAGACGCCGACCAACATTTTGTCTGGTCAATAGCAAAACTGTTTGACACTCATAGCAATGTTTCTTTAGTCACATTTACCAAATTTGGATTTAAAACCCCGCAAACAGATGATAATGTTTTAGAATACGATATGACGACAGAGAAAGGAACTTAAAAGGTGTATTGCTTCACTTTTAACTCAATTAAAAGTTCCCTCTTTTTTTTCGCGAAGTCCTTCCAAAAGACGAAAAATGCTAGCAGTTCCGAAATGATAACGTTAACAGATAAGTAAAAATAGTATCCGTAATTCCTTTTACACAGCATCCCCACTGAATAATAAGTAAACTAGTCGGTACTCGGTCACTGTTACCCTGCAGCTGGTCTGGATGCTAACAATTATATTAAAAAAACCATTTTAACAATTCTGGTAAATTGCTGATACACGAAGTTAGCCCAGGTGACGTGTTATCGATGTTAACGACTGGGCTTGTCGTAAAAAATGCACCATCGTCATTATTACCCGAGTAGAAATGACAAGTTATCCCTTACTATGAAAGTGTGAACTGATTAACATTTGCACTAAGTTTGAGCCCTGATCAGTATCTCGGCGTCTGTTCTGGATCCAAACATGTTGCAACTCGGATTTTATGTTTCTTTATTAAAAGGCGTAGAAAACTAAATTTCACTCTATTGCAGACGTCATTTTTAAAAAGACTATATTAAATCTGGAACAGGACTAAACGCCCCAATCTAACCATTGGTCGATGGAAAGAGGTAAAGTTTCATTTCCTGCCTGTCTTGGCAAAACGAAAATTATCCCGTCATTAATTAGGTAATTATCATTGTTGTTTTGCACCAGTGAAGATGGTGGGGACAATTCACCCTGAAACAGTAGTCAGCTTCATTGATAGCGCCATGAATATCACCCAGAAACAGTAGTCTGCTACATTAGTAGCGTTGCCGTGAATATAGCCCAGAATAAGTAGTCTGCTACATTGAAAGCGTTAACAGAAACATCGCACAGAAACAGTAGTTTGCTACACTGAAAGCGTTAACAAAAACATAGTCCAGAAACAGCAGTCTGCTATATTGAAATAGTTGACATGAACATCGCCCAGAAATAGTAGTTTGCTACATTGAAAGCGTTAACAGAAACATCGCACAGAAACAGTAGTTTGCTTCATTGAATGCGTTGACCTAAACCTCGCCCAGAAATAGTAGTCTGCTACATTGAATGCGTTAAAATAAACATCGCCCAGAAACAGTAGTCTGCTACATTGATAATGTTAACATAAACATCGCCCAGATATAGGAGTCTGCTACATTGAAAGCGTTAACAGAAACATCGCACAGAAACAGTAGTTTGCTACACTGAAAGCGTTAACAAAAACATAGTCCAGAAACAGCAGTCTGTTACATTGAAATAGTTGACATGAACATCGCCCAGAAATAGTAGTTTGCTACATTGAAAGCGTTAACATAAAACTCGCCCAGAAATAGTAGTCTGCTACATTGATAATGTTAACATAAACACTGCCCAGAAATAGTAGTCTGCTACATTGAAATAGTTGACATGAACATCGCCCAGAAATAGTAGTCTGTTACATTGAAATAGTTGACATGAACATCGCCCAGAAATAGTAGTCTGCTACATTGAATGCGTTGACCTAAACCTCGCCCAGAAATAGTAGTCTGCTACATTGAATGCGTTAAAATAAACATCGCCCAGAAACAGTAGTCTGCTACATTGATAATGTTAACATAAACATCGCCAAGATATAGTAGTCTGCTACATTGAAAGCGTTAACAGAAACATAGTCCAGAAACAGCAGTCTGCTACATTGAAATAGTTGACATGAACATCGCCCAGAAATAGTAGTTTGCTACATTGAAAGCGTTAACATAAACCTCGCCCAGAAATAGTAGTCTGCTACATTGAATGCGTTGACCTAAACCTCGCCCAGAAATAGTAGTCTGCTACATTGATAATGTTAACATAAACATCGCCAAGATATAGTAGTCTGCTACATTGAATGCGTTAACAAAAACATAGTCCAGAAACAGCAGTCTGCTACATTGAAATAGTTGACATGAACATCGCCCAGAAATAGTAGTTTGCTACATTGAAAGCGTTAACATAAACCTCGCCCAGAAATAGTAGTCTGCTACATTGAATGCGTTGACCTAAACCTCGCCCAGAAATAGTAGTCTGCTACATTGAATGCGTTAAAATAAACATCGCCCAGAAACAGTAGTCTGCTACATTGATAATGTTAACATAAACATCGCCAAGATATAGTAGTCTGCTACATTGAAAGCGTTAACAGAAACATCGCACAGAAACAGTAGTTTGCTACATTGAGAGCGTTAACATGAACATCGCCCAGAAATAGTAGTCTGCTACATTGATAATGTTAACATGAACATCGCCCAGAAATAGTAGTCTGCTACATTGATAATGTTAACATGAACATCGCCCAGAAATAGTAGTCTGCTACATTGAAAGCGTTAACAGAAACATCGCACAGAAACAGTAGTTTGCTACACTGAAAGCGTTAACAAAAACATAGTCCAGAAACAGCAGTCTGCTACATTGAAATAGTTGACATGAACATCGCCCAGAAATAGTAGTTTGCTACATTGATAGCGGTAACATAACCATCGCCCAGAAATAGTAGTCTGCTACATTGATAATGTTAACATAAACACTGCCCAGAAACAGTAGTCTGCTACATTGATAATGTTAACATAAACACTGCCCAGAAATAGTAGTTTGCTACATTGATAATGTTAACATAAACACTGCCCAGAAACAGTAGTCTGCTACATTGATAATGTTAACATAAACATCGCCCAGAAATAGTAGTCTGCTACATTGATAATGTTAACATAAACATCGCCCAGAAATAGTAGTCTGCTACATTGATAATGTTAACATAAACACTGCCCAGAAACAGTAGTCTGCTACATTGATAATGTTAACATAAACATCGCCCAGAAATAGTAGTCTGCTACATTGATAATGTTAACATAAACATCGCCAAGATATAGTAGTCTGCTACATTGAATGCGTTAACGTGAATATAGCCCAGAATAAGTAGTCTGCTACATTGAAAACGTTAACAGAAACATCGCACAGAAACAGTAGTTTGCTACACTGAAAGCGTTAACAAAAACATAGTCCAGAAACAGCAGTCTGCTACATTGAAATAGTTGACATGAACATCGCCCAGAAATAGTAGTTTGCTACATTGAAAGCGTTAACATAAAACTCGCCCAGAAATAGTAGTCTGCTACATTGAATGCTTTAAAATAAACATCGCCCAGAAATAGTAGTCTGCTACATTGATAATGTTAACATAAACATCGCCAAGATATAGTAGTCTGCTACATTGAAAGCGTTAACAAAAACATAGTCCAGAAACAGCAGTCTGCTACATTGAAATAGTTGACATGAACATCGCCCAGAAATAGTAGTTTGCTACATTAAAAGCGTTAACATAAACCTCGCCCAGAAATAGTAGTCTGCTACATTGAATGCGTTGACCTAAACCTCGCCCAGAAATAGTAGTCTGCTACATTGAATGCGTTAAAATAAACATCGCCCAGAAATAGTAGTCTGCTACATTGATAATGTTAACATAAACATCGCCAAGATATAGTAGTCTGCTACATTGAATGCGTTAACATAAACATCGCTCAGAAAAAGTAGTCTGTTACATTGAATGCGTTGAAATAAACATCGCCCAGAAATAGTAGTGTGCTACATTGATAATGTTAACATGAACATCGCCAAGATATAGAAGTCTGTTACATTGAATGCGTTAACATAAACATTGCCCAGAAATAGTAGTCTGCTACATTGATAGTGTTAACAAGAACTTCGCCCAAAAATAGTAGTTTGCTACATTGAAAGCTTTAACAAAACGTCGCCAAGAAATAGTAGTCTGCTACATTGAATGCGTTAACTAACACAAACATCGCCCAGAAACAGTAGTTTGCTACATTGAAAGCGTTAACAAAAACATAGTCCAGAAACAGTAGTCTGCTACATTGAAAAAGTTGACATGAACATCGCCCAGAAATAGTAGTTTGCTACATTGATAGCGGTAACATAACCATCGCCCAGAAATAGTAGTCTGCTACATTGATAATGTTAACATAAACACTGCCCAGAAATAGAAGTCTGTTACATTGACATCGTTAACATAAACATCGCCCAGAAATAGTAGTCTGCTACATTGATAATGTTAACATAAACATCGCCCAGATATAGTAGTCTGCTACATTGTTAATGTTAAAATAAACATCGCCCAGAAATAGTTGTCTGCTACATTGATAATGTTAACATAAACATCGCCCACTCAGTAGTCTGCTACATTGATAACGGTAACATAACCATCGCGCAGAAATAGTAGTCTGCTACATTAATTATGTTAACATAAACATCGCCTAGATAAAGTAGTCTGCTAAATTGATAATTTTAACATAAACATCGCCAAGAAACATTATTCTACTACATTGAATGCTTTAACACGAACATCGCCCAGAAATAGTAGTCTGCTACATTTAAAGCGTTAACATAACCATCGCCCACTCAGTGGCCTGCTACATTGATAGCGGTAACATAAACATCGCCCAGAAATAGAAGTCTGCTACATTGATAATTTTAACATACACATCGCAAAGAAACAGTATTCTGCTACATTAAATGCGTTAACACGAACATCGCCCAGAAATAGTAGTCTGCTACACTGAAAGTGTTTACATAAACATCGCCCAGAAACAGTAGTATGCTACATTGATAAATTAATGTTAACATAAACATCGGCAAGAAACAGTAGTCTGCTACACTGAAAGTGTTTACATAAACATCGCCCAGAAACAGTAGTCTGCTACACTGAAAGTGTTTACATAAACATCGCCCAGAAACAGTAGTCTGCTACATTGATAAATTAATGTTAACATAAACATCGGCAAGAAACAGCAGTCTGCTACATTGATAATGTTTACATAAACATCGACCAGAAATAGAAGTCTGCTACATTGATAATTTTAACATAAACATCGGCAAGAGACAGTAGTCTGCTACATTGATAATGTTAACATAAACATCGACCAGAAACAGTAGTCTGCTACATTGATAATCTTAACATAAACATCGGCAAGAAACAGTAGTCTGCTACACTGAAAGTGTTTACATAAACATCGCCCAGAAACAGTAGTCTGCTACATTGATAAATTAATGTTAACATAAACATCGGCAAGAAACAGCAGTCTGCTACATTGAATGCGTTAACTAAAACAAACATCGCCCAGAAACAGTAGTTTGCTACATTGAAAGCGTTAACAAAAACATAGTCCAGAAACAGTAGTCTGCTACATTGAAAAAGTTGACATGAACATCGCCCAGAAATAGTAGTTTGCTACATTGATAGCGGTAACATAAACCTCGCCCAGAAATAGTAGTCTGCTACATTGATAATGTTAACATAAACACTGCCCAGAAATAGTAGTCTGCTACATTGACATCGTTAACATAAACATCGCCCAGAAATAGTAGTCTGCTACATTGATAATGTTAACATAAACACTGCCCAGATATAGTAGTCTGCTACATTGACATCGTTAACATAAACATCGCCCACTCAGTAGTCTGCTACATTGATAACGGTAACATAACCATCGCGCAGAAATAGTAGTCTGCTACATTAATTATGTTAACATAAACATCGCCTAGATAAAGTAGTCTGCTAAATTGATAATTTTAACATAAACATCGCCAAGAAACATTATTCTACTACATTGAATGCTTTAACACGAACATCGCCCAGAAATAGTAGTCTGCTACATTTAAAGCGTTAACATAACCATCGCCCACTCAGTGGCCTGCTACATTGATAGCGGTAACATAAACATCGCCCAGAAATAGAAGTCTGCTACATTGATAATTTTAACATACACATCGCAAAGAAACAGTATTCTGCTACATTAAATGCGTTAACACGAACATCGCCCAGAAATAGTAGTCTGCTACACTGAAAGTGTTTACATAAACATCGCCCAGAAACAGTAGTATGCTACATTGATAAATTAATGTTAACATAAACATCGGCAAGAAACAGTAGTCTGCTACACTGAAAGTGTTTACATAAACATCGCCCAGAAACAGTAGTCTGCTACACTGAAAGTGTTTACATAAACATCGCCCAGAAACAGTAGTCTGCTACATTGATAAATTAATGTTAACATAAACATCGGCAAGAAACAGCAGTCTGCTACATTGATAATGTTTACATAAACATCGACCAGAAATAGAAGTCTGCTACATTGATAATTTTAACATAAACATCGGCAAGAGACAGTAGTCTGCTACATTGATAATGTTAACATAAACATCGACCAGAAACAGTAGTCTGCTACATTGATAATCTTAACATAAACATCGGCAAGAAACAGTAGTCTGCTACACTGAAAGTGTTTACATAAACATCGCCCAGAAACAGTAGTCTGCTACATTGATAAATTAATGTTAACATAAACATCGGCAAGAAACAGCAGTCTGCTACATTGAATGCGTTAACTAAAACAAACATCGCCCAGAAACAGTAGTTTGCTACATTGAAAGCGTTAACAAAAACATAGTCCAGAAACAGTAGTCTGCTACATTGAAAAAGTTGACATGAACATCGCCCAGAAATAGTAGTTTGCTACATTGATAGCGGTAACATAACCATCGCCCAGAAATAGTAGTCTGCTACATTGATAATGTTAACATAAACACTGCCCAGAAACAGTAGTCTGCTACATTGATAATGTTAACATAAACACTGCCCAGAAATAGTAGTCTGCTACATTGATAATGTTAACATAAACACTGCCCAGAAACAGTAGTCTGCTACATTGATAATGTTAACATAAACATCGCCAAGATATAGTAGTTTGCTACATTGATAATGTTAACATAAACACTGCCCAGAAATAGAAGTCTGTTACATTGACATCGTTAACATAAACATCGCCCAGAAATAGTAGTCTGCTACATTGATAATGTTAACATAAACATCGCCCAGATATAGTAGTCTGCTACATTGTTAATGTTAAAATAAACATCGCCCAGAAATAGTTGTCTGCTACATTGATAATGTTAACATAAACATCGCCCACTCAGTAGTCTGCTACATTGATAACGGTAACATAACCATCGCGCAGAAATAGTAGTCTGCTACATTAATTATGTTAACATAAACATCGCCTAGATAAAGTAGTCTGCTAAATTGATAATTTTAACATAAACATCGCCAAGAAACATTATTCTACTACATTGAATGCTTTAACACGAACATCGCCCAGAAATAGTAGTCTGCTACATTTAAAGCGTTAACATAACCATCGCCCACTCAGTGGCCTGCTACATTGATAGCGGTAACATAAACATCGCCCAGAAATAGAAGTCTGCTACATTGATAATTTTAACATACACATCGCAAAGAAACAGTATTCTGCTACATTAAATGCGTTAACACGAACATCACCCAGAAATAGTAGTCTGCTACACTGAAAGTGTTTACATAAACATCGCCCAGAAACAGTAGTATGCTACATTGATAAATTAATGTTAACATAAACATCGGCAAGAAACAGTAGTCTGCTACACTGAAAGTGTTTACATAAACATCGCCCAGAAACAGTAGTCTGCTACACTGAAAGTGTTTACATAAACATCGCCCAGAAACAGTAGTCTGCTACATTGATAAATTAATGTTAACATAAACATCGGCAAGAAACAGCAGTCTGCTACATTGATAATGTTTACATAAACATCGACCAGAAATAGAAGTCTGCTACATTGATAATTTTAACATAAACATCGGCAAGAGACAGTAGTCTGCTACATTGATAATGTTAACATAAACATCGACCAGAAACAGTAGTCTGCTACATTGATAATCTTAACATAAACATCGGCAAGAAACAGTAGTCTGCTACACTGAAAGTGTTTACATAAACATCGCCCAGAAACAGTAGTCTGCTACATTGATAAAGTAATGTTAACATAAACATCGGCAAGAAACAGCAGTCTGCTACATTGATAATGTTTACATAAACATCGACCAGAAATAGAAGTCTGCTACATTGATAATTTTAACATAAACATCGACCAGAAACAGTAGTCTGCTACATTGATAATCTTAACATAAACATCGGCAAGAAACAGTAGTCTGCTACACTGAAAGTGTTTACATAAACATCGCCCAGAAACAGTAGTCTGCTACATTGATAAATTAATGTTAACATAAACATCGGCAAGAAACAGCAGTCTGCTACATTGATAATGTTTACATAAACATCGACCAGAAATAGAAGTCTGCTACATTGATAATTTTAACATAAACATCGACCAGAAACAGTAGTCTGCTACATTGATAATCTTAACATAAACATCGGCAAGAAACAGTAGTCTGCTACATTGAAATCGTTAACATGAACATGTTATTCTTTCCCGTTTAAACGCAAGCGAAACGCAAACGCGTAGCAGTAAAATGTAGGAAATTGCAACTTTATTACATATCTCAGGATTTATTTTAAGCTGAGAGGCAACCAGTTTGGCGCCTGATCAGACACCGGGTTACCAAACTGTTTGCAATAGAAATAATAGTTTTAGCGTAAACGCAGTTATTGGGAAATAATTACGTGTTCACCACTGTAGCAACCCTGTCAATGTAGCACTCGTATGAGGAAATGGCAAAGACGTTTCTGTGTGTATTGGTTGGGGGACGAACGCAATTCTTCCCTTCTTTATCGTATTGATCACGATCAACAGACTGATTATTTTGTCATGGGGATTTGCGCTTAGGGAAAATTAACCCATTACCCCCATAGTGTGTTCCTAGTTTTGAACACAAGTGGCTACTTAACCCTTTCCTCCAATAGAAGCGCCTTTTAGCACATTCAATTTATTACTTCACTGAAGAAAATAGTTGCAATTAATGTACTCATAAATATGTACAAAAATAAATATTATCTATACCCGATCATACAGTATCTTAAAGCAGGCTGAAAGTAAAGCAGAATGTGCCTTAAGGCGTATTCAACTTTACTTTCAACATGTTTTCAGTGCTCATCTATCTTCAAAGGGGGGGGGGGGGGGGGGGTAAAGTTGGTTGATAGAAATGTGGAATGCGCATTCTGTTTTACTTTCAGTCTTCCTTAACCTACAATCTGCTAGAACTTAGAAAATACTTCTTATGGTGCATACATGTATGTGGAACTATTTTCATCAAGGGGGGGGGGGGGGGGGGGGGGGGGGGGGGGGGGGGTTAAAGGCTGTATTATATTGGAATTTAGCTATTGAAGTGGCAATGTGATTAAGTGATCAAGGCTTCGATTTATATTTTATTCAGACTCATCACTTTTCATTTAATTTTTGAGCACTTATGACAATGTGTACACAAAGCCCATATTTAATATGAAAGTTTTACATGTACAGTGCTCCCTCCCTACTACGGCCCTCTGAAGAACGATTCCCTCCTTACAACAACGCTTGTCGCTGTTCCTCAAAAGAAGATAATCATGTCTAAAGCTTTCATCTGCTTAAAATTGCCGTCTGCGTTTTTCTCATAATCACATATTGGATAGTTAGACAGAAAAAAGATGATTGACAAACTGCTTGAATCCCGATTAGGCGTCGTGTTACGCAGTGTCTGTGATCTGGATTCAAGATGTTTGCAAATGTACGCCATTTTCCCTCCCTATAACGACTCCCTCCGAACAACGCACACAATCTTTGTCTACCACTGGATGTTGTTGTAGAGAGGGAGCGCTGTATGCATTTTCATAACTTACATAGCTCTAACTTCAAAATGTTTAACAACGTGTAAAACTAAAGGTAACTGAGTGTAACGGTGTACAGAAGAACCTCTCTATAACGACCACTAAGTTGTGTCAAATATTAGCCGTTTAAGACAGGTGCCTGCTTAAAGCAATGTGAAAGTGAAACAGAAAGCTCCTAAAAGAGCTTTCTGTTTCACTTTCACATTGCTTTAAGATGTCACCTGTCCATTATACGGACAATTATCCTTCTTTTTAGTGGTCGTAAAAGAGAGGTTCTACTGTAGTTAATAGTGTGCCTTTTATGTTTTAGGAGCTTTAGGAGCTTTTGGGACCTAATATGGTAGTCCGGATAATAAGCCTAGAGAGGATTATCGTGTCTGTGGTATTTGGCCAACCAAGAAACCTTTGGCAGTGTGGTGGACCGGTTTGGCATGCGCAAGGACTCATTACACGTTTACCTGACAACTGTCTGCAGGTGATGTAAGGCAGTGTGGTGGACCGGTTTGGCATGCGCAAGGACTCATTGCACGTTTACCTTACAACTGTCTGCAGGTGATGTAAGGCAGTGTGGTGGACCGGTTTGGCATGAGCAAGGACTCATTACACGTTTAACTGACAACTGTCTGCGGGTGATGTAAGGCAGTGTGGTGGACCGGTTTGGCATGAACAAGGACTCATTACACGTTTACCTGACAACTGTCTGCGGGTGATGTAATGCAGTGTGGTGGACCGGTTTGGCATGAACAAGGACTCATTACACGTTTACCTGACAACTGTCTGCAGGTGATGTAAGGCAGTGTGGTGGACCGGTTTGGCATGAGCAAGGACTCATTACACGTTTACCTGACAACTGTCTGCAGGTGATGTAAGGCAGTGTGGTGGACCGGTTTGGCATGAGCAAGGACTCATTACACGTTTACCTGACAACTGTCTGCGGGTGATGTAATGCAGTGTGGTGGACCGGTTTGGCATGAACAAGGACTCATTACACGTTTACCTGACAACTGTCTGCAGGTGATGTAAGGCAGTGTGGTGGACCGGTTTGGCATGAGCAAGGACTCATTACACGTTTACCTGACAACTGTCTGCAGGTGATGTAAGGCAGTGTGGTGGACCGGTTTGGCATGAGCAAGGACTCATTACACGTTTACCTGACAACTGTCTGCAGGTGATGTAAGGCAGTGTCCTAGAGCAGTTGGTATTCTGGCCAAAAGTGCACGAGTATGCAGGGATTGCACATTTCAGAGAGAGCAGGCTTCCCTGAGTTGATTGGGGCTATTGATGACACATATGTCCCTATTCCTGGGCCATCTTCCTTTAGGGACTCATATATTTGTAGGAAAGGTTTTCCGGCTTTTCACCTTCAGTGTGCCTGTGATAGCAACCGAGGTTTCTGGACGTATTTTCAGCCTAGCCATGCGGTGTTTATGACGCCCGTGCTTTCAAAAATAGCACACTGTTCAAACACCTTCAAACTCATCAGCCAACTAGCGACTTTCATTTGCTAGGTGATTCTGCACACGGGTTGTCAAATTCGCCCTTAGTGCCTTTTAGAGACAATGATCATTTGTCAGTGCAAGAGAAAACATTGAACTTTGCTCAAAGTTCCACTCAGGGAGATATACGAGTAGATAGGTGTTTTGGGCTTTTAAAGGGTAAATTTAGAAAGTTAAAATTCTTTGATTTGAAAAAAGTTATCGATATCCCAAGTGTTATAGCCACACGCTGTGCTCTGCACAATCTCATACTTGGGAAGGATCCATACGACGATGAGGACATGGAAGGTGTTGGAGAAAGTAGCCATTTGCCAGAAAGTCTACTGACAACCAGGCCCAGCGCTTATAAAGCGTTTGTGTTGAGTCTGAGTGCATTCTCAAGCATTTGTTTTGTCAGCCTAGGCTCAAATCTGACCAATCAAATGCTTGATAACGATATCAGACTCAACTCAAACGCTTTATAAGCATGGAGCCTGGTGTCAGACACTATACGCAGTCAAAAGGCTGCCATTAGCAAACAGAATGACATAATGCTTTTGTTGGCTTAACTCATTCATTCCTGAATCTTCAAATGGACAATTCCAGTTTCCAATGAGGTCTGGTCAATTTTTGGGGCTGTTTTAACAAATATTTGCAAACTGACAAACAGTTAAGACCCTACTCAGAGGAGTTCTGATAATGTTCTACACTGTTTGCATAGGACATAATTATATACTCTTTCGCTTGTTGACTGTTTTTAAATGAAATATAATTATATACGCGTCAATATGGCTTAACAAATTAAACAAGCATTTCCATATTCTAAGGATTCAAAGCTCTCCTCAAACCTAAAAGGTCTATGCTGTTCAATTTAAGTTTCGGACATATTTTTGAATACACTGTCACACTAGTGCTGTATTAAAGGGGCTCGCAACCGGATTTAGCATTAAAAATAGTAATTTGTAAATATATGTCAAATGCTTATATAAATGGGTAAGATTTAGTTTAGGATAATCAATTCTGTTAAAAAATGCATTTAAAAAAAAAAGAAGAAGAAGCTCTGGTGGGATTCGAACCCGTGACCCTCCATGCGGAGACAAACATGACAAAATAGGAAGCGCCTTTATCCACGCGGCTACTGACGCTCTCTATCTATAGGGTAGCGAGTTAACGTACTTCACTGGTAGCGATTGATAGCTACATATTCGGCTCGGGTTTATGTCTGAGCCCGTGTAGAGAAGCAACAACAACAACTATACCGTTAGCTAACGCTATAGAAAAACTATGGAACATGTCCTAAAAAAACTAAGATTCAGTGACGATTCTTCATTTCTTGAGACTTTTTTTGGACTGATCATATTTGTTTAATGTCAGAAGCCAAATAATGCCACAAATTTGCTTTTATTTGAGTATTTTAATAAAAAATTTGGACTTGACTTACCTTTGCAAACAGCTTGAATCCAGATCAGACGCCGCGTTGCGGCGTCTGATCTGGATTCAAGCTGTTTGTCACTCGTCATTATATATATTCTATCAAAATGTCCACTTATATGTAACTTTGAGAAAAACAGCTGACAACAAGTTTAAGCAGACGGTATTGCAGCCATGAAATGGTTGGACATAATTGTGTTTTGGGGGGAAAACAGCGGCAAGGGTCGTTGTAAGGAGGGAGTCGTTGTTGTGAGGGCCGTTGTAGGGAGGGGGCACTGTACGTCGTATATAGATACTTTACCGAACAGCCGCATTCCTTTCCATTTAAAAAGAACTTGACATTCAATGCGACCCATAAGCCACGCCTTTCCTGAAACAGCCACATAAAAAATGTAACACTCTCAGCAAACCGAACACTTGGTTTCCTGCGCCGCAACATAAAAACAACCCATAAAGGTATGAGGGAGATGGCGTATAAGACCCTTGTCCGTCCCCAACTGGAGTATGCAGCAACTGTTTGGAGCCCCCATACGAAACTACACATCCAGCAGGTTGAGATGGTGCAGCGCAGGGCTGTACGTTGGACCATAGGCATTCGTCCCGTTGGCTATGACACTACCCCTAGCTGCTATAACCCCCTCCACCACCACCAAACGTGGATAAAATACCCCAAAATCTATCCATACATTCAATAATCATCATAAAAGAACATTTCCTGAAGTTTCATGCAATTTAAAAAAAATAATTTTTTTGCTAATTTATATAGATCTAAGTAGAATAGTAAAGGCTGCCATGAAAAAGCGCCTTGCAGAAGCAACCCTCAAGTTCCCAATCCTGTCATTTTGTCAAATCTTGGACGATCTGGACAGATGATGGCTCATTGTTTACAGCAAACAGTTTTCTTTGACGATAATTGGTAAAAAATTCAAAGCAATCGGCGAACACGCGCATGGGGACTCGAAGGGTGGGGAGACCCCTTAGTCGGAAACTATCCGTTACGCAAATTTTTCCCAAACAAACGACTGGTTGCCCAGTCAAACTATTCTCATTCTAGCGAAACCGAGAACCAGCTTCAAAGCAGGAAATGACGCAAAAAGTCAACCGTCTCAATTGGTCGTATTCGAATCAGGACAACTATCGCGTGAATTGGAATAGTTGTCAACAAGTTCTATTCGAATCATCACTTGATGTTTTCCGTTGACAAAATGTTGTCAAACCATCAAATCTTTGACCACAATTTCGATTCGAGTCGGGTCAAAATTGTTGTCATCAGTAAATCTTCGCGCATTTGCTCCGCCCAGTTTTCGTTGACAACAAACTCGATGATTCGAATACGACCAATGATCATATACGTTTGTCAACAGACTTGAAAACGAAAGTTATCTAGAAATTTATTTCGTAACAGAAATGCTCATTTACCGATAATTCAAAAGGTATTTATTATATATTTCATTTTCTATTAATTACCCGTACCATGGTGTAATGCATGGTCGCAAATGCACTTGTTAATCGCTGAATCAGTGAATGACTGACGAACAAGTCCAAAAATTAAGGTGACAGAAGGATTCCGATATAAGGTGCCTATCGAACTTTTTATTTCTTCACGTGTGCTCGTGTCTTGCTTGGGCTGTGAGCTAACTTTCTTTGAACAGAACTGTTAAATGTAAATAATAAGCCATCATTTGTCAAAATCGGTCCAAAAATGACAAAATGACAAGGTTGGGAAGTTGATGGCTCTGAATACACATCCACCTTCTCATTGTATACATATATGATACGAAATTTTTTTTTTTTTTTTTTGAAACTTCTTGAAACTTCTTGAAACATTTGTTAAGGGTGTTTGTTGAACATATGGATGTATTTGGATGTATTTTGACTCATTTTGAAAGATTTATGGGGGGGGGGGGGGGGGGGGGGGGGGGGGGGGGTCATAGCTTACGCGCCGAAAACCTGTGCGTTGGACGTGCAACAACTTCTCATCTATGATAGTGTCTCCAACATGCAAGAGCAACTAGGCTGGAGGTCCCTCCAAGACAGAAGAATAGACTCTCGCCTGGTCATGTTCTACAAAGTTATCCACGGCCTAGTTGCTATTCCGCCACCCCCTTATCTTCAACACCCTATGCGAGCTACGCGTCATGCTCATTCCCTTTCATACAGACAAATACACACTTCTGTGAACTATTATAAATACTCTTTCTTTCCGGCAACAATCATTCTATGGAACAGTCTACCCTCGCACATCGTCTTGCTTCCTGATTTTGAGCATTTCAAGCAGGCAGTAAGCGGTGTTAGCCATACTTATTAAACTGAACAGTGTTTTTATCCTCTTTTAGATGTAAAATATTCTCTTTTAACATGTAACATAGCAACTATTTCCAGAACTCAGCTCTAGTTTTCTTAAGCTTTTATACTTTTACTTTTGCTAATCTGCACTGACGCGCAGCTGCGCATAATCCTCGAAAGAGGGTGTCGCAGTATTCAAAGAAAGAAAGAAACAAAATTTGAATCTATTTCTTTTGAGCTCCTGCAGCAGCTGCCCATACAGTGTTCGTCGTGTCAGCCATTGAACAACATATCCATTTGCCGTTCCTGTTTACGACTTCTTGTGCGTCTTTTACACTCGTCGATCTTATCGTTCTTTTCAAGATCCAGTATGGCCTTGACCCTGTCCCTCTGGATCTCTAGCTATTTGTAATTGGTCTTTCTCCATGAGATATGATGCTGATACAAATACTTTTTCTCTAAGACAACTTAATTTTACCAAAACAGTTCGCCTTTTTCACTACCACATGTCCGTGAAAGAACAATTCATGACAAGCCCACGACTAATTCACGACCTCCAATTCGAACAGGTCTATCTGGTCGGGTCAAAATCGGGAAGAGACCGCATTGGTCGAGACGGACGCGTAGAGATCGTGTATGGATCGGAATGGTCGAGTAGAGATCGGCATGTTTGTCGGGTCGAAGTCGTGAATGATCGTATAGGGGTCGTGCATTATCGTGTGCTATCGTGTAGCTGTCGGGAAGAGGTCGTATACAAGACATTTTCAAGCATTTTTTTGTTCTCATTTTTTCTCTCGATCAGATCTTTAGGGTAGATCTAGATAGTAAAATAAATAAAAAATGTGCCATGCAAATTAATAGATCTAGATCTACCTGTGGATCTAAATCTACCATGCAGATTTAAATTTGGAACAATCATGGAGAAATTACAATTTCTCCATGGTGGAACAATGATGGAGTTAAATTTTTTTTTAGAAAAACATGTGTTTATTAAACAAACTCGAGCATTGGTATATTTACTTATTTAGATATATAAAAGTACATAAGCTAGATCAGGGATATTTTATTAGTCTAATAAAATATCCCTGGCTAGATAGAATATTCTATTCCATTTCGAAATAGCCTAACCCTATTACACATTTCCCCCATTTCGCTATTTATGACTCATGGGGGTCTGACTTGGCACATTACGGAAGCAAGATGGCGTACTTTGGACAGCAGCAACAACAGGGCTATGGTCAACCCCGGGGTCCTACGCCTCAGGGTCAGAGCGATCCAAATTTTCTATGGGGGGTGTTTCAGAGGTAATATACAATTGTTAATTATAGTCCTACAGTTATATGCGGCCGAAAACAGCCCAGAATGTCTATGTCATTGTTGGACTTATTTGTGGCTGAAATTGAAAACTGAATGTCGATGTCTCCTACAGTATCGTTTCTATGTCAAAATAAGTTGTGCCCCATTAAGTTTAAACATCATCATTTTGTAAATTAATATTTGGATTTGCTAAGAAAGAATCTTGGTAATGGAAATACTAATATAGGGTAATGACTTGGTCGACGACTCGACATACCAGCGCATCTCAACCTTACCACCTTACCCCAGCTTCAAGCAGAACTAGATCAGCAAATAGTAAGAAGTTCTTAAGTTCCTACAGCCGTCTACATCCACAGCCTACTACAGAAACTCCTTCTTCCCTAAAACAATAACTACATGGAACAGCCTGCCCTCGGCAGCTGTTGACTCTCTAGTCCAAATTATTTAGCAGGGATTTCCCCAGGCCGTTTTCGCCTGTCGCGGGCGACATGCCTTCCTTCCCGGCGGTCTCTTCGCGCCATGCTTTGATCTGGCCGACATGTCTTAATCTGTAGAGAGACTAGCCTTAATCAGGGCTCTGTGTTGTGTATTCCAGTAATTATTTCATATGCCAAACGCCGTCACGCGTGTCGGGCGTGTGCTTAGCTTCATCAACCAATCAGGAGCCGAATTTCCTTATCTAAACGGTGATTGACAGGGACTCGTTCCATTTTGAGCGAGATTGACGTTTCTAAAACCGCTAGTTCTGGTTTTCTACAACATGCCGAACATGGCTTACTTTACAAACAGCGACGTGAATGATTTTCGGAAAACAAGCTACGAACAACGCTGAAAGAAAAATAAATACTAGCCGAAACCGGAATCTCGGACATTCATTTTCCCGAATTTAACATTCAAAAGATGATTAACGGTGGACTGAAAATTCGCCGCGAATAATGAGACGTTAAATCGTGTGTCGCCTCGGAAAAATATCCTCGATACGGGGCCTGTTAAATAAGGAAATTCTCCGCAAATACTGAACAAACGAATGTTTTAAATGAATATAAATTACCTTTTAGAATTTATTTCCTCACAACTCCGTATTAATAATCACGTAACAGACGCAAACAGTATTCCAAACTTCCGAAATAAAATCCAAATGCGCGGCATGCTTCCTAGCGTCATTTTTTGAAAACATCCAATTAGATTAGACGTTATAAACTTCCATTTAGAATGACAGGAAATTAACATAAATTGCGATGTTTAAAATTAGCACTTATTCGTAGGCAATGGCTAGCTATCGACGCGGAAGACGTTTTTCGTGGGAGTTTCGGGAAATAAGTTACAAGAGAAGAACAAAAGCAACACATACACGCGGGAAACGATGAATCTCTTAAAATAGCTTTCTGGTATTTTTGGTAAATAGAAATTGAAATTGAATATATTGAAACAGAAAACAATCGTGACAACACATATTCAAGTAGACTTGGTTTTATCTCATGACAAAGTCAAACAGTCTAATTAATTCTTCACAGAGTTAAAAATTTGTTTTCTGTTTTTATGATGGATGGATGTTAAGAGCAGGCTTAAAGTAAACATGAATCCACCATTTGACATCCACTTGCCGGGATGCAGTGAAATTTTCTATGCTCTCTTAACCCACAGGTTCTTGACACATAAAACAAAAAAAATATATATTTTTTTTACGAGACCTCCATTATATTACCGTATCTAGATCTATCTTCGATAGAGTACAAAAACAATTTCTTTTTTTTAACCTCAAGAAAAAAAAAATTCCTATCTTAAAAAACATGGCCGCTAGTGGGTGGGGCAGATTTTTTTATATGGCTATATAGTGAAAACTTTAAAAATCTTCTTGTCAAAAACTACTGGTCCGATTTGAAAGTAATTTTATGCAAATGATCCATGGGTTACCCTCTACCAGATTTCTTAAAATTATTTTGATATCTAAAAAAAACATGGCCGCCAGTGGGTGGGGTAAGTTTTCCTTATGTTACTGTTTACTAAAAACTTTAAAAATCTTCTTCTTTGAAACTACTGGTCCAAATTAAAAACAAGTTTACAGAAATGGTCAATTGATGGTCCTCTAGCAGACTTCTTAAAATCATTTTGTTATCTTAAAAAACATGGCCGCCAGTGGGTGGGGCACGTTTTCCTTATGTTACTGTTTACTAAAAACTTTAAAAATCTTTTTCTCTGAAACTACTGGTCCAAATTAAAATTATTTTACACAAATGGTCAATTGATGATCCTCTACTAGATTTCTTAAAATCATTTTGTTATCTTAAATAACATGGCCACCAGTGGGTGGGGCAAGTTTTCCTTATGTTACTGTTTACTAAAAACTTTAAAAATCTTCTCTGAAACTACTGGTCCAAATTAAAAAATAATTTTACACAAATGGTCAATTGATGATCCTCTACCAGATTTCTTAAAATCTTTTTGTTATTTAAAAAAAACATGGCCACCAGTGGGAGGGGCAAGTTTTCCTATTATTTCTGTATGGAAAAAATTTCAAAAAAAAATTCTCTGAAACTTGTTCTGATTTAAGAAGTATTGTACACAAATGATGATTCATGGGTGACCATTTGCCAGTTTTCTTCCAATAATCTTCCAGCTCAAACAACATGGCCACCAGTGGGTGGGGGTGAATAAGTGAAAACTTAATGCCAAAAATGCACTATTTCATTGATTAAAGAGCAAAAAATTTCGCCGCAGCGCGGGAGGGAGAGCCCTCCCGCACCCTCCCCCTATGCCCCAAATTCAACATGCCTTCAGAAATTCCTGGGGAAATCCCTGTTTAGACGTGTCGCTTGCTCTTTTTCATCATTCCTTTTTTGTAAGCTTCAATGTCTAAAAGTTATTGGCTAATTCCCTAACGCATTTTCTACCTGAATCGATTTTCGTCATTTATCTTAGTTCATAGAGAATATGGGTTTCATTTGATACATTAAACAGTTTTATATTGTATACTGCCTAAAATCCATGTCACTCACCTATCTATAGGTCAATAACGCTTACAGTAATATTCCCAGTCGAAAAATCTTCAAACAGTCCGTCATGCTTGTGATGACGTCATACAGCTATGAGTATGACAATATACAAATTCATTTGAACGAAATAGCTTAAGAATGGAGGGGGAATTGTAATGGTGGATTTCGTTTAAATAATTAGTTTGTGAACCAACTTCCGGTTTACCTCATATGCAAATCAAGGGAATTCCCTATACTGATACTAATAATAGACATGGGGTTACTAATGAAATGTGTAGGAGTGATTCAATCAGATAAATAAACACAAAATGTGAGTACTGTAAACTATTTTGTGGCAATATATGTTTGAAAAACAGTCATTTTACAGGACTGAAGTGAATTACGAGCTCAAACACACCTAATTTGTTCAATATGTCTCTTGAACCGTTCCGCCGTGATTTTCCGTGGGAACGATGCGCGAGTTTTCATTGAAAAAGTGAAAGACGTTGCATATGCCAGAAATGTTGTATTTTGTTACAGCTAAAACTGCTAACATGACTCTTTGACCCTAAGTCTCGTGCAATAAGTTGTTTATAACATTCCTTACAAGAAAATCAAAACACATTTTGAATAAAGGTTTTCAGAAAGATCTTATCAGGTATTTAAATTTTATAAAATGCTAATTTACATAAAAACTTGAATTACAAAAAAATGACTCATTCAAAGTTTATTTTTGTCATTTTATTCAAACATATTGTTGGTGAAATAGTTGGTCAGAAAAAATTAGGAAAGATTACAGTAAGGATTTGTTGTAATTACAGTTTTTCTTTTGAAAATTGGGAAATTTGAAGACTAGATACAGTTTATACCTCTCTTAAAAATGAAATTCTGTCATTTAAATGCATGCATTTTAAGGTATTCATAGACTTGCATACAAAGTTAATGATATTGTTTAAACATTAAAAAGGGCAATATCGATCTTGAAAATGTAGAAAAAACAGACACAAAAGGATTGATAAGCTTCAATATGTGGCTTGATAGTTCGATCAAATCTTATAATATTCCGATTGTATTGACTTGTAATCCATTAAACGAAAACGTAAATGGACATACATAACTGGACAAAACATAGTAGAACTGATTCTTACCAACGACAACTAATCATAACATGTCCCTTGATCACTGCGTTATGGTCTGACAACTCAATAAAATCGGACACTGCGTTTTGAAAAAAATTGAATCAACTTGGACTCGAACCTAGAACCCTTGGATAGCTAGTCAGTCGCTCTACCAACTGAGCTACTGAGGAAGACAATGAAGCCTATCAACATTCTCTTTATGTACATTTTCTAGTATAAGCATGTGCGGAAAAAGTCTATATCGTCAAGACGCATTTCCACTCGCCCGCAAGAAAACTCTCATATGCGAAAGGCCTTAATTGGAAACTGGAATAGTCAATTAAAAGTGTCTGGGGTGAATGAGTAAAAGCATGAAAAAGATTTTCTGAGTCTATGTAGAAAATGATGAAAGTATGCTGATAGTAGAACAGAAATTTATATCAATTGAGGATATTTTTGTTGTACTTTTTATTATGCCCCCACACCACCGGTGGTGGGGGGCTATATAGGAATCACGTTGTCGGTCGGTCGTTCCGTCATTCGGTCCGTCACTTTTTCCGGGACATTTGCCTTTTTCTTGAAAACTGTTTATGATACCATCTTCAAACTTAGTATACATTGTCAATGTTATTTGGGGACAGTCATTGACAGGTTTCATAACTCTTGTACCAAATTTGACAGAATTATGCCCCTTTTTAACTTCATTTTTTTGTCTCTTAATTGAGAATGTTTTCTTTGAACATGCCATTTTCTTGAAAACTATTCATGATATTGTCCTCAAACTTAGTACACATTATAAGTGTTGTATTGTGAGACTTTTCATGAAGTTTGACAACTCTTGCAAAACATTTGACAGAATTATGGCCCTTTATAACTTGAAATGTTGTTCCGTAATATGCATTTATTCTTTGGACATGTTATTTTCTTGAAAACTATTTATGACATTGTCTTCAAACTTGGTACACATTATAAGTGTGATGTTTGCAGACTCTACTTGAAGTTACATAACTCTTGCCAACAAATGACAGAATTATGCCCCTTTTTAACTTGAAATTTTGTTCTATTTTCTTTGAACATGCCATTTTCTTGAAAACTATTCATGATATTGTCTTCAAACGTGGTAAACATTATTAGTGTTGTATTGTGAGACTTTTCTTTAAAGTCTGACAACTCTTGCATAAAATTTGACAGAATTATGCCCCTTTTCAACTTGAAATTTTGTTCCTTAATATGCATATATTATTCTTTCTACATGTCATTGTGCTGTTTGTGACAGGTCAGTTGGAGTGGGGGTATTTATCACTTTTAGTGATAGCAGTTCTAGTTCTTCCTGTTTTAGCAGCAACTTGTCTTAATGGGAATAAAAAAAGCTATGAAAAAAGAATTTGGAATTTAAATGTATCTCTCATTTCATGTTTTACTTCCCTGAGTCCCTCTTCTACTTCTACCAATTAATGACGGCCGTCATCTTGCTGACTATTCTGCCGTATTGTGTGTGCTCATTACGGTCAAAATAAATAAATTTTGAATTAAAATTTCAGACAAGCTTTGAATGCATCTAGGCTCGGAGCTGCCACGGTGACAGTGGGCAAGGTGTTCCACTGGATTATTGTCCTTGGGTAGAAAGACTCTTTCCAGGCGGTTAATCTTCGACCCTTTACCTCATAGCCTGTTAATAGTTTTGAAGACAAATGACCACCTAAAGCAGATTGAAAATAAAGCAGAATTTGCTTTAAGTTACCACATAAGTTACTATATATATTATATAGCATGATTTAAAAAAATGAGATGATGAAATTAGGCTTTTTAAAACTGTTTTATTTACTATAAACAATGCTTGACGCGTTTCATCAGATCATCGGGCGCAAATTTAATGTACAGCGCTCCCTCCCTACAACGACATCAGATGGGAGACAAACACTATGTGCATTGTTTGGAGGGAGTCGTTATAGGGAGGGAAATTGACTACATTTGCAAACAGCTTGAATCCAGATCAGACGCCACGTAATGTAGATTCAAGCCGTTTGTCACTCGTCATTAAGTTTTTGTCTGTCAAAATGTCCATTATGTAACTTTAGAAACAACAGCAGACAACAATTTTAGAAGACGATACTGCAGCAGTAAAAGCTTTATACATATTAGATCTATGATAGATCTAATAGTCTTGTTTAGGGAACTGCGGCAAACGTCGTTGTAAGATGGTTTTTGGGAGGGACGTTGTAGGGAGGGAGCACTGTATTAATATTATGATGATCTGATGAAACGTGTCGCGCATTGTTTATAGTAAAAAAAACACTTTTAAAAAGTCTAATTTCATCATATCATTCTTTTAAATGATATATACAGCTTTTCCCGGTAGTTTCTGGCATCACGCCGGCATTACTTATTATAAAGCATGTACAAAACATTTCTTATGGTGCATAATCCTGACTATATAAAGTGGAAATATTTCCTTTAGTATGGGGATAAATGAAAGGGGGTAAAAAGGCATATTTATGGAGTAATGGGTTAATTGAATGATTGTTTAGAATATACTTTCCTCATTGTTGTAATAATCAAGTCATTGTTATACTTTCAGAGTGGATAAAGACAGAAGTGGCCAAATAACTGCAAGAGAGCTTGGGGAAGCCCTTACAAATGGTATGAAGCGGTTTTCAGTTAATAATTAATACCCGCTGTCTGATTAGTACATGTATATTAATTTCCCCATATTTTGTTAACTTATTCTTAAAGTTATTACATGTATAAGAAATCACATTTTTCATAACAAGATAGATAGATTTTGTTTAACCCCTTTCCTGCGCAGAAACACTTTAGGATACCTCTGCCAACTCCTTCATGTAGGCCCCCAAAGATGTATACAATGGAGAATCTGTTATTCTTTCCCGTTTAAACGCAAACGTACGCACACGCAAAACACTAAAACGTAGAAAAGTACAACTTTTGGACAATTCTGATATTTCATGTTTATCTTGGTGGCAAACAGTTTGGAGCCTGATCAGACGCCGGGTTACCCGGCGTCTGATCTGGCTCCAAACTGTTTGCAATGCAAATAATAGTTTTAGCGTAAACGCGTTTATTGGAAAAGAATAACGGATTCTCCACTGTACAATGCAGGATGAGGGTTTATGGTAGATTTGCTTTATTATTTCATATTGCTCTTATCACCCACCTGCCATAACACATTGAATCCTAGCGGCATGTATCTACTCATCATTCACAAACAGTGTACCTGTAATTAAAGAGTACACTTGTCCTATGCAATCAGTGTAGACCCTGATCAGAGGATTCCTGCAGGAGCCCTCTGATCAGGGTCTACACGTTTTGTCATTTATTGCAATATATTGCTAAAATCAACCATATAAATTTAGTAAAAAATGGACTAGACTTAAGTTAATTAGAAAGCAGAGTTGTCTATTAAAAGTTTCAGGGGTGATTGAGTTAAACACTTTTGACTCTAAAACTAATTTGATGGTTTAGTAGCTAGTCTGGTCTTGATCTGCTGATCATTCAGATCTGTATAGGCTTCATTATATATTTCATCATGTTTTCCATAAATGCCATATCAATTACCAGGTTATTTCTGTTTCAGGTACATGGACCCCATTCAATCCAGAGACAATCAGACTGATGATAGGTAAGTTGGGAAAAGGTTGTCGACTTGGTCACCAACACTTCCATGTTGACAAGTTTTATAAGAATTCTTAACACTTTCAACCTTGGAAGCTAGTGATTTGTGCTAATTCCTTTGCCTAGGGGTGCTTCTAACCTGTTCCAGAGCTCTAGATAAGGTATGTATTTCAAAAACTAAAATCCATAGGCCTCCACGAAACCCTATGCTGTGACTACTCATTAGAATCATCCCATTGCAACATAGTGTTTAGTGGAGGCATAAAGAAGCAGAAATTGGAAATAAGTGGTTTACACACTCTTTTCTGGAGCCCTGTTGTCCCACATCTTGGTAGATAATTCTAATGGATAGTCAAGGGCTCTTGATAAGAGTGAGGCAACCAATTTTCTTCTTTATGCTTGTACAAATTCCTGTGATCTGATTACTCATTAGAATTGTCAGCTCTAATGAGAAGTCACATCATTGGGCTAAGGGAAAACAAAGGACTATGAGTGTTTGAAATACTCTGCTTATCTAGAGCCATGTGAAATTAGAAATGCCATCTTATAATATCTAGGATTCTAATCTGAACTTGTACTACATGTTTCAGCTATATGGACTACAGTCGAACTTCGATATCTCAAACTCGTTTAACTCAAACTATCCGATAGATCGAATTATGAATTGCATTATTTCATGCTTGGTTAAGTCAAACATACCCATATTTCAAAGTTAAAATGTGGCTTAGCCACGTTTTAACTTTGAAATACGGGTATGTTCGACTTTACCGACTTTGAGATATCGAAGTTCAACTGTACTTGTCCATTGTCTGAACAATACTGGTATCAATGCTAATTCATCACTTACAATCATAATTAAACCATTTATTGAAAATCATCTATGTATAGTCCTAAAATATCCTTTTGCAGGTATGTTTGACAGGGACAACTCTGGCACAATAAACTTCCAAGAGTTCTCTGCTCTTTGGAAGTATGTTACAGATTGGCAGAACTGCTTCCGTAGTTATGACAGAGACAATTCAGGATCAATTGATAGGAATGAGCTCAAGACAGCCTTGACAAGTTTCGGTAAGCATAAAGTACACAGAATATATTCTACTATGGCTAGTGATGTTGTTCATAAAAATTCTTCAACCCATTTACCCAATGGTTATGCCTTTAATGTATTCCTCCACTGAAAAAATTACATGTTTACACAGTCATGAGTATGCACCAGAAGAAATATTTTCTGTATCCTAGCAGATGGTAGTTTATAGCAGACTGAAAGTGAAGCAAAATGTGCATTATTGTGTTATCTGATTTGCGTTCAGCCTGTTTTATAAGTGGTCACCAGACTTCAAAACTAGAAACAGGGGGAAATGTTGGAAAACTTAATTTTACTCCCTCTTATTTTTAGCCCAGGATCCAAGGTTATAAAAAATTTCAGTTGAGTGCGAGATCGTTCTCAAGCATTTGATTGGTCAGATTTGAGCTTTTGCTAAAATCTGACCAATCAAAGGCTTGAGAACGATTTCAGATTGAACTTGAACGTTTTATAACCTTGGGGCTAGTTATCACTTCGTGTGAGTCTTCTATTTAGTGTTTGTAATAGCAGGACTTGGATTTTGTCTTATTATCTTTCAGGTTATAGACTGTCAGACAGATTCTATGATATATTGGTGAAGAAGTTCGACAGGCAAGGAAGGAATACAGTCGCCTTTGATGACTTTATCCAGTGTTGTGTTGTCATGCAGGTATGGTTATCAACAAATTATCACATTGAACCCTGGCGAAAAGTATACTTGTAATTTACATATAAAGTGGAACTTCGATATCTTGAACTCGCTCAACTCAGACAATCCAATAGTTCGACACATAAACTGCATTATTTCATGTTAAGTTATTTCGAACATACCCATATTTCAAAGTTAAAACGTGGCTTTGAAATACGGGTATGTTTGACATAACCGAGTTCGAGATATCGAAGTTCGACTGTAGTATAACTGTGAAGAGTACACTGGTCTTATGTAAACAGTGTAGACCCTTAACAGAGGGGGAAATTATCAACACTATAAAACACAAACAGGCTCTGGTATCACTCAATTCATCCACCTATCAATCTCAAAAAATATCCAGAACATTACTGTTAGTTTTAAAAAACATTTTCAAACGTCCTGACTTTGTCTATATGTTTGAAACTGGTGCAATGCACCTGTGATTTTAATTTATTGGCTCATTCACACCTGAAACTTAAAAGGGGACAATTCCAGTTTCCAATTAAGTCTGGTCCATTTTCAAGTATTTAATGCTGACAAATAGTGCAGGCCCTAATCAGTGGACAAGTTAACTCTTTTAACCCTAGTCCCGCATAAAGGCGTCCTTTTCAAACAGTGTACATGCGAATAGTATACATGTCCTATGCAAACAGTGAAGACCCTGATCAGAGGGCTCCAAAAGTCTTTTTCAGAAAGATTGTGCTATAGAACCTTGTTAACGAACTCACTTAGCAAAGTTTCAACCTTGAAAAATAGGTAGATTTGACTTAAGCAAGATTGAAATTTAACTGAAGAACTACAGATTATTTAGACTTTACCCTTGCCCCCATGGCTTGGTTTCAGTATTAAAGACAGATGGTTCCTTAAAGCAGGCTTAAGTAAAGCACAAAGCTCCTTAAGGAGTTCTTGCTTTACTTTTAGCCTGCTTTAAGCTACCATCTGGAAATATGCTGGAAATGCCTTCTGTGTTTTATGTTCAGGACCTCCTAGATGGGAACTACTTTACTTAGTGTAGAAATAATCAAAGGCATAAAAAGGCATCTTCATAAAGTAATGGGTAAAGCGAGTTATTGTGTTTGGAATGTTTCTTTGTTTGTTTCTCAGATTTTATATATTTACTTATTTCAGACGTTGACCTCAGCATTCCGATCGTACGACACCGACCAAGACGGCTGGATTACTATCAACTACGAGCAATTCTTAACACTTGTATTCACGCTCAAGAGCTGAACAATTCGCAGCATGTGCAACCAAAGTGTAGATTATAACTTTCTCAACTGTGAATAAGCATGTGGGCTTTATCATTATTTTTTTTTCAATCATATTGTTTTTATTACATCTTCAGCTATGAAATAGGAAGAAACTAAATGAGCAATGCCATAAGAAAAACAGATTTTTCATTGCAAAAATATATAGAACACCACCTCAGGGTCCAATTTTATAAAGCATTTGAGTTGAGTCTGAGATTGTTTTTGATTGGTCAGACCAATCAAATGCCTGAGAAGAACCTCAAACATGACTCAAATGCTTTATCGCTCAGATCTGACCAAACAAATGCTTAAGAACAACCTCAGACTCAACTCAAATGCTTTATAACCTTGGGACCAGGCTTAATGTCTGATCAAGGCCTACACTGGTAATCATGTTATGGAACAAAAAAACTGTAGATTGTGTTATTGTCAAACAGCATAGACCGAGACCAGCAATCTCATCTTGATATACTGTGGCTGGTCTGGATCTGCACTGTTTGCTGTGCAATTAGTCTGGTTTTTCTCATGGCATGGATCAAATGATTTATATACTCCACACGACTGTATAATCAGACTTTACACATTTTCATGATTTTGACTAACATTGTTAAGCTTTCATCTTTGAGATTAGTGGCTGTTAACATTCATCTATGTATTTCAGAATTTTCAATAAACCCAAACCCTATCACTGCCATGACCTCATCAGGTTTAACCCATTCCCCCGTAAAACGCCTTTTCATGCCTTTTAATTTATTCCTCCACTGAAGAAAATAGTTTCAATTTATACCGTCACAAATAAAATTCATAAAAATATTTTCTATATTCTAGCAGATATTAGCTTAAAAGCAGGCTGAAAGTAAAGCAGAATGCGCCTTAAGGCGCATTCTGCTTTACTTTCAACCTGCTTTAAGTGATTACCTATTTTAAAAACTAGAAACAGGCTATGAGGTAATGGGTTAACTGTCTCCTTTAATTTCCCAAATTACTTGACTAAAGTAATGATTATCAAACAGTTTGGATCCTGATCAGATGCTGTGTTATGCTACGTCTGATCGGTGTATTACTTTTTTGCAACCATTGTCCTCTGGGTAAGGCAGTGAAGGGGTCAGAAGTTTGACCTTACAACAGTAGAGCAACTACAATTAACTCTTTCAACACCATGAATCTGTTTTGAATATACTCATTACATTTGCCAACATTGTTGACCTAGATAAGATGGCTCCTATAGAAGCCCTCTGATCTAGGTCTACACTGTTTGCTAATTTAGATTAATATTAGTAAACTATCCAGAATTCCAAGTAGACTGCTTCATGATTTAGTAACTAAAAAGATCCACAAGGGAACCTGAATAACACACAAGAGTTACTTAGTGTTGAAAGAGTTAAAACCTAATATAACAGCATCTCAAATGAAAAAAAAATTGGCATTAACAGACTTTTAAGGTCCATTGATTGAGTTAAATATAAGTGCCTGCCCATAGCAAGATGAAAGTAAAGTAGGAAGCTCCTGGAGGAGTTTTCTGCTTTAGTTACATCTTGCTTTTAGTAGCGACCTGTATTTAACTTTGAAATTTATGTAGATTTTTGAAATGTCATTCTAGTTTCTGTTAACTTTTTTCCTGCTTTAAACATTAAAATGTACCTAATCAATTAATTTGCACAATTAGTATCCATCAATTAGTGCTACAACCTTTAACCCATTACCCCATAACCTTATGTTAGTTTTGAAAATAGGTGACCACTTAAAGCAGGTTGAAAGTAAAGCAGAATGTGCCTTAAGGCACATTCTGCTTTACTTTCAGCCTGCTTTAAGCCAACATCTGCTAGGACACAGAAACATTTGCATCCCACCAATTAGATCAATCATCTTTGACCGTTGACTCCTAATGACAAGGAGAGACAAGAGTATGTATGTTCTATGCAAACTGTGTAGACCCAGATCAGAGGGCCCTCTAGTCAGGGTCTGCATTGTTTTTAATTTTGATATAGTCAAACAATAACTAGACTTGAATAGAAACTGGAATTGTTTATGTAACATTTCAGAGAAGAAAGAATAAATAAACTTCAAGAGCATCAGTCTTTTTACTGTTTACATAACCTGAGCCCCTCTGCACTTTGAGGAAAAGGTGCTTCAGGGCAGATTTTTGTAAAGGATTTTTTTTTGTATGGGCATTTTGTAGTTGTGCCATCTTTTTGTTATTCTATGATGGTAGTATCACTTTGTATCTGTTCATTTCTTTATATAAGCACAGACACATAAACTTTTGTTAAGTGACAACTGATTCCTTTATATGTGCACAGACATCTACATCATAACTTGTGGTAAGTGATGACTTAAAGAAACATGATTATCTATCAATACAAGAGACTGAATAACTCATTGAGTCCTAGCAATGAGTATACTTGTTATTTACAAACAGTATACCTGTGGAGAGTACAGTTGTCCTGTGCAAACAGTGTAGACACTGATCAGAGGGCTTCTACCCTCTGATCAGGATCTGCACTGTTTGTCATTTTTGTAATATATTGCAGTAAACAACCCTAAATAGTCATAAATGGACTTTACTTAATTGGAGACAGGAATTGTCCATTAAATGTTACAGGGATGATTGAGTTACTGTAGGACCAAAGTAGTGTAGAATTTCCCTGGAGTTACTTTGATGGCATCTTTGTCAGAGTAATTGCTTAACCCATTACCACGTAAAAACCTATTTGTATGCCTTTAATTTATTTTCTCAACCAAAGAGAATAGTTTCAGATTATACAGTCATGAATAAGTATCATAAGAAATATTTTCTTTTCTAGCAGATTGTAGCCTTATGGCGCATTCTGCTTCATTTTCAACCTGCTTTATATGGTCACCTATCTTCCATTCTAGAAACAGGCTATGGGGTAATGGGTTAATACAGGTTGATAGTACAAGATTCATTGTATAATATTTTTGTTTCAATATTTGAATCTGACTACTGTTATCTATTGTGTCTTTAACTTTTGCACAAACCCTTTATTGTTGTTATGTGAAGAAAACCTTGAATTGAAAGATGTTGCAGATAAATAAAATTAACACTGAGATATTTAGAGAAGACTACAGTGTATGACAAAAGAGTAAATATTTCAGCTTATTCATAAATAATTATGTCTGTTTGAGGTATGCTATTTAATATTTATATCTTTATCTCATTACTTCATAGTTTCATGCTTTAACACATTGAATTTATTTCTCCACTGAAGAAAATAGCAGTCATGAATCTATATTCTAATAGATTCTAGCTTGATGCAGGCTGAAAGCAAAGCAGAATGCAAATTAAGGCACATTCTGCTTTATTTTCAACCTGCTTTAAGTAGTCACTTTTCTTCCATTCTAGAAACAGGCTAGGGAGTAAAAGATTTTAAAAAAAAGAGTGATTTAGCACTTTCCCCATAGTTTTTTCACTCAATAGATTATTTTACGCCTTTACTTTTCTTAGTGTAGAAAGAATAGGTGTTAAAAGGCGTATTTATGGAGTAATGTGTTAAATCAACATTTGGTGAAGCATACTTTGATAGCTTGTAATAAGCAGTTACTGAATATAAGATAAACAAAAAAAGGAATCTTAAATAGTAAAAGATTGTTGCTTAATGCTGAATAAAAGTAAAGCAGAAAGCTCCTACAGGAGCTGTCTGCGTTTCTGTTATTCTACATTAAGCAGTCACCGGTCTAGAGAGATATCAGCCATGGGTGAATGGAGTAATACATAAATTTGACTGTATAGACTTGCATTAATTACAGTCTTGCAATAACCAGCTTAAGTTTGACACAGGTATTATGTATGTTGTAGTAGTGTATACAATGTAGTAGCTGCAGTGCTAAATTACAAGATCTGCACACAGTGTAGTCCCAGATCAACCCTAACGTTGGAAACATTTTTGTTTACTCTGACCGTGACTACTTGGAATGCTGTATTAATCCATTACTCCAACCCCTGTTTCTAGTTTTGAAGAGAGGTGATCGTGACTGCTTACGGCCGGTTGAAAATAAAACAGAATTTGCCGTAGGGGACATTCTCCTTTAACTTTAAGCTACCATCTGCTAGAAAATCGAAAATTATTCTTATGATACATATTCATGACTGTATAAAAAGATCTATTTTCTACTGTGGTAGAATAAATTAAATGAGAATAAAAAGTGAATCTTTGGAGTAATGGTTTAAAACAGCAGCTTATGTGGGCCTACACTTGTTTGCAATATTCAATGGTTGTTTTTTCTCGCATTGCAGCTGATGTATTTTGGTTTTAGTGCACATTTGGTGATTTCCACTCAAAACCGAATCATGTACAATCTTTATTTGATATTGTGTCTTGTGCCTTTTTCGGTAGTTGTCATAAATCTGATGCTAGCTCTACCTAATACATATTTTCAATAAATTATCACCGAGTTATTGTCCTTGTAATAACCATTTAACCCTTGTGAAGTTGTCTCCACCTATCCCTCCTTTGGATACTTTAACCATCTATCCCATCGCCTGTTTTCTTGTTTTGACAACAGGTGACCCAGCTGCTGATAACTGCTGAGCAGACGAAATGATAAACAAAATGTACTAAATGGAAGGAGAGGTAAGTACAGTAGTACACTCACAACCAAGGCAATATGGTGTTAACCGTTTTTTTATTCACATTCAACGTTTCGACCTTCAACGGGTCTTCATCAATGTACTAAAGAACGAATTTCTGCTAAATGTATTTTCAAACAAATAACAAATGCTGTCAATGACGGAATCATGTAGATTTAGTCAAATAAAAATAAAATAAAATACTAGTTTTTAGCTCGCCTGTACGAAGTACAAGACAAGCTATTGCAATACCCCGGGTGTGGTCGTTGTCGTCGTCGTCGTGGTGAACGCGTAAACAATTTTAAGAAAATGTCTATAACTTCTATGTCTCTTGAGTTATTGCTTTCATAGTTTGTATATGTAAGTATATGGACAAGACCTTTCCATGCACAGAAAAAATTGGAGACCTTGAACTTGGGGCCTGCGTTGAGGTTTCGAAATCTGTGTGTAGGTTTTGAAAAATGCCTTTAACTTCTATGTCCCTTGAGGTATTGCTTTCATAGTTGGTATGTGTGTGTATATGGACAAGACCTTTCCATGCATTGAAAAATTTAGACCCCTGTGACCTTGACCTTGAACTTAGGGCCCATGTTTAGGTTTTGAAATCTGCATTAAGGATTTGAAAAATGCCTTTAACTTCTATGTCCCTTGACATATTGTTTACATAGTTGTTATGTGTGTGTATATAGACAAGACCTTTCCATGCACAGAAAAATTTGGACCCCCCTTGACCTTGAACTTAGGGCCCACATTTAGGTTTCGAAATCTGCGTTTAGGTTTTGAAAAATGACAATAACTTCTATGTCCCTTGAGGTATTGCTTTCATAGTTGGTATGTGTGTGTATATGGACAAGACCTTTCCATGCATTGAAAAATTTAGACCCCTGTGACCTTGACCTTGAACTTAGGGCCCATGTTTAGGTTTTGAAATCTGCATTAAGGATTTGAAAAATGCCTTTAACTTCTATGTCCCTTGACATATTGTTTACATAGTTGTTATGTGTGTGTATATAGACAAGACCTTTCCATGCACAGAAAAATTTGGACCCCCCTTGACCTTGAACTTAGGGCCCACATTTAGGTTTCGAAATCTGCGTTTAGGTTTTGAAAAATGACAATAACTTCTATGTCCCTTGAGGTATTGCTTTCATAGTTGGTATGTGTGTGTATATGGACAATTTTTCCATGCACAGAAAAATTTGGACCCCTATGACCTTGAACTTAGGGCCTGTGTTTAGGTTTCGAAATCTGTGTTTCGGGTTCTCAAGATTTCTTTAACCCCTACATCCATTGAGATATTCCTTTTCATATTCAGTGTGCATGTGTATATGGACAAGATCTTTCCTTGCATGCAAAAAGTTTGACCCCAGTGACATTGACCTTGAACTTAGGACCCACGTTTAGGTTTCGAAATCTGTGTTTAGGTTTCTCAAAATTTCTATAACTCCTATGTCAATTGATATATTCCTTTCATAGTCAGTGTGCATGTGTATATGGACAAGATCTTTCCTTGCAATCAAAAAGTTGACCCCAGTGACCTTGAACTGGGGACCCCTGTTTAGGTTTCGAAATCTGCATTTAGGTTTCTCAAAATTTCTATAACTCGTATATCCATTGAGATATTTCTTTCATATTTGGCATGCATGTGTATATGGGACAAGACCATTCCATGCATGCCAAAAAAATTTAGCCCAGTGACCTTGAACTTGAACTTAGGTCCCGGGTTTAGGTTTCGAAATCATTTAGGTTTCAGAAACGCTTATAATTCCTATGTCCCTTGAGGTGTTACTTTCATATTTGATTGCATGTGTATATGTACAAGACCTTTCCATGCAGGCAAAAAGCTTGACCTCGGTGACCTTGAGTGTGCTTTTAAGTTTCTTAAGGTGCCGGTGGCGAGCTTTGTTGTCTCTCTGACAACTCTTGTTTAGCTCACCTCCACAAAGTGAGGGGGCTTATGCTATACCCCTGGTGTCTGTGGTGGCGTCCGGACTGGATATCATAAACTATGGTCACAAAAACTTCATATGCTGATGCGCCTTAAGGAGTAGACCACGATGCACCCCAGTTCAGTGACCTTGACCTTTGACCTTGTTAAGGTTTTGCGTTAAAGTCTGTTCTAAGCAAAGGACTGCACCTACTGTCACAAAACTTCATAATCTGATGCGCCTCATGCAAGGAGTAGATCATGATGCACCCTATTTTGGTGACCTTGACCTTTGACCTTGACCTCTATGGTCAATGTTAAGGTTTTGCGTTAAAGTCTGTTCTGAGCAAAGGACTGCACCACAGGTACTTGACACATACTTTATTATCTATTCACCCCCCCCCCCCCCCCCCCCCCCCCCCCCCCCCCGTTTTTAAAAAAAAAATTTATGTGTCAAGTACCTGTGGACTGCACCTACTGTCTTAACCCTTTGCCTGCTGATCCCGACTTTACTGAATTTGGAAACAGTTTGGATCCAGATCAGATGCTGCGTAACGCGGCGTCTGATCTGGATCCAAACTGTTTGACACTTATGGTCAGGTTTCTCTACCTACAAAAAGTTAAAATCTAAATTTAATAAATTTTGCAGATGACAACTTTGAAGCAGATATCACCGCAGGATAAGGGTTAATATGCTGATGTGCCTCAATGAGTAGACCATGATGCACCTCAGTTTAGTAACTTTGACCTTGACCTCTAGGGTCAGTGTTAAGGTTTTGCCTTAAAATCTGTTCTGAGCAAACGAAGGCACCCACTGTGACAAAACTTAATATGCTGATGTGCCTCAATGAGTAAACCACGATGCAATGCAGTTTGTTGACCTTGACTTTTGACCTTGACCTTGACCTCTAGGATCAATGTTAAGGTTTTGCATTCAAGTCTGTTTTAAGCAAAGTACTTCACCTACGGTCACCAAACTTCATATGTTGATGCCCTTTAATTAGTAGACCACGATGCACCGCAGTTTGGTGACCTTTGACCTTGACATCTAGGGTCAACTTAAAGGTTTTGCATGAAAGTCAGTTCTGAGCAAACAACTGCCCCTACAGTCATGAAACTTCATATGCTGATGCGCCTCAAAGAGTAGACCATGATGCACTGAAGTTTGGTGATCTTGACCATTGACCTTGACCTCTTGAGTCAACGCTACGGTTTTGCGTAAAAGTCTGTTCTGAGCAAACAACTGCACCTACAGTCATATACAGTGAAACCCCTCTAAACCGGACATGTGTGGGGCCTACATAGATGTCCGGTTAAGAGGGGTTTCCGGTTTAGAGGGGTTTTAACCCATAAATTATCTTGTTTCTAGTATGGAAGATAGCTGATAACTTAAAACAGATTGAAAGTAAAGCAGAATGCGCCTTAAGGCGCATTCTACTTTACTTTCAACCTGTTTTAAGCTATCATCTGCTATAATATAGAATATATTTCTGATGATATATAATTATATATTCATGAATGCATTTTCTTCAGTGTAGGAATAAATAAAAGGCGTAAAAGGCTTATTTATGGTGTAATGGGATAAAATAAAGAAGGTTGGAAACGGGACCAAAGTTTTTGTCCGGTTTAGAGAGAATTCCGGTATTAAGAGGTTCCGGTTTAGAGGGGTTTCACTGTACTAATGCGCCTCAATGAGTAAGACCATGATGCATCACAGTTTGGTGACCTTTATCTTTGACCTATAGGGTCAACCCTAAGGTTTTGCGTTGAAGTCTGTTCTGATCTGAACAAACAACTGCCCCTACAGTCATGAAACTTCATAATTATGCTGATGCGCCTCAATGAGTAGACCATGATGCACCAAAGTTTGGTGACTTTGACCTTCACCTCTAGGGTCAACGTTATGATTTTGCATGTTTAGACCTATTTTATCTCACTGTTATAGTTTAGATCTATATCATTTAAGGAAACAGGCGTTTTCTTGTTAAATAAAGGTTTGGTAGAACTAAATAACTTTATAGTTTATGATCTAATGGAGTCCAAATTTGTCCCTTTTCCATCAATACGTCTCTTTTCTGTAGTATAATTATCATTCCGACTGTACCTTCCTTCTGCCAGACCTTTCACACCTCCGTGTTGTGGAGACGGGAGAGATGATACTCGAAGATGTAAATAACTAATTATACTGTTGCTCTCTTCTAATTGAACATTGCATAAATGGTGAAATGAATATTTTGATAATCAAAGTACATTCAACAAAACTGTTGTTTGTTTGTTGTAATACGCGAGCGATATAACTGAAGGTCAAAGTGAAGTTGTAAACAATACACAGTGTTTCGGATAGTACCAACATTTCGGATAAGTGTGTCAAACTGTTGCTGCTATCAAGTTAATTTTACATGGCTGGAACTGCAAATGGACTCTCGGTCACTCTCATATGTTCTGCTTAACTACCAGTTATATTCACCACACTATCTATAAATATGACAAATGTTGGAACTTGCAGATCTTTCAAGAATTTTCTGAAGTTTTGCCCCCCCTTCAATACAATTCCCAATGTTTAACTACTACTCCCAATGTACTTAAACACCAGCCAATTATACCTTTTAATACCATTAAAATTACCAAAGTAATCTTCACTAATCTCTCCATTTCTATAGAAAATGCTCTTCTGTTTTCATCACATTTAAAACCCATCAATTTTCCTTTGATTTTAAACAAATAGGCATATACTGTTAGGGTAAAAAAAAAGGTAAAGGTAAGCTTTATTTAACATCTCATATTGTAAACAATCAACATAAGCTCTGAATAGCTTTTATTGCGACAAACAAGGTATCCATTAACATGCATACTTACCTGGGCATTACAATCACATTCCTAGTACTATCCTTACAATGCCGAGCGTCAGACAAGGGAGCTACTAGTACCGTTTTTATAATAGTCTTTGGTATGACCCGGCCGGGGATCGAACCCACAACCTCCCGCCTCGAAAGCGGACGCTTTACCACTGAGCTATCGATGCGGTCAAATGGAGAAATTAATACTTTTGTTTTTATGGGAAGACTACTGTCATTTCCATGATTTCCAAAGTGCAAGAAATATTCAACTTCAAATGGCAATAAATTGAAATTCTGAAGGGATCTGATTGCTTAGTTTGGGTAAATGTAGCTAGCACTGGGAAAAACACAGCTAAAACCAAATGAATACATCAGTTTATATCAAATATCGTTACAAGTTACAACCCATGCTCAATTTCTCATAAAATCTCTTGAATGAAACTAAACAATTATTTTTCTTGGTAAAAGTTGGTTATATCTTGACATAGTCCTGTATCAAGCATCTTGGTTAGAACTTAAGACTGATATACCCTGAGGATTTTGTAGCATTATGCCTCATTTGACATGATTTTTCTATGGCAGAGGTGTTTTGGGGACCGTCTTATAAAATCCTCCGGGCAATCGGGGAACTGTCCATTAGATCTCTTTTGATTAACAATTTATGATTCTAGTTTTCCTGTAATGACTATGAGTACATTTTATTTGGTTCACCTTGAGTATTTTAGTTAAACCCCGTTCCCAACTTCCCACTGTCACGGTGAGGGGCCCGGTACGTCCCGGTAAAGATAGCCGGTGAACCAGGAATTTTTCATGAAAAAATAAATTGCGTTCTCATAATGATATTCCCGGTGGACCACCGGTTATGAAGCCGGATCTCCCCAGATTATCCCTGTTAGTTCCTGGTGTAATTACGGTGCGGGCTTGCCTGTTTCTGGTGTTACACAGTGTAACCCCGGTAACACCTTAGGACGCATTCTGCTTTACTTTCTACCTGCTTTAAGCTACTCTCTGCTAGAATATATAGGAAATATTTCGTGTTGCCTTAAGACACATTTACCCAACTTTCAACCTGCTTTAGTGGTGACCTATCTTCAATACTATAAACAGGCTATGGGGTAAAGGGTTAAACGCTGTTAGGTACAGGTGATTTGCACTTGGATATTGGGTCAAGGCAGGTACTTCAAGCCCAATGTACGAGAAGAAAATTCAGCCAGTTTAAGAAGATGCCAAAAAGTATAACATTAGTTGTTCAAGGAAAATTGGAACTTTATGATAGCCCTGGGTTAATACATGTATATAGTTTCAAATTGAGTTGAATTAGGCCCTTAATACTTCAAACACTGAAAGCACAGCCAACTTGTTATTACTTATCAGTCTAAAGCAATTGTTTTGTTCTATTTTCAGATTATAACTCTGTAGTGGGCTTTATGAAAAAAATAACAAAGATGCAACACAGATGCTCAAATCATTAACAGTCACCAACCAGCTATAAAGGACATAGGCTGACCAATCAGTTATGGCTCTTAGCATAATGTTTCGTACGAGGGTGCCAGTTTCTTGCACAGGAATGGTATTTGCTCAAAGTGGTGGCACAAAATGTTTCTGTATTCCATTCCAACTCAGGGAAAGTCATTCTAAGCCTGCTGAAGACCCAGAAAGTGGAATGCCACTTCAACACGCGACCAAAGGTACACTAATGTATGCTGGCAAACTGACACAGTCTATCAAAGGACTGAAGGTGTTTTCACTTAGTACAAGTTTCTTAGCAATTGTATCTCAGCCTTTAATTCTCTCCAGTGCAACGGACGATTTCAAATTCAAAGCTGGTCTTTTAGGAACATTCAGTTTGATGGTGATGTCAACACCGGTGATGGTTCAGTATGTAACCAAAAAATATGTTACCGACGTCTACTTCAACAGTGAGACTGAAAAATTCACACTAGCAACTAAATCATTATTTCTCAGGCGAAAAGAAGTTGAGTTTGAAGCCCAGGATGTAAAAGTTCCCCTTCTGGGTGGAATGTTCACAAGCCACATCATCAAAGGAAAGCCATATTTCATTGAACTGAGTGAATTCAGGAGTAAGCAGGTATATATTCACATGGTTGGCTATGATAAACCCATGGATGAGAGCAATGCTTCAAAGAAAAAGAAAAAGTTTGGACTTTGGGAAGATGAAGAAGAGACCATATTACAGAAGGAACTCAAGAAAATGCAGGCAAAACGTAGAGAAATGGATAGTGCTCTCAAAGAAGACAGTATTACAGAAAAAATAGAATTAGACAATAAAGATAAAGACGTCAAGAAAGATGAAAATTCTGAAGGAAGAAAGAAAGTTGTATCGGGCTTGTGACTTTTATGATGAAGAGAACGCTGTACATCTCCAGATTAATGGACCACCATATGACCCCATTTAAACCCTGCTTTCCCATTAATTTATTTTCAGTAATCAGACAGATTACTGCTTAAAGCAGGCTGAAAGTAAAACAGAATGCTCTTATAGAAACATTCTACTTTACTATGAGCCTGCTTTAAGCTTTTGGGATTTTGTATCACTCTGGGGTGTTTAAATGGGGGTAACTGTATTTCAAATACTAATAAGGTACAGTGTCATTTCTCATTAGAATTGTCTGCATGAGAAAGTGGGGTTTGTTCAAAATATTGAGAGGAAAAATGGAGAAAAATATAATTATAGTCTCTTATCTGGAGCCTTAGTTGATTGATTAAAATCTTGTGAAGATTTACATGTAGTTTTGGCATTTCAATTCAATAGCCCTTATAGTTCTTAGCCCTTTACTTAGCCTGTTTGTAGCATTGAATATGTGACCAGTTAAAGCAGGTTGGAGGTACAGTGAATCTAACACCACGTGAGTGTCAGATAAGACTATCCCTACCGAGTTTTGAAGATATTTTTGGAACTCGAGGCTCTGCCGAGTGTTCCAAAAATATCTTCAAACGAGGGTGGGATATTCATCTGACACTCAACTGTGGTGTTAGATTTATTTTCTCACCTCGTCAACCCTAAAAACGCGTTTAACTTGCTATACAGTGGCGAGTTGTATTTTAAGGCACTAATGCATGCATAACGACGTCATAACAACGGCAATAACAACCAATCATAAGATAGTTCGGCTAGTCTGTCCGGACAGATAAGGTTATCTCACACCCCCTAGATTTCGGGATACCTCTGTCCGAGAGGTGAGAAAATGCTGTATGCCCCTTTTATTTTTAGGCACATTCTTACTGGTATTTACTTTCAGTTTGCTTTAAGCTACCATCTGTCAGAATATAGAAACATTTCTTATGATACTGTTTACATACTCATGACTGTCTAAATTGTAACTGTTCTCTTCAGTGGATGAATAAATTAAATGAGTAAAAATAAGTATCTATGGAGTAGTGGGTTTAAATGTACTGCTCAGTCAAGCTACTGGTTTGTAGGATTCAATGGTTTAATTCCCTTGCACCTTAAATTAACCAGTGTGGTGCTGGAATGGAATCCAATTTATACAGTAATAGAAATGTATCTACAGAAATGGTTCTATATTCTAGCAGATGGTAGCTTAAAGCAGGTTTAAAGTTAAGCAGTATGCGCCTTAAACAATATTGGAATACGACCTATTATAGTATAGTAGAGTACATCATAAATTAGATCCTAAACAATACTGAAATAAAGCCTTTTCTAGCAGTTCAAAGTATATCAAGGGCAGATAACTCTAGCCACAATGGTCAGATTTCAACAATAATTTCACTCCTTCGAGAACGTATAGCTACATTTTGTGCAAGAATATTTACAATCCATTTAAAACTGTAGTTGTTAGAGTGTAAAAACTGTTAGACATGGCATTTTCAACACATCAAGGGCAGATAACTATTGAACAATTGGTCCAATTTCAACAATTTTTGAACTCATCCGAGACCTTATGGTCATATACAATCTGAGCAAGTTTGTGTAAAAATTGTGGCCTCTAGAGTTTAAACACTGTTAAATATATGGCATTTCCAGCAATTCAAAGGAAGATAACTCTTGACCTGTTGGTCTGATTTCAATCATAATCAAACTCGTCTGAACTCTTATGATTACATACAAAATGAGCAAGTTTGAGTAAGATTGGATAACAAGAGCTGTCGGAGAACAGCAAAGCTCGCCTAATTAAACCTTTCTTAAATAGGTAACTATCGAAGGAAAAGTGTATCAGTACATTGATATTCAAGCCACAGGGAACCTCCATTCAAAATATCAACCTCCTATGCAAATATGTCATGTAGTATAAGTGCATTCCAACACTTACTTCTTAACTAACTTTGAAATTTCAGTCCCAAAACTCTTTGTCCACAAAAGGTGTAATTTTGACTTAATTTAAACTTTAAAAAAAAAAAATTAACTACGCAACATCAATGTTCAATCCAAGGGCACATCCATTCCAAATATAAGCTTCCTAATACAAATATTTCATGTAGTATTAGTGCATTACCACTCTTACCCCAAAACTTTAACCATGAGAAATCAGCCGAAAAAACCTAAGTCCTCAACAGGGGAAATTTTGACTAAATTTTAACTTTTTTTAAAATTTTAACTACGTAACATCAATATTCAACCCACAGGGCACCTTGATTCCAAATATCAGCTTCTTAATACAATTATTTCAAGTAGTATTAGAGCATCACAACACTTACCCCTAAACTTTAACCATGAGAAATCAGCCGAAAAACCTAAGTCCACAAAAGGTGAAATTTTGACTAAATTTAAACTTTTTTTTTAATTTTAACTACGCAACATCAATGTTCAACCCACAGGGCACCTCCATTCCAAATATCAGCTTCCTAATACAAATATTTCATGTAGTATTAGTGCATAACAACACTTACCCCAAAACTTTAACCATGAGATATCAGCCGAAAAACCTATCTCAGCCGAAAAACCTAAGTCCACAAAAGGTGAAATTTTGACTAAATTTAAACTTTTTTTTTAATTTTAACTACGCAACATCAATGTTCAACCCACAGGTCACCTCCATTCCAAATATCAGCTTCCTAATACAAATATTTCATGTAGTATTAGTGCATAACAACACTTACCCCAAAACTTTAACCATGAGATATCAGCCGAAAAACCTATCTCAGCCGAAAAACCTAAGTCCACAAAAGGTGAAATTTTGACTAAATTTAAACTTTTTTTTTAATTTTAACTACACAACATCAATGTTCAACCCACAGGGCACCTCCAATCCAAATATCAGCTTCCTAATGCAAATATTTCATGATGTATTAGTGCATTACAACACTTACCCCAAAACTTTAACCATGAAAAACCAACGCCAACGCCGGGGTGATTCCATAAGCCCCCCCATTCTCCGAATAAAATTGTGGCCTCTAGAGTGTAAACACTAAATTTGTTGACAAGGATGACGAGCGACGGACATTCAAGGATTTCAAAAGCTCACCCTGAGCTAGCTCAGGTGAGCTATTCAAAAAAGTATTTCTCATTGTTCGTATTCAACACTATATAGTGAATCTATTTCCTTCAATAGTGGAATAAATTAAAGGTGTAAAAGGGGATTAAAATTCTTTATGGTGTAATGGGTCAACAAATATTCAAAGGATTAGAAAAGATACAAACTATGTACATACAAAAAACATTTTTTTATTTTTCAAAAAATTATAAAAGATGAAAGATGAAAAATATGGTACTGAACAATTTTTTGATGATGAGCTTTCTCATGACATACAATGAACATGTTTAGTTTGTTAAGTCCATGTGTACTAGTATCAGCATGAACACAAATGCACTGAAAACGACTTGCACACACCCACACATTTATAATGGAATGACTGACATGCTTTCTCAACATTTACAATTTTCCTCTCTCTCCGTCACTAGGTTCCCTTTACAGTCAAACCTGTGTTAAGCAACCAGGTCCAGCACTTATAAATCATTTTAGTAAAACTAAGTTGAGTCTGAGTGCATTCTCAAGCATTTGATTGGTCAGATTTGAGCCTAGGCTCAAATCTGACTAATCAAATGCTTGAGAACATTTCAGACTCAACCCAAACACTTTATAAGCATGGACCCAGTCAAAAAGGTACATAGACAGGTGGCAGCTCAATGCAGCACAAAAGTAATTCAGAAAGCTCAGCTACCTGTCTTTCAGAGACATCCATACGCACGGCTCCAGATAAGAGGGAGTTATTTGAACAAATCAAGCAGGTTTTCACTCATTTCAGCACCAAATTCTATGGTGTTACTACTCATTAGAATCGTCTCAAAGAGACGATTCTAATGAGTAGTGACACCATAGGGTTTAATTCAGAAATAAAGATTTTAGTTTTTGAAATACCCCAGTTATCTGGAGCCCTGCATACGTCTTCATTGCATGATTACTCAACACAGACTTCCTGATATCTACATAACAGCTTCAACTTCAAATGACTAAAAAAATGCTGTAAAAACTACCGTGTTCATACATGCTATACATCCATGTTTAATCAATTACCCCATAGCCGGTTCTGGTTTTGAAGACGGGTTACTACGTAAAGCAAGTTGAAAGTAAAGCAGAATGCTCCATAAGGATCATTCTGCTTTAAACTACCACCTGGAAATTCTTTTCATGTTCATGTTCATGTGGGAATTACATATCTTAGTGTAGAAAAAATTAGAGGCATAAAATGGAGCATTTATGAAGTAATAGGTTAAAGTTGGAGCAAAAGATTATCCCAACAAACATACTACCAAGAGCTGATGTAAATTGTGAACAGTTCAAAGCTTGATTTAAGCAATTCCACCATATCCTGTTTCTGGTTTTGAAGACAAGTAACCACTTAAAGCAGGTTGAAAATAAAGCAAAATGTGCCTGCTTTATGTTATAACCTGCTAGGATTAAGAAAATATTTCTTATGACTGTATAAAGTTGAACTATTTCCTTCTGTGGTGTAATAAATTAAAGATGTAAAAAGGCGTATTTATGGGGTAATGGGTTAATGTAACATTGGATTCCTATGAACACAATAGTTTATACAGGCACGTACACAATACATGACATACCATGTCAATTAAACTGCTCTATTTGTAGTCAACATACACATATTTTGATTTTAGGAGACAGGTACCAAATAAAATACTTCTGAAAAATGAAAGGCCAGAGAAAACATCTTTGGTGGATTACACTATTGACTAGTAAAAAAGTATACTGTTGAACTTTGATATCTCAAGCTCCCTTAACTCTTTCCTCCCTGAAACTTTAAATAAACAATTCCAGTTTCGATTTTTGTCTAGTCCATTTCTGGCTTTTAAGAGTTGTTTTTGTCATTTTTGGCATTACTGACAAACAGTGAAGACCCTGATCAGAGGGCTCCCTTTGGAGCCCTCTGATCTGGGCCTTCACTGTTTGCACAGGACAAGAGTCCTATTCACATGTACACTGTTTTAAAAGACGCCTATATGCGGGATTAGGGTTCTAAGAGTTAACTCAAATTATTCCATATTTCTACTGTTGAATTTCATTATTTCTACCTCGCTTAAGTCGAACGTATCCTTATTTCAAAGTTGAAAAGTAAACTTTGAAATACGGATATGTTTTGACTTAAATGAGTTTGAAATATCTAAGATTGAATGTTCATGCACAACAACCTAAATGCACAATAAAGCTTGTACCGTTTCCCCAATAGCTATATGTGAAAGTTGCCATATATCCAAAAGTGTTTAAGGTTTGTAAATGCTTAAAGCAAGATAAAAGTTAAGCAGAACTCTCAATTAGGAGTTTTCTGCTTTACTTTTGTCTTGCTTCAAGCTGCCACCTATATGCAGCACCAATAATAAATATATTTTGTGGCACTTATACACTTCTCATGCTGTATAGGGATTATGTACACACATTTTAAGGTGCTTATGCTGAGGAAAGAGTTAATCCAAGTTATACATAAAAGTAAATATAGATCTATTGCAAACGATATAGACCCAGATAAGATACCACAAAAGATAAATTTCTCGTTTGGTATTAACTGTTTGCTAGATATAGTTTTCAGCTGCATGAACTATTTATATGAAATGCCTACATTCATTAGAGGAAAATGCCTTAAATGCCAAACACAAGCCTTTTTTTGAGATTTACTAATACTGCAGTGGGATTTTATTAATATAACCGTCTTGAAAAAAGCTTAAAAATCTATATAGGTTTTAGAAATTGTATATATCCGGTGACTAAAAACAGTTGGCCTACAACCAAAAATGTAACAAACAAAAACGTTTGTTGTACAATACACAGTGCATATTTAACCCTTTACTCCATAGCCTGTTTCTAGTGTTAAAGATAGGTGACCACTTAAAGCAGGTTGAAAGTAAAGCAGAATGTGCCTTAAGGCACATTCTGCTTTACTTTCAGCCTGCTTTAAGCTACCATCTGCTAAGATATAGGAAATATTTCTTATTTTGCATATTCATTACTGTATAAAATGGAACTATTTTTCTTCAGTGGATGAATCATGAATGAATTAAATGTGTAAAATGGTTTATCTATGGAGTAAAGGGTTAACTTGAACCCAAGAATACTGATTGAAAATGACTACAACAGATCACACAGTGACATGTATATTATAAAACAAAACAAAAATCAACACATATTTGTTTTTCAATAGGCAAGCAAACAATACCTATAGCTTTTGTGATAAACAAAGAACTGTTTAAATATACAAGATTTAACAACTCTTTTGATATATTATATATGGTATAAATACACAACCCTTTTGAACATTATGCAAACATCAAAGATACCACAGTCATATCTATGTTTAGTGAACTTTCAAACGAAGGCAGACAGCAAATTCTTGGACAAGTGTCAGCTGAACACCTTTTCAGGGTTTCTACCAATTCCTAATTGGATTTGTTCATGCCTCAAACCCTTCTCCTGCTAAGTTTTCAAATAATACATTCTGCTCGCTATGAATATGTCATCCAAACGATTGCATTGTCTAGAAAAATAAGAAACATTTTCCCCAGGAAGAAGTATATTTTGTCAGAAAACAGTGTAGACCCTGATCAGACAGCTCCTTCAGGCGCTGTTTGATCTTGGTCTACACTGTTTTTAAAAGTGTCAATATATGCTAATCACAGAAGGGTCAAGCCACTATCTGTTTTAAACAAAGAAAAAGGTTATGAGCAAAATTATTATAATGCCTCCCCAAAAATGGCAATTTCGCAAGTGTGTCTTTAAATGTCACACTTCTTCATTTAATTTTCACTAAACACAGCATTGACTGTATAATAAATATCTAAACAGCTAAAGTCAACGAAAAACCACCAATCTACACAACATTGCGCTGTAAAGGAAATGTTACCCAGAATATTTCTATTTATACAAACTAACAAATAATTTCATATGACTTTATGTAGCTTATTACAAAACAAACCTGCCATAAAACTATTATTTGTAATCCTGAAAATGATTATTGTCAAACTCGTGAACTCATTTACCTCTGAAACTTCAAATGAATAATCCAGTTTCTTTACCCAATAGCCTATTTCTAGTTTGAAGACAAGTGACCACTTAAATCAGGTTGAAAGTAAAGCAGAATGCGCCTTCAGGCGCATTCTGCTTTACTTTCAGTCTGATTTAAGCTACCACCTGCTAGAATATAGAAAATATTTCTTATGGTACATATACATGACTATATAAAATGGAACTATTTTCTTAATAAATTTCTATGTCAGAGGGAAAGGGTTAAGGCAAGTCCTTTTTTTTATTATTTTGGGCTGCTTGTCACTCACAATGTATATTGTATATTGAAGACTTCTACAAACAGTTTAGATTCAGCTGAGATGCTGTATAACTTTGCACCTATTCTCCAGATCCAAACTGCTTAAAACTCAGAGTGTACTTAACCCATTACTCCATAAATACACATTTTTACGCCTTTAAATTATTCTTCCACTGAAGGAAATGGTTCTAAATGATAAAGTCATAAATATGTATCTTCAGAAATATTTGTATTTGTGTTCTAGCAGATGGTAGCTTAAACCAGATTTACTTTCAACTTGCTTTAAGTGGTCACCTTTCTTCAATTACTAGAAGCAGGCTATGGAGTGTAGAGTTAAAAAACAATATTAGAGTAAAGGTCAGTTCAGACATACATTATAAATGTAGAAAGACAATATCCTTACAAGAGGACAGCTTTTTTAACTCATTCACCCCTAGCAACAACTATCCTCGTCATTAACATACAGTGTACCTGTGAAGAGTACTCTTGTTCTATGCAAACAGTGTAGACCCTGATCAGAGGGCTCCTTAAGGAGCCCTCTGATCAGGGCCAACACTGTTTGACATTTTGAAATATATTGTTAAAATCAGCCCTAAATAGTCAGAATTGGACTAGACTTATTTTAAAATTGGAATTGTCCATTGAAAGTTCCGGGGGGGAATGAGTTAAAGTAAACATTTTTTAAAAACAAAACTTGTTTAGCAGAAGTGTTAAAGCATAGACCTGAGAAATAGAAAGCCTGTACAATGTACAAAGAAGCATAGATATTTCATTTAAACAGATAAAATATGAAAGCATGCAAAAACAGATCAATGGTTGTACAAACTGAACTTTGTAAGCTTGCCAGCTGATTATTCTTAATTGTAAAATTTGTTTTCCTACAACAAACACTTTTGTTTTAGAATTGTTCAAAGCTTACAGTATCAACAACTATTAACCAAGCATAACTACATTTACAACTCAACATTTGATAAGGATATAAACTGACTCAAGTAGCAATGATTCTCCTGTTAACACATTCAACCCTAGCAACGAGTATACTCGTCATTAATAAACATTGTACCTATAAAAAGCACTTGTCCAATACAAACAGTGTAGACCCAGATCAGAGGGCTCCTGCAGGAGCCCTCTTATCAGGGTCTGCACTGTTTGTCAATTTGCAATATATTGCAGAAAACACCCCTACATTGTCATAAATGGACTAAACTTAATTGGATAATGGCAGTTTCCATTAAAAGTCTCAGGGGTGAATGTGTTAATAAAATGATACAAGGCTCATTCTTGTAAGCAACATACTAATAACTAAGAAAGGTGATCTTTAATAATATGTCACTATTTAATGCAGGACAAAAGTAATGAAGAAAGCTCCCTCAGGAGCTTTCTGCATTTCTTTTGTCCTGCATTAAGCTGTCACTCGCCACTAGGCTTAATTTGTGTCATTGAAACCAGGTTTAACTGTAAATAAAAAACCCTTTTTTGTTGACAGTTGATTTCTTATAATATAGATACAGAATTGGGACTATCAAACATACTGTCTATATGTGTATCATACAAAAGGCAAACTCACAAAATTTAGAAGCACAAGTTTACAAAATTGTTGTTAATTCCATGACTTCAAGGTTACCTTGTTTGTGTATTCAACAGTTTATGAACATTATTATAAATGAAATGTACAGATTGTTATAAAACTGACATGAGACAGAAGTTTTTCAGGCATACACTTTTTTATGATAAGAATATGGGACATTTTGTCTTAAGTACAGAATGTAAAAATTTGATCTACCGGTAATGTATCTTTTTTCCCGCATATTGATACACAGTACAACCATAAACACAGTTTCCATTCAATGCAGGACAAAAAATATACAGCTTTCTTCATAGCTTTCTCACATGTATCAGGGCTCCAAATAATTGAGAGTAAAGTCAACAATCTCAAGTACAGTAGAACCTCTCTATTACAACCACTAAATCACGTTAAGTATTAGGTGCTTACGACAAGTGACTGCTTAAAGCAAGGTGACAGTAAAACAGATAGCTCCGTAAGGAGCTTTCTGTTTTACTGTCACCTTGCTTTAAGCTGTCACCTGTCTTTTATACAATCAATTAGACTTCCTTTTAGTGGTTGTAATAGCGAGGCTTTACTGTACTTGTTTTGTTATGTCTCTGTCAAACCCTATGTTGTGACCACTGATTAGAATCGTCTCTAAGAGACAATGCTAATAAGTGGTCACAACATGGAGTTTAGTTGAGACGTAAGGAAATACAGTCAAACTTTGACATCTCACATGCCCCTATTTCAAAGTTAAAATGTGGCTTAGCCATGTTTTAACTTTGAAATAAGGATATGGTCAACTTAAATGAGGTTGATATAATGAAATTCAACTCTAGAAATATGGACAAATTTTAGTAAAGTGAATTCGAGATATTGAAGTTTGACTGTACATTGTACTCAATTTACCTGGGGCTCTGGCAATATATACAGTGGGTATTTCAGAATAATACTGATTCATTGACTGGTCTTTACTGGAACAGTGGAATGATGAATATTAATAAACCAAGCACCTGCCAGTAAAATAATGATGTTTCAATTAGATGGGCAGCATTTTTGGCCAAATCTGGATGTACATTTTTCAATGAAGGAATACAAGATTACTTTCATAACTTGTCTATGAACATATACATGATTTAATCATCTATAACGGAAGATGACATACCCATTATCGAAAATACATTTATACAAAGTCTTAAACCTTTCAAAGAGTATGATCAATTGTAAACAGCTTTGATCTAGATCAGGTCACCAAAATGTATTGGCCACTAAAACAGGATTCATTCTAGTATTGCCAATAATGGAAACTAATAAATGCAAAATTTTATGACTATGTTTATGTAAAATTACTTTATAATACGGTCAATTACAGAAAATTCCTTTCATACATGATTCCATACGTGGTGCGACGAAAAAACAGATCACTCAATGTACGACAATAACAAGTTATTCAAAAGTATAGCTTAATTCTTTGCTTGATTTATGATAGATAAATATATTGGAAAAATAATTTTCTTCAAAAAACTTCGATGATATGGTGAACATGTACTAAAGCTACTATGCCCATTAAAAATGGGCTTACAAAAAATGTGTTTATGATCTCTTAATACAGCTAAAACTTACATACATGTTTACAGCATAACCCTCCAATAACATAATGACCACTCACAAAATATTTGTTTTTTAATGGGGTTTATGGACGAAACGTACCATTGCTTTCGCGTACCAGATAGAAAGGTACCCCTTTCCTAGACGAAATGGTACGTTCCAGTAATGGTAAGGGTACTTAATGTCCATCTTTAATGGAAGGTTGATCTTAAAGAAGGATGAAAGTAGAACTTTCATCCTGATTTAAGCTTCAACTTGTCTTTTACACCATCAATGAAAATAAAAATATCTTTGAGTGGTCAGGACGATGGGGTGTATTGTAGTCCATTAGAATCTACAAACTAATATAAGCCACAACCTTTTGTAACACTGGTTTTAATATGGAGCAAATTGACACCACAAACTACACAGACTTTCACCTGCTGTGTCTACCTAGCTCTACTCTGTTTGAACTGTCTAAAACTCAGACTCCCTTTTTCAAGTCGTGCTGCTAGGAGAATAAATAATCTTATGTTTATCAGTTTGTATATTGATCAGGCAGCTAGTTATTCATATCTGATCAGGACCCAAACTGTGCCACATTTCTATTCATGTTTATCCAGAAACAATGTTCATTTAAAAAGGCTTGTTTTCCAAACATTTTTAACTGTATAGTTCTTGTAAGTTTCAGTTTACCATTCATTAATTATAACTAATATCATACACTTTATCATGCAATATAAATTAACCATTCATCTCAATAAAGGTCTGTACACATCTATTATGCAGAAAACATAAATATGGAATATTCGTTTTTAATAAGTCTACTTGTTCACTACTATGATGACATGTAAATTGAGCCTTTCCAAATGAAAAAAGTTTGTTTTATCTTATATTGCAAATAGTGCATACCCAGATTTACAACAGTGTAGCCATCATGTCAAATTACCTTCCATTGGTCTTGGTCAACTTTGACTAATCTGGGTCTACACCGTGATATCAAAATATCTTTATTTCCCAAACATATTGGCTCATGTACCATAAAACCTTGCAATTATTACCACTCAAAGAATCCTTGTACTTAGTGTTTAACTCTTTCCTCCCTGAAACTTCAAATGGACAATTCCAGTTTCCATTTAAGTCTAGTCCATTTCTGACTTTTAAGTGTTGTTTTTGTCAATGTTTGGCATTATGACAAACAGTGAAGACCCAGATCAGAGGGCTCCATAAGGAGCCCTCTGATCTGGGTATTCACTGTTTGCATAGGACAAGTACACTTTTCACATGTATACTGTTTGAAAAGGACGCCTAAATGCGGGACTAGGGTTCAAAGGGTTAACAAGCTTTCTGTTTTATCTTTTATTTACTTCAACCCATTACTCGATAGCCTGTTTCCAGTTCTGAAGACACGTGATTACTTAAAACAGGTTGCAGGTAAAGCAGAATGGGCCTAAGGGCTTATTCTGCTTTCCTTTCAACCTGCTTTAAGCTACCATCTGCTAAGACAAAACAAACATTTCTTATAGTGCATATTCATTACTGTATACAATGGAAATATTTTCTTCAGTGGAGGAATAAATTAAAGGTGTAAAAAGGCATATCTATGGAGTAATGGGTTAAACTTCCTCATGTAGTTAACTTTATCAGCGAGTCTCCATTTGAGTGGTCTTTATATCAATGTTTAAAGTATAACATAATATTGTAGATTGGCAAGAACTAGCATCCATAACCAAGAAACATTTCCCTTTGCTTTCTCCATCTATTACTTTACAATTAAGTTTATTTCATTTTTGACAATTTAACCCTTTACCCAATAAACATGTTTATAACATTTAAGACAGGTGATCACTTGAAGCAGGTTGAAAGTAAAGCAGAATGCGCCCTAGGGCGCATTCTGCTTTACTTTCAGCCTGCTTTAAGTTACTATCTGCTAGAATATAGAAAATATTTCTTATGGTACATATTCATTACAGTATAAAATGGAACTATTTTCTTTGGCGGATGAATAAAATGAATGCGCTAAAAGTCGCTTCTATAAGGGAAAGGGTTAATAATGTTTTAACAATATAATTGCAAAATAACAGACAGTGCAGACCAGGGTCTGATGGGCGCCTGAACCCTATGATCAGTGTCTATACTGTTTGTTTAGGACAAGTGTACTTTTCACAGGTACACTGTAAATGATAAATAAACTAGTTGCTAGGGTTGAATTGGTTAACAAAACCACATTTCAGAACTGACAGCTAATTTGGATTCTACTGTTCATACAATTATGAAGTAAATATAAACACTGATAATTTCAACTATCATTGACAATTCACATTCAATATGAGTCATCCTGAGAGAAAAATGGCCCATAGACATGGCAGATAGTGTAGTGTTGATCAAGTTGTATATCCATGACTGCTTATTTGTCACATCTACTATGGGTCTATATTGTGTCAATACTCAGAGAAAACAACAGGCTCAATGCAAGGTTATAGAGTGTTTGAGTTGAGTCTGAGCTCATTAGCAAGCATTTGATAGGTCAGATTTGAGCCTAGGTCAGATTTGAGCCTAGGCTCAAATCTGAACAATCAAATGCTTGAGAATGAACTCAGGCTCAACTCAAAAACTTTATAACCTTGGGGCCTGGCTTATGTCTGCACAAAACCTATGATGTTGTTACTCATTAGAGTTGTCTCTTTGAAATGGTTCTAATGAGTATTCACACCATAGGGTTTGGTGCAGACATAAGGAGAAAATGTCGAAATACCTTAATTTACTCTCTTTAATCTGGAGCAGTGGACAATATTCTTTCAACTGCTGGTTCAAGCAGTGTAGACTGAGCAATGGCTATCGGTACAGTAGAAATGCAATGACTAATCTGAATCTATGGTTTGCAATGCCTAAGGACCCATTGTTCTGCCATTTGTCATACCATATCATTTGCTTAATGTTACTATAGGATCACACAGAGCTCCAGATAAGGTGCATATTTCAAATAGTTACTTCTTATTTGTTAAAATAGTTCTATGTTGTTGCCACTGTCTCGAAGAGATGATTCTAATGAGTGATCACAATATAAGAGTTTGGTAGAAAACATGACAGTAAAAATGTCTGAAATGTTTTGTTTACCCACTCTTATCTGGAGGCCTGGGGCCCGTTTCATAAAACTTTGTACGAAAAAAACGGTCGAAAGTCAGATTATAAAAGTCTTAATTATTATTTATTTCTCCATCTAATCCTGTCTTGTGACATCTCTTTGGAATCGTCTTGAAAAGACGATTCCAAAGAGATGTCACAAGACAGGATTAGATAGAGAAATCAGAAATTAAATGTATTTTAAAGTTTTGACTAACAACCATTTTTTTCGTACAAAGTTTTATGAAACGGGCCCCTGATTATGGTGAATGTATTTCTGTTCCCATACAGTTTGTAGTGAGATCTTTATACAGAGGCTTCTTGTATAAGACAATGGTTTGGCCCCAAAGTTTCATTACTCCTGTTGATACCATCCATGAAAATCAAAATAATGGAAGTATGGGTAACCACTAAAATGCCATATGGGATTTTAAATCCCAAAAGACTAAGCTAAACTTTGACAACCTGTTACAGTATAACATGTCCATGTCTACTTGCTTCACAACTTGAAACTATTTTCAGAGACCTGGGGCCCGTTTCATAAAACTTCGTAAGACAAAAACGTTCGTAAGTCAAAACTTTTAAATACATTTAATTTCTGATTTCTCTATCGAATCCTGTCTTGTGACACCTTTTTGGAATCGTCTTTTCAAGACGATTCCAAAAAGATGTCACAAGACAGGATTAGATGGAGAAATAAATACATATTGAGAGTTTTATAATCTGACTTACGACAACAATTGTCGTAAGAAGTTTTATGAAACGGGCCCCAGATTTCTTGATGTAGGAGGCATATTTAGAGTTTCCCGTTCTTTCATCCTACCTGAAGCAGCCACCTAATTTAACGACAAATGTCAATGAATCTCATCTTCTTTCCAATAATCACTGTATTCAGGTTTAACTCATTACTCCATAGATACACTTTTTTAATACCTTTTTTTTATTTATTCCTCCATTGGAGAAAATTGTTCCTATTCATACAGTATTTATGAATATATAACATAAATATTTTCTATATTCTGTAGCTTAAAGCAGGCTGAAAGTAAGGCAGAATGCGCCTAAAGGCGCATTCTGCTTTACTTTCAACCTGTTTTAAGTGATCGCCTCTCTTCAGAACTAGAAACAGGCTATGAGGTAATAGGTTGACCATAGAATAAAATGCTGAAATTTCCACCTCTCAAACAATATTTCATTGATTGGGGGTAAAGAAACACCATGCTGCTTTACATGTATTAACCTCTTACCCAATAGCTTGTTTCTAGTTTTGAAAATAGTGCACCACTTAAAGCAGGTTGAAATTTAAGCAGAATGCTCCTAAAGGAGCAATTCTGCTTTACTTTCAAGCTTCTTTAAGCTCCCATCTTGACAGGTACCAGGGCCCAAGATAAGGGGGAGTAAACTGAACAAATCCAACATTTTTTCACTCATTTCAGACCAAATCCTATGGTGTTACTACTCATTAGAATCGTCTCTACTCATTAGAATCGTCTCTTTGAGACGATTCTAATGAGTAGTGACACCATAGGATTTAAAGCAGAAATAAAGATTTTAGTTTTTAAAATACTCCCCTTATCTAGCGCCCTGAGGTACTGGAATAACCTTTTACATTTCATGTTTGGTCTTCCTCGCTGGAGACACTGTATGAATAGTTAGAAGGTTCATTGAAAGTATAAAGGGTTAAGCAGCCAACTGTTTGAAAATCCTAAAACATGTGTAGTATTGAGTGGAAGTAATTAACATGATTGTACTATATTTCGGTGTCTATCAACAAAAACAAGATGATATCCATATACTGAAGTTTAGAACCGAATACTTTTATAGAAAAAAACAAACGAAACAAAAACATTTACAACAAACTGTCACACATAATAATCATATATCTGTACTTATAAGGTGATAATCTCATAAAAGGAATGCTTTATTTGGAAAACCCATATCTCTGGCTGTTCAATAAATTCTGTTCAACATGTTTTTAACAGGTTACTCTGTGCAATGTTGATATTTCCTAATGTAATGAAGCTTAAGTAGAGCGGCAGAGCCCCAGATAAGGGGAGTATTTCAAAAGCTAAAATCTTTGTTTCTGCATTAAACTCTATGATGTCACTACTCATTAGAATCGTCCCGAAGAGACGATTCAAATGAGTAGTAACACCATAGGATTTGGTGTGAAAACTAAGTGAGAAAACGCTGGATTTGTTCTGTTTACTCCCTCCTATCTGGAGCCCTGTCAGAGCGCTTCAGTAAAGAAGCACATATATCTCTAATAACAGGTGACAGCTTAAAGGCCACTGACTGCTCTATGTAGGACACTTGTAATGCAGAAAGCTTTGTATGCGAGCTTTCTGTATTATTTTGCCCTGCATTAAACTGTCACCTGTCTAATAATCTCTCATCAAGGAGCAGCTTAACACAGGTATTACTGAACACTGACCAATGGAACACATTTTACCTGACATTGTGAAATACCTGTAGACTTTGTGAAGCTATTGCAGTTCCAATAAAAATAATGAATTGTGCTTAACCCTTTCCTCCATTGCCAAATGCCCATATACCTATATCCAGAAATGTTTTCAAGTCAAGTGGCTGCTTAAAGCAAAGTGAAAGTAAAGTAGAAAGCTCCTTCGCCCATTACCCCATAAATACGCCTTTAATTTATTCCTACACTGAAGAAAATAGTTCCACTTTATACAGTCATGAATATGAATCAATGATTACATTTTCTATATACTAGAATATGTTAGCTTAAAGCAGGTTGAAAGTAAAGCAGAATGTGTCTAAAGGCACATTCTGCTTTACTTTCAACATGCTTTAAGTTGTCACCTGTTTTCAAAACTAGAAAGGGGCTATAGGGTAATGGGTTAAGGAGCTTTCTGGTTTACATTTATCTTACTTTAAGCTGTCACTTATATTGAACATCGTGACTGAATAGTATGTTTTTTTTGTGCTAACAAGAAGAGTAGGTAAAGGCCTTCTATGGCGTTTATGAGGAGAGGAAAGGGTCAACTTTGGTCATAGCATATGTAATGGAATCTTGAGCTCTGACTGAACAGATTTTGCCAGAGAGTTCTGGGTTTGCAGAATTTACAAGAACAAAACTAATCCTGATGGTATCATGTGTTGTTCCTATGTCTGTACTGGCATCATTCTCCCTCCTCCTCACCCCCGTACATATTAGCTAACCTAGCAAACTTTGGTCCCCAGTCATTGAGATAATCATAGTCTTGTTCTTCATTACTTGAGTTAGTTTGTAGGGAGCTCAGAGAACCCGTTTCACTACCGCCACCCTCATACACAAACTCACGCACACTGTCATGGGGTGGAGCACTAGGGTCCTCATCTGTGTCTTGCAGTCGCTGGTCAATAAAACTGCCCACATCTGGCCGGTCTCCTGGAGCTAAAAAACATTACAACATCAGTGAAAAAATATTTCAAAAAGGTGAACTCTAAACGTGTCAGTACAAACAGTAAATCTTTGAAGAGTACACTTGTGTAGACCCTGATTACAGCTCCTCAGGGTTTGCCTTGTTCGCCATTTTGCAATATATTGTTAAAACCCACCATTAATAGTCAAAATGAACTATTGTGTTAACTGGAATTTTTCATTTGAAGTTTCAGGAGTGAACTATTTAACACATCATCTTAATATTTTAATTTATTACACCTCGCTTTGAGTTACAATGTTAAATTCCCATAGACCTACAGTTAACATTTTGCATGTCTTTTACATCTATACTGTCACTCTTTATGATATTCTTTTTGTGACGTCATTCTAAAGGACATTACTTTTTTACTACGTCCGAAAACGTACTGTCAGCCTTGACATGCCAATCGCTATTGGATACATTGGAACGTTTTAAAGAGTGGTAACTTATAATCAACTTTTGGCATTTTCTGTACAAGTTGCTTCCTTTTGTCCATTCCTTAACGATTTGCCATAATTTCGGAAGAGGATATTTGCCACCTAGACAATGTAAAGACGCTGTTTCTTCAATTTACTTATCATAACGTTCTTCTTTGTTTACTTGTAATATAATTATAAACAATGTGACGTCGTAAGACGGGGACGTCATTTCCCGCGTTATGTACATGTCCGCGCTAAATTGGTGTTCACAACACATTTTATAAAAGACGAATAAACGATTCCAAAGCCAGGGTTGATAAGCTCGGTGTAATAAAATAAATATTAGATGTCAGTTTGCGTGACATTCAAATTGTCAACCCTCGAAAACAAGAATGTCACCCTCGGCTACGCCTCGGGGTGACATGCTGTTTCTCGGTTGACAATTTGAATGTCACACAAACTGCCATCTAATATTTATATATTATTACACCTCGCTTTGAGTTACAATGTTAAATTCCCATAGACCTACAGTTAACATTTTGGATGTCTTTTACATCTATACTGTCACTCTTTATGATATTCTTTTTGTGACGTCATTCTAAAGGACATTACTTTTTTACTACGTCCGAAAACGTACTGTCAGCCTTGACATGCCAATCGCTATTGGATACATTGGAACGTTTTAAAGAGTGGTAACTTATAATCAACTTTTGGCATTTTCTGTACAAGTTGCTTCCTTTTGTCCATTCCTTAACGATTTGCCATAATTTCGGAAGAGGATATTTGCCACCTAGACAATGTAAAGACGCTGTTTCTTCAATTTACTTATCATAACGTTCTTCTTTGTTTACTTGTAATATAATTATAAACAATGTGACGTCGTAAGACGGCGACGTCATTTCCCGCGTTATGTACATGTCCGCGCTAAATTGGTGTTCACAACACATTTTATAAAAGACGAATAAAACGATTCCAAAGCCAGGGTTGATAAGCTCGGTGTAATAAAATAAATATTAGATGTCAGTTTGCGTGACATTCAAATTGTCAACCCTCGAAAACAAGAATGTCACCCTCGGCTACGCCTCGGGGTGACATGCTGTTTCTCGGGTTGACATTTGAATGTCACACAAACTGCCATCTAATATTTATATAATGTTATATTCTGTCTATGCGTTACATTGTTCAATAACTACTGTAAAACCCTAGCTCAGTGGAGCTTATAGTAGTATAGTAGGGGGGTACTAAAAGCAAGACGAAAGTACAGCAGAAAACTCTTGCTTTACTTCCATCTTGATTGAAGCAGATATGTCTTAAGCACATCAGCAAGTCTACTGTTGATGTTTTGAAATAGCATGTTTTGAGTGTATTTTATTGTATAGATGTACAAACCTCTCCTGCCATATTTATCATGATGTAATGGATCATAGACTATTTTGTTGAATGTGTCTGTCTGGTCAGGTTTTCTCAGCCGGCTGATATCATAACTGTCTTGGTCCTCCTCACCTACAACACAAGGATGCACAATGAACAAATAGGCTAACATAACCCTTTAGCCATAATCAAATTTCAATCATGTACACTTTGAACTTCTTAATCCAAACACTGTTAAACCAAATTTCTCAATAAACCAAAGTTTTTTATGAGGGCTGGAATTTCCCCCTATTATTTTTTTGTAGATCAATTCTGCTTATTCAAATTTCAATCATCCAACTTTTCTGTTAATCCAAGGCAATATTTGGTGAATGGTCCCTATTTGAAAGTCAACTTTAAGAAACATTCTTCTTTTCTTTCAACATGCTTTAACCCTTTGAACCCTAGTCCCGTATATAGGCGTCCTTTTTAAACAGTATACATGTGAAAAGTGCACTTGTCCTATGCAAACAGTGAATACCCAGATCAGAGGGCTCCGTAAGGAGCCCTCTGATCTGGGTATTCACGTTTGTCACAATGCAACACATAAACAAAAACAACCCTTAAAAGTCAGAAATGGGCTAGACTATAATGGAAACTGGGATTGTGTCCATTTGAAGTTTCAGGGAGGAAAGAGTTAAGCCATTACATGGAAATATATTGGCATTCTGTATCTTATATTCAGGAGGTAGAAATAATAAGGTGTAAACAGGCTATGGAGTAATGGGTTAGGTAGAGAATGGTGTGTGTAACTAGATCTGACCTGCTCCTTCCTCGTTGTAGTTGATCACATTCTCTCTGATATCATCATCAGGGTCAACATCAAGGATGTACTTCTCTGGGTCATACTTCCTTGTATAGCGCACAACCAGGTACACTGCCAGAGCCACAACTGTTAAAGACACGACAAGAAACATAAATATACATGTATATAGTGGCGTACAACCAGGTACACTGCCAGAGCCACAACTGTTTAACAAATAAATATAGTGAACATAAGTCAATTTCACATTGATAAAGACATTAAAACATGTTTAAGTCAGTATGTATTGGTAGATAGTGGTTGAGTGGTAATGTGCTAAACTATGGTACCAGGGGTTGTGAGTTCGATCTCCTGCAGGACCAGCGGATTGACTAGGGATTTTTTTCCCAAATCCCCGATGATGAACAAGAATTTTCTTGAGCAAGATATGAACCACTAATTGCTCCTCTCCACCAAGGGGTTAAAATGGGTACCTGTGAAGGGTCTGAGCCGGTAATGCGGCTGCCATTGTGCCATGTAAGAAGTTCTCAATATTGTAGGCAAGATGGTTCAATGATCAGGGGAGTAAATGTACAGTCGGCTGAATGTCATTCCGGCTCAAGTAAACTATATTGGTACTTTTTATTCAGAAGGAGACTTTGTTAGTTTAAAATCAAAATAGGTACACTCAACCTTGCGTTAAGCACAATTGAATAAGGGAATCATGAGAAATCCATTTTAATAGACAGGTGACAGCTTTATGCAGGGAAACAGAAAGGAAAGGAGATTCTGCATTAGTTTTGACCTGCATCAACAGTTATCTTTCTTTAGACATGTATCCATATTAAGTGATTCCTGTATACAGATTTTACTCTTTAGTAAAACCTATCTTAACCCTTTCCCCAATAGAAACGACTTTTAGCGTATTTAATTTATTCCTCCGCTGAAGAAAATAGTTCAAGTTTATACCCTCATGAACAAAACCCATTACAAATATTTTTTATATCCTAGCAGATTTTAGCTTAAAGCAGGCTGAAAGTAAATCAGAATGTGCCTTAAGGCACATTCTGCTTTACTTTCAACCTGCTTTAAGTGATCACCTGTCTTTAATGTTAAAAACAGTTTATTGGGTAAAGGGTTAACCGGACAAAGAAGGTAGACCACAAAATACAGGTGACTACCTAATGCAGGATAAAAGTAAGGCAGAAAGCTCCCAAAGGGAGCTTTCTGCCTTACTTTTATTCTGCATTAAGCTGCCACCTCTTACTGATTTAGAAGTTGCAAAATATTGTTTAATAAATTGTCTGGGTGAGAGAGGTTGGAACTGTACGTATTTATGACAAAATGGATCAGAAAATAAATGACACGTACTCAGCACCACGAATATACAGACGATGATCATGATGATGAATCCTGTTGTAATTCCTGCCTGGGCAGGCACAGAGGTAGACAGAATGTTACACAGTCTCCCGGTCCAGCCAGGGGGACAGATACAGGTGAAGTTCTGGGGAAATCTCTCCTTACGACATGAAGCACCGACAAAACATGGCTGGTCTCGCTCACAGTAGTCTATAGGTAAACAGTTGACACCGCTAGCAATGGTTCCTGGAGGACATCTGCAAACAAACAACCAACATTATTGCACGCTTATACAGCTGATTTATCAGTATGCTTTTAATTTGCTTTTTGCTGACCCCCCCCCCCCCCCCCCCACACAACAAAGTAAAACAGAATGTGTCTTAAGGTACAATCTGCTTTACTCACCCTGTTTAAACCATCTGCTAGGATATAGTAAATATTTATTATGGTACATATCCATGACTTTATAAAATCGAACTAATATTTTTCAGTGGAAGAATAAATTGAAGGTGTAAAAGGTTATATCTATGGAGTACCGTAATTGCCATAAGTATTTGAACAGTCAGGCCTGAGGAATCAGTGTAAACCCTGATCAGACTGCTCCTGAGGGAGCAGTCTGATCAGGGTCTACAATGTTTGTCATTCAGTCTGCACCTTTTGGAAAAATTACTGTGTGATTAAAGCAAGTTTTAGGATGATTACAGCAAATCTGTCCCAATTTTTAGGAGTTGTGTACCGTAATGGGTTAACTGTCAATTCCTCTTACCTGCAATCATAGAGACCCCAGAGAGGGAAGCACACCATGGAGTAGGGTTGTCCTGTCGGACATATCACATTCTTACAGTCCTCTCTAGTACAGTCATTTTCTACATTCTGTTCATAGTCCAGTGTCGCAGCCTCACTTAACTCATTCTCAGAGTTCAACATAGGAAACCATTTACCATTTAGTCGGATGTCCTCTATACAAGCTGTAGTAAGAAAGAAATCATAATTGCAAACTACCCTTCTCTAAAAAAAATGCACTTTTTACCAAAGTACACTTTAAATGCGCATTTTTTCTGCATTTTTTTACAAAAAGCGTATTTTTTCTGCACTTTTACAAAAAAGTGTATTTTTTCTGCATCTTTAAAGAAGAAAAGTGCATTTTTCCTGCATCTTTTCGGGAAAGTGAATTTTTTGTGTATCTTTTCGTAAAAGAAAGTGTATTTTTTTCTTTCAAAAGTGTATCTTTTTCAAATAAGCGTATTTTCTGAAAATGGAATGCATTAAAGTGCATTTTTTATTTGCAAAAGTGAATCTTTTAATCTTTCAGATTTTTGTATGTAACAACAAGTGCACTTTAAGTGAATCTTTTAAAAATAAGTGTATCTTTTACTTTCTATGAAAATTGTGTTCATTGGCAAGAGCATTTTAAGTTAATCTTTTATAGGAAATTTATATTTATTCCCTTGCGGAAAAAAATCGCAGCTCTAGATATATGCAGCTTTTACGAAGCTTTTATGAGCCTCAAAATACGTGCCTCAAGTCATAGCTGCGTATTTGCCCAAAAGTTCCGAAAATTGATAAAAAGGCTCGTATTCTATTAACTTAAAATATGCAGGTTTGAAAACGTGTTGTATTAGTGTCGTATTTAACTTTTTTAATGCAAAAGGCTCGTATTCTTTGAAATAAGAAAAGAAATTAGTGACGTATTTAACTTTATCATTGCAAAAGGCTCGTATTCTTTAAAATAAAAAAATGCAACTTTGAAAAAGGCACGTATTTAACTTTCCGACAACAACAAAGCTGCGTTTTTTCCCAATCGATCAAAGGCAGTCAAAAAGTTAAATACGTAACTAATACTTAGTACCTTTGAATATTAGCCCCATCCGGCCTTAAATTCCTCACCTAGCTGGTACCCATGGTTACGGTCATGGTAATGGACAAGTTTTCACTATATTAGCCATCATCGGTAAATTCACCCCAACCAACTGGCGGCCATGTTTTAGCTAGGAAGATTATTTGAAAAAAACACTGGCAAAGGGTCGCCCATGAATCATTATTTGTGTAAAAATATTCTTAAATGAGACCAATATTTTCAGAGAATTTTTTGTAAAGATTTTCTATACAGAAATATAAGGAAAACTAGCCCCACCCACTGGCTGTCATGTTTTTTAGATACAAAATGATTTTAAGAAATCTGGTAGAGAGTCATAAATGGATCATTTGTTTTAAATTATTTTCAATTTGGAAAAGTTGTTTCAGAGAAGTAGATTTTTAAAGTTTTTACTATACAGTAATAAAAAGAAAACTTTCCCCACCCACTAGCCGCCATGATTTTTAAGATAACAAAATTATTTTATAAAATTTTGTAGAGGATGACCAAAAGATCATTTGTGTGAAATTACTTTCAAATCAGTCCAGTGGTTTCAGACAAGAAGATTTTTAAAGTTTTCACTATATAGCCATATAAAGAAAATCTGCCCCACCCACTAGCGGTCATGTTTTTATAGGAAAATTGTATAAGAAATCTGGTAGAGGGTCACCAATGGCACATTTCGATTCTGCCAAAAAATCTGGTTCTAAATTTACATGTATAGACTAAGGAGTGGCTTATATTGCCATTCGAATTTTCAATTTTAACGCCGAGTTCTGAAAGACGATATCGAACAGTGAACTCAAAACAAGACAACAAACTAATTTTACATTGACATTTCATATGAATGTAGATCGACATTTAACTTCTTGAATTGATTTTCCAACGATACATTATGAAAAATCCCATTAGAAAACAAAGAGATATGCCGAAATTGCGAAGCAGAATTTCTATGCACATTTCAATAGGCCACGCGAACACACGGCATATGTGTATTCATGTAGTTCATGTATTACAAGTAAACAAGATGGTTCTAAAGCGTCTTTTTTCGTAGGTTTTACAAAGTATTATTTCTCTTTTTACTTTGTAAGACTGTGTTATTAATAGGAGATATTGACAAATAAAACGGCGTTAAAAATAGCGCTGTCATATTTTGAAATGGACTCGATTCAAAATGGCGGCGCAACAAAATCGAGGACACTAAATGTGGACATTTCGGGAAAGATTTACGAGTGAGAGAAGACAACAAAGACAAAAAACAACCAACACACGCCGGGATCGAATTCTTTCTTCATAATACGCGATTCTGAATATTAATTATACAGTTAATAGACTGAGAAAACGATCCTAAATTGGACACTTGTCTATCAGATACAACGGATTTGAAGGAAAATTTGAACTTTTTCGTCGAACCTGTTACTAAATAAAATCTCTGAAAACACCAGACCGACGGATATTTCAGGTGGTTGATTGGATCTTGTATAGAATTTGATCATTTGGGGATGAATAGTCAACAAGTTATGTAAGTATTTGTCATAATAGCAATGCACCCAACTCTGTCTGCTACCACAGTATGGGCTATCCCCGCCACTGCCAGCCACGAACTTAGCCTAAGGAGCATAGCTTTAACATAAGATGTTTGTCTCCTTTTAAAAAATAATTTCTGAGTTAATCTACTTGAATAAATAAAGTCAATAATCGGTTTTCTCTATCTTTCTGCTAAGGTTTATAGTCCCGCATAAGCTTTATCTAAAATTGGGAGTTGCTGTTTTATCTCCTTGCGGGTACTTGCCTACATTTATCCAATCAGATCGCGTGTTTTCTTACCAGCGCTACTTTCGAAAATTACAAAATGGGGTCACAGCTACGTCTGCAGAGAAGAAAAATTCAAGCTACCTAACACCTAACCAGGAGGTAAATAGCATATTTAGATGATATATAGATGCATTCTACCTTGCTTTAGCTTCAGAAGTATCTATTATTCATTTTAATCAATCATTCATTTTCATAAGACGATCGACGACATAATTATGTAACTTGAAATGTGTACAAAACGCGACGCCATTTTAAACGGATAAGCAAGGCCTAATTCAAAATGGTAGACATACAGGTAATTCCGTTATACAGTTTCACATTTGAATAAATACTAATGAATGTTTAAACATCAACAATAACCGGTATAACTGTCTACAACACGGACAGTGTAATTTTTAATGCAAAATACGATCGCGTTTATCGCTAAATCAATATCAGATCTCATTTTAAAGAAGTATGTGTAAACTTATTGTGTCAAATTTGACCGCGGAAATTAATTATTGTAATTTCGTAGCAACAATCGAGTATATATGCGGACATGTACGGACGATTTTTGTTAAATACATGTAGGACTAATGTCACTATATAATGCAGTGATGATTTAAAATCAGAATGGTGTGTCCTGAGAATGAACATTTTGTAAAAAAAAATTTCCATTGGACTAAAAATATGGGGGTATTCAGATCCATTAAAATATAAACAAAGGCCGGGACTCTTACTGTCATATCTTGACAAATGAGCCCATTGCAATTTTAATGAGTATAGGACTCTGGACTCTAGGCTAAATTCATAACTGGCATATGTAAAGTTCATAAAAATATTTATTGCTTAATATGACCTTATCAATTTTGTTTTCTTTGTAGATTATTACAATACAGACAGCACTTGGCATTACAGGGTGGTGTGCTTGGCTTAATTTTCTTCTCCATATCATTAGAAGGAACAGATCAGACGGGGAACACTGGTGGCAGCCTTACCAATAATGTCCGCTAGAGCATTGCTTATGTTCAAAGAAAAAGCGACAGGTAAATATTTAAATCATATACTGATAAACAAATATTTTGTCTTTTACCAAAAGTTCTGCTAAATGGTAAATACTTTTTTTTTTAAATATGGTAATATAATGCAGTGATTGTTTAAAAATCAGAATGGTGTGTCCTGAGAATGCACATTTTGTAAATCATTATTTCCACGAGACTAAACATGGGAGTTTTTATTCAGTAATCTATTAAAGAAATAATAAATTCATACCAGTGTTTTATTGTGCAATCAAACACTGGTAGGTGTTGAGATGCATAGTAATTTAATCAAGAGGCCTTTAGGCAGAGTGGTTTAATTACAAGCATCTCAACGACTACCCGTGTAGAACACTGATAAAACACTGGTATTAATTTATTATATCGACTCAAACAAATAATTTAACTTGAATTTGCACCGAAGCATAGGCGCTACATTTTTTGCCATATGGCGTCACGTTAAAACGTTTTAGCGCGTGGTCATGTTAGAACGTTTTATTATTTCTATTGAAAATTCTTACACTGAAACGGTCCTTCTTTGCTTATATAGGGGTGTGGGCAAGGTGTTAGAATTAAATATAATTTAAGAAGAAGATAAACAAAGGCCATGAGACTCATTCTGTCATTTTAACTTGACAAATGAGTCTATGGCAAGTAAAATGAGTATTGGACTCTGTACTCTTCTATGTTTAATTCATTACTGGCCTATGATATAGTTCATTTAAATATAATATAATCAATATAATATAATCAATTTTGTTTTCTTTGTAGATTATTTAGGGGCTTACAAGTCAGACAGTGGCATCACTCAGGGCGATGTGCTGGGTCTAACCATCTTCTCCATATCATAGATAAGAGGAATGATCAGATCAATGATGGAAGCCTTATCGATAATGTCATCTGGAGCATTGCTAATGTCCAAAGAGAAAGCAGCAGGTAAGTATTTAAATCATATACCTATAAAATACTAATGTCACTGTGTAGAACACAACATATGGGAGACCTGTGATGTGGCACACAATGTGAACGTCTTAAAGCGACAAAGAGAGACATTTAATGAGTAGAAACAAATATTTAGTCTTCTACAGTACTGCTTAGTGTTAAATCAATATCTCATGGAATAAAGCTGCTCCTTCTTCAATGATTTCTGCATTTTGTGCGATATTGTGGTATTACGCTAATTCAAAATGGTCTATAGACATACAGATAATTACTATTAGTATATATAGTTTTACCGAATAAGAATTATTAAGAAATGTTAAAATCAACAATAACCAGTATTAATGTTAACAACAAAAACATAATAGGACTGTTATCTGGTCGCCATGGTTGATTTAGTTGAAGCTGATAGTCTCCCATCGATTTTCTTAAATATATTTGCAACAGCGTCAGTTTCATGGAAAATATGATCCCATTTATTGCTAAATCAATATAAGAGATTTTAGTTATGGTCGCATGCTATTTTTCCTAGTTATGTTACATTAGGCGGCTTGCATTGGGCGCTCTGCTATTATTTCTATTGGTCAGCAATCTTTAGCCGGTCGGTTCATTGCTGATTGATGGGAGTAATGTGGTTGACATTTTGGGACTGTCTTCTGTATGTTTATTCATGTTTTATTTCAGATCTAATTATAGTTATTTTGTCTTTTCTCGATTTGTAGGTACATTTATGTTATTTCATGTAAAGCGCTTTTGAACGCACAACCCCTGTGTGAAAAGAGCGCTATATAATAAATACGTAATCTGGTATAATAATAAAAAATAATAAGATTTTATTTTAAAGGAGTTTGTGGAAACTTATTGTGTAAATTTTGAGTGGGAACATTTTTGTTAATTCAAAGCAACGAGTATGGGCTTTCTAATTTCATGACAATTATTTTTAAAACTAAGTTGACTATATAATGCAGTGATAATTTAAAATCAGAATGGTGTGTCCTGAAAAAGCGCATTTGGTAAATGATTATTCCCCTGGAACTAAACATTGGAGTTTTCAGAGATATTTTAAAATGTAAACAAAGGCCACCGTGGAACGATACTCATGCTTTCATAATTTCTTGACAGTGTGAGTCTGTTGAAATTTTAATGAGTAAAAGACTCAGAACTATAGGCTGGCATATGATATAGTTCATAAAAATATTTATTGCTTAATGTATTCAATTTTGTTTTCTTTGTAGATTTTTTCGGGGTTGCCGTTTACAAGATAGACAGTGGCATCCCTCAGGGTAGTGTGCTGTGCCTAACATTCTTCTCCATATCATAAATAAGAGGGACAGATCAGACAAAATTCTTGCCAGACAAGGAATAATGATGACTGCTTTACAGATAACATCCACATATGTGTGATTGAGTTAATCAACCTTACAGTATTATGCAACTTCAGTGTGATTAAGACTGTTTTGACTGTAAATAGAACTTCTGGATATCCTGATTAGTTATAAATATGGGGTCAATTACTTGACAATTTAGTATATTAAATTAAAATTTCTTGTCAGAAGTCTCAATTATATTACAATATTTTTTAAAGGTAAGAGAAAGAAAGCCATTTTTTAATGTCATTTAAGAAGATACTGATGTTATTTATTTACTGCAGTGCACTTGTTAATAACTTATTCAGATTTCTGTAAAATTTTAAATCATTTTAATGTTGTAGGATTGTTTTGCCATAGCCTTTAGGCATTAGCAAAAAATCCTTTGAATGGAAAAAATGTAACTTTTACAACAAAAAAAGGAAAATACGCAGCTCTGAAAAATAAGTAGCTTTTTTGGTTGAAAAGGTTCGCAAAAGGTATGCTTTTACCAAACGTTTCTGAATAGTTGCGTAGCACGCAGCTCTGGAAAATACCCAGACTGTTAATAAGGTGCTTAAGAGCTTAGCTTATACGAGGCGGTATTGGCACCCTCGTAAAAGGTATGCTTTAACGAAGCTTTTCTACAAAGCTGCGTAAAATGCAGCTTTGAAAAATGTGCAGCAATTTTGTTGAAAAAAAGGTGTGTAAAAGCTAAGCTTCTACGAGGCGGTATTGGCACCCTCGTAAAAGGCATGCTTTTACGAAGCTTTTCTAACATAGGTGTGTTTTTAAACGTAGCTTTTGCAAGCCTTTTCCAAAGAGCTGCATATTTTCTAAAAATATGCAGCTTTTACGCACCTTTTTTTCAAGCCTAAGCAAAGGCACATAAAAGCTGCGTAATACGAAGAGAATATATCATAGTAATTGAATACATTCACATTACTAATTGACAGTGCGATACAGGGTGATGTATTTAGCTCGAGGTGTTTTTTTGGGAAATAGCCAATCTGACGAGCGCCTTGGCGTGAGTCTGATCAGTTGTTTCCCCACAAAACATCAAGAACTGTATACAACACACTGTAGCGCACTGCCAACTGGTGATGTGTTTATTATATGCCTTGAATACACATGTATATTCCTGTTTATTTAAATCAATGTCTTTCATTTTTCACAGAGAGAGAGTCGAAGAAAGAGAGAGTAAATTATGTGCTGTATATTTTAGTGCTGATTCTAAGTAGCTTGCTGTACATGTATATAGTAGTGCTTATTTCTAGTTGTGTTACTTCTCAGTTTTAGGTATTCTTTAAATTGAATTGAAATACAGTTAAACCTTTCTATAATGACCACATAGAAGATGATTTATTTATTGTATGAGAGACAGGTGGCAGCTTAAAGCAAGTTCAGGAGCAATCTTTCTCATTACAGAAGGAAATTAAACTGCAGACAGAGAGATACTTGTGTTTAGATTCTTTGAGAGAGAGAGAGAAAGAGAGAGAGAGAACGGCTATGAGATTCAACCAGGAGATAAAGCTAAGCTGTAGCTTATTTAAATGTGAATTAAATAAATATTAAGCAAAATATTGATAAAGTTTTATTGTGAGCCCCATGCTTTAATCCATTTTTTTCTGTGCTGCAAATTTTTTTGCTTAGTAAAAGTGAATTTTTTCTGCATCTTTTCCATACTAAAAGTGTACTTTTACTGTATCTTTTTCAATTAAAGTGTACTTTTCTTTGCAGAAAAGTACATTTAAAGTGTATTTATTCTGCACTAAAAGTGTACTTTTTCTGCATTAAAAGTGCACTTTTATGAAAAAATGCAGGAAAAATACACTTTAAGTACAGAAAAAATTCACTTTTAGTCTAGAAAAGATGCAGAAAAAATACACTTAAGTGTATTTTAACTGCACTAAAAAAGTGCACTTTTTGGGTAAAAATTCACTTTTAGTGCGGACAAAATGCACTTCTTGAAAAAAATGCACTTTTAGTGCAGAAAAAATACACTTTTAGTGCAGAAAAAATGCACTTCCTTAAAAAAATTCACTTTTAGCGCAGAAAAAATACGCTTTTAATTTACTTTCAGTCAAAAAGCGTATTTTTTCTGCGCTAAAAGTGAATTAATGCACTTTAATTCACTTTTTTGATCAATTTAATTCACTTTAAATGCACTTGGTAAGAAAAAAAATTCACTTAAATACGGTGCGAATACCGCTGCATTTAACGCGCATTAAATGCGCATTAAATGCGCATTTAATACACTTTTTTGAGAAGGGTAGTCCACAGACAAGACAATTTTTCTATATCTCTAATACAGTAAAACATCTGTTGGCACTCTTTACCCTTCCACATCTGTTTTAACTTCCCTTAACAACTGTTTATGCTTTAACATATTTTTCATATAAATGTCTTTAACCCTATAAAGATTACTACATTCAACCCAAGTGACAAGTTTACTTAGCATTAACAAACAATGAACCTGTAGACAGTACACTTGTCCTTTGCAAACAGTGTAGACCCTGATCAGAGGGCTCTCACAGGAGCCCTCTAGTCAGTGTCTGCACTGTTTGTAACTTTGTTATGTATGGGCTGTTTTTCAAGTTTTACAGTATAAATTTCACTGAGGAAACAGGATCATACTAACTTCCATTCAGGTCCTGACCATTGGCTATAGGGTTTCTGTTGTTGTAGGCTACATGAGCACCAGCTGTGATCTGGTACATCTTGAAGGATATCAGCTGATGACTGCCTGCTGGTCCCCAGGTCTCATTGTAGTACCTGCCCTCACCACCATCCATCTTCAGCTGGAACCAGCTACCAATTCTCTTCAAGTAGATAGTGTGCCATTGCCCGTTACTGGCCGGTGCCCTGGCTAGTGTGAGTGAAGACTCCCCATCAACACCACCCAGATAGTACAAAACCTTCACATAACCATTCTGAATCTGTAAAATCACATTGGAAATTATATTAATTTAACACCTTACTCCAAAGATATGCATTTAATTTATTCGTCAAGTGAAGAAAATACTTTCATTTTATAGAGTAATGAATGAGAAATGTAGGAAATATTTCCTATATCATCATCATCATCATCTCTCGTAATCGCAGGGCCCTGTCCAGAGCATACTTGCGATGTGGTTAAAACTTTGTACATGCGCAGCTGAAGGTTGATTTTTTAAAGTTCTCTATTTACAGTAGGTTAAAAAATAAAAACGGCCATCGATGTCTACGGCCGGAGGGAGCGGATGCCCGCAACAGCAGTCTTGAAGCCCTCAAGTGATCCTAGCAGATGGTTTAGCAGGCTAAAACTTAAAGCAGAAGGTGCCTTACCACATTTCCCCATAAATACGCATTTTTACGCCTCTAGTTTATTCATCAATTGAGGAAAATATTTAATTTACACAATTATGAATATGTTACACAAGAAATATTTTCTTTATTCTAACAGATATTTGCTTAAAGCAGGCTGCAAGTAAAGCAGAATGCGCCCTAAGGCGCATTCTGCTTTACTTTCAACTTGCTTTAAGTAGTAACTTGTTTTCAAAACTAGAAACTGGCTATTGGGTAATGGGTTAAGATCACTTGAATACAAATTAGAAACAGGCTATGGTTAATAGATGACAGAAGCTGATAGTGGGTGGAGTTTCATAAATGAATGTTCGGCAGGAAGGTAAACACATTCAATCCTAGCAACAAGTATACTCATCATTAACAAACAGTGTACCAGTCAAGAGTACACTTATCCTATACAAAGTGTCACTTGGCTGAATGAGTAAAGTTTGTATAAGGTCAATGATATTGAACTAAAGGAGTTTTGGAGAAGGAGTGTTGTGTACCTCAAGTGTTAAGAATTCTTCTGAGTTGGAGGGGAGGTGTAACAGTATACCATCTGGATCTCGTGTCCTGAACCGTAGCTGAATGTCTGTAGTACGAGGATGCATTTCTGAGTTGAAGAACTCCGGCTGGAGAGACCAGCTCATGAAGCTGTTCTCCTGTAGATCTCTAATGGTGGTTTCTGAAAAAGAGTGACTCATATTACAAAAGGAGAAGATTCATTGACAGTATTAAGCCATTACTCAAGGGCCATAACTCATAAGTGCGGGTGCAATTTGGCTGGTTATCAAATTTGCCTGCGTGTTGTCATGGCAAGAAACATTTAAGTTAAGAGATCGTAAACTAGAAACGTCCATCCACCTAGACTGATCCAATAATATGTCCGTCAGAAGAGGGGCGTATAAAAATGACTATGCAAATTTACAATTTAGGAAAACATGTAGGATAGCTAAACAATCTGGTGATTGTTAAAGAAGACTAACCTTCGTTACAATTCTTGCTGTTTTTGCCTGCTGGTCTGAAGCCTGGGTTACAGATACACTTGAACTGTGAGTTTTCAGCATCTGTGACCTCACATACACCATTCTTGCCACAGTAGGGACCTCTCTCGAGGCTCTTACCACAGATACTGTCCTCTCGCTGACACCCCTCAGCATGATTCTCACCTGGAGAGTACTTCCCTGTGCTCAGGTCATACAGCTGAAATAAACGATCACATATACAGTGTTCCCTCAAGCTCTCTACAACAACACCCATACAGCTGAAATAAACTATCACATAATTATATACACTGCCCCCTCTCTAGAACAACACCCATTTGGAGACAAAGATTCTGTGTGTTGTTCGGAGGGTCTTGTTATAGGGAGGGGGAAATAAACATAATTGTCTTGCTTGGGCAACAGTTACAAGCATTATCTTAACCCAGTACCCCACAGTCTGTTTCTAGTTTCAAAGACAGGTGACCACTGAAAGCAGGTTGAAAGTAAAGCAGAATGCGCCTCAAGGCGCATTCTGCTTTACTTTCAGCCTGCTTTAAGCTACCATCTGCAAGGATGTAGGAAAATTGTCTTACAGTGCATATTTATATTTGTACAAAATTGAACTAATTCCTTCAGCGAAGGAATAAATTGAAAGCGTAAAGGAGGGAATCATTGTCCTGGGGGACTTTGTAGGAAAGGAGAGCACTGTACATACATATACAATATATACAACTGGTTTAGTGGCTGTGTTTATAAAACATTTTTAACCTTTTACCCCATAGCTTGTTTCCATCTTCATTGAAACAGGCTATCGGGTAAGCAGATCAAATTATTTGGATAATAAAAGGCAGAAAGCTCCTAAAGCAGCTGTTGCATGTCTTCAACAGTAATGCAATGATTATTATCCCTTTCCCCCATAGAAGCGCATTTTAGCGCCTTTAATTTATGCCTACTCTGAAGAAAAAAGTTCCAATTCATAGTCATGAACATGTATGAAAAGAAATAGTTTCTATATCCTAGCAGATGATAGCTTAAAGCAGGCTGAAAGTAAAGCAGAATGCGCCTTAAGGCACATTCTGCTTTACTTTCAACCTGCTTTAAGTGGTCTCATGTTTTCAAAGCTTAAAAGTGTCTATGGGGTAAAGGGTTATACGCTCACCTGTCCATTGTGAATAAGATTTCTGACGCAGCCTTTGAACCTCTGTGTTGGGACCCCGCCAGGCTGACTGGGTGTGACATATCGGCCACCCAGCTGTAACATGGCGTTCACATTGAGGTAGAAGTTCTCACCGGGGGTTCGTTCTGTCACCTCACAGGGTGTTCTATCCACGGTACTGTCAGAGTTACTGTCAACTTGGGTCATCTCGCACCGGTCAACCACCATCGTCACTTCCTGTAAAATTGTGCAGTTTTCATCTGTAAACTTTGTCATCTACATTAATTTGCAATTCTTATAGCAATCTTAAAGATATCTGCCATCACTTTTATAAAATTAGAAGGTATCACCAGGATGTCAATCAGTTTGGATCAAAATGAGACACTAGGTTACTCAATATCTCACCTGGATCCACACTGTTGGCAAAATACTTCACAAATTCACCCAAAGCATGCTAACCCCTACAGTCACTGCCTTACTCAAAGTACCGGTACAATGGTTAATTGCAGTTTGGATCATGATCAGTAGCTATATAATGTTGTGTCTGATCAGGGCATACATGTGATAACTACCGGCGGCAGGGTGTTCATACCGTTTCGAGAGGCTTTGAGCCGTCTACCTGAACGGCAGATGATTCCTACCGTTATGAATTTTCCACAGCATACCTTTTTTTTTCTAAACACATTCTTATCTTTAACTCGTAAAATCAGCCTCGGCAAGCCCCGCCATGTAAACAATACACAGGTTCAGAGGTCAAATCAGGTCACGCTGTTTGATGGTGCACTATACTACAGTAGCCAATCAGAATAAAGATAGCTTCTACCTATAACCAATGACATTTAAGCCAAAAGTAAGGTGCTTTGTACAGGTATGTAAACACACAAAATCACACATGGCTCGATAAATCCAGTGCTGGGAGATAAGCAATTACGTAATCCAACATCCATGCCAAACTGTATTTTCCCCATTAGAAGCCAACCTTGAATACACACGTGTCATAATTTCTGTTTTGACACCCAACTGGTAAAATCGCCGACTGGCTACACAAGTGTCACTGTGTTCTGAGAATTTCTTTGGTGATATACCACAGGGGGGCATGGACAAATTTAAAATGTATCCTGTAACTATGATAAAGTCTTATTATAGTAGGCTGTCGTTTCCCTATTTTTGTGTTTCAGGCCCTTGTGGCCCACATTCTGAACAGGTCGCGAAGCCGCGACAACATCAAAGACGGTGACCGTCTTCAACCCTAGTGACGAGTATAGATCAAAGGGTTAAGATTATGGTCACCGTCTTCAAGTTTATGTCAATTACAGTGTCAAAACTGCAGCTGCAGATTTTGTCGTGTAAGATATATATCTAGATAAATATTATAAGTGAACCCATAGCTAGGTCATTGAATCAAAATGGGCGGGGCTCCTCATTTGAACACATTGTGTGTAAATCGTGTCTGAGTAACTCAGTATGAAAAGTATCATATATAGAGAGGATAATTGTGGATGCTATTAGAGGCAAACATTCAAGGTGATTATCTGATATGATCTATTTTAGACTTTTTACTGTCATCTTAATCAACCTTTTTAGGGGTATGGGAAAGCATCAGTAGTTTAGATATGCCGAAGTACTTGTAGTGGTACGTTTCAACATTGATCTCAATGTAGGACCAAACATTTTCTTTTTTTTAAAAATCGAATTCTTGGGCCACTGAAAAAAAAAAAAAAATTTTGCTGGCCAAAGACTTGGAAGAAATACCGTTCTCATTACATTTGCAAACATATATATGCAAACAGTGCAGACCCTGATCAGAGGCCTCTGATCTGTGTCTTCACTGTTTCCTAATTAAGACCAGGATTTATTAAACTACCAAGAATTGCAAGTAGACTGGTTCATGTTTTGGTAACTAAACTGATTCACAAGGGAACCTAATAAACAACAATATTTGCTTAGTGTTGAAAGAGTTAAAAATGTGAAAAGGTGTATTTATTAAGCTACATTTATTTTATTTAACCCTTTTTATGCTTTCAAAGCTGTTATTAAAGATGTTAATATATTATACTTAGAATTAAATTAAATATTTAACCCTTTCTTTTATAGATCCTTTACAGTATTTCGTACATGTGGATGTTTAAAGGAAATTAAAGCAGGCAGAAAGTACAGCAGAATATATGGTATAGGTTTGCTTTACTTTCAGCCTTCTTCAAACAGCTAGTATGTAGGAGAATTTTCCTACTGATCTTTATAAGGTTAGAGTAGAATCATGGACAAGCAATGCTATAAAGGAAATGGTTAAATGCCTACAAATATAACATGTGTTAGTATATCTTCTGATGTATTCCACAAACCTTTCATATAGCTCTAATTACCATTTTCATCCTGTTTCTCAGTGTTATTTAACAATTTAATGGAATAGACAACTGACACACCCGAGAAAGTCATAGTTTTCCTATTTTATGGATAAAATACCTATATATGGCTAATATGCCCGTTTTTGCAAATCTACCTGACAAATGTCAAATCTACCTGAGAAAATGTTCAAATCTACCTGACAGACCAGTGAGGGTTATCACATGTATGTCAGGGTTCAAACAGTTTGACACTCATTAGGATATAACTTAAGTAAATTTACATAGAATTTAAATTTAAGAAATGAAAACAAATAGTTCCACTTTATACAGTCATGAATATGTATCATAAGAAATATTTTCTATATCTTAGCAGATGGAAGTTTAAAACAGGCTGAAAGTAAAGCAGAATGCGCCCTCAGGCGCATTCTGCTTTACGTTCAACCTGCTTTAAGTGACCACCTGTCTTCAAATTTATAAACAGGCTATGGGGTAAAGGGTAAAGCAGATGACGTCATGGCAAGGTGTTAATATACTTTATAACATAACAGACGGCGTGAGCGTTGAATAACACCCATTGTTTAAATGTCATATATAACTAGTTAAATAACTATGCAAATGAGGCACGCCACGACATCGTTTCTTGTGACGTCATAAAAATGCGTTCTATGCGTTTAATTTCCAACGTCTTCTTTTCATCATGTAGATTCAATTTATAGATTTTTTGTGTAATTAATCAATATTAGATCTACATGAAAGTGCTTAATAAAACATATAATAACATAAACATCATGCTAGTGAACGGGGTTATTTTTTAACAACTTTTTTTCTGTATAGATCTACTTATATCGCGCTTAGCATTCACTTGACCTCAAAGACTGCGATAAATAACTTTTCTAGGTTATGGTATAAAAAGAATATAACATTCGAGGTTAATAATTTATTGGATTTATCAAACTCGTCGTTTTAGAAAACGATAAAAACTCGGCAAAGCCTCGTTTTTATCGTTTTCTAAAAGACTCGTTTAATAAATCCAATAAATTATGAACACTCATGTAATATCCTATATTTCTATTCACAGATATCACCACGAATATCATACCTTTCCCTTCCTGACAATATCGACATGGTGCCATCGTGCATCATCAAGCTTCTGTAGATACCGGTTCCCGTTCCTGTCCCGGCCATCCAAGGTCAAGGTCACTCTGCCAGTGCCATGGTCAAGTTGAAGCATTGGGTAGCCATCAATGAGAGATAGGGCAATGAAGTCTATTGCATCATCTCTATCCAGCTCCTCCACAGGGCCGTTATAGAAGATTAAACCATTGTCTTTGTCAGTGAGGAACTCAATGCTCGTGATACTGTCCTCACACTGTTCAAATGGTGCAAACAGGGCGTAGCCTTCGTTGAAGCTATGGCGGGTCATCTGGCATCTCGGGCCATCGTAGGCAGAGTCACATATACACCTGGTAAACAAGTACAGATAACATACAGTCAATATTGTAATAACACTTTAGAAACACCTTTCAACCCATTATTCCATAAATATGCCTTTTTAAGCCTTTAATTTATTACCCCGCTGAACAAAATAGCTCCATTTTACAGTCATAAATATGCACCATAAGGAATATTTTCTATATTTTAGCAGATGGTAGTGTTAAGCAGGCTGTTAAGTATGGCAAATTCTGCTTTACTTTCAACCTGCTTGAAGTGGTTACCTGTCTTCAAAACTAGAAACAGGCTATGGAGAAACGGTTTAATCCTTTCTCGCTTAGGATTGCCTGTATTATTATTATTATTATTATACCAGATTTATATAGCGCTCTTTTCACACAGGGGTTGTGCGTTCAAAAGCGCTTCACATGAAGTTACACAAATGTACCTACAAACAAGAAAAGACAAAATAACTACAATATGATCTAGAATAAACATGAATAAACATATAAAAAGACAGCCCCCAAAATGGCGATCACATTACTCCCATCAATCAGCAATGAAGCAACCGGCTTCTGATTGTCGACCGATAGAAACAATAGTAGAGCGCCCAAATGCAGGCCGCCAGGAAAAGACAAATAACTACAATTAGATATAAAATAAACATAATAAACGTACAAAAGACAGCCCCCAAAAATGGCGATCACGTTACCCCATCAATCAAGAGCAACGAAGCAAATGGCTTCTTTATGCGGACTGATAGAAATAACAGTAGAGCGCCCAATGAAGGCCACTAAACATACAGAAGACAGCCCCCAAAACGGCGATTGCAGTACCTCAACAATCGAGAGCAACGAAGCAAATGGCTTCTTTATGCCGACTGATAGAAATAATAGCAGAACGCCCAATGCAGGCCGCCCAATGTAACATAACTAGGAAAAATAGCATGCGACAATAACTAAAATTTCTATAAGAGACCGAAAACCAGATAATACTCCAGAAACTCCCATTTGGACCCACAACATCTACAGCAAGGCCATATCGCATAGGTAGCAGTGTTCTAATAACAAATATTAAAGTAATGTGTTTTCAGATGCTTTTTGAAAACTGCAACTGAGCTTGCATCTCTAATGTCTGATGGTAGACTGTTCCAGAGCTTTGGGGCTGCATGCATGAAACTTCTATCTCCAAACCTCACCAAACGACTCCTCGGTACAACCAGCGATACTGATTTAGTTGCAGACCGCAGCTCTCTTCGAGGTTTATACACGTCAAGCATATTGACAATGTACCTTGGAGAATCATTGCACATGGCTTTGTATGTGAGTGTCAGAATTTTGAATTCAATTCTGTGTTGAACTGGAAGCCAGTGAAGATCCTTCAAGACTGGAGTGATGTGATTGTACCGAGGGGTCCTGGTAATGATGCGGGCTGCTGTATTTTGCACACGCTGTAGTTTGCATAATGAGTTTTGGGGAATCCCATACAGCAGTGAGTTGCAGTAGTCAATTTTTGAAGTGACCAGAGAATTGATCAAGGTCTTTGTAGCTTCTGGGGAAAGGTACTGTCTAATATGACCTATCTGCCGCAGCTGTGAGTAGCCAGACCTGCACACAGCGTTAATGTGCTGTGTCATATCCATTTGGGAATCTAATCTAGCACCAAGATTCTTCACACATACTGATGGTTTGATTTTAGAGTTTCCCACTTGTACGTGAAAATCTCCAGGAACGTTAAACTTTTTTGTATAAGACTATTAATTTCCCATCAAAATGCCTTTCAATGCTTCTATTTTGTCCTCATAAAAAACGAGTCAAAGCCAACAGTAATTTTTCCTCCATCCTGACTGTGACTGTTTTAATAGAGACAGAAAGTAAAGCAGGAATCCCCTTAAGTTGATATTTGCTTCCCATTGAGCCTTTTTAACCCTTTCCCACATATCATATCTCTAGTACTGAATATAGGTGTCCTCTTAAAGCAGGTTGAAAGTAAAGCAGAATGCGCTTTAAGCGCATTCTGCTTTACTTTCAGCCTGCTTTAAGCTATCATCTGCTAGAATATAGAAAATATTTTGTATTATACATATTTATGAATGTATAAATTGGAATTATTTTCTTCAGGGCAAGAATAAACTGAATGCGCTAAAAGGCGCTTCTATGGGGGAAAGGGTTAACCCTTTACCTCATAACATGCATTTACTAAACACATCTATTTACCTGACATCTCCCCAGTCGTCCCTGATACACTTTCCACCATTATAACAGTAGCCTGGCACACAGTCCGAGGGCAGCGTGAAGTTCTTAGCCTTACACTGACACTCTGCCGTAATACTAGTGGCTATACCAATAAATGATGTCCCATTGGCATTGACATAGTTAGGTTCATCTCCAACCTTCAGGATATTGGCACAGCCCCCAGCCTCGCACAGCTCTCGTAGACACATGTCAATCTTGATCATTTTGATCTCAATTCCAACATTTTTCTCAAACTGCAAAGAAAGAAAGATTAATAGTTTGAACCATATTACCCATTGCCTTTTACTAGTTTAAAGAAGACAGGTGACTACTTAAAGCAAGTTTAAAGTAAAGCAGAATGCTCCTTTAGGAACATTTTGCTTTACTTTCAACCTACTTTAAGTTAGAATCTGGAAAGATACTGGAAATGCCTTCTGTGCTTTATATTCATGATTTCTAAGTGGGAACTATTTTCCTTAGGGTAGAAATAATTAGAAGCATAAAAAGGTACACTTACTGAGTAAAGGGATAAATATGTGAGCTTCTTTATAGATATTAACATAAAGCTAGACACAGGTTATATGCAGAGGTTTAACCCTTTGAACCCTAGTCCCGCATATAGGCGTCCTTTTCAAACAGTGTACTTGTGAATAGTTCACTTGTCCTATGCAAACAGTGAAGACCCAGATCAGAGGGCTCCGAAAGGAGCCCTCTGATCAGGGTCTTCACTGTTTGTCATAATGCCAAACATTGACAAAAACAACCCTTTAAAGTCAGAAATGGACTAAACTAAAATGGAAACTGGGATTGTCCATTTAAAGTTTCAGGGAGGAAAGAGTTAACTCAAAATAACCTGTATTTCTTCTGTTCAACTTCATTATTTTGAACTCACGTATGTAAAACAACCAATACTTTTAAATCTATATATCAAGATTCAGCTGTCAGGGAATTATTGTTTCATGTTTAATTTTAAAAGAGGAAAGCATGTTCAGCATTGGCTAACACTTCATCCCATATCCTATTTCTAGTTTTGAAGATTGGTGACAGCTTACGGCAGGTTGAAAGTAAAGCAGAATGTGCCATAAAGCACATTACTTTTAAGCCTTCTTTAAGCAACCATCTGCTAGAGATTTAAAAGTTAAACATATATCTTATAGTACATATTCATAACTGTATTAATTGCAACAAATTTCTTCAAGCATATGCATAATTTAGGGGCTTTAAAGGACATATTTATGGAGTAAAGGTTAATGATAGAAGTATTTACAGTTTCTTTGTCTGTGGCCACTATGCTATCCAGCTTACTGGCCTGGTACCACGGTGAACCATGGGCAGCAAATCTAATATCTGTATACTCATTGTTTTTCCCGTTCATCACGCTGAATAGAGCCACATAACTGAGAGGAATGTTGAGCTTGGTAGCTATAACATCACGGAATTTCTCATACGGACTGCTCGTGTCAGGGCTGGGAACTCTGATGAAATCTTCAGCTGTCATTCCTGTAGCACAGAAAACAAGAAATTAAAGATCTTAACACGTTACTCCATAGCCAGTTTATTAGTTTTGAAGACAGGTGACCGCTTAAAATAGGTTTAAACTACTATATGCTAGGATATAGACAATATTTCCAACTGTATATATTCATTACCTAATAGAATTGAAGTATTTTCTTCAGTGGAGGAATAAAGGTGTTACAGGGAGTATCTATGGAGTTTGAGAAATTTGAGAGATTGCCATGTTTCTTAACTGAGTATGGTGGTATGTACTACGTACATACTTTACAGTATTTAGTTAACCCTGTCTTACCTGTAAACCTTATAGACCCTGAGCTGAAGATGGCATCATCTGTAATCTCCTCCACAGTGACTCGTACAGTAGCTGTAGCATTAATGTGGGTAAACACACGGAAATCCCACACCTTACAGTGGAAGTCATGTACACCCTGGGGCGTGTCCTTGTTCATGTAGATTTCACCACTGTTCAAGTCAACTCTGAAAACAACAACAACATTTTATTAACCCTTTACTCCATAGGTATGCCTTTTAGCACATTTAATCCATTATCCCCTGAAACTTCCAATGGACAATTCCAGTTTGCAATAAAGGATGGTCCATTTCAGACAATTTAGGGTTGTTTTTTGTAATAAATTGCAAAATGACAAACAGTGAAGTCCCTGATCAGAGGGCTCCTTCAGGAGCCCTCTGATCAGGGACTTCACTGTTTGCATTGGACAAGTGTACTCTTCACAGGTACACATTTGGTAAAAGACGCATATATGCGTCACTAGGGCTCAATGAGTTAATTAATCCACTGAAGAAATAATTCCAAACAAGTTCCATAAGAAATAGTTTCTATATCTTAGCAGATAGTAGCTTAAAGCTGGCTGAAAGTAAAGTAACAAAAGTACAGTAGACCAATCTGGGTCAAAACTGTTTGTACTGGACATCATACTTGGAGTACAATTTTGATTGGCTGGAAATAACCTTTACCCACTGTATGTGTGAAGAAAATCATGGAGAATTTACATGTATAATAAACCTGAAATGCCCATTTTATGTTTACCAACCTGAAGTACTTGGACATGACATCAGGCCCTGTGAAGTAGAAATGTTTGTCTACAACGTCCCAGTCATCACGGTCAGCTGCATACACACGGCCAATGACATACTCATGTGCTACACCTGAAACACATGTAAGCACCTTATATAGAGCATCAATGAAAGTACAGTAACATTGTACAGCATATGCAAGGTTTTTTTTATTTTCAATTTTCCTAGAGCACACCTAGGAGCCCACTGACTGAGTCTTCATTATTTGCATAATACAACAGTTTTTACTGTACTCTTAACTCTTACTGCAAAACACTACGGTTCAAATGGTTTAACATATTCAAACCTAGCATCTATACTTAACAAAATTTCTAATCGGTCACTTTTTAAAGCTACATATGTCTTTAAATACTAAGTTCAAATTCATGATATTTTACACAAAATATGATAGGGTCTTAGCGCTATTGATTTTTGGAATTATTCACGTTGTCCTACTTCGATAACGTCAGAATAACCACGTGGCTTGTTTAGCCTAATTTGCACGTGTAAAGTATGGAAGAAAGTACCTGCCCGCAAGATTACATGAGTATAATCTCAAATGACTGCCTAGCCCGAAAAACACCTAAAATGGCGAGAATGATACAAGAAAAGAAGGGCAGAGCCGTCAAAATGTTGCACGTCGGTGTATCCTTACTGCAAATAAGATTCAACCACCGAGGAATTCCGGAAGTTGAAACAAAACAAGACTAATTTCCGTGTATTCCATATTAGGAAATATTTCTGTCCATTTACATGTGGCTAGAACTTTTAACCGGAAACTTTCGACCATTTACGCTATATAACGCGGAATTTGACGTCACCGGAAGAAGAGCAGACCGCCCCAGGAAACCAAAAGTTAGGTCATCAATACGTCTGTTGAACTCTTCTCGTCTATGAGAAGTCAATACGAAACTCTTATTGCAGCTGACATAGGCAATACTCATTACTAACATTGGGCCTCAGAACTCCTGTGACTTTCAAAATATGGGGTCCCTCCAAAGAAGTTGTTGTTTAAGCTTAGACGGAAAGGTGATAGACGACAAATTGTGATAATCTGTTTCCAAATTGATTACATTGGCATTGTAACACAATCACATGGTTAATTATTTCTTCATATTTCTTTTTCTGAATGAAATATAAGGTGACCGATTAGAAATGTTGTTGAGTATAGTATACTCGTCATTAACAAACAATGTATGTGTAAAGAGTGCACCTGTCCTATCCATATGCAAACAGTGTAGACCCTCTGATCAGGGTCTGCACTGATTGTCATTTTGCAATATATTGTTAAAATCAACCCTAAGCAGTCAAAAATGGACTTAACTTGGAAATTGGTATTGTTCATTAAAAGTTTCATGGGTCAATATTCTTACACCGAGGTAACTCACCTTTGAAGTTGTACTTGTACACAAAGATGTCCTTGTGGCCCTCACTGTGGGGGTTGTTGTTGGTGTCCCCTATTTCTATCTTCAGCTCCCTAATGGCCGACACACTCTCGGGACTGTTCTTGCCCCTCATGTCTGTCATGATGATAGGTAGGTAGTAGAACTTCTGTGTGTACCGGTCAAATGTGGCATTGGATATAACTGTTCCTGTACCTTGGTTTTTGTCACCAGCTAGAGTAGATGATAAAATTTGCTTTTAACTCGTTAGTCCATAGCCTGTTTCTAGTTTTGAAGACATGTGATCACTTAAAGCAGGTTGAAAGTAAAGCAGAATGTGCCTTAAGGCCCATTCTGTTTTATTTTCGACCTGCTTTAAGCTACTACATGCTAGAATATGGAAACACTTTCTTCTGGTGCATATTCGTGACTGTATAAAGTTGAAATAATTTCATTAGTTCAGCAATACATTAAAGGTGTAAAAAAAAGAAAAAAAGAGTGTATTTATGGGGTAATATAGGTGAACAAACGAGCATCTACTTTAGAAGGAGAAGACTTTAAAAGTTTTATAATGTGGGTTTAATGGTTTCATACTTCTCTAATTACGTATCCTGATAATAATCACCGTTTCTTCATATCCACTTTATAAAGGTCAAATAGTTTACACTACAATATTCAAAAATAATTCTCTGAAAGGTTAATATAACATTAAAGCCGATTGAGACAACCATATTTGGCGTAGGTCTGTATAGGTTTTGACGGCTATTGAAGTCACTTACTGGGGTTAAAGGTCATGAGGAAGTCCTGTACTCCGTTCTTGCAGGTCGGGTTCTGGTCACATGCTGGCAGGGCGAAGTGGAAAGGGGGACCATATTTCGGAGTGTCTCTATCTGTAGCACTGAATGTGACCACCAGCTGTTTTGGGGGATCCCCTTCCATGACCACTGGGGGATAGGGCAGGACAAAGTCCGGAGCATTATCATTGACATCATCCACAAACACTCTTAGCACAGCAGTGCCAGTCTTTGGAGGATAGCCTAACAAAGATAGAACTCACACATGCATTGATAACTCTTATGTATGGAAACATCATTCTGTATTCAAAGACAAACTTACATTTTGTTTATTTTGTCACACAAAAACATATCCAAGGGCAGTCTTAAAAGAATATGGAATCGTAATCCTGATACCAACATAGATCTGATAGATCTAGCGTCTGCTTTGAAATTGTTTTCCGTATTTCTAAAGGGAAAGAAATTAAAGACGGTTGTCAAACAGATTGGATCCAGATCAGATGCTGCATTATGAGGCATCTGATTTGGATCAACACTGTTTGCAAATACCAGTCAAGTTGAAGTCGGCAGAATAAGGGTAAATACAGGATTAAGGTCAAATAGAAAGCTCTAAACACCTTAAAATCATTAATTTTGCATCTGGGTTACACATTGAAAGTTGGATTTCAAATGGCAGATATCCATAAAGTGTAAACGAACATGAACAAATTTGTATAATCTATGATTTACTCAGCTGATGTTTCAAGTTATGACATTCCTTCCTAGAATTTGCAATCTTGCATTTTGCACTATTTTGCTTTTGAAATATCAAGCAACAAAGATACATTGTATGTAACATGTTTTTTACCCTCTAATTTAATGTAAAAATTGTGTGAAATTTTATATAAATACCTTTATCAATAGCTAGAATGTGCACTTCATATTTTTCTTCTGGGAGCCCTGCCAGAGCCTCTCTATCCAGAGTTTGCCCATCCAGGCCTCTTCTGATCCTAACATTACATCCGGCATCCACAGTGAACCTGCGACCTTCATCATACCCACGGTCAATGGAATACCTATATAAAGTAACTAGTAACTATAGTTAAGTATTTGGGTGTTAAGTAATCTTTTCATCTGCAACAATTGATATCTGCTGCTATTCTAAAAATAGACTTTTGAAAACCGTATCAGTCTCAAACAGTTTTGATCCAGATGAGATGCCGCATAATGCGGCATCTCATCAGGATCAAAACTGTTTGCAAAGGTAATCATAATTTTCATCGCTAGCATGCTAAGATTTAAATCTATTTTCAGAGGGCATCCTTTTCAACACAGAAGTTTGTATTAAAATGTAGTCTCAAGTAATACAGAAGGTATAATCAAACTTACAAAAATCATTGTTAATATATATATAACATTCAAACCTAATATGGTATTAATATGGAGCCAATCAGATTACTCCTAATTGTAGACGTACGTGACATTGTATCTGACCGGAATAAACACTGCATATTTTTGTATCATCTAATATTGGAACTTTTAATTAACCTATTACTCCATAAATACATGTATGCTTTTTATTTATTCCTGCACTGAAGAAAATAGTTCCACTTTATACAGCTATGAATATTTATCATCAGATATAATTTCTATATCCTAGCAGATGGAAGCTTAACATAGACTGAAGGTAAAGTAGAATGTTCCATATGGCACATTCTGTATTACTTTCAACCTGTTTTAAGTGATCATTTTTCTTTAAAACTAGAAACAGGCTATGGGGTAAAGGGCTAATTCACAGTACCAAAATAAAATAACTACTACAGAGTCTCATTCAGTTTCACAATGAAACCTGGGTTCAAGGATATAAAGCTTTTGAGTTGAGTCTGAGATTGTTCTCAAGCATTTGATTGGTCAGATTTGAGCATTTGCTCAAATCTGACCAATTAAATGCTTGAGAATGATTTCAGACTCAACTCAAACTCATCATAACCCTGGAGCCTGGACTTACTCAAAATTGGCATTGACGCCATCATCCCTATCAGTGGCGGTGCAGTTCCACAGACTGGTGCCTTCTGGGATATTCTCCTTGTGTCTGATAGTCTTCACTTTGGGGAAGAACTCTGGGGCATTGTCATTATAGTCTTCTACTGTAACCTCGATGTACGCCACATCCTTGTGCTGTGGGTTACTGTCTTGGACATACACTGTTAGGTTGAAGAACCTTTGTTCCTCATAGTCAATGGCCTGTAATAGAAATGAAAGGTCAGATTCACGTGTAACCCTTTAACCCATAGAAGCGTCTTTTAGCACATTCAGCTTATTCCTCCACTGAAGAAAATAGTTCCAATCTATACAGTATAAGAAATATTTTCTATATAATCCTAACAGAAGGTAGCTTAAAGCAGGCAGAAAGTAAAGCAGAAAGTGCCTTAAGGCACATTCTGCTTTACTTTCAGTCTGTTTAACCCTTTGAACCCTAGTCCCGCATATAGGCGTCTTTTCAAACAGTGTACATGTGAATAGTACACTTGTCCTGTTCAAACAGTGAAGGCCCAGATCAGCGGGCTCCAAAAGGAGCCCTCTGATCAGGGTCTTCACTGTTTGTCATGATGCCAAACATTGACAAAAACAACCCTTAAAAGTCAGAAATAGGCTAGACTTAAATGGAAACTTGAATTGTCCATTTAAAGTTTCAGGGCGGAAAGAGTTAAGTGGTCGCCTGTCTTCAAAACTAGAAACAGGCTATGGAGTAAAGGATTAATAGATGAGAAAATTCCTAGTTTGACTTTTCAACAAGCCGTAACTATGATTGAATGCTATTGTGACCTATTAAAAGGGCTAATGGGTTAAAGAAGAAGGAAAGTACATTTGAAAACCTCTTTTACTATATTGTTGCAATAATTCTATATACTTAACCCATTACCCCATCAATTTGCTTTTTACACCTCTAATTTATTCCACCGTTGAAGAAAATAATTCCACTTCATACAGCCATGAATATGTACCATTACAAATATATTCCATGTCCTATTAGATGGTAGCTTAAAGCAGGCTGAAAGTAAAGCAGAATGGGCCTTAAGGCGCATTCTGCTATACTTTCAACCTGCTTTAAGTTGTCACCTTTATGCAATACTAGAAACAGGCTATGGGGTAATGGGTTAAGTTGTCATCTGTCTTGAAAACAAGCCATGGGGTAAAGGGTTAATTCTTACCCTGAACACTGTGAGTACTCCAGCATTAGGGGGGATGGTTTCTATGGAGAAATAGGTTCTGTCACTCTCCCTCAGTGTATAGGTGAGACGGGCATTCTCATCAATATCATTGTCTGTAGCTGATACAGTTACCACGGCTCCCGCCTTCTGGTTCTCAGACATGCTCACTTTGTAGATTTTCTGAAAATTTTTGAAGAAAAAAATGAATAACAAATATCTCGATCAATTATAAATAAATAATAGTTTATGCAAAGTTACATGTAACGCATAAATGCCATTTCCTTTCCATTGTTGAAATACAGCAACCGTATATATCAGATATCTTAACCCTTTACCCAATAGAAGCGCCTTTTAGCGCATTCAGTTAATTCTTGCTCTGAAGAAAATAGTTCCAATTTATACATTCATAAATATGTATAATACAAAATATGTTCTAAATTCTAGCAGATGATAGCTTAAAGCAGGCTGAAAGTAAAGCAGAATGCGCTTAAAGCGCATTCTGCTTTACTTTCAACCTGCTTTAAGTGGACACCTATATTCAATACTAGAGATATGCTATGTGGGAAAGGGTTAAATTTATTTGAGTCAAATCTTTAGGAAATGCCTGGTCATTTGGACATAAACAATAAGGACCCAGGTAAGCCACAGTACTGAAGTAAAACGTTGTGGGAAATGAAACTTGCCTTCACCTGGTAGTGATGGATACTATTAATTATCTTACCCTTCAGCCACCAAATCAATTGAGAATTTTTTACTCATTCACCTCCATATTGTCATTTGCTGCAATTATGCAATATTGTTGTCTATATAGGTCATTTCAAAGTTAGGAGTTAAGGTACATGTAGCAATGTAGCATGACTTTAAGAAATATTGAAATGCTGAACTGAACTGATATGAGTGTCAAACAGTTTGAATCCTGATTAAACGCTGCTTTACGTGGTGTCTGATCTGGCTTCAAAACTGTTTGCAAAGTGGACTTAAAGGTTCGCAACACCAAAAGACCAGAAGTGCTCTCATGGTCCGGTCAAAAGTAGTCCCAAAAAAAAGATTACAAAATAGAAAACAAGAGGGCCAGAATGGCCCTTAATCGCTCACCTGTACATGGTGATGGGTCAGTGATTTCAGAAAAGAAGATTTGTGAAACTTTGACCCACGGGCGGGGTCACTTTTGACCCCAGGGACATAATATGAATGCTCTTGATACAGGACCTGCAGACGATGCTATGTGCCAAATATCTAAGCTCAGTGTACTATGATTTCAGACAAGAAGATTTTTAAAGTTTTCATTGAAAAAAATCTATGTTTAGCTCTGGTGACCCAGATATGCAACAGACCAGAACCAATTCATCAACATATGTGAAAGACCTCTAGACATTACATCATGCAAAATATCTAAGCTCTAGCCATATTGATTTCAAAGAAAAATGTGTTTGAAAATTTCACTATATAACTCCATGTAAAATGGCGACACCCGGGCCGGGGCCAACTTTGACCCCAGTGGCAAAATTTGAACAAATTTGATAGAGGACCTGTAGACAATGCTTAGTGAAGTTTGGTTGCAATCAGGCATGTGGTTTTGAAGAAGAAGATGTTTGAACATTTCACTATATAACTCTATGTAAAACGGTGACCCCCCAGGGCGGGGCCAATTTTGACCCCAGGGTCAAACTTTGAACAATCTTGATAGAAGACCTATAGATGATACTATGTGCCAAATATCTAAGCTCTAGCCCTTGTGGTTTTTGACAAGAAGATTTTTTAAGATTTCCTTATTTTTTCACTTTGGTTGCCATGGCAACCAGAGTTCTGCATTGTTTCAAATTCTTTGAACAACTTTGAAAGAGCTTGACCCAAGGAACATTCCTGTGAAGTTTGGTTGCAATCAGGCATGTGGTTTTGAAGAAGAAGATGTTTGAACATTTCACTATATAACTCTTATGTAAAACGGTGACCCCCGGGGCGGGCCAATTTTGACCACAGGGTCAAACTTTGAACAATCTTGATAGAGGACCTATAGATGATGTCATGTGCCAAATACCTAAGCTCTAGCCCTTGTGGTTTTTGACAAGAAGATTTATTAAGATTTCCTTATTTTTTCACTTTGGTTGCCATAGCAACCAGAGTTCTGCATTGTTTCAAATTCTTTGAACAACTTTGAAAGAGCTTGACCCAAGGAACATTCCTGTGAAGTTTGGTTGCAATCAGGCATGTGGTTTTGAAGAAGAAGATGTTTGAACATTTCACTATATAACTCTATGTAAAACGGTGACCCCCGGGGCTGGGCCAATTTTGACCCCAGGGTCAAACTTTGAACAATCTTGATAGAGGACCTATAGATGATACTATGTGCCAAATATCTAAGCTCTAGCCCTTGTGGTTTTTGACAAAAAGATTTTTTAAGATTTCCTTATTTTTTCACTTTGGTTGCCATGGCAACCAGAGTTCTGCATTGTTTCAAATTCTTTGAACAACTTTGAAAGAGCTTGACCCAAGGAACATTCCTGTGAAGTTTGGTTGCAATCAGGCAAGCGGTTTTGAAGAAGAAGATGTTTGAAGAAATTGTTGACGCACAACGCACGACGGACGCCGGACAAAGATCGACCACAAAAGCTCACCTTGAGCACTTTGTGCTCAGGTGAGCTAAAAAGATTATCCTCACTATTTGCTGTTTTAAAGAGTATGGCTTAACCCATTACCCCATAAATACGCCTTTATACGCCTTCAAATCATTCCTCCCCTGAAGAATATAGATCCATTTTATACATTCATAAAAATGTAACATAAGAAATATTTTCTTTATTCTATCAGATGGTAGCTTAAAGCAGGCTGAAAGTAAAGCAGAATGTGCCTTAAGGCAAATTCTGCTTTACTTTCAACCTGCTTTAAGTAGTCACCTATTTTCAAAACTAGAAACAGGCTATGGCGTAATGGGATATTCTCAAAAGATACCTTGACAAAGTTGGGCACTTGGTCATTTATATCTGAGATACTGATGGTGACCGTTGCTGTGGAGCTCCTCTGTTCCTGTCCCATATCCTTGGCAACCACAGGTACAAAGTATTGGGCAGTCTTCTCCCTATCTAGAGAGTCTGAGATCTTGGTCTGTATCAAGCCTGTGTCTCTGTTGATGGTGAACAGGTAGTTACCATTCGGGTCAGCAGGAGGGTTTCCGAATCTATCAATCTCATAGAAAACAGTTCCATTCTTCCCAGCATCTGTGTCTTTTGCTACAACCGTCATTACTGACTGACCTGTGTAAAATATACAGCACTCTATTCTGAATTTGAATAACTATAACCAGTATTCTTCCATTTACAAATAATTTTATCCCTTTACTCCATAGGTGGAATACCTTTTAAACATTTGATTCATTGAACAAAATACATACATGTAGTTCCGTTTTATAGTTTATGTGTAACATCAGAAATATTTCCTACACCCTAGCAGATGGTAGTTTAAAGCAGGCTGAAAGAAAAAAAGATGCACCTTCTGCTTTACTTTCCACCTGCTTAACCTCAGCATCTCAAACTCGTTTAACTCAAACTTACATGTGTTTCTACAATTTAATTTCATCATTTTAAATTGGCTTAAGTCAAACATGTCTATATTTCAAAGTTAAAATGGGGCTAAACCACTTTTTAACTTTGAAATATGGATATGTTGGACTTAACCCATTACCCCATAGCCTGTTTCTAGTTTTGAAATTAGAGGACCATTTAAGCAGGTTGAAAGTAAAGCAGAATGCGCCTTAAGGCGCATTCTGCTTTACTTTAAGCTATTATCTGCTATTATATACAAAAATATTTTTATTTTTGACAGTATAAATTGGAACTATTTGCTTCAGTTGAGGAATAAATTAAAGGCGTAAAAAGGTGAATTTATGGGGGGGAATGGGTTAAGCGAGTTTGAGATATCACAGTGTGACTTTACTACATTACCTTTCTTTGAGTGTTCGGGTACCGACCCATGTAAGTCTTCCTCATTAAACTTGGGGTCATTGTCATTGATGTCCTCAGGCATAACCTTCACATAGGCATAGCCATACAGGGAATTACTGGTATCCGGCTCATCCTCCACAATCACATTGAACTGGTATATCTCTCGGCCATGAGGCAGGTCACGATCTAGGGCTTTCTTCAAGAATATGCGTCCAGTGTCTGCCTCGATGGTGAAGGTTGGGTCGGCCACGTTGGTGCCATCTCCAGAGATGTAGTATCTGAAGCTGTTCTGTCGACTCACATCCTTGTCTCGGGCACTCACCTAATAGTGTTCAAAAGAATAGATACAGTAAAACCTCTCTAAAACCCTTTACCCAATAGCTTATTTCTAGTTTTGAAGATAGGTGACCACTTAAAGCAGGCTGAAAGCAAAGCAGAATGTGCCTTAAGGTGCATTCTGCTTTACTTTCAGCCTGCTTTAAGCTATAACCTGCTAGGATTAACAAAATGTTTCTTACTATTCATTTTCATGGTTGTTAAAATTGGAACTATTTTCTTAAGTACTTGACCAATGCAATGTAATGTTTTTCAATACTGAAATGATTATTCAATCAGAATAATGTGTTAAATACAAGTGTCCAATCTTTCAAGAGTTATTTAGCCCATAATCCACAAATACCCATTTCTATGCCTCTAATTTATTCTTTAACAGCAGAATTTATACAGTCATGAATAAGCAGCAAAAGAAAGAATGTATGTCATTTAGAGCTGACTATTTGCTTAAATATAGAAAATATTTCTTATGACCAGTGCATATTCATGACTATATAAAGTGGAACTATTTTCAGTGGAGGAATAAATTAAAGGCATAAACAAGAGGCCCATGCGGGCCTAAATATCGCTCACCTGAAAAAACCAACACAAGGGTCACATAACCCCTGGTATGGGATCACTTTTCACCCCAGAGACATAATTTTCATTGAAAAAATCTATTTTTAGCTCCTGTGACCTAGATATGCAACCGACCGCAACCATATTTACAATATTGGCTAAGGGCTCCTAAAAGTGTCATCATGCCAAATATCAAAGCTCTGACCATATTAGTTTCAGAGGTAAAGATGTTTGAAGATTTCACTACATAACTCTATGTAAAACTACGACCCCCAGGGCATCGTCATTTTTTACCCCAGGGACATAATTTGAACAATCTTGATAGAGGACCTGAAGACGATGCTTTGTGCCAAATATCTAAGCTCCGGGTACTGTGGTTTCAGACAAGAAGATTTTTTAAGATTTCATTGACAAAAATTTATTTTTAGCTCCTGTGACATAGATATGCAACTGACCAGAACCATATTTACAATATTGGTTAAGGGCTTCTAGAAGAATCATCATGCCAAATATCAAAGCTCTGGTCATATTAGTTTCAGAGAAAAAGATATTTAAAGATTTCACTATATAACTCTATGTAAATTTACTACCCCCGGGGCGGGGTCATTTTTTACCCCAGGGACATAATTTGAACAATCTTGATAGAGGACCTAAAGACGATTCTTTGTGCCAAATATCTAAGCTCAGGGTACTGTGGTTTCAGACGAAGATTTTTTAAGTTTTCATTGAAAAAATCTATTTTTAGCTCCTGTGACCTAGATATGCAACGAACCGGAAATATTTGAACAACTTTGAAAGAGGACCATATAAGGACCATTCAGGCCAAGTTTGGTAAAAATCTATCCAGTAGTTTCGGAGGAGATGTCGTTTAAAGAAATTGTTGACGACGAACGGACAGACGAACGGACGACGGACAGAGGACAATCAAAACAGCTCACCTTGGCACTACGTGCCAGGTGAGCTAAAAATGGAGAAATGGCACATCTCAGCAACTATGGAAGTATGTATCATGTGAAGTGTTTACCTGCACTAGGAATTTTCCCTCTGGATAGGGAGGGACTATTTCTTCTACCACACTGGTAATCTGGTAGACCTGGCGCTCAAACTCTGGAGCATTGTCATTGACGTCTGTGATATCAATCTTGACTGTAGTGAAGTTCTCAAATCTACCATCTTGAACCATAACTTTCAATGTGTATGTCTATAAATTGAACAATAGATTGAATTTGATTTGTTATTATTTTTACATTGCCTTTAACATTATTTCAGTCATATCACAATGTCCAGCTAATTTCAGATAGAGGATGCCCTTTTTACACTTTTTCTGGCACAAACGGTCAATAGGTAGAGCCAATGACCTTCCGTAGACTTCCTTGAGTTTCTTGTAAGAGCACACTGTTAGTAAATGACACATACAAGGGTTGTCCCAGTAAATCTTGGACTTTGCTTAGAATTTATTTATCTGACGTTCATTTATCTAAACAAATCAACACAAAATAGCTTAACTAATTCACCCCTGAAACTTCAAATGGACCATTCCAGGTTTCAATTAAGTCTAGTCCATTTTTACTTTTCATGGTTGTTTTGTACAATGTATTGCAAAATGACAAAAGTGCAGATTCTGATCAGAAGGATCTACATGTTTTGCATAGGATAAGTGTACTCTGCTTTAGTACACTGTTTGTAAATGACACATATATGCATGACTAGGGTTCAAAGGGTAACTGATTTTCACTTACTGTAGGTGGTGTTTCATAGTCGAGTGTCTTGGCCACATATATGTCACCAGTCTTCTGTTTGATGCCAAAAGCATTTCCTACATTTCCCTCTGTGATTGTATACACCAGTTGGTCAGCTAGAGCACAAAACAACAGTTGTACACTTAAATCTACATGACACAAAATATCTAAACTTACTTGTATTTCTACACTTGTTTCTAATTAAACATCATTAACTCATTATCCCCCTGAAACTTCCTATGGACAATTCCAGTTTACAATTGAGGCTGGTCCATTTAAGACTATTTAGGGTTGTTTTTTATAACATATTACACAATGACAAACAGTGAAGTCCCTGATTAGAGGGCTCCTGTAGGAGCCCTCTAATCAGGGAATTCACTGTTTGCATTAGACCAGTGTACTCTTTACAGGTACACTTCTGGTAAATGATGCATATATGCGTCAGTAGGGCTCAATGAGTTAACACGTTTTACCTTTTCGCATGCTAAGCAATATTATTGTCCGCTACTGTTTTGAAAATAGAATTTTCTTAAATTTCTTTTCAAAACCGGTGTCAGAGAGTCAAATAGTTTGAATCCTGATGAGACACCTTTTCCTATATCTTAACAGGTGGCTGTCTAACCCGTAAACACCATAGCTTGTTTCTAGTTTTGAAGACAGGTGCCGCATAAAGCAGGTAAAAGTAAAGCGGAATGCGCATTCTGCTTTACTTTCAACCTGCTTTAAGTGATGGCTGCCTATCTTCAATACTAGAAACAGGCTATGGAGTGAAGGGTTACGTGATTTATATGGATACCAGCCAAGCATGAAAAGAAACAAATGACAATGACATCATGAGGTATGCGTTGCTATGGACACTGAGCTTAGCCATGCTCCCTTTCAAACATAAAACTGAAAATAACTTAATGCTTTCTTATAGACCGCAAATTAACTGCAGCATGTATTATTCAATGACAATGAAAAAAACTCAATTTGATACTTATTTGAATTTGAATTTATACTTCCATGTATGAATAACTAAAGTTTTGAACAAGTTATATTTATGTAAGCTACAGTAAATTCCTTCTGTTACTATCACAAGTAGATAAAGCCTTCAAGACTCTGGAAAAGAGGGAATAGACAATTAACCCATTACCCCATAGCCTGATTCTAGTTTTGAAATTAGGTTACCACTTAAAGCAGGTTGAAAGTAAAGCAGAATGCGCCTTAAGGCGCATTCTGAAGGCGCATTCTGCTTTACTTTTAGCCTGCTTTAAGCTATAATCTGCTTGAATATAGAAAATATTTCTTATAATACATATTCATAACTGTATAATAGTGGACCTATTTTCTTCAATATAGTAATAAATTAAAGGCGTAAAAAGGCGTATTTATGGGGGAATGGGTTAACATTTTCTCCACAAAGTCTACACCAAACCCTTTGGTGTTCCTACTCATTTGAATCATCTCGACAAGACCATTCTAATGAGAACTTCATAGGATTTGATGCAGACATAAAGATTTTACTGTTTGAAATACTCCTCGTATCTGGAGCCATGAGACTGGTTTTCATTGCATAACACAGGTGTCAACTTAAAGCAGAAGTGAAGTAGATAGCTCCTGTTCGAGATTTTCTACTTCAATTTCAACCTGTTTTAGCCCATTATCCAATAGCCTGTTTCTAGTTTTAAAGACACATGACCGCTTAAAGCAGTTTGAAAGCAGAATGCACCTTAAGGCGCATTCTTCATTACTTTCAGACCGCTGAAGCTACCTTCTGCTAGAAAACAGGAAATATAATTTTTACGGTGCATATTAATGACTGTATAAACTGGGACTATTTTCTTTTGTTGATGAATAAATTAAAGCCATATAAAGTTGTATATACTGAGTAATGGGGTTAAGTTGCCATCTGTCTTCACAATGGTCAATGAGTGTCTTGAGTGGATGAATGTTAACAGTGGGAATTTACAGTATCAATAAAACATGCACACTAAATCTGGTTTCTGTCCTTTCATTCACAACCAAGAGTCTGGATCTACATGAATCGATCTGTTTTGCAAATTTATCATGCCAAAAAAAAAAAAGTGTTACTAACAAAACCAATTCCTATCAGAAAAAAAAACAAAGAACAAAAAATCCATGAACAATTTCAACTTACTGAAGCCAAAGAGAAATATGGGAGATAACTGCAGTTCACGAGTATAACTGAAGAAAACAGAGTAGCCTAACTTGGTTTATTGGCATAGTTTTACAAAGTAAAACAATCAAGATGCTAAACTTATGACATGAAAATAAAAACTCATAGAGTTCCAGATAAGAAATCATTATGTCTGTACCAAACCCTATGATGTAATTAATCATTAGAATCATCACTTTAGGTTTGGAGGAGACATAAGAGAAATCATTTAAAATAATTGGTTTATCCCTTTACTACATGTATAAATGGACAATTCTAGTTTTCAATTATACCTAGTTCATTTTTTACTTTTTAGGGTTGATTTTTACAATATGTCTTAAAATGACAAACAGTGTAGACCCTGATCAGAGGGCTCCTTAAGGAGCCCTCTGATCTGGGTCTATACTGTTTGCATAGGACAAGTGTACTCCTCACAGGTATGCTGTTTGAAGATGACGCATATATGTGTGACTAGGGTTCAAAGAGTTAAGCTACCATCTGTTAGGAAAAGGAAATTTCTTCTAAAGGAGCACATTCATGACTGTATAAATTGGAACTATTTTCTTCAGTGGGGGAATATCTTAAAGGCCTTAAAATGCGTAACTATGGAGTAAAGGGTTAAAATAATTAGTAAATCTGGAGCCTGGAATTTACTGAGATGTAAAACAGACAGGACAGTTACAACAGGTGACTAGAAACAGGTAACTTGTACACATTCATTTCACATATTTTCTAACCAATTTTCTCTCAAACTAATCACATTCAAACTTCACAAATGAAAACACAACAGTAAAGCCTGAAATTTCATCTGAAACATGAACAATTAATGGAACAGTATGATACCTTTGCCCTCTGGAATGTTTACTATGTACACAGATAAAACAATAAAGACAGAGACAGTTTCACAAGAACGATTCCTATCCAGTTTTTGATGGCAAATTTTTTAAATGACATGCAATGCATAGAACTTCAGTCAAGCCTGTGTTTAGCAACAACTCAATTGGGAAACATGGAGACAGGTAGCTACTCAATATATAAAAAAAGAATTCTGAATAACTTAAAGACTATTTCTACAGTAAGTTTCCTTCCAAGAACAGTTAATGAAATTTTAGGTTTTAAGACAGGTGGCTGCTCAAAACAGACTGAAAGTATGTTAGATTTCAGCCTCCTATATGTAGCCACCTGTCAGGCAGCAGGCTTTTCTACAGTACTCTATAAGGACAAATCATTCCTATGAGGAATATTCAGATGCATGAAAATACATTTCTACGAGAGATATGGTTAACCGCAATAGCTTCTTTTTATTGTTTAAGACAGGTGGCTGCTTAAAGCAGGCTAAAAGTAAAGTGGAAAGAACCTTTAAAAGCTTTCTTCTTTACTTTCAGCCTGCTTTAAACATCCACCTGTCAGGATGCAGGCAAAAATGCCCAAGGCTATGAAACAGGGCATGGTAATAGCACCATATGGTATATCAATAAGTAAATGCACTGAAAAGTGCTTCTATAGGGGAAAGGTTTCAGAAAGTCCATGCATTGCCATTTAAACAGTAGTTAATCACAGGTTTGACTGTATTGAAGATGGCCAATACAGTTTTAATACTGATGACAGATGTATAACGACCAGTTACTTACATGATCCTGTAGCCAGCAAATGAAGGTGCAAAATGCATGATGACTAATGCGCATATGACACAAAGCAAATCACAAACTGCCACAGACATGTTGAGTTACCAGGACACCAGGGTCCATGCTTATAAAGCGTTTTAGTTGATTCTGAAATCGTTTTCAAGCATTTGATTGCTCAAATCTGACCAATCAAATGCTTGAGAATGCACTCAGACTCAACTCAAACGCTTTATAAGCGTTGGGCCAGATACTTACTTTCTTGTTTCTCCACCAAATCCTATGTTGTGACCACTCATTAGAATCGTCTCAAAGAGACGATTCTAACGAGTGGTCACAACATAGGGTTTAGAAAAGACATTAACCCTTAGCCTGCCACTCACGACTATAGCTCCATATGCAAACAGCTTGGATCCGGATGAGATGCCGAGTAACTCGGCGTCTCATCCGGATCCAAGCTGTTTGACACTCGAACAACATTTACAGCAATTTTGAGCAACTTTGAAACTTGAAGCAGACGAGAAATATAGCAGACGACAATTTATTTGGCGGGCTAAGGGTTAAAGTGAACATTTTGGAAATGTTCAGTTTACCCTCTCTTTTTTGAAGCTCTGAAACTATTATGAGTCAGCATGCCATTTTCACAAATTTGTCATTTAATCTTTGTTCTGCGGGTTCCAGTCTACCAATGGTTTGACACATGTATTCACACATACACATTAATTGCACTACCTCTTTAGAGCGATAAATAACTAAGGACACATTGGTATCTTAACCTATTACACCATAGCCTGTTTCTAAATTTGAATACAAGTTTGTTTTACAGCAGGTTGAAAGTAAAACAGAATTCACCTTTAAGTGCTTTCTACTTTCCTTTCAGCCTGCATTAAGATATCAACTGCTAGGCTATAGGGAATAATTATGTTGCATATTCTTTACTGTATAAAATGAACCTATTTTCTTCATTTGAGGAATAAATTAGAGGTGCAAAAAAGGTGTATCAATGAGACATAGTTTGAGTTCTGCTCAAGAGAGATAGTACTCTAGGAGTACCTTATCTTAACAGTGACCATGGCTTAAATCATTTTGACAAAATGAAATATTTTAGCTGCTCCATATTTGATAACAACATATAGCACGTGGGACTGTGTGTGATCAAACATCACGGGGTAAATCTTGCAAAATGAAACGTGATTAAAGGAACTCTTTTTTTTCGCCAGCATTAGCAGTAATGAAGACGTGTGTCTCTTAACTCATTACCCCATAGCCTGTTTCTAGTTAAGAAGACAGGTGACCACTTAAATCAAGTTGAAAATAAAGCAGAATGTGTCTTAAGATGCTGTCCGCTTTACTATCAACCTGCTTTAACCTACCAACTGCCAGAATACAGAAAAAAATCTTTTGCAGTGTATTCCTGACTGTATAAAGTGGAACTATTTTCCTCAATTGGAGGAATAAATTAAAGGCATAAAATTGTGTATCTATGGAGTAATGGGTTAAGAGACTGGTACCAGGCAAATGACTGTTATACCGGTTTACAGAGGCAGCTCAATAAAGAAACACATCCTATAAAGACAGGCTACTGCTCAATGCAAGATAAAAGTAATGCAGAAAGCTCTTGTAGGAGCTTTCTGCATTACTATTGTCCAGCATTAAGCTAAGCTGTCACCTTTTTTCGAGACAGCAAATTCATTTTCTCTTGAGTTGTTGCAGTACAACTACACACTCAGAGCTCCAGAAAAGAGGGCGTAAACTGAATCAATCCAAAAATTTCTCACTCTTATCAGCACCAAACCCTACGGTGTTACTACTCATTAGAATCGTCTCAAAGAGACGATTCTATTGAGTAGTGACACCATAGGGTTTAATTGAGAAATAAAGATTTTAGTTTTTGAAATCCTCCCCTTATCTGGAGCTCTGACACTACTGGCACTGGCAGATGCTGCGGAATGGACATTTAACTCTGTGCATGCTGGGTAATATTTTTTGTCAAAAACAATATGCGTTTACTATTGTTCTAAAAATATTTTTTCAAAATTTTGTTTCAAAACAGGTGCCAGAATATAATATAACAATTTAGTTCATGACGAGAAGCTGGGTTCTGGAACATCTCATCTAGATCCAAACAATTTGCACAGATAATCATTATTCCACCGCCTGCATGCAAAGAGTTAATGATGTTACATGTTGGTCTTTATGAAATGACTTCAGTATAGGGATTTACTCATGGGTACGGATCAGGTAAGATTCGAAGTCAACATTTGTCTTACCTTCGTCTTTATCCTTGGCAGTGACAGTGAGGATTCTGCCTGAGGTATCGGCTCTCTGTTCTGAGACTGAGATCTCCCATAGTGCCTGTGTGAAGTAGGGTGGGTTGTCATTTTTGTCTGCTATCACCACTTGTACCTGTGCAGTGGCTGTAAAACAAGATGAGTATACTCGTCATGAGCAAATGATATACCTATCAAAAGTACAATTGTCCTATGTGATCAGGATCTACACTGTTTGTCATTTTGTAAAATATTGTTCACAATCACCCTTATTATTCAAATACAGACTAAATTTAACTGTAAACTGGAATTGCCCATTTAAAGTTTCAGGGGTGAAAGAGTTAAAGCAGGTTGAAAGTAAAACAGAATGTGAACTCATTAAGGTACATACTAGTACTCATGACTGTATAAAGTTTAACTAATTTCCTCAATGGATGAATAAATTAGAGACACAAAAAGGCATATTTATGGGGTAATAGGTTTACACAAGTTTTAAAGACATCAAGAGACTACATACCACTATTAGGTGTGTTCTCTGGGAAATGGCCAGGGGCGTCAGATATTGTGCCATCAGTGGCCATGACCTTGATATAGTAGACATTCTGCTTCTCTCTGTCGAAGGTACTGGTGGTAGTGACCTCCCCTGTGCTAGGGTCGATGTCAAAGTACATGTAGGCATCATTCCTGTCAGACATCAAGCTGTAACTCACCTTAAAGCAAAATATAAATTGCAAAATAAATACAGTAAAACCTCACATGATTGACTTTACAAATAAGTCCCGCTGTCTGATGAAAAGACAGATTAATATAGGAAGAAATATAGTCTATTCACGTTAATGAACAATTATGTTTCCAATCAAGCCTATAATCCATTTTTTATTTTCTGCAAAATATTCAATATGACAAACAGTGTAGAACCTGATCAGAGGGCTCCTTTAGGAGCCTTCTGATCATTGTCTACACTTTTTGCATAAGACTAATGTACTCTTCACCAGTACACTAGTTGTGTATAACGAGTATACATACTCAACGCTTGAGTTGAATGTGTTAACTAGAAATTTTCTATAACAATCATGTGACGCGTGTTTGTGTTTATTTACCAGATTGTTTGGCTCATCATGATCTGGATCTACAGCCTTTATCCTGATCACTGTCTGGCCTGCTGCCTCATTCTCTGGGACACTGCCCCTATAAGAGTTACTCAGGGTGGGATCCAGGCCTTCAAACTGTGGTGGTTCATTGTTCATGTCTTTCACAACAATCACTGGTCTGATCTCAGCTGACAGTGGGGTCTGGCCTTGGTTCTACAGAACGAAGGACATAATATAGTCAAAGCTTTGGAAAACACACAAAGATGGCACATGTATTTTTTTAATACAGCAAGCAGTTAAACTCATTTTCACCTTTTTAACTCTTAACCCCATAGCCTGTTTCTAGTTTTGAAGACAGGTGGCCACTTAAAGCAGGTCGAACGTAAAATAATGTTTTTAAGGTGCATTCTGTTTTACTGTCAATCTTCAGTCCCGTCTTCAAAGTTAGAAACAGGCTATGGGGTAAAGGGTTAAGAAACACACTGGCTGCTGTCATATTCATTTTGAGGTGTAATTGCAACACTTCTTTGGTATTGCTAATGAACAAACGTCATCTAGAAACATTCTTATACATGTACCTAACTTTATGCTTGGTCTACCAAGTAGACCAAGTAACTTGACATCTCCCTTTGAACCTTAGTGTCCCATAATTATGTGCATCCTTTGAAAACGGGGTGCATGTGAAGGATCATTGTCCTTGCAAACAGTGTAGATCCTGATCAGAGGGCTCCTGAAGGAGCCCTCTAATCTGGGTCTGCACTGTTTGCCATTTTGCAATTCATTATAAATTGTCAATAATGGTTTAGACCAAATTGGAAACTGGAAAAGTCCATTTGATTTCCCAGGGAGAAAAAGGGTTAAACAAATGTGTGTGCCAGATGATCCAACTTACTGTCACTCGCAAACGCAGCTCATACTTGTTCTGAACATTGTAGTCAAGTCCTGCCTTCAGTATGAGCTTTACTTCCGTTCCATCCTGGTAGATTCTGAACGGTCCGAGCTGCTGCACGGTGTTTTCACCAGAATCTATCAGCGCAAATGACAGACCATCAAATGGTGCAGGTGTGTTAGATGAGGCCCTCATTCTGACGATCGTGTACCCGATAGACTCAGTTTCTTTGACAGTGTATTCTCTCTCATAGTCGTCACTGTCCCAGGTGGGAGGGTTGTTATTGCGGTCTGTGATACTGATGGTAACTGTGCTCAAGGAACTCAGTGGAACATCTCCTCTGTCCTCAGCCTTCACTCTTAACACAACATTGTCAGTCTACAATGGAAGAACACAGGATTGTTGGAATTATTAACTCATTAACACATGAAACATCAAATTGACAATTTAATCCATTACCACATAAATACACCCTTTTACACCTTTAATCTATTCCTAGACTGAAGAAAATAGTTCCACTTTACAAAGTCAGAAATATGTTTTTTATGAGAAATATCCTTTTTTCTAGTGGATGGTAGCTTAAAGCAGGCTGAAAGTAAAGCAGAATGCGCCTCAAGGCGCATTCTGCTTTACTTTCAACCTGTTTTAAGTAGTCACCTATATTCAATACTAGAAATAGGCTATGGGGTAATGGGTTAACAAATGAAACTTTAAATCGACAATTTAAGTTTCTATTTAAATTTAGTCCAATCTAAACTCTTTAAGAGTGATTTTACGATATACATGTACATGGACATGAATTGCAAAATGACAAAGCTCCTATTGGGGCCCTCTGATCAGGGTCTACACTGTTTATAGGACAAGTTCACAGGTACAATATTAGTATAGGGAGGGTATGTGCCAATCTCGATAGCTAAGACTTAACCCATTACCCTTTTCTAAATTTGAAAGCAGGTGACCACTTAAAGCAGGTTGAAAGTAAAGCAGAATGCGCCATAAGGCCCATTATGCTTTACTTTCAGCCTACTTTAAGTCACTATCTACCAGAATATAGAAACTATTTTTTATGGTAAAAATTCATGCCTTTAATAAAGTGAAGCTATTTTCTTCAGATGAGGAATAAACTAGAGGCGTAAAAAGGCGTATTTATTGGGTAATGGGTTAACAGGCAGCATTTTAAAAGCAGAAAACATTTTTTCAGCAATCAAAGCTATTATAAATCTAGATAACCCAGATTCCTGATGTGCATGAACATTTATAGCTTTCTGACTTTGAATTTATAGTGAAATGCCTGCAAACAAGCTCTACATAATAACCCAATACGGCCTAATAATTATTTAATTGGCCTATTTGAATTATTTCAGCTAATATCATATAATGGCTGCATCTGCTCAAAGAGCATTAAAGAAATCCATAACAGATGCATGCAAGTCACAGAAATAATATTACACTTTCCTCAAACGAAGTGCCTTATGATTTCTCTACAAATTGTCCATGCGTGTGCATGAAGCCATTACTCTATCAATTCCTTTTTTATGCCTTTAATTTATTCCTTCAATGAAAAAAATAGTTCTACTTTATACAGACATGAAAATACATCGTAAGTAGGGATATCAACGAACAGTCAGAGCTCTGAATACTTAACTGAATATTCAGATAGCCAGATGAAAGTTAAACAGAAATCTTGTGTAGGTATTTTCTGCCTTACTTTCATTTAGCTGTGCGGCACAGTGCCATGAAAACTAAACAACAAACTTTCCTTTGAGTTTTAGTAATACGAGGGCTGTCCCAAAACACCGTGGACTAATTTTATTTTTTGAAAAACCCGACGTAATATTTCTATGATTTTTTTTACCAATGCTATTTCAAACATTTTCACATTTGAATAAAAAATTATAAGGTTCCTGAACACACCTGACCCTATTTTATTTGTAAATATTAATTGTTGGTTAGATTATGCGGCGCACACCAAAATCTTAAAGGTAGATTTAAAGAGGTACATTTTACAACCTCCTACAAAGCAATTTCGAATCGGAATTTGTGCAAAATTGCGTCATGAATGTTGACGTTGTTTTATATGACGTCATCCTGGAAAAATTCGTTAACGTAGAGTCATTTAAAAAAAAGATATCTAGTTATGGAGAATGATACCCTGTTCTGAAGATGCCAGAAATGACGACGTCAGAGGAAAAGGCGGCGCAGCAGAATGTCAAAGAATACTGCTTTGAGTTGCATTTGATCCCGAAACAGACGTTAAAACTACAATCAACAGAAATTTATCAATCAGCATCTCGCTTGCTGGCGTTCAAATAGCAAACGCGATTTTCAGAAGGATTGGTTGAGAAAATAATGTAAAGATGGGACGGTCGAAAGAAATTGACGGTTTCATTGTAGAAAACGTGAGGAGCGTCATGAATGGTGATCGGCGTCTTGCAGGGCGATAGAATGCTGAACTCCTCGGGGTCAGCATATTGTCTGTACATCGACATGTCCATGAGAAACTAAACATGTCGAGAGTCGGTGTTATATGGGTGCCACGCTTGTTAAGTGCAGAAGAAAAAGAAAGATGTGTCCAGGTATCAACCCTCTGTTTGAGCCGATATAAGAGAGATCAGAGCCCGTATTCTGAAACACTCTTAGATAACTTTTACTCTAAGTAAATCAATATTCTCTTAGTTTTCGGCAATTTAGTCTAAGTATTTGATGATATACTCTTAGAAAGTGAAAAAAACTAAGATAATTCTAAACTCGACAGATTTCACTAAGTATAACGATATACTCTTAGAAAATCAATATAGTCTTAGTTTTCGGCCATTTCAACTAAGTATTTGGGGATTCCCTCTTAGAAAGATGAAAAAAACTAAGAAAATTCTCAACTCGCCAAATTTACTATAGAATTTTCTCAAAACTTTAGAAAACTGTGACCCTCTCTTAACTTTTTAGAATTTTCTAGGATTAGAACACGAACGTTTATTAAGCAGTAATAACAGGTAGAATAGATAATTTATTGAATAAAAATCGTTTATAGACCTATAGATACGTTTAGCGGATGATTTTGAGCCGACGTTTGTGTTTGAGTGGCTTCGTGAAATTGGGTCAAAGTCTGGGTGGGGTAACGTCATTACAAAGGACTGGGATTACTGTTTAAGACATTATTACATACGGTCTTCATCGCGAAAACGCGGAAAAGATCGATATCTATTCAAAGTCTATATTTTTAGTAATAAATGACCACTGTATGTACCAAAACTAGTGTAAATACATAATTAGGTTCACAATTATAATTAACTAACAAGCCAAATTTCAACGAAGTCGCCGTAGCTCAATCGATAGCGAGTCTTACTTGCATGACGGGGGTCGCCGGTTCGAGCCACACAGGGTATTATCTTTTTTTTTTCTTAAAAACCCCCTTCTTTTTTTTTTTAAAAACATCATTATTTCTATAGATTCGTTTCTTTAGATACAAATAACTGCTTAATTCTTTCAATGCCAAACTTTCGTAATAGTTTACTTCTTCACCGTTTCATTGTCGTCTGCTTCAATTTTGTTGTCTGCAATATCGTTTCAAAGTAAATTGTAAGGCAGTATGACTGAAAAGAATTCAATACGAGTGCCAAATAGTTTGGATCCTCATCAGACGCCGCGTTACGCGGCGTCTGATCAAGGTCCAAACTGATTGCAAACATGCTTTTAGGCGCCATTGAGAGTGAAAGGGTTAAAGCATGCTAAAATTGAAGTAAAAGTCTCTAATTAGAAATTTTCCTTCTTATTGTCAGCCTGCTAGTTCTAGTAATGACTTTCATGTTTCTACTATTTCTTGATATTTGAAAAGCATTAAGAAAAGTGTCCTGCAGATTGATGTTTAACCATTGTCATGCAGAATTGTCATCTGCTGCAAACACATCATCTGCAGAAAACAACATAATCAATTTGATACTTTCAAAACTTAAAAACAGTAAAATATGACTAACTGGCAAACAAGTTTGGATCATATCAGACGCCGCATTACGCGGCGTCTGATCTGGATCTTTACTGTATAGAAACTGTTAACAAATTTTATCCAAGTCGCGCTTAGCATAATAAGAGGGTTTCTTTTAAAGCAGGCTGGAAATAAGAAGGAAACCTTTAATTGGAGACTTTTACATCAATTCTAGCATGCTTTAACCCTTTCACTCTGGCGCCTAAATGCGCGTTTGCAAACAGATTGGATCTATTATCAGGATCCAAACTATTTGGCACTCGTATTGAATTCTTTTCAGTCATACAATTAACTTTAAAAAGATACTGCTGACAACAGAATTGAAGCAGACGACAATGAAACTGTGAGAATTAGACTCACTCTCGCCTAAAGGAACGTTTGCAAACATTTTGCACCTTGATCAGACGCCGCGTTTCGCGAAACGCGGCGTCTGATCAGGATCCAAACTGTTTAACACTCGTATTGAATTCTTTTCAGTTATACTTCCTTACATTTAAGGCTTTGAAACGATATTGCAGGCAACAAAATTGAAGCAGACGGCAAGAACATTTAAAGGAGTAAACTATCACAAACGTTTGGCAGTGGAAGGATAAAGCAGTTATTTGTATTTAAAGAAATGAATCTATGGAACTAGTGATGATAATTAAAAAAAAAAGAGAAGGGGGTTGTTAAGAAAAAAAAAGATAATACCCTGTGTGGCTCGAACCGGCTACCCCCGTCATGCCAGGCAGAGTCGCTATCAATTGAGCTACGGCGACTTCGTTGAAATTTGGCTTGTTAGTTAATTATAATTGTGAACCTAATTATGTATTTACACTAGTTTTGGTACATACAGTGGTCATTTATTACTAAAAATATAGACTTTGAATAGATATCGATCTTTTCCGCGTTTTCGCGATGAAGACCGTATGTAATAATGTTTGGCAGTGGAAGGATAAAGCAGTTATTTGTATTTAAAGAAATGAATCTATGGAACTAGTGATGATAATTAAAAAAAAAAGAGAAGGGGGTTGTTAAGAAAAAAAAAGATAATACCCTGTGTGGCTCGAACCGGCTACCCCCGTCATGCCAGGCAGAGTCGCTATCAATTGAGCTACGGCGACTTCGTTGAAATTTGGCTTGTTAGTTAATTATAATTGTGAACCTAATTATGTATTTACTCTTATGTATAAACACTTTTTATTCAATTAATTATCTATTCTACTTATTCTGGGACAATGATTGCTGCTTTATAAACGGGAGAAGAAAACAAACCCGAAAACTACAGCGCAAATAAACAGTCACACATGTTAGTATGCGAGAAGAGTGACGTCATTTTAGTCGGGAAAGTCCCTGACAACGGCCATAATTTACTCTTAGTTTTTTTTTCGCTAAGAAAATAATTAAGTATTTTCTTAGAGTAAATGTTAGCGAAAAATAATCTTAGTTGAAAATGTTAGAGTTTAGAAATTTCTAATTAAAATACTTAGAATGTTTCAGAATACAGCCCCAGGACTTTTTCAGCGAACACCCATCACACAGATCTCTTGCATACGATACAAGAGAAGTGACCGGGGTTCATTGACAACTTAGAAAGCAACATATTTCACCAGGTTATCGCCTCGTGCCACGTTTCCCAGCATGCACATTGGGAACTTGCCGTGTTGGGTTTTCAAAAGCTTAAACATGCGCCACATTCCATTGACCTAGCCCATTAGATTTTGTAGTATTTTCATACCTAAAACCTCTATTACGCAGACAAAAATTGAAAACGTTGAAGACAGCTGAAACAAGAAACATTGAGAGTGTTGCCCGAGCTACATGTAGATACCAGCTTGTTTAAGAGGCTGTGCGTCGGCGAAAATACATCGATCACCACTACAAGTATTTTGAAAAGGAGTGACGTTTACGTCGATGACGTCATAACGTTAACTAGTGTGCGCCGGGGTTAGACAGGTAGGGTGTTTCAAAATACTCTGTGCTGGTCAGTTAAGATAACACATTAAAACTTCACATAGGTTTACATAAACGTTTTGTTTATATATACTGACGACCGTTTGTTTTTGCTGTTTTAACGAACACTTTTATAAGGAAAGTCTACGATGTTTTGGGACAGCCCTCGTAGTTGGCCATTATTGCACAGCAGAGAATACTTTATTCTTTCCCCATTAAAATAATGTGTTAATGCTAACAAGAGCACCGCATGCGGGTGCCAACGCTCGTCTGTTTTGTTATTCTAGTTATGGCCAATGTTAAATTCTCCCTGTTTTACCTCTAAATGACCTTGACCTTTGTCAGACATTATCAAGGATGTATTGAGCTCAAGAACTTGTTAAGGTGAGTACACATTCTTAATATAAAGTTTGTATCACATGTAGTTCTAAAGTTATGGCCAACGTTAAGATTTCAGACAATGACAACAACAACAACGACAAAGACAAGGCTGACGCCGGAGTGATGACAATAAGTTATTTCTTCGAAACAGACAAGCTTAAGATGAATATGATACCTATCTATTCAACCTACCCCATGTAAAGCCTTAGCCATGAATATGATGCCTGTATCTTTCTCCACGGTGAAGAAGCCACCTGGATTCTCTGTCAAGGAGTACACTATATCTGCATTCTTCCCTTCATCCTTGTCTGTTGCCCTGACAGCAAACACTCTACGCCCAGCAACCGCCGACGACTCACTGATGGATGTAGAGTATGATGGTGAATCAAAGATAGGCTTATTATCATTGGCGTCCGTGATTTGTACCCAGAATGTACAATGGGAGTCAAGGCTCTGGGGTTTCCCCTGATCAGCAGCCATTACAGTCACCGGAATTCCACGGTCTCCTTGGGGAACTTCACGATCAAACCGCACAGCAGTAACGACACGTCCGCTAAAGGGGTCAACTTCGAACTGTGGAAATTGCCGTGGTGAGGTCACTATCGAGTAACTGATGTTGCCATTGGCACCTCTGTCATCATCCACAGCAAGCACCTGGAAAAGGTCAAAGGTCAAGGTTACAATACACAAATTTTAACTCATTATCCCCTGACACTTCCAATGGACAAATCCAGTTTGCAATAAAGGCTTGTCCATTTTAAACTATATAGGATTGTTTTTTATAATATTTTACAAAATTACAAACAGTGAAGACCCTGATCAGAGGGCTCCTACAGGAGCCCTCTGATCAGGGACTTCAATTGTTTGCATAGGACAAGTGTACTCTTCACAGGTACACTTTTGATAAAAGATGCATATATGCGTCACTAGGGCTCATTGAGTTAACTCATTCAACAATGAAACTTTAAATGAAAATTTCCAATTTCTAAATTAAGTATAGTCCATTTCTGACTAAATTAGGGTTGACTTAAACAATATATTGCAAAATGGCAAACAGCGCTGAACCTGCTTTAAGTAGACACCTGTCTTCAACACTTAGAAACATGCTATGGAGTAAAGGGTTAACAATACAAGAGCCCCATGGGGCATATTCGCTCACCTGAGAATAATTGGAAAAATGGAGATATTGATTTATGTCCAGGACTGACCTAGATATGCAACAGACCGGAACAATTTGAATAAAATATGTAAAGTATATTTAAAAGTGTCACCATACAGAATATAAAAGCTCTGGCCTTATTAGAGTCAGAGAAGAAGATGTTTGAAATTTTCTTTATATAACTCTATGTAAAACAGTGACCCCCGGGGCGGGGCCAATTTTGACCCTAAGGGCATAATTTGAAGAAACTTAATAGAGGACCTGTAGGCGATGATATGTGCCATATATCTAAGCTCTGGCCCTTGTAGTTTTAGACAAGAAGCTTTTTTAAGTTTTCATTGTAAAAAATCTATTTTTAGCTCCTGTGACCTAGTTATGCAACGGACCAAAACCATTTGTACAATTTTGGTATAAGATATCTAGAAGTGTCACTATGCCAAATATCAAAGCTCTGGCCATATTAGTTTTAGAGAAGAAGACGTATGAAAATTTCACTATATAACTCAATGTAAAACGGTGACCCCCAGGGCCATAATTTGAACAAACTTGATAGAGGACCTGTAGGAGATTCTATGTGCCAAATATCTCAGCTCTGGCTCTTGTAGTTTCAGACAAGAAGATTTTTTAAGTTTTCATTGAAAAAATCTATTTTTAGCTCCTGTGACCTAGTTATGCAACCGACCAGAACCATTTGTACAATTTTGGTAAAAACATCTAGAAGTGTCACCATGCCAAATATCAAAGCTCTGGCCACATTGGTTTCAGAGAAGAAGACGTTTGAAAATTTCACTATATAACTCTATGTAAAACTGTGACCCCAGGGGCGGGGCCAATTTTGACCCCAGGGGCATAATTTGAACAAACTTGATAGAGGACCTGTAGATGATGCTATGTGCCAAATATTTCAGCTCTGGCCCTTGCAGTTTTTGACAAGAAGATTTTTTAAGATTTCCTTATTTTTTCACTTTGGGTGCCATGGCAACCAGAGTTCTGCATTGTTTTTAATTCTTTGAACAAATTTGAAAGAGCTTGACCTAAGGAACATTTCTGTAAAGTTTGGTCGAATTCTGTTCAGCGGTATAGGAGGAGATGTCATTTGAAGCAATTGTTAACGACGACGGACAACGCACGACGCACAACGCCTGACGGACGACGACGGACGCCGGACACAGAGCCATCCCAATAGCTCACCTTGAGCCTTTGGCTCAGGTGAGCTAAAAATGATACAATTAGATGAAATTGCAACAAGAATCATGTTAAAAGCAGTTTGCTGTTAAAAACTGAAATGCGTAATGCAATTTGCCTGCAGTAAACCAAGTGAAGCAATTACACTAATGCTTTCCAATATCTAATTATTATTGAAAATGTCATCTCAATCACAATCATAATAAAGTTATGGGCAAAATATTTCTTTATTTTAAACATATAACCCAGAGTGCTGCACTGGCAAAATTCAGAGCTTGTAACTGAATAATACTATAAATTCTGCTTAACCCATTACCCAATAATCTGTTTCTAGTTTTGAAGACAGGTGATCACTTAAAGCAGGCTGACTATATACCATTAGAAATAGTTCCAATATTTTCGATGCAAAAAGTAGGAAAAAAGTAGAAGGTTTTCAAGGAGAAAATTTAGGAAAAAGTAGGACGATTTTCAAATAGTAGGAACTGGGTTGATACAAATGGTCTACAAAATAACATATGAATTCATTGTGCTCATAGAAATTGATGCAAACTGCAATTTTAAATGAAAGATATTTTCACCCAAAGACAATTTTATTCTTCTATTATAATATGGTTCAACAGGCCAAAGAGGCGATCCAACAGGTGCTGGCTATATACCATAAGAAATAGTTCCTATATTTTCAGGCCTTCAACTGGTCTCAATGCAAAAAGTAGGAAAAAAGTAGGAGGTTTTCAAGGAGAAAAATAGGAACAAGGGCCACTATGGCCCTAAATCGGCATTATCGCTCACCTGGTACACCATGGAAACTTAACCTATAGTGACCTAGATTATGACTGGACATGACCCACAATAAACCATTAGAGTGTTAAAAAGATTTTTCTATGATTTGACCTAATGACCTAGTTTTTGACCAGACACAATCCACATTTGTTTTTGACCTAGATTTGATGTAGGCAAATATTCTGACAATATTTTATTCAGATCTAATGAGATTTGTAGCCTCATGAGAGTTAACACTGTTTCTATGGTTTGACCTAGTGACCTAGTTTTGACTGGACATGACCCACATTCAAACTTGACCAAGATATCAATAAGACACACATTTTGACCAAGTTTCATTAAGATCCAATGAGATTTGTAGCCTCTAGAGTGTTAACAAGGTTTTTCTATGATTTGACCTAGTGACCTATTTTTTAACAGACATGACCCACTTTCGAACTTGACCTAGATATCAATGAGGCCAACGTTGTGACCAAGTTTCATTAATATCCAATAAGATTTGTAGCCTCTAGAGTGTTAACAAGGTCTTTCTTTGATTTGACCTAGTGGCCTAGTTTTTGACCAGACATGACCCACATTCGAACTTGACCTACATTTCATTGAGGCAAACATTTTGACTAAGTTTCATTAAGATTCAATGAGATTTGTAGCCTCAAGAGCGTTAACAAGGTTTTTCTTTGATTTGACCTAGTGACCTAGTTTTTGACTGGACATGACCCACATTAGAGCTTGACTTAGATTTCATTGAGGCAAACATTGTGACCAAGTTTCATTAAGATCCAATGAGATTTGTAGCCTCTAGAGTGCAAGCGAGCCAATTGTGAACGGCCGACAGACATCCAGTGATCCTAATAGCTCACCTTGGCACTTAGTGCCAGGTGAGCTTAAAGGTAGGAAGATTTTCAAGTAGTAGGAACTGTGTTGATACAAATGTCTACAAAATAACATATGGATTCATCGTGCTCTTAGAAATTGATGCAAACTGCAATTTTAAATGAAAGATATTTTCACCCAAAGACAATTTTATTCTTCGGTTATAATAGGGTTCAACAGGCCTAAGAGGCGATCCAACAGGTGCTGGGGGGTCCGGGGGGTACTTCCCCGGGAAATGGAGCACCTGCCCTAAACACAAGTCAGCTTTTTGAGTGGAATGTAGTGTATGTTGAAGTGGAGCAAAGTAAATGTCCAATATCTTCAACAAAGACTTCAATATCACATTGATATTTTTAATTTAATAGTACATTAAAATCATAGTATAGAGTCAAGTCAGTGTTCAACAATCATTGTAAACTTAAAATAGGTATATGAACAGACTTTAAACCTTTCCCTTAATAATAGACATGCCTTTTAGCATAATTTATTCCTCCGCTGAGGAAAACAGTTCCATTTTATACAGTCATGAACATTTACCATAAGAAATATTTTTTATATCCTAGCAAATATTAGCTCAAAGCAGGCTGAAAGTAAAGCAGAATTAAGGCATATTCTGCTTTATTTTCAAATCTAAAGGGGCTTTCCTCATAACTCTCATCCTGCTTAAAGCATCCCATCTGTCTCAAGAGACCACCATGCCTCCTCATTTAATTGATCATGAACATGTTTTCAACTGTTACAACACATTAATGATGGGATGAATTATTATAAAATACCTGGTCCAAGATACCTGATCAATAATCCATTACTAGATTAAAACATGACTATCAACTAATAACTCAGTCTTCTCTGTAGCGTGTTCAATTACCATTGTTTGCTGTTTAGGTTAGCAGTTTCTGCCCCGTGTGAAGCGTGCAGAGAACAGTAGAGAAAACATTTTCTTTCCAAATAACCCTGGTTACGCTTAAACTATTATTTTCATTGCAAACAGTTTAAAGCCAGATCAGACGCCGGGTAACCCGGCATCTGATCAGGCTCCAAACTGTTTGCCACTCAGATTAAACTGGTAGTGGGAATTGCCAAAAGGTTGTCATTTTCTATATTTCATTGCAATGCGTTTGCACGAAATAAAAACTTTTCTCCACTGTATTTCAGACCGGTAGCCAACTAGCAATCAATGGCCACTGATTTCTTTACTGAACTCATCACTGAAACTTCCAATCCAATTCTCAATTAAGCCTAGTCTGTTTTGGTTATCTCGGGTTGATTGGAACAAAATATTGCTAAATGGCAAACAGTGCCATTTAGAAGCACTCTGCTCAGGATATATACTGTGGGCATAGGACACATGCACTCTTTACAGGACTGGTATACTATTTGTATATGACCAGTATACTCCTTGATAGATTTCAATGAGTGAACCACCATCTGCTATGATATAGAAAATATTGTTCAACCTGCGTTAAGTAATCACCTGTCTATGGGGCAGTGGGTTACGGTAAGCTGACATGAGCCCCTCGGCCGATTTTGTGCGGGCGGACACGAGCCCCCCGCCTGTTTTGTGCGTGTGGACATGAGCCCCCCGACCCACCATATGATAAGAAACATGTTTAATTGTGTAAAAAATTCGTTTTAAAACTTTAAGTGTTTTTTGTCATAATTGCACTTTATGTATTGTGGTTTTAACCCCAAATGTATGAGAACTTTGATATGTTTGAGAATTATGAGACACAAACAACACCTTTAGCTTACGATTATAAGGACAATAGATTCAATCAATCTATCAAACTTACACGCTTCACTGGTGGTGTTTCTTCAGTAAAGAGAGTCAAATTAAGTCCATGTATCATCAAAGTGTTACCGACAGTTTGATGCGCTAATAGGCAACGATTATCTTATTTTGTCACTATTGTGCAATCAAGTTGACAATGTAAATGATTAGTTCTATCATCATTATCTTTTCCCAAAGATGTATCATGATTAAAATGAAACAATTAATAATTGGCGAATTATTATTAACAAGCAAGGCAATATTTATAGCAGAAGAAAAACTTAATTTTTTGCTACAAATATTAACAAAACATTAGTTAATTATCTCTCCGACCAGGGGGGCTTATGTCCGCCCGCGCAAAATAGGCGGGGGGCTCGTGTCCGCCCGCGCAAAATTGGCCGGGGGGCTCTTGTCCGGGGCGGGGGGGGGGGGGCTCATGTCCGTCAATTGTGGTTTACACACCAAATTATACCACATTTTCAGAGATTGTACATGTACTTCTAAAGTGTATTAAACTCATTCCCCCATAAATACGCCTTTTTACACCTTTAATTTATAGTTCCACTTTTTACAGTCATGAATATATACATATTAAGATATGGTTTCTAAATTTTAGCAGATGGTAGCTTAAAGCAGGTTGAAAGTAAAGCAGAATGTGCTTTAAGTGGTCACCTATCTTCAATACTAGAAACAGGCTATGGGGTAATGGGTTAATTATAATCTCATACCTGTTCTACAAATGTGCCTATAGGCTGGTTCTCTTCCACACTAGGTGAGTAGAAACAGTTGGGAAACTGAGGCTGGTTATTGTTAGTGTCCTTGACCTCCACCATGATGTAAGTGTTGCTAGACAACTCTCCGTTACCAGGGCAACAAGATCCATCATCATAGGCTGTGATATTGAGGGTGTAGTAGGGGACAGACTCAGGTAGAGGAGTTGTCAAGGTAATAAGGCCAGATTCTGGATCAATCTTAAATGGGTTGCTCTCTTTTCTCCGTGCTGTTAACAGAAGAAATGATAAATAAAACAATATACCAAGTTATAGTCTACTTTCAGTCCAAATGACCGCTCATCCGGCTGTACATTTACTCCCCTGATCATTGAGCCATATTGCCTACAATATTGAGCACAACTAACATATGGCGCAATCAAATGCAGCCGCAGTACCGGCTCAGACCCTTCACAGGTACCCATTTTAACCCATGGGTGGAGAGGAGCAATTCACGGTACATGGCTTGCTCAAGAACATTCCTGTACATCATCGGGGATTCAGAAAAAATCCCCTAGTCAGACCGCTGGTCCGACGGGGGATCAAACTCACGATCCCTGGTACCGTAGTCCAATGTTTTACCATTGGACCACTAACGCCGCTAATATATACTATAACCCTGTTTAAAGGAGCAGAGGTAGTTTCAGCATCTTCTACTGCTGAATATCTAAATATAAAACGCTGCACCGTGTTAGCAACTATCACCTCAACTCTTACCTTGGCTAATAAACTAAGGGAAGAGTGCAGACTGTGCCAAACAGATCATATTCAAAAACAGTCTAGACCCAGATCAGACAGCTTCTAAAGGAGATGTATGATCTGGGTCTACATTGTTTTCAACAAATGTCAATAATACACTTAGCTGCTAATATTAGGAGGATTAACTCTTTGCATGCTGGGTAATTTTTTCGTCTGCAACAATCTGTCTTCTGCTATCGTTCTAAAATTAGAATTTTCAAAATTTCTTTTAAATTCAGTGTCAGAAAAGCAAACAGTTTGGATCCTGATGAAACGCCGCGTTATGCTGCGTATCATCTGGATCCAATCTGTTTGCAGACGTAATCACGTTGGCAGGTATATCTGCCGCTAGCATGCAAAGAGTTAAGGACGCAATCAAAATTCATCATCTGAAAATACCCTATACACCAGTGAACAGTCAACTTACGTGTAAAGTAGTATTTAATATTGTCGCCGTCCGGGTCTGTAGCTTGAACTATGGTCACCACACTGCCTACTATTTGTTCCTCATTGATGCTGGCATACAGGTGGTCTGTACCAGACCCAAACACCGGGGCCTCGTCGTTCACATTGGTCACATACACAATGACCGTGGCCAGTCCTGATCGCCGGGGTTCTCCCTTGTCTTTCGCAGTAACATTAAACCTGTACTGGTGGTCTGTCAGGAAGTCATAGTCCAGAGCCCTGTGGAAATAGGTGTACATATTAGAGCCTATTACAATCAAACTGGGTCTTATCAGTTAACCCATTACCCCATAAATACGCCTTTTACGCCTTTAATTTTATCCCTCCACTTCAGAAAATAATTTCATTTTATACAGTTATGAATAAGTATCATAAGAAATATTTTCTATACTCTAACAGATGGGGGCTTAAAACATGCTGAAAGTAAAGCAGATGCAAGGAACAAGCTATGAAGTAATGGGTTAATCAAAATAAATTTTGCACAGCTCCTATGAGCTTTCTGTTTTATTTTCATCCTGTTTTAATCTTCAACTTTTATCAAACAACATCATAAAATGTTCATGTGTTGAATGTATGAGGAGGAGCAGGTAGAGGAAACGGAGAAGTTTAACCCATTACCCCATAGCCTATTTCTAGTATTGAAGATAGGAGACCACTTAACCCATTCCCCCATAAATACCTCTTTATACGCCTCTAGTTTATTCATCCATTGTGTAAAATAGGTCCAATTTACACAATTATAGAAATGAGCCTTAAAGAAATATTTACTATATTCTAGCAGATTTTTGCTTAAAGTAAAGCATTCTGCTTTACTTTCAACCTGCTTTAAGTAGTAACTTGTTTTAAAAACTAGAAACAGGCTATGGGGTAATGGGTTAAAGCAGGTTGAAAGTAAAGTAAAGGCGCATTCTGGTTTTCTATTAACTTGGTTTAAGAGTCTGTCTATCTTTAAAAATAGAAACAGGCTACGTGGTAATGTGTTAAACTGCCTCTTTTCATTATAACTGTGGAAATGGTCAGTGTACTTGAGTTGCCTCATATCCTTCAGGCTTTCAGACAGACTAAACCCATTTATGAGAACAGATGTCTGTTAACACTAAACCTACCATTCACAAGGCCACACACACAATTCCAGACTAAAGAACTACTTTGAGGGTACTTACTTGGCCAGTTTTATTTCTCCGATGTATTTGTTGTTAATGACCCTGGTTTGGATGGAGAAATGGTCATTACTGACGGAGTACTCCAGTTGACCATTAAGGCCTGAGTCCCGGTCTGTGGCGGTCACTAAAAAATGTGCAGTAAATAAAACATGATGAGAATCTCAAACAACAAAACTGTCAACATTACTGCCAATAAATCTCAGCCAGAAAAACCACCAGCAGAACTGCCAGAAAATAGCTAAAAGATATAATGGGAGTCTGAGACAATAATAATGTGATAGTGTAAGAAAATGGCTTAACCCATTACACTACAATACAACCTTTTATGTCTTTCATTTATTCCTCCACTGAAGAAAATAGTTCCAATTTATACAGTTATGAATATGTATAATAAGAAATAGTTTCTATATTCTAGCTGATGGTTGCTTAAAGCCGGCTGAAAGTAAAGCAGAATGTGCCTTAAGGCACATTCTGTTTAATTTTCAACAGTCCTGCTTTCAGTGGAAACCTATATTTAATACTTGAAACAGACTATGGGGTAATGGGTTAAGCAAAGACAAGGCATGAACATAATTATGAACAGTCTCAATGACTAGCTTACTGTAAACAGTATACCCCAATTTAAACACCCCAGGGGTAATGCAAACTTCCAAATTTAGCAGGATGAAAGGAAAGAACTCTATTTTACTTTCAGCCTGCTTTAAGCATTTATTTTTCCTCAATACTGAAAAGTTAAAGGGGAATGGGATTAATTATTGGCAGAAGGGACAAGATGGCATTTATTAGAAAGGAACTGTTTAAATAGGAGTATAGGGTTATTATTTCAAAGTTGGCTTTGTAAAATCAGATTGAAAGTAAAGCAGAATGCACCTGAAATTGCATTCTGTTTTACTTTCAACCTGCTTAAAGTTTTCACCTATCTTCAAAACTAGACACGGGCTATGAGTTAAAGCACTAAACTTGACTTTTCCTCATAAACCAAGGGAAACATTTTGGAATCTGACAGATAACAGGCAGCCAGAGTCAAAGATCTAGCCAATGTTACCCTGCCAATCTCTTTGTTCTAAGTTTACATATATCAAAACCATTCTGCTTATTCAATTAACTTTCCATCCCAAGAAAAAATCAATACTCAAATTTTAAAGCCAAAATGGCAGATAACTGATTTATAGATAAAACTGTTGTTTTATTTCTAGTATTATAGATAGGCGACCACTTAAAGCAGGTTAAGGTACATTCTGCTTTACTTTCATCCTGCTTTAAGCTACCATCTGCTAGAATATAGACATTATTTCTTGTAATACATATTCAGAACTGTATAAATTGGAACTATTTTCTTCAGTGGAGGAATAAATCAAATGTGCTAAAAGACGCTTCTATATGGGAAAGGGTTAATAAAACACCAAGATTTACTAACTGGTTTGTTGGAACAGTTTTCCGGTTAAACATTTTGAAACCCTATATTTTGTTTCAGTATTGAAGACGGATGGTTGCTTAAAGCAGGCTGAATGCTCCTTAAGGAGTATTCTGATTTATTTTCAGTCACCTTTAAGATACCATCTGCTAGGTCATATGCATTCCCACAACGGAATAAAGTTGAAATATTTATTTCCAATAGTGGAGATATAAATTAAAGGTGTATAAAGGTGTGTCTATTGGAAAATGAGCTGAAAATTGTGTTATAACATAAACATTTCCAAAAATATGATGTATACTAAATGTCATGGATGAAAATCAAACAGTGAAGACCCAGACAAGACGATGCAAATTTTGCCATTCTGTTTGCTAATGCCCTTCTAAATATAAATCCAGCATCATACTAAATTTATGTATTTAAAAGCAAATCATGCTGGCTAATGAGTTACTGCATTTAGTGGCATCTGCTTATGGTCTAGACTACATGTATTTGCTAATGCCATATTTTATGGGAAACTTTGCTTAACATTTTACTCCATATATATTTACATTTTAATGCTTCTAATTAATTCCTCCACTGAAGAAAATAGTTCCAATTTATACAGTCAATAATATGCACTTCAAGAAATATTCTGTTTTCTAGCCGACGGTTGCTTCTTTAAAAGCAGGCTGAAAGAAAAGCAGAATGCGCTTTAAGTTGTACACTTTATACATTCATGAATATGTACCATAATTTTTTTTTCGAGATCCAAGCTGATACTAGCTTAAAGCAGGCTGAATGTAAAGCAGAATGTGCCTAAAGGCACATTCTGCTTTACTTTCAACCTGCTTTAAGTGGTCATCTGTCTTCAAAACTATATAGAGGCAATGGAGTAAAGGGTTAAACAATTTAAGTACTATCAGTCTGCCTTTGTGAGTAACTGACATTTACCAGAACAGCACTAAGCTATCTCTCCTACTTCTTTGAAAGGAAAAATCAATCAAGACAGACTGAAACAGTACATGTATCACAATTACCAGGTAATTAAACACCAGCTTAGCATGAACTTTAGCCAAGACATCATGGAAAACATTCTTTGGAGCACAGTTGTCTAAAGACTTCAACTATATCTTTAACCATTTCCGCCACAGCATGATTATTTTCACTGTTGAAGACATGTTGTTGCTTAGAGCAGGTTAGAAAGAAAAGCAGAAAGCTCCTGAAAGAGCAGCTTGCTTTAAGCATCTACCTGTCAGAATACAGGAAAGTAAACCTTTTTTCTTATTTCCTGCCTTTATCTATACCCTAAGGAAGATTTCTGCTTAACTCTATAGTCTGTTTCTAGTATTAAAGATAGGTGGCCTGAACTCTTTTGGGTTATTATGTTCCCTTGTAGATATTTTGGTTACCAAAACATGAACCAGACTACTTGGAATTCTGGTTGTTTAATAAATACTGCTCTAAGTAAGAAAACAGTTTAGACCAAGATCAGAGGGCTCCTATATAGAAGCCCTCTGATCTGGGTCTACACTCTTTGCCAATGTAATGAGTATATTTTAAACAGGTCCATGGTGTTGAAAGAGTTAAGGTCGGCATGACTTTCAACCTGCTTTAAGTGGTCACCTGTATTCAAAACTTGAGACAGGCTATTGGGTAAAGGGTTAAAATTAATGTTTCCATGCAGTAAATCTTCTGGATTTCTCAGAAAGCTTTTCAGTAATGACATCAAGGAACTTTTATGGCTTTTCTTGGGTTTTACAACCGTATGAAACATACAGTATTGGGGTCAATGAAACAAATATAAACTTGTAAGATAGCTGTAAAAGAGTTGTCTTGGTGACAGTCTCAATAAATTACTAGGAATGTCTAGATTTGAGACTGTTTTATTTCTGAGAGTTAATCATGTTTAACCACAGAAGCTCCACTACCTAATGCTCAATATGATTCAAAGGAATATTCATGGATGGTGTTGACTTTGACTTTGTTATGATTTTACATTGCTTTTATCAGTATTTCAGTCATATCGCAACGTCCAGCTAATTACAGGTGGAGGAAGACCCCAGAAGCCCTTTATGTACTGTTTCAGACACAAATAGGCAATGGGTAGAACCACCGACCTTCCGCATGCCAGCTGGAAGGCTTCCTCATAAGAAAAATCCAAATGACCAGACTGGAATTTGAACTCACAGCCGTGTGGAGCTTAGTGATGTAAGATGCAATGTCTATACCATTAGGCCATGGAGGCCCCCCATGGATGGTGGCAGCTTAATACAAGATGAAAGTAAAGAAGATAGCTCTTCAGATAAGCTTTCTGCCTTTCCTTTGTTCTGTGTTTAGCTGTCAGTTGTCTTAAAGCCTATCTCTGCTTTTTCCTGGAAATGATCTCTCAATAGCTAGTTGTTTAATGGAGACATAAAGTTTTGCAGAAATCTTCTATTGCTTCTTCTGTTCTGTGTTTAGCTGCCACTTGTCTTAAATACTGATCTTTCTCTTAATTTATTCCTCCAGTGAAGAAAATATTTCAAATTTATACAGTCATGAACATGTACCTTAAAGCAGCCTGATCTGTCTCAAAATTAGAAACAGGCTATGAGATAGTGCAGTCAAGGGTTCATGCAAAACTATAGAAATGCAGAAGACCCTTCTTTGCATACCGTACATTTGACTAAAAGTCTATAGATATATATATGATCCAAATTTTGCTAATATCACTAACAGAATATAATCTGCCACTGCTAAATATCTAGATATGATAAGACAAGAAAGTGTAAAGAAATTATTTTGTGTTTGTTTGACATTAGAATGAAATCTAATACAAATTCCAAGATAGGAGCTAGTGCTATACAGTCATAAAATATGTTGTCACTGTAAAAGACATTCGAATAACATGCGTTATAACCTTTATACAAGCTGTATAATATATTATATAGTAGCTGGATAATATGTTTCTTATGATAGTCAAACTTGTATTAACCTTTTACTCCATAGAAGCACGTACCTTTTAGCACAATTAATGTATTCCCCCACTGAAGAAAATAGTTCCAAAAAATACAGTCATGGAAATGTATTTTAAGAAATATTTTATATATTCTAGCAGATGGTAGCTTAAAACAGGCTGAAAGTAATGCAGAATGTGCCTAAAGGTGCATTCTGCTTTACTTTCAACCTGCTTTAAGCGATAACCTGATTTCAAAATTAGAAACAGGCTATGGGGTAATGGGTTGGTACAAGATTGTCTGTGCTCTTTAAAATTATAAAGCTATACAAGTTTTAACAAATAATAAGCAGTACATAATGCAATTTTTAAGGAAATAACAAAAATTCATATTTTTTATTATCATGCATTAGATCACAGTATTGAGTAAGGAGTTCAGATATGGAGTCAATAGATCACGAGACCTTTAGGACTAGTGATCTAATTACCCACATCATCACGACTTACTGTTATCTAATGCACCATAAATAACTAGCTACGAATTTGATATTTCGATTCTAACACAACTATTTTGATAAAAATACTTAAGTGCTCATCGTTCCTAAAGAAGCTTTCTGAATTCATTTTATCTTACATTCTAGCTGCAGACATGTCCCACAGTGATTACCTTTGCAAACAGCTGAGTTTGATCCAAATGAGACCCCCCCATAACGCGGCGTCTCATCAGAATCAACTGTCTGACACTCTGATCCTGTTTTGAAAAGCAACTTGGAAAATTCTAATTTTAGAACAATAGCAGACAACAATAATTGTTGCAGACGAAAAATTTACCAGGTATGTAAAGAGTTTAAGTTAAGTTTTCAGAAATTCTTATATGTCTACGCTGAATAGCTGCTGAATACAGAACTAACAGTTCTTGTATATAATATTTTAGTGCAAAGCAAATATGAATTCCTGGGCAGTTGGATTAACCTTTAACACTTCAAAGCAATTTTCCTAGATGCAAAACTTATCAGCAACAGTGCATCATATTGCGTTTGTCATTAACAATATGGTTTAAGCTATGTCTCAGCTAAACTCTTTTCTCAGTCAACAGAAACACCTTAGCTCGCCTTAACCCTTTCGGCACCAAGGTCGCATAAAGTCGACTTTGCAAACAGTTTGGATCCAGATCAGACGCAGCGTAACGCAGCATCTTATCAGGAGCCAAACTGTATGACACTCATATAAGTATTTCTTAAGTCATACTACAGTATAACCTCCGTTATCCGACACCCCATGGTTCCATGTTTGTAAGTCGGTTAAGAGAGGTTGTCGGTTAACGGAATTAGGCCTAAGTTCACACACCCAAAGATTGTCGCTGCGAGGCGAATTTCTCTATGCTGATTGATTTATTAAATATGCTTGCATGACTGCAGCATGTCATTGTCAGGTTATTCAAGTTTAAAATAGGAGTCCCCTGCTCCGGATCTACACGGTTTTTCATTGTTTTTCTACAGTAGGCATAAACGTGTATTGTCAGTGTACAATCGGAAGTAAACACGCATACATGTAGATATTTAGGGATCGACTAAAACACCGGCACATTCGTTTTTACATTTTATATACAAGTATATATATCGTTATGTCAAACTAGCGGGAAAATAACAAAAACTTCAAATTACCATAATGTTTTCATTTTCTCTCAATATAGCTTGAGCATATATTTTTAAGCCTGCGATTATTACTATAGACTCGACCTATGCGGAGGGCGCATTAGATATATATTTCTTATTTCTAATGTTGACAACTTGACGGTGATGACGATTGGAAGATACCTGTCCAATTTGAACACGAAATAATGGTTAGCTAATGTTGAGAAGGATTGATGAGTCTTTTCGGCACTGCGACCCTGAATGGGTTACTTACACGTGTTGGCTGAAGTTATCTTATCAACCCTCACATTATTAACTGATTGTTTAAACAATGCATGATGTCTTACACGGCCATCCAAGCAATATGTGTCATTATCACCTGCGCGTGTATAGTCGGTCAATGATCAAATTTCAGCATACCGTCGGATAACGGGGTGTGAAAAACCTCTAATTTGCCATTTTTGGTCCGTCAAGGTATGTCGGATAACGGTTAACAGAGGATCCGATCAAGAGAGAGTTAGGTAACATAAAACATATAAGGAAACTGCCGGGACCAAACAGCAGGGTCGGATAACAGAGGTTTCCGGCCAAAAGAGGTGTCGATCGACAGAGGTTATACTGTACCTTATATCTAACTTTGAAATGATCTTGCAGGCCACAATATTGAAGCAAACGACAATGTGACTGCAGATGGGTAAAAACCTCACAAATAATTTGGTGCCGAAAGGGTTATATAACTTATACCTCCAGATTCTACTCAGAATGGAGATTCATTGATGCTGATAAATATTTTGCTGCTTACAGCATGTTGAAAGTAAAGCAAAAAGCTCCTACCTTTAAGTACTAGTAGCAATCTGCCTTAATCACAGCGTATTTATTATGGTATTTGCTGTATCAATTTTGTATGGGTGATTTACACACTAATGATAATGGAGAAAAGGCTTTAGCCAGTAAGACATGCATCTTTCAATGTTTTGAAGCTACAGCGCTCCCTTCCTACAAGGGCCCTCCCAACAACGACTCCCTCCTTATAACGACGCTTGCCGCTGTTCCTAAAACAAAACATTAATGTCCAGCCTTTTGATGGCTGCAATACCGTCTGCTTAAAATTGTCGTCCACTGTTTTTCTCAAAGTTACATAATGGACATTTTGACAGAAAAAAACTTAATGACAAGTGACAAACAGCTTGAATCTAGATCAGACGCCGCATAACGTGGTGTCTGATCTGGATTCAAGCTGTTTGCAAATGTAAGCCAATTTCCCTCCCTATAATGACTCCCTCCAAACAAAGAACACAATTTTTGTCTCCAATTGGGTGTGGTTGTAGAGAGGGAGCGCTGTATATGATCTGTAGACCAGCTCCTGTGTGTCAGTGCAGTAAAACCTCTCTGAACCCACTACACCATAGAAATGTTTTTAACACATTTAATTTATTCCTCCACTGTACAGTGTATAAATTGGAACTATTTTTTTCAGTGGAGGAATAAATTATTACAGCCATAAATATGTATCATAAAAAATATTTTCTATGTTCTAGCAGATGATAGCCTAAAGCAGGCTAACAGTAAAGCAGAATGCGCTAGAAATTACATTCTGCTTTATCTTTAACCTACTCAAAGTGGTTACCTGTCTACATTACTAGATATAGTCTCAAAATTAGTCTCACGGTTCACCTTAAAGAAAGGTTGAAATTCATTGATTTTAATACAGCATAAAAGTTTTACAGAAAGTTCCTACAGGAGCTCTCTGTATTACTTTTACCTGCATTAAGCAGTCACATGCCTATAAAAATTCCCCCATCCATTTTAAGTGGTTGGCTGGTATAGAGAGTTAATACTGTATATACAATCCTGCACAAAGCAATACATTTTCTACAATAATAGACATTACGCTTAAAGCTTTCAATACCTCATAATAGTAAGGGACTTAAACAATTCAAATCTTAGTTTCTGTTAACTAACCCCTTCCTCGTTGAAAAGCATGTCGATATCTTTACCTAACCCCTCATAGAAATGCGTTTATTTAACCCTTATCTTGCCTAGAGCAACTTCAATGGCATTTAACCCTTTCCTACAATCTGGTATTGAAGACAGGTAATTGCTTTAAGCAGGAAGCATTCTGCTGTACTTTCAGCCTGATTCAAGCATTAATCTGTCTTCAATACCAAAATGTAGAAAAAGTTTCAGTGGTTCTTTAGCCCATTACCCCATAGCCTATTTCTAATATTTAAGATAGTAGACCTCTTAAAGCAGGTTGAAAGAAAAGCAGAATGCGCCTTAAGGCACATTCTGCTTTACTTTCAGCCTGCTTTAAGCTACCATCTTCTAGAATACAGAAAATATTTCTTATGATAAATATTCATAATTGTATGATTTGGAACTATTTTTGTCATTGGAGGAATAAATTAGAGGCGTAAAAAGGCATATTTATGGGATAATGGGTTAACAGGATATGGTGTAAGCATGAACAGTTATTGCTATGAGGAATCGGTAAAGGAGTCACCTAAAAGCTTTTCTAAAGGGAAAACGATTAAGACAATTTGGATCAAGATCAGATGTTGAGCTAGTTTGCCTCTGGTCTGGATCCAAACTGTTTGATACACACATAATTATGGATGTCTATTCAGATTGATTTACATAGGGTATAGAATACATAATTGAGATATTGAAAGCCTGTGTCCCCATTATTAAAAGCAGGTGTGGATCTACTTGCTTGAAAAACTTTCAACTTCGCCAGAGTACACTTAAAAGAAATGTTTATACATGAGTCACTTGATACAAACACTCACAAAAACTACAGATGTGTACATATACAGCAATGTATAACAAGTGTGAAACAAACAAAAATAGGTATAGATTGATAAAACAAGATGCTTTCAAATGTCAGTCAAATCAGGTACAGTAAAACTATAACCATCAACAGGGCTGCCACAAGTTGATTTTGAAAAAACCTGAGATTTTCGAATTTTCTATTTTTCAAACGCGATTACTTAAAGCAGGTTGAAAGTAAAGCAGAATGTGCCTTAAGGCGCATTCTGCTTTACTTTCAATCTGCTTTAAGCTACAATCTGCTAGGATAATCAGAATCAGAAGATTTCAGAAAAATCTGGAGAAATGGCAGCCCTGCATCACTAGTTTTAATTATGTCGTGTTTAACCCTTTCCCCCATAGAAGCGCCTTTTAGTGCGTATAATTATTCCACCACTGAAGAAAATAGTCCCAATTTAATCAGTCATGAATAATTATATGTATTATAAGAAATATTTTCCATATTCTAGCAGATTGAAGCTTAAAGCAGAGACAGTAATAATGGATCCAAAACATTCAACCCTAGTGACAAGTATACTCCTCATTAACAAATAGTGCAACTGTGGAGTACACTTGTCCTACTCAAACAGTGTAGATCCTGATCAGAGGGCTCCTTAAGGATCAGGGTCTGCACTGTTTGTCATTTTGAAATACATATATGTAGCAAAATTCAGCCCTAAATAGTACAGAAATGGAAACTGGCTTTTTCATTTAACCCTTTACTCCATAGCCTGTTTTTAGAACTGAAGATATGTAATCACTTACAGTCTTTGCCTTAATTTTATCAGACCCCCTGCCCGAAAATGACAAATATTGCTTTTTTCACTGTAATATGCAAAATTCTGATGCAAATATTATTTGCCCAAATCAGAAACCACTTGCCCCGGGCTTCGGGAAAGTGGGTTAGGGCGAAGACTGCACTTTAAGCAAGTTGAAAGTGAAGCAAATTGCACCTTAAAGCCAATTCTGCTTTACTTTCAGCCTGCTTTAAGCTACCATCTGCTTGAATATAGAAACTATTATTTGTGACACTTATTCATGATAACATAAATTCCAAATTTTTTCTACAGCAGAGAAATAAATTCAATGCGTTCAAAGATGTATCTATGGAGTAAAGGGTTAAAGTTTCAGGGATGAAATGGGTCAATTGTAAGACTTCTTTGCAAGAAATTAAAACAAAAGGAGCACACAAATGGATAGGGCTTAATGTAGCTGTGCATAATTGATTATTTTTCTACCCTCGTAAGTTTGTAACTGACAAAACTGCTCATAACCATACAGGAACAAGCTCAAAGTGTTAGATTTACGTCCACCTGATCAATTATTGCAAGACTTTTCTTTCTCCCACTTATGCTTCCCATCATTATATTTTCAACACCTGCCGATATTCCTGCCTCAGTTTCACCGGATTTACTGTATACATGTCAAAATTAAGATAAGCTGCCACTCCTCAACTCATTACTCCATAAATACATATTTTTACACATTTAGTTTATTTCTTCCCTGAAATAGTTCCACTTTAAACAGTCGTGAACACGTAACAAAAGAGTTATTTTCTATATCCTAACAGGTGGTAGCTTAAAGCAGGCTAGAAGTAAAGCAGAAGGCCAATTCTGCTTTACTTTCAAGCTACTTTAACCCATTACCCCATAAATACACCTTTTTACAGTCGGAAATGTTTACCATAAGGAGTATTTTCTTAATTCTAGCAGATGGTACATACAGCAGATTGAAAGTAAAGCTGAATGTGCCTTAAGGCACATTCTGCTTTACTTTCAAACTGCTTTAAGTGGTCACCTGTCTTTAAAACTAGAAACAGGCTATTGGGTAAAATGGGTTATGTGTCACCTGTCTTCAAAACTGGAAAAAGTCTGTGGAGGTAAGGGAAAAGCAAAGATCCCTCTAAAGACAGGAAACTACTGAATGCAGGATAAGTGTAAAGCAGAAGGCGCCTGTAGAAGCTTTTTGCTTTTCTTCTATTCTTCATAAAGCTGCCAAGTGTACAAGAGACTGATTGTTTACCTTTTTTCCATGTGGCCCCTTAACACAAGATTGACTATACAGAGGTTATTCCCGTGAGGTTTGAGAACTGCCATTATCATGATGAATATAATAATCATGAAAATTAAATTTCATGGAAATTTTTTGCTAATAGCAATTTCTTGATATCCTTTACAGTGAAACTTTAGCACACTGGCTAAACAAGAAAGAATTAAGACAACCTCTTAATAGGTTAAAGTTTAAAACAAGACAAAATTGTAATTCCTACTTTTGCTTCTCTTACCTGGAACCCTGATATACATGTACATGCATTATACATCTATACAAGAATCACGCTGATAATATGGTTACAGCTTAGGATCACACTGCAAACAAGCTAACTTTGACTGGTTTCATGAACTTTTTTTTTTTTAGATAAGATGAAACAGTAGGCCCACCATTACAAATACTCTAACAAAGGCTAGAAGTGTCTTGGTGTTTTACCCATTACTCCATAAATATGCCTTTTTATGAATCTAATTTATTTCTGCACAAAAGAAAATGGTTCCACTTTATATAGTTGTGAGTATGCACCATAAGAAATATTTTCCAATCCTAGCAGATGGTAGCTTAGAGCAGGCTGAAAGTAAAGCAGGCTGAAAATAAAGCAGATTGCACCTTAATATGCATTCTGCTTTACTTTCAGCCTGCTTTAACCAACCATCTGTCTTCAATACTGAACACAAGCTAAAGGGTAAAGGGTTAAGATAGTTTAGCTTTTTTGCTTTATTTTCCTTCTGATTTCAGCTCCACCAGCGGTTAACACCATCAATTAACCTTCTTTCAAGTGGTTGCAATATCTCATTTGTTTATGAAACAGGCGGCATTATTCTGGATCTACAACAGTGTCATGCTTTAACCCACTACCCCATAGCCTATTTCTAATATTGAAAATTGTAGACCACTTAAAGCAGGTTGAAAGTAAAGCAGAATGGGCCTTAAGGCGCATTCTGCTTTACTTTCAGCCTGATTTAAGCTACCATCTACTTGAAACTAGAAAATATTTCTTCTGATAAATATTCATAATTGTATAATTTGGAACTATTTTCATCACTGGAGGAATCAATTAGACCCGTAAAAAAGCGTATTTATGGGGTCATGCTTTAATAGATTTTTCAATCCTGATTGGTCAATGTTTTATTATTACCTTGTAGAGCTATAGCTGGTCCATTGATAGGTGTGTCCTCTGACAATACGAAGGTGTAGGTTGAAAGTTGAAACTTTGGGCTGTTGTCATTTACATCCATCACATCAATTATCAACTGCAATACAGCAATGAGAGGATGTCACAAGTGGCAATTAACATCAATGTTTAATTAACCCTTTGAAGGATAAGGGAAATTTGTCGTCTGCAACAAATGTCATCTGCTACTATTGTAAATAAATAATGTCGCCAATTTTTTTTTTAAAAATAGGATCAAAGTGTCAAACAGTTTGCATCCTGATGAGACGCCGAGTTACTCGGCGTCTCATCTTGATGCAAACTGTTTGCAAATGTTATTAGGGTTCGGATGTTAGCGTTCATAGAGGTAGCCTCCATGCAAGGGAAATGTTGCTCTGTAATTACTTCAACACACAAAAACAATGGTTATACATTCCCCCGTCACAAATAAAAACTTCTAACCTTTCTACTGCTATTCACATAACCCATTACTTCATAGATATGCTTTTTACGCCTTTATTTCATTCCTCCACTGAAGAAAATAATTCCAATTAATACAGTCATAATATATCATAAGAATTATTTTCTATATCCTAGCAGATGGTAGCTTAAATCAGGCTGAAAGTAAAGCAGGATGCTCCTAATGCACATTCTGTTTTACTTTCGACCTGTTTAAGTGGTCACTTGTTTTCAAACCTAGAAACAGGTTCTTACTGAAAATGACAATTTCAAGGGAAAAGTCAAGATTTGATAAAACTTATTATGCAAGCTGAAAAAAAAAAAAATTAAGGTTTTTGTATGATAAAATTCTATTTGAGAGATAGAATCTGTAGCATGTAATGAGAGACAATTAAGCATCATTAAAACTTTAATGGATATAAACAGCCACTGCCTTATAACAAAGCCTTAGCACTGCCAACAACCCAGAACTTTCCTGTACAGCTTCTATAATGCACTCAATAGGATTCTGGGGCTCGTTTCATAAAACTTCGTACGACAAAAACGGTCCTAAGTCAAAACTTTGAAATACATAATTTTTATTTCTCTATCTAATCCTGTCTTGTGACATCTCTTTGGAATCGTCTTTCCAAGACGATTCCAAAGAGATGTCACAAGACAGGATTAGATGGAGAAATAAAATAGTAATTTAGAATTTTATAATCTGTCCTACGACAACATTTGTTGTACGAAGTTTTATGAAACAGGTCCCTGTTCTGTAAGTACAATAAAGACACATAGTTAACATTCTTAAGCAGAAAAATTGATATGGTAATATTCCTTCTTCTCCAAACTTTTTTCAAATAAATATTGAATTGAAGAATGAAAAACCATGCATCAAACAGATTTTATCCAGGTTTTATGCCATGGCAAGAGGTGTCAATTGCTAGGCAAATAATTTGAGACTCTTTTGACCATTCACACAACATTTTTTGCAGACCTCTGATCTTGGTCACCTAGTGCTTGCAAAGAATGTATGTTTCAGGCTCCAGCACTGTAAGGCTTATGGGTCTTGCTTAACCCCATAAATATGCTTTTTTACACCTCTAATTTATTCCCCCACTGAACAAAATAGTTATACAGTCATGAATAATATGTATCATAAAAAATATTTTCAACATTCTTGCATATGGTAGCTTAAAGCAGGCTGAAAGTAAAGCAGAATGTGCCTTAAGGCACATTCTGCTTTACTTTCAACCTGCTTTAAGTGGTTACATATCTTCAAAACTAGAAACTGGCTATGGGGTAATGGGTTAATCCATACCTGGGAGAAGCTGGAGAGACCGGTGTCCACCTCTGTGACTGTCACATTCAGTATATACTGGTTGGGTGGTTCCTCATAGTCCAGGTTCTGTAGTGTCTCCACATTACCTTTGTTGTTTATACTGAATAGACTGGAAATCTTGCCGTTAAGCTCTGTCAGGTCAAACGTCACCTTGTTATGGATGACGTCCTGGAAACACTTGGCTCGGATGACAAATATGTTACCATCCTCTCCCAAGATTCTTGATAAAGAAAAAGAAAATAATAAGAATACATGTAATAAAGCCGAGCTCTGATAACCTGAAGACCTAACCAATTTCTCCACACAAAATTACATTTTTACCCATTTAATTTATTCTTCAGCAGAAGAAAATAGTTCCATTTTATACATTAGCTAATCTGAAAAATGAGAAATATTTACTATATCCTAGCAGATAGAAGCTTAAAGCAGTTTGAAAGTAAAGCAGAGTGCAGCTTAAGGCACATTCTGCTTAACCTTCAGGCTGCTTTAAGCTTCTATCTGCTAGTATGTATTTTACTGTACATAGTCATAACTAAATAAAGTGAAACGTTTTTCTTAAGAGAAGGAATAAATTAAAAGTCGTGAAAAATCATATACATGTATATGGGGTAATGGGTTAAAACAGGAGGTTTCTAATTTGCTATTTTTGCAGTTCATTCATGGAATTGAGGACAACTTCCAATTTATCTTTTCATCCATTACAAAGTAGAACATATAAATAATTGATAATGATGGTTTCTTTAACAGCAAGCCTGCATCCTAATGTTTTCATGCTGTTTCTTAGAATAGCAGGCATGCCTATTTTGTGCAAGTGCAAAGAAAAGTAATTAAAGATGAGTCAACAAAATGGAAGGTGGTAAACTGGTGAAAATACGGTTTACAGTAGTTTTTACCCTGACATTATATCATAATGCTTCTTACTTTAACCCATTACCCCATAAATACGCCAACAATTTATTCATCCTTTGAGGAAAACAGTTCCATTTTACATAATCATAAATATGTACAATAAGAAATATTTTCTATCCTAGAAGATGGTAGCTTAAAGCAGGCTGAAAGTAAAGCAGAATGCGCCTTAAGGCGCATTCTGCCTTACTTTCAACCTGCTTTAAGTGGTCACCTATATTCAAAATGAGAAACCGGCTATGGGGCAATGGGCTATCTGTTTGAGCCCTGGTGATGCATATATGGATATTTTGCAAACAGTCAACCTGATAAACCCTTTCACCAATAGCTTATTTCCAGTAGATAGGACAAGAGGCAGCCTAAAGCAGACTGAAAACAAAGCAGAACCGTCCTTAACCCTTTACCTGATAGCCTAATTCTAGTATTGCAGATAGGTGACCACTTAAAGCAGGTTGAAAATAAAGCAGAATGCGCCATAAGGCGTATTATGCTTTACTTTCATCCTGCTTTAAGCTTCCATCTGCTAGAATATAGAAAATATTTCCTTTACTATATATTAATGACTGATTAAATTGGAACTAGTTTCTTCAGCGGAGGAATAAATCATATCCGCTAAAAGGCGCTTCTATGGGGGAAAGGGTTAAGGGGTGTTCTGCTTTACTTTCATCTTTCTTTAAGCATCCACCTGTCTGGATGCAGGACCACATTTCTATGCTTCTTTAATAGAGAATGACAAATGCAGTTCAGGAGCCCTCAGATCAGGGTCTACACTGTTTGCATGGGACGAGAGTACACTTCACAGGTACACTGTTTGTTAACCCATTACCCCATAGCCTGTTTCTACTTTTGAAACAAGTTACTAATTAAAGCAGGTTGAAAGTAAAGCAGAATGCGCCTTAAGGCACATTCTGCTTTACTTTCAGCCTGCTTTAAGCTACCATCTGCTTATATAAACAAAATTCTTATCATACATTTTCAAAATTGTATAAATAATAAAATTGTAATTATTTTCTTCCATCGATAAATTAAATTAAAGGTGTAAAAGGGCATATTTATTGGGTAATGTGTAAATGACAAGTATACTCCTTGCTTCAGTTGAATGCCTGAGTCTATCTCTACAGGGCTGCCATAAGTTGACATAAAAAATCCTAAGATTTCCAAATTTGCATTTTTCAAGTGTGATTTTACGAATTGTACCTTTTCCCCCATCACCTGTTTCTAGTTTTGTTGACATGCTACTACTTAAAGCAGGCTGAAAGTAAAGCAGAATGCCCCTAAAGGCGCATTCTGCTTTACTTTCAGCCTGCTTTATTTTTAAGCTACTATTAACTGGAAAAAAATCCGAAGATTTAGGAAAAATCCGGAGAAATGGCAGCCCTGTCTCTATGACAATGTGTTACCTGTGACCTGTTCCACTGTTCTCATACACCCGAGCCATGAAGGGGTTCTCGAACAGCTGAGGGGGCCGGAGACCCACCAGCACCTTGACCAGCTCAAAGTTAGATTTCTGTGGTGGAGAGTTTCCTGCTGCCATGTCCTGGGCCGATACAACCAGGGTGTAGGTGACGCCATTGATGAACTGTCCGGGACCGCTGACTGTGGTCACTATTTTGCCAACCTTGTCACCTGTTTCTGGGTCTCGTTCCGTAATGATTTTAAACTTTCCTTCTCCTCCTGAAATAGAGTTACAGAAAATTTCAAACATGGGAGGACAAGTGACTGCTATGATGTGCAACACAGAACAAAAGTAATGCAGAAAGCTGCTATAGTTTCAATGTCATCAATGAATATTAATTTCTGCTGCTTAACCTTCTACTCCATATGCAGTCTTAGATGCCTCTATTTACACACTATATAATTCCCCAACGGAAGAAAATATGTCCATATGTTATATGGTAAGGAATGTTCCACATAAGAAACATTTTCAATATTCTAGCAGATGGTAGCTTAAAGCAGGCAGAAAGTAAAACAGAATGTGCCTTAAAGCACATTCTGCTTTACTTTCAACCTGCTTTAAGTGGTCACCATTCTCCAATACAAGAAACAGGCAATAGCGTAAGAGGTTAAGTGAAGGGGATACCGGTAGTTACGGCATCCTATTGGTTTCTGTGAAGTAAAGGGTTTATGTCTTATACGTTCCAGTCAATGACCTGTTACAGCATCTGTGTCTATTGGCAGACTTCTGTACTCTAAAAGTATTTACCCTAATGTAATCATTACTGCACACATAATTTCATCGAAACCTTAAAAGTGCAGACCATGACTTTCACTTATGTTTTGCAAATAGTTCAATGTCTGATCTGGATCCAAACTGTTTGCCTTTTGAATTGTATTCTTGGAAATAAACAAATGCTCAAGTTTATCGTAGAATGTCAGCAGATGACAGTGTGCAAAGCGTTGCTAGGGGTGAATTTGCTATAATTATTACAAACAGTTTGGATCCTGATGAAATGCCAAGTAATTTGGCATTTGATTTCAACTGGATCCAAACTGCTTGACACTCTGATAGATTATTTTTAAAGAATGTGCAGATAAAATCAAATATGAGAAATGTTGAAGATGATAAATCTTACAAACTACATTGCTTCATCATTTGAAAAGTTAGATTCTTAGCATGCCAGGGGTGAAACCATGACAACCATCTGCAAACAGTTTAGATCCTGATTAGACGCTCCTTCAAGCGGCATCTAATCCGATCCAAACTGTTTGCCATTCTTAATGAACCTGTTATGAAAAGAAATTTTGAAATACTTATTTTACAACAGTAGCAAAGGACAATTATTGTTGCAGACAAAAATATTACCCAGCATGCAAAGAATTAATAATACAGTGCATCAGCACTTCTGATCAAAGCGAGACGAAAGTGCCTCGCATAAATATGCATGTTAATTCCGAATGCAACAGAACTGCACACAACAAATGTCTGCGTAACAGGAAAATTTCCATATTTGATTATAAGCCCCCATGGCATTCTTAAACATGCTGAGATTCCAAAGCCCTGAATCCTTTGAGGAGCTCAAATAGTGTGACAAATATTTGTCAAATTTTATCAATAAGGTTATAATTTGGGCACCAAGCTAACAGGTCATAATAGTTACGTAATGTTTAATCATCATTATAATGAACGCTTGACACTCAGATTTATAAAAAAATTCTTTTTAAAATAAAATTCTATGATCTCGTATTTTAGGGGCTGGATCCTGGCAGTGGATGGAAGGATATAGCTGATGGCGCCTGGTTACATGGGGGTCCTTAAAAGGGATCTCTCATCCCTTGTCAATCTGAAGCATTTGTTTCAAGAAGAGATGTTGGCTAAATTAAGAATATTGATTTTTATTTTATGTTTGCTTCTCTCCCCAAAGACAGGATCAGAAGAAAAGCTGCTTTGAGTTTATAACTCTCTCACCCCTGAAACTTCAAATGGAAAATTCCAACCTCCCATTTAAGGAGGGTCCATTTTTTACTATTTAAAGGTGTTCAGGGTCTACACTGTTTGCATAAAACAAATGTTCTCTAAACAATTACACAGTTTGCAAATAACGAGTTTACTCTCTCTAGAGTTCAATCAGAGATCTACACGAATTGGTTTACTTATGGTATATCCTTTCCACGCCCATAACGTATTAAAACGTTTTGACATTTATGGCACATTTTGGCTTCCGTAGAATGAAAAGTTATGATTCGCACATCGCGTTGGAAGACTTTTCTGAAAGGCCAGGTTCGGCACTGCCTATTTCTAGAATATCAATGGTCTCCTGCAAAATGTGACACTTTCAGGCAGCATCCAAAATGGATCCAGACACAAATTTGCAATATTGGAAAAAGGCAAATGCCAGAGGGGCCGAAACGGTCCATCTTTCTACTTTCGGTTTAAAATGTACTCGACCTTTTTGTCAAAACCCGTTATAATAGCACTCATGCTGGAATTCAGTAACACTGACATGTCAACACAAAGCTCAAACTGAGCTCAAACTGAGCTCAGGATCCACTTGGGTATTGCGTGAACGCGATTTAAATATAGCGCTTCTATAAATAGATAGTCACTTTCGGTTTCGTGTTGACACGTCAGAGTAGTTTTGAGATGTCAGAGTGTAGTGTTTATTCAGAAAATGAGCTCAAAAGTAGTCCGGTAGTGTCTGTGTTATGTGTACAAAATCGTCTGGGCTTGCTAATGATATGGGCGGACAGATTATTGCCACAATTGTGCAAACTCTCTCCTTTGAATTAAGAGATTTCCAAAGTTTAAGGCAGGTGGATGCTTAAAGCAGGTTGAAAGTTAAGCAAAAATATCCATTTAGGGAGATTCCAGCTTTACTTTCAGCTTGCTTTAAGCTAACATACCTGTATGTTTATAGCAAGAAACATGACAATTCTATTGGGATTTTCAAGCCTACAGAATTAATAATAGTAACATATTTCTGTCTCAGTTTGTCTCATTGAAATTAGATTTCTCAAAGGAGACATTGTTAAGGAAATTCTGAGCAAATTAAAGTAGGAAAACTTGAAATGTTCCACCAAATCAAACAGGACACAGAGAAAACATTGTTCTATAAACGGAAGTTCTCCCTTTTCAAACAAACAACCAAAGACTCATAGATGTATGGTGTTCAAGATAGGTAATAGTTGAAAGCAGGATGAAAGCAAAGCAAAATGTTCCGAATTAAGCACTTTAAAAGAAACATACCAAGTAGTTCTCTTCGAAGTTAACCCATTACACTATAGCCTGTTTCTAATTTAAGACAGGAACTACTCAAAGCAGGTTGAAAGCAAAGAATGCAATTTAAGGCACAATTGTTCTGCTAAGAAATTCTAATGCAGCATACCGGTATTCATGACTGTAAAAGTGGAACAATTTTCTTCAGTGGAGGAATAAATTAAGGGGTAAAAAGGAATATTTATGGAGTAATGGTATAATCAAAAGACTACACCTTTGTCTGGCAACAAAATTAAAGACACACTTCTCACTTGGAGTTTATATAAAGTAGTCTTTTTTCAAATTACTAAGTCCCTGCTCTCTATAATTTAGTATTGCCCCAGTGGACAGAGCATGCAGGAGCTCTCTAATCGGTGTCTACAATATCTGTAACGGATTTCAATGCTCAGTTCCTGCTCTCTAATTTAGCATTGCCCCAGTATACAGAGCAGGAGTTCTCTAATCTGTGTCTACAATATCTTTAACTGATGTCAAAGCTCAGTTCCTGCTCTCTATAATTTAGTATTGCTCCTGTAGACAGAGCAGGAGCTCTCTTATGTGTGTCTACAATATCTTTAACGGATGTCAAAGCTCAGTTCCTGCCTTGTAAAGGCTTAGTATTGACCCCAGCAGAGAGTCACATGACCATGAGTGCATTAAGAGCAACCATGCAGTAATAATTATCCAAGTAGACAGAGGCATTGTCTAAATGAGCTATATGATCTGGATCTACACTGTTTACAAAGGCTGTTATTACCCCGTCTTTTCCCTATATAAATGCTATAGGTATTGTCCCTGGAGTAGACAGAGGCTTGTCATTAAGGCTAATTCTGCCAAAACCTTCCATCAACGTGGAGATAGATAAGTATGTGAGTCTAGCAAGCTTAATAGCGGAGGGAATTAATGCTGTTTCCGCTGCTCTTCTCAACAGAGACTGGAACAAGATTGATGAAGCAAGAGGCTGACCAGTTGTTTAATCAAGCCTTACACTGCTGGAACTATTGTAGATAAAACTTCCAATGCAAATAGTGTAGACCCAGATCAGATGGCTCCTTCAAGTACCTTAATTCTGACCAGGGGTCTGCACTGTTTGTCATACATGAAATATTTTGGGGACAAACCCGTTGAGGGTCAGTGTAAACATGTCGTATTTTAGAAAATGAACAACCTAGCTAGTCTGTTTGAAAACTTGGCATTCATGGTAAGGGATAATAGAGAAGTTTATAGACAGGGACAATCTTGATTTCTAGGCCTTATGTCTGTCACTTCCTTAATTAAATCCTCCATCAAAATATGTTTTACGTTTTGCACTTCTTACAGCGATTCAATTCATGCTTCTAGATTTATGAACCATTCATTGTAAATTCTTAATCATTTTCAGTCTTCCACTTTATTGCCTACTTTTTTGTAACTCAATTCCTAAATCTTGGATTATTTTTTTTTCGGCGGAGCTGACTGTTTTCTATTTAGACACACTTTATATTTGGCCACACATTTCAACCAATAATATTTTATCAAAATTTAGAATTAAGAGCACCTGTTGAAACTGAATAGTCTGATTGGATAGTAGCCAGGGCTCCAGATAAGGGAATTGTTTCAAAACTTAAAATCTTTATTTGTGCATTAAACCCTGTGGTGTCACTATACATATGAATTGTCTCTTCAAGACAATCAAAATGAGTGGTAATACCATAGGGTTTGGTGCTAAAAGAGGTGAAAAAATGTGATTTGTTTAGTTTACTCCCTCTTATCTGGAGCCCTGTAGGCTGGTTTATGTCCCATTACAGTTTTACATGATGTGGAGTGTGGGTGTAAAATTTAGAGATACAGGCTGGCTGTTTACTACACTGGTCTGATAATTAGGCCACAGATTCTTAGTTTCCTTATGCTTCTATTTTAAGATATGATCTGAAATACAGAGGAAGCTAAGGTGTTTGGTAATTGTTTACAACCAATTTGTTTTAATTGTTAACTATTTGTACACATTTGCCATACATTAAAAGCAATATTTTATATATGAATAGCCTCAAGTGAGTTAAACACAATTGTGTTGTTTCATCATTATTTACAAGAGTAAAGTACAGTAGATTGTTGTATCTGTACATTTGTGTATGCTATAGTTTGTTTCAAGAAACTCTATGAATGGAACAATAGATTAATGTGAGGATCTCCTACCAGTAGCTAGGATATGAGTTAAATTATTGTTTTGTTTTGCATTTCTGTACATGATAGTTTTGCATTTTAAATAAAAGTTACTGTTTCAATTGAATACTTGTATTTTTTGCTTTTCAATCCAAGATATAAATTCTTTGAAAACCTCAATTTAATTCAATTTTGCACACCCATCTATATAGCCTTAGTTCAACCACTCATTCCGCCGAATATCTTTTTCGGCGGAGCTGACTGGTTTCTATTTAGTCACACTTTCTATTTGGCCACACATTTCAACCAATTATATTTGATCAGAAATTTAGAATTAAGAGCACCTGTTGAAACTGAATAGTCTGATTGGATAGTAGCCAGGGCTCCAGATAAGGGAATTATTTCAAAACTTAAAATCTTTATTTGTGCATTAAACCCTGTGGTGTCACTATACATTTGAATTGTCTCTACGAGACAAAAAAATGAGTGGTAACACCATAGGGTTTGGTGCTGAAAGGAGTGAAAAAATGTGATTTGTTTAGTTTACTCCCTCTTATCTGGAGCCCTGTAGGCTGGTCTATGTCCAATTACAGTTTTACCACATGTGGACTGTGAGTGTAAAATTTAGAGATACAGACTGCACTGTTTACACTTGGATGATGCAATTATACTTCTATTTTAAGATATGACATCTGAAATCTTTTTATAGATATACAGAGGAAGCTAGGTGTTTTGTAATTGTTTACTACCAATTTGTTTGAATTGTTAACTATTTGTACACATTTACCATACATTTAAAGCAATATTATATATAAAATTAATGGCCTCAAGTGAGTTTAACACAATCGTGTTGTTTCATCATTATTTACAAGAGTGGCAGTCGAAGTTCAGCAGACTGTTGTATCTGTACATTTGTGTATGCTATAGTTTGTTTCAAGAAACTCTATGAATGAAGTTTGATATATAGAACAATAGATTAATGTGAGGATCTCCTACCAGTAGCTAGGATATGAGTTAAATTATTGTTCTGTTTTGCATTTCTGTACATGATAGTTTTGCATTTTAAATAAAAGTTACTGTTTCAATTTTTTTTGCTTTTCAATCCAAGATATTACAATTCTTTGAAAACCTCAATTTCATTTAATTTTGCACACCCAATTTCATCTATATAGCCTTAGTTCAACCACTCATTCCGCCGAATATCTTTTTTAAAGATATTTCTTGTTACCTTTAACCCATTACCCCAAAGCCTGGTTCTAGTTTTGAAGACAGGTGATCACTTACAGCAGGTTGAACTTTTGTCTATATCCTACAAGATAGGTTACTAAGGCACATCTGCTTTACTTTCAACCTACTTTTAGTGGTGACCTGTTTTCAAAATTAGAAACAGGCTATGGAGTAATGGATAAATTTCTACATCTTGATTTCTTCATCTTAGATTCTGTCACTTCCTTTAAAGCGGCTCGCAACCGGATCAAGCATTAAAAATAGTAATTTGTAAATATATGTCAAATGCTTATATAAATGGGTAAAATTTAGTTTAGGATAATAAATTCTGTTAAAAAATGCATTTCCAAAAAAAAAAAAAAAAGAGGCTCTGGTGGGATTCGAACCCGTGACCATCCATGCGGAGACAAAAATGAAAAATGAGGCATCGCCTTTACGCCCTCGGCTACGGACGCTCTCTATATATATGGTAGCGAATTAACGTACTTCAATGATAGCTATTAATAGAACATTATTCGGCTCGGGTTTATGTCTGACCCCGTGTAGAGAAGCAACAACAACAACTATACCGTTAGCTAACGCTATGGAAAAACGATGGAAAATATCTAAAAAACTAAGATTCGGTGACGATTCTTGAGACTTTTTTGGACTGATCATATTTTTTTAATGTCAGAAGCCGAATAATGCCACAAATTTGCTTTTATTTGAGTTATTTTATTTTATTTTGACAAGAACACCATCCGGTTGCGAGTCCCTTTAAAGTTCATGCCTTCATAATTTTTGAGTTTCAAATCTAAAATCAGCTCCTATTCTCTGATTTCCATCATGATTTCCATGCAATCAAGAAACGCATTCAGGCTGATTGATTCTCCTTCCCTAACATTGACAAACAAGCATATTAAAGTTTCATGTAAAATGCAAGGAAGCAATTATGCAGTTTAATGTATTTCCAAGACACCTAATCTTAAGTTCTAAGAATTTATGTTGCTCAATCAAAAGACGGTATTTACCCTAATTATTGGGACAGACTTGCTTGAGCAAACGGTGTAGACACTGATCAGACTGCTCCCTCAGGAGCAGTCTGATCAGTGTCTACACCGTTTGCCATTCAGCTTGCACCTTTTGCGCAAATCACTGTGTGATGAAAGTAATTACTTCAATCTTAAGAACAATTACAGCACTTATACAGGGTTTCCCAATCTTTAGGATTTTTTAATTTTTTTACAGTATTAATATGTCAAAACTGTCAGTCCAACTTGTGTTTAAATTCACCCAAAAGAAACTGAATTATCAGTTTCAAATACAAATGCCAGTTTAATGAAGGACAAAAGTAAAGCAGAAAGTTCCTGTAGAACTTTTCTTCACAGAAAAGTTACAAATGACACGTACTCCATGTACTTGACATTTAAGGCTTCTCTGAAACATGTTTTATGAGAACTTTCAAGTTTTTTCTGACCATCATTTCCAAGAAACAGAATAAACCAAAGTACCAAAGGTCATTAAAGACAATTGCCATTAGACAGTGCTAACCGAACATCAAGGTAATCTAAGATTATGGTGTACAAAACTTTTAAATCTTAGCGGCGAAACCCTAGCAGTGGAACCATATTTACCTTTGCAAACAGTTTGGATCCTGATGAGACGCCGCATTATGCCACGTCTCATCAGGATCCAAGCTATTTGACACTCTGACCCTGTATTAAAGAGAAATTTAGAAAATTCTATTTGTAGAACAGTTGCAGACAATAAGTTTTACAGACTAACAAATACAGTGAGCATGCTAAGAGTAAACTTTCAATATTGAGTGACAGCACATTCACTGATGAATACTGTCTGTTGAAATTCCGAAACTGGTTGCATTATATACTTTATTATTACAGAAACTTTATTTGAGTGGCAATCAGTTTGAATCCTGATCACTAACACCATCAATGTGTCTTCATCGGAGTGGCTATAATGGTGGGACTGTACTGTATGTGTATAGCAGGGACTAAAATCTTCAACTCTTTCGTCCATAGAAGCACCTTTCAGCGCATTCAATTTATTCCTCAACTAAAGAAAAAAGTTTCGTTTTATACAGTCATGAATATGTACAACAAGAAATATTTCCTATTCCAAGCAGATGCTGTAGCTTAAAGCAGGCTCATTCTGCTTTACTTTCAACCTGCTTTAAGTTAGCACAAAGTCTTCAATACTAGAAACAGGCTAGGCAGTAAAGGGTTAAGTCTGCACCAAACCCTACAGTGTGACACTCATTAAAATCGTCTTGAAAAGACAATTCTAATGAGTAGTCACACCATAGAGTTTGGTGCAGACATACTGAAGAAAATGCTGAAAAACTTGGGATTTTACCTCTTATCTGAAGCACTGAGCAACATGAATAATTTTGTTAAAATCAAAGTTACATAAACCACTTTCTTAGTTAATTACAGTGTAATCTAATGCTCTGATTAACACAACTCAACATTACATTTAATTTAAGCAGTAATATATCCATTATTTTCCCTTAAAGAACTTTGACTCTTTGCATGCAAAGTAATTTTACAGTGTTCTTTTATCAGACTCAATATCTTAGAAAATGTACTGGTAACAATCTTAAGTTTTGCAGAAATACTGTCCGAGTGTCAAACAGTTTGGATCCAGATCAGGCCCCACATTTGTGGGGCCTTATCTGGATCCAAACTGTTTGCAAAAATGATCAACAATTTTAAAAACTCAGCATCAGCATGAGAAAAGTTAAGAAATGTATCTACAATCACCAATAATGGAAAAAGCATGTCGTAAATGCCAAGCTTCTGGAGTACACTGATGCTGATCATGGTGGGTCCGTCAGCAAAGACTGACAAACTGGTCTCTCGCATGCCGACAGACAATAACCCCGTTTGTCCTACTGTAATAACCCCATTGATTACTTCTCATCAAGACAGTTAATCTATAATTACCGATTTTTGCCTACGAAAATCATTGCAGGTAAAAATACCAGTAGATCTACCGTAGTAGTACATGTAGGTGGTGGGTTGTGACCATTCCCTAATGAACACATTCACTCTTACAGTGCTGGAAACCATTGACCCGTACTGTGCAGGAAACCAGTATATACATAATTTGCAAATAGTGCAGACCAAGATCAGAGGGCTCCTAAAGGAGCCCGCTGATCTGGGTCTGCACTATTTGCCATAATTCTTCCACAGAAACACCTTTTCAGAAAGGCCTCAAACCCTTAGAGCACTTTTACCTACTCTTCCACAGTGCCAAAACTGGATATTCATTATTAATATTCCTTTTGGGAGCTTTCTGCTTTACATCCATCTTGCTTTAAGCAGTTACATATATATCCTGCCCTAAACACAGTTGAATAATATAGGTGATATGCACTATTGCCTATGGAGGAAGATACAAGGATGCATTTCATTAATATTCAATTGTGGCTATAATGTAAGGAGTACTGGTAAACCATAAAGGCGCTAAAAAGCATTTCTTTAGAAGAATGGGTTAAAGCAGGCAGAAAGTAAATAAATGAAACATAAGCAGCAAACTTCATTTGAAGCTTTCCTCACCAAATGATTGAATTTTAACAGACAACAAATGACTTGACTTTGACAGCAAATGACTATCCAAATCATCAGAACATGACTGCATACCCTTTACCTCAAAGTCTGTTTCTTCGTTAAGAAGACAGTTGTCACTTAAAGCAGAAATCTTAAGGTGCATTCTGATTTACTTTCAGTCCGATTGAAGATAACATCTGCGAGAAAACTTATAAGATGCATATTCACAATTGTATAGAATAGAACAATTTTCTGAAGTGGGGGAATCAATTAAATGCATAAAAAGACACATATATGGAGTATAGTGTTAATACAACCATCAGAATATGACTTTTAGCTGACAGTAATCCTGTTTGTGACTCACAAAGCTAGAACACAATCGTTGGTATATAAAAACACAGAGGTCTATTATTCCAGGGCAATACCAGTCCTACACACAGAGAACTTTTTTGTTGGGAGAAAAAAAACTTGGAGATCTGATAAATATTTTGATGGTTGACATTTGTTAGATAAAGCCATGACAATCATGTGGCCACACTTGTCAGATGATTACAGGCATATAACAGTGAACATACTGCAGTGGAGCCTGTCTGCAACTGATGCTGGGGTTCATTTTATCAAGAGAGTTAGGGTTAACTCTTCCCTTTCCTTTAATCCTTTACTCCATACATACACATTTTGATGCATTTAATTAATTGCTCAATTATTTTTAACCCTTTTCCCCATAGAATCGCCTTTTAGGGCATTCAGTTTATTCCTTCGCTGAAGCAAGTAGTTTCAATTTATACAGTCATGAATATGTACATGTATCATAAGAGATGTACCGGTATTCTATATTCTAGGAGATGCTAGCTTAAAGCAGGTTGAAAGTAAAGTAAATCTTACTGGTAGGAAATATTTCTAATAGTGCATATTCATGACTATATAAATGGAACTATTTTCTTGAGTGGAGGACTAAATTGAAGGCCTAAAAAGGTGTAACTATGGACTAATGGGTTAAATAGAGGATAATTGTTTTTTTCAGTATAAGATAGAAATTTAATCCATTGAGTGAACATCAGACGTTATATTTTCACGAGTGGCGAAGCCACGAGTGAAAGTATAACAGTCTGATGTTCACGAAATGGATTAAATTCGATCTTAAACTGGAAAAATACAATTATTCTATTTATTTATGCTTTTAAGCCACTTTTAAAAGACAACTGTGAAAGCGAAAGTACATGATTTACCCCGTGTTGAGCCCCAAGTTTATATCGAACACATTTTCGAAACAGTTTCCCGTCCGATGACGTCACTAATGTATTGATTTGACGTCATCCGAATTACATCGTTGCTCCCGATTTTGGATTCGTGTTCTACCGTTGAGTGGTTCGCGACAAATCGGACTGCCGGAATTTAACGATAAGACACGATTGACTACGATTCTTGGGGAGCCCTACGGGGAAAATTCATAATAAAAGGGATTGGTGATAATCCACTGCAGTGGATTACCAAGTGATAATCCACTGCTATTTCGTGGTAATCCACCGAAAAGCATAAATAAAATCCCTATTCTTCCTTAGTATTTGCTTGCTTAACTGTAGTCTTTTCTGTTAATTTTAGAAATCATTAATTGTTCCCTTGCAACACAAGTCTGAGATAGCTGGATACTGGAATGTGATAACACAATTACACACACAATTGTTCTTTACCATTGAGATGTGATATGCTGATTAGCCTAAATTGGTTCATCTAAAAATAAAAGATCAGCGAAATTACTACCATTACAGACTTGATTAACATATGACCCTACAAGGTGATTCCTACTGCAATACATTCAGTGAAATATACCGTATACTTCCATTTAAAGGCACCCACCTAATAAGTACCCTCTCTATCTGATGAAAATATCATCCAAAATTCAATTTAAATTTTAAACTGTTAAACTGTTGTACTTTACCTCTTTAACTCAAGTAATTTTTTGCCTGCTACATTAAATTTTATTGAATGCTTTATTTTCAGCCAGCTTTAACCTATTTACCCCCTAGCCTGCTTATAGTATTGAAGAAAGGTGACCACTTAAAGCAACTAGGATATTGAAAATAGTTCATGTTCATGGTTTTATAGAGTTGGACTATTTTCTTCAGTGGATGAATAAATAAAAGACGTAAAAAGACTATATATGAGGTAATGGGATATGCAACCATATGTCTACCATTCTGAAAACAAGTTATAGGGCAGAGGATTAACACAAATATCTTGATCAGGTTCAGCACTGTAAAATGGCCATTAGGCGTGTTATTCTTACCTGACTCCAAGTTGTACTCAATGTTGGAGTTGGGATCCGGGTCCTCGGCATACAGGGTGTATACGACATCACCGGTTCCAGGATTCGTTGATACCGCTGCCAAGAAGGGAACTGGCTTGTTCTTAAACACAGGCTTCTCGTCATTCTTGTCTTTCACTCTCAGCGTTACTTCAAGTATGGTGTTGTCTGAAAATAAACAATAATATACATAACTTCTTTTACTAGAACTAAATTGACTCTTTGCATGCTAGTGGCGGATTATGTCCCACAGTGAATACAGTTTTCAACAATTTTCTCCTTAAAGTCTGCAACATGAAGATTCTGATGAGTAGTCACACCATAGGATTTGGTGCAGAAATAAAGATTTTAGCTTTTTTAAGACTCTCCTTATATTGAGTCCTGGTAAATTTTGATTATGTTTAAGAACAAAGGTTATGAAGAAGGCTCCTATCGGAGCATTCTGCATCATTTTTGTTCTGCATTGCTGCTACCTGTCCGAAAGATATTCTGTGCTTGCTGTATACCAGCTTGCTGTATTTCATATCAAACCATACAGACCAAGATGATCGAGACACCACGCTTTGCAGTATCTCATCTGAATCTATAATGGCTTTGTCTGGTGACCCTAGACATATTAAGCCAGGACAAGAAGCAGGACTTGCTCAATTTTTCGCAAAATTCCAGACAGATGACACTAACAGAATAACAGTTTTTTTTGTACAGTAACATTTCAATATCAATACCATTCAAACAGAAAAATATTTATGATGTCAAAGATTGATGACAGCTTAAAGCAAAGTGAAAGTAAAGCAGAAAGCTCCCTTTGGGAGCTTTCTGCTTTACTTTCACTTAGCTTTAAGCAATCGCTTATCTTCACAACATACAAACAAGCATACATTAAGTGTGGTTGTAATAGTGGAGCTTCATTGTATTGACATGATTCAGACAGTAACGTCAGTTGTGATCAAATGATGAAATAAAATCCCTTTTCTGCAATAAAGTACAGACATGTCTCTTCCCGCATGCGTCCAATGTCACTGCGTCATAAAATGCAACAGAAAGGATTAGCTCTAATTACAAGAAGACCCTCAAGCTCCTGCATATCCAATATGGATTCAATATGATGACTCAACTAGGGGCTGTGTCCTGTCAATGCCCCTTTATGGCTGTTACTTTCAACTCCCTCAGTCATAGAGAGGATTCTTCATGATCTGATCACAAGAAAGTTCAGTAAAACTCTATTAATCAAAATGTATCTTATTGATAGTGTCAAATGTCAGCTAAAAGCAGATGAAAGTTGAGCAAAAAGCTCCTTTACTTTCATTCTGCTTTCAATTGATTTCTACCTCTAACATAATGACTCAACAGTCAACACCAGAATTTCAACTCCATTTACGCAACTCTACATCTTATTGACTTTGCACTTGTACAGACACATATATAATGTCTGCATTTCAGTTTCTATAATAACAGTAATAGAAATGAATTAAAAATAATATGCTTTATGGTATCTGCAAACAGTAATGAATCAGCAGGCCGGATCTCTTGCTGTGGAAATTGTTGTGTTTGTTTTGAGCCCTTATCATGTTTTACAATCATCTGCACTCAAAATATTGCTTGATTTTTTTCTAAAATTCTGGTTTTATTCATCCTTACTAGAATACTTCCATAATTATGAGTATCCCCAATTAATACCTTCATTGTCTACTAAAATCAGATTACCTTATGTAGGACAAAATTTATGTAATACAGAAAGCTCCTATAATGTGTTTTCTGCATTGTATATTTGTCCTGCATTAGCCGTCACCTGTCTTTAAAGATCCCGATTTCATTCTGCAGTCTCTTGAGTGTTGACAAAAGTTTAACCCATTTACTCCATAAATTATAGTTATAGTCTTTTAACGCTTATAATCATTCATATGCAAAGAAAAGTAGTCCTGAATTTGGAAGTTCTGAACATAACAAGAGCCCCATGGGGCATATTTCGCTCACCTGAGAATAGCTGAAAAAATGGAGATAATGATTTATGTCAAGGACTGACCTAGATATGCGACAGGCCGGAACAATTTGAACAAAATATGTAAAGAATGTTTAAAAGTGTCACCATACCGAATATAAAAGCTCTGGCCATATTAGTGTCAGAGAATAAGACGTTTGAAATTTTCTCTCTATAACTCTATGTAAAACTGTGACCCCCGGGGCCGGGCCAATTTTGACCCCAGAGGCATAATTTAAACAAACTTGATAGAGGACCTGTAGGTGATGCTATATTGTGCCAAATATCTAAGCTCTGGCCCTTGTAATTTCAGACAGGAAGATTTTTAAAGTTTTCACTGAAAAAAATCTATTTTTAGCTCCTGTGACCTAGTTAAACCATTTGAACAATTTTGGTATAGGACATCTAGAAGTGTCACCATGCCAAATATCAAAGCTCTGGCCACAATAATTTCAGAGTAGAAGACGTTTGAAAATTTCACTATATAACTCTATGTAAAACTGTAACCCCCAGGGTGGGGCCAATTTTGACCCCAGGGGCATAGTTTGAACAAACTTGATAGAGGACCTGTGGACGATGCTATGTGCCAAATATCTAAGCTCTGGCCCTTGCAGTTTTTGACAAGAAGATTTTTTTAAGATTTCCTTATTTTTTCACTTTGGAACCAGAGTTCTGCATTGTTTTTAATTCTTTGAACAAATTTGAAAGAGCTTGACCCAAGGAACATTTCTGTAAAGTTTGGTTGAATTCTGGTTAGCGGTATAGGAAGAGATGTCATTTGAAGCAATTGTTAACGAGGATGCACGACTGACGACGGAGGAGGCACAACGACGGACACAGGGCCATCCGAAAAAGCTCACCTTGAGCCTTTGGCTCAGGTGAGCTTAAAATTGATATTAATTAAAAGAGGCATTTATAGTACCTTTCCAGATGAAAGCTTAAAGCAGGTCCGGAGTAAAGCAAAATGATCCTTAATTAAGATGCATTCTGTTTTACTTTCAACTTGCTTTAAGTGACTACCTGTTTTCAAAACTATTATATATAATAATATTAGAAACAGACTATGGGGTAATGGAGGTGTTTTTATTTTGGGCACTGGTTTCCAGCAATTGTGACAGACCATTTAACTAGGAAACCAGCCACTGTTTTATCACTTCCTTATCACCATTGTTGACCAATGTGATCAAGTAAAAACTCGTTATAACTGTGACAAGACAAAGCCTTTTAAATGATCTGTTTTCCTCATCTAAAGTTATTCGATGGCCACAATTCTAAGCAGTCATATGGCTCATATAAAGATATTGATCACTAAGACTAGGTCTCATTAATTTCAGTCACAGAATATTTATAGTTGTCCGTCCTTTAGAAGAGAGAGATTGGCTTTGTGATATCCTCAGGAAAAAACTGTGATCCAGATTACACAGCATTAGGACAACAACATTTATGACTTTCATGTCAAAGTATTTAACTCTTTCAACACCATAGACCTGTTGAAAATATATTTGTTAAATTTGCAAGCAGTGTAGTCTCCCAGATCAGAGGGCTCCTATATATTAGGAGCCCTCTAATCAGAGTCTACACTGTTTGCTAATTTAGACCAGTATCTATTAAACTTCCCAGAATTCCAAGTAGACTGGTTCATGTTTTGGTAACTTAAAATATCCACAAGGGATTCCTAATAACCCACAAGAGTTATAATACTTAGTGTTGAAAGTGTTAAGCAAACACAGCAGGCTAAGGGTTAAGTTATTCTAAGGCATTAATAAGAGAGGAAAAGACAAATGAAGCAAACACACAAAGCATTTTATTGCTGACCGGTTGCCCATACAAGCCAATGGACGCTGCCATTACAAGTCAATGGTCGTCAAATGTCTGGAGATTCCAGTCTAGCTACTTACTCTGATGTTGTGGATTAACATTGTCACCTTGATCGAGGACGCCATCAGAAACATTTCCAGCCAGTTTTTGTTTCCACAGACAATATAAAACATTTGTCTGACAGCTAGGTCTCTGGTCAAACAGTTACACAGCTAAACATATTTACACAGTAAAACCTCTCTACTATCACCAGTATAATGTTGATTTTTAGGTTTTACAACTGGTGGCTGCTTACAGCAAGGTGACAGTAAAACAGAAAGCTCCTAAAGCTGTCACCTGTATTTTATATTCGGTATTGAAATTGCCTTCATTTTAGTGGTCGTAATAGAGAGGTTTTACTGTTTATTTATGCAATCATTTTGTTGAACCTATTTATGTCTGGATATTACAATAAACTCTCCCTTTCTGCTTGCTGGAACATTTCATTATGGATATACAAGGGTGATCTAAACAAAAGCCTTTGAGAGGTTCAAGGAGGCTGTACTGTTTAGATGCAAATTAGATTTAAATCTTATATGCCCGACATCTTCAAACTAAAAGAAACACCATTGACCGTATTGAATACTACTGGTTATATGCTATTATACAAAACTTAGACTTTCACTGTCTTAAGGTACAATAACTAAGTATACTTCTTTTCTTATCTCCTCTTTCAAGAATTTATTCATTGTGAATATCATGCCACTTACAGTCAATCTTACCAGAATTTTTGGTGATTTTTTTTTTTTTTAAATTGTTATTTTAATCAATGCTAGCCAATCATCTAAAGAAAACTTACAAGCCAACTGCCAGTCCCTTTAATCTTCTTTACAAACATCTCATTTCTTCTCAATTACAACTGAGCCTTTTTTAAGTGACAAAATTATTTGAAAGAAGAAAGTTAATGCACCCTAATAACCAGGATTTTCTGTTGGAAAACTTGTCAAAATATAATTCTATAATCTCTTCTGCCATAGAATCATCCGAGCATCACCTTAAATTTCTATATATCCTAGCAAATGGTAGCTTAAAGCATGCTGAAAGTAAAGCAGAATGTGCCTTAGGGCACATTCTGCTTTACTTTCAACCTGCATTAAGTGGTCAGCTGTCTTCAAAATTAGCTACAGTCTATGGGAAAGGGTTAAGGGATATCGCAAATGATTGATATTCCTATTTCCTTGCACTTTTTCTCCATTTCTTTATCTCCTGGCTTCAATTACCCTTAATTACACAAGTTACCTCGCTCCTCCGCTGATACAAATGAACCTGGTCACATGACCTTAGGAATGTGTCAACCAATTTTCCAGCCACAATTATTGGGAGGGACAGTGCATAATTTGATGCTTATTGAGTTCTCAGCAGGGTGTTGCCGGCGATAATGGAGGTTATCATTATATCTCGAGGGATTTCAAGAAAACAACATCAACGAAAACCGAAAAAGACAAAAGCTTCATCTTCATTTTTCTGTCATGCCGCACTTTTCAGCCACAATCAAAATTCAGTGTCAAGCAGATATTAATTTGCGAAAGCATGGAGGTTTCCAATGGCAGATGACTGCTTAATGGAGAACAAAAGTAATGCAGAAAGCTCCTATAGGAGCTTTCTGCATTACTTTTGTTCTACATTAAGCTTTCACCTGTTTTTAAGACTTCCCATATCTAATTTTTTGAATGGCCATTTAAGACAGGCTAGACTGTATTAGCCCGGGGCATAAGTCGAAAAATACTTCATTTCATGATGCAAGCAAACCACTTTGCAGGTTTACTAACATGACCATTGTCAACCGAAAAAAACCGTTAGCCACTTCAATTTCCCTGGCAGATTCAAGATGGCGGCCATTTTCAAAATGGCCGCCTTTTCCATTTTGTATAAGTTTTTTCGTAATTGTTATTTCCATGCCAGTTCGAAAAGTCACACAAAACTAACATGTATGAGATGTAAAATGAAAATCATCAATTGTGGATTACGAAATATTGCTAATTATTCAAAATGGTAGCCAAAAATTCAAAATGGCGGCCATTTTCACTATTTTCAATTGTACTTTAACCACATGTAATTTTAAAGGATTATAAAACAACTTTTCCTCGGGCCATTTGTAAACTTTTCTGTTCTTGTACTACTATTTAAAGTTATTAAAGTCTATACATTTGTTTAATGCATTAATTCCAATACGATTTCCACGTCCACACTACACGAAGATACTAACGAAATTCCTTCACATGATTTCATTTTAAAACTTTGATTTATTTCTAAAATAGTCTTGCCGGACTTTTGGGAAATGGCTTTTTTAAGGAAAGTTGACATACCTCCTTTTTACCGCAATTAAGGTGTGCTGAATCTATTCCTGCTATCTGTCACATTCTCCTATGAAACTAACAGCCAAACAATGATGAACAAAAACAACAAAATGACCGCCAAAACAATTATTTTTCGTTATTATATACGATCTTTCGGGGATCAAACACACATATTACATCTGCTTCTCCTAAACCACATGGCTGATTACAAAGAAACTCAAGATGGACAATTTTTAGGCAAATCTCTTTTAACGAATTGATTTAATATAACACTCTGGTTGCCATGGCGACAACAGTAAATTGGTCCAGCGCCGGGATTAACAGCCTTACATAGACGTATCGTATATAGGATTAGCCCAAAGTTAGCTATTTGATGTAAAGTATAACGTAGTAGACCTATACCAAGTAGTTAAAACCATAATAGCTCGGGATTCATAAATCTACCCGCCCATGGGTCACTAGCTTTACATACATGTATATTTAAATAGGAAACTATATAAAATCTTATCAAAAACCTTTTAGCCCAGAACTTCGTTTCATATTGTAGAGTATCGCCTTGAAGACATCTATCAACTTTGTTAAATCATAGCGCTAGTTTTAGAATTTGGTATCTATAGTTTTATGGGTTTACATAGACTTTTATTTGAATACTTAAAAGATTATTCATGGCAACACCCTAAAGCATTATTGTCTCCCTACAATAGTCCCCCTTACAACGATTTCCTCCTTACAACAATGGTTACCACTTTTGCCCATACAACACAATTTACACCTTTCTATAACAATTCCATCCTTACAACACACAACATATTTGTCTACGGCTGGGTATTGTTGTAGCGATTCAGCAGTGTTGAATTCTTTCAAGTTTGTTAAAGAAAGTAGCTGTCATGTCAACATATTACCAATGCAAAATTAGTTTTTGAAAAAGTGTCCAATACCATAATGCGAAACATCCTATAAGTATATTTTAACCAGAATGACGTAGTAGACCTCTTTCAGGTTAGTTCAAATCAGAGCCCTAGTATTATAATTGTCCCCACACAGCGGCTATTGTGTCAAAATCCATGACACCGGTGAGCGATATAGGGGGGTTACGGTCCTCTTGTTTAAGCAGTTTAATCACACAAACTATGCTCAAAGGGGAAACGTATATGTGAATAAAATGCACCATGCAGCTATCAACAGAATCGTTTCATGAATTTCTGAAATGGAATCGTTGTAGCGATGAAACCTAAGTGTTGATTCAACCATGCTGATCCAGTTAAAAGCCAATAATTGATAAATAAATAGAAGAATAAGCAGGAATTATTGGTAACACTAAGACCACAACTACCTTAATTAGACAATTCTCAACCCTAGCAATAGACCAAGCTCACGAACAGACGAATGCAATCATCAAAGGCAATGGGGTGCACTTTGCATCACAGAGGACCTTCACCTCTAAGACACTGAATTATGGCAGGCCCCGATTATGTACAGAGTACGATGAAGAATCTAGCGCGAGTCACCATGAGCAAGCAAAGAGTGAGCATACATCATTGCTTTGGAAAGTGACAGGGTTAACCTCGACCATCAAGATGACATATGTCTTGATTTTAACAAAGTTGATAGAGGTCTTCTAGGCGAAATATCTGCACTTAAAATGAAGCTTTGGCTATAAGGTTTAGATAAGATTTCTTTAAGTTTCCTTTTTAAATCTATGTAAAGCTGGTGACCTATTTATGGGGTTATTTACTATATCCAGACTACAATGCTTTTAACAAACTGTGTAGATGTCTACTATGCTTTGCTTTACATCAAATATTTGAGCTTTGGGTTTATGAATTTTGTGAAGCATATTTTTCTATATGCGATGAGTCTATGTCAAGCTATTGACCCCGAGGCAGGGCCTCTTTATTTACGAGGGTCATTCCAAAATTATTTTACTTTTGCACACATGTATAATAATCATGTGTAATACATCGTTGAAAAGCGCATTTCTTGCGGATACATCGATGCATAATAAATTGACATCAACAGTTCTCGTCGTTGTGGAAAATAGGCATCAATGTTTGACAGTCATAGGAACAAGCCATATTGTTATATCATATAGCTTAGAAAAAGTGCCATAACGCTTTTAAATGTCGAACTAGCTGGAACTTTACTTATGTTTTAGGCCACCAACACTTAATATATTAAATTGAATAGTATTAATAAATTTGAGGTGAGTGTTTCACCTACTTTTATTGTAAAATTAAAATATGCATTAAAGTGTATAATGCAAAAAAGGATCTTACATTTGTTTATTGATTATAACAAATTGATTACGAATAAGTGATTTATTTTTCAATTTCATCTTAAACAGGATACAGTTTTACAACAAACTAAACTATTTTTTGTTTCTCAATAACTAAGTTGTTAATCTATCAACTATAACATGTGTATGAATATAGTATTCATCGACAAACTGTACTAAATTTGATAACTTTGTTTTGAAACGTTCGCATAACAACAAAACAACATAAATGTTGACACAATAAAGTATAAAACTATATTTGGCCCTTCAATGCATCACAATAGTAGTTTCAAACTCTATAACATGCATGGCTGTAGTGCCATTCGTGTTGTGTTATTTTCACCAAATTTAGACCGTGTAAAATAAGAATATTGACTTGCATGATAAGTTGTCAAATCCGCACGAAATTGGCCTTTAAAATGATGTATTAAGACAAAAATCTTACATATAGATTTCAAGTAAATGCCAAAGTAACACACATTTTGATTGAGGACGCTAGTTTATTGCTATATATTGCAATACAGTATCTGCATATTGCAATATATTAAAATATGGCTTTCAGCGTATTGTTACCCTATAACAAGTTAGATGAAAGAATATGATATGAATAAACTTGATTGAGATCTGCTAGTAAATACAATATATCAAATATCTAACCTCTGTGTCTGGTGTAAATATTTTAAAGATTTTACAAGTTTTTCACATTGGTTGCCATGGCAATCAGAGCTCTTTATTGAATAAATCCTTTGAAAGAAATTAGCCCAAAGAATGTTCCTGTAACGTATGGTTTGTACTCAGCAATGTGATTAAGGAGGAGTAAATACTATGTGTATTTGATTCCCGAAAGATCGGAAATAATAACGAAAATAAGTGTTTTGGTGGCCATTTTGTTTTTTTACCATTTTTGGGCTTTCGGCCTCGTGGGAGGGAGTGAAAGACAATAAAAATGAATTTAACATGCCTACATTATGGCAAAAATATGATCTGTCAACTTTTTCCAAAAAATGCCTATAGGAATGTTATTTCCCCAAAACCCGACAAGTCTATTTAAGATAAAAAAGCAATGTTACAAAATGAAAAATCTTAGTGTTATTAGAAATTTTGAGCGTTACAATTGTATCGGAAATCATGCATAAAACAAATGTATATACTTCAATAGCTTTACATAGTATTAGGACAGAACAATGAACACACAATCCGTGGAAATGTAGTTTAATAATCCTTCAGAAATACATGTGCTCGTATAACGATGAAAAAAGAGTGAAAATGGCCGCCATTTTGAATTTTTGGCGGCCATCTTGAATAATTTGCAATATCCCGCGATCCAAAATTGATGATTTATATTTTACATCTCATAAGTGTTAGTTTTGCGTGCCTTTTTGTATGTACATTAGGAGGGCAATAACGACATTACTTATGCAAACTTGAAATGGCAGCCATTTTGAAAATGGCCGCCATCTTGAATCTGCCAGGGAAATTGAAGTGGCTAACGGGGTTTTTAGGATAAGATATGTCTAAACACTAATTGTAGAAAGTCCCTTGCTTGCATCATTATTTGAAGTATTTTGGCAAAATATCGACCTTATGCCCCGGGCTATATTGGGTGATTAGGTTATTTTCTAAATGTCAAAACCTCTTAAATTTGAGAAATGGGCATCTGCAGAAATTCCCTGAGGGTCTTCTCTGCCATTTAATGCCTTGGGGTTGTTTGTTTTTAAAGGATATCATCTGTCTTTAGTGATTTCCAAACAACTTCAATCAACGGTTGCTTATTACAAGACTTTCAAGAAACACAAGAAATAAATTTCAATGGTCCATACTTCATTCATAGAAAAACTTTTTTTCTAAATTTTCTTTGTGTGCGAGTCGATTTCTTACTTTGATGCACAAAAAGTACATTTGAAATTTCCCATTTACGTGTAGGAAATATGGTCTTTACAAATTGGATTATTATCACATCTGATGATCGGTCATATTGTGTGCTATATGGATATTACTATAGAGACTAATCTATCATTTGAGCCTCAGTGATGGCTTTGACCAGTAACATATAGTGCCATCTCATAGGTATGGGCATGAAAGAGAGGGGCGTCTTTGTATCAGTTCAAGTACTTTGCTTGTTTTCATCATGTCACACCAATAAAGATGAATATAATGAAACCCCAGTGCCTGTTTCTTTACTTTGAAGACAGGTGACCACTTAAAGAAGGCTGAAAGTAAAGCAGAATACAGTCATCTTAATAAAGCACATTCTGCTTTACTTTCAGCCTGCTACCATCTGCTATGATACAGGGAAAATTTATGATGCACATTCATTATAGTATAAAACGAAACTATTTTCCTCAGTGGAGGAATTAATTAAATGCGTAATAATGTGTATTTGGTCAGGAATTGGTTATTAGAAATTAGAAATACTCAAATCTATATGTTACATGGCTATTCAAAAGAAGATTCAAAGGTGAAAAATCAGTAGGATATATGTAAACTTAATACAGAATAAAAATATAGCAAGGAAGCATGACCCCTAGCCGTAAAACAATTTTGTTTTATTCTGCACTATGCTGCCCCTTTTCTTGAGATTCACCATTCATCTACTCACCATTCATCTACTTTGGGAAAGTTATTGCTTTGAACATGTTTGACTGGAGTATCGGTATTGAAAAATACCACATTGTTAGTTGAATGAATGCTTTCATACTTGAAGTGATGAAATAATGTGTTACAACACACTCTTTGACATTCCATACTGTTCCCAGAGTATGTCAACATGACACAGCTGACATTTGATAGATACTGTAAACAGTTACCATTAGTTAGGATGAATACTGTAAATATGCAGACTCTGTAACATTACTTAACTCTTTGCACGCTAGCGGCGGATATATCTGCCACAGTGATTACCTTTGCAAACAGATTGGATCCAGATGAGACGCCGCGTAACGCGGCGTCTCATCAGGATCTAAACTGTTTGCTATTCTGGGGCCGTATTCTGAAACATTCTAAGTATTTTAATAAGAAATTTCTAAACTCTAACATTTTCATCTAAGATTATTTTTCGCTAACTTTTACCCTAAGAAAATACTAAATTATTTTCTTAGCGAAAAAAAAACTAAGAGTAAATTATGGCCGTTGTCAGGGACTTTCCCGACTAAAATGACGTCACTCTTCTCGCATACTAACATGTGTGACTGTTTATTTGCGCTGTAGTTTTCGGGTTTGTTTTCTTCTCCCGTTTATAAAGCAGCAATCATTGTCCCAGAATAAGTAGAATAGATAATTAATTGAATAAAAAGTGTTTATACATAAGCGTAAATACATAATTAGGTTCACAATTATAGTTAACTAACAAGCCAACTTTCAAGGAAGTCGTCGTAGCTCAATCGATAGCGACTCTGCCTGGCATGACGGGGGTAGCCGGTTCGAGCCACACAGGGTACGATCTTTTTTTTCTTAACAACCCCCTTCTTTTTTTTTAATTATCATCACTAGTTCCATAGATTCATTTCTTTAAATACAAATAACTGCTTTATCCTTCCACTGCCAAACTTTTGTGATAATTTACTCCTTTAAATGTTCTTGTCGTCTGCATCAATTTTGTTGCCTGCAATATCGTTTCAAAGCCTTAAATGTAAGGAAGTATAACTGAAAAGAATTCAATACGAGTGTCAAACAGTTTGGATCCTGATCAGACTCGCGAAACGCGGCGTCTGATCAAGGTGCAATATGTTTGCAAACGTTCCTTTAGGCGAGAGTGAGTCTAATTATCACAGTTTCATTGTCGTCTGCTTCAATTCTGTTGTCTGCAGTATCTTTTTAAAGTTAATTGTATGACTGAAAAGAATTCAATACGAGTGCCAAATAGTTTGGATCCTGATAATAGATCCAATCTGTTTGCAAACGCGCATTTAGGCACCAGAGTGAAAGGGTTAAAGCATGCTAGAATTGATGTAAAAGTCTCCAATTAAAGGTTTCCTTCTTATTTCCAGCCTGCTTTAAAAGAAACCCTCTTATTATGCTAAGCGCGACTTGGATAAAATTTGTTAACAGTTTCTATACAGTAAAGATCCAGATCAGACGCCGCGTAATGCGGCGTCTGATATGATCCAAACTTGTTTGCCAGTTAGTCATATTTTACTGTTTTTAAGTTTTGAAAGTATCAAATTGATTATGTTGTTTTCTGCAGATGATGTGTTTGCAGCAGATGACAATGCTGCATGACAATGGTTAAACATCAATCTGCAGGACACTTTTCTTAATGCTTTTCAAATATCAAGAAATAGTAGAAACATGAAAGTCATTACTAGAACTAGCAGGCTGACAATAACAAAGAAAATTTCTAATTGGAGACTTTTACTTCAATTTTAGCATGCTTTAACCCGTTCACTCTCAATGGCGCCTAAAAGCACGTTTGCAATCAGTTTGGACCTTGATCAGACGCCGCGTAACGCGGCGTCTGATGAGGATCCAAACTATTCGGCACTCGTATTGAATTCTTTTCAGTCATACTGCCTTACAATTTACTTTGAAACGATATTGCAGACAACAAAATTGAAGCAGACGACAATGAAACGGTGAAGAAGTAAACTATTACGAAAGTTTGGCATTGAAAGAATTAAGCAGTTATTTGTATCTAAAGAAACGAATCTATAGAAATAATGATGATTTTTAAAGAAAAAAAAAAGAAAAAAAAGAAGGGGGTTGTTCGTACCCTGTGTGGCTCGAACCGGCGACCCCCGACATGCAAGTAAGACTCGCTATCGATTGAGCTACGGCGACTTCGTTGAAATTAGGCTTGTTAGTTATTTATAATTGTGAACCTAATTATGTATTTACGCTAGTTTTGGTACATACAGTGGTCATTTATTACTAAAAATATAGACTTTGAATAGATATCGATCTTTTCCACGTTTTCGCGATGAAGAGCGTATGTAATAATGTCTTAAACAGTAATCCCAGTCCTTTGTAATGACGTTACCCCACCCAGACTTTGACCCAATTTCACGAAGCCACTCAAACACAAACGTCGGCTCAAAAACATCCGCTAAACGTATCTATAGGTCTATAAACGATTTTTATTCAATAAATTATCTAGTCTACCTGTTATTACTGCTTAATAAACGTTCGTGTTCTAATCCTAGAAAATTCTAAAAAGTTAAGAGAGGGTCACAGTTTTCTAAAGTTTTGAGAAAATTCTATAGTAAATTTGGCGAGTTGAGAATTTTCTTAGTTTTTTTTCATCTTTCTAAGAGGGAATCCCCAAATACTTAGTTGAAATGGCCAAAAACTAAGACTATATTGATTTTCTAAGAGTATATCGTTATACTTAGTGAAATCTGTCGAGTTTAGAATTATCTCAGTTTTTTTCACTTTCTAAGAGTATATCATCAAATACTTAGACTAAATTGCCGAAAACTAAGAGAATATTGATTTACTTAGAGTAAAAGTTATCTAAGAGTGTTTCAGAATACGAGCCCAGACCATGTTTTTAAAAGAAATTTAGAAAATTCTATTTTTAGAACAATAGCAGACGACAAATATTGCAGACTAAAAAAATTACCCAGCATGCAAAGAATTAAGTTAATGGATTTACCCGAGTTGAAGTCACACTACCAAAACATTCAGAATTTTGACAGTTTTAATTGTATACATTTATTAACCCTTTATCCTATAGCCCGTTTCCCCATTTTGTAGATACTGGTGGCCCTTAAGTGCATTCTACTTTACTTTCAGCCTGCTTTAAGCTACCATCTGCCAAAATTTGGAAATAGTTTGTATGTGGCATGTTCATTACTGAATCCAATCATTGAATGGAACTATTTTCTTCAGTGGAGTTTGATTTAAATGCATAAAAGGGCATATTGTCTTTCGAACCAATAAAAGAAGGACATATAATGGTCTTTAAAGACAGATGGCAACTTGACACAGGATGAAAGTGCACGTGCAGGCTTTCTCCTTTACTCATATGTCACTTGAACCCTTTCCTTACATAGAAAGATGCCAAATCATGCTAAGACATCAACCGACTCCTCATTTGCATTACAAATAAATATTTATAAATGGATGTTAAACACAGGTGGTGGCCTAAAGTAATATGAAAGTTAAGCAGAAAACTTCTTAAAAAGCTTTCTACTTTCCTTTCATTTTGCTTTTACCCATTATACTCCATAGCAAGTTTCTGGCATTGAAGAAAGGTGACCTGTGACTTAAAGCAGGTTGAAAGTAAAGCAGAATGCACCTAAAGGCGCATTCTGCTTTACTTTCAGCCTGCTTTAAGATAGAATATGAATATGCTAGAATATGGAGAATATTTCTTATGATACATATCCATGATTGTATAAATGGAACAATTTTCTTCAGTGGAGGAATGAATAAACGTCGTAAAAAGGTGCATTTATGGGGTAATGGGTTAAGCAGTCTCCCGTTCTATCTTCCAAAATAAAATTGATATGGCTCCAATGTAACAGCACATCGATGGCTTCAGTGTTATCAAAACAGTTTGCTGAAGTGCACATCAGATCCCACAGACATGCACTTATTGTTGATAATATTGGACACCCTGACCACAAATACCACACAAGATACAATGCATTCAACATCATATTTCTGCTTTGGGCGAAAAGTACACTCAATTATAGTTGATGACTAAACTCCGAAATCTTGCAAACAATTAATTAACATTAATTCAACCTAATACTCATATCCCCGCCCCTAATGATTACAAAATAAACTGCCCTCTGAATCATCGCCATCGTCACCCTACATTCAGGCTTGACCTTACATTAACAAGGGGTCATGACAATGTCTCAAAAATAAAGTTGACCAACATCTGAAGTTATTTTTCCACTGCAGAAAATAGTTCAAACTTATAGTCGTGAATATGCAGCATAAGAAATATTTTCTATATCTTAATAGATATAGTAGCTTAAAAGTAGACTGAAAGTTAGGCAAAGTGCACCTGAATGTACATTCTGCTTTACTTACAACCTGCTTTAAATGGTCACCTGTCTTCAAAACTAGAAACAGGCTATAGAATAATCAGTATTAATTTAAGAGAATATCACAAATTCTGCTACACCCCCTTAGTCTTGCCCTGTTCCTACAGGGTCAACTCTGCAACCAGATTAATTTCATGGCAATTCCAGATTCACTCAAGGATTGTGATAAATCAATTTACCTCTTTTAAACAGTCCTTCATGTTTAGCAATTACATCAAATGGGGTTCTGATTGAATTTCCCAAACAATAAAATCAGCACAAATAACAGCATTGGTTGTATAAAATGCATAAACTTTACTATACTAATTATTTATTAAACTGTTTACTTATATGCCACCCTGGAAGGGGCAGAAGGTTAATTAATTTCTAGAATGAAAAATAATTAGAGGCCCCAAGCATTATATATACATACACATTAATTGCTGCAATGAAACTTGTGCAGTACATTCATTTCTATAGTGCTTATAATGTGAAGGAAATGTTTAACCCATTACCCCATAAATATGCCTTTTTAGGCCTTTAACTAATTCCTCTAATAAAGAGAAACGTTCCAATTTATACTATCACAAATAAAAGTCAAAAGAAATATTTTCAATATTCTAGCAAACAATAGCTTAAAGCAGGCTGAAAGTAAAGCAGAATGCACCATAAGGCGCATTCTGTTTTACTTTCAACCTGCTTTAAGTGGTCACATATCTTCAAAAGTAACTTGAGAAATAGGCCATGGGGTAATGGGTTATTAATTTAGGCATCCTATGGTGCTTTTGTGGAGGAAATATGAGCCCATTACCCATAGCCTGTTCATAGTATTGAAAATAGGCCATCACTTAAAGCAGGTTGAAAGCAAAGCAGAATGCACATTAAGGTGCATTCTGCTTTACTTTCAGCCTGCTTTAAACTACCATCTGCTGTACTTTCAGCCTACTTTAAGGTACCATCTGCTAGAAGAAAGAAATTATTTGTTATGATAAATTGAACTATTTTCTTCAGTGTAGGAATAAACTAAATGCATAAAAAGGTGTATTCATGGGATAAATGGTTAAAGGCATTTTATGCGGAGGAAAATTTTAAACAAAGCACCTACTGGATATTTTGAGAGAAGGAAAGCACAGATCAAATTTGTTTCGGATTTCTTTGTACAATGAGCTTAGACTTTATCCAACCTAAAGCCTGTCTGTTGGGAATTAATTTAATACCTTTATAATCAGCATTTTTTCTGGGTTAGCAATTGTTTACATTTGCTTTTGGAATATTTTCTAGCACTGAGATGCATCTGATGGTATATGGTATATATTGTAGATTAACCCATTACTCCATAAATACACATATTTACGCCTTTATTGTAATTCATTCCTCCACTAAAGAAATATATATAATATTCTATAAGTTCCACTCAGAGTAGATTAGATATGAACATTTACTGCAAGAAACATTTTCTATATCCTAGCAGGTGGTAAGTCAGAGCAGGCTGAAAGTAAAGCAGAATGTGCCTTAAGGCACATTCTGCTTTACTTTTAACCTGCTTTAAGTGATCGTCACCACCTGTCTTCAAAAACTAATAACAGACTATATAATGTATAGATGCTTTCTGCTTTACTTTCATCTTGTTTTAAGTTGCAATCTGTATTCAACACCGTAACTGAACAGTCATTTGCTGTACTCATATGGAGAAGTAAGGATATATAGGGGTGCCCTGAGCCATGACGCTACTGTGGCAGGACCAGCCAGTATAGTATAAATATTGTATGAGGAAAACCCAGACGTACAAGTGACAATGTGTTGATAATTGGATAATAAATGCTTCTCAATAAGACAGAAAAAACAATCACAAATTTGATGAAATAAATATTTCATGATCCTTTATATTTTTAATTAATACTGTACTTTGACTCGTGACTTTTGATTCGGTGAATACTGACAAAAGTCTGAAATTTGAGAACTCTTGCATACCATTACAACAACAGTTGAGAAGATTTTATTTTTTCCCCAATTATAAAACATGTTTACGCTAAAACTATTATTTCAACTATTGCAAACAGTTTGGAGCCTGATGCGATGCCCAGTAACCCGACATCTGATCAGACTCCAAACTGTTTGCCAAGCAGACTAAAATAAATCTTTAGAAATTCTCAAAAGTTTCTACATTTTAGTACATTGCACTTGCATTTAGTTTGCATTTAAAATATCTTCTTCACTTACATAGCAACCTATATAAACAACAATTGATGTATCTCCATCTCCAGACCAAAGTCATCATGCTCTGGTCACCCTATATTGGCTATCACCTTGAACATTACATATCTGCCTCCATCACCAAACACCATTCCTGGAACTCTTAAATTATCTCTACCTTCTCGAAAACCCAAGTGACAAACAGATTTGATCCATTTGTGGGGCCTGATCTGGGATCTGGGATCAAAACTGTTTGCAAAATGGTCTTCAATACTAATTCATTCCCCTCCTGACATATAAAAGATTAATCTATTATCACCCAGACCAGCATGTTATAATATGAATATTGTATGAATAAAACTGGACATTGAAGTGACAATGTGGTGATAATAGGGCTATTAGTAGGCTACACCACTGAACAATGACTCTCATCATCACCATATAGCCAAAACAAGAGGCCATTCTGACCATCACCAAATAGCCAAAACAAGAGGCCATTCTGACCATCACCAAATAGCCAAAACAAGAGGCCATATTCTAATCAAGGCTAATATTATTATTTTTACCCTTACAATAATACTCATTTTCAAATAGACTCATCTATTTACTGATGAAAGACTTTTAAATCGCCTCTCAATGCAATTCACCACCAAAATATTGCAAAATATAACAAACGGTGTAGACCCAGATCAGAGGGCTCCTTGAATCAGGAGCCCTCTGATCTGGGTCTACACCGTTTGCAAATGGCTGATATGTGTGTTTCAATCACAGTAATGGTTAATCATTTTGACAGCTTATAATGCATGACCATAGATTTTTATAGTTTGGAAGTTCAAAAATATCTTAGGCAAAGAGTTCATCTTTTACTACTTTAAATGCCGTTTCTAGGAAAGAAACTGGTAAGGATTGGAGTGACAAAATGATTCCACATATTCTCCTTTAACGTCTCCTGTAAACTGGGTATAGTGACTATTCATTATAGAATCATCTCAGTGTCTCGATGCAAGATCCATTGAATAATCAAAAGAAATTGGCTTCGTTTGGTAAGAATATACATGTATAAGGATTTCTAAGTCACTGGATCTTTCTGCTATACTTTCATCTTTCGTTAAACTAACAAACAACATGGAAAAGAGCATTCAATTCTGTGATTGTAAAAAGGAGGCTTTTCTGTAGTCTCTGTTGAAATATGTTTGAGAACCGGTACACGCCCCTGATGTTTAAATTTCATTCAAAACATAGAGTAAATCCCTTGAAATCCAAGCAGCAGGAAATTTTACAGGTAAAATACGCCTGTCTAAAAGTACATAATACATACAGTACTCAAAATAGTATTCACCTAGAAATTAATTAAAAATATTCATAGGCAATCGTTATGATAGGTGACAGCTTAATGCAGAAGGAGCTTTCTGCATTGCTTATATCTTGCATTAAGCAGTCATATGTCTTAAGCGTGATAGACACTGATGTACATAGAATTGGTCTGACTGTAGTCATAATAGGCTAATTATCCCCAATGTTTCTTGTATTCCTGAGCATGTTGTGATATCGATATACAGTAAAACATGTATACAACTGCCTGTAAATCAAGATACATGAAATTCCCCAATTACCAGTTACTGCTTAATGCAAGATAAAAGTAATGCAGAAAGCTCCAATAGCAGCTTTCTATATTACTTTTGTCATGCATTACACTGCTGCTTTCGAACAAGCCTATAAATTCATCCTGTTTTAGAGTGGCGTCTGTATAGCTGTTTTAATGTAAAGCTCATTATTGTTATTGCTGCTAACTGATGAGCACAAATAGCTCTCACCCACTGTGCAAGAATTCATACTTAACTATGTGCATGCCAATGGCCAAATCTTGATTACCTTTGCAAACAGTTTGGATCCAGAGGAAATGATGCATCATGCAGCATCTCATCAGGATCCCAACTGTTTGACAAACTAAACCTTAATTTGTAAAGAATTTTAGGAAAATCTGTTTTTAGAACAGCAGCATACAGCAAATGCTACAGAGAACAATATTGCCTTGCATTCAAAGAGTACCTCCCTCTTCTTTCCATAACAATGTCTGCCTGCTACATTCCTGCCTACAAAACTTGAAGAAATTCATATTTTACAAATCTTAATACAGCTGTCAAGCAGTCATAATCCTAACCTGACAACAAGTATACTATTAGCATCAGACTGATCTGAATCCAAACCATTTGTAAATGCCACTTGTGTCCCAGACCTAGCAGACTGAGGGTTAAGTGCATAATGATATCCATATCAGCATCAGAAAGTACATTTACACATCAGCAACACCATTTACAGGTTGATACATGATCTTGGGGGAGAATTTAGTCCAAATAAACTAGCATGGAATTTTGTCTCATCATGTCTGTCTGAATATGCTACAGTTGAAACTCGATACTACAAACTCGCTTAAATCGATCTTACCAGTATTTCGTAAGTTGAATTTTGATAAGTCGATCTCATTTAAGTCGAACATACCCATATTTCAAAGTTAAAACGTGGCTCTGTGAGCCATGTTTTAACTTTGAAATATGGGTATAATCGAACAAATGCGAGGTCCGTAGATTCCAGTTTTTTACTGTATTACAAATGCTTGTGATGACAGAAAAATGTCAATAACTGCCTGGATAAAATAAAATCATGTCATGTTCATCAATTCATGAACCATTCATGACCATTCATGAATAACTTTCGATTGTTCATTGTCTTGAAGGCGATGCTCATGAACATGCAATTGTTTATGCTCATGAAAATAATTGCATTTTCATTTTTTATCATTCATGCATCCTAGTAATTAATTCAAAATTCATTAACCTAGAAATTCATTAAGTTCATGAACTAAGTGAGTTTTCAGCAGACTGTTGGTCTAGTGGAAAATACACAAGGGGATGCTCACAAAACAACAGCTTTATAAAACACTTTTTATAAAGTTTCTAAATTTGGTTAGACACACCAAGCAATTCAATGAACTCTTTTATCCAACATCAATATTTGATCTAAATCAATATCAACAATAAAGACATAGAAATAGGCCGACCTTAAATTAGGGATCATACTGTATAATTTTGTCAAGCACAGCTATAGGTCATGTACTCTCTATCTAAAACCTCATGTCTTTTTCTTCAGGAAATTTAGCAAGATCTTTACCTTTGAGGGCGTAGTTTCCAGCTTAACACATTACCCCACAGCCTGGTTCTAGTTTTGAAAACAAGTTGTTACTTAAAGCAGGTTGAAAGTAAAACAGAATGTGCCTTAAGGCGCATTCTACTTTACTTTCAGCCTGCTTTAAGCAAAACTCTGCTAAAATATAGAAATTATTTCTTAGGGTACATATTCAATACTGTATGAAGTGGAACCGTTTTCTTCAGTGGATTAATAAACTAGAGGCGTAATTAAAAAGGTGTTATTATGGGATAATGGGTTAAAACAAAGAGGGACACTGCATACACACTTTTTAAACCATTATCCCATAGTCTATTTATAGTTTTGAAGAAAAGTGGCAACTCAAAGCAGGTTGAAAGTAAAGCAGAATGTGCCTGAAAGCACATTCTGCTTTACTTTCTACCCCTGTATTAGCAGCAAGTATAATCTGATGTAGAAAATATTTCTTATGGTGCACATGTATTTCATGAATAAACTTTTTAAGAGAAAATGCCTGTAGGGTGTTTATTAACCCTTAGCCTGCCACTCACGAATATAGCTCCATATGCAAACAGCTTGGATCCGGATGAGACGCCGACTCGGCGTCTCATCCGGATCCAAGCTGTTTGACACTCGGACAACATTTTCAGCAATTTTGAGCAACTTTGAAGCACTTCGAAACTTGAAGCAGACGAGAAATATAGCAGACGACAATTTATTTGGCGGGCTAAGGGTTAAAATGAATATGGTTCAGTTTCTCCCTGTCTATAAAGCACCAGTCCCCAGGGTTGTTTATTATTTTAGAGATAAAGAGATCAAAGAGGGGGCAATCAGACATGTACATTACATCATATACATTCTTCTGGTTTATTTTTGTAAGCCTCAGTATCATGAGCATGAATCATGCAACTACCTTATCAAATTGGAAAAACAGACATTCCTGAAAAAACTAAAACAAAAAGCCAACTGTTCAACAGTATACTATTCCCATACATCATTGGAAGCCTGAAAACAATAGGGCGTTCTCAGAGTGTAATGGTAAGAGCATAATACTTCTCACTTATGCTGTCCAGATTACATTCTGGATCACAGCAATTTGTATGATTTGGGTTCTTTTCAGAATTAAAAAAAAAAAAAAAAAAGAAGATATCTTTCAAGTACAAGAGGTTTTAAACCTAGATCCTAAGCAAGCAATGCTGCAGTATTGGCAATCTTGGTCCTTCCAACAAATAGTTATAAACTTAATTATATTAGCTCATTTCACCCCTGAGCCTTTAAATGCACAATTCCAGTTTCCAATAAAGTTTGCTCCATTTTTTACTTTTTAGAGTTGATATGTAAAATATATTTCAAAATGACAAACAGTGCAGACCCTGATCAGAGGGCTCCTTAAGGAGTTTGTATACTCTTCACAAATACACTGTTTGTAAATGTGAAGTATACTCGTCTCAAGTGTTAAATGTGTTAAGCCATGTAACTTTAGCCCATTGAACCCTTGAAATGAGTATACACACCCTTGAAAAAACAGTGTACATGTACCTGTGAAGAGTACATTAATGGACAAACAGAGTCGACACTGATAGACAAATACACTGATAAATACCAATAGTTTTTCAATAATAAAGTATTAAAAAAAGTCAGCTTCATGCAAATTAAGCGCTGAAAAAATATTGCATAATTCAAATTGTCTACTAATAATACAGGAAATGACTGTCTTAGACACCAGGTAATGCGGCATCTCATCATGATCAACTGTTTGACAATCTGACCCTGTTTTAAAATGAAATTAAGAAAATTCTATTTTTGGACCACAGCAGACAACAAAAAAATTACCCAGCATGCAAATGTTTAAACACAGTTGATGAGGAAGAGCTGAGCTTAATTTAAATGTAATGTTGATGTTAGTATTTAACAGATGCTCAATTCCCTACAGATTATTTGGTAACACAAAAACTGAGCAGTTTGATGGAAGGATGTGCCACCTGGTGTTTGATAACAAAATTTCATGTAGAGAAAAATGTTGTGGTTTTTGCTTTGCTTTTCCTGGCTGATTTTTTTTCTCCAGCCCTATAATTCAACTGGGTAATTAATACATTTGCTGTCATTCCCAAATTAACCCATTATAGCTTATTTCTAGTAATGAATCGAAAATATGTGGCCCCTTATTAAGCAGGTTGAAATTAAATCAGAATGCGCCTTAACCCATTACCCCATATCCTGTTTCTAGTAATGAAGATATGTGGCAACTTAAAGCAGGTTGAACGTAAAGCAGAATGTGCCTTAAGGCACATTCTGCTTTACTTTCAGTCTGCTTTAAGCTACTATCTGCTAGGATATAGAAAATATTTCTTATGGAACATATTCATGGCTTTATAAAGGGATCATACTGTATAATTTTGTCAAGCACAGCTATAGGTCATGTACTCTCTATCTAAAACCTCATGTCTTTTTCTTCAGGAAATTTAGCAAGATCTTTACCTTTGAGGGCGTAGTTTCCAGCTTAACACATTACCCCACAGCCTGGTTCTAGTTTTGAAAACAAGTTGTTACTTAAAGCAGGTTGAAAGTAAAACAGAATGTGCCTTAAGGCGCATTCTACTTTACTTTCAGCCTGCTTTAAGCAAAACTCTGCTAAAATATAGAAATTATTTCTTAGGGTACATATTCAATACTGTATGAAGTGGAACCGTTTTCTTCAGTGGATTAATAAACTAGAGGCGTAATTAAAAAGGTGTTATTATGGGATAATGGGTTAAAACAAAGAGGGACACTGCATACACACTTTTTAAACCATTATCCCATAGTCTATTTATAGTTTTGAAGAAAAGTGGCAACTCAAAGCAGGTTGAAAGTAAAGCAGAATGTGCCTGAAAGCACATTCTGCTTTACTTTCTACCCCTGTATTAGCAGCAAGTATAATCTGATGTAGAAAATATTTCTTATGGTGCACATGTATTTCATGAATAAACTTTTTAAGAGAAAATGCCTGTAGGGTGTTTATTAACCCTTAGCCTGCCACTCACGAATATAGCTCCATATGCAAACAGCTTGGATCCGGATGAGACGCCGACTCGGCGTCTCATCCGGATCCAAGCTGTTTGACACTCGGACAACATTTTCAGCAATTTTGAGCAACTTTGAAGCACTTCGAAACTTGAAGCAGACGAGAAATATAGCAGACGACAATTTATTTGGCGGGCTAAGGGTTAAAATGAATATGGTTCAGTTTCTCCCTGTCTATAAAGCACCAGTCCCCAGGGTTGTTTATTATTTTAGAGATAAAGAGATCAAAGAGGGGGCAATCAGACATGTACATTACATCATATACATTCTTCTGGTTTATTTTTGTAAGCCTCAGTATCATGAGCATGAATCATGCAACTACCTTATCAAATTGGAAAAACAGACATTCCTGAAAAAACTAAAACAAAAAGCCAACTGTTCAACAGTATACTATTCCCATACATCATTGGAAGCCTGAAAACAATAGGGCGTTCTCAGAGTGTAATGGTAAGAGCATAATACTTCTCACTTATGCTGTCCAGATTACATTCTGGATCACAGCAATTTGTATGATTTGGGTTCTTTTCAGAATTAAAAAAAAAAAAAAAAAAGAAGATATCTTTCAAGTACAAGAGGTTTTAAACCTAGATCCTAAGCAAGCAATGCTGCAGTATTGGCAATCTTGGTCCTTCCAACAAATAGTTATAAACTTAATTATATTAGCTCATTTCACCCCTGAGCCTTTAAATGCACAATTCCAGTTTCCAATAAAGTTTGCTCCATTTTTTACTTTTTAGAGTTGATATGTAAAATATATTTCAAAATGACAAACAGTGCAGACCCTGATCAGAGGGCTCCTTAAGGAGTTTGTATACTCTTCACAAATACACTGTTTGTAAATGTGAAGTATACTCGTCTCAAGTGTTAAATGTGTTAAGCCATGTAACTTTAGCCCATTGAACCCTTGAAATGAGTATACACACCCTTGAAAAAACAGTGTACATGTACCTGTGAAGAGTACATTAATGGACAAACAGAGTCGACACTGATAGACAAATACACTGATAAATACCAATAGTTTTTCAATAATAAAGTATTAAAAAAAGTCAGCTTCATGCAAATTAAGCGCTGAAAAAATATTGCATAATTCAAATTGTCTACTAATAATACAGGAAATGACTGTCTTAGACACCAGGTAATGCGGCATCTCATCATGATCAACTGTTTGACAATCTGACCCTGTTTTAAAATGAAATTAAGAAAATTCTATTTTTGGACCACAGCAGACAACAAAAAAATTACCCAGCATGCAAATGTTTAAACACAGTTGATGAGGAAGAGCTGAGCTTAATTTAAATGTAATGTTGATGTTAGAATTTAACAGATGCTCAATTCCCTACAGATTATTTGGTAACACAAAAACTGAGCAGTTTGATGGAAGGATGTGCCACCTGGTGTTTGATAACAAAATTTCATGTAGAGAAAAATGTTGTGGTTTTTGCTTTGCTTTTCCTGGCTGATTTTTTTTCTCCAGCCCTATAATTCAACTGGGTAATTAATACATTTGCTGTCATTCCCAAATTAACCCATTATAGCTTATTTCTAGTAATGAATCGAAAATATGTGGCCCCTTATTAAGCAGGTTGAAATTAAATCAGAATGCGCCTTAACCCATTACCCCATATCCTGTTTCTAGTAATGAAGATATGTGGCAACTTAAAGCAGGTTGAACGTAAAGCAGAATGTGCCTTAAGGCACATTCTGCTTTACTTTCAGTCTGCTTTAAGCTACTATCTGCTAGGATATAGAAAATATTTCTTATGGAACATATTCATGGCTTTATAAAGTGTAATTGTTTTCTGAAGGGGAGGAAAAAACTAAAGGCGTAAAAAGGTGTCTTTTTGATGTAATGGGTTAAGACAAATTTGTCAAATCATAATCAAATATAGAACTCAAAATTTAACTTTAAACTACTGCCCTTAAACCTTTTTTCTTATAGCTTGTTTTCAGTATTAAAGACAGACGACTGCTAAAAGCAGGCTGAAAGTACAGCATTCTGCTTTACTTTCCACCTGCTTTAAGATTTCTTCGGATTTTGCATTGCCTCCTGGGGTATTTATATAGGGGTATACAGTAAGAGTGTCCAATAGTTTAGAGCATCAAATTTGGACCCCCCTCTCCAATTGAAATAATTTGCAGGGCATAGTTACCTCAGATTAGGAGAAAAACATCACCAAAACTTAACAAGTAATGGAAAAGAATTAAAGTTGATGTGTGAATCAAATGACCTATAGTTTGGTGTTGAAAAGGGAGAAGGGGGGTCCAATTTTTACGCCATCAAATTTGGACCCCCCCCCCCCCCCCCCTTCTCCAACCAAAATAATTTGCAGGGCATAGTACCTGAAGGAAAGGAGTAAAACATTACTTAAACAACACAACTAATGGAAAAGAATTAAAATTAATGTGTAAATCAAATGACTTATGGTTGGGTGTTGAAATGGTAGGGGGGTCCAATTTTTACGCCATCAAATTTGGACCCCCCTCTCCAATTGAAATAATTTGCAGCACATAGTAACCTCAGATTAGGAGAAAAACATCACTTAAACTTAACAAGTAATGGAAAAGAATTAAAGTTGATGTGTAAATCAAATGACTTATGGTTGGGTGTTGAAAAGGGGGGGGGGGGGGGGGGGGGGGGGGGGGGGGGGGGGGGGTTCCATTTTTTACGCCATCAAATTTGGAACCCCCCCCCTTCTCCAACCAAAATAATTTGCAGGGCATAGTTACTTCATGAAAGGAGTAAAACATTACTTAAACAAAACAAATAATGGAAAATAATTAAAATTGATGTGTAATTCAAATGACTTATTGTTGGGTGCTGAAATGGGAGGGAGGGGGGTCCAATTTTTACGCCATCAAATTTGGACCCCCCTCTCCAATTGAAATAATTTGCAGCACATAGTAACCTCAGATTAGGAGAAAAACATCACTTAAACTTAACAAGTAATGGAAAAGAATTAAAGTTGATGTGTAAATCAAATGACTTATGGTTGGATGTTGAAAAGGAAGGGGGGGTCCAATTTTTACGCCATCAAAGGACTAAGTTCACTAAGGGGTGAAATTGGCCTAGAAATTCATAAATTATCAAAGTTGTTAATCTTTTTGAATATCCTACTGAAGTTGGTTGGTAATGCATCGAACTTACTGGAAAACGTTTTATTTTGTGTTAAAATGCTATATAGCATTGTCCTCTGGTCAATAGAACTATCCCTTCTCACTGTGAATTTTGTCAATTTCACCTAGAAAATTACGCTGATACTGAATTTAAAATATGAGCACAGTCGTCGACAGTCAAGAAATTTCAGCAGTACATTTCTTATGTAATAAGGATTAAATGGCTTGAAAATCAAGACTGTCGACAACTGTGCTCATATTTAAAACAAGAAAAAACGTAAATCTGGTGGGGGAATTTTAACCAAAAGCTACGCTATTAACCTGTCAAACCAGCACATGTGTGTGCCATGGATAAGCCATGTTTCATACATTTCCTGTCGTATTGGTGTCACTGTAAAATTAAATTACAACAAGACATATTAAAATAATTATATAGAGATACATGTTTCTATAGTAAAGTTTGTTGTTGCTATGGTAACATAATTTCATTTTTCGTTCGTGATGAGGTATTCGATTTGGCTAATGCTATCTCTAATTTTAGCAATTCAAAGTTATCAAAATACATATTTGAATGATGATGTGTAGTGCGCAGTAATTGATAAAAATGTGATAGTAGAAGAGTACATGTACCATATATTAAACTTGTTGCTATGGCAACATGATCTTTATTTTCATGAATATATTTAATATTTGATTTCATTTATCCACCACCAGCATCCAACTGGGATATTTTGGTGAAATCTAAAATTGAACCAATTTCACCCCTTAGTGAACCTATATTCAGTAAGAAGTCGTTGTATTGGTTACCATAGCAACACATGTTACTCTTAATATGATAATCGATCATGGATATGTCATGTTTCGTACATATCATGTTGTATTCGTGTCACTGTAAAATTAAATTACAACACAACATGTTTAAAAAATATATATAGAGTCAGGTTTTTCTAGAGTAAATTTTGCTGGTTGCTATGCAAACAGTATCTTTATTTTTTTTAGATTTTCAACTGGGTTAATGCTATATCATATTGTTGTATTTTAAGGTTCTCAAAATACATGTTCCAATAACGATATGCTCAATAACTGATGATAGACGTGACTAGATGAGTATATTAAAATGGTTGCTATGGCAACATAATCTGTATTATCTTTCATTATCCATCACTAGCATCCAACTGTGATATGTTTGGTAACATCTGAAACGGGACCAGTTTCACCCCTTAGTGAACTTAAATCGGAAATTGAGCTGATATAGAGAGACATGTTTTCCTATACTGATTTTTGCTGGTTGCTATGGTAACAGTATCTTTATTTTTTGCCGTTAATGTTGAGGTTTTCAACTTTGCTAATGCTATATCCTATCTTTGTATTTTAAAGTTGATAAAATAATGTTCCAGTGATAATATGCTCAATAATTGATGAAAAACGTAATTTTAGATGAGCAAATGAAAATGGTTGCTATGGCAACATGATCTTGATTATCGAGCAAAAAAAGTTGTTTTCTTTCATTATCCACCACCAGCATCAAACTGTGATATTTTTGGTGAAATCTGAAATGGGGCCAATTTCACCCCTTAGTGAACTCAGTCCTTTGGAATTATTTTCTTCAATGTAAGAATACATTGTACAAAATGGAACTACTTTCTTCAGTGGAAGAATAATTTAAGGGCATAAAAAGGCATATTTAATGGGTAATTGGCTAAACTACCATCTTCTAGGATACATAAAATATTTCCTATACAGTAAATGTTTGTGACTGTATAAAATGGAATTATTTTCTTCAATGTAAGAATACATTGTACAAAATGGAACTACTTTCTTCAGTGGAAGAATAATTTAAGGGCGTAAATAGGCATTTTTATTGGGTAATGGGTTAAGCTACCATCTTCTAGGATACATAAAATATTTCTTATACAGTAAATGTTTGTGACTGTATAAAATGGAATTATTTTCTTCAATGTAAGAATACATTGTACAAAATGGAACTACTTTCTTCAGTGGAAGAATAAATTAAGGGCATAAAAAGGCATATTTAATGGGTAATTGGTTAAACTACCATCTTCTAGGATACATAAAATATTTCCTATACAGTAAATGTTTGTGACTGTATAAAATGGAATTATTTTCTTCAATGTAAGAATACATTGTACAAAATGGAACTACTTTCTTCAGTGGAAGAATAATTTAAGGGCGTAAATAGGCATTTTTATTGGGTAATGGGTTAAGCTACCATCTTCTAGGATACATGAAATATTTCCTATACAGTAAATGTTTGTGACTGTATAAAATGGAAATATTTTCTTCAATGTAGGAATACAATTGGTACAAAAAGGAACTACTTTCTTCAGTGGAAGAATAAATTAAGGGCGTAAAAAGGTATATTTATTGGGTAATTGGTAAAGCTACCATCTTCTAGGATACATGAAATATTTCCTATACAGTAAATGTTTGTGACTGAATAAATTGGGATTATTTTCTTCAGTGGAAGAATAAATTAAGGGCGTAAAAAGGCATATTTATTGAGTAATGGGTTAAAATATTCATTGATTTCTTGTTTCTTAACTTTTTATTATGTTTTTTATCATTCTCAATTTTTGCATGGGGGGGTCCATTTTTTACAGGGGGGGTCCAAATTTGATAGTGAAATATGGACCCGCGGGTCCATATTTCGCTATCAAATTTGGACCCGGGTCCATTTTTTATGGGGGTCCAATTTTGATATGACACCCGGTACTCTAAAGAGATTGCACTGTTTGTCCATCCAACAAATATTTCATATGATATAGCAAACAGTGCAGACCCTGATGAGACGCTGCGTTATGCATTGTCTCATCAGGGTCTACACTGTTTGCTACTGTCAAGTTTAGTAGATCAAACGGGTTAATTTTCCGGTAATGGAAATTTGATAAATACCAGGTTGTAATAAAGGAAGAAGCTCTCTGATAAGGATGGGGAAATACCATCTATTGAAAGTGCAGGCAGTTTAAGATTAGATATTAATGCATATTTTCATGGCCACTATCAGAGGAATGTATAAAACAGTTTTGGGGTTGGTATATCTCATAGGCTCCAGAGTATTGAATGTCCCATGGATGCATTTAGTTAACCCTTTGAACCCTAGTCCCGCTATAGGCGTGCTTTTCAAACAGTGTACATGTGAATAGTACACTTGTCCTATGCAAACAGTGAAGACCCTGATCAGAGGGCTCCGAAAGGAGCCCTCTGATCAAGGTCTTCACTGGTTGTCACAATGCCAAACATTGACAAAAACAACCCTTAAAAGTCAGAAATGGACTAGACTAAAATGGAAACTGGAATTGTCCATTTAAAGTTTCAGGGAGGAAAGAGTTAACCCATTTATGCCAAGGGGATTTTTCCATGCTTATACATTAATGTTCCCCACCCCAACCCCTTCCACCACACACACACCCAACAGTAGAAATCACCTTTTAATGTCTTTGGCTATTCCTCGATTCCTATATTATATAGGGGGAGGAGGAGTTCTAGGGTAAAGGCAAGCTATCCTTGGCACTTGTGTAAAGCAACATAATGAACATTAGCTATGAGGAAAGGTAAAGAACAAAATATTACAGTAAACCAGGCTGGTTCAATGACCTTTCATATGAAGGCTAGAAGGCTTATTTTCCATGTGTAGACAGTCAGCAGGATTAATGTGAAAGACATTTCTGCTATATACTTTTATGATGGACCTGCCGTAAGAAACAACTATACCTGCATGCCTTTGACTAAGAAAAAATCCTGAATTTAACATTATAATCATGAGAGGGCTTTCACACAAAAGAATAGGTACAGAAACCACCTTAACCAATTACCCCATAGCCTGTTTCTTGTTTTGAATATAGGTGACAACTTAAAGCAGGTTGAAAGAAAAGCAGAATGTGCCTTAAGGCACATTCTGCTTTACTTTCAGCCTGCTTTAAGCTATCATCTGCAAGAACATATTTTCATCAATGGAGGAATGCATTAAAGGTGTTAACAAGAGGGCCAGAATGGCCCTTAATCGCTCACCTGTACATGGTGATGGGTCAGTGATTTCAGAAAAGAAGATTTGTGAAACTTTGACCCACGGGCGGGGTCACTTTTGACCCTTAGGGACATAATATGAATGCTCTTGATACAGGACCTGTAGACGATGCTATGTGCCAAATATCTAAGCTCAGTGTACTATGATTTCAGACAAGAAGATTTTTAAAGTTTTCATTGAAAAAAATCTATGTTTAGCTCAGGTGACCCAGATATGCAACAAACCGGAACCAATTCATCAACATATGTGAAAGACCTCTAGACATTACATCATGCAAAATATCTAAGCTCTAGCCATATTGATTTCAAAGAAAAATGTGTTTGAAAATTTCACTATATAACTCCATGTAAAATGGCCACACCCGGGCCGGGGCCAACTTTGACCCCAGTGGCAAAATTTGAACAAATTTGATAGAGGACCTGTAGACAATGCTTAGTGAAGTTTGGTTGCAATCAGGCATGTGGTTTTGAAGAAGAAGATGTTTGAACATTTCACTATATAACTCTATGTAAAACGGTGACCCCCGGGGCGGGGCCAATTTTGACCCCAGGGTCAAACTTTGAACAACCTTGATAGAGGACCTATAGATGATGTCATGTGCCAAATATCTAAGCTCTAGCCCTTGTGGTTTTTGACAAGAAGATTTTTTAAGATTTCCTTATTTTTTCACTTTGGTTGCAATGGCAACCAGAGTTCTGCATTGTTTCAAATTCTTTGAACAACTTTGAAAGAGCTTGACCCAAGGAACATTCCTGTGAAGTTTGGTTGCAATCAGGCATGTGGTTTTGAAGAAGAAGATGTTTGAACATTTCACTATATAACTCTATGTAAAACGGTGACCCCCGGGGCGGGGCCAATTTTGACCCCAGGGTCACTTTGAACAACCTTGATAGAGGACCTATAGATGATGTCATGTGCCAAATATCTAAGCTCTAGCCCTTGTGGTTTTTGACAAGAAGATTTTTTAAGATTTCCTTATTTTTTCACTTTGGTTGCCATGGCAACCAGAGTTCTGCATTGTTTCAAATTCTTTGAACAACTTTGAAAGAGCTTGACCCAAGGAACATTCCTGTGAATTTTGGTTGCAATCAGGCATGTGGTTTTGAAGAAGAAGATGTTTGAACATTTCACTATATAACTCTATGTAAAACGGTGACCCCCGGGGCGGGGCCAATTTTGACCCCAGGGTCAAACTTTGAACAATCTTGATAGAGGACCTATAGATGATGTCATGTGCCAAATATCTAAGCTCTAGCCCTTGTGGTTTTTGACAAGAAGATTTTTTAAGATTTCCTTATTTTTTCACTTTGGTTGCCATGGCAACCAGAGTTCTGCATTGTTTCAAATTCTTTGAACAACTTTGAAAGAGCTTGACACAAAGAACATTCCTGTGAAGTTTGGTTGCAATCAGACAAGCGGTTTTGAAGAAGAAGATGTTTGAAGAAATTGTTGACGCACGACGGACGCCGGACAAAGACCGACCACAAAAGCTCACCTTGAGCACTTCGTGCTCAGGTGAGCTAAAAAGGGTGTTTATGGGGTTATATTGGTTAAGGTGTGTCTGTGGAGGAAAGGGTTGAAATCAATGGTCGTCTATAATTACAGCCATTGTCTAACCATTGTCAGGGGTTTATAACTCTCTGTTATCAGCACAGACTGTTTTTTACGTCTCTGGTTTGGAGAGTTGATACCAGGACACACAGGGGGAAACAGATAATGCCCGATCAAATATCTGCAACAGAAAAATTGATGATGAATAAAGAGGAGCATTGTTTCACATGAAGCACATAAAACAGCCTAAAATTATCTCATAATACAAACATGTTATCTGCTTAAAAAAGATTCCAGAGGGAAATTGGGCATAGCCAATTACATTCTCCATTTAACAAACTCTTAATCACTGATTAACATGAAGGACAAATTTCTCTTTGAACTAATAAACCCTTTACTTGAAGATGATAGGTGAGCACTTAAAGCAATGTTGTGAGTAAAGCAGAATGCACCATCAGGTACATTCTGCTTTACTTTAAGCTACCATCTACTAGAATATAGAATTTTCTTACGGTATGATACATGAAATGACAGTATAAACTGGAATTTTCTGCAGTGGAGGAATAAATTAAATGCGTAAAAATGGGTATTTATAGGTTAAAAAATGTGTGATAGAGCTTGGATATAATGTCATGCATTTTACCTATATTTTTGTTCTACTTTTTATCTAAAATAAATTAACATTATTTGTTTCCCCAATATTTCTAAACAACTTGAATCCAACTTTACATGTATTCATAATGTCATAGTAAAACCACTCTATTACAATAACTAAGAGAATGATGTCCACTGAAAAGAAGCCTCAATGATCACATTTAAAACAGAAGAGAGTTTAAAGGACAATTAATGAAAGTAAAGCAGAAAGCTCCTTCATCTTACTTCAAGCAGCAGCCACAGCGTAAAACACCAAAACATAAACCTCTTTTAGGGGTTCCTGTTGCGCGTGCGGGGTTCACCACTGTATGTAATGCATTTTTCCAATATTTTCAAAAATAAATTGAAGAAAAATGTAGCTGTGTAAAGGTACTCAGCAACTATAAGACAGAGAAAAACTGTAAATTGTAGAGAGAAGGCAGTGTTGAGATAAGTCTGTCAATACTAACCAGTCTGGCTGGTGCTTGTACAGGATTTCATGGAGAACCTGAACGTTTTATCCATCTCTATAAACAGTAATTCCTTTCATTTTCCATCTGTTTTATCTAGATACATAAAATGAAATAAACCTTTATATATATCCATGCTGTGCTGCATGCAGCAGTCTAAAATTGCTTCCTTAGCATCAACTTGACTCTAAATCTCTGTCTTTAGTCGAGATTATAAAAGTCTACAAAACATGATCTAATTTATTTGCAAGCCTCTGTCAGATTACTGTCAAACTATGTTCAGCAACAATATATTGAAATACAAGCAAAGGGATCTCTTACAGTAATCAGCTTAACCCATAAATATGCCTTTTTACGCCTTTAAGTTATTACTCCACTGAAGAAAATAGTTCCAATTTATGAAGTCATGAATATGTCCTTTAGAAAAAAATTCTATATCTTTCTATAGATGGTAGCTTTAAGCAGGCTGAAAGTAAAACAGAATGTGCCTTAAGGCACATTCTGCTTTACTTTCAGCCTGCTTTAAATGATCACTCATCTTCAATAGTAGAAACAGGCTATGGGGTAAAGGGGTAATGCCGAACATAACAAAAGCTAAAAGCTTCTTTGGCTCTGATAAAGACAGCTCAGACATCTTTAGATGCAGACATAAATAATGCAAAAAATACATCTTCTTGGAATCTTTATTGACATTTAAATGCACAACAAAACTATGTAGGAAGTCTATATAATTGTATAGCTCTTAAAACGCATGACAACATTAATGAAGAAAGTTATCTCTGAGAGCTTTCTGCATTACATGTACCTTCGTCCTGCATTAAGAATGTTCAGTTATCTGCTATTAGAAATCTCCATACATCTTCGAAACATTGAAGTTAGGTTTGTGCTTAAGAGTTAGCCGCAGGACGTCCACATAAAAGGTTTGTAATTGATCATGTAAAACTATGGAAAGTATTGAGAGGGCACTTGCTGCTTGATTCCAAGTGGTGCTTCAATGAAGTTTGATTATAGAGGTTTATTTCTGGCAATCAGCTGTATTGCCTGGGGCCTAAGGGCAGACTGTTTGATCTTTGAGTTTCAGTGAGTCTGCTAGATAGACGACAAACCTACTAAACGTATAGCCCTTATAATGCTTGATCATCTAGGTTACATCGACTCTCAAGGAGATGGTCCCATAACACAGTGACAAACACTGCAGAACCTGATCAGAAGACTCCTTCAGGAGTCCATGATCTGAGTCTTTTCTGTTTGCAAAGGATGGATATACAGTAAAACCTCTAAACTAAACGGAAGGCTAATTAAATGTATCAAGGACAGGTTACAGCTTAACCCATTACCCCATACCCTGTTTCTAGTTTTGAAGATAACTGACCATTTAAAGCAGGTTGAAAGTTAAAGCCTGCTTTAAGCCCTTATCTGCTAGAATATAGAAATTATTTCTTATAATACATATCCATTACTAGTTATAGAGGAACTATTTTCTTCAGTGGAGGAAAAAATTAAAGGCGTAAAAATGCGTATTTATGAGGTAATGGGTTAAAGCAAGGTGACAATATAACAGAAAGCTCCTAAAGGAGCTTTCTGTTATATTGCCACCTTGCTTTAAAGCAGTCATCTGTCATAAACATGGAATAAGTACCACACTTTAGTAGTGGTAATAGAGGTTTTACTGTATGTGGTACTGGCACTGTAAGGGTTAAAATCAATGTCAGATTCTGTGATAAATTCAAATTACTGAATGTCATTTTGTGAGATTTGAATACAGACTGGGGAAGATTTATCATTTTGTTTTGTATGTAAATGTCCGGTGTCAGCGTGACCTTAACCTAAAATGACTTTAGCCGCCATCACATTATTGGTAACCCTCTTTATACACCCATTGAAAAGGAGAAGCATCATGGTTGGCATTGTCCATTCATTCATCCATCTGTCCAGTTTTGTTTACATTGTCTTAGATGACACAAACAATTCTTTATTGCTTGATTTTCATCAAACTTCATTACCTTATAGTCCAAAGATGCTCACCAATTGTGACACTCAAGTTACCTAAATAGTGGAAAGCATTATAAGCAAGCACTGCAAGCCTACCATATGTGGTAAAAGAACACAACATGTTATTAATAATTAAGCCTTTCAGATGAGTCTTTGCCATTTGTGCAAACCATCTATTTCGAAATTAACCAGCCCATATTTTGGGAGCTTTCTGCATCACTTTTGTCCTGCATTCAATACCTACCTGTATCAAAACATCTCTCCTGTAATTTATTGAAAAGTGGCTGAGGAAATGTTTGACAGTAAATGTAGAAAGGAAACTATAATATACAGGCTAATGAGAAACAGATGAGTTGCCTCGACATGTGCTCAATCTGAGATTTGTTTAATGGCACACGCCAAAAAATCTGCAAAAACACTCAAATCATTTACACTTAACATATATTTTCAATGAAGGCTTTCATTGTGTGTGTCCACTGAAAGCTTCCTTAATTATTCTTGGATGTTACAATGAAAATAGCTTAGGCCATTATGCTAAAAGGAATGTTCTATTAGTGATCATGAGCCACTAAAAGAAGTTGATAATATATAGAGATATGTGCAGGCTGGTGGCAGCTTAACCCTTTGAACCCTAGTCCCGCATATTGGCGTCCTTTTCAAACAGTGTACATGTGTATAGTACACTTGTCCTGTGCAAACAGTGAAGACCCAGATCAGAGGACTCCGAAAGGAGCCCTCTGATCAGGGTCTTCGCTGTTTGTCATAATGCCAAACATTGACAAAAACAACCCTTAAAGGTCAGAAATGGACTAGACTAAATTGGAAACTGGAATTGTCCATTTAAAGTTTCAGGGAGGAAAGAGTTAATTAAAAGCTGTGAATATGAAAATAAAGCAGACAACTCCTTGTAAATTTGTTATACAGTAATGTACTCCAGTTTACCTCATAGCAGCTAGCCTACATATTTCTAGTTTTGAAGACAGCTTACCATTTAAAGCAGATTGAAAGTAAAGCAGAATGTGTCTGTTGCTACCATCTGCTAGGATATAGAATATATAGTTAGTTTGTTATATAGTTTCATGACTGTGTAAATTTGAATTTTTTACTTCAGTGGAAGAATATATGAGAGGCGTATAAAGGGTATATTTATGGAGATATGGGTTAAAATTTTAGCTGCCATTTACAGTGCAGACCGAGCATGAGATGTTGAAGACTGTTAGAATCAAAAGGTCATGAACCTAAATTGGTTAAAAACCTCATACATGTATGTGAATAAATAAATAATTAGAGTATGGCAGCAGCTTGCTTCTTATAGTTGTGAGTATCAGTAAATATTTTCACCCAAAAGTCATTAACACTTTTCATGCTGATTTTGAATTATTTCACTATTGACTTTTAGGTCTGTTTTCAGAAAACAATTAAGATTCAGAAAAGTAACAGGAAAGCAAACAGTGTGGACCCTGATCAGAGGGCTCTGTAAGGAGCCCTCTGATCAGGGTCTACACTGTTTGAAAACTATACATACTGGTTTCCAGCATTGAAAGGGTTAAAACATACTTATGCCGAGAGAATCAAATTCCATTTTTACGACAGAAGCTGCACCGTGAGGTTTCAGTCTGTAGGATTCTGCTGACAGGTTCTTAAGAAGTCTTGTTAACACCTATTCACCTAAATTCAGAGTTACAGCATTTTTGTGGCTTGCTGTAACTAGGTTATAGAAGTGTTTAGAGGGCTTTGGATTAGTTTTTGAGCAGGCTCTGCATGTTTTTATTCCAAATTTGCTGTTGCTCAGGTAGAAACTTTAATTATGCTTCAAGATATACCCATCAAGGGACATAACTCCATCAAAGAAAAAGTCAAAATGTTGCAATTTAGGAACTATTCCAAACATTTAATAGAAACAAATCATCCAATAAAGTATGATGAAAGCCGGCCAAAAATTATCATTTAAACAAATTGACAAGATGGACGGACAGACGGATGGACGTAACAAAGATAATATTGCAGTATGTCCTGTTTTCAACAGGGGTATAAAATAATATTTGGATCCAAACAATTTCGAAAACAATTACTACTCGTTAAAGGCTGCAAATTATATATTGCAAAAAGTATAAGTACAGCAAAACTTGTACAGTATTACACCTTGTCAATTTTGAGTGCCTGTAACCCCGTTAGCAGAACTCCAATCAATCCTACCTGTTCTCCAGAAGCCTATATTGTTTACATAATTATATTACTGCTTTTTTGTCTATAAAAACCATTAATGCCTGTCATAGACCTTCTCCACCTAATGTCAAACATGTATGTGTGTAGCTGTGGTTTAACCCTTTACCTCATAGCTTGTTTCTAGTTTTGAAAAACAGGTGACCACTTAAAGCAGGTTGAAAGTAAAGCAGAATGTGCCTTAAGGCACATTCTGCTTTACTTTCAGCCTGCGTTAAGCTAAAATCTGCGAGGCTATATAAAATATTTGTAATTGTAAATGTTCATGAGGTTATAAACTGGAACTTTTTACTTCAGTGGAGGAATAAATTAAATACGCTAAAAGTCGCTTCTATGGGGGAAAGGGTTAATGAATCTGTAAAGAAATGCCTTGTTTCTTTATGAACTCTTCTCATTCTGAATTTTCAAATGGACTCATCGTTTTCTTTCTCATAAATGACTTAATTTTAATTTGTATTTTGTCAGTAAGTTCTTGTTTCACTGCTATAAGCAAATTAAGCTTATTTACCCAACAGTTTCACTAACAACATCTTACTAACAGATCATTCTTAGTCTACTTGCTAAATGAACCTTTTCACAACAATACAATATCATAAAGTATGACAATTATATAAACCATGCAGATTCTGATCAGAGTGCTCATGTTTTCAGGTCTACACTGTTTGCAAAGGATCGGATATATCTTGTTTCAGCAATACAAGATTTAACCTTTATTCCATAAATACATCTTTTTTTATACGCCTTTAATCTATTCCTCCACTGAATACTGTGATGACTTAAAAGCTGGTTGAAAGTAAAGCAGAATGCGCCTTTAGGCGCTTTCTGCTTTACTTACAACCTACTTTAAGTGTTCACCTGTCTTCAAACCTACAAACAGGTTATGGGATAATGGGTTAACTGTGTGTGTTTAGCACTCCTAAGTAAAAGCCCTTTCTTGAAGTAGGTGAGGTGGGGGTTTCTATTTCATGCCAGGTAACAAGGTTTTTTGTGTACCCTCAGTACACTAAGATACTACAACTTGTTCTGGAGCCAAGCGTAGTAAGAGAAACATTTTTTGTTTGCAGTTCTCCTGTTAAAAATTCCACAACAGTTGAGCAAGGTACATTCTAGGCAATGAGTCATACAGTCATGATTCTTTGAAAACTTGCTATGCTAAACACATATCAAAGCTACAGTAAAACCTATGAGACGTCACAGCCAACTAAAACAAGATAATATGGAATTGTTTCAGCAAAATGGCAGAACCATGCAGACCAACAGTAATGCAGAGGCCTGCATTACTGTTGGCCTGCATCCAACAGTAACCATCTTTCGAGATTTGCATGTTTCTTTATTTTCAGTGAATGATCGGTAAACACACATGCACTCGTTATACTGTACAAGAAGTCCTGTCCTTTGCAACTTTTTCCTCCACAAAAAGCAAATTAGAACATCTCTTCACACTCCTTCGGAAATTTAGTGCCTAAATAAATATTCAGTTATGGTGTTGACCAAACTAGGCAGCTTAAAGCAAGATAAAAGCAATATTGCTCTCATCTTGCTCTAAGTAGTAAATCCTGCCTTAAATACAGTTGGATATAGTCTATTTGCACTTTTAGCTACAGAGAAAAGGATTAACACAGCTTTCTGCATTAATGTATAAAGCAGCCACTTGTCTTTAATGATATTGTCGAGAATGACAAACAATGTAGACCCTGATCAGAAGCCTCCAATAGGAGCCCTATATGATCTGTACCATTTCTAAAGAACAATTAGTCAGTGTTCATTACAGGTGTGAGGTTTGTAAAGGACAAGTATACTCGTTGCTAGAACTGTATGACTGTGTTAAATTCAGGAAATAGTTTGGGAGACTTTTTATTTTTTATTTTATTTGCATTTAACACTGTCCTGTATAAAATATCTTCTTTTGCAGCAGCACGTCACAGGTTTTCACTGAACTATAATTGTATACAATTAAGAAGAAAAATTCACAATCTCAAAGAAAATTGCAGGCCTTGCATTAAATATAAAACCATCTTCTTTGATAAATTTGTCAAGTCAGCAAAATAAGATGGTGCCTTTTTGTGTTTTATTGAATTAACATTCCTTATAGGCAGCCAGCCCAATACATCTAAGGTTAAGCTTGAGGCAATATTGAAATAAACTATGCAAGCAGGCAGACATTTACGTAAAGAATGCTTCATCACCAAGATGCTGGAAATAAGTACTGGAGACCGTTGCAAATAGTCTGGATCCAGATAAGGCCCCACTTAACGTGGGGCCTTATCAGGATCCAAACTGTTTGTCATCATCATCAATCCAGTTGTTGTAAATATGTTTTTTTCTGCAGACAAAAGTTATACTCACTGTTGAAAAGGTGAATAAAATACACACGCTTGAAACAAATCCTGAAGATATTTGCAAACAGTAATTTTCTGCATAATCTTACATCTTTTATGCACTTACTAGTACGTCTAAATCCTTTACCCCATAGCCTGTTTTGGGTTTTAAAGACACTGCATGGTGACTACTTAAAGCAGTTTGGAAGAAAGCAAGTTGCACCATAAGGCCTGATTCTATTTTACTAAGTAAATTAAAGTAATACTTTCAATTAACCTGCTTTAAGTGGTCACCTGTCTTCTACTCACAACAGGTTATGGGGAATAGAAGGGTAATAACATTTTTACTAATTTTTTGCATTAATTGATTTGCTTTTTGGTAACATTTTATTAAAGACAAGATATCAAGTAACTAACCTTGTCAGCATCAAAACTGTTAATGTTAATCCAATAAAACATGCTCAAAATGGCAGAAAAATTAAATTTAAAATTTTCTTTAAATGAGACAACTTGACAAGTATTAGTGCTAAAATTTAATCTTGAGCATGCAAGAAAGTTTTGATCTTCAGAAAATAACTCATTCAACCCTGAAAGCGTTGAATTTGTAAGGTGTTTTCTTACATCACAGCTTTTTGAAACAGTTATCAAAATTTCATTCATAAGCATGCTAAAAGTATAACCTCAACTGTCATTGAATATCAACTGCACATAAATGGTCATTTTTCCAATTTTATACAATTATGACCATGCAGTTAGTGCAAAAAGTAAAGACCCAGATCAGAGGGCTTGATCCTATACTCAGGAGCCCTCTGATAAGGGTCTTACTGTTTAAGTAGTACGTATTTATTAAACTTCCCAAAATTCCAAGTGGACTGGTTCACATTTTGGTAATTAAAAAGATCCTCAAGGGAACTTAATAACCCATAAGAGTTACTTAGATTTGAAAGAGTTGAAGCAGGCTGAAAGTCAAACAGAATGGGCCTTAATTAAGGCTGCTTTAAGTGTTCACCTGATTTCAAATCCAGAAACAGGCAATGGCGTAATGGGTAAATTGATCAATGATTTAAAATCATTTAATTTACCGTACCCTAAAAATTCCTCCATAGAAGCGACTTTTAGCACATTTAATTTATTCCTCCACTGAAAAAAATAGTTTCAATTTATACAGTCAAGAATATACACCATTAGAAATATTTTCTCTATTCTAGCAGATAATTTCTTAAACAGGCTGAAAGTAAAGCAGAATGCGTTCAGGTGCATTCTGCTTTACTTTTAACCTGCTTTAAGTGGTCACCCGTCTTCAAAACTAGAAACAGGCTATGGGGTAAAACTAACTCTTTGCACGCTAGCGGCGGATATACCTGCCATAGTGATTATCTCTGCAAACAGATTGGATCCAGATGAGACGCCGCATAATGTGGCGTCTCATCAGGATCCAAACTGTTTGCAGCATGCTATTCTGACACTGAATTTAAAAGAAATCTTGAAAATTCTAATTTTAGAACAATAGCAGACGACAAATTGTTGCAGACGAAAAATTACCCAGCATGCAAAGAGTTAAAGGGTTAATGGATGAGTCCATTTGAAAATTGAGCATTTTAAGGGTTAAGGAATTCCTAATATAATTTCCCTAACAGCCTTTTGTCCCAGCAAACAAGTTGCATGCAATCTTCAAATCCATTACACTGATGAGATCCTTCCAATTTTTTTCCAATTTTTTTTTTTAACTCTTTAAAATTGTCGTCTGTAACAACTGTTATCTGCTACTGTTCTAAAATCAGAATTGTCTTCTCAAATTTCTATTCATAATAAGTTCAGAGTGTTAAACAATTTGGATCCTGATCAGGTGCTGAGTTACTCAGCGTCTCATGTGGGTCAAAACTGATTGCGCAGGAAACCATCGTTACCTTGTCAGCATTCAAAGGTTGAGTTAATTTGAACATGTGATTGTCATGATTCATAACTTTATGTCGTCTGCTATTACTAGAATCGTCTGCCACGTGCCGAGGAAAGACTTCACCCAGCGAAGACAATTTCCAGGATAACTTCGGAAAACTCCCTGTGGGTTCCCCCTTGAATCTCGTGTAATTTTAGGCGAGAACAAAAGATGGGATCATTGACAACAGTACATGGAATTCCCCAAGATATTTCGGAATTCCATCATGAAACTATCGCTGTTGAATCTGTACATGCTGTCTGGATGGAATGCAAAGCTATGGACATATCCTTTTAATAGCTAAAATATATCTAACCGTATGAATGGTGGGATCATGTTATAGCTTGCAACCAGATCAGACTACATATATTGTGTGACAGTTTGTCATATAAATTGTAATTTCGAAAAACATAGACAATATCAGAATTTTCGATAGACGACATGTGCTAAGCAGGCGGCACTCATTCAACATTAAAGCTCCAGGTTTACTATGTAGTTCATTATGTATAAACAAACTGATCATACCCTAATTTTAAATTCAAAATGTCACTGAATTAAGTTTTTGACACTGATCTGATTTTCATGTCTGATCTCGATTCTGATCGTGTTTAGAATGCTTAGTCTACTAAGCTTAATATACTGACAGTAGTGTTCAAATACAGTGATATTGATCTTCTGTCGAAGACAGCATGTGCATGTCTTATTAAATACCCTGAAAAAGTAAATATCTTCAACAGGAGTCCTACCAGCAAATCCACTGGCGACCTTAGCCCTGAATCTCCCTGAAACTTCAAATGGACGTTTCCCGTCTCAAATTTAGTCTAGTCCATATTTGACTATTTATTGCCGTTTTTGTCAATGTATTGCAATATAACAAACAGTGCAGACCCTCTAATCAGGCCTGTGATCTGGGTCTTCACTGTTTGCAAAGGGCAAATGTACTCCAAAGATACACTGTTTGCAACGACAGTTTCATCCATAATGCCAGGCTTTACTTTAACCCTTTCCCCCATGAAGCGCCTTTTAGCGCATTCAGTTTATTCTTGCACTGAAGAAAATAGTTCCAATTTATACATTCATAAATGTGTATAATACAAAACATTTTCTATATTCTAGCAATTGATAGCTTAAAGCAGGCTGAAAGTTAAGCAGAATGCGCTTAAAGCGCATTCTGCTTTACTTTCAGCCTGCTTTAAGTGGACACCTATATTCAATACTAGAGATATGCTATGTGGGAAAGGGTTAACTCTTCTCCAACTATTAGTACACTGGCATTTTTTTAAACAGGGTAAACCCTGATCAGACAGCTCTGGAAGGAGCTGTCTTATCAGGATCTGCAATGTTTTCTGGTAAGACCTGTCTGACTAAGTCTGTCCACCATAATGGAGACAACTTCTTATTCTATTAGCCAATGTAATAGTTCTGAAATAGATATAGATTGTGGGAAGAGTTTTATGTACAAATATTCTGCAGGAGAATAGTAAATTAAATTATTCCAATTTCGTTTTCAATCCTAGACATGTTACTATTTGATGCATTTCTCGTTAATATCATTATCATAAACGGAATGGGTTGCCAAAAACAATTTAAACTTCTATCCTGCTTTAAGCAGCCACCTGAATTGAAAACCCTATATATGAAGCCTTGTCTTAACCCTTTGAACCCTAGTCCCACATATAGGCGTCCTTTTCAAACAGTGTACATGTGAAAAGAACACTTGTCCTATGCAAACAGTGAAGACCCAGATCAGAGGGCTCCGTAAGGAGCCCTCTGATCAGGGTCTTCACTGTTTGTCATAATGCCAAACATTGTCAAAAACAACCCTTAAAAGGTCAGAAATGGACTAGACTAAAATGGAAACTGGAATTGTCCATTTAAAGTTTTAGGGAGGAAAGAGTTAACCCATTACCCCATAAATATGCGGTTTTACGCCTATAATTTATTCCTCTACTGAAGAAAATTGTTCAAATTTATATAGCCATGAATATATATCAGAAGAAATATTTTCTATATTCTAGCAGATGGTAGCTTAAAGCAGGCTGAAAGTAAAGCAGAATGCATCTTAAGGCGCATTCTGCTTTGCTTTCAGTCTGCTTTAAGTGGTCATTTATCTTCAATATAAGAAACAGGCTATGGGGAAATGGGTTGAGTGGTCACACTTACACTCAGTGCAAAAAGAAACGCACATTGTGCTCAGGCGCAGATTAGGATACATGTTTTTTAGGAAAATTAGAAAAGAAAGACCATATCTCAAGATTTATTTAATTCTGCAACAAGTTTAGAAAAAAAATACTCAAAAAACATTGTGCTGCCTTTTAACCATTTCCCTCCTAATGACGCCAAAAAGCGTTTGCAAACAGTTTGGATCCTGATCAGACGCCGCGTAACGCGACGTCTGATCAGGATCCAAACTGTTTGACACTCTTATAGATATCATTTAAGTCATTCTACATTGAATTTTACTTAGAAACGATCTTGCAAACAACAATTGAAGCAGACGACAATAAGACGGTGAAGGGGTAAAAACCTCGGGATTAATTTGGCAGCGAAATAATTAACTACAACTTGTTTAAAATACCGCACCGATTAGTGCAGGTTGTGATGCTACCAATTCAATAATGATTTAATAATAATTCACAAATACGTACCTTCTACATCAAAATAAGAATGTGATACAACGTGTGCGTTTCTTTTTGTACTGAGTGTATAATCGGGCTGTGACTGTCCACAATCAATTTATTATTAACCTTGAAATTTTATTCAGGCATACTCCAACTAGACACAATGCAATTAGATCTTGACAGCTATTGACACTTACTGTTACTGGTAATAAATATCCTCAAATGAACACGGCAATGATAAAACAGGAATGAAAATTTAAAACCGATGGTTGGAATAGAGCCAGAGCTCCAAATAAGAGGGAGTAAACTGAACAATTCCAACATTTTCTCGCTCATATCAGCACCAAATCCTATGGTGTTACTTCACATTAGAATCATCTCGAAGAGATGATTCTAATAATTGTGACAACATAGGGTTTAAAGCAGAAATAAATAATTTAGTTTTTGAAATACTCCCCTTATCTGGAGCAAGATTTTAACCCATTATTCCATAACCTGTTTCTAATTTTGAAGACAGGTGACCATTTAAATCAGGAAGAAATTAATTCAGCCTGCTTCAAGCTACCATCTGCTAGGATATCAAAACTATTTATTATGGTGCACATCACTGGTGTATATAGTGGATTTTTCTTCTTCAGTGGAAGAATAAATCAAAGGCAGAAAAAGTTGTATATTTATGGAGTAAATTGGGCTAAAGACTTTTCCTCAGTCCATTGAGGGACCACCAGACCATTGTTCTGGAGGTGTCAATGTAACTGTAAAGCATGTGCAACACAATCTCAGTTTACCTGGTGAGGTCCAGATTATACTCATGCTCTAGTGATTTTCAATGGTTATTTCTAACCAAACTATCAAATATAAATGTCGGGTCTCACATAAGACGATTCAATGGTTAAATATGCACAATACCCATGCTTTTTGCAAGGAAATTGACAGTAAATAATCTGGCAAGGCGTTATGACAAAAAGGTCGTCAGGAGATGTCTTTAAGTCAAATTTGACTATACAGCAAGAAGACTGATATCCCCATAAGCAGCAAATAAAGGGTAAATTCAGACTATATTAAACTGGAATTAAAATCAATATCTGTCTGGCTGCTTTGGTAGGCATGAACCAGATATAATGAATTTTTCTATTTTTAATCACATTTTAACGATTTTTCATCCTAAACATGTTCACAATATAATTCATAGGTCAAATACTTTCTCCTTATTTCTCCTTGAAATGCGCGACAAACCCAGTGGATCTGATCATTCTTTAATGGTCTATAAGACAAGTGTCAGCTTAACCCATCACTCCATAGCCTGTTGCTAATTTTGAAGACAGGTGACCACTTAAAGCAGGTTGAAAGTTGAGCAGAATGCGCCTCAAGGCCACTGAAGAAAACACTTTCAATTTATTCAGTCATAAATATTCACTGGTCAAAATAAAAATATTATATATCCTAGCAAACGGTAGCTTATATTAAAGCAGGCTGAAAGTAAAGCAGAATGTGCCTTCAGGCACATTCTGCTTTATTTTCAGCCTGCTTTAAGCGATCTTCTGTCTTCAAAACTTGAAACAAGCTATTGAGTAATGGGTTAAATGAATGCTATGCATAGATCCGGTCTGTACTTTTAATGCATATTAATTAAGACAAGACAAATAGTGCATGCCTGTACTGCTGCAGACAAACCTCACCAGAAGCTGCCAATGTAGCAGTAGCGCCTGTCAAGACATCTGTTTTCAAGGTAATGTAATCATACAACCCTTAACACCCTTTGGAAGCAGCTAGCAACTTTTAACTTGTAAATAGTCTTGATCAAGATCAGACACCAAGTAACTCAGCATCAAAACTTAATCCAAACTTATTGCCCCTCATATCTTACAGCTCGAAATATACAGTTGACAGAGTTGGACTGGACTTGAACTGGACAATATTAATGTTTAATTCAGCTGAATTAAACAGGTTGTATGGATCCAGATTAGATTCATGAGCACTGTGAATCTGATCATTTATACAGTCATATGATCAAGATTGACAGACAGAGCAGTTATCTACATTTGAACCATAAAGTAACATACCTAGCTGTGCACCAACACACTCATTTCTGTTGAGGAATATTTAACAGCAGGAAAATGGGTTAATATGAATGATTTAATCATGCTGCATGACAAAAAACATGCAAGTGCATGTTTGTGCAGGAAGGAGCCTGCATGGTGGGTAAAAAATCAAGTCTTTGTCTGAAACTGCAGAATCCTGACAGATGCAGGCAAATATACAGTCAAGGCTGACATGTTTAAAGTAGAATAACCTGCATTCAACCACCAGTCATAGAAGCAGAGAAAAAGTTTCTTAACCCTTTACCCCATAGCCTATTTGTAATTTTGAAGACAAGTGACCACATTAAGCAGGTTGAAAGTAAAGCAGAATGCACCTTAAGGTGCATTCACTGCTTTACTTTCAGCCTGCTTTAAGCTACCATCTGCTAGTATATAGAATATATTTCCTATGGTGCATATTCATCACTGTATAAATTGGAACTATTTGCTTCAGTGGAGGAATAAATTAGAGGCGTAAAAAGGCGTATTTATGGAGTAATGGGTTAAATAATCTACAAGCATAAAGATCTTTCAAAACAAGTTTCTTTCAAAACAAATTATTCACCTCTGGAACTTTTAATTGACAATTCCTGTGTTTCCAATCAAGTCTAGTCCATCATTACATATTCAGGTTTTATTTTTTTTAATCATATATTGCAAAATGACAAACAGTGCAGACCCTGGTTAGAGGGCTCCTATAGGCTCTATACGCAGTAGGAATATGACTGTCAAGTAATAGATGAGTATACTCTTGCTAGGGTTGAATGTGGTAACCCTCCATAATTATGCCTTTTAACCTATTACCCCATACATACACCTTTTTACACCTTTAATGTATTCCTCTACTGAAGAAAATAGTTCCAATTTATACTGTTACAAATAAGATTTGTAGGAAATATTTTCTATATTCTAGCAGATAATAGCTTAAAGCCGGCTGAAAGGAAAGCAGAATGCGCCTCAAGGCGCCTTCTGCTTTACTTTCAACCTGCTTTAAGTGGTCACCTGTCTTTAAAACAATAAATAGGCTATAGCCCGGTAATGGGTCAATGCATTCACTTTTTAATCCTAATAGACATGCCCTTTCATGGTTGTACCACAATCTGAAAGTTCTTCCTTAACTCTGACAGGTGGATGCTGAAAGCAGACTGAAGGTCACCAGCAGTACTGTGTAAAATGGAACTATATTTGCCAGTGGAGGAAATAATTAAATGTGTATAAAGGCGTATCAATTTAAGGGAGTAATGGTCAACTGTTCCTCATTATGTGTTCGAGACACCATAATTTTTTATATGTCCACACTAGAAATTTTAAACAGTTTTTTTAGCCAATTCTGTTGGAGACACAAATGATTGCAGTAGAAGAAGAATCTCCGACCCATACATTTAAAGAACCTGTTGTGGACACTTGGGTCAAAAGGTCACTTCTGTGACTACTGGTCAATATCTCTAAATCTTTTTTTCCAAAGACGTGTAGCTTTTTACTGCTGTGATTGGCTCTGATTGGCAGATAACGGAATGTCTGATTCTCGTGTGAAAACCTATAATCTACAGAATGGCAGCGATCAGCCTGAGCGATAATTGACGGTGTTTATGTCAATATGTGTGTAATTTATGTAGACAGCAGTCAGGAAATACAGGACAGGGCAGGAATGCATTTTATAGATGTCCAGCTGCATGTAGCGCATAACAGTTCCACATGCTTTACAACTGATATATTTTAGTGATAGTAAATGACAAACCACTGACATACCTCAGACACCTTCCATAATAATATCTGCCAAGATCACAGCTTCTTTCTGAGTGCTAAAAATAGCATCTTATGCTTACAGCTAGGTCATCTTGGCTCCTACTCCCCATCATTCTCTATTGTCATATTGTAGCAGGGCTCCAGATAGAGGTAGTTTTTTCAACAAATCCCACATTTTCTCACTATTTTAAGCCCTAAATCCTATGATGTTACTACTCATTAGAATCGTCTCGAAGAGACGATTCTAATGAGTAGTGACATCATAGGGTTTAATTCAGAAATAAAGATTTTAGATTTTGAAAAACTACCCTTATCTGGTGCTCTGTTGTAGGTCAATAAAGAATTAAAGGCAAAAAAGACATACCTATGGTGTAAATGACTGTAAATGTAAGGTTATTAAACTATGGTAACCTAAACAAAGGTTTGACCATAAAATGCAAACAACATTAGTGTGCTTGCAATAGCAAGAAGGTACTGTATTTGCTCTTCAAGTATTCAAGTCAAACCTATGCTTTGTATTTGCTGATTATGGCAGGTGACAACTTAAGGCAGAGTAAAAGTAAAGCAGAAAGCTCTCACAGGAGTATTCCTGCATTTAACCCTTTACCGGTACCTTATAGCGAGTTTAATTTATTCCTCCTCTGATGAAAATAGTTCAATTAAATCAGTCATGAATATATATTATAGGGAATTTTTTCTACATTCTACCACAATATAGCTTAAAGCAGGCTGAAAATAAAGCATAATGCGCCTTAAGGCGCATTCTGCTTTACTTTCAACATGCTTTAAGTAGACACCTATCTTCAATACTACAAATAGGCTATCAGGCAAAGGGTTAAAAGGTTAACACTGAATTCCTCTCATTTAAATCAGGTTACAAATCATTAGTGGCATGTATACAAGCCATAAAACCTTCAAATGAGATGTTTATACAATCTATCAACCTTCATGCATTGGCTGATTTACAAGGAGCAGCCTCAAGAAAATGCATCTGTTTAAAAGAAATGTCATGTACCTTGTCAATGTACTCCATCAGTATAAAACATTTTTGAAAGAGCAAAATTATAAATCATGTGGGTGTTTCTGAAAAATATTCTTTACAGCTGTCAGCATCAACTTCCATTCATAAACATTTTTTTTTAAATCAAACACCTAATTCCCAGTATGTGACCGACCTATGGACACATTTACCTACTTTGGGCTCCAGATAAAGAGGGAGTAATTCAACAATTTTAAATCCAACATTTTACACTTATTTCAGCACCAAATCATGTAGTGCTACATGTACTACTCATTAGAATCCTCTCATTATAGAGGTCGGTTCTTGAATGAGTAGTTGCACCATAGGGTTTAATGCAGAAACAAAGAGTTTAGTTTTTGAAATCCCCCCCCCCCCCCACCCCCTTATCTAAAGCTCTGCCAGTTCCTTCACTTAACCCATTACTCAATAGCCTATTTCTAGATTTGAAGAAAAGTGACCACTTAAAGCATATTGAAAGTAAAGCAGAATGCAATGCATCTCAAAAACCTGTTTTAAACGGTCATGTGTCTTCAAAACTACAAACAGGCTAAGGATAAAGTGTTAAAGAATGTTTTGGATCAAAACCACACCAAACTTTACTAGTAATTTCTATGCAAACCCTGGAACAATTAACAATTGAACAGCAACAGTTCCTGACAAAGTTCCATCATTCATGACATTAGGTCTCCACAGAAAGGGACAATTCCTGACACAACCATTTAATCAAATATGGCTGGCAAATTGTTATAGGGAGTTCAGAGAAGAAAGATTACTATTCACTCTTATACTGCTAGAAACCATCCATTGCAAACAGTGAAGACCCAGATCAGAGGGCTCCTAATGGAGCCCTCTGATCAGGGTCTGCACTGTTTGTAATACTTTATATTATTTTTGTGACAACCCCATCAAGAGCCAATGTAAACAGATCATTTGTCAGAAAACAGATAGGTGCATTGGAAAGTTGAGCAAGATCAGAGTTCAGGAGTGCATAAAAAGAGGGGGCTGCCAGTCCTCACATTTCAAGCAAATGACGGACTAATTTGGCTTGCTGGGGAGTTTATTGATATTCTCTACAGGAAACACACATAATTGTGGTGGAAAACTTTCAGATGCCTCACAAATCCCTTAGATGCACAGGAACCAAGAAACAGGGAAGAAACAACACATAATAAAGAGAACAATGCAACTCAGATAGGGTCTAAAATGATTATGCTTTGACCTGACTCAAAACAAGGTGTCCTCCAGATGGGTTTGTCAGATTTGAATTTAATTGTTATGAATTTACATGGTTTTGACAATATTTCAGTCATAACACAACATCCAGCTAATTACAGGTGGATATATATATACTCCAAAAGCCCTTTGCAGAAGTATGGCAAACAGTGCCGACCTTGATGAGAGTTCCTTCATCAGTAGCCATGTGATCTGCATCTACACAGTTTGTGAAAGTTATATATACTTGTTTCCCTACACTCAAAGGGTTTGTTCATTATAATCTCAAGGTTCTAACTCATGCTAACATTATAACCCCAGAGCAGAATGGGTACTGTCTTATCATCCCAGCCCATCTGTTTGATGTTCATTTCTAGCTGTCATTGGGAGTCAATAATTGATGCACAGATCAATATGTTATATATAGTAAATAGTGCATGGGTAAGCTGGCATACCAGTCTCTAGCAGAATTTCTATACAGTAGAACCTCTCTATTACGGCCACTAAATTGTGTCACATATTAGTTGTTTACGACAGGTGACTGCTTAAAGCAATGTGAAAATGAAACAGAAAGCTTCTACAGGAGCTTTCTGTTTCACTTTCACATTGCTTTAAGCTGTCACCTGTCTTTTATACAGACAATTAGCCTTCTTTTTAGTGGTCGTAATAGAGAGGTTCTACTGTACTTCTTTAACCCATTACTCTTCTAAAGGTGAATTCTGCTTTACTTTCAACCTCCTTTACTCTTTCCCCCATAGAAGTGCCTTTTAGCGCATTTAATTTATCCATCCACTACAGAAAATACTTCCAACTTATACAGTCATTATAAACATGTACCAAAAGAAATATTTGCTATATTCTAGCAGATGGTAGCTTAACCCATTAACTCATAAGCGATTATCAATGCTTATCTCAATACAGGCTAGTGGATTAAAATGTCAAAATGAGTCAGTATGAGGCTATTGCGCAATGAGTCAATATGAGTCAGTTATTTATGGCTTCATAGGTTAAAGCATGCTGAAAGTAAAGCAGAATGCGCCTTAAGGCGCATTCTGCTTTACTTTCAACCTGCTTTAAGTGGTCACCTGTCTTCAAAACTAGAAACAGGCTATTGGATAATGTTCCCTCATCCAAGCTTTACGTGGAAGCGATGTGCTAAGCTTGAACGCCAAAACAACTATGAAAATGTGGTACAGATAGATAGCGTAAGTCACATGATGTAGAGGGTGTGCTTGATTTTTTATTCTTTAAATGTGCGATTAGCTCGGAACATGTTCGGGACAACATGCTATTGTAATACATGCGAAAGCCGGAGGCTATATGGAAAATAATGGGATAAAGGGTTAGGAATACAAATTGATGGGTTAAAGTATTTCACTGGCCCCACAAGCACCTGTAGCCTGTATGTCAGCACTGCTGTTCTTGTCTTGTTCCATGTATGTCAACAATGATGTGATTGTCTTTCCCCGTATCTACCTGCCTCAGCTGGAACAAAGGATGCTCCTTCTGAGAGCCAATTAGAAATTCATCGGTCCCTCAGACTCCTGGGGACCTATCTCCTAGTAATCTATGTAATACAATACCTGGTGATTAGCTTTTAACCTGCTGAAAACTAGTACTGGCATTTACTGTCCAGCTCTTGAGGCATAGTTGACCTAAAACTATAACAGCCTGTTTGTAGTTTTGAACACATGTAACCACTTAAATCAGGTTGAAAGTAAAGCAGAATGCACCTAAAGGTGCATTCTGCTTTACATTCAGCCTGATATAAATTTTAAGCTGCTATCTGCTAGGACAAAGAAATTTCAGGGCTGTATAAAGTGGAACTATTTTCTTCAGTGTAGAAATAAATTAAAGGTATGAAAAGGTATATTTAAGGAGTAATGGGTTAATCATCAAACACTTTAAATTGCACTTTTTAAATCAATCTAAACAGATATCTTGTATTGTAAGACTAGTCAATAATTGAATGATCTTGATCCATAATGGCATATCTGCAGCGCGTGTTTCCGAGTCAATTCCGAATTTCAAGAAGTATTTGCCAATTACTGTTAACATGTTCAAGATAAGTGTGGCGGATCTCCCAGCACAATTAATTCCAGCTTTTGTTCTCTGGAACTGCCACTTGATAACGAGTTCTGATGATAAATACAGAGCATGTTCAAGTGTTAACAGAAATAGTTATCCTTAATGTGCATTGATTTTGACATTTATTAAACCAAGGCCTTAATAAGCTTCATTTCTTTTAGGGGAAAATGTTCTCTTTGTTCTATTTATATCTTCATGTAGGTTTGTTAATTGTCACAGTAAGTATTTTTCCTTTAGGGCTTTTTAATGCAAGAAGCTTGAGAAGACAGGATCTACGAAATGTGAGGTTTGAAGCATTTAGTCCTTGGCCATTGTCCATAAGAATATGTTCCTGTGTTTAGTATCTCTGACACTGTAGAGTCCATGCTTGAGTTCCTCAGAGATTCTTGTACAAGGTCTAATTAGCCCTTTAACTCCTATTAGATTCACATTTTTACATTTGTATTTATTCATCAACTAAAGAAAATAGTTCCAATTTATACATTCATGAATATGTACTAAATGAAATATTTTCTATATTCTAGCAGAAGTTAGCTTAAAGCAGGCTGAAAATAAAGCAGACTGCACAGTTTAAGGCATGCTTTTAAGGGGTCACTGCTGTCATCAGGCTATGAAGAAAAGGGTTATCTATTCCTTTGCATGTGCATGCATCTGATAAATGCAGGTGTCAAACACGGTTGTTAAAGGATGGTTATAATTACAGGTGTGCTTCATGCCAGACAAAAATAAAGCAATTCAGGCTCCTATAGTACCTTTACTTTCATCTTGCTTTCAAAAGCAGCTTCTTATCTCAAACACAGAAGTACTACAGTGCTCCCTCCCTACAACGGCCCTCTGAACATCAATTCCCTCCTTACAACAACGCTTGCAGCTGTTCTTCAAACAAGACAATTATATCCAATAATTTTGCTGCTGCAATATCGTCTGCTGAAAATTGATGTCTGCAGTTTTTCTAAAGGTTACATAATGGACATTTTGACAGAAAAAACCGTAATGACAAGTGACAAACAGCTTGAATCAAGATCAGACGCCGCTGGAAGTGGTGTCTGATCTGGATTCAAGCCGTTTTCAAATGTAACCAAACTTCCCACCCTATAACGACTCCCTCCGAACAACGCACACAATTTTTGTCTCCCAGTGGGTGTCGTTGTAGAGAGGGAGCGCTGAAGATGAATATACTCTGATATATATAGAAGAAGGAGTAGACAGGAATCACAAAGTGATGGGATTCATTCCACTGTGACCCATTGTTTGAGAGTCTTAAGACATCACAAAGGAACCAGCTTCTATTACTGTTGTTGACAGACAGAGAGAGAAATGACACAAAAAGTCTGAAATCCACAGCTATCACTTTACCACATGATTATTAACCATTGAAACTTGGAATAAATGATGCCAGCTTGAAATTCTTTCGACTTGGTACTCAAAACACATCAGATTCCGATTCACTAAACTTGAACAATTGAACTCTTTACATCATAGCCAGTTTTGAAGACAGATGCATAACACATTAAGGAGGTTGAGAGTAAAGCAGACTACTCCTAAAGCAGCACTCTGCTTTTAACTTTTAACAAGCTTTACAGTAATCATCTGGACAAAAAACCATGTTTCATGCTCAGTACTTCTGGGTGAAACCTACCGGTACCTTCATTAATGTAGAAACGACTAAAGGCATGAAAAAGAATATTTATTCAGTAATCGGTGTATTTTCCATTTGAATTTGAAGAAAATGACTGAATCTAATTTGATTGTAAAGTAGTCTAAAACAAATAAATGCAAAGATACATCTTTGATGCTGAGGTGATAAAAACAAAAAGAATAAAATATTCATGATACAAATGCATGCTTTTCCATGTTACTGGTTTTTTGTGGTTTTTTTGTGGGTTTTTTTTTTATCTTTTAACACTTTGCAAGTAGAAAACTATTCTGGATCTCTTAATACAGTCTAGACCCAGATCAGCCGCAGCATTTGATCAGGATCCAAACTGTTGGTCATTCTGATCACATCTCTGGAATAAAACAGTAGTGGAATGAGTAATTTATAAGTTAAGCAGATGACAGGTTTGAAGCTGACAAGATTTATATATTCAGCATTTAAAGATGAATTTTGCATGAGGCTCTTGATGCATGCTTGTTTCTGTTGACTGCACAGGCACATACATTTTACTCCTGCCCAAGGCCACTTTTAACCTTTACACTGAAGAAAGGCAGTGTTTACATCATACACGAACAGTGTAGACCCTGATCAGTGGGCTCCTGAAGGAGCCCTCTGATCAGGGTCTGCACTGTTTGTCATTATTTTAAATATAACCAAGTCAAATACATCAAAAGGCTATACAAAGTCTTTTATTTAAAGCTGGTATTAAAGACTCTTTGCAAAGTCTGTATTGTAAGAGTTCAAATTCATTAAAACTTAAAGCATGATCTCAAATAAGACCTTAAACATCACAGGGCAACTATAATCATTAGAACAGGATAATTACTGTTTTGAAAGAGAAAATTGGAAATGAATATTCTCTTTGAAAAGTGATAAATTCTAAACCAGCCAATCAGAATAACAATTTATAGCTTATTCTCTTTAACTCATTCACCCCTGAAACTTTTAATGGACAACTCCAATATCAAAATAAGTCTAGTCCATTTTTTAATATTTAGGGTTGATTTTAACAATTTAATTCAAAATGACAGTGTAGACTCTGTTCAGAAGGCTCCTTAAGGAGCCCTCTGATCAGGGTCTACACTGTTTGCATACAACAAGTGTAATCCTTACAGGTACACTGTTTCGCTAGGGTTGAATGTGTTAAAACAGGTTGCAGTTAATGCAAAAGAAAGATAAAGCAGAAAGCTCCTACAGAACTTTAATCTGCATTACTTTTCTCCTGCACTATAGCCTGTGTGCTGTCTAGAATACAATCATGTATGTACACAGCTACTTAACACAAGATTGTCTGCAGACTGGCTTAATTAAAATGCCATAAGGCACCGCATTGACAGCAGATTTAGATGCAAATCAAGGTCAAAGGTGAGCGACTGACCCCTAATAATCTGCACGTCCAGTCATCCAGCCATTGTTGTGGTCAGCAGATGGCTTAGGCAGGAGGCCAATGGCCAGTGTCCATCATCACAGAGCTAAAGTCAGCCAAAAACCCATCTGGGCACGGACTGATGACTGAAGTGGTCATTTCACACTGTGTGTGCTGAACAAATATAAATTCTCAAACCATCATCTGCTTGAGTCCTAATTTTTGCCTCTCCTTCTTCTCTCTATCTGGAGATATATAATCCGAGTGACAAACAATTTGGATCCAGATCAGATGCTGAGTTCCTCAGCATCTGATCTGGATCTAAACTGTTTGCAAATGTCTAAAGGATTAAGTTCCCTGCAGTACATGGGGTTAATTATTGATCTCATGCACTAGCCAGTTTAATTTTACTCAAGTAAACAGCCCTGCCCTTTCATCTTCAACTTTGACTAATTCAATTCAATGTTTATAGCTGCCCAAATGCTGTAGAAATGAGTTAAATATACACGGTTCTGGTGGCTAATATTGGTACCCTCTGATCACTAATTGCCATGCTTACCAGTTTTAATTTAACTGCATTAACTCAATTAGAACATCATGAATTGCTACAATTATAGAATTTGTCTTAAAATATCAACCTTTAGCCTGTTGAGCATTAACTCATTCCTCCCTGAAACTTCAAATGGACAATGTTTATGACGTCAAATATCAGTGTTTGCATAGGAATGAATGAATGAATGAATGGTGTTTTACGGCCCATCGACACAAAAAGGTCATTTAGAGCCGACAGTGTTTGCATAGGACAAGACTTTTTATTCTCGCTTTTCAGGGGGTGCTAGACCACATTTTGTTACTATAAATAGCCCTACAGTAAACCTTGTCTGGAACTGTATCCTTCCGCCCAATTGGCTTTAAAGCAAGGGAAAGGCCGGTAACTCTTACAGAAATACCCTAAAACTTATAATGGACCACAAGCTACGTTCACAGAGGAAAGTACATTGCATTTAAGCTTACAGTAGACTCTACACTTGTCTGTGGCTTTCGACAATTCAATGATACGATTTTTAAACAGTGATTACTGTGGTTGTTGTTGATTGTTTCACATGATCGAGTATACGCGTAATGTCACGTTCTTACGTGACGTCAATGACGTCGGTTGTTGTTATGGCTTGAAAGTAGAACGTATATATAAAGAAATGGTCGTTTAGATTACTTATACTATGTAAAAAATTGGATTCAATGCAAACCGTTAGTTTTACTGAGTTGGGATCTGAAATGGGACATGTTTTTCTTTAAAACGTGTGTACAAATAAAATTTCAAAGCCAAGTCGAAATAGCGCGACCTTTAAACAGCTGTTTGTTGCTATTGGATATGGAATGTGTGATACGTGAAAAAGTAGGTCTTTATAATTCCTTTAATTTACTCGTTTTAAAGGGGATTTTAAGCGAGAAAAATAATCAAGCACGGCTTTTGGTAAAGCTCGTTTCAGACTGGGAACAGACCAACCTCGGGTATAGAATTCCCTGTCTTTACCAAAAGCCGTGCTTGATTCTATTAGTCTATTCTTCAGGAAGCTTCTTCAACTAAGTTTGTGTACTCTTAGGTGTATTCTTCTTGAAAGCTTAAAATCAAACAATGTTGCAGATGATCATTAAGGTATTCGAACACTGAAGGTAGGGTAATTGTAATGTTAAAATGATATTATGAATGGATACTACATGTAATTCCCGTGTCTTGTGAGAAATATGAAGGCTTTTCGCCAACTCTTCTCATTTATATTTGAAATATTGTATATAGCCTTACAGGTAGGAAAATATGCGAGAAAATTAAAAGACAAATATTCATGAAAGGTGATTTTTACCTATTCTTACCTAAAATACTGATATTTTTTTATTTCATGCCTATATGCCAGAAGACGTGAACATCACAAAATTAAAGTTATTGTCCCAATGTTTGCATCATATGATGTGAACAATTAAAAAATCTGAACCGTCCTCTTAAAAATATGCAAAATTTTCCATACGATTTTACATTATATGACTTAAAAGGTTGTATGTTTGTACAAAAGTGAAAACTTGGGCAAAGCAAACCACTTATTTTAGTTAAACACGGAAAATGCCGAGATAACACGGAAAAAGGCGATCTTCAGTCTTGGATTACCTTAATTTAAAAGTACAGCAGAAGTTATTTTTAAAAGAGAAATGTTTCAGAGTCCTTAGTGTGCTAGATTATTACCTCCTTATCATAGGTGGTAAGAAATTAGCCTACAAATACTAGAAGTACTCATACCTTGAGGGTCTTTTGTGAGAAATGTATGGCTTATACATCAAGCAGATATCAAAACGAAATGAGTCTTTTAATGGCCTAAATTAAGCATGATTTATGGAGAGATTGGCAGTTTCTGAAATAGCTTTTAACAGGCTCCACCTATAAGCCCCAGCATGAGCTGAAGAATTATCAGCTGTGGAGATGTTATTCTTTCCTAATAAATGTGTTTACCCATTACCCCATAAATACGCCTTTTTACGACTTCAATTTATTCCTCCACTGAAGGAAATAATTCCAATTCATACAGTCAGGAACAATGTAGCAAAAGAAATATTTTCTATATTCTATCAGATGATAGCATAAAGCAGGCTGAAAGAAAAGCAGAATGTGCCCTAAGGCGCATTCTGCTTTACTTTCAACCTGCTTTAAGTAGTCACCTGTTTTCAAAACTAGAAACATGCTATGGGGTATAATGAATGAGTTAATATGCTAAAAATATTATTTCCATTGCAAACCTGAACAGTCTCCATATTACAGATGCCAGGTAATCGTGCATCTGATCAAGCTCCAACCTTTGGTTGACTTTGGGAAGTGGCTGCAAGCACAATGAAAGTAATACAGAAAGCTCCTCTCAGAGCTTTCTGTTTATAGTACTTTCATTTTTTTTTAACCCATTCAGGCTGTCAAGTGAGCAGTCATCATACTAGGATTTGTCTCTGGATTATCTCCATTTTGGAAACAAAGGCCTAGCTGCCCAGAATAATTCTAACAGAAATAGCACACTTGCACTACTGCGCTGCAGGACTGGTAATTTCGTCCATTTATGACCCAAATTATTGCCCCTAAAGCCCAATAAAGCCAGCGAGTGGAAACAACAAATTGGCATACATTTTCTCCCAATTCTCTGGTACCGACCTTGCCCATTAACCCCATGTTTGAGGTCATGGTCAGCATAATTAGGCTGGATTTTACGATGCTTGTATCAATGGTAACACTTTATTGTTCATACAGTAAAACTTCATTACAATCACATACAAAAAATGTCTTCTTCTCTGTCTTAGAGACACATATTGGCAGCTTAATGCAGGACAAAAGAAATGCAAAAAGCTCCTAAAGGAGTTTTTTGCATTACTTTTATCCAGCATTAAGCAATAAATTAGATCTCCAATCTACATAAATTTGATGATTGGAGAGCGGTTGCAATTTTACACTATTAATGCCATCCTTCTGAATGCTAGTTCAGAATATAGAAATTGGCTGCTACCATGCAGACCAAAATTAGAAGCCATTTTATACAATGTCTGATCTGGGAACTCTACTTAGTCTGTCATTCTTATTACATATTAAATTATGCAACAAAAACTCACCTTAAATTGAATGAAGAATTGATTAAATTGGATGATAGGTGTGTGTGTATGATACGGAAGATTTGCTTTCATTATCAGTGGAAGGAAAATATGCACAAGTTAATGTCCGGTTTTAATGCTTTTTTACAAACTGTGACAGCTGATTGGAGTTTTTATGGAGCTAACTATTAATCAGATAGCTAGGGAGGGTGTTTTATGTACTGGTCAGCCGCTGGGGATGGGCGATTCTTTGTAAAACTATCTTTTATACTCATGGCCACAGGATCTCAATGTTTGTCATAAATTAAACATCATGACAAAATTGAATTCAATACAATAACACATGCATGCAGTGCTCAGAAGTAATCATTTACAGAGGCAGCATCTAAAGGGATATCTAAAGACAGAGGGCAGTTAAAGAGAGCCAATGAGAAATAATTTGGACTTTAACCCATTACCCCATAGCATGTTTCTAATATTGAATATAGGTGTCCTCTTAAAGCAGGTTGAAAGTAAAGCAGAATGTGCCTTAAGGCACATTCTGCTTTACTTTCAGCCTGCTTTAAGCTATCATCTGCTAGAATATAGAACATATTTCGTATGATACATATTCATATCTGTATAAATTGGAACTATTTTCACAAGTGGAGGAATAAATTAAGAGGCGTCAAAAGGCGTATTTATGGGGTAATGGGTTAAAGAAGATGGCTTCTTAATCAATGCAGCTGCTAAAAGAGCTTTTATCCTGTCACGTGCCTGTTTGTGACAGATAAACTTTGCTTTATTATGCTATGTGGTCACATGACCGATGTTATTATGTCAAGTGGTCACATGACCTATAGCCGGAACTACTTTTTTCACCGAGACGCTTATTTTTCCCGCTGTTAGGAAAGGTATTCTAAAACTCTTTCAACAGAATCCCGACGTGTAACGACGTTTATTCGAACTATTCGATGCAATCAAAGCGTTATAGAGTACGCGCCACATACTTCTATAAGTGTCCACCTTTTAGATTTCCTGAGTGAAAAACACTAGATTTTTAAAGGTTCTTTTATTTCTTTTCAACGTAACTAGGATGTGACGTCACTGACGTCATCTATATAATAGCGCGCTTTCCTAGAATAACATAGTTCTTTAGTGAGAATCTTATCTGGACCAAAAATGACTCTAGCTTTAAAAAAAGCATTCTCTATTTATTGTACTATTGTGACAAGGATAAATAGAATATTTGGTTCCTATCTTTGAATGAGAAATGTTATCTGGCTCGGCTTCTGAAAATATCAGGTTCGCCTGCGGCTCACCTGATATATTCATCCGCCTTGCCAGATAACATTTCTCATTCAAAGCTAGTCACCAAATATTCTCTATATATCTGCATTACTTTTGCACAGCCATTTAGCTACCTTTAAATGATACTTATTTGAGTATAAAGAGATGATTCTACTGAGTATAGTGAAAACAGGTTTTGCATGGTGTAAACCTTTTAATATTTGAAATTTTCCCATTATCTGGTGTTATGATGCATACATGTATACTGAAATATTTATTGAAAACTTGCAGCCATTATGGCAGACACAGTCGATAACCACACACATGTTGGATAAATACAAAGACACCAGGGTTCCAGATAAGGGGAGTATTTCAAAAATTAAAATCTTTATTTCTGCTTTTAACCCTATGGTGTCACTACTCATTAGAATCGTCTCGAAGAAGTAGTAACACCATAGGAGTTGGTGCTGAAATAAGTGAGAAAATGCTGGATTTGTTCAGTTTACTCGATCTTCCTTATCTGGAACCCTTGCCACACCTCCTATGTCAGTCACTGAGATTGCAGCTCCATCATGCAGGATCTGGGTTGTATCAAACACAACAAAAATAGTTCCAGCGCTTCTTTTAGAAATTTAAAACTGAACGTACTGCAATGGCTGATAACAGGCAGAGATAACAGGTCTTGAATTTTAATTTTTATTGCAATTTTAGCAAATTCCGTAGAAGATTATGTAAAGAAGCAATTTAGCATATGAGTTGAACTAGTTTAAAAGTAAGTGTCTTCCAGAATATTTTAAAGAGCTATATATCGCAATGGTTAGTCATTTAATACAATCCCATTCCCCCATAACAATGCTTTTTTATGCCTTTAATTTATTCCTCAACTAAATAAAGTACAATGTAGTCATAAATATACACCATACGAAAACTATTTTCTATATCCTAGCATATGTTAGTTTAAAGCATGCTGAAGTAATTTAGCTGAATGTGCCATAAGGTGCATTCTGCTTTACTTTCAACCTGCTTTAAGTGTTCACCTCTCTATAGATCAAGAAACAGGCTATATATTGGGCTAATGGGTTCAGAATTAACTCTTTGCATGCTAGCGGCTGAATTGTGATATATCTATGCAAACAGCTTGGATCCTGATGAGATGCGCGTAATAGGTGTCACTTCAGGAACCAAAATGTTTGACACCCTAGCTGACCATTTTGAAAAGAAATTTAGAAAAATCTATTTCTATAACAGTTACAGAGGATAATTTTTATAGACGAAAAAAATATCCAGCATGCTACGAGTTGTTATGAGCCACTGTAGGAAGGGTTTTCTGTACTTTACAAGAAAGTTAATGCTACATCAGCAAAAACTGTGTTGAAAGAAGATTTATAAGACACTCAGTGGCAGAGTTGAAGAGACAGCATCGCCATTCAACACAAACGTCTGGAACTCATTCCATGATAATGATCCAATATTATTCTGAACTTTCTGAACACGTTCTGTAGAAAAATGCTAATCAAGTGGGCATTTCACGTAATAATCAATGATTGTTTTTAACCCCATCAACTTTGCAATTCAAATTGTATCAATCGTTTTTGGTTTTCTGTGGGAATCATTTCCATGCACTCCATAAAACTTCAAATGTTTTCAAAGTCAGGGGTTTTCATGCAATACACATTATACTGTCAAACCATTAATCAGCCACAATGTCTTGAAGACGAGCATATGGTGTTGGCTGGTTAACCCATTACTCCATATTTTAATTTACCTTTTTGCTCCAATAAATATTTCTATACTAAGGAAAGTAGTCACCACCTAGGAAGTCCCAAGAACATAACACACAAAAGACATTTCTAATATCTTTACATAATATTAGCAAAATTCAGGTTGAAAGTAAAGCAGAATGTTCCTAATTTACCGGTCTTCAACCAGCTTTAAGTGGTCATGATCTGTCTCCAAAACTAGAAACAGGCTATATGGGGTAATGGTTTAATGCAAATTGAGCTTTCTTTTTCTTTTGTTCAGAATTGAGCAGCTTCCTGTCCTATATGCTGGAAACATGATTACTATATGTATATTATGAATATAAAGTACATGTATTAATTTTTTTTGCAGTTTGCAAATAGTGTAGACCCTGATCAGATTGCTCCTTAACCCATTACCCAATAAATATGCCTTTTTACGTCTTTAATTCATTCCTGCACTGAAGAAAATACTTCCAATTTATACATTAATGATTATGACTGTATAATAAGAAATATGCTCTATACTCATGCAGAGGGAAGCTTAAAGCAGGTTGAAAGTAAAGCAGAATGTGCCTTAAGGCGCATTCTGCTTTACTTTCAACCTGTTTAAGTGGTCACCTGTCTTCAAAACGAGAAACAGGATATAGGGTAAAGGGCTAATGAGTAAAAAAGCAACTGTTCTGAAGCTCATAGACTGCCAGGCATGGCCAAAAATTGAAAATCAGATTCTTTCTGATCTTAATTTGTTAAATAAAGTGAGGTAAATTTAATTGTTAAATGTTAGTTACAACATAATTATTTCTATCAAAAATACCAGGATTCAATTAAGTTTCACAATTTTGACAACATAATAATCAGTAGTAAACGATGTATGGGAAAACTAGATGACAGGAAAATGCGGGAGTCAGACAGATTTTCTGCGTAAATATTTATAGACTGGCAAGATGTATGTAATCAATACAGCTATTTCAGGAAGAAAGAAATCAAACACGTCTTCTGAGAATTCCTAGCCATGTGACACAAAAACCTTAAAAGGTAGGAATTAGACGTAAGTGTTCCTTACTGAATGGCTGAGTATAGCAGCTTGTAAGCTATCTCAGAAAACAGCAAAGTGGCATTAAATAAAAGAAAGTGGGCATTAAATAAAAGAAGATTTCTTACATTCAGTAATTTAACTCTTGTGGGTTTTTAAGTTCCCTTGTGGATCTTTTTAGTAATAATTTTTGTTACTTAACATGAACCAGTCTACTTTGAATTAAAGGTAGTTTAATAACTACTGCTCTAAATTAGCAAACAGTGCATACCCTGATCAGAGGGTTCCTTTAGGAGCCCTCAGATCCGGGTCTACACTGTTTGCAAATGTAATGAGTATATTTTAAACAGGTCCATGGTGTTGAAAGAGTTAACCCATTACTTCATAGATATATGTTACAGAACTGAGAAGTGTCTCAAAGTTTCTTTATTGAAGAATTTTATTTTTTTCCATATTCTCCTTAATACAGAGCTATGGTCATACTATTGTGACTCTTTCAGAATTTCATTGCTCTGTGACAACTAGAATTGTGGAAAAGAATAGGAGTTTTGAAACTTTAAGCATAGCAAAAATAGGTTTTCCATTGATATGCAATTCCTTTCTTTTGCTTTTGCAGGATTCATGATCGAATTGTGTATCTTAAAATCTGACTGAAACCTGCTAATTAGAAACCACTGAAGCTGCTCAATAAATGCAAATTAGACATGCATGAATTCAATACGTCATTCAAAGTTTTTTGAAGGAAAATGTAATTTTGCACTTGCTGGATTTTTTTGTAATTTACACTTGTAATGTAATTCCCTAACCATGAGATGCTGAGTAAGCCAATGATTCTTAATTACTGATCACTTGCTAACCTTGGCAACCAGGAGTGCATAATTTGTAACAATCAATCTTGTATTATACTCTTTGCATGCTGGGCAATTTTTTGTCTGCAACATTAAATTTTGTCGTCTGCTACTGTTTTAAAAACAGGATTTTCAAATTCTCTTTTCAAAACAGGGTCAGAGTGTCAAACAGTTTGGATCCTGATGAGATGCGGCATTACGCGGTGTCTCATCAGAATCCAAACTGTTTGCAAAGGTTATCATAGCTAGTGTGGTAAAAGTTAAACCCTTTCTTCCATTATATGCCTTTTTTTACCATTACCAATCCATCATACTGAAAGTAGACTTTAACTTGGTATATTACTCTTTTTTTTCTTTTTTTTTTATCATAGACTTTAGAAATGTCTATTGATGCTTCTGTGCTGACCTGATGGAGTCATAGAAAACTTTGACAGGTTGATTAGTAACTTGACTTCCAGCCTTCTACACCATAAATACACTTTTTAAGCCTTTAAGTTATTTCTCCACTGAAGAAAATAGTTCTAGTTGATACAGTCATGAATATGCACTATAAGAAATAGTTCCTTATAATAGTCTAGTAGAAGGTATAGCTTATAAAGCAGGCTGAAAGTAAACACTCAAAAACCCATGAACGGAATGGTTTAATAGGAAACAGTTACGGTACATTCACAATATGTCCATTGTCTCAGGACAGCTGAAAATGATAGTGTCTGTTCATAAGATATGGAAGGGCTAGTTCAATGCTGATGCCAACGAGGCTAGGCATGCAATGGTAAGGATTGGCAAGGTGAGGTCTTGTTTGTGTTGCCATGTCCACCGTCCTGAAAGCTTGCATCCATCACTGCCCGACCTGTCTGGAACAGGGTCTACATTTTTAATGGCCAAACACTTTGGAGATCATGCATTATGCATGAAAATACAGTACCCTTCACATGCATACAACTGACAATCACTCTAATCTATTTACAGAATGTACAAACATACCTCCAGAGCTCCAGCAAAGGTGAGTTACAATTTCAAAAACTCTTGAGCATTTGTCTCTTAAAGATGATTCTAACAAGAAGTTACAAAACATAACATTTGTGGAGACATTTATAAAGGTGAAAATATTAAGAAAACTTCAATTTGCTCACTTTTAACTGGAGCTTGCTGATATCTGCATAGCACAACCTTAACCATTTATTCATAGCCTTTCAGCCTGCTTTACGCTCCCATCTTCTAGGATACAGAAAGTATTTCTTGTGGTTAATATTCATGACCACATAAATTGGAACTATTTCCTTTAGTGGAGGAATGTTTTAAATGAATGCAAAATCATATACATATTCAGTAAAAACTTTTTAGGTTTTACAAACATCAGGCTCAGTGCGGAAAGGTGATTATTGCAATGTTAACTCCACCCATTATGGACATCTATTATCTGAACTATTACATAAACTAATATAACTATTACATTAGTTAACATAATAAGGAAACAATTTCCCCTCTGAATCTACAGTTTTCAAATTGTTGCAATACAAATTGGCTGTGCTTTTTTCTGTGGATGAAGAAAATTTTTTTTAGTTATAATCACCAGAATATTGGTTAATTGAGGAACGTCAACAATACGGTAACCTCAATTTATCAAAATTGATTTTTTTTTTTACCCTAAAGAGGAATGAGGAGAAAATGTTGGAATTATTCAGAGCGTGGTTAGAAAAGATTGATTGGTGGAATTTGACCTGTCATGAGGGGAGAAAGTTTGTCTGATAATACAAAATCCCAGTGCTAAATCAGGGCTCCAGATAAGAGCGAGTAAACTGAACAAATCTAATATTTTCTCACTCATGAAGCACCAAATCCTATGGTGTTACTACTCATTAGAATCGTCTCTTCGAGACGATTCTAATGAGTATAGTGACACCATAGGGTTTAATGCAGAAATAAAGATTTTAGTTTTTGAAATACTCCCCTTATCTGGAGCTTTTGCTAAATTGATATGTTAATGAAATAATATCACAGTCCAGACACAACAATGCCCAATTTCCCTATGGTTTTGTCATAAGAAATCTGAGTATCTGCGGGAGTCAAACTTATATAAAGCAGCAATTCTTTACGCTTTACTTTCAGCCTGCTATAAGCTATTATTTGCTAAAATATAGAAAATATTTCTTATGATTTTAATTTGTGACAGTATAAATTGGAACTATTTCTTCAGTAGAGAAATTATTTCAAGGCATAAAAAAGCGTATGTATGGGTTAATGGGTTAACCCATTACTCCATAAAACACCCTTTCATGCTCCTATAGGAGATTTCTGCTTTACTTGTGTCCTACATTAAGATGCCAATTATTTAAAAGACTAAATTTTATCTTCATTTGTTGTTTATAGAAGACTTTAGTTGGTTCTTTTAGCTGGTTGTTGTAGCTATATATAAGTAAAATTTTCCTGCTTTACATGCAGATTGCTTTAAACAACAATCTGACATAATCACTGAAGAAAAGGGCTAAATCTGTGGCAGCTTTCTGCTTAACTTTCGACTTACAAAAACATTTTTTTGCTAATTTATTAATAAAACTTGTGAATGGTGGTGCTTGAAAAGGCATTTTGATGACAGAAAGCGTAAAGTTTATGCTTTAGTTGAAACCTTAGTTGAGAGAAACTGGAGCTCTAATTTGTCCTACAATAAGCAATTATGTAATTAAAACTATCAAAACCAAGTTTGCCTTCATAAATAAGCATCCTGGAAGAAAATTCTAACAAATAATGATGGTTTTAATTCTTTATTCATGACGGGGAACAAATTAAAATGTGCATCAAATGAAGCCTGTCTCTTATTATCGACTTCAAGCATGGCTATCAAATTAACTCTTGTACTGCAGCTAGGAACTGGATATATCTGTCATTTGAAAACAGTGCAGACCAAGATCAGAGGGCTCCTTTAGGAGCCCTCTGATCTTGCTCTGCACTGTTTATAGTATTTTATCATATTTTGTTTGGGGACAACCCCTTGGACATTTAATGACAACTAGTTGTTTATCGGAGTCCATTCGAAATCTGCATTATGAGGGTTTAAGAAGCATACCATCAAATTAAAGTCGTAATTAAATGTGATGTCATCTCCAGTTTACAGGAATTTTACCCAAACCCATCAAGCTTCTTCAAAATAGAAAATAACCCCTTTTCTAATTCCCTACCAGAGCCTGACCCCATATGACATCTTCTGGCAAGTCAGGGGAATAATTGATAATGTGAATTCCATTAAAATCAGACTGATTCACAAGATGTCATTTGTATTCCTTGTGACAGCTTCATTTTCTTTCAAAGATCTCAGAACCAGTCTCCAGGGAGAAGCGAGTAATTCTACTGGCAGGGGACCTTGTAAAATCACTTGATAAATCATTAAATCTGCGAAAAAATATTAGGGAGCATCCATATCATTATATTAAATTACTGCTAGGCAACTAAAATGTAGAACATTAGAAATTTCTCTACTTAAATACATGTATTTTGAGAGTTTTCAAATTTAACTCTGATTCACTTGATTGTAAACAAAAAGAATTAATGAATGAGAATGAACTTTTACATACAATTCTGATACAGATGAGACACAGATCAGCTTCCCATTTCATCCAGCACAGAACTGTTTGTACTTCATTGCTCTTATTATGGTTGTAATCTTCAATAAATATTACATTTCAAATAAATTTAAGAATTTTGCAGACAATAATCTTAAGCATCCACCATCAGGATGCAGAATTTCCTTTGGCTTTTTATCAGGACACAGAGCTATGAAAAGAAATACATTTCTGTATCAGAAGTTCCTCGCCAGGATAAAGGGATATTCAAGCAAGAAGTTAAGTTAGCTGAACTAACATCAGCTATAAAATTATCTGATGATTTTGATAAAATATGGAAATATAAGAGCATCATGAAGCAATGACCTTTGGCCTAGTTGCCATGGATACCAGTCAGGAATGTTAACAATAGAGATCTACATCTATTTTATATGCTGCCTCAATAAGGAGCAATAAAAAACCTCCTTTTGATCTTGATGTTGCTTCACTGGAACCAGAGCATGCTTGACAAGGAGGCTTTACCCTTCTCGTCTCTTTTAGATCAATACAGTTTACTTTTATTCTTTGCATGCTGGGTAATCTTTTTGTCTGCAACAATTGGCGTCTGCTACTGTTTTAAAAACAGATTTTCTTAAATTTCTTTTCAAAACAGGGTCAGAGTTTCAAACAGTTAGAATCTTGACGAGACAGCACATAACCCTGCGTCTCATCCCGATCCAAACTGTTTGCAAATTAATATAATCACCATTTTCGCCTCTAGTGTGCAAAGTGATAGATAATCTGTTTCCCTTCAAAATGCTGAGTTATTTATTTATCTGACAGGTAATTAATATTTTACCTAACTGCTCTGGAAGAACAACCTGCTTGTCAAGCAGTATGGATGCTGACAAGATGTCCAGTTACTCTGCATCTAAATCAAAATCAAAAGTTCACACACAAGATAACTCTAAATAAAATTCCTAATGATCCCTTCCTCTGCATTCTTGAAGCACTACACATTACTATTCATTGATGCTGTTGAATACAAATTGGAGCTTAAAGCAAAATGAAAGTAAATAGCTCTGCATGCTTTACTTTCATCTTCCTTTGTTTAAGCAGTATTCTGGAAGGGGTTAAATTAACACTGTGTAAATATAACTGTTATCTGCTTTAAAACTGCTTTCTGTCAGTACAAGGCGAAAACTTCCCTATGATTCTTTACCAGGGTAGTGTTGAAGCATGAAAAAGGAATTTTGTTAGAGGAGCAGAAAACGTCATAAAAAGGCATTGCTTATAATGAGGGAAATGGACACGAGGTGTGCAAAGAAGACATTCAAAAATACTAATTAGTCTGTGTTTCTCGTTGCAGTAATTCGTTTTGACACCCATCTAGCACGTCATTCAATACCGACAGATACTTGGCTGCCAAAAGAACCCCTCTAGAAGTTACAGGACCATTAGTATGTCCGATAATCAATTAGTGGCCGCAGCTACTTTTGATATGCAAAATGCTTCATGTCAACGTGCAAGTGTCAGATGCAGATTTATCTCTGACAACTGTACAAACACAGTAATCTTCACACACTGACCACTGACCAGTGCATCGGTCAATGGTGCACTGGTCATAAACAGTATCAGCCTTACTCACAACCATCTCTAGTTCCCTCAGTAATTGGTCTACAGAAAATCCAAGAGCTCCAGCTTTGCAATCATTCTTTCCTATTGACATTTAATCCTCTAACCCCATACTCTATAAATACACCTTTTTATGTCTTAAATTTATTCCTCCACAGAAGAAACTAGTTCCACTTTATGCAGTTATCAAAATTAAAATGCATGATACAAAATATTTTCTATATTCTAGCAGATAGTAGCTTAATGCAACATGAGAGTTAAAAAGCAGAATGCAATAAATTAACCCATTACCCCATAGCCTTATTTTTCTGGTTTTGAAGACATGTGACAACTTAAAGCAGGTTGAAAGTAAAGCAGAATGCGCCTTAAGGATATTCTGATAGAATATAGGAAATATTTCTTATGATACATATTCAAGACTGTATAAATTGCCATTTTTTTTTGGGAACTATTTTCTTCAGTAGAAGAATAAATTAAAGGCATTAAAAGGCCTATTTGTGGGTCATCCAGGGCCGAGTGGTCACCTAGTGTTTCCAAAACTAGAAACAATCTATAGAGTAATGGGTTAAGTCCCCTCTGTAATTGGTCTACAGAAAATCCAAGAACTCCGGCTGTGCGAATAAGTCTCTTGACATCTAACCATTGGAGCACTAAACTTGTATATTCTTTTATGTTTGGGGAACTCATTATCATGAGCAGTGAAAGAGTCTGGATCCAGATCTGACCCAACTGAAACATGCAGCCAATCTGGATCCAGACTGTTTGGAAATGGCTTTAATAGTAGTTTTCTGCAATGAAATGGTAAAACTAGGAAATACATGTAAATGGTTACTATGGAGACAGAATTGCATCAAGCACTATCTGATGACAAAATTTAATACAGTTTTCTGCAGCTGACAGAATAATGGAAAAGCTAGACTTCTGTTAATTTTGCGGTTTTTTGGTCATTATTATGTGTCCATGAAGTAGGCATTTTCTTTTTTCTTCTTCAGACTTCTACAGGATTTCTTTGGTAAAGAAGATCTAAGGAAGATCGTTACCATTATAACATCTTATCTTTTAACCCTTTACCCCGTACACCTTTTTACACATCTAATTCATTCTTCCACTGAAAAAAAATAAATCCATTTTATACAGAAATAATTGAGCAACATAAGAAACATTTCCTTTATTCTAACAGATGGTAGATTAAAGCAGGCTAAAAGTAAACCAATCTGCTTGAATTAATTGGGTGTTCACTTGTCTTCAAAACTGGACATATTGAATATATTTGACCATTTAAAGCAGGTTGAAAGTAAAGCAGAATGCGCCTTTGGGCGCATTCTGCTTTACTTTCAGCCTACTTTAAGTTAACCTCTACTAGAATATAGAAGATATATCTTGTGATACATATTCATGACTATATAAATTTGAGCTATTTTCTTCAGTGAAGGAATAAATTAAGAGGCGTAAAAAGGCGTATTTATGGGGTTAAGGTAGGTTGAAGGTAAAGCAGAATAGCTATGTTTCACTGTATTAGCCCTGGGTTTACAATGAACATGCATTATCTCGGATATCTCATGGGAGGTTTGACAGTGGGTAAATATGTGTGAAGCAAAATGGCCTTGTTTTCCCAACACTTGTCTAGTATCATGCAGAGAAGATATCAACACAGCAACAACAAGGTAACGTTGTCATCTGAAACTCCAATCAGGCAAGCAGACTGCAACAACCAATCACGAGTAGAGGTGTCAGAATTAGACAAGCTCCGGATGATCTGATCATCTATATGTCAAAACAGCCAGTGTCTGTGAAACATTGTAGTTGTAGCGGAATAGTGGTCTAGTGGTAACACGCTGGGCTGGTAATCAGGGGTCCATGGTTCGAGCCCCAGCTGCACAAAATAAAATTACAAATGGTCCTTAGGATGAGACTTTAAACCGAGTTCCCATGTTTTAGTGCAATACACTAAGGCACGGAAAAGAACCAGTGGGATTTCATATGTATTCATACTTTCACCTCCCCTAAATGCAACTAAAATCAGGTTGAAAAGTAAAGCAGAATGTACAATAAAGCCCATTCTGCTTCACTTTCAGCCTAGTTAAGCTACTATCTGCTAGGATATAAACAATAATCATATTTCATATTCATGACTTCCCAACGAAAGTGAGTCAATGTTGACCAGGACGGCAAGGCATGGGAGGCATCAATATATGGCATCCTTCTTAGGAACAACAACTTCAACACAATCATATTCATGACTATATAAATTGGAACTACTTTCTTCAATGGAGGAATAGATACAAGGTGTTAAAAGGTATATTTATGAAGTTATAATGGATTGGATTAATGTTAACTCAAGACTGTGGCAATGCAGCTATAGTTGTTTTAAGCACAAGTCAGACTCTTAATATGAACAATGACATCAGACTTTCCGTGTTTACCCCCATCCATCATAATCCACAGTTTTCATACAGTAACTACAACCTCTCACAAGAAGGCTTACTAACAAAGTTGTTATTCTGTATAACAACTGATGGTTACTTAAAGAAGGATGAAAGTTAAGCAGAAAGCTCCAGTAGGAGCTTTCTGCTTGACTTCAATCCTTCTTTAAGCACCCACATGTCTTTCACACCATCAATAAAGGTTTCTATTGTGTGGCCATCATGGCAAGATCTTTCTCATATTTCAAAATCCTTCATCATCATATCTTTGATGAATTTCTGAGATGTCTAGAAGTGAGCGACAATTGGGAAAAGATATTTTCACTTGAGAGAAGGAATACTGCTGGGAGATTGATCGAACGACAGATCAATCAAGCATTAACAGTAAAGGAAATAGATCCCAACCCTTTAAATGCTGGAAACCAGCTTTCTATAAAGCCTTTACAAACATTTTGAAATTGAATCAAGATCTCAGGCATCGTGTAAAAAGGTATCTGATCAGGATTCAAATTAATATATTCGATGGGAATTTTTAGCCTGTTTCTAGTTTTGAAGATGGGCGACTGCTTAAAGCAGGTTGAAAATAAAGTAGAATAAGCCTTAAGGCACATGCCACATCCTGCTTTACTTTCAGCCTGCTTTCACTTTAGGCTACCAATTCTTCTAGGATATAGAAAATATTTCCTTTTGTAAAATGTTCATGACTGTATAAATAAATAAAAGTGTAACTATTTTCTTCAGTGGAGGAATAGATTAAGCGCTAAAAGTTTTTTTCTATGGGGGAAAGGGTTTAGCAGACAGTATTTCATTCATTGATCACAGGGTATAAGAATATATTATTTCATGAGTGGTAACTGTCAATGATAGCCTTGCTAAATAATAGTGTTGATGGTGAGAACAACAGAACATCCCTCCGTATACAGTCAAACCTATATTAACCTATTACCCCATAAATATGCCTTTAATTTATTCCTCTACTGAGGAAATTAGTTCAAATTTATACATGCATAAACATGTACGATAAAAAATAGGTTTTATATTTTAGAAGATGATAGCTTAAAGCAGGCTGAAAGTAAAGCAGAATGCGCCCTAAGGCGCATTCTGCTTTACTTTCAGCCTGCTTTAAGTGGCCACATATCTTCAAAACTAGAAATAGGCTATGGGGTAAAGGGTTAAACAACCACTATAAAGACAACATATTATAGTATTTATGACAGATGGCAGCTACAAATGCAAGACAAAAGAAATGTAGAAAGCACCTACAGTATTTCATTTCTTTATTTAGTACATGATGACCTCTATGCACGAAGCGAATGGGGGATTTGTGTTGTTGGTTTTTTGGTCAACCAAACTATTAGCTGGTTAAAACTAAGGAACTCAAGGAAAATAATAATTTGTTAGCCAATCTTTTAATATCTTCTGTATAGTTTATGTACTGTCTGGTACTGACTGTAATTATCTTAAAATAACATATTGTTTAGACTTAACACTCCATTTTAACAATACTGCAGTGGGAAAATTGAAACACTGGTCTTAGGACATATTAATTCAGTGTTCAATAGGTAATAAAAGTTCTGGGAAATGTAAAGTGTACAGTCAATCTTATATCAAACCACCACTCAAAAAAAGACTTGCAATATGTCAGTTTACATTAATACACATCGTTGCTTTATGCAGGATAAAACTAATGCAGAAAGCTTCTTCAGGAGTCTTCTAAATTAGTTTTTATCCAGCATTAAACAACCACCTGTCATTCGTGATATCCATGATTCTTCAATTAGTGATTGCTTTAACTCTTTGCATGCTGGGTAATTTATTTGTCTGCAACAAGTTTCATCTGCTACTGTTCTAATAATATAATTTTTTATTTTTATTTTTAAAACAGGATCAGAGTGTCAAACAGTTTGAATCCTGATGAGACGCCGCATTATGCGGCGTCTCATCAGGATCCAAACTGTTTGCACAGATAATCACAATTCCACCACTAGCGCGCAAAGACTTGTAGGAAACTGAGTGATTGTTTGGCACCCAGGTTTTCACCTAGGGGAGGGTAGGAGGAATTATTGGCACTGACACGCCAAAATAAATCAAGTACAAAAATACCCCTCCATGCTTGAAAGATAATTTGTTTATCTTTCATCTTGCTATGTTTTGCTCCATTTATCGAACAAAAGTCTCAAATTAAATTGTCACAAGTGACGCCTTTGAGTGAGAAGTTAATGATTTCAATGGTTTAAATTTAATCTTGACAGTTACTATTGAGAGCAAAAAAGGTAGCAATTTATCAGATCAGGTTGTTTTTTTAACCCTTAAGGCTTAGAACATTGGATAATTGCTGCTTGCCAAATACACTAGCTGAGCTCTGTCTGCAATTGATTCTTTCTTGTCTGACATTTGCAGGTAATAGGATCAAAGTGACAAACAATTTGGATCCAGATCAGATGTGGTATCTGATCTGGATCCAAATTTGTTTGTAAGCATGAGATGAGTGGTTTATACAGACTGTTACAAAGGGTGTGAGATTTCTATCTAGCTACTAATTTTCTAGTCTTTTTTTCCGCCTTTCTTTTCAAACAAAAAGGTGATGGATATCTAATACCGTTTATGTTAAATGAACAACAGTTAGCTTTCTCTGTAAGAATTGAAATTAAACTTTTTTTTTAAACAAATGCACTTAAGCTGTATAACATTTAGCAAAATATAGCATTGTGATTTTTGTTGTACTAGAGGGCATTTCCTTAAGGAATGGGTATAGATGTGAACAGTTGTTTCAATACAAAACAGATCAATATGTGAAACGCTAACTCTTACATAACACATTATACCCCGTAACCGAAGTTAGTTCTAGTTTTGAAGACAGGTGACCACTTACAGCAAATTGAAAGTAAAAGAGAATGTGCTTTATGGAACTATCTTAATAAATAAAATACGTAAAAAAGTGTATTTATCAAGTAATTGGATAAACGTATGACAATGCATCTTCTGAATGACCCCCAGTACATGACTGGCTGCATTGAAGCATTAATGACCCGATGAAAATATTTGTAGATATTGGGACAGTAATCTGGGACAAATTGCTGAAGACACCATCACACATGATCCTAGAGGAAACACAATGACACATTATCCTTAGTAAGCTCATTAGTCCTATATTATACAGGTTAGACTACCATAACAGTGGGGTACCTCATTGTCCAGTAGCATGGGTGGGGATTGTCGGATTAGTTTGATTTCTATTTCCATAGCGGATTAAATTCTATACAAATATTGTTACCCGTAACCCTTTAGATGTTGCCAAATAAGTTTTCTAGATCTATGCAAACAGTTTCGATCCTGATCAGATGCAGAGTAAATCGGGGTCTTATCAAGATCCAACTGTCTGTCACTTGTTTGTTTTTGGTGTTTTTTCGAATTTTTTTTTTTCAGGGTTATTAAAGCAGACAAAATTTTGACAAGATAAAATCTAGATGCTGCTTGTAAAGGGTTTAACCCCTTAACTGCCACACGTCACCATTTTTAAACAATTGTCATCTGTTTCTATTTCTAAAATTCAAAGTTTAGGTATTTTGACTTAAGACATATTGAAATGAGTGTCAAACAGTTTAGATCCTGATCAGATGCCGCATTACGCGGCGTCTGATCAGGATTCAAACTGTTTGCAAATAACGGTTGTATTCCGAATAAGCCAATGATGGGGTTACAGGGATTTATCTGAAAGTATTGAGTACAATAGCGTGGTACAAAAGCACACGAAAATACTTCAGCCCAATTTTGATCAACTAATGATCTTGTTTATCATGAGTTTCACACTGAGTCACCAACCAAACTTTTCATAACTGCTAGAACATCTACTGGGCAGATAATAATCTATGACCCCTTGTAGGAATTTCCTTAACCCATTACCCCATAAATACGCCTTTTAACGCCTTTAATTTATTTCTCCACTGAAGAAAATAGTTTTAATTCATACAGTTATGAATATATATCATAAAAAATAATTTCTATTTTCTAGAAGATGGTAGCTTAAAGCAGGTTGAAAAAAAAGCATAATGTGCCTTAAGGCATACTCTGCTTTACTTTTAACCTACTTTAAGTGGCCACCTATCTTCAATACTAGAAACAGGCTATGGGGTAATGGGTTAACCCTTTCCCTTTACTCAAACATAGCCTGGCTGATTAAAGCAGGTGCATTTTTGCTTAACTTTTAACCTGCTTTAAGCTACGATCTGCTAGGACAGAAAATAATTGCACATTCATGAATTGGCTTAAAGCTGGCTGAAAGTAAAGCAATGCATCTCAAGGTGCATTCTGCTTTACTTTCAACCTGTTATAAGTGGTCACCTGTCTTCAGAACTAGAAACAGGCTATAATAGGTAATGGCCGGGTTTATATGTATGTTGACAGGCAGGAAACTGTTCTATTGATGCACAGGTAGAAGGTGACAATACCTTGCTAACTCATGAAACAGGTTGAAAGTGATCACTTCAGCATCCATTCCCCCAGGATGATCATAGCTAATGATTTTTGTATCACACTCAACAAAATTAGACCACATGAAAGCAAAAACGGAAGGGGAAAAAATGTGAAACAGATGTTAAAGCAATTGAATTCTGAAATGATATTCCCCTTAGCATCTGTAAGCAAATATTCTACAAGCTATACTGTGAGCAAGTCACTAGTAATTGATGAAGCATGATCTCAATAGACAGGTTACTGCTAAATGCAGAATAAAAACAAGCACCTTAGAGCTGATATCCCCTGCCGCAGCGGTTGTCCAGAAGAAAGTGGCAAACTTTATTGTGGGAGGAAGGGGCAAATGGTGATCACCTGTCTTTAAAGATCAACATTCAAAAGCTTTTTACAAAGTTTTATAAAATCCAATCAATTTTGTACATTTTAAAGCCTAAACAATACAAAAAATAAAGCCGTTTGTAGCATTATAAATCTAAGTATGACAGGGGCAGGTAACTCTTGATTCAAATTCAACAGTAATTAAACACTTTCAAGAACTTATAATTGTGTGCAAGTATTATTAAAAAAAATCAGAACTGTAGAATTTACTAGAGTGTAAACACATTTTCAACTCATCAAGGGCAGAGTATTCTTGACTAATTTGCACATTTTCGATAATAATTGAACTCATTCTATAAATAATAGCCATATAATTTATTTTTTTTTCAAAATCCATTCACATTTGTACACAATAGCATGTAAACAATAAAGCCATGTTGAGCATTACTAAGTACATAAAGGGCAGATAACTCTTGCCACAAAGTATCCTATTTTGACAATAATTGCTACCCTTATATTTATTTACATCATGTGTAAGTTAAATCAAAATCCATTAAAGACTGTAGTTTCTAGATGGTAAAAACTGTTAAATATGGGTTTTTTTACTCATCAAGGGCAGATAACTGTTGACTAGTTTCTCCGTTTTTCAAAAATGACAACAATTATTTGAAAACTAATAGCCAAACATAGTTTAAGAATTTGTTTTATCAAAATTCATGCATATTTATAGATACTAGGATGTAAACAATTCTAAAATAAAGCATTTTCTATCATTTCAAAGTACATCAAGGGCAGATAACTATTGCCACAAGTATCCTTTTTTGACAATAATTGCACACCTTCAAGAACTTTTACTGATAGACATCGTGTGCAAGTATCATTTAAATCCATTCATAATTGTAGTTGCCAGAGAGTAAAAACAGTTAAATATGGCTTTTTTTACTTATCAAGGGCAGATAACTCATGACTAATTTCTCCGTTTTCAACAATAATCAAATTCATTTGAAAACTAATAGCCATACATAATTCAAGAAAGTTTTTTCAAAAATCCATGCATATTTATAGGCTCTAGTATGTAAACAATACCAAAATAAAGCATTTTCTAGCATTTCTAAGTACATCAAGGGCAGATAACTCTTGTCAGAAGTATCCTTTTTTTACAATAACTGCACACATGCAAGAACTTGTACTTATAGACAATGTGTGCAAGTATAAACAAAATATGTTGAATACTGTAGTTGCTAGAGTGTAAAAACTGTTAAATATGGCATTTTTAACACAAAAAGGGCAGATAACTCATAAATTCCTAAAATTTTCTGAAAAAAATTTGATTTCCCACGGTGCTCCTATGATGACAAATAAGTATACCAAGTTTAATCCAAATCTGTAAATAGGTTTCGGAGATACAGTTGCGGACGGAAAACGTGACGGACGCACGGACGGCATTTTTAACACAAAAAGGGCAGATAACTCATAAATTCCTAAAATTTTCTGAAAAAAATTTGATTTCCCACGGTGCTCCTATGATGACAAATAAGTATACCAAGTTTAATCCAAATCTGTTCATAGGTTTCGGAGATACAGTTGCGGACGGAAAACGCACGCACGCACACACACACGCACGCACGCACACACGCACGCACGCACGGACAGCCGGACGGACAGACCTAAAACAGTATCCCTCTGCCTTTCGGCAGGGGATAATAATGCATAATTTAGCTTTCTGCATCATTTTCACCCTGCATTAAGCAGTTTCATTCTTATAACACAGCCCATTGGGCTTTTTATTGAATGTCACATAAAACAAGTTTGAATGCAATTGTTTTATACCTCCCAACTTCATTATTTACCACTTTCCTGTTTGTTTAGATTTATATCATACACATATTTTTGCTTTCATCTTACAATTAATATATATTATATTAGTAACCTTCAGTTTCTGTAGGTAAATACACTTAAAGACATTAAGCCAGTCTATTCACTGATTCCCCCCTCATTGTTCTCACTTGGTGTGAAAATACAGGTAGATCACGAGAAAATTGCTCAGGTAACGGCTCAGCCATCTAAAGCTTTGAATAGAGGCCCTTACATAATAGATCTCAATAGGTTTTTCAATGGGTTTTACTAACCAAGCTATCAAATATTAGGTGCGGGCCTCACATTAGACGCCTGAATGATTCTTTGCCTAGACGCTAGCCGAGTAAGTGCATGGGCTCCATGCTTTGACTCAAACTTTCTACGGTGTAGGTGTTACCACCCAAGCTTGGTCATGTAATGTCTTTAAGATTTCAAACATCAAGTAAAGGTAAGTCAAAGTAAAACTAAGATTACCTGCAAGATAAGGGTTCAATTAATGAAAGACATAATTGAAGAGGAACAAATGTTTACCATTCTACTGCTAAAACACTATTTTGCTTGAAAATGTTCATCTCCAAACAAGAAATATCTTTAAAAAAGATTTTCGGCGGAATGAGTGGTTGAACTAAGGCTATATAGATGGGTGTGCAAAATTGAATGAAATTGAGGTTTTCAAAGATTGAAAAGCAAAAAATAAAAGTATACAATTGAAACAGTAACTTTTATTTAAAATGCAAAACTATCATGTACAGAAATGCAAAACAAAACAATAATTTAACTCATATCCTATCTACTGGTAGGAGATCCTCACATTAATCTATTGTTCTGTATCAAACTTCATTCATAGAGTTTCTTGAAACAAACTATAGCATACACAAAATGTACAGATACAACAGTCTGCTCTACTTCACTCTTGTAAATAATGATGAAACCACACAATTGTGTTTAACTCACTTGAGGCCATTTATATTTAATATTGCTTTTAATGTATGGTAAATGTGTACAAATAGTTAACAATTAAAACAAATTACAAAACACCTAGCTTCCTCTGTATTTCAGATGTCATCTTAAATTGCATCAGCCCCCAGTGTAGTAAACAGTCTGGTCTGTGTCTCTAAATTTTACACTCACAGCCATATCTGGGAAAACTGTAATTGGACATAGACCAGCCTACAGGGCTCCAGATAAGAGGGAGTAAACTAAACAAATCACATTTATTCACTCATTTCAGCACCAAACCCTATGGTGTTACCACTCATTTTGATTGTCTCAAAGAGACAATTCAAATGTTTAGTGACACCACAGGGTTTAATGCACAAATAAAGATTTTAAGTTTTGAAATAATTCCCTTATCTGGAGCCCTGGCTACTATCCAATCAGACTATTCAGTTTCAACAGGTGCTCTCAAGTCTAAATTTCTGATCAAATATAATTGGTTGAAATGTGTGGCCAAACAGAAAGTGTGGCTAAATAGAAACCAGACAGCTCCGCCGAAAAAAGTCAAACTAACTGTTAACACAAGTATTTTTAACAAAGAAACATACACAATGTTCCCATATGTCAGTGTCAGACAGTTGAACTCCTGATCAGGTCTGAATACAATGTACAGTGTTCCGTCTCTACAACGACCCTCCCAACAACGACTCCCTCCTTACAACGACCCTTGACGATGTTCCCTAAAAGGAAAATCATGTCTAACCTATTCACGGCTGCAATGTGGTCCGCTTAAAATTGTCGTCTGCTGCTTTTCTCAAAATTACATAATGGACATTTTGACAGAAAGAACCTTTAATGGCGAGTGACAAACAGCTTGAATCCAGATCAGACGCCGCTTTAAGCAGCGTCTGATCTGGATTCAAGCTGTTTGCAAATGTATTCCAAATTCCCTCCCTATAACGACTCCCTCCGAACAACACACACCATTTGTGTCTCCCATTTGGTGTCGTTGTAGAGAGGATCCGCTGTATTTGCAAATGCTAAGTTACTGTAAGTGATTGGTCAAAATAAACACAACACTTTAACTGCACACTAAGGTGGCGGAACCATATTAACCATAGCAAACAGTCAAGATCCTGATGAGACGCCGCATTACGCGGATCAAAACTATTTGACATTCTGACCCTGTTTTGAAAAGAAATTAATAAGAAAATTCTATTTTTAGAATGGTTGCAGATGACAATTTTTGATGATAAAAAAATTACCCAGCATTTAAAGATAAAGGTTCTGACAGGCAGGATTAAAGAGGAACCATTGTTCATAGCCAGGAATGATTCTCCAGCAGATCAATAAAGATGATGTGTTGATGTCACTATTCGTTTTCCTTGGCATGTCATTTAAGGGTCCAATGCTCTCAATTGTCTAAGAATAATGCTTTCATTACTAAGCATGGCTATCTATATACTAAGGCTTTTGCAAATAATTTGGGTCTTGACCAGATACCAAGTAACTTGGCTATTGATCAGGATCTAAACTGTTTTACTTTCAAACAAACATTCCATTCTAACTCGGATCAAAACATTGTTATTGAACAGATTTTTACTTTTTTAAGATTTTATTCTATATGGCTGTATATCAGACAATTCTACTGAGTAATGACACCACAGGGTTTTGAGCGAACAAAATGATTTTAGTTTTCAAAATACTCCCATTTTGCTTTATATAGATTTTTGGCATGCACAGCAGAGCTCCAGATAAGAGGGAGTAAACTGAACAAATACAACATCTTCTCACTCATTTCAGCATCAAATCCTATGGTGTTACTTACTCATTAGAATTGTCTTGAAGAGACAATTCTAATGAGTAGTGACACCATAGGGTTTAATACAGAAATAGATATTTTAGTTTTTGAAATAATTCCCTTATCTGAAGCTCTGTGAACAGTGTTCCAATATATTATATATATCCATTGTACAGTCCAATCTTCATTGTCCACTCAAAACAATTAAGGCAAGTGGATCAGCAAGATTTAAAACAGACCTAAAGTACTGGTAATGCAGAAAGCTTAAATTTAAGAGCTTTCTGCATTACTTTAGATCCTCATACATAAAGCTGACATCATCCAAGAGCTACCTCCATGCACTATTGACTGGTCATTAGTCAGTCACCACTGGTCTGACTGTATGGCATATATTCCATCTTATCTTCCATAATAAACAAACACAAATCACCCTCCACATGAGTTGACTCTGATCTATGGCGCCATCCCCTTTGTTTACCCTTTTCCTCCACAACTATCAGTGCCCTTGTCTTATTATGACTGCTTCAAGCAGAATGAAAGTAAAGCAGAATGCTCCTATAGGAGCTTTCTGCTTTACTTTCATCCTGCTTTAAGCAATCAACTATTGCATCATCTGTGAGAAAAGGCATCCTGAGGAGGTTATATTGCTATAACTTAAGTTACTTTTTACACTTCTGTGGAGTAGTTAAGGGTTGAATGTTTTTTGCATGCTAACACAAAACATGAGATTTACTTTTGAAAACAGTTTGAATCAAGAAGAGACGCTGGATAACAATGGGTCTCAGTAGGATCAATTTTTCAGACACTCTAGACCTATTTTGACCAAAATTTCAGGATTTTTTTTCTTTTTTTAAAACAGTGGCAGATTTCAATTATTGCTGACTACAAAATTATACTCCCCAGTATAGGCTTTAATACCATAATGTTAACACAACCCAGCTTGCTCACCCCAGCATACCAACCACTTAAACAAGCTTGATAAGGGGCCATAACTCACTCTCACAACACAAGATGATGATAAGATTAGGACTAATAAAACAACCCTGTTCTCTTGTGATTATCGTTGTCAGCATCATCTTCCTACCCCACCTGGTGTGATACAGGTATAGAGTGACAAGGAGGGGCCTCTTGCTGGTCAACTGTAAACCCCTAGTAGGGCTCAGGTGTGTTCTACAGTAAACCTTGTGTCAATGGACAACTCAGAAGGAAATGAATTAAGTAGCCCCATTTTTGTCAAGTGCATACACTATTTGGATTCAGTTGTTTTTTAAAATCAAACCCTTTACCGTATTGCCTGTTTCTAGTTTTGAAGACAGGTGATCACTTAAAGCAGGTAAAAAGTTAAGCAGAATGTGCCTTAAGGTGCATTTTGCTTTACTTTAGTCTGCTTTCAGGTACAATCTGCTAGGATATATCTTATGGTACATATATCCATGACTGTTTATCTTCAGTGAAGGAATACATTAAAGGCATATCCATGGTGTTTTGAGGTTATACAAATTTGATGGTATATCTTTAATGTCATGACCCCTTTCACCAATGTATTCATGAAGTCTATCAATGAATGCTTTATTGTCAAGTTGAAAAGGTCCATTATCAAACAACCCTTTCCATGATATATGTACCTCAATGTTTTCACTGTGTCTACTTCTCCTGGCTGTAGAAATTTCCCTCATGTAAATTCTTTATCATCATTTTGAATTTCAAAGCTTAGCAAAAGACCTACATTGTAATGTTAAACAGTACATGTACAATGAAACATTCTAAAATAAATCTGTCTGACATCCAAAACATTTGCATTGTACACATGTCTTACTCTTAAAACAGCGTAACAAACATGTTATGACGCAGGGCAAAATACTAAAGATTTAAAGATGTTTATTAAGTTGCTCTTGATTTAGCAACCAATACGGTACATAAAGATCTGTGTTTGGAATTTTTCTGCACTTCATTAACTCTTTGCATGCTGGGTAATTTTGCAAAAATGGTTGTCTGCAGCTGTTCTACAAATAGATTGTTCAAAAATTCTTTTAAAAACAGGGTCAAAGTGTCAAACAGTTTGCGCCTCATCATGATCCAAACTGTTTGCAAAGGAAAACACTGTGGCATATGTATCCACCACTAAGCTGTGATGCAAAGAGTTAAAACGACTGCTTCTAGCAATATCTACTATATCACCCATTCATTTTTCTGACAATAAAAATTTCATTGAAGAAATGCACAGACAAGATCTCAGTTAAAAGTCTAATCTGAAAGATTGAAGAAGCTTTGGTTTGAACTTTTCACCCCTATATTACACTACAAGCTGCTTTGCCTTACCCCCAAGGCTTCTAAATGCAGATTCTGATTTTGATCCAGATTTAAGAAAGCTTATTGTAAACCATTCCCTCTACTCAGATGTGCCTTTAGGAAGCCACTTTAAACTCTGCTGCATAGGAGCTCTATGACATGGCCAGGGCTCAGGATAAAAGGAAGTAAACTTAATAAATCCACAATTTCTCACTTTTTTCAGCACCAAATCCTATGGTGTTACTTCTCATTACTCTTCGAGACGATTCTAATGAGTAGTGGCACCTGGTGTGACCATAGGGTTTAAAGCAGAAATAAAGATTTTAGTTTTTGAAATACTTCCCTTAAATGGAGCCCTGATTTCTACCTTCTTTTGTTCCATGCAAAAAAATTGGTGTTAAATACAGGTTGCAGCTTCTAACAGAATAATTTTAAATTCAGACTTAAGCCAGCTTAAACCAGATGAAAGAAAGGCAGAAATTAAACTTAAGGATACATGCACTTGCAAGCAGTGCAGACCACAATCAGATTGTTTTCTGGCAAGTAAATTTAATTTTAAGAAACAAATAATTAATGACACAAAAACCTTTGTTAATTATTCAACCCCTCAGGTGAAAACAACACTTAAGATTTTATCTACTGATTTCCAAGACACTTTGCAAAAAGTTGTATTTGTTAAAACCTATACGCCCACAGTTTTAGCTTTTTTATTTCAACTCTTGCGGTTTGCTAATGTTAGAAACTTAGAAGATATCATGATAAGTACAGTGTAAATCATGTTCCTATTTATGTTTAACACTTTGCAAGCTAGCAGCGGATATAGCTGCCACAGGCATAACCTTTGCAAACAGTTTGGATCCAGATGAGACGCCGCGTAACACGGCGTCTCATCAGGATCCAAACTGTTTGCCATTCTGACCCTGAATTTTAAAGAAATTTTGAAAATTTCCAAATTTAGAACAAAAGCAGATGACAATTGTTGCAGACGAAAAATATTACCCAGCATGCAAAAAGTTAAGAGCAGAAATGCAGAAGAGAAATGCCCGTTTCATCTTCAGGAAAGGTAAATTCGAAAAAAAAGCTTCTTGGGAAGTTTCTGCAGTCTGTTTGTTGTGAACAAAGATGCCAATTGTCTTTTAAAAGAATGCCAAACATCTTCTAAAACTTAATTTTGTCACCTGATCATGGCTATGGAAGGAAGGGTTAACCCATTTACCTATAACCTGTTTCTATTAAAGACAGGCAACACCTTAAAGCAGGTTAAAAGTAAGGCAGAATGTGCCTTAGGCACATTCTGCTTTACTTTCAAACTACTTTAAACTACCATCTGCTAGGGTATAGAAAACATTTCATTAATCATTTTTGTATAAAGTAAAAATATTATCTTCAGTGGAGGAATAAAGTAGAACTATTGTCTTCGGTGGAGGAATAAATAAAAGGTGTGAGAAGGCTTGTATCTATGCAAAAATGGGTTAATGGAGATATTTTCCCCTCCCAGATGGCCATTATGCAGAGATTACTCAGTAGTAATGTGTTATTGACAACTGTCAAAATCCAGCATGGTCTGACCCAAGTTATGAATTGTAAAAATTCCACCTGCTACAGGTACTACCTCTCCCCATCAAGATATGTTTGAAGCAGGGCTACCATAAGTTGACATGAAAAATCCTAAGATTTCCAAATTTGCATCAGTTCTTTCAAGTGCAATTTTATGAATCGTTCCTTTACCCCATCGTCTGTTTTTTAGTTTTGTTGACACATGACTACTTAAAGCAGACTGGAAGTAAAGCAGAATGGGCCATAAGGCGCATTCTGCTTTACTTTCAGTCTGCTTTACGCTACCATGCACTAGAAAAAGATCCGAAGATTTAGGAGATGGCAGCCCTGTCTCTCCATCAAGATATGTTTGAGTCTGTTTGCGTTGTCAGACAAGACGGGCTAACTATCATAGCTAACAAGACATTTTTATTGTGACACATGCAAGGTGAGTCACCCTACATGCGTCCATGTTATCATAACTTAATTATATCCAACCTGAGTCTTGCATTGCATTAGCAAATGGTTTACCGTTATCATTTATAGCTGAGCCCTGTAGACAATGGTAAATTGTATTGAAGACCTTTACAAACAGTTTGGGTCCTTATTAGACTCTACTAAAAGTGGGGCCTGATCAGGATACAAACTAGTTGTCTTTACTGATCCTGTTTCTACAAATATAATTTAATGAAGGCAGAATAAGTTTCAGAACTTTAGCAGAGTACAGTTCAAACAGACAATCATTTAATACAACCATTACAATAGACAGGTCTGACTTTATCTCAAATATTTCATCATTCAAATTTGTGTGCAATGGTGATGAAGAAGCATGGAGCTATTGGCATTTTGGATCAAGATCAAGATCAATTGTCCAGAGCCTGACTTATAAGCCTATCTCATCTGCTTGCAATCTATGAGTAGATGTAATACATTAATCACCCGCATTCATGGCGTTAAAAGTTCAATTATTTTATTGCTTAGATGAATACAATCAACCTGGTATAAACTCAGATGGTAAAATTTATGTAGTCTTCAATACAGAATATTAAATGTTAATAAAAGTTAAATGCAAAAAGTTTAATGCCTACAGTCATGTACATGATCGAGCTTCACTTTTGCCTAGCATTAAAGCAGTCCCCTGTCTTTAGAGAGCTCTGTTTAACATAAGTTTGACTGTGTTATATGTGTGTATTATAGATACTTAGAATGTGTAGAAACAGTAATTTAATTTGTTGACCTATCTCTCACCATGCTGTTTTATTGACTATTTTATCACCCTTGGCCTTCCACCTGAGAAACCACAGTCAAACATGTATTAAACAACCAATCTCAATCAAAACATACATGGACAGGTGTCACCTTAATGCAGGATTAAGGTGATGCAGAAAGCTCTGCATCACCTTAATCCTGCATTAAACACTAATCTCATATAATATATTTCAATGGTTATAGTATTGGCTGTTTGACACAGGTTCTATTGTATGCTAAATCTTTTGACCTCCGAATAGATAGACCTGCAGTGTTTGTTCTTCTTAGCTTAGGTGACCATCTCAGCGCCATTGTGGACATTGTGTCATGTGCTCTAAGGTAAACAAAGAACATTGGAGCAAAAGTATCAATAATATTGACCAAGTCAGTGAAAGTTAAACCTACATGTACAACCTCGCATTAATCTTATCAAATCTTGCAACAACATTAGATAACATTAATACAAATACTGTTATGTAAGGGTTAGGGTCTGATACTTATTAATACCCTATCATTATTACCCTACTGAAATGCTTGAGATAGACAGCAGTTTAAAGCAAAATGCAAATTACCCCATTACCCCATAAATACACCTGTTTACGCATCTAAATTATTCCTCCACTTTAAGAAAATAGATCCAATTACTAGTTTTATGATTATAATGAATATACGTCATCAGATATATTTTCTATATTTTATCAGATGGCAGCTTAAAGCCGCCTGAAAGTAAAGCAGAATGCACCTTAGGTGCATTCTGCTTTACTTTCAACCTGCTTTAACTGGTCATCTATCTTCAAAACTAGAAACATGCTATGGGGTAATGGGTTAAACTGAACAGAAGGCTCCTTTGGAAGTTTCCTGCTTTACTTTTATCCTGCTTTAAGCAGCAAACTGCTTAACCCTTTACTCCATAGCCTACTTCTAGTTGATGTTCTGAAGACCTTTTGTAAGGTACTATTTCAGTATTTGTAAAGGATGAGTTTACTCGTCACTTTTGAGCAATGGGTTCAACAGCCATACTTCTTCAATGAAATATGTGGACCGATATATTTATCAGCTAAACTCAATATAAACTGTACTCACTGCTTGTTTTATTGTTTATGTTGTAAACTTTGTGCACAAATTTGCATCTCCTTTACAGAAATGCCATAATTATGCTAAAGCGAAAGCTTATGACTGTGTCTGACAAGATCAAAGTAAAGCAAAAAGCTCATTTTGCTGTCTACTTTACTTTCATCCTGCTTTAAGCTACCACCTGCCTTTAACACCACCAGGTTTATTTGTAGGGGTTATGAGTAGTAACTGGGTGTTACTGTACATCTAAAATTGACAGAATTCTCTGAAACTACAATTTGTTCTATCTAGAGAAAATTGTGCAAATCTTAATAGGCAAAGAATTGCTTATCTCCGGAAATGCATTTATCTTTAGGACATCCAATTCACTCTAGCATGCAAACTTTCATGCTTTCCGAGATAAACTTTCCATCGAGGGGAAATAAATGGCCATTACAGAATGCTGTGTGCAAAGCTGATGTGTGAACCGTACAACAGAAATTTCCCTGGAAGCATATTAAACAATGGAAACAAAGCACCAGTCAATGATAAATGTAGTAGATAACGTTTAAATGATTTATGTAATTGTATGCTTTGAAATTTAATTTCTTTGATGTTTACTGACATGTGTTGGTTTGAAAATATTTAGAGTATCAGTGTGACATACATGTAATAAAAGTTCATACATACAAACATAAAGAATATATCAATCAATGACTTGAAATATCATTTCCTTAACCATTCCTCTTCTCCCAATAGCTTGTTTTCAATGTTTTATAGCCAGTGGTTTCTTAACCCTTTACCCCATGGCCTGTTGAGGTGACCACTTAAAGCAGATTGAAAGTAAAACAGAGATATCCTAACTCTTTACTCCATCATCCATAGCATATTTTTAGTTTTGAAAGCAAATGACCACTTAAAGCAGATTGAAAGTAAAGCAGAATGTGCCTTCAGGCACATTCTGCTTTACTTTCAGTCTGCTTTCAGCTACCATCTGTTAGGATTTGGCAAATATTTCTTTGGTGCATTTTAATGACTGTATAAATTGGAACTATTATCTTCATTGGAGGAATAAACTGAATCAGTAAATGCTTAAAAAGACATATTTACGGGGTAATAGGTTAAAGCAGACTGAAAGTAAAACCGAGATATTCGAAAGCCTGGTTGAAGAAGCCATCTGTCAAGATAAGGGGGCAGTTGCCTAGGACTCTGTTAGAAGCCCGACCAGACACATGAAAAGACATTTTCAAACTAGTTTAAGAACACTCATTTACCATGCTCAGAGTAAAACTTTATGTATAACAAGATTTCAAGAATCACTTTGTCTAGCCTCTCATTTCCTCAGCTGTGTTAAAATGCGTCTCAAGAGGGAAGCCAGAACATGCATCCATCGGCAGTTATTTCCACTATTATGCGACACAGTTTCAGTGTCAAGTTTCAGATACCGGTAGTCTGTGTGGAGTACAAAATCAATACCTTAAGCACATCTTTTTTGCTCTCTCTAACAACTGGTTGTCTTGAAATAACCCTACACAAGCAATTGGCATTTCTAATCTACCAGCACAATTGTCGAAGACACTGTGTCCTTCAAATATACTTGAGCGTATGATCTGGTTTGGTTTGTTTAGAGGCAATCTTCATGCAATCAGAGAAATCAGGGCTCCAGAAAATCTGTAGTCAATTAAATTACTGGTATTTCCAACATTTTCTTTATGCCATAACTAAACTCTAAGGAGCTATCTGCCTTAACTTTTATCATCCTTTACTGAAAGTTTACTCCATATAGAATTCTAGTTTTGAAGATGAGTAAGAGTGACCTCTTAAGCAGGTTGAAAGTAAAAGGCAGAATTTGCCTAAAGGTACATTCTGCTTTCTTTTATCCTACTTTATGATAGCATCTGCAAAGACAAAGAAAATGTTTATGGTCCATATTCAAGAATGACTGTATAAAGACTATAGTGGAACTATTTTCTTCAGTGGAGGACTAAATAAGAAAATATAGGGAAAGGATTAAGCACATGGCTGTCTCAACACTTTACCCCATAGCTGGTTTCTATTTTTGAAGATAGATGACTACTTAAAGCAGGTTGAAAGTAAAGCAGAATGTGCCTTAAGGCACATTCTGCTTTACTTTCAGCCTGTTTTAAGCCACCTTCTGCTAGGATATAGAAAATAGTTCTTTTGGTATACCGGTATGTGTAGTGTATGACTGTATGAATTGGAGCTATTTTTCTTCAGTGGAGGAATAAGTTTAATGTGGGGGAGAGGGTTAAAGAACTTTTTTTTACTGCAGGGAAAATTGTAAATTCAAGTCTGAAACAATCACTTTACATCGTTACCTGACTAATTAATTGCCTTGTAGTAGTGTATCTCAGTATCTAGCAGGTCAGAATGAACAAGTGCTTCTCAAGTGGACACCAAGTGGATTTATATCAATCGGACTGGTTATCCTTTAGGCAAACAGTCGATCTTGGGTTAAGCCACCATTCATTGAAATAGCACTGAGACCAATGAAGACAGGTATGTAATGAAGAATAAAAATAATGCAGAAAACTCCTATAAGAGCTTTTTCTACATTACTTTTTAAAAGTTTTAGTTTGCATTAAGCAACTGGCTGCAACAGCCATATGTATTATCATTATAGTCATACTTCCTTTGAGTGATCCGAGTTCAAAATGCAAGATGTATACAAGTATATTGATTGTCCAGCTATGGATAAACACTTTGCATAATGGTTAGATCTAAACCCAGAACAAAGTTACACAGCATCTTTCAATCATATTTCAAAACTGTAAAACTCTCAAAGCACTTTTGACACATTTGTATAAGTCAATTGAGAGATCCAATAATAACTAGATAGGTGCAAACACTATTATCTATGGGATAAAGGACTTGAGCTCCAGGCTAGATCCAAGGAAACACCTTGCTTGCAACCTGACCTGGATCCAGCTTGGCCAGTGTAAGAACCAACCACTCCAACTGTCAGGTCCAATCTACTATCTAGTATGTCATTTATTACACGCCCAGATTGAAGGGGTTAGGACCATTCAAACCATTTGATGTTGAACTCAATAAATAAATGTTGAATCTTAGCCTGGTTTTGTAGAAATCGTGCTAGTTAGCACAGTGCATAATCCATTGCTAATGAGTAATCATGGGGATAATATAAGCTTTGATACAGAAACACTTCTGTTTAGGAACCATTCTTTGAAGAAGAATGCAAAAGACATGCAACAGCTCAATGAAGGACAAAAAGTAAAGCAGAAAGCTCCTAAGGAGCTTTCTGCTTTGATTTTGTCTAGCATTGAGTTGCCAACTGCACCTTTCATTTGGGTAGCCACTTAAACAAATTTCAAAATTTGACTGTTTTGCAAAAATACTTCAAGATTTGTAGAACACAATAATCCTGAACCTGAACAGAATCTGTGTTCAGTAGAGTCGATATCAAGGTTGACAATGAATGCAAATTGATTCATTTTTCCCTCCAGGGTATGCTACATATAAACACTGGTAGGTTATTTATTGAGTTTTATTAAAACACTTTGACTGCTGTAAAAAAGGTGGTCTGCCTGTTGGTGATTATCCTAAAGCACACTAAGCTTCAAAGTACCCTTGATAAGGCTGCAGCCTCAGGCCAAAGTTCCCTTTTTGTTTAGTGCATATTGCCCTTTTTTCATCCAGGGGGGAACACTACTTGTTTTACAAATGTTTTGGCCACTAATCAGAGACCAAGATACTCGTCATCTGATCTAGATCCAAACTATTTGCAATGCAAATTTAATTATAGTTTAGAGTCATTATTAACAGACGTGTCATTCCCAGGTCAAGCTGCCATAAGGTTGTTTTTTCTCTCTCTATAATGTATATATATATATACTGGCCTGTCTGCTACAACAATGCTACTTACAGTGTCTGCACACAGATTTCAATTATTGCCATTTCACATTATGTCTCAGAACCAATGATTAAACCAATGATTAACACTTACAGTGTAGGGACCAAATATATTAGTAATTTACAGTATTTGCAAACAGTACAGACCTTGATCAGAGGGCTCCTGAAGGAGCCCTCTGATCAAGGTATGCACTGTGTGTCATATATTAGGCCAAAACCCGTAAAGATTCCATTTGAATTGTTTGTTTATCAGAAAAAGGAAAAGCTCAATGGAAAATTGAGCATTGTAATTTGTGACTGAGGGTTAAGTTGGTTAACACAACTCAGATATATTGGTTTTGCTTGAAATATCTGACAATATGTGGAGATGAACAATACAGAAAGAAGAGAAAAAGATGCAATCGAGAGGGAATGGTATTAAAACAGACAATGAGAAAGATTTATTCAATGCTTATGTTCCATTTTAGAATTGCGAAAGAGTTGCTTTGATAAGTAGTTCTGAATAATATTATCATAATCATTATCAAAGAAAGTACTAAAAAATAAATTTTAAGAGAAAACGCTATTATGGGAGTTTTCTGGATCACTGCAGTTTGGCTCCAGACCAGATGCCAACGCAGCAAAGTAACTTGGCATCAGATCAGTCTCCAAACCATTGATCGTTTCAGGATGAAAGCTGACAACAGTATCAGTCCATTGGAAGACAATTCAAATTATTAATTCAGCACTCAAAATGTTATATATTCACTCAGTCATTGTTGTGAATTTCATGTTGTGACAAGACAAAGTTATGCAGTAAGCTCCAAATTGAACTTTCTGCATTACATGTACCTTTATCCTGCATTAAGTAAGCTATCTACCTTTACATTAAGACTTAGAATCATCAATGGATACGGAACAATACTGAAGGTAACTAGTCTTAATGTCCCATTTCATGAACGTACCACTGCCTCAATGTACCATTTTCAGTCTGAACGTACCATTTTAAATAAACCTATATTTCAACCATAATTGAGCATTATTAGTTGATAAAAAATGTAAAATAGTGCTTTTATACCCTGGTGTAACCCTGTTTGGACTTCTCATCTGCAATAACACAGTTAGACTTTTTGTAAAAGTTCATCCCCAGCATGCAATGAGTTTATACAATTCAATATGTACGTATCTGCATTCTTTTTTTTTTACGATCGGGTGTGGATTTTTTAACTACAAATATCATATATCAATCAAATTAGATTGGGGATAATTATAAACCATTTCTTTATTAAAAACTAGTATAATAAAACTGTTTTCTATAAATTGTATGTAGTGGTACGTTCAGTCTAGAAAAATGGTACATTGAGACTGGTACGTTGAGGCATTGGTACGTTAAGACCATAAACCATACTGAACAGGGGCCAAAGTAAGATAATGTATCAAAAAAAAATATTTCCAAGGTTGTCTCCTTTCTGTCTGTACCCAACCCTTTGTTGTGACTACTCATTAGAATTGTCACAGAGGCTGAGAGCAAAAGCAACAATTCTAAAGAGTAATAGTCATCATAGGGTTTAGTTAAAGATTTTTTAACATTTGCAATACTCGCCTTATCTGGCGCTCAGGAATAAAATGAATAGAGTTTTATAAACTGTGACTAAAACAGTTCAATATATATGTCAGGTTTGCAGATACAATGTAAGAGGGAGTAAATTGAACAAATCTAACATTTCAGGTCCAAATCCTATGGTGTTACTACTCATTAGAATTGTTTCGAAGAGACGATTCTAATGAGTAGTAACACCATAGGTTTTAATGAAGAAATAAAGAGTTTTTGTTTTTTTGAAATACTCCCCTTATACTCCTCTGATATGTTTCCTGTTATTTTCCAAACATAAATATATACAATACATGTACATACCTTCTGGTGTTTCTCTGTTGACTCTATTGAACACAAGTAGTATTTCTCTCTGCTCCAAATCTTCGTAATCCAAGTGCTTTCCAGGTTTCAAGAAAACATATCCATTTCTATCAGGCTCCTCAAATAGATCCACAGAAGCAGAGATTAAACTGTAGTCCTCAAAACTACCCGCTGGTCCAGCCTGAACAGTTGCCACAGAAAACAAAGAAGCAGTCGTAGTGCTATTCTCAACAATCTCAAACGTCTTGTACCGTGTTGTTGTTGCTCGTTTGGATAGATGGTGGGGGTATCTTGGCTGAAATTTCAGCACATCACTGAGAACTTCAATATGTAGGACCAAAGGCTCGCTCCTGTGACCTGCAGTATCTGTGGCAAACACTTGAACACTGTAACTACCCGGATATACATAATCTCCTTCAGCATATATGTCTCCACTTTCAGAGTCTATCACAAATATAGAGCTGTCATCCAAAGAATAGGAAAGCTGGTCGTTGGAATCAGAATCAAGAGCTTGGACTGTAATGATTTTATTCCAGTCCTGATAGGGAGTAATGGAAATACTCATCAGATGGTCAACAAATTTTGGAATATTATCATTTTCATCAATGACATGTACGTTCACAACTGTAGTAGCTATGTCACCGTTTGCATTCTGACCTTGTACAACTAACTTATACAGCTGTTTCTCTTCATAATTGAGTGGGTGCAATGTTTTGACCTTGTTATCTTGGACTGGTCCAAACAAAACTGTTTCAATTTGGAAAGTATTTGTTTCAGTCAGGAGGGAATATGTGGCATTTATATCACCTGAAATACTTAACTGCCCTATTACTTTCACTTCTGAGCCTGACTGTTGGTTTTCTTTGATGGTTCCAATGTAAACATTTTCATGAAAAACTAACTGCTTTGATTTATTTATACTGATATGTAATGAGTGTAAAACATTATCATTTAGTGGATTTTTCACAACCATTGAAAAAGACTGGCCACTGTACTCTGCAAGATCATGTTTTGTGACAAGAGCACCGTTGGGATGATAGTCAAACAGAGAGAGAATATTCCTATCATTGCAATCTAACACCACTTGCTGATCGTCTTCAGGAATTGTTGTAACATGATATCCGACGGGCACATTGTGTGGAATAGTTACCCGATTGATTGTCTTTGCATCACTTATAAATAACATGGAATGTATTAATCCAATTGTGTAAATCCATAAAACTGGCTCCATTTTCCCACATATGGCAAGTTGCTCTTCTTTCTGAATAAGCAGTATTCTTCCTCTCAAACGCCCCCTCGAATCCTCACAACCTCTGCAAATATAACAAATTAAATCAACTACAGTCAAACATATGTCTGGCCAATATTCAATGAAAATGTATCGACTTGCCTTTTGATGGTTTGTTTGTTCACATCAGTTTCTGTCATCTATTGGCTAATTCAGCCCTTTTTTATGCTTTTTTGGGGCCGATTATGGGCCACTGTCCCGAAGCAAAAAAGTATACCTTTTCCCCCAAAATTGGCCCAATGTGTAAAAAAATCCCCAATGCTTCAAAACCCCTTGTTTTTGCCTAAACGTTGCTGAATTTAGTCTGTAAAGGCCCATTTTCCTTGCAAATTTCCCCTGTCACTTTTCCACAAAACCATGAAAAAAAGCCTGGCTAATTTGATGCCCTAAAGAGAGGGGAGCGGATACAGAAAACCTGGGTGCGATGTCAAGAGATTTCTCTGGTTCTTTTGGATGCCCTGTGTAAAGCACTCTGTAAAAAATTATAAATTCTCATCCAAAGGACATGTGTCCTGCGGGGATCAAACTCACACCCCCTGAATTTGGCAGTCTTGTGCATTACAACTTACTATACCTAGGTCCGGCACTCTTTCAACTGAATCAACAGAGAAAGGTCACTTCTGAAAGTGTATTCTGCTAAAATCATGTAGATCTAATTGATTAAAAACATGGTTAAAGGTTACAATAAAAATCCAAGTGAAAACAGTTTTGTAATTTTGATCAGGCTCCACGATTTGGTGGGACTGGTTGGTCTGGATCCAAATGGTTTGAGGTCGGATGGTGACAAGTGGGATATCGCTCAACGATTTATCGCACGCAAAGTGCGTGCGATAAATCCTTGAGCGATATCCCATACATGTACTTAACATCGGGTTGGCTGCCCTTTACTGGCTGTGGTAGTTAAAAGAAACTGTTTTAAGTCAATAAAGCATGTTTGCAATAAATATTTACTTTTCTGCTTGAAAGTTTTTGCTTGAATACCTTACAAACACAACAGAACAAATGTATACATACTAGTGATACTACCCTACTGCATCCATTCACTGGTGGATTAACGGTTTCTGATAAGCGTCTGCAGTGAACCAGATCATAAAATATCATCGACAAATGTTGCAACATTCTTCAATGAAAATGCACAACTTACATTCACGATTCGGCTAATTCCATTACATCCTGATCACGACTTTTGATTCATGTACACCGATTTAAATGATTGGCCTTGATACACATTTTCGGCTGAAAAAAAAATCGACACAGCAATCCGAGCGCTCTCCTTCCACCTTTCACATTGGAAAGCTGGCGATTGTGTCGGATCGCGCTGTTCTATCTAACTCCCTCGCAAATAAACACGGTCTATATTAGAGTTTTATCCGTCGCGTACGCTTATCAGTGTAACTTCTGACTCACATTGTACAAGTTGTTTATTTTGTTGAACATTGATAATAAAATTTAAGTGTTTCTGAGCATATCCTTCATTCTCTATTCAGATATGATATTAGTTTGTAAATACATTGGAACAGCCTGTAATTCCCAGGTGATGCGCATGATGCTGTCAGCCCGGGGTTAGCGGCGTTTTTGATCTTTCTGATAATGATCATCATTAGAATCATATTGTCACATTTTACATGTATGATTATTGTGTAATGTGAAAACGGGGTTTAATTCCTACCCCATGTACATGTAAATTTACACCACATTTAATCTATATGCAACGCTCTTATTAATAAAAGACAATCCATCGTCTGCATTAATAGGGCTATCATTGTTCAAAACTGTCGTCTGCTTTCTTTTCTCACAGAAGTTGTTTAACGATAGAAGATATATAAATGGGCATCAGGGAGTATGGGTCTTGATCTGACACGATTCAATTAATCGGCGTCTGGTACAGAATGAGATCCAAACTATTTGGCAAATATCTGCAGCAGGGTTTCGCCGGGGCAATGCAGTAAACTCAATGACACATGAAACTTCAAATGGAAAATTCCAGTTTCCAATTAAGTGTAGTCAATTTTGGACTATTATGGTGTATTTAACAATTTATTGTGATCAGGATCTGAACGGTTTGCACCAGACAAATAGTCTCCTTTCAGGTAGCCCACATTGTACAGAACGAGTATTCTCGTCGCCAGGGTTCCATTAATTAGTTAACGGGCTTGTTTATAGTGGTTTGTTGGATAACAGAGTTTATAAATATTTAAGTCTTTCAGTGTTTAAGACAGGTGGATGCTTAAAACAGGCTCTATAAAGAAGGCATTAGGCCTACGCAGAAAGCCACTGAATGTGAATTCTGCTTTCATTTCAGTTGCCTATGGTTTAACCTAAAAACAAGAAAAGGTTAACCCATAGGGTAAAGGGTTACGCAGACAATATATCTATCTGTCGCAGAAAAAAATGACGGAACGTACAGTACATGCACTGTTGCATGTGCACAAACCATTCATTCATATTTTCAATGTTCTGGTTTTTTAAGACAGATAAATGGCCCATGTATTAACCTTTCTTCTGGAGGGACAGTTGAGTTCATTACTCTCTGTCTGTTTCTATTTCTCTGTCTCTATCTGTCTGTGTCTTTCTTTTCTCTCCCTATCTCACTCTCGTTTGCCTTTCTTCATTGCTTCACAACATAACTCATCACTATGTTCAAAACTCGCAGGAATGCTGAATAACTGTCCTGTTGCTAGGGTTACCATTCCAATAATAACGATCGTTGGAGGACAATCAAGACGATGTATAGACGCATATCTTCCCTGTCCAACGATATTGAATATGCTCGGAGTAAGGTGTCAGAAGTGATTAAAGGGGTTTCAGTGTTAATGGCTGTTGGCAATCTTAACTTCTTCACTGCCAACCCCGAGAACAATCACTTTTGCAAACAGTCTGGGTCCTGATCAGATTCTGACTAACTCGGCGTCTGATCAGGACCCAACCTGTTTGACACTCATGGTGATGTTTCAAAATGCATATTCATGTATAACATTCGCAAATTTAGGAATTCTGAAGGACTACCTGGCCATTTCTTCGGATTTTTCTTAATTTCTCCTGATCTACGGATTTTCCCAAAATCTTCGGATTTCTGCTCTTACTTTTAACATTTGGATTTGTATGCGTTTTTACTTAGGAAAAATGTATATGGGTGTCAAACAGTTTAAACCCAGATCAGACGCCGCATAAAGCTGCGCCTGATCTGGATCTAAACTATTTGCATAAATATAGGGCTTCTTTATATGTGTTATATATATATGAGCATGGCAGTGAAAGGGTTCCTATAATCGCGCTTGAAAATCTTAGGATTTTTATGAGCAACTTATGGTAGCCCTGCATTTGCAAACAGTCTAGACCCTGATCAGATTCTGACTAACTCGGCGTCTGATCAGAATCCAACCTGTTTGACACTCATGTCGATGTTTCAAAGTGCATAATATTATCAATTTTAGGAATATTGCATGGCAGACACCATTTTGTCAAGCAGAGAGCAAATTAATTCAAGCATGCGCATTTCACCCAACACTATCGTCTGTTTTATAGTTGTCGTCTGCAAACATACGCATTTTTAATTTTATTGGTTCTTTAATTTGAGGAAATCTAAATACACTGCATGTACACAGTTTGCGTTAACCGGCGTCTGCTCAGTCTGGGTCTAAACTGTTTGCAAATACATATAGTGAGCCTAACATGAGAAAATCTGACTTATTGCGGCGGCTGGTCTTGTTCAACACTGTTTGACACCCGCAAACATATAAAGCCACTTTATGTAGCTGTATTATTTACTGTATTTGGTAGTGTAGAGCAAACTCAGATGCAGAGCCTGGGATGACAACGGTGCTAGATCTGTACAATGTTGCAATGCAATAAGGCAGGTTTTGTCATGACACGACTCAATCAGCCATCTATTGAAAAGCATGTACATGTATGCTATATTAGCTACCTTCTTTGTCTCACTTACAATTGTGATATTTTCACGCTAAAATGATATATCTGCCACCTATCTGTATCACAGAAACATTCAATGAAAAAGGCAGGAATAGTTCAAAATACACGCGGGTGCTTAATAAAATTTAGTTAAGGCAGAAATGAAAGTAATGCAGATTGAGAATGCTTCCAAAGGAGCCCCACAGTACATTTTCTGTGAAACTTTATATAGACCTACATTCGATTATTGTGCAAACAGTATTATTGATACATTTATCAGTCTCATTGTGTACACACTTTACATAATTTGTGTATATGTATTGTTCACTAGTATTTCATTGTTTGACAACTATTTCATTTACCAATAGACTTTTATCTATCAGGAGCATTTGATTTCTCTAGCTTTGCAGTAAAATTCAGCTATCCCAAACTCTCAAAGATTGCTTTTTTTCGATTTTTTTTTAAAACAGTTGACTGCTCAAAGTAATATGAAAGTAAAGCAGATAGTTCCTCAAGTTCACAGCATTACTTTCATACTATTTTAACCCATTACTCCATAGATATAATTTACGTCTTTGATTTATTCATGATTTATGTAGACATGAATATGAACCATAAGAAATAGTTTATGCATCCTTGCAGAATGTAGCTTAAACATATTGAAAGTAAAGCAGACTGCGCCTTGTGGCACATTCTGCTTTACTTTCAACATGCTTTAAGTGGTCAACTGTCATTAAAACTAGTAACATGCTATGGAGGAATCGGTTAATTTGTGGGCTGTTTTAAAATAATAACAGACAAATGGTCAATTGAGTGGTCATACAAGGATTGGTACTGTTAGATCACAACAGTGACACTTCTGTCTAACCCATTACCCTATAGCAAGTTTCTAGTTTTGAAGACACATGACCATGCACTTAAAGCAGGTTGAAAGTAAAGCAGAATGCGCCTTAAGGCGCATTCTGCTTCACTTTCAGCCTACTTTAAACTTAAGGCGCATTCTGCTTCACTTTCAGCCTACTTTAAACTTCCAACTGCTAGAATATAGAAAATATTTCTTATATAGGCCTATATATCCATATACATGTATCGTATAAATTGGAACTATTTTCTTCAGAGGAGGAATACATTTTTTAAAGTGCTAAAATGGGCTTCTATGATGTAAAGGGTTAACACTAGGCTGACTTATCCATCTTTTGTAAATTCCTAATGAGCGCTATAACATTGAACTAATCTTTATTATGCTCTCTTATCTGCTGTGCTAAATCCTCAGTTTACTTGGTAAACAAATTATTCCAGATAGAGAGGACAGAAGCTAAACATGACTATCTTAGGGATGGATTACCCTTCATAAGGTCAACGAAAGTCAATATTTGCAGGCATGAGTAGTCTTAATCGGCCACTAAGACTATCTTTTTCTGTATTAATGGTAAGTGAACATTGAGAGGAAGATAACAGTCAATCAGAAAGCTCTTCTAGCTTCCTGCTTTATTTATTTATTTTGAACGCCAAACCTTTTTTTTCAGAGTGACCATACTATTGGATTTTACTGTTGTCATATTCAGTTGAATACAGTTTGGATGACCATTCATTTAAAGCATGAACACTTCTTTGAACAGGGGATTGTTTAGTGAAAAACAAAAGTAAATGCCAGTCAAGAATTTTGAAGACGCTATCTGCATGCCCTTTACTTTGAACGCTGACCAGACGTCACATATTTCGACAGCGTTTCACCTGAATCTACATGGTTTGCCAACGCATTTGTATAGTGAACATGTTTTGTACATTAGGATGAAATAAGGGATAAGGGAGATAACTTTCATTTGAATACGATTACATTTATGAAGAGTTGTCTCTCTTTACAAGCATCTCTCTAAAATTAGTAAAGGTGACAAGTAATTGAAGTGGGACTTGTTTTATTTGCAGATCAAAAGGGTTAGAGGTCCTCTCTGACATGTTTAGAGAACTTGGAAAAATTAACCCCAACAATCTGTGGGTAGCTTTCAGTGTTTAACCCATAGTCTGTTTCTAGCTATGAAGACAGGTAACCATTTAACCCTTTACCGCATAGAAGCACCTTTTAGCGCATTTGATTAATCCCTCCACTGAAAAAAAAAGTTCTTATCTAATGAGTCATGAATATGTTTTATAATAAATGTTTTCCATATTCTAGCAGATGGTAGCTTAAGCAGGCTGAAAGTAAAACAGAATGTGCCTTAAGGCACATTCTGCTTTACTTTCAACCTGCTTTAGTGGTCACCTATCTTCAAAACTAGAAACAGGCTATGGGGTAAAGGGTTAAAGCAGCCTGCTTTAAGCTACTTTCTGCTGAGATATAAAAATATTTCTTAAGGTGCATATTCCTGATCTATGAAATGGAAATATTTTCTTCAGTGAAGGCCAGAATAAATTAAGTCGTTAGCGCATTTAATTTATTCCTCCACTGAAGAAAATAGTTCTGATTTATAGTCATGGATATGTATGCAAAAGAAATATTTTCTATATTCTAGGAGTTGGTAGCTGAAAGTAAAGTACAATGTGTCTTAAGGCCCATTCTGCTTTACTTTCAACCTCTTTTAAGCGGTCACCTGTGTTAAAACTAGAAACAGGTCTTGGGATAAAAGGTTTATTGAACAAACCTAATTAATGTTACAATAATCATCATTTCAAGTATTGTCTGTGACTTCACTTACCTTTATCGGCTTTATTTCTTAATGAAGGTACATGTTTAATGAATTATAGTGTTTTCTTTCTGTAAGGATATTCCTTTCTAGAGATTCCTTTGGCACAGTTTGTAATCAAATCACCTCAAGAAGTGGATAAATAAAGCAATAAATCACAAGTTAAATAAAGTTCTGGTTTGGTATATGCATTTTTATTGTAAAATACATGTGTAATATGGTGTAATGGGTATGTAATTATCACAGTCTTGTAATTAAACCATGGTAAAAAATAGCAACTGTATTGTACTTGTCGCTACTCATTTATACCACACGCAATACTGAGCATGCAAGAAATCAAATATGATTTACAAAACAATACATACAATCAACCTTGTGTTCAGATGTCACTCAAAAGGAGATGAATAAGCAGTATTTAACCCATTACTCCATAGATAAGCATTTTTACACCTTTATTTTATTTCCTCCACTGAATGAATAGTCTGATATGGACATGTATCATAAACAAGAGGGCCTGAAGGCCCTGATATCGCTCACCATTTGTAATGAAGCCTGATAGCTTTACCTTTGAATTTCACCCGTTTATTCTAAATCCATTCAAGTTTGTAGTATAGCATGTAAAGAACATTGGAATACGATCTACTCTAGTAAAGTATAGTACATCAAAGGCAGATAACTAGAGCCTAAATAACTTATAGCTACACATGTATATACATTGTGTGCAAGTATAATTACTAAAGCCTAAACAATACTGAAATGAAGCCTTTTCTAGCATTTCAAAGTATATCAAGGGCAGATAACAATTGCCACAATGATTAGATTTCAACAATAATTGTACTCCTTTGAGAACGTATAGCTATATACTTTGTGTACAAGTATAATCAAAATCCATCGAAAAATTTATTTGCAAGATTGTAAACGCTGTAAAATATGGCATTTTCAGCAATTCAAAGGTAGATAACTCTAGATCTATTGGTCCGATTTCAACCATAATCACCCTTTTTCGAACTCTTATTGTCATATACAATCTGGGTAAGTTTGAGAAAGCTTGGATAAATATTGTGGCCTCTAGAGTGTCAACACTGTTAAATATATCAATTTTTTAGCAATTCAAAGGTAGATAGCTCTTGACCTATTGATCCGATTACAACCATAATCGAACTCATCTGAAGTCTTATGGTAATATACAATCTGAGCAGGTTTGAGAAAGATTGGATAAAATGTGTGGCCTCTAGAGTGTAAACACCCTTAAATATGGCATTTTCAGCAATTCAAAGCTAAATAACTCTCGATCCATTACTCTGATTTCAACCATAATCAAACTCTTTTGAACTCTTATAGTCATATACAATCTGAGCAAGTTTAAGATAGATTGGACAAAAAGTGTGACCTCTAGAATGTAAACACCGTTAAATATGGCATTTTCAGCAGTTCAAAGGTAGATTACTCTTGATCTATTTGTCTGATTTCAAACAAAATCAACCTCATCCGAACTCTTATAGTCATATACAATCTGGGCAAGTTTTAGAAAGATTGGATAAATATTGTGGCCTCTAGAGTGTAAACACTGTTAAATATGGCATTTTCAGCAATTCAAAGGTAGATAACTCTTGACCTATTTGTCCGATTTCAACCATAATCGAACTAATCCGAACTCTTATGGCAATTTACAATCTGAGCAAGTTTAAGAAAGATTGGATAAATATTGTGGCCTCTAGAGTGTAAACACTAAAATTGTTGACGACGCACGACGGACATTCAAGGATTGCAAAAGCTCATCCTGAGCTAGCTCAGGTGAGCTAAAAATAATAGCAGATTGTTGCATAAAGAAGGATGAAAGTAAAGCAGAATGTACCTTACAGTGCATTCTGCTTTACTTTCAACTTGCTTTAAGGTGGTTCCCGGGTCTGCTTATTCCCTGTCAGACTTCATTGAAACCTTAATTAAATTGAAATATACCATATGAAGAGTGAAAAATCGTTGAAATAAAAACTAAATACAGTACCGTGTTTTTCTGACAGGACCTTTTGTCAAGAAAAGTTCCATTTTTAATAAACAGGAATAATTTCTTTATAAAATAATATTACTCAATAATTTCTATACATTCAAGTGAACTGTAAAGAGACTAAAAGATATTATGCATGAAATATTTTCTGGAAATATCAATGTTTAAAAAAAGTCAAATTCTGAAAAAGTCACTAAATTTCAAATAACAAAATCTACCTGTTTAACATTCACTAATTTTAGACTTTTTAGATAGATACTACTTAATTCTACTAGTCGTAAAAATTTAATGCAAATCTACAGTAAACTTTACATGTCATACATGATTTCCAGAAATTCTGAAAAATGTTAACACAAACAGAGTTACCTCCCTTGAGTTCAACTTTAAAATGCTGTCAGCTCTAAATAACACCATAAGTCATGCCTGTAATAATGGACCATTGAAGATGGTAGCCTGTAGATCTTAAAATACAGGTGACTGCTTAATGCATGACAAAAGTAATGCATAAAAGCTCCTTTCGGATCTATTTTTAGCATTACTTTTGTCATGTGTTGAGCTGCCATCTGTCATACAGGTTATGAATACTCACAATGATAAGTTGTCACTCAACTATACTTGCATCTGATATTATTCATTATTACATTTGTGACTAAACATAGCCTGTCCTTTGACCACTGCGTTATGGACTGACTAGTCAATAAAATCAGACAATTTATTACAAAAAAGTTTTGAATCGAGTAGGACTCGAACCTAGAACCTTTGGATGGCTAGTCAATCACTGTCGATCCACCTTAAGTGGTCACTTATCTTCAAAACTACAAACAGGCTATGGAGTAAAGGGTTAACACAGGTTAAACTGTAAATTTAAATCTAGACTAAAATCCCGAATACATGTATATATTACAATCTTGATTATTTAGTATGATAAAGCATTCTTCTAAAAAGATTGAAAACCTGCATTATCATATTAAATAATTGACCAATAGTGATAAGAATACCCGTTTCGTACAAACAATTTACCTGCATAGAGTACACCTGTCCTATTGAAACTGTGCAGTCTCAGATTGGAAAGCTCATGTTCTGACCCGAGTCTACTCCGTTTATAATGTTGCCTTATATCGCAAAATACCTACCTATATAAAGTAAACAATGGAAAACTAGAAATATCCGCATATATCACCCATCTCACATTATAAGACTGCAGCTAATGAAATGAGCTAATTTAACAGGCAGTTTCAAAGCTATTGGTCCCAAAATTCCTATCATGAATATTTCTCAAACACTTTGTACAAACTGATATGTTCATGGCTAAAGACACTTAAAGTAGCATAATGCACTCAACAAGTGATCTTTTGATAATGGTAACAGTGGTCTGCATTGTCAGCACATCATTTTGTTTGCTAGTACTGTGAATAGAGACATACCCTGACCAGTCTCTGCATTTTCAACTCTGATTAGGGTTTGCATTACTTGCAATGATGGTGAGTACATTTTGTCAAAAGTAGGATCTGCACTGTTTGCCATTTTGCAATAAATTGCAGAAAATAATCCTAAAGAGTCCTAAATGGACTAGACTAAACTGGAATTATCCATTAAAAGTTCCAGGGTTGAAGGTCGTAAGCGTCAAATTTTAAAGACAGGGAACTGCTTAATGCAGGACAAAAGTAATGCAAAAAGCTCCTTTATAGAGCACATCTTAGTTGTCACTTAACCCATGACCATATAACCTGATTATAGTATTTAAGTTAGGTGATCACTTAAACCAGGTTGAAAGTAAAGCAGAATGTGCCTTGGGCACATTCTGCTTAACTTTCAGCCTGCTTTAAGTCACCATCTGCTAGGATATAGCAAATGTTCCTTTTTGTTCATGTCTACGATTGTATAATATGATTCTATTTTCTTCAGTGGATGAACAAATTTATGGCCAAAAAAGGTGTATTTATTAGGTAATGGGTTAATACAGGTTTGACTGTAAACTTCCTCACTGCTTCAACTCAAATACAGTAATTTTACAATTTTGCAGTCTTACATAAAAGTAACAGTTTAATGCAGATCAGAAGTAATGTAGAAAGCTCCTATAAGAGCTTTCTACATTACTTTACCCTTGCATTAAGCAGTTATCTGTCTTTAGAGTTCACCATTTTTTTTTATCAAAACATTGATTACCATAATAAGTTATAACAACTTATGTAAATCACTCTTGATGGCTTGAATGGTGGTGGTTATTGTTGAGGGAAGAAACTCGAGTTCCCAGAGAAAACCCACATGTCAAGACGACATCTAATGAACTCTCTCACATACTGCCCCGACTTGGGATTGAACTCCGGACTAAATTGGTGAGAAGTCTGTAGGCTAACCTTGGCTCTATCTGGACAACCTATGAGTGTTTACTGTAATTCTCAGAAGACTAGTGCTCCATGCTAGGACCCAAAACAAGATTTACTTCAAACTGTAAATTTTTCATTTTCTTAGCTTTACCTTAACGTTTGAACCAAACAAAAATGGCTCATACAAGCCATATAGCAAAATAGCCTCTTATATATTCTCCTTTAATGTAAAGTATAGGAATAGCATACATTGAATGTAAAACTAATGACTTCATGATATGTTATTACAATCTGACCAGTGATAATTTTAGAAATTAGATGAATGAGTCCTCGGGATGCACATTCTGTAAAACAATGAGTCCTTTAGATAAACATTGAGTCCTTGAGGTGAAACGTTAACCCAATATCCCATAACTTATTTCTAGTTTTGAAGACAGGTGACCACTTAAAGAAGGTTGAAAGTAAAGCAGAATGTGCCTTAAGGCACATTCTGCTTTACTTTCAGCCTGCTTTAAGCTACTATTTGCTTATAAATGAGTAATATGTTAATAAAGGCAAGAAAAGCTATGGGTCCATGGGACTCACAACTTTTTAGATAATGAGTCCCTGGCAAATTTAATGAGTACAGGACTCGGGATGCATGGGTAAAATTATCACTGTCTGACACTAATACTTTGAAAAGTAAATTTCAATAAAATGTCAAATACATGTGAGCCATGCCATGAGAAAACCTGTCTTATTGTATACCTTTCTATAAATAGTAACAGATTTTGCTTTGATGACAATGCAATACGCCCTTGCTGAGCGGGCCAATAACCGGATGCAGTCCAATAACCGGTTATTGGCCCGGGGGCAACAGAATTTATTAACGTGAAAACGTTAGCAACGTAACGTTTAAAATAACCAACGTTCGTTGAAGATGACGTCATTTGATTTCTTTAACGGCTGCGCTTATGTTAACATTCAAAGAATCTACATACAATATTCGTTGATTTTGAACCAGGTATACAATAAACAAGTCATTAAACGGCCGAGGGCGGACCGTCATTGCTTATTGGCACTCGTTAGCCACATTGGCACTCAGGCCAAGGCCCTCGTGCCATTATGGCTAACTTGTGCCAATAAGCAACGATGGCCCGCCCTCGGCCTTTTAATAACTGTATATTATTGCATGGCAATCAGTGTAGATCAAGGCCAAGATGCAGCAGTTGGTCTTGACCTATACTGTTTGACACTCACATGTATCTTAAGCATTTTACATACATGTAGCTGTTTTATATACAGTATTTTGTAGTGTAGACAAAACTCAGATACAGAACTATGGATGACAGTGTTTGGTCTGTACAATGTTGCAATGTCATGACTCATAAGGCTGGTTTTGTCATGGCATGCCTCAATTTTATATGAACTAAAAAAGGGCACAAAAACTAAACAGGACAGCCTGGCAATGATTTTCATGCTTTTGGAGACTATTGAAAATTAATACTATATCCCTGCAAGAATAAACCGCATAAATAATTTCCCCTTTCCTCTATAAGTACAGATCATCTGTATCCAACTGTGTTTAAGGTAAGTGACAGTTTAACCCTTTCCTCCCTGAAAGCTCAAATGGACAATTCTAGTTTTCAATTTAATTTAGTCCATTTTTGACTTTTTTGGTTCGAGTTTTACAATATTAAATTATGTCAAAATAACAAACAGTGAAGACCCTGATCAGAGGGCTCATTAAGGAGCCCTCTGATCAGGGTTTACACTGTTTGCATAGGACCAGTGTACTCCTTACAGGTATGATGTTTGCAAATGATGCATATATGCCTGACTAGGGTTCAAAGAGTTAAAGCAAGATGAAAGTACATGTATAGCAAAATAATTGCTGTCTGTATTTAACACCATCAATGCATGTGGTGGCTGTGTGAAAGAGTAGGTACACGTTTCCTGTGGTGGTTCTGTTGAGCAAAGGGTTATTACTTATATCACACATGAAGATAATACTGTGATAACTTGGCACCATTTAAATTTTATTAATTATTAGGTGTTTATGATAGGTGACTGCTTACAGCAAGGTGATGGTAAAACAGAAAGCTCCTTTAGGAGCTTTCTGTTTTACTGTCTCCTTGCTTTAACCAATTACCCCATAAATACGCCTTTTTACGCCTCTTAAGTTATAACCCAATGAACGACTTTATACAGTCATGAATGTGAATCGTTGGAAATGTTTTCTGTATTCTAGCAGATGGTAGGTTAAAGCAGGTTGAAAGTAAAGTAGAATGCGCCTAAAGGCGCATTCTATTTTACTTTCAAACTGCTTTAAGTGGTCACATCTCTTTAAAACTAGAAATAAGCTAAGGGGTAATGGGTTAAGCTGTCACCTTTTTCTTATACAATCAATCAGTGTCCGTTTTAGTGGTCATAACAGAGAGGTATATTCAATTTGCATTTATTTTGGCATTTGTGAAATGATACATAATACATACTTCAGAGACAGTATTTTTCTACAATGTTTATTTATATCATAGTAAATATTAATAATATTCAAAATGTGTCTAATACTAGCTTCTTTATGACTAAAATGTCACTATGACTAATATTAAATTTGACTAGAACCTATAGGGAGCTGAGCTGTTGTTTCTTGAACAAATGTTGTGAAACTATCCACTCATTACCATCGTTGTACCCAAACACCTCCGAACAGAAGATGAAGAATAATCTCCAATTAAACATTTGTTTATCTGCCTCACTGCCATATGCTTCTTTCAAGATTTGCTGGACTTTGGCCTTGTTCTGGTCCAGCTTCACCAACCATGCCTCTAGCGTCTTACTGTACTCTTTGCCATTGAGGATCCAGTAGTCTTCTATCTTAACACCGTTCTGAAATATTCACACCAACATAACAAAGATTAACTATTTCCCCCATAGAAGCACCTTTCAGTACATTTAATTTATTCCTCCACTGGTGAAAATAGTTCATATTTATACAGTCATGTAACTGGAAAGCAAACAGTGTAAACCATGATGTAACATCAATAAGTGTTATTGACTCTCCTATCTCAGCTGAAACTCAAGGCCATCGCAGACATCTTGCAAACAGGCAGACTGAGATAGTTTGGCCACACAGATCAAAGTGCAAGCTGGATCTACCAGATCAAAAACATGATCAAAGAGGTCAAGGAAGACCAAAACTATCCTGGATTGACCTTGTGATGCATGATCGTGCATCTCTCGAGATGGAATCTACCCAACCACAGGATCGCCAGAAGTGGAGAGGAAGACTACGCTCCTGGACAGGCCTCACCCTTGTTAAAGATTAATTGTTTGGCCTGTATAAACTAAACAGGATGATGATGATGATGCAAAAAGGAAAAGTTTAATTAATACTACATCTATATTCATTACAGATTAAGGCCATATCTTTAAACCTACAACGAAATCAAAGAAAGCTTTGAAAGTGTGACATCATGTCTGAGAATACCCTGCATATTATTGTGGAGACTAAATAATGTATATACAGTCATCATATGTACCATGAGAAATATTTTCTATATCCTAGCTTAAAGCAGTCTGAAAGGAAGGCAGAATGCTCAATGAGGCACATTCTGCTTTAATTTAAACCTGCTTTAAGTGGTAACCTGTCATCAAAACTAGAAACAGGCCATGGGGTAAAACAGCAAAAGTTAAGCAGAAAGCTTTATTATAGGGAGCATTCTGCTTTACTCTCAACCTAATTTAAGCTGTTTCTAGCTTTGAAAATAGATAACTTCATAAAGTAGATTGAAAGTAAAACAAAATGCTCTGCTTCATTGTCAGCCTGCTTTAAGCTCCCATCTTCATTTTTTTCTTAGTGTATGAATAAGTAGAAGCGTAAATAGTAGTATATATGGGGTAAAGGGTTAAGCCATTACCCCATAGCCACTTTATAGTTTTGAAGACAGGTGACCACTTAAAGCAACTTACTTTCAACCTGGTTTAAGCTACTATCTTCATGGATCTAGAAAAAAATTATTATGCTAAATATTCATTACTATATACAGTGGAATTATTTTCTTCAGTGAAGGAATAAATTTGAGACGTGAAAAGGCGTATTTATTGGGTAACGGGTTAAGCAGTCACTAGTTTTCAACACCAAGAATCATAATTTGTTCAGTAGTCATAATAGCAGAACATGCCACTGAACTAGCATATATTTTACCTGAAAATAAAGGAAGAGGTCAACAGACGGCATTGTTCCTCCAGTAAAGAAATTCTTAGCCATCCATTCTGTGTCTGAGCCTGGGTTTGTGTCGAAGGCATATGGGTGTAATCTATGGCACAGCACCTGTAGAAATAGCTTGCCTGATGGTTTAAGCCATGATGATACTCGCTGCATCAAAATGTCATAGTTCTTCATATGCTGAAATGTAAAATTATTTCAAATAGAATAAAGAATGGAAAGTGACAGCTTATGCTCTAAAATCAGATCAACCTTTTTACTACATAGTCTGTTTCTACTTATGAAGACAGGGGACCACTTAAAGCAAGTTAAAAGTAAAGCAGATTGCGCCTTAAGGCACACTTTGATTTACTTTCTGCCTGCTTTAAGCTATCATTTACTAGAATATAGTAACTTTTTCTTATGATACATATTCATGACTGTTGAAATTGGAACTTTTTTCTCCAGTGAAGGAATATATCAAAGGTGTAAAAATGTGTATCTATGGAGTAATGGGTTAAACAAGCCTTTTCTCAAGTCAAAATGGCTATCGTTAAAACATGAACATCAACTGTCTTTGCACCTTTCTGTAGGAAAAAACTGTAGACCTTCCTCCTTCTTCTATGTGGCTTGTAAGTTTGATATTTATGAAACTTTGTACACATAATGTGCACAACATGATGTTGTGTCTCTGAAAACTATCAAGTTTATTCAACTTTTATCAGAGTTAATTCATTACTGTATAGTTAATTTATGCCACCACTGAAGAAAATATTTCCATTTTATATAGCCATGAATATGTACTTTAAGAAATATTTTCTGTATCCTAGCAGATGGTAGTTTAAAGAAGGATGAAAGTAAAGAAGAATGCACCATAAAATGCATTCTGCTTTCCTTTCAGTCTTCTTTTGGAAAGAAAACAAACGCAACTGTACCTCAAACATTTCTATAGACAAAATTCTGTCAAATCGTTTTGGTGTAGTGAAGACATTAGCATCAGCTGTGATACACTCCAGTCGTCCGTGAAAGCCCTTCTGTAGAGCCCGTGCCTGTATCAGCTGGCGCTGAGTGTTGGAGTTAGAGACACAGGTGACGTTACATTTCGGGTATCTCTCACATATAAACATGCTCAAGGAGCCCCATCCACAGCCCATGTCCTGCAAGCATAATCAGCTCAATGTTAACACATGTCACACCAGAGGTGAATGTATTCTATAGTTTGATATAAAAATACAGTTGACTGATATTTTCGTGTGCACTAAGTATTAACTCATTGAGCCCTAGTGATGCATATATGCATCCTTTACCAAATGTGCACCAGTACTACCTGTGAAGAGTACACTTATCCTATGCAAACAGTGAAGTCCCTGATCAGAGGGCTCCTGCAGAAGCCCTCTGATCAGGGACTTCACTGTTTGTCATTTTGCAATTTGTTACAAAGAAAACAACCCTGAATAGTCTAAAATGGACCAGCCTTCATTGCAAACTGGAATTGCCCATTGGAAGTTTCAGGGGATAATGAGCTTTAAGCTGCCATAACAGGTTTCATTGAAAATGCTCTTCAAATATACCTTTAGCTATAATGTCATTGATTTTTATATTTAATCTCATTTTATTGCAAATCTCTGATTACATATACATAAACATTTTTCTACATAAACAGTTTCTACAGCATTTATGTATACACATGAACAATAGCTTACACTGTCATACAATATATTGAAAAATGGTTGGGCCACACATTTTACCAAGAATAGAAAAGGGTTATGTGTTTGCCCTATCCCTAAAGGGGGGTAAAGGGTCAAGCCGAAATACTGGAAACAACCTAACAGTATTGGGGAATGGGTTCACTTTATATCTTACCAGTACTGTCTGGCCATCTTCTATACCAGCCCTCTCGCAATACTGTTCTAGTGATGCAACTTCAGCTGCAAAAGTCGTATACATGTACATGTAATTTAACCCATTACCCCATAAATGAGCCTTTTTACGCCTAAATTAATTCATCTACCGAAGAAAATAGTTCCAATTTATACTGTCACAAATAAAAATCATAAGAAATAGTTTCTATATTCTAGCAGATGATAGCTTAAAGCAGGCTGAAAGTAAAGCAGAATGCGCCTTAAGATGCATCCTGCTTTACTTTTAACCTGCTTTAAGTGGTCACATATCTTCAAAACTAGAAATGGGGGAATGGGTTAATGTTAAACATACAGTTGAGAAGACGCTATTCTTTTGCAATAAACATGCTAATGCTAAAACTATTATTTCAAATGCAAACAGTTTGGAGCCAGATCAGATGCAGGGTAACCCGTCGTATGACAAGGCTCGTTACCCTGTATCTGATCAGGCTTCAAACTGTTTGCCAGTCAGATTAAAATGAACATTCAGAATTGTCAAAAAGTTGTCATTTTCTACATTTTATTGTATTTGCGTTTAAATTGGAGAGAAATAATGTCTTCTCCACTGTGTATATATCAGAAGTCATATATAATATAAATGTATTCCTTTTATAGCAAACTGGTCATTTTGTGTTAACTTGCAACTCAATAGAAGATAAAATATTGGTCTTTATCATCAGTTTTTGCTTAAAGCAAGACTAAAGGAAAGTAGTAGATTCCTCAATCATCTAATTTTCTAGAGATTCATAAATCTTGAAAGAGTGGGAAATTAACCCCTATAACTCCACAGAAATGCCTTTTTACATCTTTAAGTCATCCCTCCACGAAAGAAAATAGTTCTACTTTATAAAGACATAAATACACAAGATAACAAAGATTTCCAATATCCTAGCAGATGGTTTGTTAATTCGTTAACATTCTGCTTTACTTTCAGCCTGTTTTAAGCAATCATTTCCGGTGGACGTGGTCAAGTGCTGGCACACATGACTGTGGTACCAGGGATCATGAGTTTGACCCCCTTTTAGACCAATTCCTTCGGATAAGACTTTACACACCAAGGTCTGATGTATCAGTGCTTTACACTGGGCATCCAAAAGAACCAGAGACCTCTGTCGATAATAAGAGTAGGGCATCGCCCCCAGGTTTTTCTGTACCCCTTCCCCTCTCTCTCTGGGGGGTCCAATTAGACCATAGATGCAACAATCCTGATCAAAAGCAAGAGAGTTTTTAACTTTGTGCAGGTTTGCTGAGCGTTTACTTTCAGTTTGCAAATCACAACGGACACACTTACCTTGTTCTAAGGTGTTAACTCCTTTAGGCCAATAACAGCAGCTATATTTCAACCTCTCACCTAAAACCTAAAAGAAATTCAGAGAATGCATGTCACATTCTGTTTCCTATACTAAACAGAAAGCTAATTGATGGTATAAAAAACAGGTGACAGCTTAAACCAAAGAGCTTTCTGTTTTACTTTGACCTTGCTTTAAGCAGCCACCTGCCTTAATCACCCAATAGTTAACATAATTTAGTGGTTGTAATAGAGAGGTTTTACTGTGCACGCATTTGAAACAATAACTTCCGAAACTTTATGTTTCTACAAACTTGTATTAAGCCCCATATTGTGATATCGCTAACTCATTAGAACATCAAATTAAAGCAGAAAGGTTCCTTACTTTCAACCTGCTTTAACTCTTTCCTCCCTGAAACTTTAAATGGACAATTCCCGTTTCTATTTTTGTCTAGTTCATTTTTTACTTTTAAGGGTTGTTTTTGTCAATGTTTGGCATTATGACAAACAGTGAAGACCCTGATCAGAGGGCTCCTTTCGGAGTCCTCTGATCTGGGTCTTCACTGTTTGCACATGACAAGTGTACTAATCACATGTACACTGTTTGAAAAAGACGCCTATATGCGGGACTAGGGTTCAAAGGGTTAAGCAGTCACCTGTCTTCAAGCCTAGAAACAGGCTATGGGATACAGGGTTAAACACTCATTAATAGAAAAACCAAAGAGATAGGTAACTACTTTTGCATACTGGTAACTTATGTTCTGCACAAAGCTGATCCCTGTCTAAATGACTGCAAATGAAACATACATGTATTTTCATCCATTACTGGTAGTCTGGTACCCCATAAATATGCCTTTCTAGATCCTTGATTTATTCCTCCACTATAGAAAATAGTTCCAATTTGTACAGTCATAAATCATAAGAAATATTTTCTGTATTCTAGCAGATGGTAGCTTAAAGCAGGTTGAAAGTAAAGCAGAATGTGCCTTAGGGCATATTCAGCTTTATTTTCAATCTGCTTTTAGTAGTCACCTATCTTCAAAATTAGAAACATGCTAAGGAGGAAAGGGTTGACACATGTTTGATTGGGGTTATGGTCAAAGCGTACCATGGTCAAAGCGTACCGAGTCAAAGCGTACCATTTTTGGTCGAAGCGTACCACATATAGGATTCTATAGGGGGAAAAATATTAGTTATTAGGTGATAATTTATTGTTTTTCACACATTATATACCTGTTAGTATCCTAATTTGTGTATTTTACATACGCCTACATAGTTTTCATCCTTAAACCACATATATGTGAGGATTTAGTAGTTATGAGCAAATTTTTAATGTGCCTAAACAGTTATCATACGTTGTCATAAGTTCTCACTCAAGTATCGAAACTATAAATATAAGTGTCAACAATTGTGTGGTGTGTGTGATCATATCCCATAGTGTGCGATCCTGATCAGTATCCAAACTGCTTGAAAAAAAAATAATGCCGTAAAAACAGTTGTCTGCTCTAAAAACAAGTGTTAATCATTTTTTATCTTGAAACAAACGTATAAACAAGTGATCACACACGTATTCAGTCTCTTTACCAAGAAACAAGAAGCAAGTAGTCTTTTTCTCCACATGTTTCTTTTTCAACCATTTTCTGCCAATGGGTCTTCATATGTCAAATACATGATCCTAAAATATTAATCGTAGATTAAAGCCTGTGATAATAGGATAAAATAATATGTGTGTATTTGTATCAAATATAGATAAATAACCATGGACATTACATCAATTACATTTATTCAACGTCAAGCAATCGGGATTTACTATTATTATTATTATTATTATTATACCCGATTTATATAGCGCTCTTTTCACACAGGAGTTGTGCGTTCAAAAGCGCTTCACATGAAATTATATAAATGTACCTACAAAGCGAGAAAGACAAATAACTACATTCACAATAAAAATGATACAATATTGAGATGCATGGAAACATGGAATTTCTTCCAATATTATTACCAAGATTATAAAATTGTTATAGTAAGTTTGTAAGATCATTTTTAAAATGAGTCAAATAATTAAAAGATCAATGGCATGATTAAAAACAGAGTTTTATTCTGGTCAAAACATAGTAGAGTCTAAATGTGATCAGTATCAAAACATAGGTGAGTATATAAGTGATCAGTATTAAAACTACACTACTTGTATCTGCTTTATAAATAAATTGGAATATGATAAATATTTGTAATTACTTTCTATTAACCTACAAATCAATAAAATAACTATGCAATAAATATATTACGCTGACTTATAAACTAATTTTATTTATAAATGAAAATCTACACTATTTATGATTAGTATCCAAACTACTTCTAGCTGAATCATAACACATCCAAAATTCTTGAATATGAAAGTCGAATATAATAAATATTTGTATGACTTTCTATTAGCATGCAAATAAATGAAATAACTATGAAATACGGTGACTTAGCAAATTATTATAATTGCTAATATGTATAATATTTATGATCAGTATCCAAACTACTTTTATCTGAATCCTAACACATTCGTCCCGGTCGATCGTGTGTTTTTTCTTATATATTTATAGGGCTGAAATAAATATAGATTTATTACGGTTTTAAAAGTTTTTAAACTACAATATACAAATATGATCAGTATCACAACTACTTCTAATAAATTGTTTGTACATGTCGATCGAGTTTTTACAGTGATTATAGGTGAGGGATTAATGACATTGTATTACATGAACTCTCTAAGGTAAGTAAATCTATCGTTAAATATAGGGTAGCATGCATATATGATCAGCATCCAAACAATTTCTAGCTGCTTAATATCATATTTGTACAAGTAAATCGTGTTTTACAGTGATTATAGGTGTGAAATAACAGCAGTTAGGGGATTTTTTTAGGAAAGTAGATCAAACGTAAAATATCGGCGGGTATGCAAATATGATCAGAATCGCAACCACTAAATAAAAACATGTTAACCGTGTTTGTACACTGATTATAGGTGTGAAAACGGATAAATTTTCTCCAATAATCACCTAATAATTAATATTATTTTCCCCTATATAATCCTATATGTGGTACGCTTCGACCAAAAATGGTACGCTTATGATATGGTACGCTTTGACTATGGTACGCTTTGACCATAACCCTTTGATTGTACCGAACAAAACTAAATGAAATATGAATGTCACATACTGTCAGAAAGAAGTCTGTAGGCACTTCATAATGCTGCTCATTGGCTTTGTCTGTCTCTATGGCAACAGGTGAACTCCTAAGTCTCCTCAAGAACTTTTTCTTGAAAACTGCTTGCTTTTCCAAGTCTCCACCACATTCTAGTTTCTTCACCCAAGCTTCCAGGTTAGCTCGTACACCTGAGAACAATCAACAAAACAATTTAAAGGGAAACCTTTGTATGGTGGTCACACAAAACAGGGCTCCAGATAAGAGGGGAGTAAATTGCACAAATTCAACATTTCTCACTTATTTTAGCACAAAATCCTATAGTGTCACTACTCATTAGAATCGTCTCTTCGAGACGATTCTAATGAGTAGTGACACCATAGGGTTTAAAGCAGAAATGAAGATTTTAGTTTTGAAATACTCCCCTTATCTGTGGCTCTGACAAAAGAAGAAACAGCCTCCATAACTAGTAGTCCAAATCACCTACATCTAAAGGCAGCATACAGCTTCAAGCAAGGTGAAGGTAAAGTTTTTTGATGGTTTCAATCTATGGTCAAGAGTCGTTTCCAAAACTTTGATTCAGTTACTCATTCGCTCAACCAAGCAACACTCAGTAATATTGCTTAAAACGAAAAATCAGTTTATTTTGAAAAGTGATTTAGAAGAAACAGTAATACGATTTAGAATAATAAACTTCTAGTGAATAAACATAACACTCAGGTGTCAGAAAACTAATAAGATATCAATGCTCATCAGTTTAAGTTTTGGTGAGGATTGATTGCGTCTTTCTTGATGAGTTTAACGTGTGAAAACGATGATTTTTTGTAAAAGATTTTGTGTTGTAAGGAATGCTTTAATTTGTAGAGCTTAGTTAAAGGGTGTTGTACATGTAACTGCACATCCCTTTATATGAATAAATACTAGGTCCAGGGTTCCCACAGGCTTTTAATTTTGAGGGTGCATGCACCCTCTAGGGCTATTTTTTGGGGGTGCAGACAAATTTCAGAGGGTGCATATGAAACGTTTTTCTGTTTCTTCTGATGCGAGGACGCCAGGGACAAAGTACGATGAGGCCGGGGCCGAAAGGCTTATGAGGTATCTACGACGAGTGGTCCCATAACAAAGTAGCAATCTGTATTCAAACAATGGATACGCACCAGGGATGATCTTTGGAAATTTGTGGTTCCACCGCTAAATTTTTATATCATTTGTTTGGATGTGTACTGTTCGTATCTCTCACATTATTTCTTAACCAGGCCGTCAATTGGGACTTAGCCGACATATTTGCAGACTACACGAATGCGTAGGGGGGCCTATGCTAAGACTGTGTCTCACTAAATCAGGCATTTTCCTCAACATTGTTAATAGACGGGATAAAATACATCTGATAACCCGTCCAGTTTTTCGACTATGTTGTTTGGATTTCGCATAAAAAATGGCGTCGCTGTTTTGAAATCGAAAGTGACCAGAATTAGACCCATGACCGGACTTTTTGTTTTAATAATTTGTCAGCATTTTTCAAACACGTATTCCTCTAAATAAGTATTGAACTCTTATAAAAACAAAAATTGATAGAAAAAATAGCAACTTTATTAGGCACAGGAGACGGGAAATCCCACAATCTATTTTAAACCGCTTAATCATCATATTCGCGATGCGGGTGAACCAGGCGCTTTACGTAAAAAGAATGATAAGATTTGTCAAGCGCCCTACAGACACTATAAGGAAAATGAATGACACGCCAGACTTTGACGTTTAACTTGTATTTTGCTGTTTGTTAATAAAACTGGTCTTCTTACATCCGATTTCTGCATTATCTGCAACATAAATCTGTACGTGCATGCACGTTCAGGGCATTGATTTTATGCGTGATTTTTTGAAATTATACGTGAATCACGTACATCTGTACGTGAATGGGAACTCTGTAGGTCAATATAGAATATTAATATTTTCTATCAATATTTTCACACAAAAAAGCTGAATATCTTTGCTCTCATTTGAGCCATATATTTTGGAAATCGGGCGAAAATTAAAGTTTTAATGGAATTTTAAGTAACATCAGGTAACCGTCTGGGCGCGCTTCAGCTGTGTTTATTGATCGAATATCGATCAATTAACGAGGAATTGGCAGACAGGTATCGATCGGTGATTTGATGACAGCATTATTGAGTAAATAGGCCGTTTACCATCCGTGTGTTATTCATTTGTGTTTCTTACCATCATGGAGAAAGGACAAATGGAGAAGTAACTTATACTCAAATCTGCATTTTCCCGAAAATGGTGTCGTCCGTTACCTGTATGTGCGATAACGCTTAATCGATCGATAATTCAACTGCACCGGTACGCCGATAGCGGGCTATCGCGTTTTTTATCGTGTTGAATGGTTACCTACTGTTAGTTTAAGTTACATAAAATCCTTAATTTTCACCCGATTTTCATTATAATGGTCTTAAAAGAAGGCTAAGATATTTATCTTTCACTTGTAAAAATAACAGATTTTATTTTTTAAAATTGATCCGTTTTATGGCGAGTTAAAGAGTGGTTTCCAAATGAATTTGCCGATAAAAGGGAGCAAGCACTCGGGCATAAATATATCACGCCCCGTTACAAAACCTTTCATAAAACCCTCAATTTTCCACCGATTTTCAAAGAAATGGTCTTAAAGGAAAGCTTAGATATTTTTCTTTCAGTTGTAAAAATGCAAGTGTTTATTTTCGAAATCGACAAATGTTATGGCGAGTTAAAGAGCGATGGCCAAATGAAATAGTCGATAAACGAGAGCAGGCGATCGCGAAATATATACTACGTCCCGTTTCAAAAACTTGAATTTAATCCATAATTTTCGTGCGATATATATTATATATTTTTAAAAAAAAGGTCTTGATATAAAGCCGTGACACTTATCTTTCGGTTGTTAAAATACCAGGGTTTTTCTTGAAGCGAAAAAAGTAATGATGACCTACAAAGGTTGCTGGCTAATGATATGACTAGACCAACTCGCGTAAGAAAAGAATTCCTTCCGTATAAAAACTTAAGCAAACTTCTAAACTTCTAAAAATGTGTTCATGCATTGTTACAATGTTCTACATGGAGGAAATATTTCCTTGGAAGCAAAAATAAAAATCCATTTTGTATGTAATGAGACATTTGAAAGGAGTGCGCGTCAAACGGCCAAAATCCAAAACGGCGAAAGTTGTAACTGTATTATTATGTCGTATGTGATCATTATTATTATTGAAAGGAAAATTAGAATTATTAACATATTACTTCAAAAAAATGAATTTAGGGTTAGTTTTACAGCCAGACTAAAATATACATACTATCCGTCCCATTTCTATGAAAGAGGTAACAGTTTGCATTATCTTCAGAAATTAATTGCAAACATGATAACATGAGATCTCCGTTTCTTTCTGCTTTACTTATGTCTTATATAACGGAGTAAATTATAAAGCAGCCAATGCATTAAGCAATCTATTTTACTGACTGCTTAACTCTTTGCCTGCTGATCGCAACTTTACTTTTTTTTTTGCAAACAACTTGGATCAAGATCAGATGCCGCGTAACACGGCGTCTGATCTGGATCCAGAATGTTTGACACTCGTCCTTAGCTTTATTTACTTACAAAATGTCTACCATATTACACATCACAAAGGAATGTGACACATTACGTAACCGTATACAGAACCCGCACCAAATTAGCAGGACAATTATCAGCGTCATAAAACTGTCCCAGCATGAAGTCCATGCTTCTTGAACATGCCGATTATCTATGAAGATGGACAGTCACACCAGCGGGTTGCTACTTTAATGAAAAAGATCAATGCTACCCGTGCGTGTAACTTGAACATGTGTTCTTGACTTCTGTAACCGCATGATGTTTATATATTATACAAATCACAAAAAATAAAGATAATAGAATTGAATTAAAAAAAAAAAAACAAAAAAAAAACAAACTAACATCAATGCACCTGGTTTGGTTGATGACTGGATTAACCCTCTCATTACTGAATACCAGTAACATGATGACTATTGCAATTGCAAACAGTTGTAATCCAGACCAGGCTGCAAAAATGTCGGATTCATAGAGTATGTCTCTTGAAATATAGTTTACCCCTTTTTCAAATTAAGCTCTTTATGACACACTTTACCTTTTCTCCGCATGAGGATCATCAGAGAGACAGACAGACATTCATACAGAAAGATGGAGACAGAAAAGAAGAAGCGAGAGACTGACAGACAGAGATAAGAGAAAAACAGACAGACAGAGAGACAGTCACAAAGAGAAACAGAGACATAAATACAGACAGTGGCAGAGAAATATAGACACACACAAACTTCGTAGGTAAACGAAAAAATACGTTTTTCTCTCGTTTTCAAAACCTCACTAAACTATCAATTTATAAGCTATCGCCTCAAATTTTGTACTACGCGTAAGATAATGGTCTAATAAAACATCTGTATTAAAATCTATAACGATAAGATGACATTAAAAGCATTTATATTGACACCAAACTTCGTAGGTAAACGAAAAAATACGTTTTTCTCTCATTTTCAAAACCTCACTAAACTAACAATTAACAATTTATAAGCTATCGCCTCAAATTTTGTACTAGTCGTGAGATCATGGTTTAATAAAACATCTGTATTAAAATTTATAACGAAAAGATAGCATTAAAAGCATTTCTATTAACACCAAACTTTCGTAGGAAAAACGGAAAATACAGTACTGTACGTTTTCTCTCTCATTTTCACAAACTCACTAAACAAACAAATTATAAGCTATCGCCTCAAATTCTGTACTAGTCGTGAGATCATGGTCTAATAAAACATCTGTATTAAAATTTATAACGAAAATATAACATTAAAAGCATTTCTATTAACACCAAACTTTCGGAAAAACGTTGTTTTCTAGCCGCCAGTGAGCGCCGCTGATTGAACGACACGATAAATCGCGAGCAGGCCGGATACTTCTCCATTTGTCCTTTCTCCATGTTACCATATGAAAAAAAAAAAAACGCTAATCAAGGATACATCTCCATATTGGTACGATTTGACAAAAAAAATGGTACGGTCTTGCTGTGGATCTTTTTTTTTTTACCATAAACCGGTGTTGTCAATGAAATGGGCTCAAACATAGAAAGCTTGCCCTTCATGCTCTGAGCAAAGCATGTTACATATTTATAGCAGACGCCTCTTCATATCATGTTTAAACAAACAGAAACTACACATCATTTGCAACTTATTTCAATGCAATCTCTACCCAAAATCAATTTATTTACCGGTTCTGAGGGCCTCATCAGATGCCATATTACTTCTTCTTCACAATTGCAAATCTTTCAAATCCAAAGTTCAATGTTTACCACCACATCATCTCGGACAGCAATTGATAGGGAAAGGTATAAAACACTGACACTTAACGTCTGCTGAACGGAATTTGGTTGTCTAATATTGTTAGCCCACGGAATTATACAAGTGTATAATTCTGTGGTTAGCCTAAAACATAATTATGATTTTTTTCTTTATGACAGATAAATTATTTATTTAGTTATATACCAACAACACATATACTTATTCCATCTAAACTTTTCTTCAACACGACTTGAATGGTCCGCGTTTTATTCCCTCTCGGATATTGGTAATGTAGAAATTGTAGAATGTCAACATCCAATGAAACTGCAGGTGGTGCGGAAGCACCCTCACATTCAGGCGAACACTCTGGGGAGCAAGATGGAGCAAATGTACCTGCAAGTCCAACAAGTGTAAAATCAAAAGGTTTGATGCTAAAATAATTTACAATCGTGCAAATGTCATGGGAAATCGCGAAGCTTTAAATTGTTAGAAATTGAGTTAATTCATTTTAAATGAGAATCAAATTATAATAGTGATTAAAATGAAGAAAGATGTGGTCACACGAAGCATTGTAATATGCAATGTGCCAACGGTAATCCTTGGCTGTCACCCATTGAGCTACAGGAATACCGGAACTTTGCCCATCCGGACTTCGGCCCTTCTGTAGCGGAAGTTACTTGGGTGTGTACAGGTAACTGGTGGATAATCAAAGTCCTAAACCAGGTGGCTCGGTAGCTGAAGTGGTTAGAGTGCTGGCATGGTAAGCCAGAGACCCTAGGTTCGAGTCCGGTAGGGCCACAATAATTTCACTCAGTCCTGTCACAGCTTGGTGCCGTGACCTCCCATTGAATTGCATACCATGATTCCATGAGTGAGATTCGGGCGAATCTCAGGAAAAGAGGGGAGTAATGTAGCGGGAATACTTGGGCATGTACAGGTAACTGCCTAACTGGTGGATAATCAATAAGTCCTAAAAAGGGTGGCTCGGTAGCTCATGTGGTTAGAGTTCTGGCAAGGTAAGCCAGAGACCCTTGGGTTTGAGTCCCGGACTCCTGGTCGGGCCACAATTTTTTCACTCAGCAGGGCTCAACATTAAGGCACGTCCGACAGACATTCATTGGTTGAAGTTCGAACCGGACGGATAGAAATTTCTGGCCGTAGCCCGACTGGTCGTAAGCATTCTGACCAAAAAAAATTAAATGCACAGATTCAATTCATGATAATTAGTAAAGGCAGTGAACTCTTGTAAAAGTACATTCGTGTGAATGAAACCGCTGATTGTTTATAGTTAGGATTTCCGCACAATATGCATGCGCTACCTCTGACGTCATCGATAGTAGACTGATAACATTTGCTCAGCATCTTTTTCTACGCTCCGAACCAAATAAGATAGGAATCTCAATACCAGTCTCGGGATTTTCCCTTTGGTTTACGGACGTTTTGCTACACGGCGTTTCGCAACCCTGGACGTTTCGCTACCCCGGACATTTCGCTACAGTCGTTTCGCCACCTACAGGGAAGTCGTTTCGCTACCCAATATTTTAAAATGATATTAACAGAGCTGTTGATAAGCTAAAAAAATTGACCAGAAAGCATATTTTATAATCTGTCAGCGTAATGAAAAGCAAATAAAAATCAGTCAAAGCAAATCCTTTAAAGTTCAGTGCGTAATGAAAAGCCAACTTTCGTACGCCGTTACTTAAATTTCTTTCTTGTAAACAGACATCCTATGAATGACGTCATTGGTCAGTGCGCGTTAAATTACTTTCTATTGTTAGACTGGTATAAAATCATATTCTTCACAGCGTTCCGTACTGCGTATAAGAACATAGGCAGTCCATTTCGCTCATTTTGGCTCTTCTTGTGATAATTGTGAACCAGTCTTACATAAAATTTGTGTTTCCGCTTTTGGTTTTCAAGATACCGCGAGGTCGACGAAAACAGAAAAGTTGTCGTTTTCTCGTTGACTATCTTTTGAAAGACATTCTCTTTCGTAGCGAAACGGGTGTGAACAGTAAAGCAAATTTTAGACCGGGGTTGCACTCTCAGTTATACTCAAAAGAAACGCGATCCTTGTCGAATAAAAAAAAACATTTTGAAGATCCAATTCTGTGTGTAGGTGACAAGCAGTAGATTACTCTTCATAGTTTAGCTGGGGATTGCTAAAGAAGATTGAAAGTTAAGCAGAAAGCTACCAAAGCTTTTCCTTTTAACTGTCTATAAATACTTAAACAATCTATAAGAGAAAGAGTTCAGAAAATCACTATGAGTTGCTTTATACGCAATTAACCAAAAATCAGTGGGGTAAAAAAAAAATGTTACTCAATAAAAAAACGAAAAAAGCAATTACCTTAAAACTAGTGGGGTAAATACCCTATTCTAAGAAAAACTTATCTACAGCTCTGATATTAACCTATATTTTGGGGTTAAATAAGATATGGCGATGTATTATTATTACAAACTTATTTTTGAATGAATAATTGAAAAAAAATATCGATTTAATAATCGTGTCTTAATCTTTTCAATTAACCCATTACCCTGCGGCGCATACGCATGGTGTCTGCTTTTGATGATAGTTTAGAAGTCTTCAAGATATGGCTATTGCGTGTATAAATAGCGATATGAATATCGAACATCCAAAAAGTTAGGATCCTGATCAGACGCCGATTTTCTCGGCGTCAAGGTATTATTCAGGCTGCCTGTAACTTTTATTTCTTTCAGGGTACCTAACGCAGTGAAAGAGTTAAATATCATATACGTGCTAAATCATTTATACAGTGAGGGTACACGGGATAATATATATAACTATATTATATTTGAGATAATTATAATTATCTATGTTATTGTTGGCTTCTCATGTTCGATGCGAAGTAAATGTATTTAGCGATATTGGATACACAAAGGTAACATTATCTACGATATGCGCACGTGAAAAGTGTGCCGCCAGTGATTGACATTAACCCTTTCCCACATAGCATATCTCTAGTATTGAATATAGGTGTCCACTTAAAGCAGGTTGAAAGTAAAGCAGAATGCACTTTAAGCGCATTCTGCTTTACTTTCATCCTGCTTTAAGCTACCATCTGCTAGAATATAGAAAATATTTTATACATATTTATGAATGTATAAATTGGAACTATTTTCTTCAGGACAAGAATAAACCGAATGCGCTAAAAGGCGCTTCTATGGGGGAAAGGGTTAATTGTTTGATCGCATTAAATGTGTGATTCATCTTTGGCTTTTTGCAATAGCCCCTTTGAAGCCGTACCGTCGAGCACACTTTACTTTAAAGACAATGTATATATCTGCTTTATGCAAGGCAAAATTAATGCACAAACTCTACGTTACATGTGTCGAGCATTAAACAATATATATTTAATCGGCATGTGCCATTATATGACACAGCAGGAGAGTTTGATCAGGGTGCATAAAGGAGTGTCAAACAGTTTGAAACCTAATCAGATGCCGAGTTACACAATGATGATACCTTTTATTCATGGGGATTAATTTATTCCTTAGAGTCAATTTCATTTTAAAGTTAGGAAATCATTAGGAATGCAATCAATTCGATTACTGGTGCTGTTTTAATCTATCATTGACTCGGCACGTGCCGGTATACAGTAAAGCCTTTGTTCAACGGTCACTCAATGATAATGTACGGTGATCTTATTTGAATACTATGTATATCTGCTTAATGAAGGGCAAAAGTATTGCAAACGTTTTAATACAGATTTTTCTGTTTCGGCACGTGTCGTGCCTGCATAGGGCACTGCAGGAGTCTGATCAGGATGTAAACAATTCGCAAAAATTTTTCTACCCGATCTAAGGCAGCAAAGGGGTTAATTAATAAAGAAATGAGTGTCAGCAGTTTGTAACCTGGTCAGATGCCGAGTTACACAATGATGACAAACACATTTTATTCAATGGGGTGTAATTTATCCCTTTAAGTAAAATTTCATGTAAATTCTAAAGTTAAAATAATTAGGAATGTAATCATTCATTTTCATCGCGCGTGCATTAAATAAACATACACAATTTTAACTCTGAATTTAACTCCTTTTCTCCTTTTATTCAAGTATATTTTGGTAAATTATCATCAAATTATATTATTTTTTCTCTATTTATGATTTAAATTGATTCTCCGAGTTTTAATTACTACAGATTCATTAATTTTCCAGTGCGAGCGTTAAATAAATTTAACGTACACTGTGATATTAACTCTGAAATTTAACTTTTTTTCTCATTTCATTCATGTTTATTTTGGTAAAGTATCATCAAATTATATTTATTTTTCTTTATTTATGATTTAAATTGATTCTGTGAGTTTTAATTATTACATATTCATTAATTTTTCAATTTTAACTATTGGGTAGGGAAAAGTACATGTAGCCAAACGACTTAAGGTCGGGTAGCGAAACGACTGTAGCGAAACGTCCGGGGTAGCGAAACGTCTGGTAACCTTCCCTTTAACTACGTTATATTTCGTCAAACTGTTATCACTTAATTGTATTGCCATTGTATGCCTTTTCTAGCTTCTACAGTATTCTTTCCCTCATATTTATTTTATTTCTGTAGGGTCTTCTCAGTTTTATGGTGCGCCATATTTGTTTAGCCCAAAAATCACGTGTGCGAAACATGCGACTTTCTCTTTGAGGGTGTTTCGAAATGCCTCGTTTCATTGGTTAATAAATTTAGACATCAAGTCTGGGAACAGAGAATCTGTTTGCCGCCTTTTACGAGCTTTGCCGAGAAATAACGATTGAACAAAAGCGCTTTGATTTTATAGCTGAATGCATGTTTAAAATATTTATGTGTATTTTGTGTCTTTTTGACATGATACTTTGGCCCGAAGTGATCGAAATATTAGAAAAGAGCTAGATTTCTAGATCTATTCAATTAGATTTATTTGTCAATTTCACACATGCTCCGTCACCCATACTGCTAATTTTAGAACGGATTTTCCTTAAATCTTTAAATAGCAACAATAAACACATTCCTCAGGAATCGTGTAATGTAGCCAAAGTTATGTTCTTTTTGTTTCTGGGCGAATTGATGGACAAGGTATCTGTTAATTTGATTTTGTAACCACGATACACAAAAAATAGAAATCTAGATCTACGAAAAAGAGCATTTTTGTCGAAGTGGGTATGGCTCAATCTGTTAGACATGGCGACGCAGGTTTATGATGAATACGGGTCCTAAGCTCAGTTTAACGTGTAAAATCGCAAGAATTCTGCGTTAAGGAAAACACTGAATATAAATGTATATAATAGTCAATCAAATTCATGAAACAAACTCCTAGTTCTAGTTCTCAGATAGCAAAAACGTTAAAACTGTTTAAACATTGTTTGCTGATTACAGTATAGGCCTATAACACTAGCAAACAATGTAGTATCTGGTAGAATATAGATCTAATTTGTTTGCAATTTATGACACAAGTCAGGGCTAGTGGAAATTTGGTCAGGGCTAGTAGTTTTTGCAACTACTAGCCCGACTGGGCTAGTGGAAATAAATGTTAATGTCGAGCCCTTCTCAGTCCTGTTACACTTCCCCAAAACGTGCTAGGCGAATAATTGCCACTTTCTAGGCGGAACATTGCCCCTTTCAGTTTTCTAATGGAGAGGAATTTGAATTAGGGACAATGTGAACCACTGCTGATATGAACCATGGGTTCACATCGTTTAAAACCCCGGTTCACATCGTCTAGGTTCACATCATCCTAGGACCAAGGTTCACATCGTCCATATACCTAGGCATTTGACCCTTTCTTTTTTCTTACAGGTGGAAGTTTGCATATAAGGCACTTAATTTGCACCACTGTATCCTAATATAATAATATATTTATCACTAATTTAAAACCAAAGCCCTGCTGGTGCTGACATTTTGATAGCTTTTTAGCTCAAATTGCTGTGTCCATTGGCATTCGTCCATCCGACCTGTCGTTTTGTTTTTCATACTCAATATATAGCTGGAAGCAGGTGTCATTTAAATGGCTATAAGGCATGTAATACTCGTTTGGCGCATCATCACAATACACATGAAGAGATAGATAGGCATGCTCTGAAATGAATCTGATCACAATAAATTTAAGGTAGATTGTACTGTTTGAAAAATAGTGAATTGCGGTAATTTACCGATTGACGGACATGAGCCCCCACAGATTTTGCACGGGCGGACACAAGCCCCCCGCCTGTTTTGCGGGGGGGGGGATGTAAATTGCTCAGCAACACATGTTCCAAACTTCAAACGGTTACCTAAGATAGCTATTGAGAAATGTTGTCTTACAGAAATTAACCTTAAACCAAGAAAAAACAACAAAACAAGGTTTGCATTCAACGGGATTAGAACTTCTGACCTCATGTTTCACAGTCCTACAACAGACCACAAGACAGACACTTTACAGAGAGTATTTAAAATATGTTAGGTTGTTCAATTAGGGATTTGTTCACAATTAACTCTTAGTGGCTAATGTTTTCTTATTTGCATATATCAGCTTTTGACAAGTTTTTTAGCTCACCTAAGCAATGTGAGCTATTGGGATCGACATCAGGCGTCAGTGAACATTCTTTAAACATCTCCTCTGAAACCATTGGCCTAAATTCAACCAAATTTCATCAGAAGCATCAGTAGGGTTGAGGAAGGAAACGTTGTTGAAATTTTGTGGGTGAGGTAACTTTTCAGGTTGCCACTGCAACCAAGCACAAAATCAAAAAATTCTCAATTGATAGACTTTCAAAGTTGTCAAAGAATTTTGATTATAAAAAAACGTGGCTGGCAAGGGGCGTGGTCTTTTTTCCTTGTTCAGTTATATTCAATTTAAAGTAAAATGCAAGCAAATTCTTCTCTGAAACCAATAACCCCAGGCTGAGGGTAAAGCAGAATGCGCCTTAATGCACATTCTGCTTTACTTTCAACCTGATTAAAGTGGTCACCTATCTTCAATACTAGAAACAGGCTATTGGGCTATGAGTTAAAAAAAAACCTGTAAAAACTGTAAAACAAACAGCTAGATGTTGATGGTTTTTTTCTACTGATTTTAATACATGTTCTTTTCACAGAAGCTGATATTTTCCGAAAATACTTTAATCAAGTTATTTTGACTTTCAGTTGATGTATTGCTCAAACCAGCTGGTGATGCCCCAATTATAAAGAAAAAGAAATGGTCAGTTGAAAGGCACAAGAGGATTGTCTACATATCTGACTTCATAAAGAAGTTGATAAAACTAGCACCAAGTGAATCCATTGTAAGTTAACAACCTATACTTTAAATTATTGTCTCTTTATCAAAACTACTCAGTACTCATCAGAACCTTCTCTTTTAAAAACATTAATGGAAAATTGATAACTTGGGGAAAGTCAGTCTTACACTGTAAATGTTGTTTTAAAAACAACATTATTAATTTCAAATCCCTCTGTCATCGGGATGCACACAATGCAAAAGCTAGAAGATAAATAAACTATCCAGCTGGCTGAAAGTAAAGCATTACTTTCAGCTTGCTTAAACCCTTTCCCACAGATCGTATAAGCACCTTTTAGTGCATTTACATTATTTCTCCTCCAATGAAAAGTGTTCCAATTTACACTGTTATAAACATGTACCAAAAGAAATATTGTCTATTTCCTATCAGATGATAGCTTAATGCAGCCTGAAAGTAAAGCAGAAAGGGTCTTCATTCTGCTTTACTCTCAACCTGCTTTAACTGGTCATCGGTCTTCAAATCTAGTAACAGACTAGAGACATCAATTATTGGGTAAAGGGTTAAGCTACTATCAGATTCTGTTAGAATATACATGTAGAAAATATTTCTTATGATGCATACCGGTATTCACTTTGTAAGATGGAGCTGTTTTCAGTGGAAGAATAAATTAAATGTGTTAAAATGTTTTTCAAAGGTGCAATGGTTAATACAGAATTGTCTGTGTTTTATAGCAGTTACTTATAAAAATTAGATATTTGTAAAGGTGACAGCTTAGTGCAGGACAAAAGTAATTCTGAGAGCATCTCTAGGAACAACTGCATTGCAATCTGCATTAAGCATAAATCTATCTTAACCCTTTACTCCATAGATATGCATCTTTACGCATTTAATTCTTTTCTGCACTGAAGAAAATAATTCTATTTTATACAGTAGTGAATATGCCCTTATGCACCATCATGAGAAAAACTTACTATATACTAGTAGATGGTAACTTAAATCAGGCAGAAAGAAAGCCTAAAGACACATTCTGCTTTACTTTCAACCTGCTTTAAGTGGACACCTTTCTTCAAAACTTAAAACAGGCTACGGGGTAAAGGGTTAAAGGGACCTATCATGAATTATCACTACATGTGAAGGTTTTGCTGTACAGTACTTTAGAACATTACATTTTATTTAACGATTTATTCTTTTTTCAGTTTTTGTATGTGAATCAGTCATTTGCTCCAGCACCAGACACTGAAATTGGGAACATATTTGATGTAAGTATCAACCGCTTCAGCTGAAACAGAGCTTACGAGGAATGTCCAACAATTTTCAGTGGTTACTTCTGTTTAGAGATTATAATGAAATTAAGTTTGCTAGAGATATGAAGGAGATTTTCATACTTTGACCCATTACTCCACATATACACTCATTACGCATTTCATTTAGCCACCACTGAAGAAAATAGTTTCCTATATACAGCCATGGATATGTACCATAAAAAAGATAGCAGATCCTGATGGTAGCTAAAAGCAAACTGAAAGTATTTAAAACAGCATGTGGCTTCAGGCACATTCTGCTTTACATCTATACCTAGCAAAAACTCATCCTTAAAATCAGTGTACCTTTAAAAAGTATACATGTCCTCTTCAAATAGTGTAGAACCAGCTCACAGGTCTCTTTTATATCAGTCTTCACTTATTAAAGTCTTGAAGAAGTCTATTGATTAGATGAAACTTCGGTAGAATACAAGCCAGTTTAACACATCCTGCCTTGGTCCTTGTTTCTACTCCTTTTTGTCTTCTTCATTTTAAAATCTTATATGGTGCATATTCCTGAATGTAAAATTGGAACTATTTTCTTCAGTGGAGGAAGTAGTTGAATGTGTAAAAATGTGTATCTATGATGTAATGGGTTGATTAAATACCGTAGACAAGACTTTATTGGAAACTGAAATTGAGTCATTAAGTGAATATTCTTTTCCTCATAATTTTGTCGCTCCTATGAGAAGATATGACAAGTTATTGCTTAATCAACAACTAAGTTAAGTGCTCAAAGCCACTTTTGATTATTTATGCTGATTTTGATCTGTCTGTGTATGACTATCATCTATGTGTATGTTTGTTCAACTTGCTTGGTCTGTCTTGTCCATCTACAGTGTCAGCTTTGACCCACAATGTTAACTTTGATAGAAACTTCATATTTGACTTTTGTTCTCATCTCAAGAAGCTCTTGAGCCCAGTACAACTAAGGTCATGTCAGACAAAGGACATGGTTATTAAGAGGTCATAAAGCCTCTAGAATAGATAAAGGTATGAAAAGTTGGAAGAGTTAAACGTCAAATCAACTTTGAGAACACAATAAATAAATCATTCACAAACATGTTTTGTTTTACTTTCAGTGTTTTGGAAGTGATGGGAAGCTAGTTTTACATTATACTCGTACACAAGCATGGGGATGAGAGAGGACGACAGCTGTGATAATGTCAGATACAACTATGTGTAAATGTCAGTTATAGCTATGTGTACAAATGGAAATAGTGTAAATTGATGATTTATGTGCATGTGGCATGTTACTGGGGCCCGTTTTACTAAAATTCTTAGGCAAAATTTTTGCGTACCGGTAAGTCAAAATTTTAAATTTAAATTTATTATCACTTGCTACAAACAGCAAATAGCCAGATCAGAGGACGCGCTTTTAGCGCGTCCTCTGATCTTGCTATTTACTGTTTGCAAACATTTATGATCGAAAAATAAGAGTTAAACGATTTTGACTTGCGCAAAATGTTTACGTAAGTTGTTTAGTAAAACCCCTGGAGAGGGAAAGGAGTAAGACCTTTTAATTGTAAATCTGTATGCAATAGTTATTGTTTAACACAGGTTGCTGTTTGAAGTAAAATTAATGTTAAGCAGGAAGCTACTGTAGGAGGTTTCTGCTTACTGTTCATCTTGCTTTAACCCATTAGGTCGTATTACTCCATAGCCTGTTTCTAGTTTTGAAGACGGGTGACCACGTAAAGCAGGTTGAAAGTAAAGCAGAATGTGCCTAAGGAGGTTTCTGCTTATTGTTCATCTTGCTTTAATCTATTACCCAATAGCCTGTTTCTAGTTTTCCAAGACAGGTGACCAGGTAAAGCAGGTTGAAAGTAAAGCAGAATGTGCCTTAAGGTGCTTTCTGCTTTACTGTCAGCCTGTTTTCAGCTACCATCTGCTAGAAAATAAATTTTATGGTGCATAATTAATTTAACTATACATGACTGTATAAAGTGGAACTATTTTCAGTGGTGGAGGACTAAACTAAAAGCATAAAAATGTGTATCTATGGAGAAAATGGTTAGGCTTCCATCTGTCTTTGATACTATGAATTAGTCTTATTTTGACTGGTCATATTAACCCTTTCCCCCATAGAAGTGCCTTTTAGCGCACTGAATTTATTCATTCACTGAAGAAAATAATTCCAATTTTTACAGCCATGAAAATTAATTATAAGAAATATTTTGTAAATCCTAGCAGGTGATAGCTTAAAGCAGGCTGAAAGTAAAGCAGAATGTGCCTAAAGTCTGCTTTAAGTGGCCATCTATCTTCAAAACTAGAAATAGGTTATGACGTAAAGAGTTAAAGGGGGTTTACTTGGAGCCTCCTCTTGTGGAGAGATGATAATAAACATAAATGGGTTACAGTGAAAGAAGCATTTCTGTCTTTCCAAGACAAAGGAGTGAAACTGAAAGCTAGACTAAAGTTTTGCTTTTGAGGTTTCAAACATTTGGATTAACCCTTCTCCCACAGATATTGACAAAAACAGTGTAGGCCAAGATCAGACAGCTGTCTAACCAGGACTGCGCTGCTTTTCAAAAAAATCTGTCTGACATGGTGCACCTTTACTGGGAGAAAATATTTCCCATATTTTATAAGACAGTGTTATAGTTCAGATGATAGAAATTCATTGTGGGGTAGGAAGAAGTTTTGTATTATAGTATATAAACAACAAACAGCAGAATAGTAAACCTACTTCAATTAGGTTTTGCTTTTTAGCTCACCTGAGCCAAAGGCTCAAGGTGAGCTATTGTGACCGCTCACCGTCCGTAGTACGTCTGTCCGTCTGTCCATCTGTCCGTCTGTCCGTCTGTCCGTTCACATTTACTTCAAACGACATCTCCTCTGAAACCCGCCGATTGTAGGGAGAGTTCAAACTGCTCATGATGTTCCTTGGATGCTTCTCTACAGAAGTTGTTAAAAAAAAAGGAAAAAAAGCACAAACTCTGCTTGAAAAAGCAAAAAAGCAAAAATCTTTAAAAAATCTTCTTGCCCAAAACTACTAGGCCCTAAGCTTTGATATTTGTACAGTAGAATCTCCTGGTGGATCCCTCTATAGTTTGTTAAAATGAAATCCCTAGGGTCACATTTGACACCACCCTGCACAGTTTAAGTACTGCTCTAGGCAGGTTTTACAGTATTTTTGATTTAGGCAGAACTGTATTTACCTGAGTTACCCTTAATATACTATGGGCAAATAACCAATATTTGCAAACAGTTTGGATCCAGATCAGATGCAACATAATGCTGCATCTAATCTGGATCCAAACTATTTGCCACTCATTTACCAACTTAACATTTTCTAAAAAAAAAAAAAGTACATTTTTTACACACAGAAGGTATTTAGCAGACATCATTTCAGTCTGGTAAGGGTAAGCTCCCAGCAGCCAGTGCTGCTAATGCTACAGTACTCTTACATAATATTTGACCTCAGTGATCAGGCCAACAGAACTGAACATGTTGTCTGCTAAAGTTCCCCCAATAAATACTGACGTTTGTTAACCCATTACCCCATAAATGTGCATTTTTAGGCCTTTGATTTATTCCTCCACTTAAGAAAATAATTCCCCTTTAACCCTTTCCCCCATAGCATATCTCTAGTATTGAATGTAGGTGTCCACTTAAAACAGGTTGAAAGTAAAGCAGAATGCGCTTTAAGCGCATTCTGCTTTACTTTCAGCCTGCTTTAAGCTATCATCTGCTAGAATATAGAAAATATTTTGTATTATACATATTTATGAATGTATAAATTGGAACTATTTTCTTCAGAGCAAGAATAAACTGAATGCGCTAAAAGGCGCTTCTATGGGGGAAAGGGTTAAACAGTCATGAAAATGTAAGATGTATAAGTTTCTATATCCTAGTAGATGGTAGCTTAAAGCAGTTTGAAAGTAAAGCAAAGTGTGCATTAAGACCCATTCTGCTTTACTTTCAACCTGCTTTAGGTGGCCACCTATTTTCAAAACTAGAAACAGGCTATGGGGTAATGGGTAAAATGAAATTGCCTATTTGGAAAGAGCCTAATGAGAGGAAGTGCCATTTGCAAAGGCCATAACTCTGACATCATTGTTTTTTTAGTTATTTCCCTTTGTCATATTTTCTTGTCAAGAAGACAACTCCAGTTCTACTGATGCTATTGTAATGAAATTTTATGTATGGAAAGAAACTGATGAGAGAAAATGCCTAGTGCATAAGGGCAGCAATATTTTGTTTTCCCCTTTGTCATATTTTATTGTCAGGAAAATAACTCCAGTTCTGCTGACGCTAGTGAAATAATTATCATTTACCGGAAATGGAAATAGCTTGATAAGAGGATGTGTCATGGATAAGGGTCATAAGCTTGGCAACAAAATTCACTTTTGTCATGTTTTCTTGTCCGGAAGATAACTCCATTTATAGCTATATTAAAATGTTGTCTTGCCCAGTCAACTTAGGTACAAACTTCAATGTCCTCAGGTGAGCGAATTTAGGGCCATGGCCCTCTTGTATTGTATTATAACCTCTCTACTACAATCACTTAAAGAAGGCTTATTGGTTTTATAAAAGACAGCTGACAGCTTAAAGCAAGGCGACAGTAAAACAGAAAGGAACTTTCTGTTTTACTGCCATCTCCTTGTTTTAAGCAGTCATAAACACATAGTAATTAACACAATTTAGTTAGTGGTTGTAATAGAAAGGCTTGACTGTATTATAATTTCTCACTGTAAATATTTTAGTCTAGATGTAGCTCCTTTGTTACTGTGAGCTTACTAATTCTGTGGAATTCTTGTTTACTAATTCTTTGTTATGTTTTGTGATATGTAAAGAATGGATATCAGTGCAATAAACATGTAAAACTCTACTGAGTGTAAGTTCTTTATCACTTACTCATGCAGAATAAGTTGGGTTTCATAACATTGTCAGTGGCATACACAACTTGGGTCATGTCCAACAAGGGTCAATGTCTTTTAGAGGTTATTCAGTCATCAAATAGGCTGAATTTAACCTTAGCAATAGCTTTGGAACTATCCATCTATCTATACTGTAGCACCCTCTTCTGAGTATTAACCTATACAGTAAAACCCCTCTCAACCAGACATGTGTTGGGACAATTAAGAGGCGTTTCCAGTTTAGAGGGGTTTTCACCCATCACCCCATAGCTTCTTTCTAGTATGGAAGATAGCTGAACACTTAAAGCAGGTTAAAAGTAAAGCAGAAACCCAACAACAGGCTTGTATGTAGAATGCATTGGTCAGATTCCATAAGCAGCACATACTGCATACAGGGTCTCCATTGTTTGTCATACTTTTCAATATTGTGTAGAATTATAGAATAATCTTCACTGAGGTCCAATTTTAACTGGTAAACTCACTAGAAAATGAATGACATTAGATCTCATCTATAATTAAACCAGACAGCCATTGCCCTAAATTCGCTCATCTGAGGACATTGTATCTAAGCGGACTGTGCAAGACAATATTTTAATATAGCTGTAAATGGAATTATCTTCAGGACAAGAAAACATGACAAAGGGGATTAACTAAATAAAAGACTGTTGCCAGGATTATGGCCCTTATCCATGACACTTCCTCTCATCAAGCTATTTCAAAATATGATATTTATTTCATTAGGGTCAGCAGAACTAGAGTTATTTTCCAAACAATACAATATGAAATGGGGGAATAACTTAAAATGTATTGATGACAGAGTTATTGCCCTTGTGCATGACATTTTCTCTCATCAGATTATTTCCATATATGAAATTCCATTACACTAGCATCAGTAGAACTGGAGTTATCTTCTGGACAAGAAAATATCACAAAGGAAAAACCATTTTAAGTAGCACTTCCTCTCATAAGGCTCTTTTCATATATGCAATTTTATTTAACTAACATCAGTAGAACAGGAGTTATCTCCCGGACAAGAAAATATGATAAAGGGGAATAACTCCAAAACTATTGATGCCAGAGTTATGGTCCCTGTTCATGGCACTTTCTCTCATCAAGCTCTTTCCACCTATGAAATTTTATTTCACTTGCATTAGCGTAACTAGAATTATCTTCCAACAAAATATATGACAGACAGACAACTCTTGACAGATCTAATATTAACCCAGGCGCATTCTGCTTTACTTTCAACCTGCTTTAAGCAAATGGGCTTGAAAAATAGAAAAAAATGAAATCTTGACATTTTTCATGATCAAGTTATGGCAGCCCTGTATCTACCAAATATCTAAGCAGAAGCATCCAAGGAATATCCAGAGTAAATATCCAATTCCATCCACCAGTTTCAGAGGAGATGTTGTTTGAAGTACACGTCGTTATTAGAACCTACAGTCGAGGTCTCCCACAGCGCTACTAGAACACTCCACCCCGTAGAATTTATGCCAGCAGTGGCCCTTCTACGTACCGATACAGATACGTGAACGGATTAACAGATGGGCGATAAACGGTCACAATAGCTCACATTGAGCCTTCGGCTCAGGTGAGCTAAAAAGTTTAGCCTCGCAGAAGGTACCGTAAATAGTCCCAGGTATTAGACAATACCAAAACAAACCTGTGTTATGGAGACGCATAGTATAAAATATTTAGATCAATTCGTAGATTCTCACTTTATGTCACGCACACAATATGTAATATAAGTACACAAACATCCCAAATTTAGACTTTCAAACAATATATTCAATAAAATATGCTATAATTTTCTTGAAGAAAGCACTTGGTTCTGATAAATCAAGCGTCAGAATGACTGAGATCCAAGGTGAAGATGGCTGGCCTAACCAAGCAGGCTTCTGACATTGGGAAAAAGGTTTCTAATTTCTACGTCTACAAGGTGATTCGCCTTGCACTCTCTTTAATTCACATCTTTGATATTTCAAACATATTCTATATTCTATTTCAAGGTGACTTATATTGTGTGTCCCAAAACGAAATCCGATTTCCAAACCCGGTAGATACGAGTTTCGGATGCATATAGAGTTCGGATATTTGTCAACTCCCTAGTTTCCAGTTTTGACGAACTTAAAACTGATGCATCATTTGTAAATATTGTGTAACTCGATCTGTTTCCTAGACTTAGATATTCAGTAAATTAAAAAAATGGAAAAGTTAAACATGGCAAAGTAATAAAAATCCTCCCCCGAAATAATTGCCTCCCAAAATGTCAAAAATCATTCATATATGCGACTGAAGCACAGAACATTTCCTCTTGGAGTGCAGCCAATGCAATGACCAGAGAGCAGAACACTACAGAAACGTTGTGCCATTCCATCATTAGACGTCCGGACGCTGCTGGAAACAGGACATCCACACATCGATTGCTTGAGGAACATTATACAGGCTGAACTGGGAACCTACATAGAGCTGACAGACAGATTCTGGACCCCAGCGGTTTCCCTGTTACAACTTTAATTCGACATCCACACCATATTCACAAAAACTTATTAGTGAGCAACTTACCAAGAAGGAACATACAAACAGAGACATTGTTCAGTCAGTGGATCGGGGATCAAGGAGGATGGTTTAACAATTTTATGATACCGGTATGTCACAGGAAGAAGAAAAGCAGCCTGACTAGGGCTAGAACCCGGCACCTCAGACTATCGTTCTGATGCTTAGCTCAAATTCCTCTTCCCTACGACCCTGCATAGTTGCATAGTTGCAATATCGTAACTGTTACCAAATGTTTTTTGAGGAATGGTCGGACACTTTCAGCTCTACTCCACTAAGTGAGGGGGGCTAATTATGCTATATCCCTGGCGTCTGTGGTCACAGGTGGCGTCAGCGTCTGGACTTGATATAAAAAAACTGAGCAAACTACTTCACCTACGGTCACGAAACTTAATATGTTGATGTGCCTCAATGAGTAGACCACGATACACTGCAGATTGGTGGCCTTGACCTTTGAGTCTGACCTCAAATAGGTCAATTTTAAGGTTTTGTGTTAAAGTCTGTATTGAGCAAATATCTGCACCTACGGTCATGAAACTTCATATGCTGATGCGCCTCACTAAGTAGACTACTATGCATCATTGTTAGGTGACCTTTAACTTGACCTTTACCTCTAGGTTCATTGTTATGGTTTTGCGTTAAAGTCTTTTTTGAGCAAATGACTGCACCTTCGATCAAGAAACTTAATATGCTGGTGCACCTCAATCAGTAGAGCACAATGCACTGCAGTTTGGTGGCCTTAACCTATGACCTTGATCTCTAGGATCAATGTTAAGGTTTTGAGTTAATGTCTGTTCTGAGTAAATGACTGCACCTATGGTCAGTTGGTCACAAAACTATACTTCTCAAAGTTTGCTAAGCACCATGGGTAAAACCTCCATAGGTTCCAATGCATTGCACTTTCTCACCACATAACTTCCAACATTTTTATTGGATTCCTTCCAAATTTGGATACATTTTTGCCAAGGTTCACTTTATGGATTCTGATAATTTGTACACTTGTCTACGTCCTGAGGAAATTATCAAAATGCTGAAATTTTTGAGAATTTACCCAAATTCTACATTGTACTGTTCTTAGAGATATTATTCATTGGTAAAAGCAATGTTTTACCTTTCAATTTTCAATTGTACCCATTTTAACATCTCTTAGAACTGTATCTCTGTAAGACCTTGATCAAGAGTTAGGGATACTTTACCGCAGCTACCTGTCCCCACTCCCCAAACTGTGTTAGGTTCGGTACCGTGACTTCCTTCCCAATGAAATTGAAATTTGTCCTTGAATTAAACTACATGTCATGAAAGTATTTCAATTTTGTCAGTAGTTATATATGCAGGTGCTGTCAAGCTAACTAAACAATAATAGTCACGGTTCCTAGTTTGGCACCAAAGGTGACCTTGGGGTCGGGAAGGTCCACAGCTAGACCGGGGCTTGAACCGGGGACCTTCAGACTTTCAGACTGTTAGGTTTCGGTTCCATAATGATTTACATGAAAATGGAACATTCAAAACCTGGATTGGCCTCATCAGTCAAACCAGGATTCACAAAAAATCATATCTAATTCTTTGAAAGACAATTGATGAACAACAGCACTTGCAGCATATATGACAGATTATTTGAATACAAAATCAGATCAGGAAAAATATTACATATTTTGTATTAATTTTGTCTGTTATGTAGAATTTTTAAATGGTTACAGTTTGGAAATGGGGGCAGGAATACCGTAGGATAGTTCCAGTTTATGTAAAAAAATATTATTTGTCGGTGAAATTGCATAGAGTTTTGCAGCTATGGGATGGAATGTAGGTTAACAATTTACCTCATAGCAGTAGCCTGTATCTAGACTTTGAGACAGATGACCACTGAAAGCAGAATGAAAGTAAATCACAATGCACCTTAAGACACAATATGCTTTACATTCAACCTGCTTTTAAGTTATCATCTGCTAAGATATAGAAAAAAATTCTTATTATGCATGATACTCATGCCTGTATAAATAGGAACTATTTTCTTCAGTAATGAATAAATAAATAAAAGTGTAAAAGGCATTTATGGTGTAATGGCCTAATGGGTTAAGGCTATTATAAGTTTCAATGGGTTTGCGAAATTATTAAATATTAATGATCAACATTAACAAATTGAACCCTAGCGATGAGTATACTGGTTATTAAAAAATTATTTACCTGTCAAGCGTACACTTGTCATATGCAAACAGTGTAGACCCTGATCAGAGGCTCCTTAAAGAGCCCTCTGATCAAGGTCTACACTGTTTGTCTTTTTGTAAAATATTGTAACGTGCAAACCGAGAGACCCAGCAAGAACAAACCCTGTCGGTGCAAAGCATAAGCTCACATCAAGAGATGTTTGTTGCGCTATATAATTGACTCTTCTTCCCAACATACAACGGTTTGGGAAGCCTCATTTGCATATACCAATGTACTACGTACGTTACATTTATAACTCTCCCCTCCGAGAAGTCTCGTCCCGAGACTTGGACCTTGGGAGAACCGTGGGCAAGTCAACTCCAGTCTGGCAGTTGTCACTATCCCACCGCTGCCACCATTTGTAACGTGCAAACTGAGAGACCCAGCAACAACAAACCCCGTCGATGCAAAGCTTAAGCTCACATCAAGAGATGTTTGTTGCGCTATATAATTGACTCTACTTCCCAACATACAACGGTTTGGGAAGCCTCATTTGCATATACGAACGTACTACGTACGTTACAATATTGTTAAAATCTACCCTTATCAAAAATGGACTAGATTTAATTGTAAACTTGAATTGTCCATTTTAAGTTTCATGGGTGAATGAGTTAAACTGCATGATATCATGATCATATATTTGTTGTTGTTGTTTGTTTGTTTTTATCTTTTACAACATTTCTGATTGAATTCGCAGGTTGTCCCAGCCTCTAAGCTCTTTATTGCAAAAGTAGGGCCTCCAGCTCGTAGATCCTCTCGATTTGTAATCAGAAAGCTTCGCCCAGGTGTGCAGAAATCAACTCAGGCTCTGATAGGTGTACTGCAACCACAGATTGACAGAACATCACAAGTACTTGCCCGAAAATGGTCAGATCTTACAGGTCAAGATAAATCTGCAGTAGTGCCTCAAGATGATTGGGATGGAGATGACAATTACAGGTTTGTGAACTTTTTCCAAAATTCTTGTTTGGTTACAGATGAAATAACAATTAACCCTTTCCTCTTTATACTATAACTCATTACCTCATAGCCTGTTTATAGTTTTGAAGACAGGGGACCACTTAAAGCAGGTTGAAAGTAAAGCAGAATGCGCCTTAAGGCACATTCTGCTTAACTTTCAGCCTGCTTGAAGCTATCATCTGCTAGAATATAGAAAATATTTCTTATAGTACATATTCATGACTGTATCAAGTGAAACTATTTCTTTCAGTGGGGGAATAAATCAGAAGCGTATAAATGGGTATTTATGGAGGAATGGGTTAAAATACTCTCAGAAATTCATTCATTACACCCCAACAAACAGAGTTTGAGGGGGGTATACTGCAATCAGCCTGTCGGTTGGTCGTTGGTCGGTTGGTCTGTCTGTCTGTCCGTCTGCAAAATCTTGTACTTTCAACTCCTCCTTCACTTTCAACCTGATTCATTTGATACTTGGCATAAATGTTACTCAGGTGTAGTAGTTGTGCAAGACACAAATTTCTGGTCTCTGTGACTTTGACCTTGACCTTTGGCCTTGAAATTGGTCTTGAAATTGGCAGGCAAAATCTTGTACTTTGAACTCCTCCTTCACTTTCAACCTGATTCACTTGATACTTAGCATAACTGTTACTCAGGAGTAGTATATGTGCAAGACACAAATTTCAGGTCTCTATGACCTTGACCTTGACCTTTGGCCTTGAAATTGGTATTGAAATTGGCAGGCAAAATGTTGTACTTACAACTCCTCCTTCACTTTCAACCTGATTCACTCGATACTTGGCATAAATGTTACTTAGGAGTAGTAGATGTGCGAGACACAAATTTCAGGTCTCTGTGACCTTGACCTTTGGCCTTGAAATTGGTCTTGAAATTGGCAGGCAAAATGTTGTACTTTGAACTCCTCCTTCACTTTCAACCTGATTCACTTGATACTTGACATAAATGTTACTCAGGAGTAGTAGATGTGCAAGACACAAATTTCAAATATCTGTGACCTTGACCTTTGGCTTTGAAATTGGTCTTAAAATTGGCAGGCAAAATGTTGTACTTTGAACTCCTCCTTCAGTTTCAACCTGATTCATTTGATACTTGGCATAAATGTTACTCAGGTGTAGTAGATGAGCAAGACACAAATTTCAGGTCTCTGTGACCTTGACCTTTGGCCTTGAAATTGGCAGGCAAAATGTTGTACTTTGAACTCCTCCTTCACTTTCAACCTGATTCACTTGATACTTGGCATAAATGTTACTCAGGAGTAGTAGATGTGCAAGACACAAATTTAAAATCTCTGTGACCTTGACCTTTTGCCTTGACATTGGTCTTAAAATTGGCAGGCAAAATCTTGTACAGCGAACTCCTCCTTCACTTTCAACCTGATTTACTTGATACTTGGCATAACTGTTACATAGGAGTTGCAGAGTGTCATATACCATTTTAAAGTCATTTTGACCTTGGCTTACACCTTTGACCTTATTGTAAAACCTTACTGAAAACGTCTGCAGAGTGTGACTGAGTGCTGTATAGTGGGGGTATTTATCACCTTTAGTGATAGCGGTTCTAGTATTAACACCACTTTGGCACACAATTTTCTTAACCAGTTTTAACACTTTATTTGAGGAGGGAATGAAAGGGATGTTGAGATGGTTAGAGGATTTTACTGGAACCTGTCAGTCAAAATAACCATAAACTCTTTTACTTCTGTCAGGTTTATGCATAATATTTGATGATTCTTTGCACACATATTATTACCCATCTCGCCATAGATACACATTTTAACACCCCTTTAATATATTCCTCCACAATAGTTTCAATCTATACAGTCATGAATATGTATCACAAGAAATAGTTTCTTTATCATAGCAGATGATAGCTTAAAGCAGGCTGAAAGTATATGGAGTAAAGTGTTGAACATGATGATCGTGTGTTTTGGCAGAAGCCATAATGTTTCCCATCATTTTTAGCTCACCTGAGCTCACTTTTTATATCGTTGCCATATTTTTCCTTTTTGCTCAAACAGTAATAATGACAAACGGATTCTGAGTTGCTTCTTCATGCAACATCCCACAAACATGCAATGACAAATTTCATTTTGCATTGAGTATAATACAATAGTTCCTCAGGTGAGCGATTTAGGGCCGCAAGTGGCTCCTGTTCACAAGTGTAATGTTCTTCGATATGAGTACATGAAATGTATACAAGTGTATTAGTGAGCCCCTTGGTGACAGCTACAGTTTTAGGTTTCTTCTGATTCTTCTTCAGGGAAAGGTATATTCCAATCACCAGGAAATCACTGGTTCGTCTTTTGGTTGAAAAGAAAGACTTCTTTACAAAAGAAGAACAAAAGAGATATGATGACTTTGCAATATCACTTGACACAGCCATAGTCAACAAGTACTCAGGGATTTTGCAAGAGCTCAAGGTAAGATACTGGTAATACATGTATTAGCAAGCTTAACCTATTACCCCATAAATAGGCCTTTTTACACCTCTAATTTAGTCCTCCACTAAAGAAAATAGTCCCACCAAATATTGTCATATTTTTAATATCACAGTAGATAGTAAGGTGGAGCAGACAGAAAGTAAAGCAGAATGCGCCTTTTAATAACGACTTTATATTCTCCTCAACTGAAGAAAATAGTTCCGAAAATATGTATCATAAGAAATATTTTCTATATTCTTGCAGATTGTAGCTTAAAGCAGGCTGAAAGTAAAGCAATTTGGGCCTAAAGGTGCCTTCTGCTTTACTTTGAACCTGCTTTAAGAGGTTACGTGTCTTCAAAACTTTATACATGTACAGGCTATTGGGTAATGGGTTCAACAATATCTGGTAAAGTGACAAACAGTGCAGACCCTGATAAGAGAGTTCCTGGAGGAGTCCTCAGACCAGGTACACTGTTTGTAAATGATAAGTAATTGTATTCTGGTTGCATAGGTGAAATGAGTTAACTGCTTTGTAACTTTATTAACCAATTGCTGCATAAATATGCCTTTTTACGCCTTTAATTAATTCTTCTACTGAAGAAAATAATTCCAATTTATATTGTCACAAATAAAATTCATAAGAAATATTTTCTATATTCTTGCAGATAATAGCTTAGAGCAGGCTGAAAGTAAAGCAGAATGTGCCTTAAGGCGCATTCTGCTTTACTTTCAACCAGCTTTAATTGGTCACCTGTTTTCAAAACTAGAAACAGGCTATGGGGTAAAGGGTTATAGAAAGTTTTGTGACAGATTTGAATTATTTCATTAGTGAGTTACTTGATTGTTTTGTGCTTAAAATTTCAGGGTTTGTTTGACCCAATCAACCCAGACAAAGACACCATAGAGACTAGAAAGCTAAACCCCAGGGAGCGACAAGACAGCGAGTTTTGGCTGCTGCAGAAATTGGATGGTCTCATGGAGAAAGCTAACTTCCATGAGTTGCCAGAGTCTGTGGTTCAAGACGCTCTGAAAGAACATGAAGTTTCCGATGGTGTCAGGGTGAGTAGTAGAGTGGATTAACTCATTCACCCCTGAAACTTTTAATGGACAATTCCAATTTCAAAATATGTCTAGTCCATTATTGACTATTTAGACTGGATTTTAACAATATTTTTCAAAATGACAAACAGTGTTGACCCTGATCAGAGGGCTCCTTAAGGAGCCCTCTGAACAGGGTCTACACTGTTTGCATAGGACAAGTGTAATCCTCACAGGTACAATGTTTGTAAATGATGAGTATACTCGTCGCTAGGGTTGAATGTGAAACTAATTTTAACAGTCAGTCTTGTATAAAGTGATCATCTGTTAGAAGCTACATGGGCAGTGCTTAACCTGTTACCCAATAAATACGCCTATTCTTCACTGAGGAAAATACTTCCAATTTATACAATTATGAAAATGTATGAACTATTTTCTATATTCTAGCAGATGATAGCTTAAAGCAGGTTGAAAATAAAGCAGAATGTGTCTTAAGGCACATTCTGCTTTACTTAACCCTGTTCCTCCCTAGCCATTAGTCTAAATCACCTGTATATAAATGATTTTGGTTAAAGCAAGATGAAAGTAAAGCAGAAAGCTCCATAAAGACGGTACACTGTTTGTAAATGACATGAAAACTACACATCACTAGTGGTTAATATGCATGTCAGAGCTTCAGGTATAAAAGAGAGAAATTCCAAAACTAAAGTCTTTATCACTGCATTAAACCCCATGAAATATAACAGTCGCTGTTGGAGACAATTCTAATGAGTAGTAACACCATAGGATTTGGTGCTGAAATGAGTGAGAAAATGTTGTTTTTGTTCAATTTACTCCCTCTTATCTGGAGCCCTGATATGTTAATACCATGTAAAACCTCTGACCCGTTACCGCATAACCTGTTCCTAGTTTTGTTGACAGGTGATCACTTAAAGCAGGTTGGAAGTAAAACAGAATGTGCCTTAAGGCACATTCTGCTTTACTTTCAGCCTGGTTTAAGCTACCAACTGCTGGGATACACTTAGTAGTTTATATATCTTACCTGAACTATTTTCTTCCAAGGGGGGAATAAATTAAAGGCGTATTTATGGGGTTATGGGCTAATGGAAATGTTTGTTATCTCTGTAGGTTTCTGTAGACACCAGCAAGTATGATGTGTTACAGTTCTGGGCGCTCGGCAAAGAGACGATTCCTGTAACATACCCATGGTACCGTTCTTATTTCGGACAAGAAAAAGAATTACCAAAGACCAAGCAGTATTACAAACGTGTAGTTGTAGCAATAAGGTTTAAACGTGACCAAAAACTCATGCTTAAGTCTTTCAAGGAGATTCCTGTGAATGCACTAGAGATGATGATTCCGGATGGTAAGATACGGATAGGGAAATGGGATTATGGTGTCATTGCCACATCTGTCTCCTTGGCCTCTATTGGTCTAGTAGCTAAGATTGTGACTTTGTTAGCTCATATGAATGTTGACTGGACGTTAATTGTCACTCTCATTACGGGACTGACAGCATTCAGAGGATGGACAATGTACAGTAACAAGAAGAACAAATACCTGGCTGACCTCTCACGACTGCTGTACTTTAAGAATATAGCCAATAACAGGGGATTGCTAGCACTACTTGTAGACAGGGCAGAAGATGAGTCATTTAAAGAGGCCCTGTTAGTGTATGCATTCCTGCTGGCAAACAGGCCAAGGTCCATGCTGGATATGCAGAGCTTGGAGATGTCTCCACAAGAACTAGGTAATATTTTAGCATAATATTTCATTTTAACCATTTACCCCATAGAAGTGCCTTTTAGCGCATTAAAATTTTGATTTATTCCTATTGATGGATGGATGAGATTGGCTTTACGGCACTGCATTGAAAAAATTGTTCCTATCTATACAGTCACAAACTTGTACTTTCAGAAATATTTTTATAAATCCTAGCAGATGGTAGCTTAAAGTAGGCCGAAAGTAAAGCAGAATGTGCCTTAAGGCGCATTCTGCTCTACTTTCAACCTGCTTTAAGTGGTCACCTGTCTTCAAAACTAGAAACAGGCTATGGACTAATGAGTTAAGTTGGATTGAAGTTTAATACATATTGAGGAGTGTGATAACTGTCTTACATGGTAAAGTCCCACCCTCAAAACCACTTTTACAAATACTCAGCCATAGTGTTAAAAACTTAATCTATTACCCTATAGATACACCTTTTAGTGATATAGTTACTAACAGATATCATATGAAATGGTTTCTTTATTCTCACAGATGGTAGGCTGAAAGTAAAGTAGAATACACCTTATGGCACATTCTGCTTAACTTTCAACCTGCTTTAAGTGGTCACCTGTCTTGAAAAATAGAAACATGATAATCAGTAAAGTTTTAAAGCTGGATAAACATGAAATAGAGTGTTCCTGCAGGAACTTTCTGTTTTACTTTCCTTTTGCTTTTAGCAGCCACCTGCCATATATACCTATGTAAAGGGTAAGGGTTAGTCTTAAGGATTGGAAGAGTTAAATATGTCAAACATACTAACTTATAGCTATGCTTTGGTACAGGTGGTGTTACTGCTGAAGAAATAGAAGAGAAGATAATCCACTGGATTCACCAGGTGTCTGGCACCAAAATTGAGTTTGAATCTTGTGAAGCTATTGAACTGCTCAAACAGTTTGGTATTCTTAATGAGGTGGATGGAAAGTTACATGTGTTGGGACTTCAGGCTGCCATACGGAACCTCCCTCAGAAGCCCCAGTCTCTCTTATCTCGAGCAAATGAATCAGACATTTCTGAGGGTTATGACAGAGATGTGTTTCTAGAAACAGAAGACCAGTATAAGAAAACAGACAGAATTGAGAGAAGGATTGGCTGGAATTAGAATGCTTCATCTTGTTCTAGTCAAAGTAGTAGAACTATTATGATATTTACATGCTCCAGATAAAATGAGTACAGTTGAACCTCGATATCTCGAACTTGTTTAACTCAAACTATCCAATATTTCGACACACAAACTGCGTTATTTCATGGTCGGTTAAGTCCAACATACCCATATTTCAAAGTTAAAACGTGGCTAAGCCACGTTTTAACTTTGAAATACGGGTATGTTCGACTTAACCAAGTTCGAGATATCGAAGTTTACCTGTATTTCAAATACGAATTGTAACATCATTTTGTCTCAACCAACTCCTATGATGTAACTACTCATTATAATGTTCTCGAAGAGATAATCATAATTAGTAGTCACATCATAGGGTTTGGTGGAGATATAAAGAAGATAATATTGGAAATGTACCAGAGCTATAGATAAGCTACTTTGTTAGGTTACCTAATTAAATTTATGAAAAAAGCAGTTGGTATACAAACTGCAGGATATCAAAAAGCAAAGGCATTTCTGAATGTAAATGAGATTATGAACAATATCTAATTAATTCTTGGACTATTGTCCCATAAAAAATTGTAAATACCTCATTCTATAAAACATCCAGGGGTAAATACCCAATTACGTAAAAAAAACTTTATCTATAGCTCTGTGTACAATGTACATGTAGTAACTCTTATCCATTAACTATAGTAGCCTATTTCTATTTTGAAAATAGGTGCGCTTAAACCAGGTTGAAAGTAAATCAGAATGCGCCTTAAGGCGCATTCTGCTTTACTTTCAGCCTGCTTTAAGCTACCGTCAGCTAGGGCAAAGAAAATATTTCTAATGTTTCATATCCATTACTGAATAAAGTTGAACTGTTTTCTTTAGTGGAGGAATAAATTAAATGCATAAAAAGGCATATTTTTTTGTATTTGGTTATCTGGAGCCATGTATTATGACATATTGTGTATCAAAGACAACATAATTTATACATGTCTATGAATATTTGTGAAGAGATTGAGAATCATACAATGACAGTGATGACAATTAAAGATACCGTACTGGTTATTTAGGGTTTATGAAATCACTGACATAATAGATATACAGTCAAACTTTAGTTTTAACCCTTTACTCTATAGCTTATTTCTAGTGTTGAAGATGAGTGGCCATTTAAAGCAGGTTGAAAGTGAAGTAGAATGTGCCTGAAGGTACATTCTGCTTTACTTTCAGCCTGCCTTAAGCTACCATCTGCTAGAAAATTGAAAATGGTTCTTCTTATACATGGTAACTAGAAGTGTGTTCCTCGGAACATGTGTATCACCTGCCAGCAAGCATCAGTCGAACAAGAGTTATAGCTAAAATGACAAAAGTGGAAAAGGGGAATAACTCTCACAATTATGCAAGAGTTATGACCCTTGTACAATACACTTCCACTTGTCATGCTCTTTCTGTAAATAAAGTTTAATCTTTCAAAACTAAAAATAGGCTATGGAATAATGGGTTAACCCTTTCCTTAATCGTCATAAGTGCTAATTCTAACTGTATTGAAGACTGGATAATGCTAATAAAACAAGGTCAATGTAAAGCAAAAAATCTTCTATATGAGTTTACTGCTTCACCTTCATCTTGCTTTAAGCTGCTATCTGTATTCAACATCAAAATGCATATTCATTTTGACACATATTTGGAGGAGTAGGCACTTCTGTGGAGAAAACTTAGAATGAGTTGACCCTTTGAACCCTAGTCCCACATATAGGCATCCTTTTTAAACAGTGTACATGTGAATAGTACACTTGTCTTGTGCAAACAGTGAAGACCCAGATCAGAGGGCTCCGAAAGGAGCCCTCTGATCATGGTCTTCACTGTTTGTCATAATGCCAAACATTGACAAAAACAACCCTTAAAAGTCAGAAATTGACTAGACTAAAATGGACACTGGAATTGTCTATTTAAAGTTTCAGGGAGGAAAGAGTTAAGGCTGCCCAAATACTCTTTTTGAATTGTCATTTTACAGTAGTTTGACTGTATATGTATACTTGTTAATGAAAACTGTCATAAAGACAAGTGCAAGTGATTATTAGTCAAAATGGTATCTATAAAAAATATATTAAAGCAATAATTTATGTAGTTGAGATGAATTGTCAACTTTTGTTTATTAAAAAAAAATGTTCATGACCAATTGCCGAAACTATCTGTTATAAATGCTGCTAGCATGAAAAATTAATTTGATTAATTGATGGTGTTAGAAATAGGTGAAAGCTTTAAGCACGCCTGCTTGATACATTGAAATCAAACTTTTGTTTATCACTTTGAATGCTGGGTAATTTTTCATCTGCAACAATTGTCGTCTGCTACTGTATTTATAGTAGTTATTTTGAAAATTTTCTTTTCAAAATTGGGTCAGTATGTCAAATAATGTGGATCCTGATTATGATAATGTGGCATCTCATCTGATCCAAACTATTTGCAAAGGTTAGCATGGTTTCACTGCTAGCATGCTATTAACCCTTTACATGATAGCCTATTTCTAGTACTTAAGATAGGTGACTACTTAAAGCAGGTTGAAAGTAAAGCAGAATGCGCCTTAGGGCGCATTCCGCTTTACTTTCAGCCTGCTTTAAGCTATCATGTGCTATAATATAGAAAATATTCCCTATAATACATATTCATTGCCAATTATTTTCTTCAGCGGATGAATAAATCATATCCGCTAAAAAGCGCTTCTATTGGGGAAAGGGTTAAGAGTTGAGTGATTATGTGAAGTCAGAATTTATTGCATTTGGACTGGGTCTGTGCTTTCTGCATCTTCTGTGTTAACCTTGTGTGAACATTTCCTGGATGACAGCGTGGTGTGTCTCTGATGCTTATTTGTGTTTAATAAAATTGCTTAACTATTTAATTGTTTGAAAGGAAATTACTTACAATGTTGGCCCATTGTAAATGTTGAGTGATTTCATTTGATAAGGATTTAATCTGAAACATTATTGCATACATAAATTTAGAGAAGGATCAAATTCTACATTTATTCAGCATTTATGTACATGTATATGAATTGAAACTATATGTGCCTGCATACAGTCAGATGATAGCCACACTATGGTACAATTTAAATGGCATATACAGTCTAACTGTTTTAACCCATTACCTCGTAGCCTGTTTCTAGTTTTGAAGACGTATAACAACTTAAAGCTTTACTTTCAGCCTGCTTTAAGCTATTATCTGCTAGAATTAAGAAAATATTTCTTATGATACACGTTCATGATTGTATAAATTGGAACTTTTTTCTTCAGTGGAGGAATAAATTAAAGTTGTAAAAAGGCATATTTATGGGATAATAGGTTAAGCACCCCCACTGTAAAGAAGCATGTAGGTCTTTACAACTAGGTGACTGCTTAATGCAGAATTAAAGTAAATAGAATGCTCCTACTTGAGTTTTCTGCTTTGTTCTGCATTAAGCTGTAACCAGTCATAAAGGCTGCTTTAATATTTGTTCTTGTCATAGGGGAGTTTAATACAAGTTTAACTGTACTAAAGTTGACATTAACCCATTACCCCATAGCTCGTTTCTAGTTTTGAAAACAAGTTACTACTTACAGCAGGTTGAAAGTAAAGCAGAATGCGCCTTTGGGCGCATTCTGCTTTACTTTCAGCCAGCTTAAAGCTACCATCTGCTAGAATATATATATTTTTTTCATATAATACATATTTTTTATGTATGTATGAATTGGAACTATTTTCTTCAGTGGATGAATAATATAAAGGCGTAAAAAGGCGTATTTATAGGGTAATGGGTTAAACAACAACTGAAAATAAATTCAAAACTGAACAGTGTGTAACTGACTGCTGGAGTTTTTCATGGTAAATTATAATGGCACATTTATGTGATATAATAGATATACCAAGTTATAGTCTACTTTCAGTCTGAATGGCCGCTCAGCTGACTGTACATTTACTCCCACGATATGTGTATGTGTTTATTCTGTTTTATTAATGTGCAAATCAGTAAAACGTGTTCAATCACTGTCCAATGCAGTAGGAGAAAATCTTTGAAGACATTCTGTAGTTTAATTGTGGAAAAGGCTCCATATGGATTTTTTTTCTGCAATTTTATTTTCTTGCTTTAAGCTTATACATATCATTAAGATCGTGATGTCCATGCATTTTTTAATGGTTTCTGTACACAGTCTTTACTGGGGTTTCACATGTCCGAATTGTAAGCTAGATACCCTAAGGCTATAGCTATCAGAATGATGTACTTCAAACATTTTCTAGAGTACAGTCAAATTTGTTTTTATGTGACCACTAAAGAAGACAAGTGGAGCACTTCCAATACAAATGGCTGCTTAAGGAATGACTACAGTAAACAGGGCTCCAGATAAGAGGGAGTAAACTGAACAAATCAGACTTTTTCTCACGTATTTCAGCACCAAATTCTATGGTTGAACTACTCATTGGAATCGTCTCAAAGAGACAATTCTAATGAGTAGTAACACCATAGGGTTTAATGCAGAAATATAGATTTTAGAGTTCTGAGTATAGCAGATAGCTGCTGTAGGAACCTTCTTCTTTACTACTGTTCTGCATTAACCCTTTCCCCCATAGAAGCGCCTTTTAGCGAATATGATTTATTCCTCCGCTGAAGAAAATAGTTTCAATTTAATCAGTCATGAATATATATTATAGGGAATACTTTCTATATTCAAGCATATGATAGATAAAAGCAGGTTGAAAGAAAAGCAGTATGCTCATTAAGGCGCATTCTGCTTTACTTTCAACCTGCTTTAAGTAGTCACCTATCTTCAGTACTAGAAATGGGCTATCAGGTAAAGGGTTGAGCAATAACCTCATAAGCTTTATGGGTCTTCAAAGATTGGCAGCTTAACCTATTCAACCATATTAATGCATATACTAGTCCTTTACAAACAGTTTACCTGTTTAGAGTACATTTGTCTTGAGCAAACGGTGCAGACCAAGATCAGAAGGCTCCTAAAGGAACCCTCTGATCGCTGTCTTCAAAGTGACACTTTTGTAAAAACAACCCTGATTGAGTTAACACATGTTGTATGAAAGGTCTGATGATAACTTAGTAAGTGTATATAGTAAAACCTTTGTTAGTTGTCAAATGACTTTTAAAAGCAACCACATGTCTTAAGCAGCCAGTATTACTGTACTGTAAAACCTCTTAAAGTGACACCCATAGTCAGTCTCTAAGGCATGTTGAAGCTTAATGCAAGATACAAGTTATAAAATGTAGCTTTTTGAGTATAATGCATGGCAAAATTAATGCAGAAATTTCTATCTGTGAGCCTTCTGCATAACATTTGGCATGCATTAAACTATAAGCTGTCTTTAAAGAGCATCAGTCTTTATACTGTATACACTGGTATGGGTACATTGCATACAGAAAAGACCCTGATCAGAGAGCTTCTCAAGTAGCCTTCTTTGTTTGCTTTACTTGTATTTCTCTGAAACATTTTCTTAAAATGGCCCTAAAATCAACTTAAATTGGTAATTTTCATAAATAGTATAGTCCATATGAGCCGTTCTGCATAGAACCCTCTATTACCCATTTCTAGTTTTGAAGACATATGACCACTTAAAGCAGGCACATTCTGCTTTACTTTCAGTCTGCTTTAAGCTACCATCTGCTAGGATAATGACTATTTCTTATGGCACGTATTGATAACTGTATAACATTGAACTATTTTCTTTAGTAGATGAATAAATTAAAGGCGTATAAAGGCATATTTATGGGATAATGGGTTAATTAATTTAAGCTTCTGCTTTGAAATACACATGTAAAAAGCAAGCAAAATTTATATAGCTTGCCTTGTATTTATCTGTATTGTCGTTGTGTAATGTCTGTGTTTTATAGGATGACTTTTTCTGTTGATCTATGCAACCTTGGTTGTTTATTACTGTTGAATTGATACAGTCAGATTGGTTAAAGGATCATTAAAAACCATTGTAATTAACCCATTATCCCTTCCATGCTTCTAGTTTTGAAGACAGGCTACCACTTAAAGCAGGTTGAAAGTAAAGCAGAATGTGCCTTAAGGCACATTCTGCTTTACTTTCAGCCTGCTTTAAGCTACCATCTGCTATGATAAAGAAAATATTTCTGAATTTCTTTGATACGTATTCATGACTGTATAAATGGGGAAATATTTTGCTTCAGTGGAGGAATAAATTAAAGGCGTAAAAAGACATATTTATTGCGGTAATGGGTTTAGCCATCTTTAAGATGGGTGGCAGCTTAATGTTCTGTTTTAAGCAATATCCTGTCTTTAGAGGTTTGCATACTTATATAAGTAGTGATTTCTTACCACAAGTTAGACTGTACATACTTTCATGTAAACATAAGCTGTAAGTGCTTATTTAGAATAGAACAGCAGCGATTTTAGCGTATTTACTGAGAGAATACATTGTTATATTATTAAACTAATTGAATCAATGGTTTGTTAGTTGTGCATTTTCCTCATATGTTTTTACATGGAATGAATGAAGTGTACAGCTTAAGCCATTACTCCGTAGGAGTGGAATGAGTTGGATCCTGACCATTTGCCAATTCATCTAACATCGCTTTTATTAACACATCAGTACATAGCATTTTTGTGTCACCTGCTGTAGGCAGAGTTGACACTGAGGGATCACTTTTCCGGCGTCTGTCCATCCGTCCGTCTGTCTGTCTGTCGGTCACTCTATTTGTGTCACGGTACATAACTCCTGTTCTACTGAAGCTTTTAAGATGAAACTTCATTTATGGATAGAGCTTGACAAGTGGAAGCATATTGCACAAGGGTTATAACTCTTGCTACAATATTGTAAGAGTTTTGTTATACTTAAATTTTTAAATGAAATTTCTTTTATGGAAAGAGATGAATGAAATTGTCTTGCACAAGGTTGATAACTTGCAGCAATACTGTGAGAGTTATTCCCCTTTTCCATATTTTTAGCTCACCTGAGCCGAAGGCTCAAGGTGAGCTGTTGTGATCGCCCGTTGTCCGTCTGTCCGTCCGTCCGTTCAAATTTTCTTCAAGCAACATCTCCTCTGAAACCGCGAGTTTGAGGGAAAAACTAAATTGCTGACGGTGTTCCTTGGATGCTTCTCTACAGAAATTGTTAAAATAAAATTCATTGTTGGACTACTTATTGAAATTTATTAAAAAAAGTGAAAAACTTTAAACAAGTTTTTTGTAAAAAACCACTGTTCCCACACCTTAGATATTGCATGAATAGTATCTTCTACTAAATCACTTTCAAAATTGTAAAAAATCAAAACCCTAGGGTCAAATTTGACTAAAACCTGGCCATATCAGTGCTTTTTGATGCAGGTCTGACAGTAAAAAAACTCTCTAATGATCCGTTTTTATACAGACCCATTGTATCTTCCAGGCTAAGAAGCTACCCTTATACTAAATGCAACATTTTTGCAAACAGTTTGGATCCAGGTCAGATGCCACATAATGCTGCATCTAATCTGGATCTAAACTATTTGCCACTCATTTACATATTTTCTTATATTTAGAAAATATAAGTTATTATTTTTTACATATTTCACATACAAACATTTGGAGCAGACAACAGTTCAGCATGATAATAGTCATTTCTCTCTGAGACCGTCTCTTATTGCAAAACTGACCCATAGCTAGCTCTGAACTCAGGTCACTGAGATACATAACAGAAATGATAGTGATGTCTGCTATTTTATGCTCAAGCACAACTTAGTTCGAGGCATATTACTTTTGGTCTGTCTGTTTGTTTGTTTGTGTTTTGTTTGTTTGTTTATCTTTCTGTCTATCAGTCCACAATTAATTCTTGGCCATAAACAGTATGGATCCAGGTCAGATGCCACATAATGCTGCATCTAATCTGGATCCAAACTATTTGCCACTCATTTACATATAGTTTCTTATATTTAGAAAATGTAAATAATGATATTTATTAACCTATTAACCCATACATATTCCTTTTTATGTCTTTAATTTATTCTTCCACAGAAGAAAATAATTTCACTTTATACAGTCATTGTTGTCTTTAACAATTGCTTCAAATGACATCTCCTCATATACCGCTGAAAAGATTTCAACCAAACTTTACACGAATGTTCCTTGGGTCAAGTTGTTTCAAAACTGTTCAAAGAATTAAAAACAATGTAGAACTCTGGTTGCCATGGCAACCAAGTGAAAAAATAAGGAAATCTTAAAAAATCTTCTTGTCTGAAACTACAAGGGCCAGATCTTAGACATTTGTCACATAGCATCATCTACAGGTCCTCTATCAAACTACAAACTATGCCCCTGGGGTCAAAATTGGCCCCGCCCGGGGGGTCACAGTTTAACATAGAGTTATATAGTGAAATTTTCAAACGTCTTCTCCTCTGAAACTAATATGGCCAGAGCTTTGATATCTGGCATGGTGACACTTTTAGATGTCCTATACCAATAAGGTTCAAATGGTTCTGGTCGATTGCATATCATCTACAGGTCCTCTATCAAGTTTGTACAAATTATGCCCCTGGGGTCAAAATTAGCCCCACTCCGGGGGTCACAGTTTTCAAACGTCTTCTTTTCTTAAGCTAATATAGCCAGAGCTTTGATATTCGGCATGGTGTTACTTCTAGATGTCCTTTATCTATTTTGTTCAAATGGTTCCAGTCTGTTGCATATGTAGGTCACAGGAGCTAAAAATAGATTTTTTCAATGGAACTTAAAAAAAATTTCTTGTCTAGAACCCTAGTACCCTGATCTTAGATATTTGGAACATAGCATCATCTACAGGTCCTCTATCAAGATTGTTCAAATTATGCCCCTCGGGTAAAAAATGACCCCGTCCTGGACATAAATCATTATCTCCATTTTGATGTACAGCTATTCTCAGGTGAGCGACATATGCCCTATGGGGCTCTTGTCTATTTTCAGCATGTAACTTCTGTTCTACTCATGCTTTTCAGATAAAATTTCATTTAATTAAATATTTAAATGAGCGGAAGTGTCTTGCATCAATACCATGAGTTATTCACCTTTTCTACACTTTCTTTTGCGGCAGATTATTCCTGCTATAATGAAGTTTTGTCAGTTTAACTTAAACTATTGTCCAACTAACAGTTTCTAGCAGGTGACACGTGTTCCAAGGAACCCATCTATTGAGATCGCTGGATGTCTGTCATCTGTCTGTCTATCTGTTCACAATTGGCTCGTTAACACTCTAGTGGCTCCAAATTTCATCCGATCTTCATGAAACTTGATGACTGTGAAGCAATCTAGGTCAAGGTAGAAGGTAGGTCATGTCGGGTCAAAAACTAGGTCACTATGTCAAATCATAGAAAAACATTGTTTACACACTATTTGGGTTATGTTGAGTCAAAAACTAGTTCACTAGGTCAAAATCATAGAAAAACCTTGTTAACATTCAAGAGGCTACAAAATCTCAATCAATTTTAATTAAGGAAACTTGGTCGAAATGTTTGCCTCCTTGAAATCTTGGTTAAGGTTGATGTGGGTCATGTTGGCTTTAAAACTGGGCCACTAGGGTGAAGTTTTACATGGTGTACCCAGACAAGCGATCTAATGCCATCTGTCCTCTTGTCACGTCTACCATAATGGCATTACAGTGATGCTCACTTATAACGAAATTCAGGGGACCTTGCAAACTATTTCGTCTTATCCAAACTTCGTCTTATCCAAACAACGAAATTTCTTTGTGAATAGTTTGCATATAAAGGATTTTTTACTTATCATACTTATAGTACAAAATTGATAAGAAGGAAAGAGAGATAGAAAGGCATAGAAATTAAATCTTAAATATATATTTGTTTTAATTTTACCAAATATTATGAATGATAACAATATTAGATTGGCTATGACATCAGAAATGCCATCTTTCTTTGAAAATTTAACATGTAAACCTTTTTTGTATAAATAGAAAACTCAACCTATTATGAAAACTTTATTAACATAAAAAGTTTTTTTTTAATATGGATCTACTATGTTGATATAGCATCAGTGGCTGTTATCTTTTTGCAGAATACGGGTGTCAAACAGCAAGATGTCCCATCAGACACCCAGTTATTAAGCATCTGATCTGGATCCAAACAAATAATGTGCCCAGTAAACTAATTAGTTCCAGTTGTTTGAATATCTTATCAATAGCATATATACAAAACATGTTGGTTGGGTAATGTTTTGTTATCAGAGGTGATGAGCAGCTAAACAATTAACCCTTAGCCTGCCACTCACGACTATAGCTCCATATGCAAACAGCTTGGATCCGGATGAGACGCCGAGTAACTCGGCGTCTCATCCGGATCCAAGCAGTTTGACACTCGGACAACATTTTCAGCAATTTTGAGCAACTTTGAAGCACTTTGAAACTTGAAGCAGACGAGAAATATAGCAGACGACAATTTATTTGGCGGGCTAAGGGTTAAGTACTGTCACCTTTGTAAGCTTGTCAAACTGTGATAATGACCGGTATGTTGTATTAACAGAACCATATTACAGGTAGGGACCTAAAAATCATTTTGTCTTATCCAGTTTTTAGCTCACCTGGCACGTAGTGCCAAGGTGAGCTATTTTGATCGTCCTCTGTCCGTCGTCGTTCGTTCGTCCGTTCGTCCGACGTCAACAATTTCTTTAAACGACATCTCCTCCGAAACTACTGGATAGATTTTTACCAAACTTGGCCTGAAGGATCCTTATATGGTCCTCTTTCAAAGTTGTTCAAATGTTTTAGGTCCGTTGAATATCTAGGTCACAGGAGCTAAAAATAGATTTTTTCAATGAAATCTTAAAAAATCTTCTTGTCTGAAACCACTGTACCCTGAGCTTAGATATTTGGCACAAAGCATCGTCTTCAGGTCCTCTATCAAGATTGTTTAAATTATATCCCTGGGGTAAAAAATGACCACGCCCGGGGGTCGTAAATTTACATAGAGTTATATAGTGAAATCTTTAAATATCTTTTTTCTCTGATACTAATATGGCCAGAGCTTTGATATTTGGCATGATGATTCTTCCAGAATCCCTAAACCAATATTGTAAATATGGTTCTGGTCAGTTGCACATCTAGGTCACAGGAGCTAAAAATAGATTTGTTCAATGAAATCTTAAAAAATCTTCTTGTCTGAAACCACAGTACCCTGAGCTTAGATATTTGGCACAAAGCATCGTCTTTAGGTCCTTTATCAAGATTGTTCAAATTATGTCCCTGGGGTAAAAAATGACCACGCCCTGGGGGTCGTAATTTTACAAAGAGTTATGTAGTGAAATCTTCAAACATCTTTACCTCTGAAAATAATATGGTCAGAGCTTTGATATTTGGCATGATGACACTTGTAGAAGCCCTTAACCAATATTGTAAATATGGTTCTGGTCCGTTGCATATCAAGGTCACAGGAGCTAAAATAGATTTTTTTCAATGAAAATTATGTCTCTGGGGTGAAAAGTGATCCCATACCAGGGGTTATGTGACCCTTGTGTTGGTTTTTCCAGGTGAGCGATATTTAGGCCCGCATGGGCCTCTTGTTCATTATATCCAGTGATTCCAGTTCATCTTAAGCAAGCAGGAGTCCATTGAAATAAAGAAGGAAGCAGTCGGGGAATTATTTTTATTTTGTATTAAGCAGTTTTTCATCTTATCCAAGTTCGTTATAAGTGAGCATCACTGTATGTCTATTCTATTTCTCCACAGAAAATTTTTTCCTTGTAAACGGTCAAGAATATGAAGATCTACATCTCCATCAAATTTTGACCCGGGGGCCCTCTCCAACTGAAATTATTTGTAGGGCATAGTAACCTCAAGGATAGGAGTAAAAACATCACTAAAACTAAACAACTAATTGAAAAGAATTAAAGTTGATGAGTAGATCAAATGACTTAAGGTTTGATGTTTGGGTGTTGACAAGAGAGGGGAGGGGGAGGGGATGTTTCAAAGCCATCAAATTTTGACCCCACCTCTCCAGCGGAAATTATTTGCAGGGCATATAGTAACTAACCTAAGGATAGGAGTAAAAACATCACCAAAACTAAACAAAAAATTGAGGAATTAAAGTTGATGTGTAGATCAAATGACTTAAGGTTAGATGTTTGGGTGTTGGCGGGGTAGGAGGTGGGGGTACAAATGATAATATTTTTGACCCCTTAACCAACTGAAATTATTTGCAGGGCATAGTAACCTAAGGATAGGAGTAAAAATTCACTAAAACTAAACAATTAATTGAAAATGATTATAGTTGATGTGTAGATCTAATGATTTAAGGTTTGATAGCGAGGTGTTGACTAGGGAGTGGGGTGAAATTTTAACGCCATCAAATTTTCACCCCCCTCCCAAAATAAAATTATTTGCAGGGCATAGTAACCCAGATAGATAGATTTATTTCAGCATAAAATGTAACAATACATGGTAAGACATTATTACAAACATTGTAAAATAGATAAATAGTACATGAATGAAATAATGAAAATCATACACCAAGGATAACACAAAAAAGGGAAATCCTTATTTCCATTGTGGTCCTTATACATGATGGAACTGACATAGAGTGGCATGAGTTATGCTATCACAGTTACGTTATGAATATTAAGAAATGTTAAAAGGAAATAAATAATCTATCACATGCAATATACGAGTTATCAGATAAAAGGGTTACAATTGGAATAAATTAAAATTTTGTTTGTTAACATAATACTCAGGTTAAAAGAATTAAGATGCTCTTTAACAGCTGTCTTAAAAATATTCAAAGTTGGCACACTGCGAATAGAAGGTGGCAATTTGTTCCAAAGGCTGCAACCTAGGTAGGAAAAGGACTTTAGACAAACCCTTTAACCTTTAGTAGTAGTGAAACCGTTATTTTCACTTGATCTGGTCCTCTTTGAATGGACAGAACTAAAAGGGGTTAATAGATCACTCATATAATGAATAAACTCATCATCAAAACTAAACATATAATTGAAAATAGTTGATGTGTAGATCAAATTACAGGGGGTAATGGTTGAGTGTTGACGGCCTCCCCAACTGAAGCCCCTTTAATCAATTTTTTTTCAAAATAATCATAAAAGATCATGCATTAGGGAGAAGTATAGCCAAACTTTGAGGGGGCCAAAATTTATGAGGGGGGTGAATATTTCGATATCAAAATTTGACCTGGGGGCAAATTTGAACAGGGGTCCAAATTTGATCTGACACCGGTTCAAATCCTACCAGTGCTAAAAGTTTTTTTCATTGAAATGCTTTTTTTTTTAAAACAGAATTTCTTATCCTAAACTAATATTTACTTGTTTATATTATAATAAAGTGCTTGACATACTTTTACAAATTACTCTTTTTTATGCTAAATCTGGTTGCTTGTCTCTTTGAAGAGTCTCGCAACCAGATTTAGCATTAACAAGAGCGTGTCCCAGTTACACGAATGCCCCCGATGATACAGGGAGGGGAATCCAGACTATCAAACGTAAAACTGTAGTGGAGCGCCATTTTGAGGACTTCAAGGGCCATTACTCCAAAGGGCCTAGCATAAATTGGTGCCGCTGGTTATCCAAATTGATCTCCATTTTATGTCAACAAACATTTTCAGAAAGTTTGGTGATGATCAGATGAAAAGCAATGTGTTTGTGAAACACAAATGCCCCCAGCCAGCATCATGTTCTGTAATGTAATGCTTATTTGCAAAAGTAGGTCAAAAGTCATGGTCGTAGGGTAAATGAAACATTGGCATGGTTGGAGAAGTCTTAACACAAGAAACATATAAAGTATGGAAGCTCTAGGCCTACTGGTTCAAATGTTATAGGCGTATAAAGATTTATACAAATAAAGGTCAAAGGTCAAGGTCACAAGGGCAAAAACGTAGGTATGGTTGGAAAGGTCTTGACACAAGAAATAAATAAACAAAATATGAAAGCCGTAGGCCTACTGGTGCAAATGTTATAGCCATTTAAAGATTTAAACAAAAGTAGGTCAAATGTAAAGGTCACAAGGTCAAAAAGTTTTGTATGGTTAGAAAGAGAAAACACATGTCAAGTATAAAAGGCCAAGGTGCAAAAATGCAAAAGTTCTATCCAAGGTTAAGGTTTTTGGTTAAAGTTTGATTAAATAGGTCAAAGATCGAGGTCAAGGTCACATGGTCAAAGATGTTGGTATGGTTGGAAAGGTCTTGACACAAGAAATATACATACAAAATATTAAAGCCCTGGGCCAACTGGTGCAAATGTTATAGCCATTTAAAGATTTTTACAAAAGTAGGTCAAATATCAAGGTCACAAGGTCAAAAAGTTTTGTATGGTTGGAAAGGTCTTGCCATGAAGAATACACATGCCAAGTATAAAAGGCCCAGGTTCAAAAATGCAAAAGTTATAACCAATGTTAATGTTTTTTGTTAAAGTTTGATTAAATAGGTCAACGGTGAAGGTCAAGGTCACATGGTCAAAGATATTGGTATGGTAGGAAAGGTCTTGACACAAAACATATACATACAAAATATTAAAGCCCTATGCTAACTTGTGCAAATGTTATAGCAATTTAAAGATTTTACAAAAGAAGGTCAAATGTCAAGGTCACAAGGTCAAAAAGTTTTGCATGGTTGGAAAGGTCTTGCCATGAGGAATACACATGCCAAGTATAAAATGCCCAGGTGCAAAAATGCAAAAGTTATAGCCAAGGTTAAGGTTTTTGGTCAAAGTTTTATTAAATAGGTCAAGGGTAAAGGTCAAGGTCGCATGGTCAAAGATGTTGGTATGGTTGGAAAGGTCTTGACACAAGAAATATACATACAAAATATGAAAGCCCTGGGCCTACTGGTTCAAATGTAATAGCCATTTAAAGATTTTTTCAAAAGTAGGTCAAATTTCAAGGTCAAGGTCACAAGGTCAAAAGGTTTTATATGGTTGGAAAGGTCTTGCCATGAGGAATACACATGCAAAGTATAAAAGGCCCAGGTTTAAAAATGCAAAAGTTATAGCCAAGGTTAAGGTTTTTGGTTAAAGTTTGATTAAATAGGTCAAAGGTCAAGGTCAAGGTCGCATGGTCAAAGATGTTGGTATGGTTGGAAAGGTCTTGACACAAGAAATATACATGTACATACAAAATAAGAAAGCCCTGGGCCTACTGGTTCAAATGTTATTGCCATTTAAAGATTTTTACAAAAGTAGGTCAAATGTCAAGGTCAAGATCACAAGGTCAAAAATTTTATATGGTTGGAAAGGTCTTGCCATGAGGAATACACATGCAAAGTATAAAAGGCCCAGGTGTAAAAATGCAAAAGTTATAGCCAAGGTTAAGGTTTTTGGTTAAAGTTTGATTAAATAGGTCAAAGGTCAGGGTCAAGGTCACATGGTCAAATATGTTGGTATGGTTGGAAAGGTCTTGACAGAAGAAATATACATACAAAATATGAAAGCCCTGGGCCTACTGATAAAAATGTAATAGCCATTTAAAGATTTTTACAAAAGTAGGTCAAATGTCAAGGTCAAGGTCAAAAAGGTTTGTATGGATGGAAATGTCTTGATACAGGGAAGACACATGCCAAGTATAAAAGGTCCAGGTACAAAAATGCAAGAGTTATAGCCAAGGTTAAGGTTTTTGGCACAGACAGACGGACGGACGGACAGACGGACGGACGTTCTCACAGTTGGACATTTGTTGGGTATATTTTTTGTTTAAAAGTACCCAACAGTACACTAAAATACCCAACAATAACAATAGGGCAATCACGGAATGAATGGAATCTATTGTTCTCTCTACCCAACAAAGGACCTTTCGTGCGCTCGGACAGACGGACGGACAAACCAACAGACATGACACAAACTATATGCCCCCGAATCGTAGAATCTGGGGGCATAAAAATAGTAATTTATAAATATATGTCAAACGCTTTTAAAAATGGGTAAGAATTAGTTTAGGATAAGAAATTAGGATAAAAAAATATTATTGGGCTCTGGTGGGATTCGAACCCGGCATGCGGGGGCAGGAAGCAGAATTAGACAACCGCTTAGACTATTTATATCTCTGGGATAAATTTAACGAACTTTACTGTGTAGCAATGGAGAGTTACATAATTCAGCCTGGGTTGATGTCTGACCTGTGATCAATTTCTGTTGCGTCTTTGGATGCTATAGAATAAATACAGGATAAAGCCACGGAAAAAATCTAAAACAAGGGCCACCATGGCCCTAAATCGCTCACCTGGTAAACCATGTAAAGCTTGACCTATAGTGACCTAGATTATGACTGTACATGACCCACAATCAACCTCTAGAGTGTTAACAAGATTTTTCTGTGATTTGACCTAGTTTTTGACCAGACACAAGCCACATTTGATTTTGATCTAGATTTGAAAGAGATTTGTAGCCTCTTGAGGGTTAACACTGTTTTTTTCTTCTTTTATTTGACCTAGTGACCTAGTTTTCGACCCCACATTACCTTTGTTCAAATTTGGCCTAGATATTAATGAGGCAAACATTCTGACCAAGTTGCATTAGAATCCAATGAGATTTGTAGCCTCTCGAGTGTAAACAAGGTTTTAAGCTCACCTGAGCTAGCTCAGGATGAGCTTTTGCAACCCTTGAATGTCGGCGTCCGTCGTCAGTCGTGCGGCGTCAACAATTTTAGTGTTTACACTCTAGAGGCCACAATATTTATCCAATCTTTCTCAAACTTGCTCAGATGGTATATTGCCGTAAGAGTTCAAATGAGTTCGATTATGGTTGAAATCGGACAAATAGGTCATGAGTTATCTACCTTTGAATTGCTGAAAATGCCATATTTAACAGTGTTTACACTCTACAGGCCACAATATTTATCCAATCTTTCTAAAACTTGCCCAGATTGTATATGAGTATAAGAGTTCGGATGAGTTCGATTTTGGTTGAAATCGGACCAATAGATCAAGAGTTATCTACCTTTGAACTGCTGAAAATGCCATATTTAACACTGTTTACATTCTAGAGTTCACAATTTTTATCCAATCTATCTCAAACTTGCTCAGATTGTATATGACTATAAGAGATCAGATGAGTTTGATTATGGTTGGAATCAGACTAATAGGTCGAGAGTTATCTACCTTTGAATTGCTGAAAATGCCATATTTAAGGGTGTTAACACTCTAGAGGCCACACATTTTATCCAATCTTTCTCAAACTTACCCAGATTGTATATTACCATAAGACTTCGGATAAGTTTAATTATGGTTGTAATCGGATCAAAAGGTCAAGAGTTATCTACCTTTGAATTGCTGAAAATGATATATTTAACAATATTTACAATTGCCCCATATTCAATTCCATTGACAAAATGTGTGTTCATTTCAAATAAACACCAATTTTCGAGAGGGCGGGACTTGTGGAAAAGTTTCGAAGGGGAGGCGGGGCATATGCAGTTTACATTCGCGAATTAATCTTTGGAACATGGGGCAGCAAACATTTGGCGGATTTTTTCAAAATTTGTTCTTAACCGATCTATGCCTTCCTACTAGTGGAAACCATGATTCCTGACTAATATTCTTCTTTATAAATGATAAATTGCAAGAAAACTGACATAAGAATCTACCATATAAACAGCGGCCTATATCTGCGTTTCTTTATGACAATAAAACCCCGATATATTTATCCTACTTTAAAATTACGTCACTTCTAATGACGTCATAAATCAGCATTTTTCGCGCCAAACTGTCAAGTTGTTGACAATGGAACTTATTTTTTCTGCTTTCGAATGTACACAGATTCAGTAAATCGGTCATGGCTGTTCCTTATAGGGTACACATTATTCGTGTTATCGACCTCTAATAAGGATTAAACATACATGCGTACTGACAGAATGTTTATTTAATGTTAGAAATTACAGCAAATATATTGTAAATATAAGAAATGAACTGAATTTTTTCGGCGTTCAAGCCAAATGAACGACAGAAAATTATCGGCAAATTTACCATGAATCGCTAGCGCGATTCATGGTATTTGCCGATAATTTTATGTCGTTCATTTGGCTTGAACACTGAAAAAATCAATTCATTTCTTAAGTGTTTACGCTCTAGAGGCCACAATATTTATCCAAGCTCTCTCAAACTTGCCCAGATTGTATATGACCATAAGAGTTCGAAAAAGGGTGATTATGGTTGAAATCGGACAAATAGATCAAGAGTTTGCCTTTGAATTGCTGAAAATGCCATATTTTACAGCGTTTACACTCTTGCAACTACAGTTTTCAATGGATTTTGATTATACTTGTACACAACGTATATGGCTATATGGTACGTTCTCGAAGGAGTGCAATTATTGTTGAAATCTAATCATTGTGGCAATAGTTACCTGCCCTTGATATACATGTACTTTGAAATGCTAGAAAAAGGCTTCATTTCAGTATTGTTTAGGCTTTGATGTACTCTACTATACTAGAGTAGGTCGACAAACTTGAATGGATTTAGAATAAAACCGGTGAAATTCAAAGGTAAAGCTATCAGGCTTCATTACAAATGGTGAGCGATATCAGGGCCTTCAGGCCCTCTTGTTCTATGATTTGACCTAGTGATCTAGTTTTTAACCACACATGACCCACATTCACACATGACCTAGATATCAATTAGGCAAACAGTTTGATTAAGTTTCATCAAAATCCAATGAGATTGATAGCCTCTAGAGTGTTAACAAGGTTTTCCTATAATTTGACCCAGTGACTTTGACCCGACCTGACTCATATTCGAACTTGACCTAGATATAAATGAGGCAAACATTTTGACTAAGTTGCATTAAAATCCAATGAGATTTGTACCCTTTAGAGTGTTAACAAGGTTTTCCTATGATTTGACCTTGTGACCTAGTTTTTGACGGACATGACCCACATTCCAACTTGACCTAAATTTTATCAAGACAAACATTGTCATGAAGTTTCATGAAGGTCGGATTAATTTGTAGCCGCTAGAGTGTTAACGAACAAATTGCGAACGGACGGACAGACTGATAGACGGGGACAGACGACGGACAACGGACATCCTAAAAGCTCACCTTGGCACTTCGTGCCAGGTGAGCTAAAATTAAGAATTGAAGGCTTTTCTTGATGGTGTTTTTAGACTGATCATATTTTTCTAATGCCAGATCACAAATTCATTCGTGGCCAGATGCACTATAATGCTACACATTTGGTTTTATTTGAACATATTCTCGAAATTGGAATTGTCCATTAAAAGTTCCAGGGGTAAATGAGTTAAAAAATTATATAAAGATATTTTAAGAATTGTTACAGATATGGATATGTTTACATGAAAAATCTGTTTTGGGGACTCAAAAAAATTATTTAATAACGTACTTCGTACCGCGAATTGTTATACGTGCATATGTTTTATACCGTATCATTCATGGTGCGAGGGGAAAACCCAATCCAAAATTCATTTCAGAGGCGTCACTTGATAAAGTTTTCAACTACCGCCTTGTCACCTGAGTACAAAATATGCACCAAACTGTTTTGACGAGATATAAAAAAATGTGGTGAAAACTAATACATGTATAGACGTGCATTTTGATAAAGGTAAGAATGATTTCTACGAACGAAAAGCAATTTTAAAACTTTAAAAACGAAAGTACATTTCTTCTTCCAGGTAAGAGCCGGGTATCCTTCCGGAACGTAAAGTGGCTCTGACATTTTGATGTAGGCAACAAAGTGCAAACTTATTTACAGTACACATAAATTTGCCAAGAAATTGTTGTAGTCAGAAGTTATTAAAAGATTGAAAGGACCAAAATGACTCATTACTTGAATATCAATTAATTTTGGGGAGCTGCTTTGCCATTTATTATTTATGATTTAACTGGAATATAATACAGGACATATTGAAATCTAGCTAGGACTAATTGAAACCCACTCTTGATGAATTGACCTTGACACTGTCCCGTCCACAGGTGTCTGTTGTGTGCTATCCCCCTACCCGCTCATTTGCTACCCCCCTCTGCAACCATACAGAAATATATTGGTCAAAATTATCTCAAACATGTCAAAATGTTGTCAAAATATCATAAAACAACATTTAAAAGTGACCTGAAAAATTTATTTTTTTCGTCAGTGTTATACAATATTGTATAACACTGACGAAAAAAAAAATGTGGTCCCGCCCAGTCAGCTTAGGTACAACGTCACCAGATGGGTGAAATGACGGTCTGGTGGTCCTCTTTGAGACGAAAATATTACCCAGCATGCAACAGGCTCATAGGAACAGGGGGGAATTTTGCCAATATTAGGGGCAGTATTTTTACATAGATTTATATTAGTATCTTTTCTGTTTTGACTGAGAAACGACCCTAGAACGCATCAGAGACCATCTAGAAATAAAAAAAATCCCGGTGGACTCCCCTAGTAGAGTGTGAATACTACTAATACTAATCAGAGTGAGTAGGGGTTACAGAATATTCCCCCATATAATCTAGCAAAAATGTTATCCTCTGGGGCAAGGAGTTTCTGATTCGGGCAAGTGATAATAATTTGCATCAGATTTTGGCTTATTACAAAGATTTTTTTTTTTAGATTTTTTCAAGATTTCTTAATACAGTGAGAAAAACTGTGTTTGTTAGCTTCAGCAGGAACGTATATTATAGATAATCTACGTTCCTGGCTTCAGGCAAGTGGTCTGAAAAAATTAAGGCAAAGGCCAATAGATAATATTTCTTGTGATATATATTTATGCGACTGCATAAATTGAAACTATTATTTTCTTCAGTGAAGGAACATGTTAAATGCATAAAAATAAGTATCTGTCATGGAGTAATGGGGATAAATTACATGTATATATTTGTAGGTGGATGATTAACCTATAAAAGATGGCAAGTTCTAAATCCATGCTGCCATCTGAGGAGAAGGCCTTCTTCCTGAAGTACATTTCACTGATGCATGATGGGGGAAAGTTGGTGTTAATAAAACAGTGTAACAAACGGTCCTCCCCTGATCTTGTAACTGAACTACACAAGAATAAATCAAAACTGAAAATACTTACCAAGCCACGAAAGGGAAAGAAAGTGATCAGTCAGGAGGAATTTGATTTGATGTATCCAGTGTCAGGAGACCCACCAGACACGTCCAAGTTTGATGTGACACTGCTTTCTTGCTTATTGCGCACACTTTTCGGTGTAAAAGATCTATTCAAGAATCCTCCATTGGATGCAGACATGTCAGTTGGAGCAGATGTTTACCGTCTTAGAAAAATGAGAAATTACGTAAGCATATGAGTGTTAAAGGCTTCCAGTTAAGAGGAAGTAAAATGAACAAATCCAACATTTTCTCACCCATTTAAGCACCAAATCCTATGGTGTGACTACTCATTAGAATCATCTCGAAGAGACACTTCTATTTATTCTAATGAGTAGTTTTAATTCAGAAATAAAGATTATAGTGTTTGAAATACTCTCTAATATCTACCGAAAAAGTCCAGCCCTGGTTAAGCCTCTTGTTGAAACAATTTTTATGCCCCCAGAATCTACGATTCGGGGGCATATAGTTTCTGTCATGTCTGTTGGTTCGTCCGTCCGTCCGTCCGTCCGTATGTGCCAACAACCTTAACCTTGGCTATAACTCTTGCGTTTTTGTACCTGGGCCTTTGACCTATTTAATCAAACTTTAACCAAAAACCTTAACCTTGGCTATAACTTTTGCATTTTTGAACCTGGGACTTTTATACTTGGCATGTGTATTCCTCATGGCAAGACCTTTCCAACCATACAAAACTTTGTGACCTTTTGACCTTGACATTTGATCTACTTTTGTAAAAATCTTTAAATGGCTATAACATTTGCATCAATTGGCCCAGGGCTTTCATATTTTGCATGTATATTTCATGTGTCAAAACCTTTTCAACCATACCAACATCTTTGACCATGTGACCTTGACCTCGACCTTTGACCTATTTAATCAAACTTTAACCAAAAACCTTAACCTTGGCTATAACTTTTGCATTTTTGAACCTGGGACTTACATACTTGGCATGTGTATTCCTCATGGCAAGACCTTTCCAACCATACAAAACTTTTTGACCTTGTGATCTTGACCTTGACATTTGACCTACTTTTGTTAAAATCATTAAATGGCTATAACATTTGCACCAGTTGGCCCAGGGCTTTCATATTTTGTATGTATATTTCTTTTGTCAAGACCTTTCCAACCATACCAACATCTTTGACCATGTGACCTTGACCTCGACCTTTGACCTATTTAATCAAACTTTAACCAAAAACCTTAACCTTGGCTATAACTTTTGCATTTTTGAACCTGGGACTTTTATACTTGGGATGTGTATTCCTCATGGCAAGACCTTTCCAACCATACAAAACTTTTTGACCTTGTGACCTTGACCTTGATATTTGATCTACTTTTGTAAAAATCATTAAAAGGCTATAACATTTGCACCAGTTGGCCCAGGGCTTTCATATTTTGTATGTATATTTCTTGTGTCAAGACCTTTCCAACCTTACCAACATCTGTGACCGTCACCTTGACCTTCGACCTATTTAATCAAACTTTAACCAAAAACCTTAACCTTGGCTATAACTTTTGCATTTTTGCACCTGGGCCTTTTATACTTGGCATGTGTTTTCCCTGTAGCAAGACCTTTCCAACCATACAAAACTTTTTGACCTTGTGACCTTCACGTTTGACCTACTTTTGTTAAAATCTTTAAATGGCTATAACATTTGCACCAGTAGGCCTACCGCTTTCATATTCTGTTTTATATATTTCTTGTGTCAAGACCTTTACAACCATGCCTACGTTTTTGCCCTTGTGACCTTGACCTTTGACCTTTTGTATAAATCTTTATACGCCTATAACATTTGAACCAGTAGGCCTAGAGCTTCCATACTTTGTATGTTTCTTGTGTTAAGACTTCTCCAACCATGCCAATGTTTCATTTACCCTACGACCATGACTTTTGACCTACTTTTGCAAATAAGCATTACATAACAAAACATGACGCTGGCTGGGGGCATTTGTGTTTCACAAACACATTGTTTTTCATCTGATCTTCACCAAACTTTCTGAAAATGTTTGTTGACATAAAATGGATAACCAGCGGCACCAATTTATGCTAGGCTCTTTGGAGTAATGGCCCTTGAATTCCTCAAAATGGCGATCCACGACAGTTTCAGCTCTCTAACTTTTACATTTGATCGTCTGGATTCCCCTCCCTGTATCATCGGGGGCATTCGTGTAACTGGGACACGCTCTTGTTTTTTATGAAGATCATGTACATGTATTATCAATTTGATTTCGATTAAATGGCAGGGATATTTATAAAATTTGAGCACTTTAAAATGAAGTAAAACCAAAATAATTCTACATGTACATTGCTTTAATAGTTAAACTTAACTGTATGTGGCTATGTCATGTTTTAACTTTGAAATGTGGATAAGTTTAACTTAAATTTTACCCCATAGCCTGTTTCTAGTTTTGAAGACTCATGACTAATTAAAACAGGTTGAAAATAGAGCAGACATCGCATATTATGCGGTGTTTCCTCAGGATCCAAAGTGTTTGTGAAGGTTTAAGAAGGTTGTCATGGTTTTGCTGCTAGAATGTTAAGAGTAAATACAGGAAACGAGTAAATACAGGAAATCTTGGCATTAATTGCCACTAATACAAGGATATAACATAGGTAGATTTTACCTGTACTTTAGTATATACAGAGTAATGTCCCTTGCTTAACTCTTTCAACACCATGGACCTGTTTAAAATATACTCAATACATTTGCAAACGGTGTAGACCCAGATCAGAGGGCTCCAATAGGAGCCCTCTGATCTGGGTCTATACTGTTTTATAATTTAGAGTAGTATTTATTAAACTACCCAGAATTCCAAGTAGACTGGTTCATGTTATGGTAACTAAAATGATCCACAAGAGAGACTTATAACCCATAAGAGTTACTTAGTGTTGAAAGAGTTAAGTGATAAAAGAGACCAAGTTTGACAGTTTCAATGTCCAACTGTTTTCTAGAGCCCTGATGTAAGTCGAGTTTACATGCTGTTTGTTTTTGTTTGTTTTTCAGTGTTCTCATCCAATAAAAACAGAGATGACAGAACTAGAATTTAATAATAAATGGCTAGAGCTTGAGCAGGTAAGATTCTGCATCACTCGTTTCCTCATAGCCTGTTTTTTTAGTTTGGAAACAGATTGCTATTTAACACAGTTTGAAATTTAAGCAGAAAGCACCTTAAAGAGAATTCTGTTTTAATTACAACCTGTTTTAACCCTTTGCCCCTTAGCAAATTGGTCTGTAACCAAATATGTTATCCACAATAAATTAAGTCATTATTATTATTATTATTATTAGCCTGATTCTAGATTTGGAGACAGGCGATCACTTAAAGCAGGTTTAGAGTAAAGCAGAATGTGCCTTACACTTACAGACTTTCCCTAAACACTTTACAATATTTCAATACAGTGGAAGTCAGTGAGACTGCATGCGCTTGGCCACACTATCATACATTTGAATGTGTAGCCGCTTAAATTAATTCACAAACTTTCCCATACTAGACTGCAAATATCTTATTTCTTTACTGTTCAAATCGTATTAACTGATAAGAAATCTGATATCGTGATAAGTGTGTATCGTTTCGTGATGGCAAACCAATGTACTCGCTTTGACAGATGAAAGCAGTGCATATCGTTTATGTTTGGTTTAAAAAATTTACTTGATTAACATAAAAACTCCTATGTTTACCTTAGAAACTGTATTTGAAAAGCAAGGATATTACATAATCTGTATAAAAAATACCCCTTATTTTTTCATATATGAAAGGGCAGTATTTTGGTCGAATTTTAGACAGATTAATAAGAGTTGTCTTTTGTGTCTTGCGAAAATGGCTGACTGAAATTATTCAATTGAATTTGAACGTGCCTTCAGACACACTCTGCTTTACATTCAGCCTGCTTTAAAACTACAATCTGCTAGGATATTGAAATTGTTTATATTGGTAGATGTTTATGACTGTATAAATGGAAACAGACTTAAGCAATATGAGGGAAAAAACTAAGGAGCTTTCTGCTTTATATCCATCTTGATTACTCCCTGCTTTAAACACAGTAAGCTAAATACAGTTACATGGTTGTAATAGATGAGTTTTTACTGCAAATAAGGCAACAGAAACTGTACCCAAGTTTTGCTTGTTGTTTTAGGTTTTGCTTAGGTTCGGCAATCATCATAATCATCCACCAGGGATCCCGGACTTACAAACAACCATTGATGATTTAAAGCAAAGTTGCATTGATCCAGGTCGAGAGAAAGAGCTACAGGATCAAATAGCTGTTTGGAAAGCTGAGCATGATAATCTCAAAGACGAAATAACAGAAGTAAAAACAGACATGTCTGGTTTAAAGAAAACTGTTCAAAACCAGATTGATGAACTAGGGAAGTTGAACAAAAGGCAGACAGCATCTGAAAATCATTCCAAAACCATGTATGATCAAGTTCGTGTTCTTCAGGAAGATTTACTGGCAGGTACTGTTTCTAGTTAACTCAGTCATCCCTGAAACTTTTAATTATTATTATTATTATTATTCCAGATTTATATAGCGCTCTTTTCACACAGGAGTAGTGCATTCAAAAAGCGCTTCACATGAAAATACACAAATGTACCTACAAAGCAAGAAAAGACAAAATAACTACAATAAGATCTACAATAAACATGAATAAACATATAAAAGACAGCCCCCAAAATGGCGATCACATTACTACCATCAATCAGCAATGAAGCAACCGGCTTCTGATTGTCGACCGATAGAAACAATAGTAGAGCGCCCAAATGCAGGCCGCCAGGAAAAGACAAATGACTACAATTAGATCTAAAATAAACATGAATAAACATACAAAAGACAGCCCCTAAAATGGTGATACGTTAACCCATCAATCAATTAGCAATGAAGGTAAAGGCTTCTTAATGCCGACTGATAGAAATAAAAGTAGGGCGCCCAATGAAGGCCACTAAACATACAAAAGACAGCCCACAAAACGGTGATTGCATTACCTCATCAATCTATTAGAGCAATTCCAATTTCAAAATAAGTCTAGTCCATTTTTAGCTCACCTGGCATGAAGTGCCAAGGTGAGCTATTGAGATTGCCCTGCGTCCGTCGTTGTCCGTCAGTCTGCTCTACTAAAGTCGGTTAGAGGGCCAGATAGCACTAAACATAACAATGGAAGACAATGGAGTTCATTCCGTAACAAAAGAATAAGGGGCCATGGCCCGTTATTGAACAAAAGAAAATAACAAAAGAAAAGGCCCTTTAACCGACTTTGTCGGCACGTCCGTCTGTCCGTTCGTCGTCAAACTTTTTCTTTAAAGATCTTCTTCTTGGAAACAACTGGGCCAATTTCATTTAAACTTCATAGGACTGTTCCTTGTAGGGTACTCTCTCAGATTTTTTCAAATATAGGTGATCCATTTTAAATTGTGGTTGCCATGGCAACCAATTGAAAAAACTTTAAAAATCTTCTTGTTAAAAACTACTGATCCGAATTTGAAATAATTTTGCATAAATGATCCATGGGTGACCATCTATCAGATTTCTTGAAATAATTTTCCTAACTTAAAAAACATGGCCGCCAGTGGGTGGAGCCAATTTTCCTTATATGGCTATATAGTGAAAACTTTAAAAATCTTCTTGTCTGAAACCACTGATTGGATTTGAAAGTAATTTCACACAAATGATCCATGGGTGACCCTCTTCGAGATTTCTTCAAATAATTTTTGATATCTATAAAAAACATGGCCGCCAGTGGGTGGGGTACATTTTCCATAAGTTACTGAATAGTAAAAACTTTAAAAATCTTCTTCTGTAAAACTACTGGTCCAAATTGAAAATCATTTTACACAAATGATCCATAAATGACTCTCTACCAGATATCTAAAAATCATTTTGTTATCTTAAAAAATCTTTTTCTCTGAAACTATTGGTCTCGTTTAAGAAAATTTTTACACAAATAATGATTCATATGTGACCCTTTGCCAGTTTACTTTAAATAATCTTCCTAGCTCGAACATGGCCGCCAGTAGGTGGGGATGAATTTACCGATGATGGCTTATAGTGAAAACTTAACCATTACTGGTCCATTACTATGACCGTAACCATAGGTACCAGGTGAGCGATTTAGTGCCACATGCAGCTCTTGTTGACTATTTAGGGTTGATTTTAACAATATATTTCAAAATGAAAAACCGTGTAGACCCTGATCAGAGGGCTCCTTAAGGAGGTCTTAACAACAGAATTAACAACAGAAAACCCTTTGTATCGCCAAAAATGGACTAGACTTAGTTTGAAACTGGAATAGTTGATTGACTATTTTAGGGATGACTGAGTTAACACATTCAACCCTAGTGAAGAGAATACTCGTCATTTACAAACACTGTACCTGTGGTGATTACACTTGTCCTATGCAAACAGTGTAGACCCTTAAGGCACATTCTGCTTTACTTTCAACCTACTTTAAGTGGTCACCTATTTTTAAAACTAGAAACAGGCTATGGGGTAATGGGGTTAAACAATTTTTAAGTTGCTTGACAGAAGTAGTCGACCAGATATGTGGCACATGCAAGGTTCATGTTTGAATTTGTAAAGTCAAGGTCACACTCAGTCAAAAGGTGAAGATGGTCCTGTCATTCACATGCTTAACCCATTACTCCATAAACTGTTACTAGTTTTGATAACAGGTGATCCCTTAAAGCAGGTATAAAGTAAAGCAGAATGTGCCTTAAAAGGCACATTCTGCTTTACTTTCAGCATGCTTTAAGCTACCATCTACTAGAACATAGAAACTATTTATTATGCTTAATATTCATAACCATATAAATTGGAACTATTTTCTACAGTAGAGGAATAAATTATAGGTGTAAAAAAGCGTATTTATGGGGTAATGGGTTATGGTTTAAATGTCAGAGATTTTCTTTGGGGCCATTTGTCACTGTGACAGTTCTTCTTAATTTTTCAGCCCAAAAAACTGCAAAGCGAGCTATGGAAATGTCCCCACAACTTGAGAGTCTTGCATGTAAGTATATTATAAAATATTGCATCCTAGTTAGAGAGGATCATGTTAATAGAAAACGCTCACAGCGGTGTTGCAAAATTCAAATTTTGTTCTCAGTGTTTAACTAAATTTTTTGCCTTAAATTTCTTCAGCTGAAGAAAATAGTTCCACTTATAGTCACAAATATGCAGGATAAGACATGTTTGCTATATCCCAGCAGATATGGTTCCTTAAATCACGCTGAAAGTAAAGTAGAATGTTTCTGAGGGAGGATTCTGCTTCACTTTCAGAATGCTTTGAGTAACCACCTGTCTTCAGTACTGAAAAAACCTACAAGGGTAAAGGGTTAAAATGCAAGTACTTTTTACCCCATAAACACGCCTTTTCACGCATTTTCATTTTTCCTCAACTGCAGAAAATAGTGCCACTTTATACAGTCATGAATATGTATCATAAGAAATAATTTCAATATTCTAGAAGATGGTAGCTTAAAGCAGGATGAAAGTAAAACAGAATGCGCTTTAAGGCGCATTCTGATTTTCTTTCAACCTGCTTTATGTGGTCACCTGTATTCAAAACTGGAAACAGGCTAAAAGGGTAAAAATATTGAAGTTAACTGCAGTGCTATATTATGTTGGTAGATAAGGGGACAGGGGGGTAGTTTAACCCTTAGCCTGCCAGTCACGACTATAGCTCCATATGCAAACAGCTTGGATCCGATGAGACGCCGAGTAACTCGGCGTCTCATCTGGATCCAAGCTGTTTGACACTCGGACAACATTTTCAGCAATTTTGAGCAACTTTGAAGCACTTTGAAACTTGAAGCAGACGAGAAATATAGCAGACGACAATTTATTTGGCGGGCTAAGGGTTAAACTGTTGTATACAGTATACATGTACTAGTTTATTGTAACTACTTTGTTACAGTGCTCCCTCTCTACAACAGCCCTCCGAACAATGATTCCCTCCTTTCAACAATGCTTGCCGCTGTTCCCAAAAGATTATGATACAATTACATTTTGTATGTCTAAGGCTTTCATTGCTGCAATATTGTCTGCTGAAAATTGTCATCTGCTGTCTTTTCTAAAAGTCACATATTGGATATTTTGACAGAAACACATTATGATAAGTGACAAACAGCTTGAATCCAGATCAGACACAAATTTCCCTCCCTGTTACAATTCCCTCTGACAATACACACAATCTTTGTCTCCCATTGGGTGCTGTTGTAGAGAGGGAGCACTATATATCATCAATATGAATCAAATGTCCATGACTGTAACCTTCTCACGAGTATACATCATAATGCAGTTTCACTTTGTTAAACATTTCCAAAGTAAAAATTAGAAAAATTGGGACACCCTATAAAACTACTTTATTATCTTATATTTGAACTAATTGCTTATATCACAGTTACTTGTCCAAAAGGTGCAAACTGAATTGCAAGCAGTGTAAAAACCCTGATCAGAGTGTTTATTACAATATTTGACTTAAAAGAGTATTAATGTGATAATAAGTAAACACTCCAATCAAATGGAGGGAGGCTTGAAAGCCACTGCAAATAGCTTCAATTGTCAGAATTGCCTCACTTGACCAAAATATATTCTTGGAAAACTTCTATCTTGGAATAATGCTCATAATTTCAATTCGGCCTACCAAACAGTATGTATTATCTGCTTACTGATATTTTATCAAACTAGATCTTAATTAATCATAGCTGTATTCTTTACGTACGGGTATGTTAATTTATATCTTTAATACACAGGCTGTTTGTTATTGTCTTATTGTTATTGTAGTCAGAAAATAGCTTTGATATAGCCAATGTTCCCCTTTGAAAACTCGACTTAACTCTTTGAACCCTAGTCACGCATATAAGCGTCCATTGCAAAACAGTTTACCTGTGGAGTACACTTGTCATATGCAAACAGTGTAGACTCTGATCAGAGGGCTCCTTAAGGAGCCCTCAGATCAGAGTCTACACTGTTTGTCATTTTGACATATATTGTAAATCAACCCTAAAAAGTAAAAAATGAACTGGACCAAATTGAAAACTAGAAATGTCCATTTGAGGTTTCAAGGAGGAAATGGTTAAATTAAAGCTTATTGTATCATGCTACTTGTTCCTGATGAAGCAGTCTGATCAGGGTCTGCACTGTTTGCTCAGTCCTGTCAGTCTCTATATGGTGTTCTCTTTTGTTTTAGCCCAGACAAGAATGGAGTTAGATGATGTGCTGAATGACAAGACATATGTGAAAACGGAGCAGTATGAAAAGGCAAAATCTATTTTACAGCAGCATAGAGTGCTTTTTATTAGCGGACATCCTGGGGAAGGAAAGACAACTATGGCAAGAAAATTGGCATGTGAAATATCACCGCCAGATACCGGTAGATGTATAGAATTAGAAGAGCCATCGGATTGGAGACTGATTGATTTCGGCACAAACCAGTTTGATACATTGTTGATAGATGATATATTTGGAGCTGGAGCACTTGACGAATCATTGGCTAAACAGTGGGAGAGACTTATTTCCAGAATGCCCAAGGTGTCTAAGAATAAGGAGATATACATCATAATAACAACACGCCACTACATTTTGGAAGGAGCTCGGGCCATACTGAGGAAGATGCCCATTTTTGACGAAAAATATGTCATAACTCTGTCTTCAAAAAGTCTACTTGATTCAGAGATGCAGCAAATTCTGGAAAATAAATTGAAAGAAAATGAGAGGGAATATAACAGACACACAATTTTAGAATGTGTTAGAGAAACAAAGTCCTACTTTGGAGGACTATTCGGTTTACTATTCTCTGAGTCCAATGACTTTGTATTTGGGTATCCACAGTGTGTCAGGATGTTTGTTGAGAATGATAATCTTTTCAAAAGGGGATCAAACTACTTTTCAAAACCAAAAGAATTTTTCAAAGCTTGTGTTGAAGATCTGTACAAAGGAGACAATGAAAAAAGGGAGAAATTTCTAGCGTTAATTCTGATCTGGGCTAAGAGTGGTATGACCTTAAAAGAATCAGAATTGCATCCAGAATCAGACTTGCATACACCCTCAGATGAGTTAAAAAGTATTGCAAAGGAGTTTGGCCATGATTTGAACCCAGGTCTCATATGTAAGGTGCGAAAGTTCTTGAAAGATCTCCAAGGTGGGTTTCTCGATCACAACAAAACACTTGGCTCATATCAGTTCAACCACCATGTCATTGAAGACATGATAGGAATTGTGTTGAGCAATGACTACCCAGAAGCAGTTTTCAGGTTTGCTACCAGAGATTTCATACTGAGGTATGTAACCACAGACAGCTCAAAAAACGATGATTTCCATTTTTTTGCGAAAGCCCACCTGTACAAGGATTTGGCTTTCCGAATGCTTAAACTCTTCCTGAAACCAGAACATCTATACCGCCGTGACAGGACTACAGGATTTCAAAGTGGAGGACGATGCCCGAACAAAATCTATACACATTCAGACATAGATGTTGGGTTAATTGCAAGTGATGCTTTTAAAAATGCAAGATTTTTGGAGAGCTTTGTGAAATGTTTGCGAAATGATGATTCTGAAAATAAGTTGAAATCAAGTCCAGTCATAACGATGAATGGACATTTTCTTGGATATGGAATACAATCAGAACATATCAGTATATTTCTGCCAGAATACTTTCTCCAGAATGACAACAGTTTACTCATTGGGGAAATGTTAAAACAAAGAGTGCCATGGGGAGATGACGGACCAGTTCTTGATGTTGCCCTTCTTATTGCAGTCCATAATGATAATCAAGACATTGTTGAAAGTCTCATACAACATGGTGCAAAGGTTTCTGAGGAAGCCAAATATATTGCTGCTGTCTCGGAGCACTCAGACATCATTCCCTTGTTGATGGGCCAGCAATCAAACAGTTTGGACAAGTTTAAGATTATCAATGGAAACAACGCACTCATAGCATCTTCTAAACGAGGATTGTTAAAATCTGTAAAAACTTTAATACGTTGTGGTGCAGACATACACTACAGGAATGAAAAAGGTCTTGGCGCTTTGGACAAAGCAGTTCTATTTAACCATGTAGATACTTGCAGGGTACTACTTGAAGCCGGAGTGGAAGTTGACAATAAGGTTAAACCTTTTAAACGTACACCCCTACACACGGCCTGTGATAAGGGTTTTGTTGAGGTTGTAGACGTACTGTTAGAGTATGGACCTAACACAGACATTCAAGACCACAGAGGCCACTATGCCATCCACTGTGCTGCTATTCAAGGTCACATTGAAGTCGTCCAGAAATTGCTACAGCATGATGTATCCCTTTCAAAACAAAGAATCATCTCTTATGGAAGCCATTCCAAGATTAAGGGAATGACAGTTTTTCATATTGCAATTTGGAAAGGCAATCTGGAAATGTTGAAAATGCTACTGCAGGCAGGGGCGGATCCATCTATACGGGACTGCTATGGGCGGACACCATTGTACTATGCAGCACAGTCTGGTAAAGCAAGCCATGTGGAAGTTCTCATTCCTGTCATGTCACCCAGTGATGTCAACAAACAAGGCTGTACTCCACTGCATGCTGCCATAACCTGGAAACACTGGGAGGTGGTAAGACTTCTGCTCCCTGTAACTGCCGATGTCAATATCGCGGACAAGAAGGGTGAAACACCGCTGCACATTGCTTGCAGACATGGTAATGTAGAAACAGTACGAATGCTTGTCAATGATTACCATGCCGATGTTAGGATGCAAACAAAAAAAGGACTTTCAGTATTTGATATAACGAAAGAAGGTCATATGTTGGAATTTTTGGCCCAAATTAATAAGCCAACACAGATATAAACACATAGAGACTTTAAAAGCGGACCAAAATAGTAAAACCTCTCTATTATGACCACTAAAACAAAGGCAAATTGGTTGTATAAAATACAGGTGATAGCTCAAAGCAAGGTGACAGTAAACCCAAAAGCTCCTAATTGAGCTTAAGGGTGTATCAATTTCATGACTTTGGGAAATTTTCAAAGTATATGAAAACACTCTATGATGGTTTTGTATTGAATAGCTATTTAAGATGAATGAAAAAATAGAAAAAAGTGTACATTTTGGTGAACAACAGTTGGCTCTACGGCCATGTAAAATTTACCCCACCCACTTTCTCTTATTTTGTCCTTTTCAAACAGCCCGCTTCAATAAAATCCATTTTAAATGAAAACAAATATGATAATTTGGTTTTGTATTAATTATTTCATATCTATGGTAGTATTTCTTCATACAAAAACTAATTTAAGAAAAAAAGGCTCCAAATGTGAAATTTATAAAGCTCTAAATAGCATCGATATGGTACTTTTTTGTAAATTTTGTAAGGGGAGATAACTCTTTTTATTTTAATAACTCAAAATTTTCAACACTAACCTTTCAATTTCTTTTCATATTTTGAACTGCCTTAGCATGGTCTTTCATCTGGTAGAATATATAAAAAAAGTTTAATACTAGAACTATTTCATTTTCAAACTTTTTTAATTTTTTTATAAAATAAAAAATCTAATAAAATCATGCCCTATACAAAGCATATTTTTGATATTCAAGGATCCATATTGTTCAAACCTGGTGCCTGCTTTTTCTAAATTTGGTTTCTATATGTGAAAATACCTTCATATATCGACATGAAATAAATAATGAAAACCCAATTTATCATGTTTGTTTTGTTTTGAAATAAATTTTATTGAAGTTTGTACTCTGAATGGGTAAAATTTGAAAAAAACGTCCAAATTTGAAATACCTTTTTCAAATCAATCTTCAACAATCTTCTTTAAAGGGACTCGCAACCGGATGGTGTACTTGTCAAAATAAAATAAAATACTCAAATAAAAGCAAATTTGTGGCATTATTTGGCTTCTGACATTAAAAAAATATGATCAGTCCAAAAAAAGTTTCAAGAATCGTCACCGAATCGTAAATTTTAGATATTTTCCATCGTTTTTCTATACCGACTAGTAGACGGTATAGTTGTTGTTGTTGCTTCTCTACACGGGCTCAGACATAAACCCGAGCCGAATTACGAAGTTGTATGCACTTTCGATCGCTACACATTGAAATACGTTAACTCGATCCGTGATAAACGGATAGTTCCGTGGTCCATTGGTCTAAGCGGTTTCCCCTATTTTGCCTTCTGTCCGCCAATGCCGGGCCCCGGGTTCGAATCCCACCAGAGACCAGTATTTTTTTTTATTGAAATACATTTTTTTTAAACAGAATTTCTTATCCTAAATTAATTCTTTACCATTTATATAAGCGTTTGACACATATTTACAAATTACTATTTTTAATGCACCATCTAGTTGCGAGTCGCTTTAAATGTTATGAAACTATAACTGTCAACTGCCTATTAGTATTAGACCTATAGCTGTCACATGGCAACAAAATATTTCAAGTATTCTAAAAGGGAATTGTTATGTTTTAGCTCACCTGGCACATAGTGCCAAGGTGAGCTATTTTATTTTGTCCAGTTGTCGTTTGTCTTCTGTACTTTGTCATTAATGTGTTTAACCCATTCAATCCTACCTGGGAGGATTACACTTGTCCCATGCAAACAGTGTAGGCCCTGATCAGAGGGCTCCTTAAGGAGCCCTCTGATCAGGATCTACACTGTTTGTCATTTTGAAATATATTGTTAAAATCAACCCTAAATAGTCAATAATGGACTAGACTTATTTTGAAATTATAATTGTCCATTAAAAGTTTTAAGGGGTGAATGAGTTAAACAGCATCACCTCCAAAACTACTGGATAGATTTTGTCGAGCCCGCTTGCGATGAGCTTGACATAGTTACCACAATGTCCTCGTATGTTAGGTGTATTTTAGTGCTTACGTCAGTCCGTGCAACCAGCCGTCTGGTCTTGTCTGGGCTCAATCGAGGAACTATATGGATGAATTTGGAAATAACTAGGTATTAATAATAATAATAATAACGACATTATTTCATGTGGATTACATATTTGGTATCAAACAAACAAACCAATTTATAGTATGGTCCACAAACAAAATGAACATAATATTATATACAACACGAATCATGTGAGAAGGGAACAAAATTACAAATCAGTATTTTTAAACCTTTGCAAAGAGAGTGGACCCAGAAAACGACAGTTCGTGTAGGAGCTCTCAACAGAGACTACTCTGTTTACTTAAAGACGTCTCCTGACGACATTTTGGTCATAACGCCTTGCCAGACAATTTCCTTGCAAAAAGCATGGGTCTTGTGCATATTGAACCATTGAAGCGTCTTATGTGAGACCCAACCTTAATATTTGATAGTTTGGTTAGAAATAACCATTGAAAAGCACTAGAGCATGAGTATAATCTGGGCCTCACCAGGTAAACTGAGATTAGTATACCCGCTTGCAGCATTAGCATATTTTTTCTCACCTATCCAGGACAATGTGGGGGGGGGGGGTAGTCCATCAATGGACTGAGGAAAATTCTTTAAAGAATTTTAAAGATCAAGCTGAAAATAATAATGTAATTAGTGTCATTCTGAGAATTCAAGATTTGTTATTTATACATGAATATTCAATAGGTAGAGGCAATATAAAGTCGCACTACTAATGTTTGTCTAGCAAGTAGGCATGTCGCTTGCAAAAATCAGGTCAGTAGCTGAAAGGTCAAGGTCATACTAAGAGGTCAAAGGTCAAAACATGTATTTTTAGCTCACCTGATCAAAAGGCTCAAGGTGAGCTATTGTGAATATGGGTTACATAAGATTAAAAAGTAGGTCAGTAGGCACTTTAGTAATATGGATTACTTTGGGTAAAAAAGTGGGTCAGTAGGTCAATTCATAGGAAAAGCTTCAAAGTACTCTAGGGCACAAATCTTCTGCCATAATTTCATAAAATTATCTCAGATTTATTACCTTGACAAATTCTAGGTCAATTATGAATATGGGTTATGTCTAAATAGAAAGTAGGTCAGTAGATCAAATCATGAAAAAGGCTTCTGAACACTTTAGGGGCACATATTTTTAGCCCTAAATTCATGAAACTTGCTCAAAATAACTACATGTACCTATAGGACAAAATCTATGTATGAATATGAGTTGTATTAGGTGAAAAACTAGGTCATTTGGTCATATCATAGAAAAGGCTTCTGAACCCTCTTGATCCATATATGGTTATACATGTATCAAATTTAAATTTAAGAACTTTCTAGGAATTGTATTTATGGCTATTTCTCAATGAGATTTTGTCAGTGCCATGTCCTTGATGAATTAAGGTCATACATTAATATAGGTCATATCGGATCATTAAGTAGGTCAGTAGGTCAAAATATAGAAAAAGATTTTGGATACTCCATGCAGGTGCCATATTTTATGCCCAATCTTCTGGAAAGTTGGTCAGATACATACAATAGTTGTTAGATTAAAAACGTTTCCAAAGATAGTGGATGGGGCCATCGGTCATGTTACCATAGCAACCATGCACACTATTAAGAAAACTCTTCTTCTCCTGAACCATTTGGCCAAATTCAAATTTGGATTGCACCAAAATGCTTTTCAATTGATCGGGCAAAAAAAAAACCCATGGCCATCAGAGGGCATTGTCATGTCTCCTTGTATGGTAATATCTAATTTATTTTAACTTCAGTTAATTAAGAACCTTCTAGAAATTAAGTTTATGGCTATGTTTTAGTGAAATTTTGTCAGTATAATGTCCTAAATGAAATTTAGGTCATACATGAATATAGGTGTGTGTGTGTCAGTTTGTGCTTCTTTGAAAAAGAGCTGCGTACCAATAGTTTAAATGCAATACTTAAATAAACGTGTCTTAAAATGTCTTTCTATATGTCCATGTATTTCTCATAGATACAGTTAACACAATGAACTCTAACAACGAGTATACTCTTTGTTTGTAAACAATGTTTACCTGTGAAAACTGAATGCATGCAGCGTGGATCCGGATCAGGGGGTTCCTAAAGGAAACCTATGATCCGGATCTACAGCGTTTGTCACCTTGCAATGTATAGACGAAAACAACCATAAAAAGTAAAATATGTACTGAACAAAATTGAGAACTGGACTTTATCATTAATAGTTCCAGGATGTATAAATTAATTGAACAGGTCTGACATTCTATGTACAATTTATGTGCTAATTTAGTATAGTATTTTGTGAATTTTACTCGTAACTCTCCCAAAATCATATACAAATCCGGAATCATTTACAGAAACTGATAATGTACTGATTTATTTGTTTGTGAATATGCATGTATTGTCTATGTACATTTTGTTTTGTTCCTCATGTTTTGTCTATGTATATTGTCTGTTCCTCATGTTTTCATGTAAAATCATGAACTGAGTGTAATAAAGAAATTGAAAATAGATCGGGTCATAAATAAGGTCAGTAAGTCGAGTCACAGAAGGCTTTCAGACACTCCAGGGGTAATATTTTAATGTGGGAACTTGTACTCTGGTGAGCGCCTTAGAGCCCTTGGGATTTTGCATGCTTGCATTTATCTACTGTTTTAGATCTACATTATTATAAGATCACTGTTGAGTGTTGACCATCATGTACAGTGGAGAATCTGTTATTATTTCCCGTTTAAACGCAAACGTACGCAAACGCAAAACACTAAAAAACCGTAGAAAAATACAACTTTTGGACAATTCTGATAATTCATCTTTATCTTGGTGGCAAACAGTTTGGAGCCTGATCAGACGCCCGGTTACCCGGCGTCTGATCTGGCTCCAAACTGTTTGCACGGGAAATAATAGTTTTAGCGTAAACGCGTTTATTGGGAAAGAATAACGTTTTCTCCACTGTATGATTGATATGTTATCTGTTTGTGGCGTGATGGGCAATTATTGCCTTATATCCAAAATAAAACATATATATAAAAATATATATATTTTTTATAACCATTGGAACTTGCAATGGCGATTACCTTTATATTTCCCTATAAACGCGTTTAACCCTTAGCCTGCCACGCACGACTATAGCTCCATATGCAAACAGCTTGGATCCGGATGAGACGCCGAGTAACTCGGCGTCTCATCCGGATCCAAGCTGTTTGACACTCGGACAACATTTTCAGCAATTTTGAGCAACTTTGAAACACTTTGAAACTTGAAGCAGACGAGAAATATAGCAGACGACAATTTATTTGGCGGGCTAAGGGTTAATGCTTAAATCTTATGTCCATTGTAAACAGTCTGTTCGGTGTCTGATCAGGCTCTAAACTGTTTGCCGCTCCGGTTAAAAAGAATGTCAAATTTTCAAGAATTTTTCATTTTCTACATTTTAATGCACTGCTTTTGTGTTCCGGTCGCGTTAAAACGAAAAAAATAACATCTTCTTCACGGTAAAACTATTTTGGTAACTCTTCGCTAAACGTGACTTGCAAACATTTAGTATCCATGCAGACAAGACGCAAAGTGAGGTGGTGTCTAACATTCTAACAGTCTTGTAAGTATCGAAACAGTTTGCGCCCCTTTAAAGTTTAATTCAATTGAAATACATCTTTAAAATAGTTTGACAAACTTACAGGTGAATAAGTAAGTACAATCATATCAGGAACTGTAGTCACAGTGGCAAACAGTATAGATCCGACTATTGCGACTCCGAGATGGATTGGTTTTACACAGGGCTAAATTAATGTATCTAGTTTAGTTTAACTCTTTCCTCCCTGAAACTTGAAATGGACGATTCCAGTTTCCATTTCAGTCTAGTCCATTTCTGACTTTTAAGGGTTGTTTTTGTCATTGTTTGGCATTATGACAAACAGTGAAGACCCTGATCAGAGGAGCCCTCTGATCTGGGTCTTCACTGTTTGCATAGGACAAGTGTACTATTCACATGTACACTGTTTGAAAAGGACGCCTATATGCGGGACTAGGGTTCAAAGGGTTAAACATATTTTATTTCCAAAGTAGTTTAAAACCATTCATTCTTCACTTAACATAGAAATAAAAGAAAAAGGGTTAGGTCACAAGTTCTAACAACATGAAATAAGACCTTCCCCCAGTAAAGAAAAGTTTCATATGCTAGATGGCAGTAGACACTTAATGAATTTAGTATTTTTAAGATATGGAAATAGTTTAAGAAAGTAAACAGCAAATGATTGTGATATTGGTAAGTACCCATTTATGAGTAAGTTGTGCATTGCTTCCTTTGATAATTTTTCGAATTAGATACCGTTGTAGCTATGTCATATTCCTGAGACTAACAGTGCAGATCCAGATCAGAAGGTTCCTGTATGAGCTCTCTGACTAGAATCAACAGTGTTTGTCATTAAACTGTAATGTAAACTTTCTCAAAACGGGTTAAGAATGATATGGCAAAGTTAAGAAATTATTTCGACCCCTTTGATGCACAGCTTAAGTTATTAATTAACCAGCTTTTAAGTAGAATCAGTCATAGTTAGACCCATATGAAATTTCGATTACCAAAGTCCTTGAAAGTAGACACATTACCACCCAATATTGATAACGGAGATAAAGATAACTTGATTCATAACTTAATCCAAGTTTTCAAATCTACGACTTTTTAGTAAACAACTTTTGATGTGCGTCAAAGGGCTATGCAAAATCAACATTTATCACTTGCTTTGGCCACTTAATACACATATACAAGAAAACAGAAATAGTAAACAGGCGAAAGTAAAAAAGAAAACAAGCAAAAACAAACAAACAAAAAACAACAACAACAAAAAAGGTTCTTATAAATGTAAACATTCAGTTAAATGGGAAAAAAGATAAATGAAATGGTTAATGATTGATGTCTTGTCCAGATTACTTTATATTTGTTATATAAATATGCTCATATAGAATTTTTGAAGTCTTTGTGAATACATTAAGCAAATATTTTTGTCGCTTTTTAGCTCACCTGAGCTAGCTCAGGATGAGCTTTTGCAATCCTTGAATGTGCGGTGTGCGTCGTCCGGCGTCAACAATTTTAGTGTTTACACTCTTGAGGCCACAATATTTATCCAATCTTTGTCAAATTTGCTCAGATGGTACATTGCCATAAGAGTTCGAATGAGTTCGATTATGGCTGAAACGAACTATTAGGTCATGAGTTATCAACCTTTGAATTGCTGAAAATGCCATATTTAACAGTGTTTACACTCTAGAGGCCATACTATTTGCCCAAGCTTTCTAAAACTTGCCTAGATTGTATATCACCATACGAGTTCAGATGAGTTCGATTTTGGTTGAAATCGGACACATAGATCAAGAGTTATCTACCTTTGAACTGCTGAAAATGCCATATTTAACGGTGTTTACATTCAAGAGTTCACAATGTTTATCCAATCTATCTCAAACTTGCTCAGATTATATATGACTATAAGAGTTCAGATGAGTTTGATTATGGTTGAAATCAGACGAATAGTTCAAAAGTTATCTACCTTTGATTTGCTGAAAATGCCATATTTATGGGTTTTTACACTCTAGAGGCCACACATTTTCTCTAATCTTTCTCAAACTTGCTCAGATTGTATATTACTATAAGACTTTGGATGAGTTCAATTATGGTTGTAATCAGACCAATAGGTCAAGAGTTATCTACCTTTGAATTGCTGAAAATGACATATTTAAAAGTGTTTACGCTCTAGAGGCCACAATATTTATCCAAGCTCTCTCAAACTTGCCCAGATTGTATATTGCCATAAGAGTTTGAAGAAGGGTAATTATGGTTGAAATCGGAGAAATAGATCAAGAGTTATCTACCTTTGAATTACTGAAAATGCCATATTTTACAGTGTGTATACTCTTGCAACTACAGTTATACTTGTACACAAAGTATATAGCTATACGTTCTCGAAGGAGTTCAATTATTATTGAAATCTAATCATTGTGGCAATAGTTACCTGCCCTTGATATACTTTGAAATGCTAGAAAAAGGCTTCATTTCAGTATTGTTTAGGCTCTAGTTATCTGCCTTTGATGTACTCTACTATACTAGAGTAGGTCGACAAACTTGAATGGATTTAGAAAAAAAGGGTGACATTCAAAGGTAAAGCTATCAGGCTTCATTACAAATAGTGAGCGATATCAGGGCCTTCAGGCCCTCTTGTATATAGTCTTGTATCGCGGAAACAATCTGAATATTTTCGTCAAACGTTAATGTCGGTTTGCCGTAAAGAAGGATTTGACAATTAAGCGGGTGAAAAGTGCGAAGTTTGCGGAACAGTCGTTGAATAGTAAATAAAGGACATTCAAAGAAGTAATGCTCTACACTTTCAACTTGATATCCGCATGAACAGCTTTCTGTGATGGATAAATGGTTTCTAAATAGGCGCGAATTTAAGTTGCTGCATTTGTTGCGCAACCGAGCATGCAATATTGATATTTTCCTATCACCAGTCAATAAGTATTTAGGAACATGGTTTGTATTCGATAATAAATTACGTATTGCTTGTTTAAAACCACACAGGGTATTACTATTACGAGTCTCCATTGGTAGATCATTCCACAGACTAGTAGCAGAAGGAATATAAGAATGTGCATATATTTGGGTTCTTCTAGTAGAAATTACGTAATCACCTGAGTTCCTCAGATTATAGTTTGTATTTGAGCCAACAATATTAGGCATTAAGTTTTGTAAGTAATCAGGACAGTCGCCGTTGTGTATTCGATACATATAAACGAGCTTCAAATAACGACGACGGTCAGATAACGATAACCAATCAACTTCACAATATAGGTCATAAAGAGAAACATATCTTGTTAGGCCGGACACTATTCTTGCTGCTTCATGTTGGATCTTATCGAGAGTAATTTTTTCACCTAATGTACAGCCATCCCAGACAACAGATGCATATTCCATAATAGGTCTTAAGTATGAAACATAAATTTGGTTAAGTGTTTGTACTTTAACTGAAAATTTTAATTTCCTCATGCTTGGTTAAGCCAGAACATGACGTCCCTTTCGAGACACTCCTATCTCAGCTGAAACTAAAGGCCATTGCAGACCTCCTGTAAACAGGTAGACTGAGATGGTTTGGCCACACAGAACGAAGCAAAAGCTGGATCTACCAGATCAGAAACATGAACATTGCATCACAAAGAGGTCAAGGAAGACCAAAACTATCCTGGATGGACCTTGTGATGCGTGATCGTGCATCTCTTGAGATGGAATCTACCGAACCACAGGATCGCCAGAAGTGGAGAGGAAGACTACGCTCCTCGACAGGCAGACAGGCCTCGCCCTTGTTAAAGGATTAAATGGCCTGTATAAACTAAACAGGAGGATGATGATGATGATGATGATGATACCTAGTAACTTAACTGCAGAATTAGTAATGTTTTCAATGTGTTCGTGCCATTTGCCGTCTGAGCTCAGAGTTAACCCAAGATGCTTATGATTCCTTACAAAATTCACAGGAGTATTATTAAAGAAAATATTGGGATTTACAATATTTGAGTTAGACGTAAAAAGTATAGCCTCTGTCTTGTTTGGGTTGAAATCTACTAACCACTTTCTAGACCAGGAATGAATAAGTGCAAGGTCATGATTGAGTATCACTTCCAAATCATTAATATTTGACGTAGTGCAAGATAAAGAAGTATCATCTGCAAATAGTCGCGAAATACTCAAGAGTTGATTAACGATATCGTTAACATAAACTAGAAAGAACAGTGGACCAAGGACAGAGCCTTGAGGTACACCAGCAGTTATAGATACTTCCTCTGAGAAAGAATAACCCACAACACTTTCTGTGTTCTGTTTCCTAGATAACTTCGAATCCAATCCAGTAAATTTCCGTCAAAACCGTTCTGTTTAGTTTGAACAAAAGCCCTTTATGCCAAACGCGGTCAAACGCCTTAGATATATCACAAAATACAATACATGTAAAAAAATTATTGTCAAACGACTTGGCTACTTGATCATATATGTCAATCAGCTGAGAAACTGTCGAGTGACCCCTTAGAAACACAGACTGTTTAGCATAAATTAAGTTGTTGAAAATTAAGTGGTTATAAAAATGTTTATAAACAATCCTTTCCATAACTTTGCCGATACAACTTAAGGGTGATATTGGGCGATAATTAGAGGAAGGACAGGTGTCACTCTTTTTAAAAAGGGGCATTACAATGGCTGACTTCCAACTCATTGGAAATGTAGATTCATGTAAAGACTTATTAAAGAGTGCAGTAAGAGGTTTCGATATAGTGTTGCATGTCTTTTTAAGAACAATGTGACTTATTAAGTCCTCCCCATCAGCCTTATATGTAATTAAGTTACTTATAATATCAATTGTCTCTAATTAATTCGGTAATGTGAATATGATCAATTATAGTATGAGTCAGTGAACGACAGTTTGGAAGGTTAACTGAACTATCAACCACTTTCGATACAGAAGCAAAGTATTTATTAAGACAGTTAGCTTTTTCTACATCAGATATATGGAAAGTTTCATTGTTGTCGTGATCCACAGTTTTCAATGGTGGTATAACTTCAGAATATGATTTAGTTTTAATAAGTTGCTTTAATAATTTCCAATATTGTTTTTGGTTGTTACAATAAAAATTCTGAATATTATGTTCTAAGTTTCCATAGAATTGTTCCTTAGCATGTTTTTTCATATATTGTTAACTTTATTTCGGAGGCTTTTGTATTTATTCCAATGATTTAAGGATTTAGAGTTCATTGAATAGATTTTTGACGATCTCGCTTACGGGAAACACTTCTAATAGCGGAATCGTACCATGGTTTATCATAGGGTCTAATTGTAGCTTGTTTATGAGGAATACATAATTTAATTAAATCAAACATTTTTTTCGTGAACTTCGTAGCAGCCTCATGAACGTTACGATTTTCAATAAAATTCCAATTTTCTTGCTCTTATCATATTATTTAGTTTTTCAAAATCCCCTTGTTTATAATAGCCAAACATGTCTTTTGCTATTATTTCCATAAAATAATGGTATTTTCATGGTTACACTTGTAGAACAATGATCACTGATGTTTGCCGGAACAGTGTCTATATCAGCATGTAAGGTTATCATTGAGTCAGATACAATAATAGGGTCGATTAGTGTTGAAGAGTACTGTGTTATTCTTGTTGGTTTAGTTATAATATTTTTCAAATTGTATAAGAGTAAAGTTTGCTTCAAGTGAGTGTTATGTTGGAGTTGGTCTTCATTTATATCGCCTACAATTACAATGTTTGGGTTTATGTCTAAGGCTCTATCTATCATATTTTCAAAGTCCTCCCAAAAGGAAATTAGAGTGTTAGGTGGCCTATAAATACAACATGATAAAAATTTCATTTTCCCTGTTTTAATTTCAGCCCATATTGCGTGAATAGTATTATTTTCGATTCGACGTGACACTAAATTATTAGAGACATACATTAATAAACCACTAGAGTGTGCAGTAAAATCTTTACGGTACATGGAATTTTCATAGCCTTCTAAGATTAGTTCTGTGTCATCAATAACATTGGTCAAGTGTGTTTCTGTAAAACAGATACTATCAAAATCTAAGCAAGTGTCTTTCACATAATCAAGTTTATGGCGAATAGATCGCATATTAAGGTGAAAAAGAGATAGATAATCAGTATCAGCAGGACCTGGGTTCATTTCCACGTCACCAGCTAAAATCAAAATAGCGCATGAAAAATTGCAAAACTGTAAGTTACAAAATGTAGACAATACCATGAGTGTCAGAAACTTGATTATACCAGATATGTGATTAACAAAACTAAAAACAATGTTGGCGACATTGAATTCAAAGTTATGATAATACATGTACTTGCATTTCAAGCGACAGAAATGTGTTTTAGCATAGAAAAATCCCACTGCCGCTCGATATGCAACTATGTCATTACCTATTTGGGAACAGTACTACAGTCATTGATACAGTATAGGGCAGTGGGCAGACGTAATAGTATTCACAAGGCCATTGTGTTAGTGTAACTCTGGACAAGACAATCGAACAAGATGAAAAAAATTGTGAGAACAAAAAAACAATAGGTAGAAATAGAATGAAATAAATCATAGAAACATGATAATAGGGATATACTAAGATAAACGTTGTTAGCTGATAATATATGCACTTCAAACATGTTAAAGTGCATATATTATCAGCTAACATAGTTTATCTTAATATTTAATAAATGTACTGTTTAAATTATATTTAACTATTTGCATGCTAGCGGTACTACAGGGGATGTGCTACACAGTGATAACCTTTGCAAACAGTTTGTATCAGGATCCAAACTGTTTGACACCCTGACCCGTTTTTTAGAGCAGTTGTAGACAACAATTGTACAAAGGAAAAAATTACCCAGTATGCTTTGAGTTAAACATTTGTCTGCTATAGGACTTTGGATCAACTTGGCGTCCTCATCAAAGTGATCAGAATTCAATCTCATTGAAACTCGTTTTTAATTTTCTTTTTCAAAATCACAAGGTAAAAAATCTTTTATTAGGCATAATCGATCGTTAATTTGGCCATCGAATCCGCTTTCCAAAGTAGCCTTGCTCGATCCCCCCCCCCCGAAGTAGCTTTCCCGTACATCTCTGATTTTCCCTGTATCTATTGCGTTTTCCAGAACCAGTTGCATACAATTTGATTATTTCTCCATTTAACAGCTCATTTTGCTGGCAATGTACCTTTACAGATACACAAACCTAGCATTTTACCGAGAAATTGGTTTCGCTGAACACAGTAGCCCTTCGTCTTGCGTGCTCTCCAGCCAGTTTTCCACCGATCTAGCAAAAGCACCGTGTTTAATCCGCGATAAAGGTGGACACGATCAAAGCTTACTTCTTTCTCGTTCGAATTGGCCGGGTCTCGTCACATTTGAATGGCAAATAAAATACTTACATCTCTTTCAAAAGTTCAATCGAGGCAAAAACGGCTGGACATGGTAGCTACCACACTGGTGTTGACAACTGTCAATATTGGAACGAACTGTACTGACTAATTAATGACAATACATTACACAAAACATTTTTGCATATTTATGAAATATACACGCTGTCAGTGAAGCTACCCGGATATATTGTGGGGAAGAAGTTATTATTTCTGGTATAAACAGAATATGCAATGAAATGTAGAAAATGACATGTTTTTGAAAGCATTTAAGATTTGTTTTAATCCGAGTCGCGACCAGTATGAAGGCTGATCAGATTTAGCACAAACACCTTCATTTGGAAATACCGGTTAACCCAAATTAGAGCTAATTTGTAAATAGAATGGACCCAGATTTGACACCGTGTAACTCAGCGTCTGATCAAGACTGTTTGAGATACATATTAAGGTTTTATTCTTCAGTCAACCGTATAGATATCTGAAACCTAAATTTGAAATACAAACGCAGAGACGTTTTTAAGCGAAGACTTAAAAAGTTCCATTACTTGAACCCTTTGGACCGTGATCTAGTGATAACGCGAGAGACTGCCAACTCATGGGTCGTGAGTTCTACCTCCGCCGCCGGACCATGTCCTTCTGATGAGTAAGTAAGTATTGCCCGATTTTTCTGACCTGTCAGAGTTGTTTTTAGAACAGAATAGGTCATAATGGTAAATAGATAACAGGGTAACATCGGATCTATATAGTCATTCACTTTCCAACTTGAGATAAGCATGATCCTCGTGTAGCACGAGACAGCTGCGCTAACTTTACTGATATTTTATCATTTCCCAATAAACGCATTTATAATCTAAAAACTAATATTTCCATTGCAAACAGGTTGGAGCCAGATCAGACGCCGGGTAACCTGGCATCTGATCAGGCTCCAACTGTTTGCTACTCAGATTAAAAATATAGTTAAAATTTCTAAAAGTAAATTTCCACAGTTTAGTGCATTGCATTTGAGTTTAAACGGGAAAGAAAAAGGTATCCACTACTGTACATTACGCACAAAAGTTACAGCTATCCGTATCATTGACTGGATGCAGAGAAAACTCATCCCTTTGAAAGTTTTAGAATGTTCCAATCTAAAAATAACCCCGACAGGTCAGAAGAAAACACTAATAAATAGGTAAGTTAATATTGTATTATTGTTACATTTGCATAGAACATAATGTTATAAACTAAATATCGTTTAAACACAAACAATTTGCACTCAGCCCAGTGGGCCTATAAGTCACCACATTTTAAACGTAAATGTCTTGCACATTTAAAGAGTTAACACAATATGATACAGTGGTAAAAACGAAATGAAATGCAAACGCATTGCAATAAAACTGCGAAAATTATAGATCGACGATTCGTTTCGACGAGACTCAGTGTCAAACAGTTTGGAGCCTGATTCAGACGTCGAGTTACTTGGCGTCTGATCTGGATCCAAACTATCTTTGTTGAGCATTTCAAACGGATTATACCTGAATACAAACACACCCTTTGGGGAAGGCTACCGACTTGCCCTGCAATAATACGGTGGCCATCCCACGTGACCTGATGGTTCAGTGCGGCGCAGTATTTCCCTCGATTCAGGTAAGAAATATAGCAATAACTTTCTTTATAAAGCACGGATCTACACGAAATACAGACGAGGGCCCTCTAAGAATGAAAATACCCCCACGGTCACGTTGATAGCCATTTGGCTAAAAAGCATCGTTAATAAAAAGTTATTGAAGTCCGCGTAATTCGCAAGTCAGAAAAGTGTATAATTCGGTCCGGTGTATTTTACCAAAAAGACCCTAAAATGGGTTTGAAGCGACTTTCGTGGTAGGATGTTGACTAAAGATAGAGTCTTTCACATTGGCAATTCATTTGTGAACGATATTTGCAATAGACTGAACTGTTCTGATTATTTTCGCAGAATAAGCAGAATGATTTGGTCCGAAGAAAGATACGGTCCGGAGAAATTTTGCACTACTTCCCCGACGTCGAAAAAATTTCGCATGAAAACGCTGCTATAACTAAAATTACACTTGGTTTACATTTATATTCCGATGGTTAACCCCTTCTCAGCCCTATCGCCGAGCGAAGTCTCATATGCAAACATCTAAGATCCGGATAATTAAGGCACCGAGTAATTAGGATCTACGTCGATTTACACTTGGTCAGTACTACTTAGCCAGTGTAGATATCTAATACGCGATGAGCAAACTAGACAAAATATAAACCATGCGCAAGACTGGCATGTTTCACATGAAATTACACAAATGTACCTACAAAGCGAGAAAAGACATATAACTACATTTAGATCTAAAAATAAACATGATACCTTATGGATTTACATGGAAACACATTCTGAACAAGGGAAATTCTTTCAATGTAATTACCAAGATTACATAAAATAATTTATCAATAGTTTGTAAAATCAACTTTAAAATGAGTCAAATATTTAAAAGATCAATGGCATGATTACAAATGATGAAAGCTGTCCAAGAATTATACCACAGAACCCCCCCCCGCCAGTTGGTTTCAAAAGAGATCAGAGTCGTATCCCTACCATCAAGATCCACCAGGCAGGCACTGGTCGACGGTACAACCCAATAACTCCAAATTACACCCATTTACAGAATGAACACAGCTCTGGGGTAGCAGTCATCTACCCTCTCCACTCCACACCCGCGGGACCTACATAATCCATGGCTGAAAGTACACCCTTTATTTATAAAACATAAAGATAAGAAGCTGTCCTAGAATAATACCACAGACCCCAAGCCAGTCGGTTTCAAAGAGATCAGGGGCCCGTCTTACAAAACGTCGTACGACAAAACCCGTCGTAAGTCAGATTCTAGGATTCTCAATTTTTATTTCATTCTGTATTGTGACATCTCTTTGGACTCGTCTTTTCAAGACGATTCCAAAGAGATGTCACAATACAGGATTAGAAGGAAATACCAGAAATTAAATGTGTTTTAATGTTTTGACTTACGACCGTTTTTGTCGTACGACGTTTCGTAAGACGGGCACCAGAGTCGTATCCCTACCATCAAGATCCACCAAACATGCAGGCACGGGCAGACGGTACAACTCCAGAACTCTCATTCTCAAGCAGCATTTAATTGGTCAGATTTGAGATTTTGCTCAAATCTGACCAATCAAATGATTGATTCAGTTCAAACTATTTTTGGCAAAATACGGCGCCTCATCGGGATCTACAGTTTACTAAGATCTTATTTATTGGACGATATGCATTGAAAGGTTAACGCGTGTGTACGTTTTAAATATTAAACAGAGATATAAAACTCGTGTTCATATAAACACATTCAACTCAAGCAACGAATATGCTCATCTCTTACAAACAGTGTACCTGTGAGGAGTGCATTTATCCTATGCATATACAGCGCCCCCTCTCTACAACGACACCCAATGGGAGACACAGATTGTGTGCGTTGTTCGGAGGCAGTTGTTATAGGGAGGGAAATTATTTTACATTTGTAAACAGCTTGAATCCTGATCAGACGCCGCGTAACGCGGCGTCTGATCTGGATTCAAGCTGTTTGTCACTCTTTATTAAGTTTTTTTTCTGTCAAAATATCCAATATGTAAAACAGCAGACGAAAACTTAAAGCAGACGATGTTAAAGCAGTAAAATCGTTAGACACAATTGTCCTGTTTAGGGAACTGCGACAAGGGTCGTTGTAAGGAGGGAGTCGTTGTTGGGAGGGCCGTTGTGTAGAGGGAACACTGTAGTAAATACTCTGATCAGGGGCCTCCTTCAGGGGCTCTCTCTCTCTCATCAGGGTCTGCAGTGTTTGTCACTTTGCAATATATTGTTCAAGTCAATCCTAGACAGTCAAACTTGGCAATTGGTTTTTTCCAAGAGTTAACCCGTTCATGATCAAAATCGTGAGGTTTTAACCCCTTCACCGCCATATTGTCGTTTACTTCAATATGTTGTCTGCAATATCGTTTCAAAGTTAAATTTGAGGCAGTATAAATGGAGTTTTACGGAAGCCGGATAGTGCCACTTTGACATGTTTTATTATTTTTTTTATCTTGAAAATTCAAGATACTAACTTGAATTTTCAACATACTATCTTGAATATTCAAGATATTATCTTGAATTTTCAACATACTAACTTGAAAATTAAAGATACTATCTTGAAAATTCAACATACTATCTTGAATATTCAACATACTAACTTGAAAATTCAAGATACTATCTTGAATTTTCAACATACTATCTTGAATATTCAAGATAATAACTTGAAAAATCAAGATACTATCTTGAATTTTCAACATACTAACTTGAAAATTCAAGATACTACATGTAACTTGAAAATTCAAGATACTATCTTGAAAATTCAACATACTATCTTGAATATTCAAGATAATAACTTGAAAATTCAACACACTATCTTGAATATTCAAGATAATATCTTGAATATTTAAGATAGTAACTTGTATTTTCAACATACTATCTTAAATTTTCAAGATAGTATCTTGAATTTTCAAGTTAGTATGTTGAAAATTCAAGATAATATCTTGAATTTTCAAGTTATTATCTTGAATTTTCAAGATAGTATGTTGAAAATTCAAGATAGTATCTTGAATTTTCAAGATAATTTTTTTTTTAAAAATTGTCAAAGTGGCACTATCCGGCTTCCGTACGTTATTTTAAAAACACGTTGTAAATAGTTTTGACCCTGATTAGACGCAGCAGGATCAAAACTGTTTGCAAGTGCGCTTATGATGTCATTGAGAGTGAAAGGGTTAAGCTGATTATCTATTACCTTATTTGTTCTATTCTTGTTTCAGATTCTGGAGCTGATTTACAATGGATCAAAGAAGAGCTTTAACGTTACAACTTGTGTTTGTGTCACTGGTAATTTTGATCACATTCACCTGCATTGTTCTACAATCAGGCGTTTACAGAATGAACTATGACTTCAATAAGACACCACTTGAACAGTGTCATAAATATATTTACTACAATAAAACGTCTTCTAGTTTGTCACATTCATACAAAAATGATAAGAAACACTCAATTTTAGTATTCAATCCACCACGCTGGTATGACCTGAACCATTATTCTGAATCTTTGTCCAAATGGTGTAGTTTTAATAATTGTAGACTAACAGTTAATAGAACTAATCTACAAAAGAATTCAGCAATTATCTTTGTTTTAACGGCGGCACCATTGCCACAGAGACCACCTATATCACCTACATGTAGAAACCATGAACAGGTGTGGATATTTTCTTGGTCAGAGTCTCCGGTTCACCATCACGGGAGCAGGACGATTTACCAAAATCCATATTGGAGAAACACCGTCAACTGGACAATGACCTACACATATGATGCCGATGTGTTCTTTCCTTACGGAATTATACGCAAGCGGACACCGCCTGCTAAAAATTATAGCCAGATTTTTAGACAGAAAACTAAACTGGCTGCATGGGTTGTCAGTAATTGTCATACACAAAGCGAGCGTGAAAAGTATGTGGACAAACTACGCCAACATGGGGTGAATATTGACGTGTTTGGGGGATGTTCCGGGAAAATAGTAAACAGTGATGAGATAGGAACACAAATCAACCAAACTTACAAGTTCTATCTTGCCTTTGAAAATAGTTTTTGTAAAGACTACATCACAGAAAAGTTCTTCATGTATTTCAAGTATGATGTTTTACTTGTAGCGAGAGGAGGGGGAAATTATAGCAGTCTTTTACCAAATAATTCTTACATAAACACCGCTGACTTTGGCTCAGTGAAAGACCTCGCCAAACATATACTTTACATCGGAGCCAGCGAACAGGGGTACACAAGCTATATGAAAAATAAGGACAAGTTTGAGTCAGTGGATACACGTATTCGTAATGAAAGTTTTTGTAAGATATGTGAGAAACTCAATAAGTTGGAGCCAAACAGACGAACCTACACGGACCTCGTCCAAAGGGTAACCAATGGAACATGCTTTGAACCAAATGACATCAGATGATTCATGCTAGAAATATTACAAATTTACAACGTTTAAGTTTCAATGATTTTCCTCGCGACTTGGCTTGTGTTTGCAAACAGTTTTGATACAGATTAGATACCGCGTGTATCGGCGTCAAACCTGGATCTTACATATTAATGCACACATCTTATTTTTATGTCTTTATGTTACAAAGTTCAATGTTCATCTTTAATATCCCAGCCGATTATTATTGCATAGTGGAGTACAAATAAGTTTTTTATTTAAAAAAGTTTAAAGCCAAACAAACGCAAACACATTGTAATAAAATGTAGAGAATTACAAATTTCTTTTTAATTGTTTTTTAAATTCTATCTGACTTGCAAACAGTATGCAGCCTGGTGAGACGCAGTGCGACCCTGTATCTGATCTGTACCCAAACTGTTTGAAATAATAAATGTTTTAGCGTACACGCATTTATTGGGAAATAATTACGTTTTCTCCACTGTTTAAATATAAATATTCACATTCGCCCAATTCAATTCCATTGAAAAATGTGTCGCTTAATTCGTATATATGCAGTTGCTCAAGGAGGCGGGACTTGTGGATAAGTTTTGCAGACGAGGTGGGGCATGTACATTTTTCATTTGCGAATTAATCTTTGGAACTCGGACAGCAAACTTTTGACAGATTTTTCAAAAAAATGTTCTTAACCGATGTATGCCTTCCTATTTGCGGAAATCATGATTACCGACTAAAAGTCTTCTTTATTAATGAGATAAATTGCAAGCCAATTGATATACCTTATAAACAGCAGCTGATAAAATCGATATATCTATCCTACTTTAAAAATGACGTCAACTCGGCATTTTCGCGCAAAACTGTCAATTTGATGACGTTAGAATGTAAACAATGGCTTTATAATGTACACTGCTTCAGTAATGCGGTCATGGCTGTTCCTTATAGGGTACATATTATTCGTGTTATCAGCCTCTAATATGGATTAAACGTGCATGCATACATGTACTACAAAATGTTCTTTTAATATGAGAAATTACCGCAAATAAATTGTAATTATCGACAAATTTACTATGAATCGCTAGCGCGATTCTTGGTATTTGCCGATAATTTCTGTCGTTTATTTCGCTTGAACGCCGAAAAATCAGTTCATTTCTTAAATATTTGTTGTATTCTTTTTAATGCTCAGTTGAGTTATATCTTATTTTCACAGGCTGTTTGTTTTAAACGACTGGAAAACACTGCATGGAGTATACTGAAACTATTATTGTTGCAACGATTTTCCTTTTAACAATGTAGACATGTATCAAATATTTTAGAACAGTTTGGATCCAAATCAGAATCTACTAACTGTGGGGTCTGATTGCGATCCATACTCTTTGGATGTGTCACTTCGATCCTGTTTCCTGTGGCCATAAAAAAGGGAATCAAATTCATTTTTCTGTGATGTAATTTATGCTTTAAATCATTTAGAAAAATTGAGGAACCTCCGTCGCCGTGTGATTAAAGTCACTGTGACTGAACATCGATTAGCTCCTGAGATTAGCTGAGATTCGGATCCCGGTCTTGGCACTTTCAATACTTCATGGGCAGAAGCCTTACAGCAGGCTTGCGGAAGGTCTGTGGTTCTACCCAGCTGCCGATTTGTGCCTGAAACAGTGTATTAAAGGGCATCTGGGCCTGTCTTACGAAACGTCGTACGACAAAAACGGTCGTAAGTCAAAACATTAAAGAACATCTAATTTCTGATTTCTTCGTCTGATCCTGTCTTGTGATGTCTCTTTGGAATCGTCTTGAAAAGACGATTTCAAAGAGATGTCACAATACAGTATTAGATGGAGAAATAAATAATATTTGGGAATTTTAAAATTTGTCTTACGACAATATTGTCGTACGACGTTTCGTAAGACGGACCTGAGTCTTCCCACACCTGTAACTAATTGGATGTCGCAATATCACTGAAATACTTTTAAAAGCGACGTAAAATATAGTAGCTGGCCACATTATTACAAAAAGCATGCACTTGATGATACAAGCATCAACTTTGGTATGTATACTGGTATGACCCTACTTTAAAAAAAAAAAAGCTCGTTAGGATTAGCCACTTCAAAAATTAAAATGGCCGCCATTTTTCAAGATGGCTGCCATTTCCGGTGGTATCATACAGTTATAGATAAAGACTTGACAGGCGACACTTCCAGCAGACGAACGTTACTCGGTGTTGAAAAAGTTAACTAAAACTGTTTTGAAGACTGAGACGAGTACATGTAGAATGAATGCAGATCTATACACATACAAGTTTTATTTGAAGTTGGTATGTCAATACAAAACAAGCATTTTGACCGACATGATAAAAACAATTGTAAGCATGTATACATAAATTATAAAAAAGATATATGATCAGTTTACATTTCAACAACTATGTTCATATACAGTAATCCCTCTCTACAACAACACCCAAATATGTGACAAAGCCTGTGTGGGTTGTTCGCAGAGAGTTGGCTTACATTTGCAAACAGCTTGAATCCAGATCAGACGCCGCGTAACGCGGCGTCTGATCTGGATTCAAGCTGTTTGCCTCTCGTCATTGTGTTTCTTTTTCAGTCAAAATGTCCAATATGTAACTTTGAGAAAAAACAGCAGACATTTTTAAGCAGACGATATTGGAGCAGTGAAAGGGTTGGACATACGTGTCTTGTTTTTGGAACAGCGGCAAGCGGGGAACCGTTGTTCGGAGGGCCGTTATGGGAAGTGAGCAATGTACAGCGTTCCCTCTCAACAACGACGCCCAATGGGAGACAAAAAGTATGTGCGTTGTTAGGAGGGAGTCGTTATAGGGAGGAAAATTGGTTTACATTTGCAAACAGCTTAAATCCAGATCAGACGCCGAGTAAAGCTGCGTCTGATCTTGATTCAAGCTGTTTGTCACTCGCCATTAAAGGTTCTTTCTGTATAAATGTCCATTATGTAGTTTTGAGAAAAGCAGCAGACGACAATTTTAAGCGGACGACATTGTAGCCGTGAATAGGTTCTAGACATAATTGTCCTTTTAGGGAACAGTGGCAAGTGTCGTTGTAAGGGGGGAGTCGTTGTTGGGAGGGTCGCTGTAGAGAGGGAACACTGTATTACCTCATGCACCCCTCAGAATTAAAATGGACAATGCCGGTTTCCTATTAGGTCCAGTCCATATTTGACTAGCCATGGTTGAAATCAACAATATACATGTACATGTATTGCCAAATGACAAACAGTACAAACCCTGACCAGAGGGTTCTTAAGGAGCCATCTGATCAGGGTCCATACAGTTTGTATGTATATGACAGATGTATTCTTTACAGGTACACTGTTTTTTAATGACGAGTATACCCGTCGCTAGGGTCGAATGTGTTAATCTAGAACACTGACCAAGTCAAAAAGGGACCAACAAAAGCTGCGGAGGAGGAGAAATGCACAAAGAGACTAGAATATCGTTATAAAAGGTGGATGTTCCCTAAAAAGAAATACCCCAAGATATATGTACATGTATATCATGTTTAGCAAGTGAGGACACTCCTGAGACGTTTATCGTACCCAATAAACTCGTTTCCGCTAAAACTATTGTTTTCATTGCAAACAGTTTGGAGCCTTGGCATTTGGGTATTCCGGCGTCTGATCAGGTTCCAAACTGTTTGCCACTCAAATTAATGTGAATACTCAGAATTGTCAAAAGGTTGTCATTTTCTACATTTTATTGCATTACGTTTGCGTTAAACGGGAAAGAATGACGTTTTCTCCCCTGTATTAGGTTTCAAACATATATAGGCAGTGCATCAAATATAACCAGCCAGTAAATCACATACATGTACTCAATAATGCCTTTAAACAGTAAGTGAAAAGTAATAAACTAACAAGAAAGAGTTATAGGTACAACGGCATTGGAGGGCATAACAACTGCAGAGAAAATGCTTTTGAATGTTAAATTATAAATAATAATACATGAAATGTCTATCTTAAAGACCAGATTTACCATTAACAATAGTAATTTTTAAATATATGTCAAACGCTTATATAAACGGGTAAAAATTAGTTTAGGATAAGAAATTCTGTTTAAAAAGTGCATTTCAATAAAAAAAATATTGAGCTCTGGTGGGATTCGAACTCGGGACCTGGCATGCGGGGACAGAAAAGCAAAATAAATCAACACCTTAGCCCACTCGACCACCGGGCTATTCATATCCTTTTGGATCGATTTAATTAACGCACTTCCGTGTGTAGCGATGGAGAGTACATAATTCGGCTCGTGTTATGTCTGAGCCCGTGAGCAATTTCTGTTGCGTCTTTGGACGCAACGGAAAAAGCGATGGAAAATATCTAAAAAATTAAGATTTGAAGACTTTTCTTAAGGATGTTTTTAGACCGATCATAATTTTCTAATGCCAGATGCACGATAATGCTACACATTTGGCTTTATTTGAGTATTTTCTTTTATTTTTGCAAATACACCATCTGGTTGCGAGTCGCTTTAAGATAGAGATAAATAAAAAATAGAAGGATAAGAGTTATGGTTCGTTTGTGCTGCACTTCTCCATGTTACACTGTATTAGTGTTTGATGCTTCGATGAGTTCGTTGAAGAGATATGGACCGGACAAAATTATAATGTATTGAATATGAATATGAAATATTGAATTCAGAGAAGGGGAGCTAACTACCGGTATGTTGGTAACTGCGCTAAACGTGACTTGTTAACATTTAGTATCCATGCAGACCAGACGCATGGTGAGGTGGTGTCTGGTAAGGATTCAAACAGTTTGCGTCCCTTTAAAGTTCAATTCAATTGAAATACATCTGTAAAGATAATTTGACAAAATTGCAAGTGAATAAGTGAGAACAATGCGGAGTAACCCGGGGACCGTTTCATAAAATTTCGTACGACAAATGTTGTCGTAAGTCAGATTATAAAACACCCTCAATTAGTATTCATTTTTCCATCTAATCCTGTCTTGTGACATCTCTCTGGAATCGTCTTTTCAAGACGACTCCAAAGAGATGTCTTAATACATTATTTGATAGAGAAATAAGAAATTAAATGTATTTTAAAGTTTTGACTTACGACCATTATTGTCGTACGACGTTTCATAAAACGACCCCTTGAATGACAGGCTAAATCATATTATGAACTGTAGTAACAGTGGCAAACAGTATAGATCTTACCAGTGCGACCCCAGATGGATTGGTTTTGTACAGGGCTAAATGTATGTTTATACATGTGTCACCATTTTCTCTGTGGTTATCAACCAGCAGAATACTTTATGAAGTTGATACTTTGGCATATTTTATTTGCATTTTGCAGATTCAAATATGGAAAAAACCCAATCCAATGTAGATAATTAAATCACCCGTTTCTGTGGTTACCTCAGTGCTCTTCCAAGTTCCAAGTTTTCCAAGTTTTATTCTTCATTTTCTCAGTATGTACAATCACATATACAAGAGAATACATTCTTTAATACTATATCAAAGCCACGTGAACATATATAGAGGACGACTTTTATTCGAAAGCAGTTATATATGAAATCTCCCTCTAACATCAAATATTGACAACTCTTTAGAAATCTATTTTTAGTTATTACCCACTAAACTTGGAAACTTGGAAGAAGAAACAATCTAATGTAGATAATTAAATCACCCGTTTCTGTGGTAACCTCAGTGCTCTTCAATGTTTTATAAATGTACTGCTTAAGTTATATTTGAACGTTTGTCTGCTATAGGCACTTCTTCACTAGCAAAAATTGGGTTCTAACTCGGCGTCTGATCAGAATTCAATCTCATTGAAACTCGTTTTTAATTTTCTTTTTCAAAATCACAAGTCGTGTAAATAATTTATTATCATAAAAAAACAAGAACTAGCACTTTAAAATGTTTGCAGACGATAGTTTTTTTAGCAGCTGACATTTATAAATAGGAAAAGAGGGGCATGCAGCAGACGACATTTGGGACAGGCGATAATGAGAAGGACAAGTTCACCGTAATCCTGCTGTAATCTCGTTTGCTTTGAAACTGTCGTCTGGCAAACTATTGATATTTAGATTTATGCATTTTTAAATTAAAGAGATCTAAAACGAGTGCCAAACAGATTGGATCCAGATCAGACGCCGCGTTACGCGGCGTCTGATCTGGATCCAAACTGTTTGCAAATACCTGCAAAGTCTCAATCGGCATGCAAAGGGTTTAAAGCTAATGACTATACATGTACATACATGTAACGTGACAGACCTGCGCAGGTGATCTGGGGACACGGTGTTGACAGCTGTCAATATTGGTACGGACTGTACTGACTAATTAATGACTATACATTAGGCAACACATTTTACCATATTTATGAAATATACATACATGTAGAGTCAGTAAAGCTACACGGATATCCAAAGGCAAATACCGGTTAACCCCAACCATAGCTAATTTATAAATAGAATGGTTCCAGATTCGACACCGTGTAACTCAGCGTCTGATCAGGACTGTTTGAGATACATATAGAGGTTTCTTCAGTCAACCGTATAGATATCTGAAATCTAAATTTGAAATACAAACGCAGAGACGTTTTTTAGCGAAGACCTAAATATTTCATTACTTTAATGCGAACTACTGCCAACTCAGGGGTCGTGAGTTCGATCTTCCGCCGCCGGACCATGACCTTCTGATGAGTCTTCAAACCTAGGTCCCATGTACCAGTGCACTGTGCATGCAAACGAACCAGGGGGCTCTATAGAACAAGGATAGGGAATCGCTTGCGGATTCCTCCGTATCCGCTTCCCTCTCTCTTGGACGTCTAATTAGCCCAAAGTTGGCAGAAACGGACGTAAAACAACCCAAACCAAATCTATTACCTAACTACCTACGACATTAAGGTAGGTGCTGATCTGAGGAGGTCAACGTTTGCTACTTACATGTATACGATCAATCATGCCCTATGATGGCAATTAGACCACTCATAGTTGCCGATGATTTAATACATGTGAACATGTATGGTCAAATATGTGTCCTGAACTACCATTTAACTCGTTCACCACTATATCTTCGATTGGAACAATTCCAGTTTCCAAAAAAAAGTCTAGTTCATGTTTCTACTATATAGGGATGTTAATAATAGAAGTTACAAAACATACCAAAATTACAAGCCGTCCAGGCCCTGATCAGGGTTTACACTGTTTGCATATCACATGCAAGTGTAGTTCCCACGTACTCGTCGCTAGGGTTAATGCGTTAAAAGAACTGCATTTAAAAAAGTGCCTATAGTGACGAGAATACGCTGCTTAACCCTTTACCTTATAGAAGCGCCATTTAGCGCATTCCGTGAAATCCTCCGGAAGAAAATAATTCCAATCTATACAGTCATGAATATGTATCATAGGAATTTATTTCTATATTCTAGCAGGTAATAGCTTAAAGCAGGCTGAAAGTAAAGCAGAATGCGCCTCAAGGCGCATTCTGCTTTACTTTCAACCTGCTTTAAGTGATCATCTTTCTTTAAAACTTGAAACAGGGTATGGGGTAATGGGTTAAAAGAACTGCATTTAAAAAGTGCCTATAGTGACGAGAATACGCTTCTAAAGGAGCCCTCTCATCCTACAGGGTATACACTGTTTGTCATTCTATAAATCTATTGTAAAAACAACCAACCCTAAATTCAATTCAATTCAATTCAATTTCTTTATTGCATTAAACATACATCGTATGCTTATAGCATGGTAAATAATAACATATTAAAAAATGGAATTCACTTGACCCCTTCACTGCCTTACCCCGAGTACACTTGTAATTTGAAAACAGTTTGGATCCTGATCAGACGCCGCGTAACGCGGCGTCTGATCAGGATACAAACTGTTTTACACTCATTTCAATATTTCATAATTCAAAATAACTAAATATTTAATTTTAGAAATAAAAGCAGACGACAATTGTTTAAAATTGATGACGTCACGGCAGTGAAAGGGTTAATTTGAAGCTTAAATTGTTCAATGGTAGTGTCAGGTGGGAAAGGGTTTATTACTGTACAGTGGAACTTCGATATCTCGAAATCGGTTAAGTCGAACATACCCGTATTTCAAAGTTAAAAACGTGGCCAAGCCAATTTTTAACTTTGAAATATGGGTATGTTCGACTTAACCGAGCATGAAATAAAGCAGTTCATGTGTCGAACTATCGGATAGTTCGAGTTAAGCGAGTCGAGATATCGAAGTTCGACTGTAATATTTTCATCTAACTCATCTTGCAACCTATGTCTTTGGACATTCCCCATGTTTTCATGGAAGTCATGAACTGAGAGAAATAAAGGAAATTTAATTTTTTGAGGTACATGTATACATTTTTGTCGCAAAAAACATCACTCCATAAATACGCTTTTTTAATTCTCCACTCAGGAAAACAGTCCCTTTTTCAGTCATGAATATTTTCCCCTATATCTTAGCAGTTGGTAGTTTAAAACGCCGTAACCCATTTGTACCTATAAGTGACTCATAGATGAGACATAGGCAAACAGTTTAGACTCAGTACAAACACCGAACACTGCGCGCCGTCTGATCTGAGTCTACACTGTTTGCTCACAGGAATTTATATCATAAATTAAATGATAATATAAAATCAGAATTAACAATTTCAGTTCCCAGTTGCATGTACTTAATAATAATAATAATAAAGACTTTATTTAACGAGAAATCTCATTTGACAACTTCAATCACTTAAGATAATAATAATAATAATAATAATAATAATAATAAAGACTTTATTTAACGAGAGAACTCATTTGACAACGTCAATCCACTTAACTGGTTTATCTGTGGACAGATTTCATTCGCTAGTAAAACTAGATATATTATATTAAACCCTTTTAGATACACTTTGTTAATTAATATTTCGTGTAAATGTTCAACCCATTATGCCATTTAATGTATTCATTATGCCTGCTTGAATGGTTAATTACCAGCTTGATTAAAATTTATCGGCGTATATAGACGTAAGTTACCCAAATAGCTGATACAATATTTCTCATTCAACTATAGCGATGGGCACACTCGTCATTAACAGTGGGTTTGTTAAGAATACACTTATCCAATGCAAACAGTGTAGACCCTGGTCAGGGTCTGCCCTGTTTTTTTCTATTTTGTTATGAATCCGAGGGCTCATGCAGCAGTCTTCTGCTCAGGATCTGCGCTGTTTGTTATTGTAAAAAGGATCCCTAAAAGGAAAAGACTTAATTGGAATAGCCCATTTAAAGTTTCAGGGGTGAATGAGTTAAATATTATGCAGACATTCAGGTAATAGAGGAGGAATACATGTTAGTTAAAGGCGTAAAAGGTGTAGCTATGCAGTAATGGTTTAACCCATTTGTGTCCACGATCCCATATATGGGGCATAGGCAAACAGTGTAGACTCTGATCAGACGCCGCATTATGCGGCGTCTGATCAGAGTCTACACTGTTTGCTGGTAGGGATTTCAATATAAAACAAAATAAAAAATTTGACCGGGTATCCCTTTGATAAAAAGTGGACTAATCTTATACATGTATATAACCATGGAAGAATCCACTGGGCATAAATGTGTTAATATTGAATAATGTTATTATTTTTAACGTTTGTTTTGCAGATGTTATCGACCTATGCCATAAACAATGAATATATCAATACAGTTATGCCCCTCTATAACGATCACTCCATAGATATATTAGCCCATTCATTGCCATTATGACATAATAACCAGTCTAACACAGTCACTGCCATGCTATCGTCTGCTTCTATTTTACGTCTGCTTTTATTTTAGAATAATATCGTCCCCTTCTTTTTTACGTCTGCTTTTATTTTAAAATAATAGAATTATATGCGTCTTTACTTAAGAAACATTAATATAAGTATGAAACTGTTTGGATCCTGGTCAGACGCCGCGTTACGCGGCGGCTGACCGTTGATCCAAACTGTTTGCAAATGTCAGTGTTTTACGCATTGGTAGTGAAGGGGTTGATATAAACTGTGTTCTAAGATATCTACGAAACACAAAGGAGACACGTTGATAGTGTTAAAGATAGGTAGCCATTTACAGCAGAATAAAATATACATGTACATGTTATAGAAGACTTGTTTTAGGAGCTCTTCCGTTTTAATTTCATCCTGGCTTAAGCAACCACTTTCCTTATACACCGACAACATGTCTTCCTTTGTGTGGTCATATTAGCGGGACTTTATAACGCTAAATCTTTGACTTTCTTTATTCGTTACAATTTATTACGCCGATGTCGAAATCAACTATCCCTCTCGCGCTTTGTTAACCCTTGTTTTGTTTAGCGCGATTTGACTAAACATTGCAAACAGTTTGAATCCTGATCAGACGCCGAGTAACTCGGCGTCTGATCTGGATCCAAACTGTTTGAAACTCGGGAACAGGGTTTGTTCATTCAAATATTGTAGAAACTAATTTTAAATATTTTGCAGAGTACATTCTTTGAAGCAGACGATAATACAACATGGTTAGGTTTACTGCGGTTGCTTCGTTGCATGGTTTCTCAGGTGTTCACGCATTTGAACAACAGTTTTCCAATTTTAAATTAACCTTGGTAACTGCGTCACATAACATCATTAATCTGCCAAAAATCTCATTTTCGAGAAATAACGTCTGCTCTGAACCTTGAAACAGATTTTCATTCCATTAAGCATATATAGATTCTAGATCTACTGACTTACAGATGAATATTTTATGTAGCCAAACCTCCAAACCTTTTATCAGTAAAAATATGATATTATTAAAAGCTTATGTTTTTAAGTTAGTTTTGATTTTTTTAAACAAACGAACTTTTTGGATCATTTTTGAAAAGAATCCCATCCACAGCTGCAACCAATTCCCGCCAATACTACGATTGTCGTCTGCTGATGTGTTTTGTCGTCTGTCGGTCACGCGCTAGTGACGGTAGCAGTAGTAGAACAGTGACAGTCTGTTAGCGTGAAAGGTAAACACGAGACAATCTTTTAGTGGAAACGCAGTGTTATAGACAAACATGGGGGTCATTTGGATGTACTTCTGTGTTTGTGCCTTAATTTCATGGAGCGGAATTATGTGCGCGTCGGAGCGATGTAAGTGTATTTATTGTACTTTATTATATTAACTTATACAGTCAATCTTATATTAGCTCTAACAATTTACATTCCCACTTAAAGTAGGTTGAAAGTAAAGCAGAATGCGCATTAAAAGAACACTTTGTTTTACTTTCAGCCTTCTTTAGGCTATCATCTGCTAGAATATTGAAAATAATTCTTATGATTCGTATTCACAACTATAAAGTGAAACTCTCTCCTGCTTAAACCTTCGAAAGATTGATAAATGTCGTTTGCTTAAAATAATATCTGCTTTCAGCACGGACTTATATAAGTCCGTGACTTGTCTAGTTCCAATATATTTGCAATGTCAATTACTGCATTCAAAGGTTAATTCTTTCAATTCCATAGAATTACCCTTATTCACCATTGGCACTTTTAATTGACAATTCCAATTTCAAAGTAGGTCTAGTCCATTTTTTACTACACTTTGTATTTAGGGTTAATTTTAACAATACATGTATATTTCAAAATGACAAACAGTGTATACCTTGATCAGAGGGCTGCTTTAAGGAGCCCTCTGATATCGGTCTACACTGTTTGCATAGGACAAGTGTAATAATTAGAGGTACACTGTTTGTAAATGACGAGTATACTCATTGCTAGGATCGAATGTGTTAAGTCGATATTGCAAACAGTTTGGATCTAGCACAGTGTCTGACCATGCAGCATGCAGGATACAGCCTGGTTGACACTCTGAGTCTAGTATCAATATTTTTTCTGTCAAAAAATCATTTTGGCATAAAATTGCAGACGATAAACTTTAGCAGACGATTTTGTTTCTGAGAAAGGGATAAACCAGACGATTATATTTGACGTTGAGATGATAAACCCGTTCAACCCTAAATATCTCTTGTGGGCATTTACAATCCTTTTTAACTTTTCTAGTACAATATTTTTGAACCAGTCTACTGTTGCATTTTTTGTATAACAACAAAAAAAACAATGAAAATATCAAACAGTGCAGACCCTGATCAGAGGGCTCCTATAGGAGCCCTCTGATCAGGGTCTACACTGTTTGCATATGTAATCAGTAATTTCTACAGAGGGCTGTAGGGTTGAAAGGGTTTTAACACGAAATGTGTCAGGAACAGAGACATTCATTGTGCCAGTTGAAAAGTGTTTATATCTCATCTATAAAGTGATTATTAGTTGTTTTGTAGATAATACTCGTTCGTCCATCTTTGTTCAAAAGAAGACTGTATTACGGCAAAAAAGGTGATAGATAAATACAGGGTCAAGCAAATACAGCAATACCTGATATAGTCCATGTTTTGTAGGACCTTTCTTCACTACTTTGTTCCTGTATTTGGAATAAATCTGTCTCAAGGAGTAGATATACAGTCGAACTTCGATATCTCGAACTCGGTTAAGTCGAACATACCCGTATATCAAGTTAAAACGCGGCTTAGCCGCGTTTTAACTTTGAAACACGGGTATTTTCATCTAAACCGAGCTTGAAATCAGGCAAATTCATGTTACAAAATATCGGATATTTCGAGTTAAGCGAGTTGGAGATATCGAAATTCGACTGTACTTCTTCATTAGATGGCCCCTGAACACAGGTTTTACGTTATACAGTGAAAAAGATGTTACTATTTCTCTATGAACGTGTTAATGTTAAAAATCTTATGAACATTGCAAACAGTTTGGACTCAGATCAGACACTGGGTAACCTAGCGACTGATCAGGCTTAAAACGGTTTGCTACTCATTTTAACTGAAAATAATGGTAAATAAACCAAGAAATAATGTTCTACATTTTATTGCAATGCTTTTGCGTTTCATTTGAGTTATAACGTATTCTCCACTGTTTGAAAGTTGCATTATATCAGCATGCGCCATCTGGGTCTGCAGTGGTTGTTAGCGTCCTAGGGTAAAACATGGTCAAACGAGACCGTTTTTGTACCACGCAGTGTGTTTTCTGAAAACATGGTTTGAATTAACCCTTTTCTGCACAGAAACGCATCATCACAATTTAACCCCTGTTCCACATACAGTGGAGAATCTGTTATTCTTTCCCGTTTAAACGCAAACGTACGCAAACGCAAAGCACTAAAACGTAGAAAAGAACAACTTTTGGACAATTCTGATAATTCTTGTTTAACTTGGTGGCAAACAGTTTGGAGCCTGATCAGACGCCGGGTTACCCGGCGTCTGATCTGGCTCCAAACTGTTTGCACTGCAAATAATAGTTTTAGCGTAAACGCGTTTATTGGGAAAGAATAACAGATTCTCCACTGTAGTAACGGCTTCTACGCTTTTCTGATAAAGAACTACATGTATAGGAAAAGATATTCAGACTTCTTAAAACAGGCTGGTATAATTAAGCAGAAATCTTCGTCTTTGAGATATCTGCTTTACTTCAGCCTTCTTTTAAGTTCTTGGTCTGTATCAAACGCTGGAAACGGCAATTTATGAGAGAAAGAGTTACTGCATTTTCACAGGTAAACATGTCTATATATATTATGTATCTAGTATTTACTTACGGGACTTATAAAATTCTGACAGCTGACAGCAAAAATGCATTTAAGTTGGCCTCGGAAAAGGCATGGCAAGGCATGTAGTTGCATGTAATGGTCGGGCCTCTTTAAACCGACAAGCGATAACACCGAATGTTCAGCAGTCAGCACTAAACGCCATGGGATAGAATGACTAAGAACCCAACTATAGTTGCTTATATATATTATGCTTAAAGAAAAAATTCAACAATGTATCATAGTTGGAGAATCTAAAAGAGTAGCCGACGACATGTACATACATCTGTTATAAAGAATATCAAAAGATTGTGTATCATAAGATCCTTTTTTTCACCCTGACAGATGCATGTTTCAAACAGGTTGAAAGTAAAGCAATAAGCTCGTTCAGGGGGTTTCTGCTTTACGTTCAGTCTGCTTTAAGCAATAACATGTCTTCATCAATGGAAACATTCCATGGGGGAAATAGTTAATACAAGTTTGATTGTTGCAAAATCTGTAATAACAGCTTATTCAATTTAATGTTATAAATTGTAGGGAACCAAAACTGTTGTATTGATCGTCGATAGAAATACAGTAGCTGCACTTGTTCTACACAGTTGGTACATGTAGTGTCCAATAGCAGGCCACTAGATATCCTTATCTAGTAAGGCTACATTCAATCAAGTCATAAGATTACGTTGTATAAATCATGTTCCTCCTATAAGCTGTAAAACATGTCAATGAGGTAACTAGGATATAAAGTAAAACCCTGTGTTCAGCGACCACTCAGAATACAATTATTCCACAACTTCATATATAGATGGCAGCTGAATGCCGGACGAATGTAATGCAGAAAGCTCCTTCAGTAACTTTCTGCATTACATTTGTCCTGCATTAAGGATGTTCTAACCAGTCTTTAGATATCACCAATGTGACCATGGTTCTTTTGTTTTGAGTTACCTCTGTGCACAGGATTTACTGTATGTGCATATTGTACAGCTGTCAAACCGTCTTACTTGCATACTATAAGTCGGTGTACCTATCAGTTAGCTTCTTTTAGTAGGTACATATGATTGCAATGAACTCTCCATGTTTGCTGGTTGGAAGATTTCATTATAGATACATGTATTCAATAGTGGTCTGAAAACAGAAACAACTGCAGTGCTTTTCCATACAGCAGAACATTTCACAGTACAGAGCTAATGGGATACCTCGAATTGTGGCGTCTCATCCGGGTCTACACTGTTTGCTTATGTCTACTGTTGATGACGATAGGTATTTATGGGTTAATCGACAAAAAAAATAATTCAAAAGATGGTAAAATTTGCATCGTTTGATACACGTGACAGCTTTGTGTAGAACAAAAAATAAAATAGAAATATCCTTTATTTTCTAATTCGCTTTGCTCAACCGAAAATAAAATATTTATCCTCTAAAGAATCATTCAGGATTATATAAAAGACTTAACACAGTAAATAGCAATAGGCCAAAGGCATTACGGATTTTTATTTTTCACACAGTAACGTTTCAATGAACTGCACACACAGTGAAGATCAACATTCTCATATATCATAGTCTGTTCTCTGTTATTTCCAACATGAGAAATAGAAAATGCATGATTAAAATTAGAAATGCAATAAGATAATAGATGCACAACAAAATTACGTTCAGTCTAATAAGTCTCCATCATTTTTATGACAAATGCATGTACATGTACCAGTCTTAGCTATTCCTTACTCTAGCCCTTAAGGAAATATACAAAACCATAAAACCATATACTGCTGGTTACTGGACACAGCTTATGTTGTGGGAAAACACGTACATGTGAAATACAATAGACCATAATATATGTATGAGTGCAAACACGATGTAACACCTCTTTTAAAGACCACAATGGCGTTATAGTATAAATGCGACTGACCGGTCAGAAACAACCAGAGATAAAAAACATACCTAATTGTATGGTAAAAAACTCTGGAAATCTGTGCCAATTTGCCATGTCAAATCGCCCAGTGTTTGGCCACACGCATATACGAAATGCCATTCCTTATCCAATTGCAACATTTAATCTGTGCAACTTACACAGAGAAAAAACATTAACTTAGAGTCTAGAGTAAATGACTTTGCTATAATTATAATTAAAATAACTAGTAGAAATCTACTTGAACATGTACAATCTGAAAATTTGAAAATTGAAATGACTGTCTGTACAGTGTGACAGTGAATGGTAGAATTGCCAGACATCTACGCCCTGTGCACGATCACATGCGCACGAGTACACAACCATGTGACGTCATGAAAAGGAACCGCGAAGACATTTTATGTTATACTATCGAACCGCATCAAAATAATATTCAATTGAATACAATAATCTAACTTATCAAAAAGCTTATGGGTGGGTGGGAGGGAATCTAATACACGTCTATTATCCGTAATGCTTTTACCTCGAGTGATTAAAATCTGTATAGCTGACCACGTGACTACTTAAGATCGGAAAACTCGTGCAATCACATGTGCACGAATCACCTGAATATATCTGACGTGAATAAATACATTTAGTACCTAGATATATCTGCTTTACCTTTGTTTTTGCATTAACCCCTTAAATAGACACACGTAGTTGATTCTTTCAATGCAGTATTGTTGTCGATGTTTTACGAATAAACTCTAAAAACAACAATGACAACAACCCATATCTTTTCTACTTTGAATTTCGATATGCAGAAAGAACAGAATTATTAAAAAACATGTATAATTATATAATAATAAATATAATAATAATAATAATAATAAAAGTATGCATAATCCAAAGTTGTTCTTCACGGTTACCTTAAAATACTGAAAATGTGTAAATGACATTTACGATAATCGATTTTTGTTTTATCACCGGGAAATCAGTAATAAAGTGACATTGTTGACTTGTCGCAATAAACCGATCGATACAATAACATTACTGCACAAAATGCTCACTGATTTGTTGGATTCGCAAACACTCAATCCTGTCTGTGTCTGGAATTCTTTAATAAAACTGCGTGTGGTAATTGATAAGTTATAAGAGCTTTGAAACAAAATCTTCGAAGCACAATGCATTTTAAGCAGACGAGTTTTCAGCCTAGGAAATAATTTATAAGTAAACTCGATAATTAGCTAACCCATTAATATCTATCGTCCACAAAATTGACATTAGCAAACAGTGTAGCCCCAGAGCCGCATCTCATCAGAGTCTGCACTGTTAGCAATTTAATTGTTTGTTATATCGACAAACGCGACAGTGTGTTAGATTTACCTTTGTATAATTACATGTCTGAATCCAAACTACTGGCAAAAGCAAGCCAAAGCGTGTAAGTACAGCGCTCCCTCTCTACAACGACACCCAATTGGAGACAACGATTATGTGCGTTGTTCGGAGGGAGTCGTTATAGGAAGGGGGATTGGCTGACATTTGCAAACAGCTTGAATCAAGACCAGACGCCGCGTGACGCGTCGTCTGATCTTGATTCAAACTGTTTGTCATTCGTCATTAAGTTTTTTCTGTCAAAATGTCCATTATGTAACTGTGAGAAAAACAGCAGACGACCATTTTAAACAGACGATATTGCAGCCGTGAATATGTGGATCATAATTGTCTTGTTTTGGGGAAGAGCTGCAAACGTCGTTGTAAGGAGGGAGTCGTTGTTGGGAGGGCCGTTGACGGGAGGGAACACTGTACATTAAAACGAGCTCATGTATACCAATGCCCTAGTTTCCCAGTGTAGTAATTCCATACCCAAAATTCCGAATTCTTGTACAAAATGAATTCACTCGCGTAAAGAAAACTATGGCGCAATTTGCATAATTATGCAAAAGTAAACTACCGGTATGCACCTGTCTTTTTTAGAAACAGTAAAGCTTATTTGTAAAACATGAAGACCCAGATCATATGACGGACACTTCCTCACAAACCCCTTAAGCCAAGCATGTGATCGAAGCAAAAAATCTGATTCATGATTTTAGCACACACAATTTTTGAAGCTGACGACTGATTTCCCCAGTCTTGTCCATGGACTTTTGTGGTAGTCCGTAACATATCATTAGGGCGGTAAACAAAAAAGCTGTTTGTTCCGCTGTTCCGTTTTACGCCCTTAACTTTCAAGCCTACTACAATTGCATTTGCAAACTGTTTAGATCCAGATCAGACACCGAGTAACCCGGCATCTGATCCGGATTCAAACTGTTTGACATTCATATATCGACGATTGCTCAGTCAAAACCAATGAAATCTAAATTTGAGAAATACTAGCAGACGACAATGTTTAAGGGGACAAGACTGTGGGGGTTAAGGGGTTAATGTTGTAAAATCCTTTCTATGCTGATAACCAGTAAATATACATATTGAAAACAGTGTGACCCTGGATTAGAGGGCTCATTAAGGAGCTCTGAGCACTGTCTGTTTTCTTTTTATTTCCTGTTTTTTTTTTCCAAAACATTTTCTGAAAAACACATCATAAATCAACATTTTTCAAAAGCGCAATAGTTCATTTGAAAAATCAGAACCGGAAAGGTTAATCCATTCACCCCTTAAACATAAATGAAAAATTCCAAAATCTTATTTAGTCATTTCTTCTTACTTTTAGGGAAGTGTTTTTTTCTTTCTTCAATATACATACATGTATTGCAAATTCACAAACAGTGCAATCCCTGATCAGAAAGCTCATTTAGGATCCCTCTTATGTAGGTCTACTCTCTTTGAGTATTCCACAAGTACGTTGTTTGTAAATACGAGTATACTCGTCGCAAGGGTTGAATGTGTTAAGATACAAAATGGGGGTGATCTACTTCTGTTACATTTCACTCGGGGGCCTCAGCACCCTACCCTATTTGTGTAGCATCATTGTGTCACATCAAACAGTAGAAAATAGTCTTACTCTTTGCAAGCTATCGCCAAAACCATGATTATCTTTGCAAACAGTTTGGACCCTGATGAGACGCCGCGTAACGCGGCGTCTCATCAGGATCCAAACTATTTGATAATCTGAATCTGATTTGAAAATAATTTTCAGAAAAAATTAAATTTTAGGCAGGTAAAATAGACTTACATTTCTGCAGATCAAACAAAAAACTTTTAAAGAGTTCATTTCCATTTGAATAAGCCATATCAAGGTATTAGTTTCTAAACCCGTGACTTTGATTCAAGTAAAAGTCACTGGATCATGGTCAACGTTATTTGTAAATGTCATACATCCCTTCCGCTGTCCTAGTTTTCTGTTCAGGTTCACTATCAATTTTCAAACAGTTTGGAGTCTGATCTGAAACCAATGAATTTGGCGTATAACTAAAGGATGCATCTACATGTATTTTACTTTTTGTCTCTTCAAGCAAAACCTCTAAATTCTTGATTTTAATATAAAAGCAGACGGCAAGTGTGTAAATAGGCACTATGGTGACCCTAAAGGGGTTAACCCCTTCATTGCTGTTATATACGTCATCTGAAAGCTTTAAAGTTTAAACAATAGTCTGCTTTGATTACACAAATTTGACTATAGAGGTATATAGTTAGTAAGGGAATTTCATTTTGAATGCCAAACAGTTTTTATTCTGATAAGACGCCTTGCAGTTAGGGGGTTAACCGTTTTTAGCGTCAAATTAATCGTTAGGTTTTTACCCCTTCATTGTCATTTGTCGTCTGCTTCAATATCGTTGTCTGCAATATCGTTTTTGAAGATAAATACGATACGAGTGTCAAATAGGTCTGATCTGAAGCCAAACTGTTTGCAAAGTCGAGTTTAATAGAATTTGGCGTGAAAGGGTTGAACTAACTGTCAGACACCAAAACAAACTCATTCTTGTGGTCACGCACGTGTCAAGTAGCTCTTATCCCTGCCAAAGGCCTCTTGCCTGACACTTGCAGCTTGTATTTATATCGAATACTCGTGCATGTCTGATCTGTATCACCAGTTTTTTTTTAAATGAAACTCTTCATGGGAAAAGAGTTATGATGATTCAACGTAGATCAGTTTCTTTAATTTGTATATTAAAACTTCAAAAAGAGATTGGTCATTGTGTCATGCTTTATTTAACCATCGGAAATAGGCGTGGATGTTGATTCTATTGCATAGTGACGAGCCCCTCACCCCCTTTCAGTGAAACATTATCGTTTGTTAGAAGAATGTTATATTTGTATTTCATTTCAAACGGTTAAACAGTAAACGGTGTAAAATGAATGTACAGCGCTCCCTCTCTACAACGACATCCAATTGGAGACAAAACATGTGTGTGTTGTTCGGATGGGAGTCGTTATAGGGAGGGAAATTGACTTACCTTTGCAAACAGCTTGGATCCAGATCAGACGCCGCGTTACGCGGCGTCTGATCTGGATTCAAGCTGTTTGTCACTCGTTATTATTTTTTTCTGTCAAAATGTCCATTATGTAGATCTAACTTTGAGAAAAACAGCAGACGACAATTTTAAACAGACAACATTGCGGTCGTGAATAGGTTGGACATAATTATCTTGTTTGGGGGAAAAGCTGCAAGCGTTGTTATAAGGAGGAAATTTTTTGTTGGGAGGACCGTTGAAGGGAGGGGTTATGTAGTTAATATTGCATAAAATGAACGCAATAGAAGACCTACTGGTATACTTAAATACAGGTGGTTGCTGAATGCGGGATGAAATGTCTATAATCTTAAGTAGACAAAATGTTTAACCCATTGCCCCAAAGAAGCGCATTTTAGCGCATTCAATTCATTCCTCCACTGAAGAAAATAGTTCCACATGAACCATAAAATTAATTTCTATATTCTAGCAGATGGTAGCTTAAAGCAGGCTGACAGTAAAGCAGAATGCGCCTGAAGTCACATTTTGCTTACTTTCAACTTGCTTTAAGTTGTCACCTGCCTTCCACAGAACTAGAAACAGGCTATTGGGTAAAGGGTTAACATTGGTTAAAGATGAAAACACACATTCGTTTGAGCTGTTGTTATAGTGGACCTTTCCAGAACATTATGTAACAATATTCAATCTTTCATGTACTCTCGAACAAGGCTCATTGTTGGTGTTCAAGACATGTGACATCTTAACCCTTTGAACTCTAATGGCGAACATACGTGTCTTTTGCAACCAGTGTACCTTTGAACAGTACAGAATTAATGTACAATTGCACAATGCAGGAATGAAGACTATGATCAAAGGATCCTTATAGAGTCCTCTGATCAGGATATACATTTTTTGTCATATTACAATATATTGACAAACACAACAACTCACAAACGCCTCCTTAAAACACAAAAATAAACAAACACCCTACCCACGACCCCCCCCCCCCCCAAAACAACAACCCAACAACACCAACAAAAAAACAAAACCCCACCACCACTAACAAGAAAAAACAAGACCCCCGCCCCCCAACAAACAACACAAAAACCAACGCAACAACAACCCCTCCCCCCAAAAAGCCCAAAACAAAACAAACCCAACAACCTAAAAGGTAAATAGATCTCGTAATTTATGGGCTTGACTGAATTGAAAACTGAAATTGTCGAGTTGAAGTGTAAGGGAGGAAATGGTTAAATATTTCTACTCTACTTTCAACCTGCTTGAAGCAGTCGTAAGATCTTGTTTTATTTGCAAACATCAACAGTACTTTAGGGGGTCTAGTTAGCGAGACTGCAATGCGCAATATACATTAACAACCCCTATTACGAATGTGTTAATTCTTAGGTGTATACGACAGGTGAATGCTTAAAGTAAGATGACAGTTAAACAGAAAGCTCCTTTAGGAGCTTTCTGTTTTACTGTCACCTTGCTATAAGCTATAACCTGTCTTTTATACAACCAATAAGCTATTGTTTTAGTGGTCGTGACAGAGAGGTTCTACATGTAACTACATGAGTTGTAGCTATGTACGGGCAGTTTCAATAAATCAGTAATAAGAAGGCTAAATAATGTACAGCGCTCCTTCTCTACAACGGCATCCATTGGGAGACAACAATTATTTGCGTTGTTCGCAGGGAGTCGTTATAGGGAGGGAAATTGGTTACATTTGCAAACAGCTTGAATCCAGACCAGACGCCGCAATACGCGGCGTCTGATCTGGATTCAAGCTGTTTGCCACTCGTCAATAAGTTTATTTCCTGTCAAAATGTCCATTATATAACTTTGAGAAAATTAGCAAACGACACTTTTAAGCAGACGATATTGCAGCAGTAAATGCGTTCGACATAATTGTCCTGTTTAAGGAACTGCGACAAGGGTCGTTGTAAGGAGGGAGTCGCTGTTGGGAGGGCCGTTGTAGGGAGGGAGCACTGTATGTTCATAACTAAACCCTTTCACTGCCTAACATCGAGTAGGATTTATGTAAGATTTTGCAAACAGTTTGGGTCCTTTTAAGACTCCAAGTATATCGACGTCAGATCGGGGACCAAACTGTTTGGCACTCGAATGATTGTCAATTACTGCATTCAAAGGTTAATTCTTTCAATTCCACACACGATTTAACACATTCAGCGGCGAGTATACTCGTCATTTTCAAACAGTGTATATGTGAGGATTACACTGTCCCATTCAAACAGTGTATACCCTGTTACCAGGGTCTACACTGTTTGTCATTATGAAAATATTATTAAAATAAACTCTAAATAGTCAAAAATGGACTATATATTGAAATTTGAACTGTGCATTAAAAGTTTCTGGGGTGAATGAGTTACGTCGATATTGCAAACAGTTTGAATCTAGCGCAGCGTTTGACCATACAGCATGCAGGATACAGTTTGTTTGACACTATTTTTCTGTCCAAAAATCAATTAAAAATTGCAGACTATAAACTTTAGCAGACGATTTTGTTTCTGAGAAAGGGATAAACCAGACGATTATATTTGACGTTGAGATGGTAAACCAGTTCAACCCTAAATATCTCTTGTGGGCATTTACAATCCTTTTTAACTTTTCTAGTACAATATTTTTGAACCAGTCTACTGTTGCATTTTTTGTCTAACAACAAAAAAACAATGAAAATATCAAACAGTGCAGACCCTGATCAGAGGGCTCCTATAGGAGCCCTCTGATCAGGGTCTACACTGTTTGCATATGTAATCAGTAATTTATACAGAGGGCTGTAGGACGATAATATCGCGTTTAACACGAAGTGTGTCAGGAACAAAGACATTCATTGTGCCAGTTGAAAAGTGTTTATATCTCATCTATAAAGTGATTATTAGTTGTTTTGTAGATAATACTCATTCGTCCATCTTTGTTCAAAAGAAGACTACATATTACGGCAAAAAATGTGATATAGAAATACAGGGTCAAGCAAATACAGCAATACCTGATATAGTCCATGTTTTGTAGGACCTTTCTTCACTACTTTGTTCCTGTATTTGGAATAAATCTGTCTCAAGGAGTAGATATACAGTAGAACCTCCTTATTACGACCACTAAATTGGGTCAAATATTAATCATTTTAGACAGGTGACTGCTTAAAGAAATGTGAAAGTGAAACAGAAAGCTCCTGTAGGAGCTTTCCGTTTCACTTTCACATTGCTTTAAGCTGTCACCTGTCTTTTATACAGACAATAAGCCTTCTTTTTAGTGGTCGTAATAGAGAGGTTGTACTGTACTTCTTCATAAGATGGCCGCTGAACACAGGGTTACCTCATACAGTGGAAAGGATGTAACCTTTTCTCTATGAACGTGTTTATGATAACAATCTTATGAACATTGCAAACAGTTTAGACTCAGGATCAGACACTGGGTAACCTAGCGACTGATCAGGCTTAAAACTGTTTGCTACTCATATTAACTGAAAAGAATGGATAAAAGAATCAAGAAATAATAATGATCTTAATTTTATTGCACTGTCTTGGCGTTTCGTTTTTGTTTGAATGTGAAAGAGTAACGTATTTTCCACTGTTTGAAAGTTGCATATGTAAAAAAAAATCAGCATGCGCCATCTGGGTCTACACTGGTTGTCAGCGCCCTAGGTGAAACATGGTTGAACGAGACCGTTTGCAGTTTTTACAGTTTACAGTTTATTCAATCTTCTCGGCACATACATATGTAAAATGAGGCATGAACATAGAACAAGTAATCAGACATATCAAATTGTTTTGGTCAAGGCTGTTGGTGATTTGAAGCACACCGGTTTGTGTACCACGCAGTGTGTTTTCTGAAAACATGGTTTAATTAACCATTTTCTGCACAGAAACGCATCGTTACAATTTAACCCCTGTTCCACATAGTAACGACTTCTACGCTTTTCTGATAAAGAACTACATGTATAGGAAAAGATGTTCAGACTTCTTAAAATAGGCTGGTATAATTAAGTTGAACTCTTCGTCTTTGAGATATCTGCTTTACTTCAACCTTCTTTTAACTACTTGGTCTGTATTAAACGCTGGAAACGGCAATCTATGAGAGAAAGAGTTACTGCATTTTCACAGGTAAACATGTCTATATATATTATGTATCTATAGTAATTACTTACGGGACTTATAAAATTCTGACAGCTGACAGCAAAAATGCATTTAAGTTGGCCTCGGGAAAGGCATGGCAAGGCATGTAGTTGCATGTAATGCTCGGGCCTCTTTAAACCGACAAGCTATAAAACCGAATGTTCAGCACTAAACGCCATGGGATAGAATGACTAAGAACCCAACTTTAGTTGCATGTATATATTATTCTTAAAGAAAAAAATCAACAATGTATCATAGTTGGAGAATCTAAAAGAGTAGCCGACGACATGTACATACATTAGTTATAAAGAATATAAAAAGATTGTATATTATAAGATCTTTTTTTTCTTCACCCTGACAGATGCGTGTTTCAAACAAGTTGAAAGTAAAGCAATAAGCTCTTTCAGGGGGTTTCTGCTTTACGTTCAGTCTGCTTTAAGCAATAACATGTCTTCATCAATGGAAACATTCCATGGGGGAAATAGTTAATACAAGTTTGATTGTTGCAAAATCTGTAATAACAGCCTATTCAATTTAATGTTACAAATTGTAGGGAACCAAAACTGTGTACTGATCGTCGATAGAAATACAGTAGCTGCACTTGTTCTACACAGTTGGTAGTTTCCAATAGCAGGCCACTAGATATCCTTATCTAGTAAGGCTACATTCAATCAAGTCATAAGATTACGTTGTATAAATCATGTTCGTCCTATAAGCTGTAAAACATGTCAATGAGGTAACTAGGATATAAAGTAAAACCCTGTGTTCAGCGACCACTCAGAATACAATGATTCCACAACTTCATATATAGAAGGCAGCTGAATGCCGGACGAATGTAATGCAGAAAGCTCCTTCAGTAACTTTCTGCATTACATTTGTCCTGCATTAAGGATGTTCTAACCAGTCTTTAGATATCACCAATGTGACCATGGTTCTTTTGTTTTGAGTTACCTCTGTGTATGTGCATATTATACAGCTGTCAAACCGTCTTACTTGCATAGTATAAGTCAGTTAGCTTCTTTTAGTACAGTGGAGAATCTGTTATTCTTTCCCAATAAACGCGTTTACGCTAAAACTATTATTTGCAGTGCAAACAGTTTGGAGCCAGATCAGACGCCGGGTAACCCGGCGTCTGATCAGGCTCCAAACTGTTTGCCACCAAGATAAACAAGAATTATCGGAATTGTCCAAAAGTTGTTCTTTTCTACGTTTTAGTGTTTTGCGTTTGCGTACGTTTGCGTTTAAATGGGAAAGAATAACAGATTCTCCACTGTAGGTACATATGATTGCAATGAACTCTCCATGTTTGCTGGTTGGAAGATTTCATTATAGATACATGTATTCAATAGTGGTCTGAAAACAGAAACAACTGCAGTGCTTTTCCATACAGCAGAACATTCACAGTACAGAGCTAATGGGATACCTCGAATTGCGGCGTGTCATCCGGGTCTACACTGTTTGCTTATGTCTACTGTTGAAGACGATAGGTATAAATGGGTTAATCGACAAAAAAAATAAATTCAAAAGATGGTGAAAGTTGTAGTGTTTGATACACGTGACAGCTTTATGTAGAACAAAAAATAAAATAGAAATATCCTTTAGTACCTAGATATAGCTGCTTTACCTTTGTATTTTGCATTTACCCCTTAAATAGACACATGTGGTTGATTCTTTCAATGCAGTATTGTTGTCGATGTTTACGAATAAACTCTAAAAACCACAATGACAACAACCCATATCTTTTCTACTTTGAATTTCGATATGCAGAGAGAACAGAATTATTAAAAAACATGTATAATTATATAATAATAATAATAATAATAAAAGTATGTATAATCCAAAGCAGTTCTTCACGGTTACCTTAAAATACTGAAAATGTGTAAATGACATTTACGATAATCGATTTTTGTTTTTATCACCGGGAAATCAGTAATAAAGTGACATTGTTGACTTGTCGCAATAAACCGATCGATACAATAACATTGCTTCCTCTACTGCACAAAATGCTCACTGATTTGTTGGATTCGCAAACACTCAATCCTGTCTGTGTCTGGAATTCTTTAATAAAACTGCGTGTGGTAATTGATAAGTTATAAGAGCTTTGAAACAAAATCTTCGAAGCACAATGCATTTTTAAGCAGACGGGTTTTCAGCATAGGAAATAATTTATAAGTAAACTCGATAATAAGCTAACCCATTAGTACCCATTGGCCACACAATTGACATGATCAAACAGTGTAGCCCCAGAGCCGCGTCTCATCAGGGTCTGCACTGTTTACAATTTAATTGTTTATTGTATCGACAAACGCGGCAGTGTGTTTAGATTAACGTTGTATATTTAAATGTCTAAATCCAAACTGCTGGCAAAAGCAAGCCAAAGCGTGGAAGTACATCGCTCCCTCTCTACAACGACACCCAATTGGAGACAACGATCACCGGTATGTACGTTGTTCGGAGAGAGTCGTTATAGGGAGGGGAATTGGCTGAAATTTGCAAACAGCGTGAATCAAGATCAGACGCCGCGTGACGCGGCGTCTGATCTTGATTCAAGCCGTTGACGGGAGGGAACACTGTACATTAAAACGAGCTCATGTATACTAATGCCCTAGTTTCCCAGTGTAGTAATTCCATACCCAAAATTCTGAATTCTTGTACAAAATGAATTCACTCGCGTAAAGAAAACTATGGCGCAATTTGCATAATTATGCAAAAGTAAACTATGCACCTGTCTATTTTAGATACAATAAAGCTTATTTGTAAAACATGAAGACCCAGTTTAAATGACGGACACTTCCTCACAAACCCATTAAGCCAAGCATGTGCAAAGCAAAAAATATGACTTCATGATTTTAGCACAAAACAATTTTGAAGCAGACGACTTATTTCCCCAGTCTTGCCCATGGACTTTTGTGGTAGTCGGTAACATATCATTAGGGTGGTAAACAAAAAAGCTGTTTGTTCCGCTGTTCCGTTTTACCCCCTTAAACTTCCAAGCCTACTGACTACAATTGCATTTGCAAACTGTTTAGATCCAGACCAGACACCGAGTAATCCGGCATCTGATCCGGATTCAAACTGTTTGACATTCATATCGACGATTGCTCAGTCATAGTCAATGAAATCTAAATTTGAGAAATACAAGTAAGGAGACAAGACTGTGGGGGTTAAGGGGTTAATGTTGTTAAATCCTTTCTATGCTGATAGTAGTAGATCTTTTTATTTCCTTTTATTTTTCAAAAAACATTTTCTAAAAAACACCTCATAAATCAACATTTTTCAAAAGCGCAATAGTTCATTTGAAATATCAGAACCGGAAAGGTTAATCCATTCACCTCTTAAACATAAATGAAAATTTCCAAATTTTCTTATTTAGTCATTTCATCTTACTTTTAGGGAAGTATTTTTCTTTCTTCAATATACATACATGTATTGCAAATTTACAAACAGTGCACTCCCTGATCAGAAAGCTCATTTAGGATCCTTCTTATCTAGGTCTACTCTCTTTGAGTAGGACAAATGCATCCTTCCACAAACTTGTACGCTGTTTGTAAATACGAGTATACTCGTCGCAAGGGTTGAATGTGTTAGGATACACAAAATGGGGGGTGATCTACTTCTGTTACATTTCACTCGAGGGCCTCAGCACCCTACCTTATTTGTGTAGCATCATTGTGTCACATCAAACAGTAGAAAAATAGTCTTACTCTTTGCAAGCTATCGCCAAAACCATGATTATCTTTGCAAACAGTTTGGACCCTGATGAGACGCCGCGTAACGCGGCGTCTCATCAGGATCCAAACTATTTGATAATCTGAATCTGATTTGAAAATAATTTTCAGAAAAAATTAAATTTTAGGCAGGTAAAATAGACTTACATTTCTGCAGATCAAACAAAAAACTTTTAAAGAGTTCATTTCCATTTGAATAAGCCATATCAAGGTATTAGTTTCTAAACCCGTGACTTTGATTCAAGTAAAAGTCACTGGATCATGGTCAACGTTATTTGTAAATGTCATACATCCCTTCCTCTGTCCTAGCTTTCTGTTCAGGTTCACTATCAATTTTCAAACAGTTTGGAGTCTGATCTGAAACCAATGAATTTGGCGTATAACTAAAGGATGCATCTACATGTATTTTACTTTTTGTCTCTTCAAGCAAAACCTCTAAATTCTTGATTTTAATATAAAAGCAGACGGCAAGTGTGTAAATAGGCACTATGGTGACCCTAAAGGGGTTAACCCCTTCATTGCTGTTATATACGTCATCTGAATGCTTTAAAGTTTAAACAATAGTCTGCTTTGATTACACAAATTTGACTATAGAGGTATATAGTGAGTAAGGGAATTTCATTTTGAATGCCAAACAGTTTTTATTCTGATAAGACGCCTTGTTAAAACTGTTTGGAAATTACCATTGTACCCGGGGTAATGGCAGTGAGGGGGTTAACCGTTTTTAGCGTCAAATTAATCGTTAGGTTTTTACCCCTTCATTGTCATTTGTCGTCTGCTTCAATATCGTTGTCTGCAATATCGTTTTTGAAGATAAATACGATACGAGTGTCAAATAGGTCTGATCTGAAGCCAAACTGTTTGCAAAGTCGAGTTTAATAGAATTTGGCGTGAAAGGGTTGAACTAACTAATACCTGGCTGGACTCAGACACCAAAACAAACTCATTCTTGTGGTCACGCACGTGTCAAGTAGCTCTTAACCCTGCCAAAGGCCTCTTGCCTGACACTTGCAGCTTGTATTTATATCGAATACTCGTGCATGTCTGATCTGTATCACCACTTTTTTTTTAAATGAAACTCTTCATGGGAAAAGAGTTATGATGATTCAACGTAGATCAGTTTCTTTAATTTGTATATTAAAACTTCAAAAAGAGATTGGTCATTGTGTCATGCTAAGGATTATGTCAACCATCGGAAATAGGCGTGGATGCTGATTCTATTGCATAGTGACGAGCCCCTCACCCCCTTTCAGTGAAACATTATCGTTTGTTAGAAGAATGTTATATTTGTATTTAATTTCAAACGGTTAAACAGTAAACAGTGTAAATGAATATACAGCACTCCCTCTCTACAACGACATCCAATTGGAGACAAAACATGTGTGTGTTGTTCGGATGGGAGTCGTTATAGGGAGGGAAATTGGCTTACATTTGCAAACAGCTTGTATCCAGATCAGACGCCGCGTTACGCGGCGTCTGATCTAGATTCAAGCTGTTTGTCACTCGTTATTAATTTTTTCTGTCAAAATGTCCATTATGTAACTTTGAGAAAAACAGCAGACGACAATTTTAAACAGACAACATTGCAGTCGTGAATAGGTTGGACATAATTATCTTGTTTGGGGGAAAAGCTGCAAGCGTTGTTATAAGGAGGGAATTTTTTGTTGGGAGGACCGTTGTAGGGAGGGATTACTGTAGTTAATATTGCATAAAATGAACGCAATAGAAGACCTACTGGTATACTTAAATACAGGTGGTTGCTGAATGCGGGATGAAATGTCTATAATCTTAAGTAGACAAAATGTTTTAACCCATTGCCCCAAAGAAGCGCATTTTAGCGCATTCAATTCATTCCTTCACTGAAGAAAATAGTTCCACTTTATACAGTCATGAACATGAACCATAAAACTATTTTCTATATTCAAGCAGATGGTAGGTTAAAGCAGGCTGAAAGTAAAGCAGAATGCGCCTGAAGGCACACTTTGCTTACTTTCAACTTGCTTTAAGTTGTCACCTGCCTTCCACAGAACTAGAAACAGGCTATTGAGTAAAGGGTTAACATTGGTTAAAGATGAAAACACACATTCGTTTGAGCTGTTGTTATAGTGGACCTTTCCAGAACATTATGTAACAATATTCAATCTTTCATGTACTCTCGAACAAGGCTCATTGTTGGTGTTCAAGACATGTGACATCTTAACCCTTTGAACTCTAATGGCGAACATACGTGTCCTTTGCAACCAGTGTACCTTTGAACAGTACAGAATTAATGTACAATTGCACAATGCAGGAATGGAGACTATGATCAAAGGATCCTTATAGAGTCCTCTGATCAGGATATACACTTTTTGTCATATTACAATATATTGACAAACACAACAACTCACAAACGCCTCCTTAAAACACAAAAATAAACAAACACCCAACCCACGACCCCCCCCCCCCAAAAAAAAAACCCCCAAAAACCCCCCAACAACAACAACAAAAAAACAAAACCCCACCACCACTAACAAGAAAAAACAAGACCCCCGCCCCCCAACAAACAACACAAAAACCAACGCAACAACAACCCCTCCCCAAAAAAAAGCCCAAAACAAAACAAACCCAACAACCTAAAAGGTAAATAGATCTCGTAATTTATGGGCTTGACTGAATTGACAACTGAAATTGTCGAGTTGAAGTGTAAGGGAGGAAATGGTTAAATATTTCTACTCTACTTTCAACCTGCTTGAAGCAGTCGTAAGATCTTGTTTTATTTGCAAACATCAACAGTACTTTAGGGGGTCTAGTTAGCGAGACTGCAGTGCGCAATATACATTAACAACCCCTATTACGAATGTGTTAATTATTAGGTGTATACGACAGGTGAATGCTTAAAGCAAGATGACAGTTAAACAAGAAAGCTCCTTTAGGAGCTTTCTGTTTTACTGTCACCTTGCTATAAGCTATAACCTGTCTTTTATAAAACCATTAAGCTATTGTTTTAGTGGTCGTGACAGAGAGGTTCTACATGTAACTACATGAGTTGTAGCTATGTACGGGCAGTTTCAATAAATCAGTAATAAGAAGGCTAAATAATGTACAGCGCTTCCTCTCTACAACGGCATCCATTGGGAGACAACAATTATGTGCGTTGTTCGCAGGGAGTCGTTATAGGGAGGGAAATTGGTTACATTTGCAAACAGCTTGAATCCAGATTACGCGGCGTCTGATCTGGAATCAAGCTGTTTGCCACTCGTCAATAAGTTTATTTCCTGTCAAAATGTCCATTATATAACTTTGAGAAAATTAGCAGACGACACTTTTAAGCAGACGATATTGCAGCAGTAAATGCGTTCGACATAATTGTCCTGTTTAGGGAACTGCGGCAATGGTCGTTGTAAGGAGGGAGTCGCTGTTGGGAGGGCCGTTGTAGGGAAGGAGCACTGTATGTTCATAACTAAACCCGTTCACTGCCTAACATCGAGTAGGATTTATGTAAGATTTTGCAAACAGTTTGGGTCCTGTTAAGACTCAAAGTATATCGACGTCAGATCGGGGACCAAACTGTTTGGCACTCGAATGATTGTTTTTTCAAGTTAATGTGAGTCGATTCTAAATTACAAACTGGCGACAAGTTTCAAGCAGCCTATATCCCTGCAGGTAGTGGGTTATATAGCTAATGAACCAGACCACTGAGGATCTGAGGATCAAGATAAATCTTCTGCCGCCCCCGATACACCACATAAATGTCAATATAATGTGTCCATCAAACTGATGACGGGTTTCCTATTCGTTAGATCGCTTGTTAGTAGTTTGTAACATTGCTTATAGAGATTTTTCAGTTAGATAAATTTGATATCGTCACTGTTGATATCATCACGACATGATTGTAGTGATCATATCAGCAGGACTAGTTTTTTAACCAGATAACAACCCATTTTCGTGATATATTTTTCATATCAATCCAAAGAAATTGATTATCCTCTATGTATTATGTTTTCTTCCTGCTGTTTCTATATATATATTTGCTTAAACTATTGCTCCATATATATACATATTTAACTTTACTCTCTTTTTACACATTTAATTAATTCCTCCACTGAAATAAATACATGTACAGTGTTACAGCCCTCCAAACAACGACTCCCTCCTTACAACGACCCTTGTCTCAGTTCCCTAAACAGGACAATTATGTCTAACGTTTTACTGCTGTAATATCGTCTGCTTGAAGTTGTCGCCTGCTGTTTTTCTCAAAGTTACATATTGGACATTTTGACAGAAAAAACGAAATGACAAGTGACAAAATGCTTGAATCTGGATTCAAGCTGTTTGCAAATGTAGGCCAATTTCCATCCCTATAACGACTCCCTCCGAACAACGCACACACTGTTGGTCTCCCATTGGATGTCGGTTATAGAGAGGGAGCGCTGTAGTTCCATTTTATACAGTTGTGAATGTGCAACATCAGAAATATTTCCGATTGCCGATATCTTTAAAGATGGTAGCTTATAGCAGGCTGAAAGAAGGTATACTTGTATATATGTCGAGGGCCTCATTGAAGATTGGTATTTACCAAATGAGCTCTCTCGTTAAATAAAGTCTTTATTATTATTATTATTATAATTATTATTATTAAAGAAAAATGCGCCTTTATGCGCCCCCTTCATTACTTTCAACCTGCTTTTGAAACTGATACTCTGTCTTCAAAACTAGAAACATGCTATGGGGTAATACCGGTAGGTTTAAAACTGACAGAATACATTTTAAAAAAGCGAGGTTTACTGTAAATGTGGTCAATTGATTGAGCAGCAGAGATACAGTGGAGAAAACGTTATTCATTCCCAATAAACGCGTTTACGCTAAATCTATTATTTCTGATGCAAACAGTTTGGAGCCAGATCAGACGTTGGGTAATCCGGCGTCTGATCAGGCTCCAAACTGTTTGACGTCCAGGTTAAAATCAACATTAAGAATTGCCGAAAAAATTGTAATTTTCTTCATTTTCTTGCAATGCGTTTGCGTTTAAACGGGAAAGAATAACGTTTTCTCCACTATATAGTATGAAACGGGAAAAATATGATAAAGAAGATGTAACAAGGGCTTCAAATAAAAATGCACGTAGTTGTTGTAATAGCAGTGATGAAGTTGGTGGTGGTAGTAGTAGCAGTTATAGTAGAAGCAGTTGTGTTACTGGTAGTAGAAGTAGATCTAGTAGTGGTAGAAGAAGACGACGAAGAAGAAGTAGTAGTAGTAATAGTAATTGTGGTGGTGGTAGAAGTGGCCATAGAAGTAATAGTAGTACATGTAGTAGGAGTAGTTGCTGTTGTTGTTGTTGTAGTAGTAGAAGTGGTGTTGGTGGTAGTAGTGATAGTAGTAATAGTAATAGTAATAGTAGTAGTAATAGTAGTAGCAAAAGTAGTTGTAGTAGCAACATCAGAAACAGTTACAGAAGGAGAACATGTACAGTGGAGAATCTGTTATTCTTTCCCAATAAACGCGTTTACGCTAAAACTATTATTTGCAGTGCAAACAGTTTGGAGCCAGATCAGACGCCGGGTTACCCGGCTTCTGATCAGGCTCCAAACTGTTTGCCACCAAGATAAACAAGAATTATCAGAATTGTCCAAAAGTTGTACTTTTCTACGTTTTAGTGCTTTGTGTTTGCGTACGTTTGCGTTTAAACGGGAAATAATAACAGATTCTCCACTGTATTAGTAGCAAGAGTAGTGTAGTAGTGGTAGTAGAAGTAGACGTTGTAGAAGTAGGCATCATATTGGCAGTATAAAGATGATAGTCATTTAAATAGTAATAGTTGATGTTGTTATGTTTTTGACATCTCTTTTTGATCTTCAATGTTATCACATGACAAAAATGTATCAGGTCTTGCTATAGCAATTTAATAATGGCAACATCTACTAATCTTTAACAGAAGCCGTATTAAAGGTGTGTAAAGGGACATTACTGAATATTTGAAATGCCTATGTTGAGTAGATATAACCTGGTATTAGGTTTAATAGTATTTTAAAAGTCTAATTAAACCAGAAACAAGATCTTAATTGTGTAACGTAATACGCAAGCGCCAATGAAACGTTGTATAAATCTCTTCCAAAAGCGCCCTCACCCTGGATTGTACTGGTATTTGCAAACAGTTTGGATCTTGATCAGACGCCGAGTTACTCGGCGTCTGACCAGGGTCCAATCTGTTTGGCACTAATAAAAAAGTTTATTGAGATAAAATGCCTAAACTCTAGATTGAAATGGCAATATTAAACAGACTATATTCTAACAGGAAAGGGGTTTTCGTTGGTTATTTACAAACATTTGACCCGGGCACAGTCCGTTGACAATGTATTCTGCTCATGTAAAATGTTAAAATGTGACAATAGCCTAATTAAACAGTTATAGTTCATCATTAATCGTTTGGACCGAAAACGAACACAGTGTATACAGAGTCGGAGATTCTATAACTTGGATTCGCTTAACCCTTTGAACCATAGTCCCGCATATAGGCGTCCTTTTCAAACAGTATACATGTGAAAAGTGCACTTGTCCTATGCAAACAGTGAATACCCAGATCAGAGGGCTCCGTAAGGAGCCCTCTGATCTTGGTCTTCACTGTTTGTCAAAAAATTGACAAAAACAACCCTTAAAAGTCAGAAATGGACTAGACTAAAATGGAAACTGGGATTGTCCATTTGAAGTTTTAGGGAGGAAAGAGTTAACCCCTTCACTACCATGACGTCATCAATTTTAAATATTTGTCGTCTGCTTTAATTTCTCAATCTTAAAATTGAGATATTTGGACTTATATAAGAAATATTGAAAATAGTGTCAAACAATGAGTGTCAAACAGTTTGGATCCTGATCAGGCACCGCGTTACTCGGTGTCTGATAAGGATCCAAACTATTTGCAAATAGCCATTATGTATACCGTCGGGGTAATGCAGTGCAGGGTTAGGTCGAACTTAAGTCCCGTTGTAACTGGAATATAGGTATTTTCGACATAAACGATGTCGAGTTCTCGGTAGTTCGAACTCGTTTAGTTCGAACATACCCCGCATATTTTCAAAGTTAAAACGTAACTTAGCCACGTTTAAACCAATTCATTCAATTCAATTCAAATTTTTATTGGCATTAAACTTATAAATACATGTACAATGTTCATAGCCATATAACATAGTATTATGTACATGCCATAGTGACTAGCAATAAAAAAAATATATTGTATGATCAGGAAATACAATTAGCAGGAGAAAAGTATGAAATATGTGTCATTTAGGATTCATTAGTATATATGTATAGTAGAACATGTATTATAAACTGACATTATTTATAAATAAACTAAGGTCTTCAAAATATCACAAAATATTTACTATACCATTTCACTGCAATTTTTTTTCGTGAGATTGTTACCCCTTCACCGTTTCATTGTCGTCTGCTTCAATTTTGTTGTCTGCAATGTCGTTTTAAAATTAAAAAATAAGGCAGTATGACTGAAATAATTTCAAAACGAGTGTCAAACAGATTGGATCCTGATCAGACGCCGCGTCACGCGGCGTCTGATCAGGATTCAAACTCTTTGCAAACGCGCTTTTAAGCGTTATAGAGAGTGAAAGAGTTAAGTGAGTTCGAAGTAACGAGTTTCAACTTAAGTATAGACCTTACCCGGATTTCAATATTACAACTTGGCCGAACCTCGTTTTAACTTTAAATACGGGTAGTTCGATTTCAATGACTGAAGTCCAGCTGCATATTTCGGTTACAAAACAGTGCGATATGTCTTTAGCGACCGAATAAACGCTAACGATCGTCTCATCGGGTCAATATTATAGTCTGCGGTCCAGGTTGTTTTCAATTTTTATTTTTATAATCCTTTAAGTTTAACTGAAAAACTTCTGACGTGCTATGTTCTGTAGTTTGTATGCTGACCAGATGCTTGTAAAGGTGCGTCACGTTGAGAGAGTACGGGTTATCCAATTAGTCCATCAACACACCGCTTTATATCTTGAATTTATTGCTCCACTAAAGAAAATAAGTCCAACGTCTATACTAACAGTCATGAATATGTACCATTAGAAATATTTTTCTACACCCTAGAAGACGATAACTTAAAGAAAGCTTAAAGTTACGCAGAACGTGCCTTTATGAGCACTTAACTTTACTTTCAGCCTGCTTTAAGTTGTCACATATCTGGAATGCCAGAAACAGGATATGGGGTAAACGCTAATGATGCAGATTTATTTAGTCCAATACTAATTTAGTCTTATTTAGAGTATTGTTATGCAAATGGATTTACAAGAACATAGATGACATCGAACGCTTAACCATTTCCTCATAGCCTATTGCTAGTATTGAATATATATTACCACTAAAAGCAGGTTGAAAATAAAGCAGAATGCGCCTTAATGCGCATTCTGTTTTACTTTCAGTCCGCATTTAGCTACCATCTGCTTAGATATTATTATAAACTTTTTTCTTCTTTTTGTTAAAAACTTTTCTTGTAATACATATTCATTACTGTATAAATAGGAAATATTTTCGTCAATGGAGGAAGAAATGCCATGCGCCAAAATGAACTTCTTGGAGGGAAAGGGTTAAATGGATAATAACAACATATTTGACATCTGATTGCATTGCTTTTGCGTTTCGAACCAGTTAACTCTTTCCTCCCTGAAACTTTAAATGGACTATTCCAGTTTCCATTTAAGTCTAGTCCATTTCTGACTTTTAAGCGTTGTTTGGTCAATGTTTGGCATCATGACAAACAGCGAAGAACCTGATCAGTTGATCTGGGTCTTCACTGTTTGCATAGGACACGTATACTATTCACATGTACACTGTTTACAGTAAAGAACGCCAATATGCGGGACTAGGGTTCAAAGGGTTAAACCAGCTATACCGGTACAGGAGCACCATGGTATGAGCAGAAATCAATTGCTTTGTCACTTTTACGATACCCATCAGACTTGACAAGCGCCTATCAATGATCGATGTTATTTGGACGTTTATTTGATCTGTACATCATTACTTTTCTACATGTTGACGAATACTTATTTAATTTAGACAGCTTAATGAGTAATTAGTAAAAACTATTGCCGCTAGGTAATTGTAATTATATCAATACGTACCGATGAATTTCAGAGAACATTACACGAGGTTCAATTGGGATTTCAAAATGACTGTTTTATTTCGTTTGATATTGCCGTCGTTGAATGCTTGAAGCCAAGAAGAAAGAGAAAAACGTTGGTAAACAATAGGTTAATGTCCCGTTGACCTCTTCGCCAAATATGTTTGAATACCTTCACAGGGCTGCCATTTCTCCGGATTTTTCCTAAATATTCAGATTTTTTTAGTACATGGTAGCTTAAGGCAGGCGCATTCTGCTTTTCTTCCAGCCTGCTTTAAGCAGCCACGTGTCAACAAAACTAGAAACAGGCGATGGGGTAAAGGTACGATTCGTAAAATCGCACTTGAAAAATGCAAAGGAAAACTTAGGATTTTTCCCTGACTTCAACTTTAACCTATTACCCCATATCCTGTTTCTAGTTTTGAAGACATGTGACCCCTTAAAGAAGGTTGAAAGTGAGCAGGTTGAAATTAAGCAGACTGCGCCTTAAGACGCATTCTGCTTTACTTTCAGCCCGTGTTCAGCTACGATCTGCTAGGATTTAGAAAATATTTATTTTAGTACATAGAGCTATTTATGACTGTAAGCTGAAGTCGAACTATTTTTCTTTAGTTGAAGAATATCTTTAAAGCAAGCGTAAAAAGGCGTGTTTAATGGGTAATGGGAAAGTGTCTGGACAAGTGTATGGGTATCTTGCATTTGTCCATTAAAAAAAAATTGTCGATTTCATACCCTTTGGTTATAAATGAGTATGTGGGTAGGATGAGGAATGAACACTTTCCTTTACCTCTTTCCTCCCTGAAACTTTAAATGGAGAATTCCAATTTCCATTTTAGTCTAGTCAATTTCTGACTTTTAAAGATTGCTAATGTCAATGTTTGGCATGGTGACAAACAGCGAAGACCCTGATCAGAGGGCTCCTTTCGGAGCCCTCTGATCTGGGTCTTCACTGTTTGCACAGGACAATTTAATATTCACATGTTCATTGTTTGAAAATGACACCTAGTTCCCCATGACCAAAAAGTACATATTTCTAACGACTGACAAGACCAAAACGTATTAACTAAGAGCTAAATATCTAAATTCTACTGATTATTCTAATGGGGAAATAGAAATAACAAGAAACTAGGTGATTACATACAGTATTTTATTGATTTATTACTAATTTAACAGTTCATGACAAAATCCACCCTACGACAATAGTGTACCTGTATAGAGAACACTAAGTCTTGTCCTATTGCACACAGTCAAAACCCAGAACAGAGGACTCCTTCAGGGTTTCCACTGTTTGTCATTTTGCAATAAATTGCAGAAAATTAATTGCCATGGAGTTTGGAATATTGTATTAAAAGTTTCAATAGTGATTGATTGAGCTGGGTTTTGAATTAAATGCTATAGAGACATTTTGAGAAAACTGTACTTTTAATTTTGTATTAAAATGAGAATAGAAAACCATTGGCAACAACCACATTAGAAGCGAGTTTTAACATAACACTGTTGGGTCCATTTTGTCGATAAGAGTTCATGCTTTATAATATGCGTGTATGTTCACGGAGTTTTCAAAATTACGAAATTATTGATGGACAACTCAGGTTGTTTCCATTTAAGTTTTTTACTTCTATGGTTTTTATTTTTACATTTTAAATTTTATATGTGTATTGCGAAATGACAAACAGTGCATATCCTGATCAAACAGCTCTTAAAGGAGCCCGATGATCTGAGATTACACTGTTTGCATTAGACAAGTGTACTTTCAAGAAGTACACTACTTGGGTTCGATGGGTGTTTGTTCTCCATAGTAAGGTGCCATAGATGCATTTTCTACACCATAACAGATGGTTTCCGAAACAAGGCATGCAGAAACAGGGCTGCCATTTCTCCGGATTTTTCCTAAATCTTCGGATTTTTTCAGGTACATGGTAGCTAAAGCAGGCTGAAAATAAAGCAGAATGCGCTTTAAGGCGCATTCTGCTTTACTTCCAGTCTGCTTTAAGTAGTCACATGTCAACAAAACTAGAAACAAGCTATTTGGTAAAGGTACGATTAATAAAATCGCACTTGAAAAATGCAAATTTAGAAATCTTAGGATTTTTCATTTAAACTTATGGCAGCCCTGCAGAAACCAGTCTATATGGTGTGCTTTAAGTGAGCTTTCATGTTTTCTTTTAATGTAAATTATTCTACAAACATTTACACATATAAAACTAATGAATATGTTAAGCAAAATGTAGATTGCCATCTACGTAACACTTTACTTCATAGCCTGAATATTGTTTTGGAGACAGGTAACCACTTAAAGCAGGTTGAAAGTAAAGCAGCATGTGTCTTATATGGTGCTCTCTGCTTTACTTTCAATCTGCTTTAAGCTATCATCTGTTAGTATATAGAAAACATTTCTAATGATACTTATTCATGACTGTATAAATTTTCTTCATTGGAGGAATAAAATGCGTAAAACGTGTGTATCTATGGAGGAAAGGGTTTCTATTTAAACATGTGTTGATTATTTTCAGATTTCATGGAAGACGAGTGCGGTAGGACACTTGATATGGAAAGGACGAACCTAGAGAGTATCCGATTAGAAGTTACCAAGTTTCAGGTATATGTATAAACCAGTATTTAGTAATCTAACTCTTCTCCTCTCATCATACCGTCTCAAAAAAGGTGTCCTTACGTAGTTTGTTTTATGTACTTTACACTTTAATTGAGACTTTCACGTACTGGTTCGATGCTGAACAGAATCCGAGTTACTCCATGTCCTGTAGTAATTAAAGCTGTTTTGTGATAAGTCGAACTTTGATACCTCGAACTCGATTAAGTCGAACCTACCCGTATTTGAAAGTTAAAAACTTGGCTAAACCAAGTTGTGACTTTGTAATACGGTAGGTACGATTTGAGCAAAATTGAAATAATGCCATGTTTTAACTTTGAAATACTGTAGATTCGGCTTAACCGAACTTGAAATCATGAAACACATCTGTAGAAATACCGCTTAGTTCGAGTTAATGAAGTTAACTGTATTATAATTTATATGACAGGGATTGGTGTAAAACCAGCACTTTTGATTATATATCAGTTGTTTCACTCCTTGCAAGCTAGCGGCAAAACAATGATTACCTTTGCAAACAGAAACAGTTTGGAACCAGATGAGACGCCGCGTCACGTGGCGTCTTTTCAGGATCGAAACTGTTTCACACACATACCCTATTTTGATAAGAGTGTAACACATATTCTACTTTAGAACAGTGTAACAGACGACAGATGTTGCAGACGGCAATATTACTTCGCGGTCAAAGTTCAGAAAACCTTAACCCGTTACCCCATAGCCTGATTTAAGTTTTGAAAAAAGATGACCACTTAAAGCAGGTTGAAAGTAAAGTAGAATGTGCCTTAAGGCACATTCTACTTTACTTTCAGCCTGCTTTAAGCTCCCATCTGCTAGTATATAGCAATTATTTCTTCTTATACATATTCATAACTGTATAAATTGGAACCATTTTCTACAGTGAAGGAATAAATTAAAGGCGTAAAAGTGCGTATTTATGGGATAATGGGTTAAAGATGTGAAGGATTTTAAAAGTCAATATTGACAATGTACAATAATGCCCTGCTATATCTACACCCTCTATTATTTCTGTTGTTTGTTGTGTATTATAAGGCAGATGACGGCACAGCGCATGTTGTAAAATGAGCAGAAATATATCGTATGGGACCTCTATTATACTCCCATCATCCTGTAAGCTTCCTACTGTATTTAACTATCTTAACCCATTGCATACTGGGTATTATTTGGCGGCCATTTTAAAATGTCGTCTGCAGCGGGTATATCTCAAATATTTGCAAAAGATTTTTGCAGTTTCTGATAGAATATTGACTTAGCTGCAAACAAATTTGATCTCAGATCAGGCCACACAATGTGGGACCTGATCTGAGATCAAAACTGTTTGCCTAGAGGTACACCTAAAAGTGTATCCCGCATAAAATGGGTTAATGAGCCTCCGTTTGGGAAGTGGTCGGAGCCTGACTGTACGGTGTCATAGTTGAACAGGCCCGCGATGCTAACGATGTTTTATTCATTGCCTGAATACCATAACCGCTGTCAGCCGTATCTCAGTAGCAGCATCTATATCCAACGGATGGATACACATGTGGTCGTATTGTCATCCTTGCAGTGATAATTTTACCTGTGCATCCCGAGTCCTATACTCATTTAATTTGCCAGGGACTCATTATTTTAAAAGTTGTGAGTCCCATGGACCCATAGCTTTTCTGGCCTTTATTAACCTACTTCTCATAAGCAAATAGTAGCTTGAAGCAGGTTGGCAGTAAAGCAGAATGTGCTTTAAGGCACATTCTGCTTTACTTTCAACCTGCTTTAAGTGGTCAGCTGTCCTCAAAACTAGAAATAAGTAACGGGATATTGGGTTAACTTTTCACCTCAAGGACTTAATGTTTGTCTCAAGGACTCATTGTTTACAGAATGTGCATCCCAAGGACTAATTCATCTGATTTCTAAAATTATCACTGCCTTGTAGTATTACTCTTAGAGCCAAACTTAGGTCAGTCACTCTAATCAAAATAAAGTATTTGTTTTACGAAGGTGTTAGTGCTTTGCGAGGGTCGTTCAAAAGTTCTGTTACTTGAGCATTTTCTTGGAATCTACATGTATACTCATCATATGTGATACGTCATTGAAAAAAGTATTTTCTTTAGGATACAGTGATGCATAATACTTTGACAGCATTTCTATTTATTGTGAAAATTAGACACCAATGTGAGTCAGTCATATATAGACAAAGGTCATTTTTGCTACTGCACTTAAGTATATTTTATACTTTCGAGAGTTGACTAGAATTTTAGTAAAATTTTAGGCCAACAACACGTAATATTGAAAAGTCTTGATAATAATATCGAATATCTTTTTATCTACTCTTTTGTCAGATTAAAGCATGCATTAAAATGTTTAATACATGTTGTTACAATAATATGATTTGATTTATTAATGAAACAAATATAATATTATTCTAAAATTGTTTCTCGATTATATCAACTTAATACGAGTAAAGTATTTTTCAATTTCATATGGAAAAGGAAATAGTTTTGCAACAAACATATATATTTTACATTATGCAATATTCTAGTTGCTAAGTCAACAAATGTAAAATGTATATACCTGTATATGAATATCGTATTCATCGACAAACTACTCTGTTTTGAAACTTCACATAACATCAGAAAAACATTACGAATGACACATTAAAGCAGGGTTCCAGATAAGGAGGAGTATTCTAAACAAATACAACATTTTCTCACTCATACTGAACCAAATCCTATGGTTTTACTACGTATTAGAATCGTCTCCTCGAGACGATTCTAATGAGTAGTGACACCATAGGGTTTAATCCAGAAATGACAATTTTAGTTTTTGAAATACTCCCCTTATCTGGATCCCTGTTAAAGTATAAAACTATATTTGTCCCTTAAATGCATTTCAAACTCTATAAACATGTGTCATCCATGTAAGATGTTACCTCAGCCAATATAAACCGTTTAAATAAGATTATTGACTTGCGTGATACATCGTCAAATCCACAAGAAATGGACCTTTAAAATGACGCATCATTCATGAAAATCGTACATGTATAGATTTCAAGAAAATGCCAAACTAACAGCTTTTTGAAGGGCATTCGTATAGCAGTCATTTCAAAAGCCGCATTAGAATAGCATTTTGAAATAAACCCATATCCAACATTTGTAACACAACCTGGGCTGAATGAATGTTAGAATAGAAGTTAACATCTCTTGAAGAGGTTCCTGCAAATACTAATATTGATATACAAATCCGTAGACCGGATGGGTATTCAATTGTGAGAGTATAGTCCGTGTTTAGATGTAGACCCTGATCGTAGGGTGTATCATAAAACCATCTGATTAAGGTCTGTACTACTAATATTTTTAAAATATTTTGTGGCAATATATTATGAGAATCATCTCTAATTATCAAAAATGGAGCTTAATTAATTCGGAACTATAATTGTCCATGATAGCAATTTTAATATATAAAAACGTGTGAACATGTTTACATGTACAATAACTGTCTAAGTGTACAATGGCGATGGATGTGGGTGCATGAATGTGCCTGGACATCCACCGCCATTCGACACACAATACACCATAAGTGAATATTGCATTTGTGTTCAAGCCAATGGACAATATACGTGTAAATATTTGGCATAAAATGCTCACATATGAACTTAACTGTGATTTGTTTATTTTATTGTTTTCATGAAAAAGTACCATAGTCTCTTGTAATTCAATAACGAATGGCATGGTTCTTGTATATATATGTATATGATGATGTTTAAACTGTGTAACCATGAAGAGACTTAAATAAAGATTTTACTACTACTACGGTTTGAAATGCGATAAAATGAAAACAAATTGAAATGATATACCCCCTGTAGTTACGTCCGTTTATTGAATTTCCAATTGGTACAGATTTTATTATATGTTGTAAAACTATTGAAAACCATTCACACTGTGGGAACTTTATCTTGCTTGTGTAAAACATGAAGGCCATAGCCTGCAATAAAATGGCTATCAAAACTATGATGATTTATCAACAAGATTGTGATCTATTTTCTCTCGCGCAGAAATACCACGACAATTTCGACTGTATGGTGAGAATTACTGCGCCACTGAATAAGTTCCTACAAGTCCAGGTGGATGACAACGAGATAGAGAGAAGTGTTAACTGTACAAAGGACTACTTACAGCTCTTTGATGGTCCTGAACTAAACGGCAAACTACTTGCAGGTACTTATCACAGGGACATCTGGAACTTCTATGGTTTAACCAATTACCCCAGAGCCTGTTTCTAGTTCTTAACCCATTACCCCATAAATACACCTTTTACGCCTTCAAAGAAATCCTCCACGGAAAATAATTCCTTTTATAACAGTCATGAATATGTACCAGGAGAAATATTTGCTATATCCTATAAGACAATAGCTTAAAGCAGGCTGAAAGTAAAGCAGAATGTGCCTTAAGTGGTCAACTATTTTCAAAACTAGAAACAGGCTATGGGGTTGGTTAAAGGCGACCGGTTAAAGCAGGCTGTAAGTAAAGCAGAATGCGCCTTCTGCTTCACGTTTAGCCTGCTTTAAGTTAACATCTACTAGGATATAGAAAACATTTATCATTATACATAATCATGCTTGATTGTAGAGTGGAAACATTTTTAAAGGCGTAAAACGGTGTTATTATTGAGTGGGTTGATTCTGATTTAACTATTTGAATCCCAGTGACCCGCATACACATCCTTTTCAAACATCATATTCATGGAGAGTACACTTGTCATATGAAAATAGTGTGGATCCAGATCAGAGGGCTTCTACGGCATGTAATGTTTGCCATATTGTAAAATAAAACCATAAACAGTCAAAGCTGATACTAGACTTAATTGGAAACTGGCATTGTCCGTTTGGAATATCAGGGTTGGATACGTTAATAAGTCATTCATAAAGTGCTTAGTGGTAATGTTTATGTTTTGTTTGTATTCGTTTATTTTTGTTGTTGTTTGCAATCGATAATCGATATATAGAGGATAATCAATTCCTTTGGATTGATATGGAAATATATCATGGGAAAGGGTTGTTATCTGGTTAAAAACGAGTCCACAGGACGAGTTTTTTTAACAGAACAGAACATAACAGATAACAACCCATTCGAGTGATGTATTTTTCATATCTATTAAAAGGAATTGATTATTCTATTTATTTTAATGACATTTTTACAGAAACACACACACACAATTGATTGTTTACGCGCGACGTCACTAAAGATATTGTGACGTGACGTCACAAAAATGATATCGTCACAGCATAAATGATATCATCACTAGTGATGATATCAGCTGTGACGATATGAAATTTATCTGAGAAATCTCTATAAATCATCGATAGGTATATAATAAAAAAACTTAGCATAGATACGGTTTGCTTATTTGGGCAGAATAATGGTACCACTGTATTAGTTTAAACTTTGATGTTTCACTACTATTTTAAACAGATACGGTACCTCGGATATGCTCCTCAACTCGGACCCTGTCGAGTTACACCACCACCGGGCGTCATCTAGCACTCAGATTTAAAACCGACAATGAAGGAGCTGGGTATGGTTTCCGACTTCTAATCACGGCCTTCAGAGTGGGTAGGTACAGCATAACCTGTGCTAAGTGCTGAATTACAGTGCTCCGTCTCTACAACAATACCCACTTAGAGACGATAATTGTGTACGTTTTTCGGAGGGAGCTGTTATAGGGAGGGGTATTAAGATTTGGCTTACATTTGCAAACAGCTTGAATCCAGATCAGACGCCGCGTTACGCGGCGTCTGATCTGGATTCAAGCTGTTTGTCACTCGTTGATATATTTCTTCTGTCAAAATGTCCACTAAACAAGTTTAAGTAGACGTTATTGCAGCAGTGAAAGGGTTAGAAATAATTGTCTTTTTGTGGAAGAGCAGCAAGCGTAGATGTAAGAAAGGAATCGTTGTTGGGAGGGCTGTTGAAGGAAGGGAACACTGTATAACGTTCTGATACAGGCGACAGATTACTACAAGTATAACAGAAAGCTCATAAGAAAGCTTTTGCACTGACTTTGGTCTGCATTAAGAATTTACCTTTGCATAGACTGGCACAGAGCAACAGATAACGATTCATTGTTATTTGATATTTACTCTTTGAAATACAAATGTTTTTGATATTGAATATTGTTCACTTGGTATCTATTAATCATCACTTGAGCTACAAACTTTTTATTTACATTTTTCATATAATATATATGATCTGGTACAGTAATTCAACTCACTTGAGTAGCCACATTGCTTAATGTTACGAATGTCAGTAAACTTTTGATCAATAGTAATAACTAGTTATGGGTATGTATATGTTTAATTATTGCTTAGAAAGTAGAAAGAATATTCTCAAACAAAGGCAATACAATCGAAACTCGATACTTTGAACTCGCTTTATTAAATCGAACGTACAAGTATTTCATATGTTGAATTTCGATAAGTCGACATCGCTTAAGTCGAACATACCCGTGATTTAAAGTTAAAACGTGGCTAAGCTAAGTATCGAGTTTCGACTGTATATTATAAAGTTTCCTTGCGATGTATATAAGTAGGTTATATAACGAATTACATAGAAGGTGTGATCTGATAAAAAACGGTATGCAACTGACACCTTGTTCTTAACCCTTTCACTGCCAAATTGTTCGTGAGTGTTTTACCCCTTCACCGTTTCATTGCCATCTGCTTCATTTTTGTTGTCTGCAATGTCATCTTATTTACAAAATAACGATACGACTGTCAAACAGTTTTGATCCTGATCAGACGCCGCGTTACGCGGCGTCTGATCAGGATTCAAACTGTTTGCAAATACACTTTTTGGCGCCATTGAGAGTGAAAGGGTTAACGTACAAATAGGACTGATGAAAAAAAGGATGCTAAATATCTCATGCATCGATTACATCAGTTTTTATCAATGATGTTTCTAGGGAAATGTAAAGAGTTATAATCTTATTTCCAACTGTGACTTTTATTTCAGTATTCCTTTTCTCGAGACAACTTCAAAAATTAGTTCAATTTTAGTTATAACAATGTACTACAATGTAGTATGTAGTTCAGGCGCATAACCTAGGGGTGGGATGGTGGGCGTATCCGGACCCCCTTGATAGTCCTTAAACGGAGGGAAGAGAAGAAAGACACACTGAATTTATGTTGTATAGATGAGAAGACGGAATTCTATCAAATTTATGCAATGCACTGAAATTTTAAAATTGGCAATTTTTGAAAATTGGTGAAAAAAGTTTTATTGCAATGCATTTGCGTTTAAACGGGAAATAATAACTTCTTCCCCACTGTAGTTGCCTTTAGGATAAATGTTGTTTCTCGAAAAAGACCATAGTCCGATCATATACATGTAACAGATTTTACTATTATTTTCCCTCTCTATTCTGTAGATAATGAATGCTTTAAAACTGAATTTCGCTGCAATAAGGACGACAGGTGTATCTCGGAGGAGCTCGTGTGTAACAGGTTCAAGGACTGTACAGACTCCAGTGACGAGTGCGAGCTCTCAACGGCCGCAGTAATCGGCATTGCAGTGGCCTCTGTCCTTATTGTCTTGTCAGCCATAGGTATTGTCATCTGCTGGTGCTGTCTCAGAAAAAGGCGGGAAAGAACCGGAAGTACCAAGCGTCTAGCAATCGATTTAACAGTAAGTACATGTAGTGTGTGTTGTTGGCCCGGTATTTAGAGCTAATTTGAGTATCATTCGCGGAATTTGTGAGAAAATCGCCAAATCAACAGAAAACCTAGAAAAACTAGATCTCTTTTAAGAAATATATTGCGTACTTCCTGTATTCATGCGGCTATGAAACTCAGTCGATTGTACTAGCAAAGTAATAGTATGGCTTCATGTTATTCTTTGCTAGTAATTTAAGCGACTGAGTTTCATAACCGCATCAATGCCGAAAGTACGCAATTCATTTTTTATATTTATATTATTTTATCAACCGAGATCCAAAATTACCTGTAAGCCTGTAACCTTTTTGCCTGTTGCAAATCGTAGTACAATTTCTATATATGGCATGAAAAATAGTCCCAAATACATATTATAAAGTATTAATGCAGCTTTTTAACCGGTAAAGTAATATGTTTTAAAAAAGGCTTTTGATATATTTATAATCACTTAAATTTACGAAATATTGATATTATAAGCATCACAAACTTTCCACTTTGTACACTGAAATAAGGTGGAGTTCTACTAGTCTTGAAATTAACATTCATGGGAAAATGCAACTCTATTTTAACATGTTTAATGTTTATATAAAGATGGTGCAGGGCGAATGTAAATATTGCGAAATAATAACACTGATTAGTTATAATAAAGTGATGTTTCTGACGACAGGTGACTGCAGCTGAATACAAGACAAAGGTCACACAGACGCTTCATTAGCCGCTTTCTGCGTCAATGTTTGCCATGTATGAAACTGTCAAATGTTCTAAAGACTATCTTTTTTTTCGTTTCTTGCATTACATAAGTTTGGCTGGTTGTCTTTGCATTCTGTGTATTTTTCGCCTTCAACAATTGTCGTTACTTTTCAAAACAGTCAGAGTGTCAAATAGCTTGGGTCCGGTTAGAGACCGTGTTACACAGCGCCTCACCAGACCGTAAAATGTTTGCAACGGTTATCATGGTTTCAACGATAGCATACCTAGATGTAAGATTTCATAGACTGTTTCAACCAAATCTGATGATTCTTGACACGTCAGGGCTACCATACGCTGCTCATAAAAATCCAAAGATTTTAGAAATCGTACCTTTAACCCTTTCTATGCCAGGTTCTATAACATTAACATTATTATGCAAACATATTAGATCCATATCAGACGCCACGTAACGCGGCGTCTGATCATGATCTTAACTGTTTGAAACCAATATCAATATTTCCTCAGTAAAAACCCGCAAAGAACTTCATTTTGTTTTAAAAAGTAAGAATAGAAATCCGAAGACTTCCGAAAAAATCCGCAGGTCCGGAGAAATTAAGAAATATCCGAAGATTTCGGAAAATCCGGAGAAATGACAGCCCTGACACGTTTGTCTGCATCTCTTTACAGGATAGTCAAAATAGCCAGCGCCATTTTTATGACAATGCCGACATCCACTACTACAGACCTAAAACAGTGTACCACCAGAACATAGAACCAGTGACGTCACACACCTTGCAATCCTCTAGTGGTTCATTCCATGTCAACGGGCCCTACTCTTCTACGTATATACCCGAGTCACAACCCACGCGACATAAATGGATTACAGTGCCACCCACAGCACTGAAAGATGCGGAGGGGAACTATTTCTCACCGTACAACAATATTCATACCATGTGATTTGCACATTAGTAGCAAAAGTGATACAGCACTCCCTCTCTTAAACGGCACCCAATGGGAGACACAAAGTATATTAGTTGTTCGGAGGGAGTCGTTATAGGGAGGAAAATTGGCTTACAATTGCAAACAGCTTGAATCCAGACCAGACGCCGCGTAACGCGGCGTCTGATCTGGATTCGAGCTATTTGTCACTCGTCATTATATTAATTCTATCAAAATGTCCACTTATATGTAACTTTGAGAAAAACAGCAGACGGCAAATGTAAGCAGACGGTATTGCAGCCATTAAAAGGTTGGAAATAAAATGTCTTGTTAAGGGAACAGCGGCAAGAGTCGTTGTAAGAAGGGAGTCGGTGTTGAGAGCGTCGTTATAGGGAGGGAATGCTGTAGTAGTAAAAGTGATAAAACAATTCGCAGCGCACTCAAAACAAGGAAAAGGACGGGGGAAATAAGCTATTTAACCACCCCTCTCCCATAAGTTCGCCTTTAAGTTTTTCTATTTTAATTGATTCCCCCCAGTGAGGAAAATAGTTCCGCTCCAAACAGTCGTGCAAATGCACCATAAGAAATAGTTTTTATTATATGCCTTTGTATGATATCGAGTGTTTTCGCGTGTATTTGCACAGTAAAATACAAGAGTCTGTATCAGCCACCTTGTATCAGCCACTTTGTATTTTACTCTGACCTCGCTTTCGATTTAACGTGACGTCATTTACGTACGTGTACAAGTGCCGCGTTATTCATTGTGGCAAACAAAAAATCTTGTTCTGCTTCAAATAACTAATAAATTTTGGCTATAAAATGATTTAAACAACTATTTAATTGTTTCTGGTGTGTATTCAAGGCATATAATAAACACATCACCAGTTGGCAGTGTGCTACAGAGTGTTGCATTTAGCTCTCGACGTTTTTGGCGGAAACAACCGATCAGACTCGCGCCAAGGCGCTCGTCAGATCGGCTATTTCCGCCAAAATCGTCTCGAGCTAAATACATCACTCTGTATCACACTGTCAACTGGTATTGTGTATATACATGTATATCCTAACAGATTACAGCTTCAAACAATTTGATCTTGTGAACTAAGCTGTAATTTATATTTATTTATTGATGCTTATACGGCTTAACACACTGAGCCCTAGCGACGAACATACTCGTTCTTTACAAACAGTGTACCTATGAAATGTACATTTGTCCTATGCCCTCTGATCAGGGTCTTCAGTGTATGTAATGTTGTAATATATTTTACAAAACAACTCCAAATAGTCAACAATGGACTAGTCTTAATTGGAAACTGTTTTTGTCCATTAAAGTTACAGGGGACGAATTAGTGAATCTGTTTATGATAAGCTTTTCTAAAGCTACGGTAAGGCCAAACTACAGTCGAACTTTGATATCTCGAACTCAGTTTAATCGAACATACCCGTATTTCAAAGTTAAAACGTGGCTACTAAGCCACGTTTTAACTTTGAAATATTGTTATGTTCGACTTAACCGAGCTTAGATATAATGAAGTTCATGTGTCGAACTATCCGATAGTTCGAGTTAAGCGAGTCGAGATATCGACGTTCGACTGCATGTTAACCCAGCTGAGATTCCGCAAATAATGGTGTCTCAGCTGACTCTACATTGTTTACTATTTTCTATTATTTAAACTATCAGGAGGATTTGGATAATTTATAAACAAATGCTCCCTCTCTACAACAGTATCTAGTTGTAGACAAAGCTTGTGTGTGTTGCTTGGAGGGAGTTGTGATAGGGTAGGAATTGGCTTACATTTGCAAACAGCTTGAGTCCAGATCAGACGTCGCGCAACGCGTCGTCTGATCTGTATTCAAGCTGTTTTCCACTCGTCATTATGTTTTCTTTTGTCAAAATGTCCATTATATGACTTTGAGAAAAACAGCAGGCGTTATTGAAGCCGTGGAAAAGGGAAAAGGTTGGACATGATCATCTTGGAAAACAGCAGCAAGATTTGTTGTACGGAAGGAATCTTCATTGTTAGGGGGGGGGGGGGGGGGGGGGGGCGTTGTGGGGAGGGAGCACTATATAAACGTCTCTAATAGATTACAACTACATGTACATGTATTGTGAAAGATGTATAATGTAGAAGACATTATTCTTTCCCAACAAACGCTTTTGTGCTAAAGCAATTAATTCCATTGTAGGCAGTTAGGAGCCAGATCGGACGTCGGATAACCCGGCGTCTGAATTCGCTTCAAACTGTTTGCGATGGGAATAATTGCTTTATCACAAACACGTTTATTGGGAAAGAAAACTGTCTTCTCCACTGTAGCCGGATACAGGGCTGCCATTTCTCCGGATTTTCCGAAATCTTCCGATTTTTATTCCAACAGAGTGAAGCTTAAAGTAGGCTGAAAGTAAAGCAGAATGCGCATTCAGGCGCATTCTGCTTTACTTTCAACCTGCTTTATTCATGACGTTTCTTAAAAACTAGAAACAGACTATGCGTTTAAGGTATAATTTGGAAAATCGCGCTTGAAAAATTTATGTTTTTTAAATCTTAGGAATTTTTTATTATCATATGGCAGCCCTGCGGATAAGGGAGGTCTTTCTGTGATTATTAGAAATTGAACTGGCAGTTGAAAAGATAGGAAGCAGAACAGAAAGAACATTTTTTCTCACAGTTTACAAATATTTTGTAAACACATGTAAACAAATACGCTCTTACGGGTCAATAATTTCATGTAGAATGGTTGAATATATTCAATTGTTAAACAGTGGTAATGTGGTTTGGTATCTGTAGCGTTTTCTCCTTACCATATATGACAGTAACAATTAGGGAAAAAAGTCATTGGAGAGGCAGCTTGATTAAAGCTAGATGAAAGTAAAACAACTCCTTTAGGAGTCTTCTGTTTTACTTTCACCTTACTTTAAGCTGTCACCTGTCTTTTATACAATCAATTAACCTTTGTTTTAGTGGCCGTAATAGATAGGTTTTACTGTACATGCAAGTTTAAATTAAGGTAGAATATTCCTTACAAGGTCCGGCCAATGATCAACATTGGTCTGCATTTGTCCGATCTCATTTGACTCTACCTTAAATTTTGTATATATACTTTTATTACTATACAGCACACTGCCGAATATACCAGACTATCAGTTTAACCCATTTAACCCCAGTGGATTCTTCCATGTTTATATATTGGATTAGTCCATTTTTATCAAAGGGATACCTGGTCAAATTTTTCATTTTCATTTTGTGTTATATTGAAATTCCTATCAGCAAACAGTGAAGACTCTGATCAGACGCCGCATAATGCGGCGTCTGATCAGAGTCTACACTGTTTGCCTATGTCCCATATATGAATGGGTTAATGCGGCGTCTGATCAGAGTCTACACTGTTTGCCTATGTCCCATATATGAATGGGTTAATGCGACGTCTGATCAGAGTCTACACTGTTTGCCTATGTCCCATATATGAATGGGTTAATGCGACGTCTGATCAGAGTCTACACTGTTTGCCTATGTCCCATATATGAATGGGTTAATGCGGCGGTGTCTGATCAGAGTCTACACTGTTTGCCTATGTCCCATATATGGGATCGTGGGCACAAATGGGTTAATACATACAACTATAGGGACGACTATACACTACTTGTCATTTACAATTAATGTACCTGTAAAGAGAACACTTGTCATATGCAAACCGTATCGACCCAGGTCAAAAGGCACCAACAGACGCACTCTGATCAGAGTCTATACCGTTAAAACGGTAAACCATTTTGATATACAATATACAAAATAACCGTAAACGTTCGACATATTATCCATTTCAAGTTTTAGGGGTGAATTTTCTTTACACGCTTAATCAATGGACTATGTTTCAATATTGTTTCTGCTGACCTTTTTGATTGACGAGTTTCTCTTACAGTGGATAATACGTTATTTCCCGCAAACGCATTGTAGTACAATGTAGCAAATTGCAACTTTTGGCAATAATGACCATTTTTTAAAAATCTAAATGACAAACAGTTGGGAGCCTGATTCAAACGCCAGGTTACTCGGCGTCTAATCTTGCTCCAAACTGTTTGCAATGGAAATGATAGTCACTTTAAGCGTCGACGCGTTTATTTTGGAAAAAATAACATTTTCTCCACATATGAAGAATAGTTAAGATCTCGATTACTCCACGCGAAGACAGTCGATATCTGATCTAAATCTAAACTGCAGAACATGCAGGCAACCAATTTTGCCACTAGTCACCCTTAGGGCTATAATAAGCAAGTAGCTTTAAACAATGTATTTTATTGCAACCGTATGATAAACTGTATAAAAATAAACAACTTTGTAAATAAATTATTCAAAACATCTAAAGTAGTGTCTTTATAGTTTGAGTCCTTGGTCCAAGGTTATAAAGCGTTTGTATTGAGTCTGAGGTCGTTCTCAAGCATTTGATTGGTCAGATTTGAGCAAAAGCTCAAATCTGACCGATCAAACGCTTGAGAACGATCTCAGACATAAATCACACGCTCTTTAACCTTTGGTCCGATGTTCACCCACCTGTTGCTTATCACTTTTGTTCTTTTTTCTGCTTAACAAAGTAACTGTAATGCCTAGTAAAATCTAAATCCCTCTTGCCAAATATATGATCCATTTCGTTAAATTTTTCACTAGTTAATTCCTTTTCGTAGTTCTGTCCGTATCCAGTAAAGTATGAAAACACAAATGGTCTTGTCGTCTGCTGAGTGAACTCATATCCTTTCCTGAGAACTTTCCTTGCACGAGATATCGCGAGAGCTTGGATATAAACATCACGGTGTAACGAGCTATAGTCCGGAAGATCAGGTTTCTTAAACTGACGATTTTCTAAAGTCGTTTTTGATCTTTCAATTGTAATTTTTTGCCTTTCAGAATTGGCAGTTTTGATATCAGTGTCAGTATGTGATCGAATCATTTCAAATCTGGGGTCTTCCGATTCTGGTTCACTCTTGTAATAAATACACCATTTCTGATGACATCTTGGAGCTTTTCCACAATATTTGCAGATCATTTTTCTTCGGCGCCTGACTTTCCTTTTTATTCCTGTTAGTAGTGGCGGTTCTATATCACCGTACAGACTCAATAGTTTATTCGAATCACTAAGGCTGGAACGTTTGTCATTTTTGTTTTCAGGATCTGCCTCTAGTAGAACACGTATAAGCTCGGGTTGTCCTGGAAGATTCCGCATGCTTCCGCCGTCGTGCTCGTAACGTAATGTCGGGATATCACTTTTTCTTGTACTTGAAGAATTTGTTTTAACCGAGTTGCCCTTGGACGCTCCAACCAAAAGCTGCAGTTTAAGAATTTTACTACCATCTGCAAGTTGCTTAATGTCAACGTCCCCAAAACCATTTGCCGACAGCTTCTGTATTTTCTGGAGGCGGTGTTTCTCAATTGCTCGTTCCAGCAATGTTGTCGGTTTGATAGGTTCAGGACTCATCAGGGACGGTAACTCCACATTACTCATATTGTCCTGATTCTTGAAAATATTCTCTGAAATGTCCTTCAGGTCCCGAAGAATAGTTTCCTCATGTGTTTGATATTGGCAGTGCCTTAAGGAGGCCTGCACATTAACAAGGTTTCGTCTACATGTATCCAATATCTGCAACCTCGACTTGGGCCATCCCGATTCCTCACCTAATCGACTATCTAGTCTTGATGTTAGTTTTTGTTGAATATGACACTGTAAAAGAACATTAATCTGGTAATTTATTAATTAACCGTGCTTAGTTATGTACGTCTTATGTGTTCAAATGTTACCTTTTTATTGAATAACTAATCAGATACGCATTGACTTTAAACCCTTCGAATGGAATAGAATTTACAAACAGTTCTACAGATTGGGTTTGATCAGACTTCAAGTCACACGGCGTCTTATCTAGATCCAAAGCGTTTGAGCACCGATTATCAGGTTTCTTAGTATTGAATGTTATTGAAACTGAAATTGGAAAAAAACATTGCAGACAACAATTGTGAAGCAGACGTTTTTGTAACAGGCGAAGGGTTCACTGTAAATTGTACTCTCTCCGGCGATAAGATCTTTTCTTTAAGGAACCAGTCTTGTGGTACATCGGTTTCTTTTACAGTCAAGTGTCGCTTTTACGGCAATTTGTAAAATAACTTTTTTCTGTGTCTGAAGACGGTGAATGTTTAAGGAAGATGGCACACAGTTAATATCGGAGATTTTTGCTTTATGTTTTGTCTCACTTTAACCCGTCACTTGTAGATATCACCAGTAATGAGTTTTCGTTTAACCCATTTGTGCCCAGTGGTTTCTTCCATGTTTATATATTGGATTATTCCATTTTTTATCAAAGGAATGCCTGGTCAAAATGTTCATTTTCATTTTGTTTTATATTGAAATTCCTATCAGCAAACAGTGTAGACTCTGATCAGACGCCGCAGAAAGCGGCGTCTGGTCAGAGTCTACACTGTTTGCCTATGTCCCATATATGGGATCGTTGGCACAAATGGGTTAACTTGTCGTTACAGCAGAACTTTACTAGATCTATAATGGCATTAAGCCCATTCACTGTCTTAGCCCGAGTACATGCAATAGTTACATGTATTTGCAAACAGTTTGGATCCTGATCAGACGCCGCATTGCGCGGCGTCTGATCAGGATCCAAACTGTTTGAAACTCATTACAATATTTTAAGTCAAAATACATATAATTTAAATTTAAGAAATCATGGAAAGATGACAACAATTGTTTAAACTTGATGACGTCATGGCAGTGAAGAGGTTAAACAAATACTCATACAGTGGATAATCTGTTATTCTTTCCCAATAAACGCGTTTACGCTAAAACTATTATTTGAAGTGCAAACAGTTTGGAGCCAGATCAGACGCCGGGTAACCCGGCGTCTGATCAGGCTCCAAACTGTTTGCCACCAAGATAAACAAGAATTATCAGAATTGTCAAAAAGTTGTTCTTTTCTACGTTTTAGTGCTTTGCGTTTGCGTACGTTTGCGTTTAAACGGGAAAGAATAACAGATTCTCCACTGTATGTGTCTATCCTTAAAATGTAGACAATCTAATTCATTTATAATTGATATAAAGCGGTCGATAAAACAAAGTAAAACTAATGAACACCGGAATGGAGAGCATGCATGATTTGCTATAATTGACTTTCATCTTGCATTCATCAGCCAATACAAATAAGTGCAATTTTCAGTGGTTGTAGTTACATCATTTACTAGTATTTGAGCTTTTGTGGTAATGAAACGTATATGGGACATTACTCAGTGGTTTGAAATTTGTTTTAATAGATTTTAACTTGTCACACGGTACGCGAGCACAGTGACCTAAATGAATAGTTTCTTCCAAAGAGTCAAGTCCGCGTACCTTAAGAAACCTTCCGTTATTTTCGGCAAGCTGTGTGTCAGTGTAACTTACTTCAGAAGTGTTCAAAATAAGACACAAGAAACATGTCTTCGGTTATCTTTCAGTCTCCCGCACTCCCAACTAAAAATATTAAGCGTCTTGAACGACAACTCTGTTTATCAAAAAAGATCTATAACTCAGTGGTCCCTAAAACTTTAAATTGACAATTCCAGTTTCAATTTGAATTTACAAAGGTCTTTCAAAAAGCTCTGTTACTTGGGAATTTTCTTGGAATCTTCATGTATAAATACCATATGCAATACATCGTTGAAATGAGTCCCTTCTTTCGGGTACAGCGACGCGTTATACTTTGACAACAACACTTCTCTAAAAAAAAATGTTGTGCAAAATAGACATCAATGTGGGTAAGTCATGGGCACTTGCCATATTTGCTACGGAACTTAATTATTTTTTCATATCAAATAACTAAGAGAAAAGCACCATACCGATCTTAATATTCGTACTACTTCTAGTTTATTTGAAGTTTACTAAACGATTAAGCCAACAGCACTTAAAACTAAATAGTCTTAATAATAAAATCGAAATATGAGTTAATCTATATGTATAACATTTATAAAATACTATGATTTGACTTATAAATAAACATGTTGAAAAAAAGAGAGAATAAAATTGTTTATTGGTTATATTTAATTGTTATGAATATGGCATATTTCAATTCCATATAAAATAGGACTCAGTTTTGCAACAAACATATATTTTTTTTTACTTTTCGAACTAATTAAGTTTCTGATCAACTAAAAACTGTATTTATGAATACCGTATTCACCGACAAACTACACTTAATTTAATTACTTTGTTCCACCCGTTTATGTCGCTGAAACAAGCCATCGTTTGACTAGTCTTCATAACAGAACAGTTTCACATATACAAAACACCTGATAATGTTATACTTTTATGTTCGACATCAAGGTCATGACATCCATTCGAACTCAAGGTTGTCCATTTGAACTCTGTCTCTACCGTAATCCGTCTGCTACAAATTTGTCGTCTGAATTCTTTTCCAAATTAAGTTTTATATTTGTTTGTATTATTGAAAAAGGTCCAAATGCATTGCTAAACAATTTGGATCCTGATCAGACGCCGAGTTACTCGACGTCTGATCCGGATCCCAACTGTTTGCAACACAAGCCTAATTACGCTCAACGCGATGATGGTTAACAGACCAAAATATCTGAGGTTAAAGGCTGCTGTTTTGGTGAAAGAAACCTTTTAAAACACTTGTTTACAACTCACAACAGCGTATATTTATTTTCCCGTTGAAATGGGTTTCAATTTCAAAATATTATCTGTTTACAATTTCTTCAATTGCATAACTTACGGCCTTAGTAGTTGTTGCGAACTTAGAACAGAATGGGCTTGAAACCAATTTTAGTGAAGCACAGTGGAGATGTTATTCTTTCCCAATAAACGCGTTTACGCTAAAACTATTATTTGCAGTGCAAACAGTTTGGAGCCAGATCAGACGCCGGGTAACCCGGCGTCTGATCAGGCTCCAAACTGTTTGCCACCAAGATAAACATGAAATATCAGAATTGTCCAAAAGTTGTTCTTTTCTACGTTTTAGCGCTTTGCGTTTGCGTACGTTTGCGTTTAAACGGGAAAGAATAACAGATTCTCCACTGTATCTACTGCCTACAGTTTAAAGTCATGTAAGGTGCTGAGTAACTGTTTAACCAAATTGCGATCTGAAGATTCTTCCATGCTTATTTCATTATATTGAATTAGTCCATTCTTTATGTAAAAGGTGCCTGGTCTAAATTGTTATTTCCGTTTTGATTTATATTGACAATCCTATCAGCAAAGATCTTCCCCGTCCCGGGATGTAGTAAAGAAGGCGATGGAAATATCTAATACACTTAGATTCTCAGAGCTAATATTTTTTTAGTTGCATAATGCACGATAATGCTTCACATTTACGTTTATTTGAGTATTTGCACTAATCGGTTTTCAGTCTCTTTAATGTAGACAATGCTATACCAGGAGTAGTGTTAATGGTTAACTACTTTTATAATGACGTTACGTTTTGTTAGAATATGTTCGCCTGTCCCTCTGTTCTCCACCAAAACAAGCGGTGCTGTCATAATGTCTGTTCTGTTCTCATGTTTCGCCCATAAAAAGGCACATGCTACTCATTGAGATACTAATTTTCTTGATTTCATGCTGTCTTGGTAAAAATCTATAGTCATGAAACGAGTTACACTTTCACACATAGCTACTTAACAGATCGAAATCAAATGAAAAGTTCCCCTGTCTCCCGTTTAAACCCTATGGAATGTCCCTGGTTTAAATGACCGCTTTCGTTTGCTTTGAAATTGTCGTCTGCAAAATTTGCTGAATTGAAACTTACGCAATTTTAATAAAACATACGTACCTGAAGAAGAGTGTAAAGTTTGGATCCAGATAATACACCGCGTCACGCGGCGTTTTATCTGAATCTGGAACCTGTTTGCAAAGAAACCCACATAATTTGCAATCAGAAGACAAAGGGCCTTTACCTTATGTGTATCACATGCTAGTACAGTAAAATCTCTCTATTACGACCACTAAAGTGTGTTAATTATTAGGTTTTTCTGACAGGTGACTGCTTAAATCAAGGTGACAGTAAAACAGAAAGCTCCTGTAGGAGCTTTCTGTTTTACTGTCACCCTGATGTAAGCTGTCACCTGTCTTTTAAACACTCAACTAGCCTTCTTTTTGGTGTTAGTAATAGAGAGGTTTTACTGTATTTTAAGAAATATCAACAGTTTTGCATGAAGATAATTTACCAACCTTTTCGTTTCTTTGCATTAGCTCGTTGCTATACTGCAACATCAAGCCCACTGACAGGTCTTCACTGTAATCACGCCGGCTACAAAAATGCATTGTCTTTGTATCAAATGCGCCTTCTTTCTTTCTTCCTGTATTCTACTTTTCACAATTTAGTAGTTTTTCTTCTGACAGCCTTCCTATTTTCTTGTCATTATAATACTAAGGGCGTCATTGGCTTGACATATCTATATGATAATTCAAAACAATAGTCCTTTATATTTTATAGTTAAGCTATGCCATGATAATACATGTACCATCCTTTTATCTTTGGAAAACAGTACAGAAAAAGTATATCCATCATTTCATGATCGGCGTTTGATCAAGTTCTACATCAGTGAACAAGTAAAAGAACGGTGCATACGAGTGATAAAAAGTGCAGACCCAGATCAGACGCTGTGTCTCTGTGTCTACGTTGTTTGTAATGCAACATTCTTGGGCAGTCGTGACACTGTTCATGTTATTTTGAGAATGCACTCATTATATTGAAAAGAACTTGTTATTTTTTATAAAGTCCTGTTTTTACGACTATTAACTGATGAGGTCAGCGACAATTTACAGTTTAAATCATGATGAAAATAGAACCGAAAAGCTCAAACAGGGACGTTCTGATTTACATTTATAATGATATAAGCAACCATTATACCTGAAACAATCTCTCTCTCCATTTTTCAGAAAGAAGTACTCTTTAAACCCTTTCTCACAGCGCCTGTTTCTACTTTTGAAGATAGGTGACCATTTATAGTAGGCTGACTGTAAAGCAGACTGCGCCTTCAGGCGCATTCTGCTTTACGGTCAGTTTGCTTTAAGCTATCATTTAGATAAAATTTTAATAGTACTTCTTTATGACTGTATAAATATTTACTATTTTCTTAATTCGATGAATAAATTAAAGTCGTAAATATGCGTATTTATGGAGTTTAGGGTAAAATTGTTGTAACAGTAGGAATTTACGGTATAAAATATATTTCAGACTTCTAAAGAAACTGCGGTAATCATTACCTTAGAGAATTCTCAGTAAGTTTTAATATTTTATCCCATATATAAAAACATATTTTCGTTACATTTGACAGGTTTCAAAATATACCCTATATAACCTTTCAAGTTTTAGAAATAAGTTATAGGATTCACGTACACTTAAGTTGTGCATATTATTCCGTACTGCTTAGACCGATGATATTAATATTTGTTAAAATTTAGCCCCCACTATCGATGTTGCGTCAGTAACACATTCCTAAATTTTGAGAAATAAAATATAGACGATATCTTGAGCTTAACCCATTCACTGCCTTACACCGAGTGCAATGATAATTTTGCAAACAGTTTGGATCTTAATCAGACACTGTGTAATGCGGTGTCTAATCAGCATCCAAAATGTTTGACACTTAATTTTATATCTCTTAAGTTAAAGAACCTAATATTTAAATTTGAGAAATAAAATCAGAATATAATTGTTAAAAGCTGATGACGTCATGGCAGTGGAGGGGTTAAAATGAGAGAAACTTACATGTTCAATGCGTGCACAATAATTGCCATCTCGTATGGTACTCCCAGTTCATTGTATGTCCGATGGCAAAGTGAAATCAATCTGCTTTGATATCTAGAAATCAATACATTACCAATCAAGTCAGGGGCTATTGTTTTAGCCTGTACATGCTGAGGTTAAGGCTATACCATTAGATCCAAACAATATCTGCATTTTCGGCAGCGGTTTTGAAATCCGCACAAACTCTTCTTGAGAAATTATCAACAATCTTTTAATAAGGATACTTCCAAATAAGTTTCGCAAATTAAAAAGAAAAATCGATGTATGATCTGGATAGATGTCGTTTGATTTGTGTTTCATTTTGCAAACAGGCTAAAAATTAATCTTCTTTTGTCAGCAAAGCCACATTACAATCGACTCTCGTTAACTCGAATACACTCTAAATATATAGTTGAACTGTCCCGTATTTCTATAATTGACTTTGGATAACGCGATAACTTCGTTAACATCATCCGCATTTCAAAGTTTAAAACGTCAATAAGCTACGTTTTAGGTGTGAGCTGCTATAAGGGTAAGTTCGACTTAAGTCAATTACAGTATTGAAAACGTTATTCTTTCCCGTTTAAACGCAAACGAAACGCAAACGCATTGCAGTAAATGGGGAAAATGACGACTTTTTGAGAATTCTAAAAGTTGATTTTAAGCTTGACGACAAACATTTTGAAGCCTGATCAGAAGCCGGGTTACCCGGCGTCTGACCTGGCTCCAAACTGTTTGCACTGGACATAAAATATATAGCGTAAAAGCGTTTATTGGGAAAGAATAACGTTTTCTCCACTGTAACTCTTTGCCTTCCGATCGCGAATTGACTGAGGATTTTGGCAAACAGTTTGGATCCAGATCAGACGCCGCGTCATTCTAGTAAGCGGCGTCTAATCTGGATCTAAACTGTTTGACACTCGTATAAATGTGTCTTTAATTGAAAAAAAATTGTATTACTCTTAATTTATCAATTTTTGCAGACGACAATACTACGACAGAAGTCACCCAGGCTCGACTGTACCTGTTTAGCGAACGCATGGCGCAGAATAAATCTTTATGCAAATGATGAGGGTGGTCCATTCGTGTAATTAACCCCTTCACTGCCATGACGTCGTCAATTTTAAACAATTGTCGTCTGCTTTTATTTCTAAAATTAAATTTTTAGTTATTTTGACTTATGAAATATTGAAATGAGTTTAAAACAGTAACGCGGCGTCTGATCAGGATGCAAACTGTTTGCAAATAACTTCTGTACTCGGGGTAAGGCAGTGAAGAAAGTTAATAAGAAATCCTCAGTAACTACTTTCACTGCCACTAAAACCAAAAGTAAAATGGATATTTGCAAACAGTTAAGGTCTTTAACTGACAACGCTTTATCATCTGGTAAGGATGGAAAATGTTTGACACTCATTAAGATATTTATATAACTTAAGCAAATTTACCTAAAATCTAAATTAAGAAATAAAAAAGCAGACGACTATTAAATCAGGCAGATGGCACCATAGTTGTAAAGAAATTAACTTCGTCGTACTTAATTATCGTTTACTTTTGAATAGCCGCCTGAAGTTTTATAGTGTTCATTTTAGATTTTGGTATCTGTTTTCGCTAAAATGTGGTGTCACTTGAAAAATTAAATCCTGATCACTCGCAAATGGTTTGCAAATTAACTCTTTAGATAGAATCTACTAGCGGTCGAATCGTGATTATCTGTGCAAACAGTTTGGATCCCGATGAGACGCCGCGTAATGCGGCGTCTCATCAGGATCAAAACTGCTTGACACTCTGACCTTATATTGAAAAGAAAATTTAAAAATAGTGTATAACAACTGTTTCAGACGACACTTGTTGCTTTGAAAATGTTACCCAGCATGCAAAGAGTTAATTGAATCGATTGACAGAAAAGGTTCATCATTACCATTTCAATTGCTTTTAATCACACATAACTACCCTTGTTTTCTATAGCGAACAACGATCACGAATATCATTGTCTGCAACATGTGTGAGATCAATATGATGTCGCCACTTTAACGTCACTATTCATAACAGCGTTTTGACGTCACTGGGGTTACAAAAAATGCCTATTGCTTAAAAGAAAATAGCTTAAAATCGTTGGTGAGAGAAAAAGAATCCGTCACTCGTCGATGTTTAAGACTCAAACTCGTCTAGAATAGAAAAGTTATTTAGCTCGCCAAGGCTCGCTTCACAACATTACAATTCTAGACTCGTTTGAGATCAGCTTGTCATAAGCATCGACTCACGACAGGTCCTACATATCCCATTAACCTAGTTTTGACAACAGGTGGTAAATTAAAATAGACTAAAAATAAAGCAGAATGCACCTAAAGGTGCATTCTGCTTTACTTTCAGCCTGTTTTAAGCTACCATCAGCTAGGATATAGAATAAATCCTCAGTATGGAACATACTCATTAGCGTGAATGAAGTGCTAAATAGAAACAAATTAAATGCGTAAAATGCATATTTATGGAGTATTGTGTTATATAACGTGGTGTTATATGTCGTTTCCGAATAAAGACCTAATTATCCTGTTATTATATCATCAGCTTAAAAAGAAATACAAAGATCAATTGTGAAAATGATTTGTTCTATTTTGAAGAATAAATGGCACTAAAATTTAGTGCCATTTATTCTTCAAAATAGAACTACGCATTTTAATAAGCCATATACATGTAGTCTGATCTCAAACCAGGCGTCACGATATTTGATGTGTATTCCCTTTCTTACATAATGAATTCCGGAAGTTGTGGTAAATACTCGACATCTCGTCCCCAATGCGGCGCCATTGTGATAAATAGTATTAAATACACATCATTCGATTTCGTCTGATGAAAATCGGACTTTTTTGTAGCTTATCACATAATCCAGAGTCATCATTTCGACGAAAATGCTGTCCAAATAGTAGTAATTCGGCGTCTGATTAGGATTCAAACTGTCTAACACTAGAAACGACATATCTTCTGACAATACATTCTCCCGCTAAATTTGAGAAATAAAAGCAGATGATTTTTCGGGAAATTAATGGGCTTCATTGGAAGAAAAAATGCAAAACCTATCACATATTGTACGCACAGGACCCCTCTCGCTCTGAAATATTGTCTGCTTTAAATCCTCGTCTACTTTAATTTATCAAAGATTTGGGACATTTCGACCTTAGATACATCGACACTTGTTTCAAACTGTTTGGATCCTGATCCGAAAACGCGTTGGATTCAAATTGTTTGCAAATATAATATGTCAAGTTGCAGTCGTCTGTCTTTTATACAATCAATTAGGTTTCGTTTAAAATGTCGTAATATAGTGATTTTACATGTACACTATTTTTTTAACCCTCCTGTCTATGATTATTCATTTATTAAACTCCGCCCACAATGGACATCTATCATCTTACTTATTGCATTGGCGAAAGAAATAAGGCATCATTTCCCATTGGAAAGAGTTCAGACTTGTGACAGATAAACCTTATAAGAACACAGTGTAGACCCTGATCAGAAAAGCTCATTCATGAGCTTACTGGTCTGAATCTACACTGTTTAAAAAGAGTGTCAATATTCGCTCAGCGCAGGAGAATGATCGTTCTACCAATAATTTCAAATACACGACGATGATGATTTGATTTGAAAAATTTTGCCCGCGGCAAAAATAGCATAATTTTGGCCCTTCAATTCATCATTAAACATTCCTCGGACCATATTCATTCATGACGAATACCAAATCTAATTCGAAATGCGTTTAATGATTGTATACCAGTAAGAACTAGTAACGTTATTGTGGAAAGACATGTTTTCTACGCTATTTTGTTTTCTGGACTGTTCTGTCTCGTCCTTTAGGAGGAATTTATTGTGAAGCTGGTTCCCGGATATTTTGTTATAATGGATATGTTAATCTCGCGAGAACTCTGTGTGATAGTGCTATTGGTGTTTGTGGAATATGTTATATGTTTACCGGAATGTAAGTTTCTTATTTCCATCTTGCATTAAGCAACCATCTGTATTTAAAGCCACCAGTACAGTGGAGAAAACGTTTTTATTCTTTCCCAATAAAACGCGTTTACGCTAAAACTATTATTTCCATTGCAAACAGTTTGGAGCCAGTTCAGACGCCGGATTTCCCGGCGTCTGATCAGGCTCCAAATTGTTTGCTTCCCAGATTACAATAGATAGTTGGAAATATATAAAAGATGCCATTTTAAACAGTTTAGTGTTTTGCAGTTGCGTTTTGTTTGCGTTTATACGGGAAAGAATAACGTTTTCTCAACGGTAGGTCTTCATAGGATTGGTTGCTTGACCCATTCCTTTTTAATAGTAAATACGCCTTTAACACATCTAATTAATATATTCCACCACTGAAGAAAATAGATTCCGGTAATTTATAAAGTATTTAATATGCACCATCAGGGATATATTCTTTCTCCTATATGAGATAGTAGATTAAACCAGACTGAACGTAAAACAGAGTGTGCATTAAGGCGCATTCTGCTTTACTTTCAGCCTGCTTTAAATAGTCACCTGCCTTTAAAACTAGAACTTGGCTATGGGATTCATTCCACCATACCTCAATTTACAATCATGGAAGTTTAGTTCATTATATATATTTAGAAATGATTCGAACGATATACCGGTAACTTCCAAATGACGAGTATTGTAGACCGTGATCAGAGGGTTCCTATAGGAGCTATGTGATAGGCTCTGTACTGTTTTTCATAAGACAAGTGCAATCTTCACAAGTACACTTATTATAAATGACGAGTATAGGCCAATAAGCTGCTAGGGTTGAATGTGTTTATAGAATATTGACTGTATAACACGAACCATGTTATTATATAAGATACGCGTACAGTACAGTCTAAAATCGATACTTCGAACTCGCGCTAGTTCGAACATACCCATATTTCAAAGTTAAAACATAGCCACCTTTTAACTTGAAATACGGGTATGTTCGGCTTACGCGGGGTCCACTTATCAATACTCAATTAATGAAATACTGGTACGACCGATTTAACCCATATGTGCCCACGATCCCATATTTGGGACATAGGCAAACAGTGTATAGACTCTGATCAGACGCCGCATAATGCGGCGTCTGATCAGAGTCTATACTAATTGCTGATAGGAATTTCAACATAAAACATAATGAAGATGAAAATGTTGACCATTCATCCATTTGATAAAACATGGACTAATCCAATATATAGACATGGAAGAATCCACTGGGCACAAATGGGTTACGTGAGTTTGAAGTTTCTGGTTTCGATAGTACCCCCTCTATTACAACCACTCATACAGTAGAGAATCTGTTATTCTTTCCCAATAAACGCGTTTACGCTAAAACTATTATTTGCAGTGCAAACAGTTTGGAGCCAGATCAGACGCCGGGTAACCCGGCGTCTGATCAGGCTCCAAACTGTTTGCCACCAAGATAAAGATGAATTATCAGAATTGTCCAAAAGTTGTTCTTTTCTACGTTTTAGTGCTTTGCGTTTGCGTACGTTTGCGTTTAAACGGGAAAGAATAACAGATTCTCCACTGTACGAATACTCACTAATTAATGCTGTTAATATGGACGTTAGATCAAGCAGGAATTAGTAATTGTATAAACCATTCAGCTGCAGCACAAGAAAGTTGCTTATAATTTCTGCTTCGAAACAAAACTGATTGCTGAAACCCTAACATATTCAACCCAAGCGATGAGTATTCTCGTCATTAACAAACAGTGGGCCTGTGAAAAGTTGAGTGTCCTATGCAAACAGTGTAGAATTTGGTCAGATGGCTCCTTAATGACCAGGGTCTACACTGTTTGTCATTTTGTAACATACATGTATTGTAATAAACACTCCCAAATAGTCAAATGGATTAGACTTTATTGAAAATTAAATTTGTCCATTAAAAATTAAGAGGTGAATGGATTAATATTATACAGTTATTAAACGGCCGAGGGCGGGCCGTCGTTGCTTATTGGCACAAATTAGCCATAATGGCACGAGGGCCTTGGCCCGAGTGCCAATGTGGCTAACGAGTGCCAATAAGCAACGACGGCCCGCCCTCGGCCGTTTAATGACTTGTTTATTGTATACCTGGTTCAAAATCAACGAATACGTAGAATGTTTGAATGTTTACATAAGCGCGGCCGTTATAGAAATCAAATGACGTCATCTTCAACGAACGTTGGCCATTTTGAACGTTACGTTGCTAAGGTTTTCACGTTCATAAATTCTGTTGCCCCCGGGCCAATAACCGGATGCAGTCCAAATAACCTGTAATTGGACTGCATCCGGTTATTGGCCCGCTCAGCAAGGGCGTATTGCATTGTCATCATAGCAAAATATGTTACTATTTATAGTAAGGTATACAATAAAGTCTATACAACTGTTGCCTGTAAGCGTGTATATAGGTAAGGTGTCCAAAGCTCTACAGCAGTATGGTCAAAGTTTTGTACATTCTTTTTACAGAAACAAAGGAATATTTCCTAGACTGACAGCTACAGATATATTCAATAGTATCAGAAATCAAAACACTGGAATATTTGAACTCTTTTAGTAAAAGAACATTAGTGACTTAGATTGCCTTCTTTTATGTTTCATTACCACATTAACTCTTTGAACCCTAGTCACACATAAATGCGTCATTTGCAAACAGTATACCTGTGAGGAGTACACTTGTCCTATGCAAACAGTGTAGACCCTGAACAGAGGGCTCCTTAAGGAGCCCTCTGATCAGGGACTACACTGTTTGTCATTTTGACATATATTACAAAAATCATCCATAAAAAGTCAAAAATGGACTAGACTAAATTGAAAACTAGAATTGTTCATTTGAGGTTTCAGGGAGGAAAGGGTTAAGCCCAGTTAACCTATACTCGTCATTAACCCTGTCATTGTCAAATTTATATGGAGGTTTTTACCCCTTCGTCGCCACATTGTCGTCTGTTTCAATACTGTTGTCTGCAATGTCGTTTCAAAGTTAGATTTAAGGCAGTATAACTGACGCAATTTCAAAACAAGTGATAGACAGTTTTGATCCTGAGACGCCGCGTTATGTGGCGTCTGGTCAGGATCAAATCTGTTTGCATTGCGCTTTATGACGTCATGGAGAATGAAAGGGTTAACAAACAGTGTTTCTATGAAGAATGCACTTGTTGTCATTTTGCAATATAATGTAAAAGTAAACCCTAAATAATGACGATTGACTAGACTTATTTGGAAACTTGAATTGTCCATCTGAAGTTCCAGGGGTGAATGAGCAAAAGAAAGATTAATTGTTATTGTTGGCCCTTTGACTCACACTATACAGGTAAATTAGTTCCCAACCCAAAGTATAGTTCCTGATAAAACATTCCTCGTTTTGAAACAATGAACCCAACTCTTTTCAAATATTGCACTTGCACATTAGTATACGTGTCCTATACAGTGAAGATACTGATCAGAGGGCTCCAACAGGATGTAAGAAAAAAGTCGAAAAAGGTCTAGATTTAATTTGAAACAAGAGTTCTCCATTACAACTTTCAGGGGTGAAGAAGTTGAGGAAATTGACTGATTGTATTCAGGGGCCCGTTTCATAAAACTTCGTACGACAAAAGTTGTCGTAAGTCAGATTGCAAAAGTCTCAATTATTATTTATTTCTCCATCTAATCCTGTCATGTGACCTCTCTTTGGAATCGTCTTGATAAGACGATTTCAAAGAAATGTCACATTACAGGATTAGATAGAGAAATAAGAAATTAAATGTATTTTAAAGTTTTGACTTACGATCGTTTTTGCCGTACGAAGTTTAATGAAACAGGCCACCTGTTTAGATTTTTAATGTTTTTTCTTAAGTATTTAAATGGGTTCTATATGACTGTCACTAAATTGGATCCTTTTTCAGAACCAACTATACATGTATATCAGTATAAATTTCAGTCTTGTTTCAGAAGTTGCAATTCCACTGATGCGTGTTTGATACATATCACATACTTATATTTAAAAAGATACTGGGGTTGACAATTTTCAGTGTAGGCATGGTAATTTTTTTTTTAAAATAAAGAAGCTTTTGATACTATTGGTCACTCCATAGTTTAATACATCCAACCCTAGCGACGAGTATGCCCGTCATTAACCAGCATTGTACACGTGAAGAGTGTACTTGTCATGTGTATACAGTGTAGACCCTGGTCAGGGGGTTCATGTAGGAGTATATATACTGTTACAATCAACCCTTAATATAGTCATGAATATACTAGACGGTACAACAGGAAATTGGAATAGTCAATTAGAAGTTTCAGGGGTAAATGAGTTAATGAAACCTGGAGCATCCCACCTTGGAGATAACATTTTACCTTGTGTTTCATCGTATCTTTCTGATAGGCGAAAACTTGTTGCAGATCTGCCATTTCTTGGGATTTTCCCCGAAATCTTTGGATTTTTATCCTAACAGATGGTAGCTTTTAAAGCAGACTGAAAGTAAAGTAGAATGCGCCTTAACCCTTTCCTCCCTGAAACCTCAAATGGACAATTCTAATTTTCAATTAAGTCTTGTCCATTTTTGACTTTTTAGGGTTGATTTTACAATATATCAAAATGACAAACGGTGTAGATCTTGATCAGAGGGCTCCTTAAGGAACCCTCTGATCAGGTTCTATACTGTTTGCATAGGACAACATATACACTGTTTGTAAATGACGCATATATGCGTGGCTAGGGTTCAAAGAGTTAAGGTGCATTCTGGTTTACTTTCAACCTGCTTTTATTAATAACGCTTGAAAAATAGAAAATTAGGAAATCTTAGGATATTTTCATGATCAACTTATGGCAACCATGTTGTTGGTGTGTCTGGAAGTTATTTCCTGCTGAAACCGTTATGAATTATAAGTGTAAAAATGCGAATCTATTGAGTACTGGGTTAATATGCATGTATCGTGTTTCATACGATACACTTTATCAAAAAGCCACTTGTCCTTATTGGAAAAAACGCGTGTTTTGAACGGACACAACTACGATCACAATAGCTTACCATGGCACTTCGTGCCAGGTGAGCTAAGAAGCCGCCTAAACCTCAGCGCCAGCAGAGCTTTGATCTTCACAATGTCTTAACACATGCAGCTGCACAGTTCAAGTTAAAACAAGATAGTGTGGTGAAGGAAGACCACTTTCTTGCATTAGCTGTCCCTGAAACTTCAAATTTGCAATTAAATCTAGTCCATTTTTGACTATTTAGAGGTTTTTTTTAAGTTACAATATGTAACATTATAAAGTAACAAACAGTAAACACTCTATTTCAGATTTCGTCGAAGATCATTGTGGTCAGACGCTTGCATTGAATCTTGGTGCTGTTGAAGCAGTTAAATTGCGTTTAGTTAAAGCCAAAACATATCCAAATGGTGCAAGGTGCGCGATGAGAGTTCAGGCGCCGCCTGGAAAAAGACTTCAGTTAAAGATAGAAAAATTAAGCATCAAAGGACTTCAAGAGCTACAGTGCGAAGGCGGAGACTTCGTAGCATTCTTTGATGGCCCTAGCGAGCAGTCTATTCCGCTTCAAGGTGAGTACAAATAATTATAAATGAGAAAAACAGCAAACGTGGCATCCTCCAGACTCAAGTGGCGCGTAGGTCAGATATGTTCCTTCTGTTCTTTCTTTTAATCTTATATTTCCTTTTGGTGGCATTTTATTGTTCTATTGTTTTAATACAAAACAATGAAATTGTATATAAATGAATTCAAGATACGAAAAAATGAAATTTAAGTCAGGCATAAACAGAGTCAAACTTGGAAACTAAACGTTCACAACGTATTTGGACGATCACTAGAAATTATAGCGGAACATTTGTAGTTTCCTAGAATAGCTATTTTTCAGACACTTTTATCCGTTTGTAACACCAAGACGAACTTATAAACGGCGTGTCATTTGAACACGCAGTCGGATCGCTTCTATCATGTATCCCTTGCAGCTGTTGATAGTTGTGTCCAATTCATCATAAATTTGACCAATCTTACCGCCCGCCCGTTAATACCATTTACTGGATTAACCAATCATGTTTCGCCGCCACTTTTCTATTGTCTTGTCTGGTGTTATGTTACTGTGTTCGATATCAGTTTGTTTAAGTTTAACGTCATTGCAACAGTTCAATTCAATTCAATTCAACGTAATTATGGTTATATAGCGTCGGTGTGCATGCATTAGTGTAAATGTATTAGTGCCACTTTTTGGTGGAGTCTTACCACTCTGCAATTTTGGAAAGTATTCTATCCTTTCTCTAGCACATTTGGGGATTTTTGATGTTAGATGGTCGATGTATAAATCAAATGTATTGATTAAATGTATAAATTCTATTGTTCAAATGATATCGATTTGTATTGTAGGAACTCCTCAGCGTATTTGTAAAAAACCTTCATGGGGTGATTTGGCAACTTCAGATAGGTTTCTAGTCATACTGTTCGCCAGTAACAATGATATGGCCGTGGATGAAGGCATGACAGTCGTGATAACAGCCTTCAACGACGGTAAGTCAAATATGATACAACCATGCGATGATCCAAAGGGGACCGGGGATCAGAACCCCCCTCCCAAGGAAAATCCTAAAAAGGCCAAGAAGAAAAGAAGGAACTATATGTTGTACACTGGAGAAGACGCTATTCTGCCCCGTTTAAACGAAACGCAAAATGGCAATTCCTTTTTAATCTGAGTGGCAAAATGTTTGAAGCCTGATCAGACTCCGGGTTTCCTGGTGTTTGATCTAGCTCTAAACTATTTCGATTTAAACTGGTTTTAGGAAAGAATACAGTATTCCCATGTATGTTAAATCTTGTCGGTTAGACCCCGACACCCTTGGTATAATTTATCTCATGCAGAGCGCAACTGGCTTAATTGTAATGATAAAGGTTTGAAACAAATGTTAAAATCCCAATATATTCAGTTAAGGAAAAGTTTTGATAGGGAAGTTCAAAGGCCAAACGTAGATATTGGTACATGTATAATATGCAAAATGAGTTGTTAAATGACTGTGGTGTAGACAGAACTAAATTTTGGAAATCATTTGGTAAAATTGGTATTTGTCATAGTAACAAGAAGTTTATCCCAAATGAAGTTTTGCTAGAAGATGGTAATTCTTCCAGTAATATTGATGACATTTTAAGAAAATGGAAAGAAGATTTTAGCTCTCTATTTAATAGGGACAACCTTGAAAACGTACATGGCCCTGGCTTAACCAATGTTGAGGATAATGCATTCCCTTTCAATAGAGATATTTCTATTTTTGAGGTAAAGAAAGCCATTGACCAAGCTAAAAATGGTAAGGCCTATGGTGTTGATGAAATACCTTCTGAGGCTCTTAAGAATGATACATCAGTCTTGTTTTTACATAGTTTGTTCAATGTTTGTTTTAACTCTGGCACTATACCATCCATCTGGGGTAAATGCATAATAAATCCAATACCTAAGTCAGCTACACTTGATCCCAGAAACTCTTTATCTTACAGGGGAATTACATTAGCCTCTTCTATGTATAAGATTTATTGCAATATTTTGAACGATAGACTTAGTAAGTGGGCTGAAGCAAACACCATACTTGTGGAAGAACAAAATGGATTTAGAAAGAATCGTAGTACGGTAGATCACCTTTTATCTTTGACCAATATCTTTGAAAGTAGGAAAAAGTTAAAACTTTCGACCTATTGTGCTTTTATTGATTTTAAGAAAGCATATGATTATGTTAATCGAGATTTGCTTTGGGGGAAAATGTTTGATATTGGTACCAAAGGTAAAATATTATCTGCCATAAATTCATTGTATTCTAATGTATCATCATGTGTGAGAGTGAATATGTTAAATACTGATTGGTTCAACGTCAATTGCGGTTTAAGACAGGGGTGTTTGTTATCGCCGCTTCTCTTTAATATGTTCATTAATGATTTAGTCATATATCTGAAGTCACTTGATATTGATGTGAAATTTGGCAATGAAAAGATCTGTGTTTTAATGTACGCCGATGATATTGTTTTGATTACAGAAAATGAAAATGATTTACAAAGGCTACTAGACGCTCTATCAGAATGGAGTAGAATCAATGATATGTCTATTAATAGTACAAAAAGTCAGATTGTTCACTTTCGTCCGGAGACTATACCGAGGTCTTCCTTTTCCTTTAGTTGTGGTCCTGAAAATCTTTCCATTGTTGATAGATATACATACATAGGCCTGGTTTTACAGGAACATTTGGACTTTAGTATTACAGCTAAAATTGTGGCCCAGAGTGCAAGTCGTTCACTAGGTCTCCTTATTTGTAAATGTAAAGCAGCTGGGGTGTTCCATTTAATGTGTTTACTTATCTTTTTGAGTCCATAGTTTGGCCAGTCATAAGTTATGGCGCTTCAGTGTGGGGCCATAAATCTTACTCATGTATAAATGCGGTTCAAAATCGAGCCATGAGATTCTTTTTAGGAGTTGGAAAATACACTCCAAACGCAGCAGTTGCAGGCAAAATGGGTTGGGGCTGTCACAGCACAAAGCAATGGAAGTACATTGCTTTGGGCTGGGCACGGCTATCCAATTTGTCCATAAATAGATTGAACAAACGTATTGCACTGTGGGCTAACAATATATCTGGGCGGAACTGTAAAAACTGGGTTTATATTGTTAAGAATAAGTTGAGAGAGTTCGACTTAGAACAGTACTGTGATCTAAATGTATGTATTTCAAAGTCGACTTTTGTTGCTGTGGTTGAATCAAATGTACACGCTAAGTTTTGTGAAGAATGGCTAAAGTCTATTAGAAATCTTAAAGGGTCGTCTGGACGAGGAAGTAATAAACTGAGGACATATCGGACCTTTAAATTTGATTTTAAAACGGAACACTACTGTACTTTGATTATGCCGTTACGACACAGAGCTGCCTTTAGCAAGTTCCGATGTGGCATTGCACCTTTGCGCATAGAGACGGGCAGGTTTGAGGGTTTAGAACAAAAAGACAGAAAGTGCCCTTTCTGTAATGAGGTTGAAGATGAGGCCCATGTTTTGTTAGATTGTTATTTATACGATGATCTTCGACAAACCCTTTTTCTTAAAGCCGGCAGCTCAAATGTTAACTTTAATAATATGTCCAAAGCTGAAAAGTTGTCTTTTCTTTTTACAGAGTCTGATATGTGTAGGTTATGTGCCAAAACCTGTTTTAGTATTCTTCAGCGCCGAAACTTTTACCTTTGTAGATAGTTACCGGCCTTTATCGTGGATAGTTATTGTATTGTAAATTATGTCAGTATACCTTCTTTTAGTGTCTCTGATCATAGTTTAAACCCATGTATACATTCTTTATTAATCAGTTTATCTCAAATCTGATTTGAGGTGATAGCGGGTTCTTCAATACCATTTTCTATTTGGCTTGTTTGGCCTGTTTTTTAAGTCAGATTTTACCAATTATTTTCCTCTTAAGCACTTTTTAAGCAAACAGGAGTCTTGTTTGCAAGATTAATGGAGAATGTATGCATTTTATTGTGTATAATTGTGTTATGTTAATAGTAATTATTTGCAAAATTGCGATAGTCTCTTATAGTTCATATTATGAACGGCATGATATACTTTTAAAATTGTTAAATCTGTGATAAAGATATGTTGTAAATCATGATGAGACTGAAATAGAGAATTAAACCTAAACCGTTGAGAAAATCGCTGGAGTCTCGCACGACATGTATTTCAATTGCTTGACTGATTTTGTTTGCATTATTGGCCTGTTGTAATGCTATTTCGAATGTCCTTCATTATAGAAAATCCACTGAATTTCAAACTTCAATGGACAATCGATGTTGATTTTGCAGAATTCGACTGTACAGTTAAATTGCTTAGTTAAAGCAAGGTTAAAGTAAAACTAAAATACACAATCTTCCTTTAATACGTAACCCTTCACTTCCTTACCCCGAGTACAATAGTTATTTTGCAAACAGTTTCGATCCTAATCAGACACCACATAACGCTGCGTCTGATCAGGACGCAAACTGTTTGACACATTTCAAGATTTTTTTCGATTTGCAATGCCTACAATTTATATTTGAGTATTAAAAGCCGACGATAATTGTTTAATTTCGATGACGTCATGGCAGTGAAGGGCTTAATATAAATCGTCGTTTGAAAGATTATCGATGTTTTATCTGGTTCGAATCTTAACACTAGTGTTTTGCCTTTCGCAGTTAAGTTGCGTTGCAAACAGTTTAGATCCATGCGAAACGCCACCAAACATAACAACTTGCAAGAGTCAACATTGCTTGCTTAGATATTTATACGGTAGTTGGAAATATACAATTTTACAGTTGAACGTTTCCCTGCGTTAACATATTGCTGATCTTTACAAAACAAAACCGACTGCAATTAATAGAAACAAAAGTTGTTGGAGAACAGAAAAGCTCGCCTATTGCAAACAATTTAAAATAAATACCTATCAACACTTGTAGCTAAATGTTAACTTAAATATTTAAGTCCAAAATAGAATTACACAGAGAACATTCACTCGAAATATCAGCTTCCTAGTACAAATATTTTATGTTATAATGGTAGATTTTAACACTTGCATCTAATCCTTAACCTGGGGATTTCAGTAAAACAATAACTCCAAACCAAATCAAAATATGATACGAATTTAAATTATTTTTATTAGAGCTACACGGCATTAATGTTCAACCCACAGCGAACATTCATTGCATATATCAGTTTCCTAGTGTAGATATTTCATGTAGTATTAGAGCATCTCTTAAATTGCATGACAACCTCAACCTAGTTAAGTCCAAGGCATGTCAAATTCTGATAAAAAAGAAATAAAAGTATTTCTTTGTTTTAACTACATTACTAATACGGTAGTTCCATTTGTATACAGTCAATAATATCACCCTCAACGAGTGATTTTGATTGGATTTTTTCTGTATCATAACACGGAATTATACACACCTGTGTATAATTATCAACTGGTTCGTTTTACAGGTTCGTGCAATAACGAGCAGTTCAAATGTGCGTCCAATGGTCGCTGTATTCAGAAGCAACTAGAATGTGATGGTACTCAGAGCTGTCCTGACGGTTCAGACGAGGGTTTGCCGAAATGTCTTACTGCCGGGGCTATAGTCGGCATTGGGATCGGCAGCGTCATCTTGTTGATTGCCATCATCGTGATCATAGCCGTCTGTGTGGTTAGCTATATTCGACGGAAGAGGGCTCGCACCATCAGAGTAAGAGAAGTTTTTGAAACGTTTCGTCTTGCAAACCATATGAATTGTAGTGCTTTAAGTAACAAATCCAAACTAACATGGCTGGAGGATGGAAATGTGGCACTTTAACAAATAACAAGAGGTAGTCTAGCTAACATATAACAAGACACTTGGTGTATATGCGCAGATCCTGGAGGGGAGGGCGTCCGGACGCCAGCTCGGAAATCCTAAAAAACGAGAAGTTGCACAGTGGAGAAGACAATATTCTGTTCCGTTTAAACGAAACGCAAATGCAATGCACTTAATTGTAGATAATCACAATTTCTTGAAAATGTTGTGAATTCTTTACAATCTAAGTGGCAAATAGTTTGGAGCCTAATCGGACACCCGGTTACCCGACGTCTGATCCGGCTCCAAATTGTTTGCAATTGAAATAATGTTTTTAGCATAAACGTGTTTTTTGGAAAGAATAACGTCTTCTCAAATGAATGTTAAATCTTCTCGGATGACAATATCGCTGGATCCGCGCAAAGTGTAGCTTAACCCATTCCCCCATAAATATGCCTTTTTACGTCATAATTTATTCATCCACTGACGAAAATAGTTTCCTTTTAAACAGTCACGAAAATGTATCATATAAAATATTTTCTATATCCTAGCAGATAATAGCTTAAAGCAGGCTGAAAGTAAATCAGAATGTGCCCTAAGGCACATTCTGCTTTACTTTCAACCTGCTTTAAGTAGTAACTTGTTTTCAAAACTAGAAACATGCTATGGGGTAATGGGTTAAAATAACAAGTAGTGAGCTAACAAATGACAGCAAGTAGTGTGCTAACAAATAACAGGAGCTAAAGTGAGTAACAGATAAGAACAGCTAGTGTGGATACGATCAACAACTAGTGAACTACAAATATAAAGCTGAGTTATTAATGGTATGAGTAAAAACTACAAGTGAATAGCGACAAAACATAGTGGTGTGTGGCTTAATAATGCAATTTGTATAAGAAAAGCGAATTACAGCAACTACGAACTAGTGTAGCAAACAATAGAACTACACGTACCTAGTGCAGCTAATGAAAATGTCAACAATTTGTGTATCAAACTATTGTGACTGTAGTATTTAATACCATTTTATAAATGTCTTTCATCGTTTGAAGAAAATCTTGGAATTAACCATGCTCGTTTTCAAACCTATATAATGCATTTCACTTTAACCCATTGAACCCTAGCGACGAGTATACTCGTCATTTACAAACAGTGTAACTTGTCATAGTTAACTTCTCCTATGCAAACAGTGTATACCATGATCAGATGACCAGGGCCTGGACTGTTTGTCATTTTAGTAATTTATTGTACAAACCACCTTAAATGGTCAAAAATGGTCTAGACTTTTTTGAAACGTACTATCCATCTGAAGCTTCAGGGGTTAACTCTTTCCTCCCTGAAACTTTAAATGGACAATTCCAGTTTCCATTTTAGTCTAGTCCATTTCTGACTTTTAAGGGTTGTTTTTGTCAATGTTTTGCATCATGACAAACAGTGAAGACCCTGATCAGAGGGCTCCTTTTGGAGCCCTCTGATCTGGGTCTTCACTGTTTGCATAGGACAAGTGTAGTATTCACATGTACACTGTTTGAAAAGGACGCCTATAAGCGGGACTAGGGTTCAAAGGGTTAATGGGTTAAAAGAGGTGCATGCTTACTGCTTGTATAATCGCCTAATAGACGTTTAACTGTATGTACCTACTTATTACATTTTTCACACTCCTTATCATGCTGAATTCTAGTATACTTCAAAAATATCGTCTGCGAAAATAAAACCAAAATTAGTTTTTAAGCATTTTAAACTGGCGAAAGGTTAAAGATGGGTGATAAGCAGTTTGGATTCAGATCAGACACCGCGTTACGCGGCGTCTGGTCTGGATCCAAACTGTTTGCAAAAGTAAGCCAAGTCGCGCTTAGCATGATAAGGGTTTACGATATTCCATTCATCTGTAGTCATTGACCTTCTATGGTGTAGGGGCCCGTCTTCCGAAACGTCGTACGCCAAAAACGGTCGTAAGTCAAAATTATAAAATACATTTAATTGATGATTTCTCCTTCAAGACGATTCCAAAGAGATATCACAAAGCAGGATAAGATGGAGAAATAAATAAGTATTGAGATTTTCATAATCTGACTTACGACAATATTTGTCGTACGACGTTTCGTAAGACGGGTCCCAGCTCTTTCTCTTACAGCTTAATTCCAAGTAACTTGGTGACTGATAAATATCCGACCTATCTGACACTCGTATTTGCTTTTTTATTTTTATTTATCAAAATGTCTTAAATCTTAATTTGAAACTCTAGTTCTAACACCATTATTGAAACAGGTGCTATTTTGGCAGTCCAATATTCATTTAACCCTTTGAACCACATGTAATGCATAAACGCGTACTTTACAAGCAGTGTACCAATAAATACAGTCGAACTTCGATATCTCGAACTCGCTTAACTCGAACTATCCGATATTTCGACACATTAACAGCAATCATTTTATGCTCGGTTAGTCGAACATAACCATATTTTAAAGTTAAAACGTGGCTTAGCCACGTTTTAACTTTGAAATACGGGTATATTCGACTTAACCGAGTTCGAGATATCGAAGTTCGACTGTAGTTGTCCCATATAAATAGTGTAGACGCAAAACAGGGGCTCCTGCAAGGAATGTCTGATTATGGTTTACACCGTCTGTTATTTTCAAATATTGTGAAATCACCCTGAGTAGTAAAACTGGACTAGCCCTTATTTGGGAACCGGAATTATCCGCTTGAAGTTTCAGGGGTCAATACAGACGGTAAATTCTATACCGAAAGGGTTACAAGCGATAGAGATCGAACACGTTCGCGTTTTGTTTGGCGAAACCTCACACCGACGCGTGTTTGCTCTTTCAGAGAGCAATTGTGAGCGAGGACTCTCCCAACACCTTCTGGTATGCGGCCCACCACATGGCAACACAGCGTAACCAGCTACAAGAGGGAAGACTCGATTCCACTTCCGATTATGAAGATGATAATGATGATGGCGATGATGATGATTATGGAGTTGAAAACGAGCCCGATCGTAAACAGAGGGCACGGAAGTCAACTAAAGAAAAGACACACGAGAACGAACAGCGCAATAAGGTTATAGGCCCTAATGGGCAAGAGTTAAACAAGATTCCAAGTGGTTTCTGGGATATCCAATTGAGTGAGCTTTACACCTATGGCGCAAAAACGCCGTCAAGTGAATCGTAAATGGCGCTTCCTATAGGTGAGTTTTAAATTTCGTTTACATTGAGTTGAAACATTCATTGATATGAAATATGAAGACAGAAAATCCTCGAACCGGACACTCAAAAAAAGCAATTCTCGTCGTAAAAATCCCGTAACCTTTTCGACAAACCATTTACTGTATAGCCTGTTTCTAGCTTTTAAAGACAGGTGCCCACTTAAAGCAGGTTTGACGTAAAGCAGAATGCGCCTGATGGCGCATTCTGCTTTACCTTCAACCTTCTTTAAGCTATAACATCTCTTCGGATATAGAAAATATTGCTTACAGTGCGTATTCGTGACTGTTATGAAATGGAGCTATTTTCTTAAGTACAGGAACAAAGCAAAGGTGTAAAAGGGAGTGATGAGCTAAACAGCTCTCATCTGAATTCTAGTGTTATTAAAGCAGACTTCTCGTGTGTGTATCCTACTGTATACTTCTCATCTTGTTTGAAACAAGTACTTAGTTAAAAAGCCTATGGCAATTTTAAAGTGTAAAGGAATGTATGCATTAGATTTGCACTCTTTCAATGCATTTAACCCTTTTCCTTTCACTATATGACGTTATCACGCCACAAGGCGACTTTCCAAGCATGTACAATGGACGTTTTCATTTTCAGATGGACTACAAGTGACCGTTACTGTTGAGATGTATCCCTTACAAGACAAGCCAGCAGTGGTGGAACTATTATTATAGTGTGGTGGAGCCTTCTGATCAGGGTCTACACTGTTTGTCATTTTGAAATGTATTGTTAAAATCAACCCTAAATAGTCAAAAATCGACTTATCATAAGTTTGCAATTGGAATTTTCCATTAAATGTTTCAGGGGTGAATGAGTTAAGCAGTGATGTGCATTACAAACAGTTTGGAATATGATCAGAGGCTGATTAACTTGATGTCTGATCAAATTCCAAGTTGTTAACAACGGTTTTTTAAATGGATATTTCCCAAATAAAGGCACCTGTGCTATAACAATGGTATCCAACGCAAACAGTTTGGAGTCGGACAAAAAGCCGGCTGATCAGACTCCAAACTGTTTTAAACTTTGATATAAATAGACAGTGTGTATATTTTCAACGAGACTCCGATCCCTGCATTTTTACATGTTATTGCATCGTGTTCGCTTTTCTTGTCGTTTAACTCATGAATTCACCCCTGAAACTTTTAATGGAAAATTCCAATTGCAAAATATGTCTAGTCCATTATTGACTATTTAGGGTTAATTTTAACAATGTATTTCAAAACGACAAACAGTGTAGACCCTGATCAGAGGACTCCTTAAGGAGCCCTTTGATCAGGGTCTACACTGTTTGCATAGGACAAGTGTTATTCTCACAGGTACACTGTTTGTAAATGACGAGTATACTCGTCGCTAGAGTTGAATGTATTAAAAGGAAGAAAGATAGAATATCTGACACGGACTGGCGTTTTGCCATAAAAGCATAGCGCTGAAAAGAATCCACGGACAAACAGTGTAAATCTAGCATGAACGCCACACATACACGGCGTTTCAACAGTGTTTTTGCAGTTGTTTGTGGTATATTTTATTAACTCATTATCCCCTGAAACTTCCAATGGACAATTCCAGTTTGCAAGAAAGGCTGGTCCATTTTCGACTATTTAGGGTTAATTCTTATAATATTTTACAAAATTACAAACAGTGAAGACCCTTATCAGAGGGCTCCTACAGGAGCCCTCTGATCAGGGACTTCACTGTTTGCATTGGACAAGTATACTCTTCACAAATACACTTTTGGTAAAAGACGCATATATGACAGACATAGTTTATTTGGTAACTTATACACATTGTATCTCGTTACATCAACATATATAATCAAATTGTTTAAACAGGTCAAATCATATCACGTGACAAAACTATTTTCTGATGAATAAATCCAAACAAAAAAGATCATATGATTGAGATCAATCAAAAAAGAACGAAAAAAGGAAAAAAAAAGATTCCTCGAATAAAATATATGCGTCACTAGGGCTCAATGAGTTAACAATTAAAATGATAATAACCCTATTACTGCCTTGCCCCGAGTAAAACTATTTGCAAACACTGTGGGTCCTGATAAGACACCGCGTTACGCAACGGCTAATCAGGTTCCAATCTGCTTGATTCTTAATATAATAATATCATCAATTACTAAAATTTAAATTTGAGAAATAAAAGCAGACGATAATAGCTAAAAGTACATGGCTTCGTGGCAATTAAGGGGTTACATGTTATTTGTTTAATCAATTCCCCGTCTATTTCTGACAAACATTGTTTGTTTGTCTGTTTTTTTATCATTTGATTTTTTATTATTTTTGTATGTGTTTAAAACCGCCAATATACGCTAATGACAAGATACGGGTAAACACAACTATATATTGTATAATTATATTCTCAGGTTGTACATCCATACGTTAAGAGTTTGAATGTGTGCTATTTAATTAACCCTTTGAACCCTAATCCCGCATATAGGCGTTCTTTTCAAACAGTGTACATATGGAAAGTGCACTTGTCCTATGCAAACAGTGAATACCCAGATCAGAGGGCTCCTTACGGAGCCCTCTGATCTGGGTCTTCACTGTTTGTCATAATGCAAAACATTGACAAAAACAACCCTTAAAAGTCAGAAATGGACTAGACTAAAATGGAAACTGGGATTGTCCATTTGAAGTTTCAGGGAGGAAAGAGTTAATGCTTTAATCCCTTCACTGCTATGACATAGCCTGCCTGCATTAAAATTACCATCACATTCCTGCTGATCTATTTCTGATGTTGGACTTGAAATGAAGAATCATTGATATGAGAGTCAAAAGGTTCGGAGCCTCATCAGACGCCGAATACTCTGCGTTTGGGTGCGTTTCATAAAACTTCGTACAAATGTTGTCGTAAGTCAGATTATAAATGTCTCAATTATTATTTATTTCTCCACCTAATCCTGTTTTGTGACATCTTTTTGGAATCGTCTTTTGAAAAGACTATTCCAAAGAGATGTCACAAGACAGGATTAGATAGAGAAATCAGAAATTAAGTGTATTTTAAAGTTTTGACTGACGACCATTTTTGTCGTACGAAGTTTTATGAAACGGGTCCCAGGTCACGATCTAACCAAATTGAAAATGCCAGTGCACACGGTCGAATGCATTGGAGGCGGGTAACCCCATTCACTGTCATGGCGTCATCTACTTTTAACAACGGCTGTCCATAATTGTATTATATTATTACTAGTATACTACATGTATATCAATATCATGCTGAGTGTTAAACAATTTGGATCATGATAAGACGCCGCGTTACGCGTCATCTGATTACGATCTAAAACCATTGAACGCTGGATAAGGCAGTGAAGGGATTTGTTGTAATTATACGGGTATACAGGCGTTTTCACTATATCTAAATTAGCTGATGTATTTTGTAGATACGAATGTACGAGTCTTGAAGTCGTTCATCTCATTTTTGGCAAATTATTCCATCATTACAATCAATCAAATTAAGACGTGTTTGTGGTGTTAGGAGAGGGGATATTTTAACCCATTAGCCCATAAATACGCTTTTAACGCCTTTAACTTATTCATCCACCGAAGAAAATAGTTCGATTTCATAAAACCAGGAACGTATATTTTATCTATATACGTTCCTGATATTTTCTTTGTTCTAGTAGATGATAGCTTAAAGAAGGATGAAAGTAAAGCAGAATGTGCATTAAGGCACATTCTGCTTTACTTTCAATCTGCTTTAAGTGGTCACCTATATTCAAAACTAAAAACAGGCTATGGGATAATGGGTTAAACTGGCACATCTTAAAGAGTCTCAAAACCAGATTTGACCTAAATATTTTTACTATGGATGTTAGGCGCCTATATTGACACGTATTTATAAGTTGAGGAAGGATTAATGTTTAAAGGTACATTTCAAAGAAAAAGTTTTATTTAATGAGTACGGTCGGGATACGAACCCGTGCGTAGAAGGCAAAACAAATGTACAAAACCGATGCTCTAGCCACAGGTGCTCGTTGCATCATTTTTGTTTTTTCCCATGGTTTAGATACTAATCAAATGGGATCTAAAAAACTAGCTGTCGAACCAGCTGGGTACTGTCAAACGACTGTGTATTTTATCCTATCTGTATCGCATGTTGCATGTAATAATGCTCTTTGCGTGGAGGTAAACATTAAAGTACTATAATAGCTATCGGCAAAGTCATCAGACTTTGCCAACATTGGTTACTTTGAAACAAGCAATTTTGCTGAATAGCCTGCTGTCTCTTTCTCGAATTGCTCCGAGAAAGCGATCATTGTTCTGAAACCAGTCCATTTTGCATAAAATAGAGATTAGCTGTAAGTGTCTGAAAAACGGTTTCAAGTCTATTTAAGTTGTCACGAATGCATAAAATGTTCCACGTGGCATACGCTTTGAACGAAATTAAAAGGACAAAACGTTCATTGGCACTTCCAGATTTTAACAAATGAAAAGTTGAAATGATATATGGTGTATTTAAGAATGTATGGAACTGTCGAGCTTGTACTTGCAAAAAAAATAAATATAATTCATAATTTATTTTCGCATAAAAATGCTTAACATTTGGTTTCAACTCAAATCGATGTAACGGTATATTTTCTTACACATATTAGTAAGATACTGTGGCGCAGTTGGTAGAGCTATGGACCTGAAAGCAAAAGCTATTTGGTCCGACTTCCAGTCTCGACGTTTTTTTTAACCCTTCAATCCTACATCCCTCTGTAGATATACTTATTACATATACAAACAGTGCATATCCTGATCAGAGGGCTCCTATAGGAGCCATCTGATCAGGGTCTGCACTGTTTCACTTTGGTATTTTTATTGTTTTCTGTATTCATACCAGAAATACAAAAGTAGACTGGTTCAAAATGCCTGTACTAGAAGAGTCCAAAAGGATTATAAATACCAACAAGAGATATTCAGGGTTGAAAGGATTAACTGGTTACATGTATATCGCAGTTGTATGTTTAGTTTTTAATTAAGATTCTAAAACCCTATTAACCAGCGAGTACGTAAGTAAGTATGACAATTAATTAGCAAGAGGGAGCTTACACCAAGGGTGAGTAAGAAGTTCCGCTGCGAGATATCATTCAACTATCATTGCATTAGCAGCACTGACATTGTTTTTCAAAAAGGGCACGTCGCTGAATATGAGTGAAATAGGCCATTCAATCTAGCCCAAAAAAGGGCTTGACCTAGACAAAATTGCAAAAGTTTTTATTCTATCATAATATGATCCCCATATCCCTGTACTACAACATACTAAAATTTGCATTTCCAAATATTGAGGGAAAGTTTGAAATTCAAGATGGCCGACAAAATGGCCGCTAATTAACTTAATAAACACATATGGATAAGTTATTACCGAAATTATCACCATTTTCAATCATCTGAGGTACTTTGTGGTATTTTTACTTCATTAGTACTAAATTTCAATGCAAAGTATACCATTTTTATATGAATTAACATGTATTTCAGAAGAAAATGCTCCTTATTCGTGGAACAGAATGGCCAAAAGACAAACTTTTATGACATATTCATATTTTATTTGTGTTTTAAGTATATAAATACTTTTGTTCGTGAATTGCATGTCAAATTTCATTTAAATACATTTATACTTAATCATATTTATTATTAACATATTTATAAACAATTAGATTTGAAGCTTAAAAGTCTATTTAGTGGTAGGGGTAATTTAACCCCAGGAATAGTGGATTAGACACTTTTATGAAACATACTTATTTTATGTGGGTTTTTTTTGTATAACATATTTTTCCTGAAAAACAAGTCAACTTGATTTAACATGGTTTAATTGGTTATGGTTAACATCTTTATAAACAATTACATTTCAATTATGGTGGGTGGGGTAATATGACCCAAGACATATACCGGTAGTGGTTGATTGAACGGTTGAGACACATAAAATGGTAATATTTAGAATAGAAACATATAGCTGTCATTTAGACATAGATATACAAATCATCATAATTGAAAACTATTCACGTTATTGAATTGCATCTTAATCTTCCTTTTATACCGCCACCACCTGTTGTTGGGGCTATATAGGAATCCACCTTGTTCGTCCGTCTGTCACGTTTTCCGGATCATTTGCCATTTTCTTAAAAAAAACTATATATGATACCATCTTCAAACTTCTTACACATTATCCGTGTTATGTGGTTACACTCTATTACAAGTTTCACAACTCTTGCACACAATTTCCCAGAATTATACCCCTTTTTAATTTGAAACTGTGTCCCCTCATTGGGACATAAAGTATAATAACTCTTGAATTTTTTTGACGGAATTATGCCCCTTTTAAATGTGAAATTTTGCTCCTTAGTGTAGACATTTTTCTTGGTATACAAATATAATCTTTATAATGTAAACTTGGAGAATATTCTTCCAACACAACACTGATTTTTTTCTTCAAACATACATTTACAAGAGAACTGAAAACAAGATGCTTACCCATAACAAGTACAAGTGCACATATGCTTCCGGGACTAAATGAGTTTAAGAATATACAGTTCTAAAGAAAATGGTTAAATGTCCAGTCTACTTGTATGCAGGCTAAGTAATAAATGTTTTCGGTATCGCATTCCAATGATAAGCGATTTTTGGACTAAGGTGCTTGTTTAACTTTGATAAACATTGAAACTTTACACATTAAATTCCATTGATGATGTTGTTCTCGACAGCCTCAACTTCATCATGAATGGATTCGAAGACCCATCCATCTGAGCAAGAGTAAATAAACACGGAGAAGAAACCAGCATGCCTGCGATTTATATTGCCTTTCAGACGACCATTCAGCGAACCGGTCGCGATTGATAAATTGCTCATGCGCAAAAAAACATGCCTTCCGTCACAAAAACTTCAATAAATTTCTAATTTTTCTTCCGATTCTGTAAATAATGGCCTTGATAGAAAACCAAGACACGTATATTTCGGCTATAGAAATACCAGAGTTTGTTCTTGCAGTAAACAAGTAGTTATGGTGACCTATAGGGCTGTTGGGAATTAAGTGTGTAAAACACACAAAGAACCACTGTCTGTAAATTAGTGATTTTAAATTCTCGACAGCCTCAACTTCATCATGAATGGGTTCGAAGTTCAAGACCCATCCATCTGAGCAAGAGTAAATAAACACGGAGAAGAAACCAGCATGTCTAGAAATACCAGAGTTTGTTCTTGCAGTAAACAAGTAGTTATGGTGACCTATAGGGCTGTTGGGAATTAAGTGTGTAAAACAAACAAAGAACCACTGTGTGTAAATTAGTGATTTTAAATTCATGTTTGTGAGAGTATATTACAAAACAAATATTTAAAAATAGCGTATGAAGCGAAAGAACAACAATTAGTGATTTTAAATTCTCGACAGCCTCAACTTCATCATGAATGGGTTCGAAGACCCATCCATCTGAGCAAGAGTAAATAAACTGTGTGCTGCGTCTCATATTTAGAATTATATCTTGGTTTGTACATATATTTAAACATGTACATGTATAATCTAACAATAAATCAATATGAAACTCTTTGGCTGGGTGTAAAAAAGTTTGTGCGGAAATTGCCGACATGCTAAAGTGACATACGAGTACAGAATTGTTTAAATATGTTTTGTTTAATACAGGTGGCTGCTTAAAGCAATGTGACCGTAAAACAGAAAGCTCCTTTAGGAGCTTTCTGTTTTACTTTCATCTTGCTTTAAACTCTCCCCTGTCTTTGATACAGTCCAATCGGCTTCTTTTTTAGTGATTGTAATAGATATGTTTTACTGCATAACCAATATTGGGACACGGAGTTTATTCTGTATCCAAACTGTTTTAATTCCCTTTTGGTAATGATGAAGTGGGTATTTATATGAAAACCATACATGTACTATGGTCAGTATTGGGAAATTAGGCTTTATTTTTAGTACTTATTATAGTTGTATCTTTTATATGTAAGTGTTTGTTTTTACAATAAACTTATAATTTGTCGTACAGTTGACTTTTTTATATTCTTTAGTGTAGTACTGTATATGTCTTACTCAAGTCTTTATTTCGTATTTAACCCATTCCCCCATAATACACCTTTTTACGCCTTTCATTTATTCCTCCACAGAAGAAAATAGTTTGAATTTATAGAGCCAAAAATATGTACCATAAGAAATGTTTTCTGTATCCCTGCAGAAGATAGCTTAAAGCAGACTGAAAGTAAAGCAGAATGCGCCTTAAGGCGCATTCTGCTTTACTTTCAAAGTGCTTTAGATGGTCAACTATCTTCAATACTAGAAACAGGATATAGGGTAAAGTGTTAAGGAAACCAGCCCATAATACAAAATCTGTAACAAAACATAGCATCTCCTGTTGATATTGTAAATGTAGATTTATGTGAGTAAGTAAGCAAGTAAAGTATGAAAAATATTTATAACAGTGACATGTGAAAGATACATTTGCAAACAAAGAATCGAGGCTAGACAAATAGTAAAGCACCCGGTCCAATGGTATCAAATAGTTTAGAGTCTGACATGTCTCCAAACTGTTTGCAATGGACAACAGGGGCTCGTTTCAAAAAACATCGTACGACAAAAACTGTCGTAAGTCAAAACTTTAAAATACATTTATTTTTTTATTTCTCTATCTAATACTTTCTTGTGACATCTCTTTGGAATCGTTTTGAAAAGACAACTCCAAAGAGATGTCACAAGACAGGATTTGATGGAGAAATAACTAATAATTGAGACTTTTATAATCTGTCTTTCGACAACATTTGTCGTACGAAGCTTTATGAAACGGGCTCCAGTTCTTGCAGAACAAGCTCTCTTGTTTGGAAATTTGGCAATTCATCTCCTTTATTAATCCATTCAGTGCCACAAACTCGACAGCACTAACAAATGAAAACAGTTTTAATCTAGATAAACGCAGCGTCTAATCTTAATCCAAAATGTGTGAAACAGATATGAATGCTTGTTATATCAATCTGCGTAATAGTCTAAACTTTAGAAGTGAAATCCTAATACATGAACACGTACATGTGTACTTCTAGATCTAGTATGTTCACTTTCTCGGTATTGAACGCATGTGTATGATGCTCTCTTTAACACCATTGTAGTGAGGTCAGATAATATATTTTCATTGTTTTGGCTCGCTGCGATGGTGGAGGAGGAGTGTTGTTTTGGACGATGCATGCGTTCGGTCTCGAGAGAATTGATTTGGTCAGGCTTGTGCGTACATTTGTTAAATGCTTATAGACAGACTTCGCTACATAACAACTTTATAGTTTGCTCATTTATGTTGTCAATTATATGTCCTCTTCATATGTATACACCCTTGCACTGTTGCTCTTACTAGAGCCTTCTACTCTGATTCAATCTTGTATTACCCTAGATTGAAATTATAATTCAAAATATATCATCTTGTATCTCTGATGAAACTAAGCTGTTTCAACCCAGAAGCGTTTTTGTTAAATACAGGTTGCTGCTTGGGGCAGGATGGAGTTAGAGCAGAAAACTCCTCAGGGAACTGTCTGCTTTGCTTTCGTCTTGGTTTAGGCGGTAGCCTGCCACACACACAGTTGAGTATTAGGTGAGTCTTGACTTCGGCTGTAAAGGAAAGGGTTAAATATACGAGAACTTGAGTCGCCCCCTTATACTGAGGTCGTCGTAGGTATCGAGTCTGTCAGTAATTTGTTTTGTACAACTCTACATGTACATGTATATTTGTGATCGAAATTCAACGAACACTCCTTTTCACCTCCGAAGTTTACCAACTGCCTTAATATCATTGTTTTCATTGCTTAAATGTATTCCGAACTATCGTTGCAAAAATTGACGGAAAGGTTTCCAATAGCAGATTAATCGCTACAGGAGTTTGATAGTTGATATCCTGACCTGACACCGAGTTACTCGGTGACTGGTTTGGATCCCAATCTAGTATAAAAGTTAACTTCTATCGCCTATAGTTGTGAAAAGGTTAGTATGTAATCGATTTTGACCCAATTTTCCATCGCATGCATGTTTCCCATTGCTTGACAATGAATCTATGTTTGTTTTTTTCAACTTCTTATTTCATTCTCTTCCACTTTGTATTATACGTTTAGCTCTTGTTCTGTCTTGGTGGTGAGGACTTTGGGGACCGGACTTTGCTATATCAACAATGTCTCGGTGCCTTGTATGCATTTAATCCTGGGCTGTCTCTTTTGGTAAGATGGCAAGTTAACATGTTTGTGTTGCCAAATGGGTAATGATTTAATTCAATGGAGATCAGCCACAGGAACACATTATGGTAGGACGCACCTCTGTAGACGGTAAAACAATGTTTTACCTGGTATCCTTTCAAACATTCTATAGGTTGTTTTTCGAGACTGCTTAAGTTAATATTATTATTCTCGCCATCAACTCGACTCTTAAAGATATGGTTTTAAATATCAATTTCTTAGCTATTTGACTTTTTAATGTTGCGTATTGCCGGTGATTTAGAACCGAGTCCAGGTCCAGATCAAAAGTCCACCATATTTTCTAGCTCTCTGTCAATTTACACATTTAAACATACGCAGTTTAAGGAACAAAATGAACTTTATAGTGCCATGTTTAGCAGACTGTGATATACTATGTCTGTCAGAGACGCATCTCTCTGTAGATACTATAAACGACAGTATAACTTTAGATGATTAAAATATGTTCCGACGTGATATTACAAAGCATTCAAGTGGGCTTGTTACATATAGTTCAAGTGATCTTTTATCAAAACGACGAATCGATTTAGAATCATCAGCAATCAAAACTCTTTGGACTGAGATCTAAAGTATAAAGACAGAAGTATTTGAATTTCTATTTGCAACATTTATCACCCTCATTCGTCACTAGTTTCATTCTGGGATATTTTGAATACTTCAATTGAAAAAGCACTTGAAAATAAAAGTAGGCGATATGAACAAACAACAAATGAATAATAATAATAATACTATTAAACATTCTTACAAACGTGATTACTTCTCCAACACCCATAACTTCTTCACAATCCTTACTAATTGATCCAATTAATATCTAATAACTTTGAACCCATTGGTAGCGGTACATTTAACACACCAACATAAATAAGTGACCATATAAGACAACTTTCGTCTATGCCAAATTTCCGTTCAGTAAAACTTTAACATTTAAAAAGAAAGGTTTGGTTATATAAAAGAGCTGTCTACGACAAATTGAATTCGTTAATAAAAGCAGAGGATAACTAGAGAATGTTAACAGAGCAACAGATCTCTTTACTAAGAAATATTTACTGTTACTGAAAACATGCATTCCATACAAAGAAGTAATTGTTAGAAAAAACGATGAACCTTGGTTCGAATGACTCAGAAATAAGATTTTTGTCTCAGAAAACGTGATAGACAAAAACGAATTGCAATTAAAATTAATAACACTTTACAATGGGCTAAATATACAAAACTTAGAAACCAAGTAAGTAATCTAAAGAAACATACAAAAGAACAATTTTACAGTTATCTCGAACAGTTCTCGACTCAAATCGTATCGACCACAATAGCTATTGGAAACTTCTCCGCCAATGCATGAAATGCAATAAACCTCTTAATTCCATTCATCCATTAAAGTGTGCATAACCTAACAAAATACATATTTATGCATCCACAGATGATGAAAAATCCAACTTATTAAACGAGTACTTTGCATCTATTTCAACCAGAAATTACAGTCACGTCTCTCGTCAGCCCTTTCAGTCTTTTACTAATTCATTCATTGATAAAATTTCACTCCACGAAGATGAAATTGCAGATACGTGTATAATACAATCTTTAAAACTAAATAGGGCAGTCGGCAAAGATTCAGTAAGTCATAGAGCCTTAAAGAACACTAAAGATACATAGTTAAACCCTTTCGAAGACTTTTCAATACATCGTTATCTGACAGAATATTCCCAGACTCGTGGAAATCTGCAATTGTGACGCCATTATTTAAAGAGGGCGACTATAACACTGCATTGAACTACATACCTATCTCACTTCTTAGTTGTATTGCTAAATTAATGGAAAGAGTAATGTATAAACATTGTACAACCATTTGATCTCTAACAAACTTATTTATGCTATACAATCAGGGTTTCTTAACGGCCATAGTGCAGTTCATCAGTTAGTCAATACAGTAAAACCTCTCTATTACGACCACTAAATTATGTTAATTATTATGGTGTTTACGGCAGGTGACCGCTTAAAACAAGATGACAGTGAAACAGAAAGCTCCTGTAGGAGCTTTCTGTTTCACTGTCACCTTGCTTTAAGCTGTCACCTGTCTATTAAACAATTAATTAGCCTTCGTTTTAGTGGTCGTTATAGCGAGGTTTTACTGTATATATCATCAAATTGCATTATCATTAGAAAATAGGATGAACACACGTATGGTATTCTGTGATATATCAAAAGCATTTGCATGGTTAGTTACGTTCAATCCGAACAAAACCGAAGCTCTTGTCTGGACTCTTAGCTCTATTGAAAATCGACCCTCTTTACTGTTTGATAATGTTCCTTTTCAGTTCGTCAACGATCAGAAGCCCTTAGGTCTTACTTTAAGTAATGATGGAAAATGACACATTTACATTATATATTGATACTCTAATCACGTCTACAACTTAACTTCTAGGAATGATGCGGAGTATAAAAATCACGATTAGACGTAAATCACTAAGTCAAATATATGTATTAAGGATACGAACAGATTTGCGCCCTCTTAAGCTGGCGTAGCGGAACCCTTAACAGTAACAAACAGCTATTGACTCTTTCGTTTGTTTTCTTTCTTCTTATTTTTAAGATATACCAAAAATAATTATTCAGTTGTATATTCCTGGAACCTCTCATGACATTGTTTTATTGCATTTCTTTTTCATTACTTTTTTTTTTTTTTTTTTAGATCTATTTCATATTTATTGTCCTTCAACAAAATATACAAAAGTCATGTTGCAATTGTATACAAGCAGACGTCACTATGATGTACTTCATTCTCAGTGTTGTTATACTTTCTGGTCCTATGGAATCATTGATTTCAGCGCATTTACAGTTGAAAGTTGAATTCCGCTTAAGCTGGTGCTAGGGGGCGTGAGCACTGTTGCATATTTAAGTATTGCTCATGAACAGACTCAAATAAACCGAGTCTGCAATTTTCAGTATTTGCTTTGTTTTCTGTGCTTTCAAAGGATCTCCCCTTATTCAGATTATTAAATCGAGAGGGTTGTTACTAACGATGGGAGAGCTTGTAGCTCGACCCTTTTGCAGATATATTTGTATGTAAGATACTTCCATTTGTTTATTTGAATCAACTTTTGTACAAATATTGGGCAATAGAATATGTTTAAACTAAAACTGATGATACTATAGCAATTAAATGTGTTGTACAATTTATGACGTCGTAGCCTACATGTTGGTAATGGCGGTGAAATGGTTATCAATATTACTTCTATATTGTCATTACAGCTGAATTATGACAAGGCATCATTAAAGGCGACCATGCGATACAAGCCATCCAAACCACCTGGAGAGCCTACTCAGGTTTCGAACGGGACCATGAGAACTAGCATTTAGACACAGAACCACAGAGGGAAAAGAACAACTAGAAAGTTCACCAACAGATTACAGTAAAACCTCTCAATTACGACGACTTAGTTGTGTTAGTTATTAGGTTTTACGACAGGTGACTGCTTAAAGCAAGGTGTCAGTAAAACAGAAAGCTCATAAAGGAGCTTTCTGTTTTACTACCACCTTGCTTTAAGCTTTCACCTGTCTTTTATACAATCAATTAGCTTTCGTTTTAATAGTGGTCGTAATAGAGAGGTTTTATAGTACCGAACTTCTTCCAAATTGAGAGAAGATCCTAGTCAATTGTGTCGTCTACTTAAACCTATACTGCCATAATATCGCCTGCTTTAACACTGTTGTCATGGCCATCTTTCCATATTTAGCTTGACTGTAGAAGTATCGATACGAATGTCAAACAGTTTAGAATTTCAAAAAGTTCTGAGTCACTCGGCGCCTTAACAGGACCCAGTAAGATACTCAGTACATGTAAAGCCTCTTTCTTACGACCAGTAATTGAGCAAATTTGTTCGGCATTTTAGGCAGGTGGTTGTTTAAAGCAAAATTAAACGTTAATCTGACAGCTGTGTGATTTACTTGTCACCTGTCTTTTGGACTAAATTTCAGTGGTCGTATTAGACAAGTTTTACACGTATGTTACTTGCTCAACTTTGGCAAAAGTGTGCTTTGTACGAAACATTAAAATGTCACCGTCATTGCACAAGCCTATAACAGGATTCCGCCACTCGCTTCGCTATTACAGGCTCGGCGTTTGATCAGGATCCAAACTGTTCGCAAATGTCAGTTTTATTGGCAGTGAAGGGTTAAAAATGTTATTCAAAATTGAATTTGATTGGAACTTTTCTGAACGAACAATGTTGATGTAGACAATAAGAATAGCAATGACAACTGTTGAAACTAGTTTGCATTTCGATTCATTAGCAAAGTAGCGGGAGACAGTGTTCATTATTGATTGATACTGCATGTATTGCCCTTTCGATTGGACTAGTCATTTTGTTGGGAAATAATAACGTATTGTATAATAAGAAAACAATTTGGAGCAAGGTCAGACTCACAGAGTTGCCTAGGGTCGAACTGTTTTGTATTCGTCTTAAGGTTTCTTCGAATTAGAAATATATTAACAAAAAGATTAAATGTAAATGACAATTTTAAAGGAGACGATACTTTGACGGGAGAATGGTTGAATGCACAATTTAATGAAACGAGGACCCAGTGGACAAAGAGGCCTTTAAATGAGGTCATTAATTCAACGTTGCCATACTTCTTATATACCTATAGAGCGATATGTATATCTTATGTTGCCATGGAGGTCACATGATTTTAAAGAAAATGTCTCTTTTTTATGCGCATAGATTATGAATCCTAGCTTTGATGCATAATGTTCCAAATGCATAAAGTATGTACGTATTTTACATGTTGCTGGCTTCTTAAAGAATAAAAACTAATATGTTCCTGTATATGCATGTATATTTTTTACAATGAAAATAAAGAATAATCCTAAATGAGAACGAAGTTCTGATAGAAAGTTCAAATTTCTTGTCAATTTTATAATTCCACTAAGAAAATTTATTTACAAATGGAATAATATATTTACCTGTGTGTTATCAAGAGTTTGTCACAGGAAACATTTCGAAACTGCATGGAGATATTAACTCATTAACCCCTAGCGCGTGTATGCATCGTTTATAAAAATTATACATGTGTAGAGTACACTTGTTCTATGCAAACAGTGAAGGCCCTGATCAGAGGACCCTTACAGAAACTTTAAAGTTTCTGTTGGAAGTTCCAGGGGCAGATGAGTTAAACGGCCATTAGAAATGATTTACTTTTCATAGAGACATAACAAATGAACAAAAAGGAAACAGCAGTAAAAAAAACCAGGAAAACTTCAAACAGAAACAGGTTTTACGTATAAAACCCCCATTTCAAATGTATAGTTACTAGATATAAAATACCACAAAGAATCATACAATTGCAAATAATTTATTTAACAAAGAGCAGAGCACATGAGTATTATACATATTACATATTGTTCATATACAAAGTGTATGCTCTCTGCTGAGATTCCAACACGTTATATTTTCCTCCAATCATGTCTCCACCATGATAGATTTTAACATCTTCGCTGCCATGGCGTCAACAATTTTAAACGATTGTTTGTTTTTAATCTAAAAAAAAAAGTAGTATGTATTTTGACTTTTAAGTATTAAAACGAGTGTCAAACAGTTTAAATCCTGATCGGACGCCGCTTTAAGCGGCGTCTGATCAGGATCCAAATTGTTTTCAAATAACCATTCTACTCGGAGTAAGGCAGTGAAGAGGTTAGTAGAACTATAATTACATTCATTGTATACGAAGCGCTCCAGATAAGGTGAGTACGTTGTTGTTGTTTTTTCAGTTATCATTATGTTGTGACTACTCATTAGAGTAATGCGGCGCCTGATAAGGATCCAGACTGTTTGTAACGTCGCCTTTTGGTGCCGTTGGCAGTGAAAGAGTTAGAGAGTCATAGGAAACCTTCCCTATATCCTTACAAGAAGATGCTTAAAGCAGGCAAGAAGTAAAACAGAAAGCTCTTAAAGAGATTTCTGCTTTACTTCAGTCTGCTAAAAGCAGCTACATGTCCGATAAAATGAGAAAAAAGCTATTGGGAAATGGTCAAGTGGAGCATGTGATATCTCACGTTTAGTGCCCTCTGACCTGGGTTCACGATGATGCTAAATTAAATACCTTTGGGACAACACGTCGTTTTCGTAAGCAAAGTTTGCATAGTTGCAGATATTCTAAAAAAAAGAATTCAACATTATATGAACCATTTATCCTTCGGTTCGGATGAATTAACAACGGTCGGAAACAGTGATAATAATTTCATAGTGTGGCAACCGTGTCTACGTTTTTTTACTTTGTGCTTGTATTTTTTTCTTCTGCCACAATTGTTGTTTGCTACTGTCGTAAAAGTAAAAAATTTAAAATTACTTTTCAAAACAGAGTATCAAGTAGTCTATATATTGGATCCTGATGAGACGCAGCGTACCGTTGCGTTACGTGGCGTCTTACCTCGGTCCATACTGTTTGCACAGATAATCACGATACAGTCGCTAGATCGTGCAAAAGGTTAAAGTTCAAGTTTATTACTAATATTGACTGAAGAAACATTGAAAAGAACGTCAACAGTTTGGATTTTGATCATATGCTGTCTGTGGTTGGGTTTCGCAGTTAAAGAGTTACAATTCAAAATGATTACAATTTTTACCCATTGTTATAAAGAGTTTAAAAAGAGTGTGAGATCGATCTCAAGTTTTTGATTGGTCAAATTTTAGCATTCTGTTGAAGATGAGAATTCGATCTCAGATTCAACTTAAACGCTTTATAACAATGGGCCAAGTTATTGTTCTTGGCCGCCCGTCTATACGCCAGGGGCCCGTTTTACTAAACAACTTACGCAAAACATTTGCGTAAGTCAAAATCGTTTAACTCTTATTTTTCGATCATAAACGTTTGCAAACAGCAAATAGCCAGATCAAAGGACGCGCTAAAAGCGCGTCCTCTGATCTGGCTATTTGCTGTTTGTAGCAAGTGATAATAAAAAATATATATCAAAATTCTAAATTTTGACTTACGCAAAAATTTTGCGTAAGTAGTTTAGTAAAACGGGCCCCAGATCCACCATGTTGATTCTAAGTGTCGTAAAACAACATTTGCATATGCATTGCGCTGCCGTCACATATTTATTCAGCGATTTTTGTCGAGACATTCCATTTACATCTACAGGTCCCAATGTTATAAAGATTTTGACATTAGTCTGAATTTGTCAGGCATTTAATTGGTCGATTTTGAGACGCAACACAAAAGCTTTTGAACCTTGGAGACCCAGTGTTCAGTTTTTAGCCAACGAGTTTTTGTTCATCAAAAATGACACATTCTCTTTTGTCCGGGTGGAATACCTGTGTCTCCTTTTCACTCTTGCACTGCCCCTGGTATGTAACTCGTTCTTCCTCGCATACCACATAAAATGGCGTCCACTCCTTTCCGGTCCAAAAATTCATGCCATCCGGACGTCCGGTGCAGGATGGGTATAGTATATTGCATGGGATACAGTGTGATTTGGTGCATTGGTTGGCGTCATAGTCACCTGAAAATAGCGTCCATTCAAACAAAAATTATGTAAGGAACGAAAAGTAATATTCGGAAGGAATAGACTCCGGATGTTAGGATGGGCAAAGGAGCAAAGCTTGGCACGCACAAGCCTTAACTCATTTAACCCTGAAACTTCACATGGACAGTTCCTGTTTTACAATACACACGTGTATATGGCAAAAAAGACAATGAATGCAGACCTTGATCTGACTGAGGGTTCCGTTTGAAGTTTCAGTGAGGAAAGGGTTAACGCAATCATAATAATGGGGATGGCTAATTAAGGCCTTCCAATATACTGTTTGACTGTTATAAACAAAACCATTTCTTCCCTGAATCTTCAAATGGGTAATTCTAGTTTCTGATTCAGTCTAGTGTCCATTTTAAGGGGGTTTTGGGTGGGTTTTTTGTCATTGTATTGCAATGTGTTAAAAAATTAGAAGCCCTCCGATCTGGCACTCCAAGATTTACATCGGACAATAGTACTATTCACATGTACACTGTTAACAAAGGACACACATGCTTGACGACTGTGGTTCACAGGTTGAAAGCACGATGAAAGTAAAACAGACAGCTCCAGTTTTACTTTCTGTTTACTTTCGTCATGTTTTGAATGTGTATGATCAGGATCTACACTGTTTGACACTCATTTCAATATTTCTTAGGTCAAAATACCTAAAATCTAATTTTGAGAATCAAAAGCGGACGGCAATGTTTAAAATTGATGACGTCCTGGCAAATTATAGATAGTTCTAGATAGATACTTTATTGATACATAAGGCCGGCGGCCCAACAGGACACAAGCATACAAAATAATGCAATAACTAATCAAAGTCAAAGTATAATTATCATGTTTACGAGGGGAAAGTGAGATATGTGAAATATATTGAAAAGGCTTAACTTACAAGGACTTTTGGGGACACTCTGTCCAGGCATACATTTGACGTCCTTAAAGCTCTCACATTTTCCGGTCTCGGTGCTAAATAGTAAAGGGTAGTCACATTCTTGGCCTCTCATCGTTGTATTTCCATAAGCGTCTGTCACACATTCGAAATATTTGGCACAACTGTTGTCGTCTGCTGACACTTCGCCAGGTTTGCAAAAGGAGTTAACTGGGACTGTACGTGCTGTTTTGCGCAAACGTAAGCCGGTACCTGCAAAATAGAAAAATGCAAATGTCGTTATTAACCCCTTCACTGCTATGATAGTCTATGACGCCATCAGCTTTAACCCTTTCCCTTATAGAAGCGACTTTTAGCACATTCATTTTATTCATCCGCCAAAGAAAATAGTACCATTTTATACTGTCATGAATATGTACTATAAGAAATATTTTCTATATACTAGCAGATATCAACTTAAAGTAGGCTGAAAGTAAAGCAGAATGTGCCCTAGGGCACATTCTGCTTTACTTTCAGCCTGCTTTAAAGGGACTCGCAACCGGATGGTGTACTTGTCAAAATAAAATAAAATACTCAAATAAAAGCAAATTTGTGGCATTATTTGGCTTCTGACATTAAAAAAATATGATCAGTCCAAAAAAAGTCTCAAGAATCGTCACCGAATCTTAGATTTTTAGATATTTTCCATCGTTTTTCTATACCGACTAGTAGACGGTATAGTTGTTGTTGTTGCTTCTCTACACCGGCTCAGACATAAACACGAGCCGAATTACGAAGTTGTATGCACTTTCGATAGCTCCACATTGAAATACGTTAAATCGATTCGAGATAAACGGATAGTTCTGTGGTCCATTGGTCTAAGCGGTTTCCCCTATTTTGCCTTCTGTCCGCCAATGCCGGGCCCCGGGTTCGAATCCCACCAGAGACCAATATTTTTTTTTATTGAAATACATTTTTTTAAACAGAATTTCTTATCCTAAACTAATTCTTTACCATTTATATAAGCGTTTGACACATATTTACAAATTACTATTTTTAATGCACCATCTGGTTGCGAGTCGCTTTAATAGGTCACATATCTTAACTACTGGAAACAGGCTATGGGTTAAAGGGTTAAACAACAATGTCGTTTGTTTTTATTTCTCAAATTTAAAGTTTAGGTAGATATCTATATTGACTTAAAAATATAAAAATGGGTGTCAAACAGTTTCGAGCCCTTAAAGTCGCCAAAGAGTCATCGCAGTGGTAAGTTGATAACAAACTATTCTAGGACATGATCGTAGTCAGACGTACCACCAGGTTCAAAATAATCTAAGGCTGCACTGACCACGCTAAACTAGGTAATAACTAAAAATAGATTTCTAAAGCGAGTTTGTAAATATTTAATTTTAGAGGAAGATTTCTTATAACTGCTTTTGAATAAAAGTTGTTCTCTGTGTTCATGTGGCTTTGATATAGCATTATAGAATGTATTCTCTTATTTATGTGATTGTACATACTGAGAAAATGAAGAATAAAACTTGGAAACTTGAGGACCAAGCACTATACAACTGGGCCAAGTCTTACGAAACGTCGTACGACAAAAACGATCCTGAGTACTAAAAAAAATAATATAATTTTCTCTATAAGACCGCGTACCTGTCTGCTAGCATGAACTAAAATCTCGACAACACTATAATATGCAAATAATTTGGATCCAGATCAGACGTCTCTGATCAGGATCCAAACTGTTTTGGCATTCATATATATGTGCATGCTTTTGAAGTCAAAGCGCCTAAAATTCTAAACTTTAGAAATAAAACTGTTTGAGAACAGTTCTATTTTCATGATGAATGCTTTAGTAGACGGGTTATGGCATCAGAATGGCAATGAAAGAGTTAAAACTAACATTAACATATTACAAATGTACATTGTACTTCCTAAATACGCCTATCTACACCTTTCATTCATTCCTTCACTGAAGAAAATAGAGTGTAGTTCCATTCTGTGCATGCGTGGATAAGCATGGTAAGAAATAGTTCAATATATTGGCAGATGGTAGTTTAAAACGGGCTGAAGTCAAGTAGGATACGCCTTAGGGCGCATTCTACTTGACGTTCAACCTGCTTTAAGCGGCAACCTGTCTTCAAGACAAAAAAACAGACGATTGAGTAAATATTAAAGACAAGTACGATTTTACTTACAGTCGTCCAGGTCGGAACCTACAGGAACACAGAATCGTTGATTTGCGCCGATCACGTGGCCTTCAGAGCACGCGTACGTCACTGGTCGTCCTAGCACACAAAAATAAGCAATGGCACAGTTTTCCGGATCTCGAAGCCATTTTAAGTCACTTGTTGACAACTCACACAACCCTATGGCAGAAACAGTGCTTGCAATCAACAGAAGCATAGAAGAAATAGTAATTATAAGTTTAACCATTGTTGAAGTTGTTGTAGATCTTAGTATGAAAATTAGAATATAAAAATAGTGCCGCAATTTAGAGTCCGTTATTGTGGTAGATTGTTGAGCTCATGGAGAAACTCCGGCTTTTATATACTACCGGGTTTCCCAACGCCTCCGAGAATGTTCCAAAGTCCGTCGTAATTTTAGCCCTACCCACAGGGTTGGGTGACTATCTGAGTGACGTCATGAGATACGGACCTCTCCTCTAATATTTAAACAAATAAATTCCGGTAATGGTGGGCAATAGATTAAGTTTTATCATGTTATATAATAGCAGGACGTTTTGGAAGACCGATAGACCTGAACAGGAAGGGAACCGTTTTACTTCGCTTACTATTTTGATAAATATATTCTAGGTTCTAGTGTGAAAAATGAAAGAATACAAATCTCAATGCAATGCATTTATTAACCAACTTCAATCAAACCAATCTAATGCAGACGACAAGTCTACTGCAGACGACATGTTCTGATTTTTGGTAAGAGCTTATTTGCAAACTCGTTTAGCCTTCCGTATACAATGCACTGCGGGCTGATAGCTAATGCAGACAGTTTGGATCAAGATGAGGCAAAGATACAAAGAGTGACTCTCTAGACCCCTTGTCTGGTTCCAAACTCTTTGAAAATGATGATACAGTTGGAACTCGATACTTCGAACTTGCGTGAATTCAAACATACCAATATCTCAAAGTTAAAACGTGGCTTAGTCACGTTTTAATATGAATACGGGTGTGTACAAATTCAGCGAGATCGAGTTATCGAAATGAAACATATGAATACTGATAAGGTCGATTTAAGCGATTTGGAAGTATCGAGTTTCGACTGCATTTTCTATAGAACATTTCAAAGGACCATTATATAGCATACTAAAGGTGTAAGGCTGTATATAGATATTTAAGATGCGGCGTAGATGAATGTTGGATAATATCTTATCAACGCAGTCACTTGAACAATTTGACCAAGGTTAGTTTGTCTTATTATCAAACATATAAGGGTGGCTGTTCACACCTTTGGTCATGGAATATAGCATTTTGACATTCCAACATCTAGAACAGTTTATATTTATAAGTCGACATTGTATAAACAATGTCTCTCAAGACCCGAGTTTTCAGTGTTTAGCCCAGTCCCTGACGTATCCCCGAGTACAGCAAGTATTTGCAAACTTTTTGGATTCTGATCAGAGGCCGCATAACACTATGACCTAAAGTGTTTGACACTCATACGATTTTTTAAGTCAGAAACGCATATATTTCCAAATGTTGTGGATAAAATCCTTTTCCAATGTTTAGGATTTATTCTCCACTACCTTACCCGCTTACCCGAGTTCAGTGACAAGTTGCAAACAATTTGGATTCTGATCAGACGTCACGGTGCGTCCGATCAGTGACCAATTTTTAGCTATATTACTATATTACTTTAGTCAATACCTAACACGTATATTTGAGATATGTCAGACAACTGTTTAAGGCAGATGTAGTCATAGCAGTGAATATGATCAGGATCTAAACTATTTGCAAATAACTGTACTTGGGGTAAGGCAGTGAAGAGGTTAAAAATAACTATCATGTACTTGGGGTAATAAAAATAAAAATAAAAAATGGATATCTTAGATTAAACCGCTCTTTGTGAAAGAATCAAGACTTGTGGGACCCCAAACAACCCAAATACATAATGCGGTTTGAGCAAATGTAGATGAGAACAGTCGATCACTCATTCGGTGCCTTTATTGCCATAATACCGTCTGCTTAAAAAAGTTATGTGCAATTTTGCGGCATTTTCCCCAAATCTATTGAAACTCTTTCACGACTGTCAAACAGTTTGGATCAAGATCTGTCGCCGATATACTCAAAGTCTAATTTGATTCCAAACGGTGTTCACACGTAGATCAAGTCACGTTTTGCAGAACAAGGGCGTATGTATTATAATTATGCTGTTAGTTAACTCATTCACCCCTGAAACTTGAAATGGACAATTCCATTTTACAATTAAATTTAGTCTATTTTTTAATAATTAGGGTGTTAATAACAATATTTTACAAAATGACAAACAGTGTAGACCCTGATTGAGTGGCTCCTTAAGGAGTCCTCTGGTCAGGGTCTACACTGTTTGCATAGGACGAATGTACTCGTAATAGGTATATGATTTGTTCATGACGAGTAAACTCGTCGCTAGGGTTCAATGTGTTAACGTTATCATTTGTGTACATGGTAGAGCATAAACTGTATTGACAATGTGACAGTTATCAGTTGTTCCGAAACGTTGTCCTCTTGAGGATTGGTCGGGTAAAAAGTGGGACGAATATAACCGGAAGAGGAACTATACAGATGTCCGTCAAACTGACCCCGTCCTAAATCATTTTAAATAATTGATAAAAATATACCAAAAGTGTCCACATTTCAAATCTTCGCTGCAGTGACATCAACTCATTCATCCCTGAAACTTTAAACATTAAACACTTACAATTTCCCAAATTAAGTCAAGTCAACATACTTGTTGAATGCTTTTGTTCGAGATCAAGAACTAACCTCTTTACAAGAGTCGTTTGGACTGTCTGACAGGCATACTTTTATACCATCTAGTACCTCATTAGATCACGTATTTGTTGAAAGTTCCACAGCCGCATCCATACAGTCATTCAACATCCTTAGTGAAACTCAAATCCTAACTTCTGACCACCTACCCCTACTGTTCAAAATTGACCAAACAGTTGTTTATATGCCAGAAGATACATTATCAGCAAAAATTGCCTGGAACAGATGCACAGACCTACACTTACTTCAATACAGTACTGAAATAACCTCTCAAACAGAAGAACTCTTAGAGCTGACATGTGCTAACCAAACCACCTATACTCATAGTCCCGATCACTTAAATTCAGCCTTGGTTAACATCCTTCATAAAGCATCTGCACAGTTGCCAGTCAAAAAGTTGAATAAAGGCGCGAAACCGTACTGGTCAGCCGACGTAAAAGCCGCGCACTCAAGAGCCAAGGCAAAACGCCAGCTATGGATAAACGAAGGTAAACCCCGGGGTAACGTATTCGACTCATACGCAGCATATAAGGATGCAAAACGAATATTTAGGCAAACTCAACGACGGCACCGAGTCGCTTATGAAAACGAAGTGTTTGACGAACTAAATAAAGCTGCAGAACTTGACAATAGAATGTTCTGGAAACTCCTACGTAAGAAAAGCGGGAAAAAGTTTGGCAATTGTACGCGGATAGACGTTAACGATACACCATACTATAATGAAAACGTAACCGAAGGCTTTCAACAACACTACTCGAAAGTGTTTAAAGCAGATTATAAAGAAAACATACAAAGATCCGAAGAACTGAACGATTACCTTCAGCGCGAGAACGATACTCTGAACGTAAATCTAACTAAACCCTTTTCTGAAAGAGAAATTAGCAACGTAATTAACTCCCTACGGAAAAACAAAAGCCCCGGCCACGACAGTATACTTAATGAGCACATCATTAACGCAGGTAGCACATTCTGCTCAGCAATCACCTTTCTATTTAACTCAATATTACACTTTGAAAAAATACCCGTTACCTGGAAAACAAGCACACTTATCACAGTATACAAAGGTAAAGGAAAAAGCAAATCGGATCCAAATAACTTTAGACCTATCTCACTTATGCCGTGCTTTTGTAAACTTTTCGAAAAAGTAATGCTGAACAGAACGAATAAGTATAAAGAGAACTTCCAATGTATATTCCATTCACATCAACAGCATGGTTTTCAAAAGAACATGAGCTGCATAACAACAGCATTTAACCTACAAGAAACACTTTACTACAATATCGAGCGTCACAGCAACGTCTACATCGCATTCTTTGATCAAAAAGCCGCATTCGATAGCATAAACCATGAATCACTTTTCGTTAAATTAGGACGCCTGGGAATCACAGGAAAATGCCTACGACTACTTAAGTCATCCTATGAAGATCTGAATTGTATTGTTAAAGCAAACAATATTACGTCAGACGCTATAGACGTTCAGATCTCTAGGCGTACGTCAAGGGGGAGTACTCTCTACATTTTATTACCTAGCTTACATAGACGAACTACTTAACCTTCTAGAGAACAGTGGCCACGGGGCAAGCATCATGTCAGTACAGAGCGGTAACCCGACGTTCGCTGACGATATATCTCTAATAGCGATTTCTCCTTTAAACCTTCAAAAACTGGTCGATATAGTTTATACGTATTGCGTAAATTGGGACATGGCGATAAATACAAACAAGAAATATCTTTAAAAAAGATATTCGGCGGAATGTGTGGTTGAACTAAGGCTATATAGATGGATGTGCAAAATTGAATGAAATTGAGGTTTTCAAAGAATTGAAATATCTTGGCTTGAAAAGCAAAAAATACAAGTATTCAATTGAAACAGTAACTTTTATAAATTTAAAATGCAAAACTATCATGTACAGAAATGCAAAACAAAACAATAATTTAACTCATATCCTAGCTACTGGTAGGAGATCCTCACATTAATCTATTGTTCTATATGTCAAACTTCATTCATAGAGTTTCTTGAAACAAACTATAGCATAAACAAATGTACAGATACAACAATCTACTGTACTTCACTCTTGTAAATAATGATGAAACAACACAATTGTGTTTAACTCACTTGAGGCTATTCATATATAAAATATTGCTTTTAATGTATGGCAAATGTGTACAAATACAAATTGGTTGTAAACAATTACGAAACACCTAGCTTCCTCTGTATATCTATAAATAGATTTCAGATCATATCAGTGGAAACTTCTGTGGCCTATTCATCAGCCCAGTGTAGTAAAAGCCAGCCTGTATCTCTAAATTTTACACCCACAGTCCACATCATGTAAAACTGTAATGGGACATAAACCAGCCTACAGGGCTCCAGATAAGAGGGAGTAAACTAAACAAATCACATTTTTTCACCTCTTTTAGCACCAAACCCTATGGTATTATCACTCATTTTGATTGTCTCGAAAAGACAATTCATATGTATAGTGACACCACAGGGTTTAATGCACAAATAAAGATTTTAAGTTTTGAAACAATTCCATTATCTGGAGCCCTGGCTACTATCCAATCAGACTATGCAGTTTCAACAGGTGCTCTTAATTCTAAATTTCTGATCAAATATTATTGGTTGAAATGTGTGGCCAAATATAAAGTGTGTCTAAATAGAAAACAGTCATCTCCGCCGAAAAAAATCAAGCATTGTAGTATTCAGTCAAAACCGCAACCCACCAGAAACTAGCATAACATTCGGACGTGATTACATTGAACAGAATAAAACTGCAGAACACTTAGGGATATTACAGGCGTCAAATCTGAAATTGAAATCACGAATAGAATCAAGAATACAGAAAGGCAAAAATGCATTCTATGCTATGGCCGGTCAGGGAATCCATCCCCAGGGGGTAAACCCTATAGTATCACGTGACCTTTATAACAAAATCATCGTCCCGACTGCACTATATGGATCCGAGCTGTGGAACAACTTAACGCAATCTGACACAAAAATGATTAACAAATTTCAGCACTTCATAGCTAAGAAAGTACAAGGATTTTCAATTTCTACCAGATCAGACATTGCGGAATCGATGTTGGGCCTCTATAGGCTTAGTTCAGTGATCGAAAAACAAAAACTTCTTTTCCTTCACAAAATACTCACCTTACCTTCACAGTGCATTACAAAAGAAATATTTCTGAGAAAGTATTATATGTACCTTTTTGACAAATCGACTGTATCTTACGGTTTCATACCAGACGTCTGCAATTTACTTTCAAAATATGAATTAACTGCTATTGTCAATACGCTCATCTCTAACCCAGATTCTCTTCCACAAAAACATGTATGGAAGAATATTGTAAATAATGCTGTTGCTTTAAATGAATCTGCTTTATGGGACCAACGCATGGCTACTGATAATGACTTTCTGTATTTCCGAGTTCTCCACCCCAGTATAAAACCATGCATTGTGTACTCGACCCTAAAAAAAAGTTCAGCTAGATACACCATGTCAACAATAGCCAACGTATGGTGCAGAGCCCCACAATTAGAAAACGAAACGTGTCAAGTGTGCGGCTCAGCAACATACGAAGAGCTTGCTCACTTTCTAAGTGAATGCCTGGAAACACAATATCTGAGATATACGCTAAATAATGAAATCAGAACCACACAGGGAATACCTTTCCTTAACGAACTTTCAGGTCTAGATACTTTTGATTGGACTCTAAGGATTCTGGGGTCACCAATACCGCCCGCCCTAGATACTATAAGTGAGAAGCTATTTCTTACTACAACCTTCAATTATGTTGTATCTAGCCTGAACAGATTGTAAATACTTATCATGATGTACACATATACAGTGGAGAAAATGTTATTTTCCCCGTTTAAACGCAAACGAAACGCAAACGCATAGCACTAAAACGTAGAAAATGACAATTCTGACATATTCCTCAAAATTTATTTTCATCCGAGTGGCAAACAGTAAAGAGCCGGATCAGACGCCGGGTTACCCGGCATCTGATCAGGCTCCACAATGTTTACAGTTGAAATATTCGTTTTAGCGTAAACGCGTTTGTTGTGAGAGAATAACACAGTTTTCACTGTATGCTGTTGTATTGCTACTCGTACCCGATCACGATCTGCTACTCGTTCATAACCACTATAATTATTCTATACTCGTACCCTGGCTTCTCATGCTACTCGTTCTACTACCTATACTCGTCCACGGCTTAATGCTTCGACATGCTTACTGCTCGGCACTCGATCTAATCGGGGCTAACTACTTTCATATCATGTACCTGATTGACTATTGTCTTTATCTACATTTATATGTATTAATTGAGTGTACCAAAGAAATTGCTATATACATGTAATAGTGGTACATTTTTTGTAATGCGAGAGAATATAAATGATAAAAACTATACATAGTATGCCTTAGAAAATGTTACACCTTCGTTTCGGTAGGATTTTCACAAGGGCAAACTATGATACTTTTCCTTTTGTAATTGAAATATGGCCTGCACATCCTCTCTTTCGACTATACCTAATGTACATATAGAAAGGGGGTCAGACTATATTTAGACTATAGCAAGGAGTTGTAATCAAAGCGCTGAAGGCGCTGGAAGACTGTCGGTATGATAAAAGAACACCTGCTTCCAGTTGTACCATTCTATTTATTAAATGTTCTGAGATAATTCCATGCAAATTCCCGTAATGAAGAATAACGGTTTTGTTTACTTTGTGCGCAAAATGTAACATGGTGAAAAAGGTGTGACTCAACTGGGACTTTAATCTAGTGCCTTTGGCTTACTATGCCAGCACTCTACACACTGAGCTATCAAGCCAGCCAGCGAAGTCTATCAATCTGTTTCACCATAATCTCAAACCAGCTACATAAGGGGATATGTGCAGTGGATTAAACGTTATTCTTTTCAATAAACGTGTAAAAAAAACCCTAAAAATTGCTCTAAATTATTATTTCCATTGCAAACAGGTTGGAGACGCTGTGTAACCCGGTGTGTAATCAGGCTATAAACTGTTTGCCATTCAGATTTAAATGGATATTCAGGATTGTCTAAAAGTTGTCATTTAGTGTGTTGCGTGTGCATTTCTGTAACATTTGAACGGTAAATAATAACGCCTTCTTCACTGTAAGTAAAAAAGCAATGGGCAAAAATGTCCTTTATTCCTTTCCAATTGCAAGTGCATTCAATTAAACATTAACAACTAGCAAAAACAACAACATTTAACGTATTCTTAGTCAGATTACGATTGGAAAACTTGGTCTGTTACAAACCAGGAGAGTTTTAAGATGAAGGCAATTTCTTCTCGTAAAACAATATACTATTATTATATCTATATAGTATAAAAAATAGGTGTGTACCGATTATCGCTAGATGGTCGACAATCAATTATTTTCCTTCGAGTCGCCGATGCTCAATTTAACTTATATCATTCTCTTCCGCGACGTCGTAAATGTTTTTAAATTGTTCAACATTATGAAAAGTTTTGAATGTTGTTGTAAAATGTGGGAAATGGAGCTTTTTATTCGTAACAGCAAACACTGAACGTTTTTATATTCTAAATCGTCTATTGTTTAACTGATCATCCATCACCTCGTACTAAGTTGGGTTTTTTTGGAGAGAGGTGACCTCATAATACAATGTACACTTTAGTATGCTTCACCGTCAGTCTGATTTAAGCTAAATATAATGCATGCCTATAATATTTCGAAGGTTTCGACAGTGCACGTAAATAGACCCAGCCCCCGCTTAAACCCTTAGAATGTTCACTCCATTTTCAGGCTGATACAATACGAATATTAGTTTCACTGTTGTCACGTGATATTATATGTACATGCTATACTATTCATACCTCATCAAATGCTGCTTGCATGCCTGAGCGTATTAAAGATGTTCTGTTCTTTAAAATTTGTGTTAAGCGGTCATTTAACCCTTTACTCCATAGTCTGTTTCAAGTATTGATGATTACTGTTGCCCTTCATTAAGCAACAACTTCTCTTCAAATGTGACCTATCATTGAGTGGACGTATTATTTAAATTAGTTCCAAAGTTGAATCTGATTCTCGATGATTTAGTGCCTGATCAATTATTACTATACTTACCGTGCAGAGACTAATGAATCAAAGCTCCTAGTTCCAGGGCTGCCATAAGTTGACATAAAAAATCCTAAGATTTCCAAATTTGAATTTTTCAAGTACGATTTTACGAATCGTACCTTTACCCCCATAGCCTTTTTAGCTCACCTGAGCCGAAGGCTCAGGATGAGCTATTGTGATCCCATTCCGTCCGTCGTCCGGCGTCCGTCGTCCGTCTGCCGTCGTCCGTCCACATTTTCAAACAACATCTCCTCAGAAACCACTGACCCGATTTCAACCAAACTTTGTCAGAAGCATCTTGTTCAAAGATTTTGGCTAGAGTTATTCCCCTTGCTGTTGGACCAGGTTTTCTAACATGACCGTATAGACAACTTTTAATGCATAAGAAAATCTTAAAAAATCTTCTTCTCAGAAACCCAAAGGCCCAGACCTTTGATATTTGGTATGTATCATTACCTATTGATTTTCTATCAAGATTGTTCAAATTTTGACCCTGGGGCCAAAAATGGCCCCGCCCTGGGGCTTATCAGTTTTTCTTAGGAAAAGCTTTAACAATCTTCTTCTCAGAAACCGTATGGCCTAGATCGCTAATACTTGACATGTAGCTTTGCCTTAAGGTCCTCAAATAAGATTGATTAAATTATGACCCCCGGGTCAAAATTGGCCCCGCCCCGGGGCTTATCAGTTTTACATAGACTTATATAGGAAAACCTTTAAAAATCTTCTTCTCTGAAACTGTAAGGCCCAGATCTTTAATATTCGACATATAGCTTTTCCTTGTGGTCCTCTACCAAGATTGTTCAAATTTTGACCCCCGGGCCAAAAATGGCCCCGCCCTGGGGCTTATCAGTTTTTCTTAGGAAAACCTTTAAAAATCTTCTTCTCAGAAACCGTATGGCCTAGATCATTAATAATTGACATGTAGCTTTGCCTTATGATCCTCTACCAAGATTGTTCAAATTATGACCCCCGGGTAAAAAATGGCCCCGCCCCAGGGCTTATCAGTTTTACATAGACTTATATAGGACAACCTTTAAAAATCTTCTTCTCTCAAACTATAAGGCCCAGGTCTTTAATATTTGACATGTAGCTTTTCCTTGTGGTCCTCTACCAAGATTGTTCAAATTATGACCCCTGGGCCAAAAAATGCCCCGCCCTCGGGCTTATCAGTTTTTCATAGGAAAACCTTTAAAAATCTTCTTCTCTGAAACTGTACGGCCCAGTTCATTTATATATTTGACATATAGCTTTGCCTTATAGTCCTCTACCAAAGGTGTTCAAATTATGACCCCCGGTCAAAATTGGCCCGGCCCCGGTGCTTATCAGTTTTACATGGACTTATATAGGAAAATATTTACAAATCTTCTTCTCTGAAACCGTAAGGCCCAGATCTTTAATATTTGACATATAGCTTTGCCTTGTGGTCCTCTACCAAGATTGTTCAAATTATGATCCCCAGCCCAAAAATGGCCCCGCCCTCGGGCTTATTAGTTTTTCATAGGAAAACCTTTAAAAATCTTCTCTGAAACCGTAAGGCCCAGATCATTTATATTTGACATGTAGCATTGCCCTAATGGTCCTCTACCAAGATTGTTCACATTATGACCCCTGGATCAAATTTGGCCCCACCACGGGGCTTATCAGTTATATCAGCTATATCAATATGTTGTCTTGCCCAGTCAGTTTCTATCGTACAATGTCTCAGGTGAGCGAAATGTGGCCCTCTGGGTCTCTTGTCCTTAATTTGTTGACATGTGACTACTTAAAGCAGACTGTAAGTAAAGCAGAATGCGCCTTAGGGCGCAGTCTGCTTTGCTTTCAGCCTGCTTTAAGCTACCATGTACTTGGGGAAAATCCGGAGATTTAGGGGAAAACCGGAGAAATGGCAGCCCTGGAAAACAAAACGAAACAACCTTAAAGAGGCTCGCAACCGGATTTAGCATTAAAAATAGTAATTTGTAAATATATGTCAAATGCTTATATAAATGGGTAAGATTTAGTTTAGGATAATAAATTCTGTTAAAAAACGCATTTCAAAAAAAAAAAAAAGCTCTGGTGGGATTCGAACCCGTGACCCTCCATGCGGAGACAAACATGACAAGGAAACGCCTTTATCCACGCGGCAACTGGGCCTCTCTATCTATATGGTAGCGAATTAACGTACTTCACTGGTAGCGATCGATAGTACTTTATTCGGCTCGGGTTTATGTCTGAGCCCGCGTAGATAAGCAACAACAACAACTGGCTAACGCTATAGAAAAACGATGGAAAATATCTAAAAAAAACTAAGATTTGGTGACGATTCTTGAGATTTTTTTTGGACTGATCATATTTTTCTAATGTCAGAGGCCAAATTATGCCACAGATGTGCTTTTATTTGAGTATTTTATTTTATTTTGACAAGTACACCATCCGGTTGCGAGTCCCTTTGATAGTTTGTAGTCCTAGCTTGCATCCACTGTATATGTAAACCCTTTCTTTTACAGTTCTACTTTTTACAGCCTTTTACTCTTGTTTATATTATACTTGTGTTTGTCGGAAAAAAGCTGTTACAGCTAATGTTTACTGTTATATTGTATCCGACGTTAAATAAATCTTGTATCTTGTACCCGCTGAGTAAAACATGTACTTGTTGCAAACTGTCAAAACAACAATTTAATGTAATGTATGGAATGTCATAATGACATTGTCTGATCTAAAATATGTCGAACAGTTTGGATATTGATTAGACCCAGCGTTACACGAGGTCTTGGTTCACACTGCTAACACTTTGATGTATAAAAAAATGTATTGCCGCGAGTTTAGTATATATCATAATGACACCCATTGCAATCTTTACAGTCTGTAACTAATACTCGATAAGTATTTGATAAGTAAAAAACAAATAAATGCAGAAGTGTTAATTTAAGAACTGGCTTATATACATGATGCAATTAAAAGTTAATGTTTCTACACGAGTGATTTTTATGCATTGTATTTCATCATGAAATAGCATGCAGGGTGTCAAACAGTTGATCCAGATCTCACCTGGATGCAAACTGTTTGCAACAGTAATAATGAATTCGCGTATCGTGTATATATTAAAGGTTAATAATCGTCTTGATTCAAATTATTTCCATCAATAATCATACTTCCAATTTGAGTTAGCCTTCTCCTTGATCAAGTATGAAAGTTTCGTCTGCAAATTTCGTCTTGGTGGATTGTAATGCATTTCATATCGACATAGAATAGCATCCGAGTGTAAAGCAGTTGTTCCAGATCTCATCTCGATCTAAAATATTTGCACAAAAAAAAATGTTTTTACAAATAATCACTTTTGCCAATTGCATGGGTTATTTTAAACATATTTTATTTCCATATATACATATTGAAATGGGGTCGGATCACAAATTCTCACAGCGTTAGATTCGACCCTCCCCCTCTGGGTTAGCCCTCTAGCTGCTTGATATGTAATTGTCGTCTGCAAACTTAGCGTCTTCAACAATTCCATGAGGTTTTTTTTTATATCTTTATAAATCGCACCCGATTGGTCAAACGGTACGTATCACGATCTGATCTGGATCCAAACTATTTGCAGCAATAATCATGAATTCGCTCGTAGCGTGTAGTCATTTGGATCCAAACTGTAAAATCGCACCGAGTGTCAAACAGTTCGTATCACGATCTGATCTGGATCCAAACTGTTTGTGGCAATAATCACGAAATTGCCCGTAACGTGCAGAAGGTTAATATTCTTCTGGATCCAAACTAAAATCGCACCGAGTGTCAAACAGTTCGTATCACGATCTGAACTGGATCCAAACTATTTGCAGCAATAGTCACGAAATCGCCCGTAACGTGCAGAAGGTTAATAAAACTTAATATTCATCTGGATCCAAACTAAAATCGCACCGAGTACCAAACTCATCGTATCACGATCTAGTCTGGGTCCAAACTATTTGCAGCCATTATCATGAATTCGCCCGTAACGTGCAGAAGGAAAATATTCATCTGGATCCGAACTGTAAAATCGCACCGAGTGTCAAACAGTTCATATCACGACCTGAACTGGATCCAAACTATTTGCAGTAATAATCACGAAATCGCCCGTAACGTGCAGAAGGTTAATATTTTATCTGAATCCAAACTGTAAAATCGCACCGAGAGTCAATGTACTGAAGCACGGAATTATTCCGTTCTCTGCCTGCTGGTCGCGACTATATTGATTTTCGCAAACAGTTTAGATCCAGATCCGACACCGCGTTACGAGGTGTCTGGTCTGGATCCAAACTGTTAAACATGACACTCTTCATTAGGTTTCTTTACTTAAGCATTTATAATTCTAAATTAAAACAAACTTTGTAGACGACAATTTCGAAGCAGACGACATCACCGCAGCCTAAGGATTGACATGTGCAGGGGGGTATCTGGTACCAGGCTTTATTAACAGACCCTAGGTCGATTAGGGTACCAGCGTGAAATAAACAGGTGTTGACCTCACATAATCTTGGTTTGCTTTTGGTATTTTAACACGGGATATACTGTGTAAGGCAACACTCACTGCTTTATTGAAGTAATTAGGTTTTACTACAAAGAAGTTAGCAAAAACTGCAAGAATTTTCTTGAAATACTGCTTTAAAACTTTTATCACGCGCTTTATTTTTTACTGTGTAAGCCTACACCCGCTGACTTACCAGAATTATGCGCGCCAGCTTGTAATAAGCTCAAGGGCGGATCAGCAATTCCTTTACCGAATCAAATACGCATTCTGCAAACGCTATGCGTGTTTTAGTTATTTTTTTTCAGTAAATAACTTCCAAATTCGTCCAAAAAATAATATGTGAGTAAAAGTCCAAATGTAAGTGGTGTTTCTACATGTAGATCCTAACCACTATATTGCTCCACTCAATATTGTTTGTGTGTGGATACGCATCTGGCGCATTTATCTGAAATAGTTAACCTTGCAAGTCTCATTAAGCATTATCCTGGAAAATAGCTTATACACTTCAAAATCCTGTCGTGCCGACAGTCTAAAAACTGTGTTTCAATACATGTATGTTCAATACATTGTATGTATATAGATGCCTAAATGTTGTATGACTGTTTATATTGTAATGTTTCACATATCTCCTGAAGTGGAGGAAATAAAATATTGAATTGAATTGAATTGAATTGAGCATACACGCATTTCAAAATTAAAACATGTAATGGCGAAACCATGTTTTTACTTTGACATACGGATGAGGTAAACGGATTCAAATAATCGAGTTTCGACTGTAATTATGGGGTTTCTCAAAATGATAAATTTTAGGTATTTTGTCTTAAGCAATATTGAAATGAGTGTCAAACAGTATGACTCCTGATCATAACCAGCAGGCACGGATTTACCGGGGGGGCACAGGGGGCACGTGCCCCCCCAGCTGGCCTGATTTATTTATTTTTTTATAAAAAAAAAAAAAAAAAAAAATTTTTTTTTTTTTGCTTCATTCATATAATTATTCATCATTTAGCTGGGTATGAAGGTCGCATTAGCATATGACATTACAGGCACAGATCCACTGGGGGCACAGAGGCACATGTCCTTCACCTGGCCTGCAGCTGCTGCAATGGCTTGTGTCTCTTATCTCGGGCCATCAAATCCTCAGTATGCCTGGTCTGTGTTTGAACTTGACACAGGCCCTTAGTAACAAGGATGGGGGGCATGGCAGTGTGCCCCCTCCCCCCTCCCCAACCAAAAAAAAAATGCCTGTGCCCCCAAATTACATATCCTACAGGCCAGGAAATCCAAAATGCCCCTGTGCCCCCTCAAATCCTTAGTATGCCTGGTCTGTGTTTGAACCCGACACAGGCCCGTAGCAACAAGGATGGGGGGTACGACAGTGTGCCCCCTCCCCAACCAAAAAATAAAAATGTATGTGCCCCCAAATTGCATATCCTACAGGCCAGTAAGTCCAAAATTGCCCATGTGCCCCCTAAAAACCTCAGTATGCCTGGTCTGTGTTTGAACCCGACACAGGCCCGTAGTAACAAGGATGGGGGCACAACAGTGTGCCCCCTGTGCCCCCCCTCCCCAACCAAAAAAATGCCTGTGCCTTTGCCCCCAAATTGCATATGCATATCCTACAGGCCAGTAAATCAAAAATTGCCCCTGTGCCCCCTCAAATCCTCAGTATGCCTGGTCTGTGTTTGAACCCAACACAGGCCCGTAGTAACAATGATGGTGGGCACGGCTGTGTGCCCCCCTCCCCCAACCAATACAGGCCCGTAGTAACATGGATGGGGGCACAGCAGTATGCCCCCTGTTCCCCCTCACTCAACCCAAAAAATAAAAATGTCTGTGCCTGTGCCCCCAAATTGCATAACCTACAGGCCAGTAAATCCAAAATTGCCCCTGTGCCCCCTCAAATCCTCAGTATTTTTGTCTGTGTTTGAACCCAACACAGGCCCGTAGTAACAATGATGGGGGCACGGCTGTGTACCCCCCTCCCCAAACCAATACAGGCCCGTAGTGACATGGATGGGGGCACAGCAGTATGCCCCCTGTTCCCCCTCACCCAACCCAAAAAATAAAAATGTCTGTGCCTGTGCCCCCAAATTGCATAACCTACAGGCCAGTAAATCCAAAATTGCCCCTGTGCCCCTCAAATCCTCAGCATGCCTGGTCTGTGTTCGAACCTGACACAGGCCCGTAGTAACAAAGATGGGGACAGGACGGTGTGCCCCCCCCTCCCCAACCAAAAAATAAAAATGCCCCTGTTCCCCCCAATAATTTTGCCAATACATATGTAAGTAAATGTTACCTAGATCTTAATATAAATTTATGCAAGTATTTTACCCTTTTTGAATGTGCTAAAGCATTCAGCACGTACACAAATGGTCTAGCTATGCCTCAGATCTGTGCCCCCAAATTGCATATCATACAGGCCTGTTAATCCAATTAAATTTGATGAAAATACTTAAGGGTAACAAAAAGCAAGGCATTTATAGGTATTATCCTATATTAAAGAATTTGATATGCTATTTTGAATCGAATATTTACATAGATTTATGTAGTATTTTACCTATTTTGAATGCGAAAAAACTCCCATCAGAACGCACCATTGATCATGTGGGAATAAATTTTCCAGGGGGTGGGAGGAGGGGGCATGCCCCCGGACACCCCTTGTAACAGTATGCATATGAATAGGAGGGGTAGGGTTAGAGATTAATGGCTGGACGACAACCTTTCACCATAGAATGATTAAATAACAATATATTTTGAGTCGATTTTTTACATAGATTTATGTTAGTATTTTACCTGTTGTCAGGCCTTCAACAGTTCCTACTTTTTCCTACTATTTTCCAACTTTTGATCACCTTCCTACTTTTACCTATTTTTCTACCAAAACCTCCTACTTTTTTCCTAATAAGTCTTCAAGCACCCTCAGTATGGCCCAGAATGCAGGAAATGAAGCGCTTAATTTCAAAAATTTCCAGGGGGAGTACCCCCGGACCCCCCTAAACCTGTTGGATCGCATCTTCGGCCTGTTGGATTACTTAAATTTATATGAGCACAATGACTCCGTGTGGTATTTTGTATCAAACAGTTCCTACTATTTTATTGGAAATCTTCCTCCTTTTTCCTACTTTTCCACTTCAAAAACTCCTACTTTTTCCCTACTTTTTGCATTGAGATCAATTGAAGGCCTGTGTTTTGAATGCACTGATGAAAATCTTTGTATGACCATGGTGTGGAGTAATAGATTTCTGAGAATGGAGATAAAGCTATAAAAAATTCTCCAGATTATGATTTTTTTTTCTCTTTGTCTTATGAAACCGCTTTTTTGGGTGTTTCATTGGGGGTATTTACATAATTTTATCGATGTTAACTTTCTTCTTAGAATGCCCTCAGAATGCACCATTTGATATGTAAGTTTTAAAAATTTTCCGGGGGAGGCCCCCCGAACCCCCATCTATGGGAGGGGTTATACCCCTCCCATACCCTCCCCACCTGTGCCCCCCCACTGAAAAATGTCTGGATCCGGCCCTGCAAACTGTTAAACATGACACTCTTCATTAGGTTTCTTTACTTAAGCATTTATAATTCTAAATTAAAACAAACTTTGTAGACGACAATTTCGAAGCAGACGACATCACCGCAGCCTAAGGATTGACATGTGCAGGGGGGTATCTGGTACCAGGCTTTATTAACAGACCCTAGGTCGATTAGGGTACCAGCGTGAAATAAACAGGTGTTGACCTCACATAATCTTGGTTTGCTTTTGGTATTTTAACACGGGATATACTGTGTAAGGCAACACTCACTGCTTTATTGAAGTAATTAGGTTTTACTACAAAGAAGTTAGCAAAAACTGCAAGAATTTTCTTGAAATACTGCTTTAAAACTTTTATCACGCGCTTTATTTTTTACTGTGTAAGCCTACACCCGCTGACTTACCAGAATTATGCGCGCCAGCTTGTAATAAGCTCAAGGGCGGATCAGCAATTCCTTTACCGAATCAAATACGCATTCTGCAAACGCTATGCGTGTTTTAGTTATTTTTTTTCAGTAAATAACTTCCAAATTCGTCCAAAAAATAATATGTGAGTAAAAGTCCAAATGTAAGTGGTGTTTCTACATGTAGATCCTACCCACTATATTGCTCCACTCAATATTGTTTGTGTGTGGATACGCATCTGGCGCATTTATCTGAAATAGTTAACCTTGCAAGTCTCATTAAGCATTATCCTGGAAAATAGCTTATACACTTCAAAATCCTGTCGTGCCGACAGTCTAAAAACTGTGTTTCAATACATGTATGTTCAATACATTGTATGTATATAGATGCCTAAATGTTGTATGACTGTTTATATTGTAATGTTTCACATATCTCCTGAAGTGGAGGAAATAAAATATTGAATTGAATTGAATTGAATTGAGCATACACGCATTTCAAAATTAAAACATGTAATGGCGAAACCATGTTTTTACTTTGACATACGGATGAGGTAAACGGATTCAAATAATCGAGTTTCGACTGTAATTATGGGGTTTCTCAAAATGATAAATTTTAGGTATTTTGTCTTAAGCAATATTGAAATGAGTGTCAAACAGTATGACTCCTGATCATAACCAGTGTACTCGGGGTAATGCATTTGAGAGTTACACAGTCTGATTAGACCCGGTAGCAGCATGAGCCACGCGTGTAGACACGCAATTTGAAAAATAACGCAATTTGAAAAAAAAAAATCAAATTGCGTTAAGAATCGGGGCACTGTACATAACGCTCAATGAAAAACTTTTTCAAATATCGTTAGAAATTGACAGCGTGATGTAATTTAAAATTATTTATTTTGTCAAATTGCGTGGACAATGTAACTTTGTAACGTGCTTGTTTTACAAATTTCAGCTTTGGTTCATAATACAAACATCTTTCATTTGGCTAATTCAACTACTATGCGTCTTACATGTGTCAAAACTGTATTGCACTTGTTCAATATCAGTGATTATTAATACAGTAAAACCTCTCTATTACGGCTACATTTTGTTAGTTATTATGTGTTATGACGGTTAATTCCTTACAGCAAGGTGACAGTAAAACAGAAATCTCCTTTGGAGCTTTCTGTTGTACTGTCACCTTGCTATAAGCGGTCACATGCATTTTATACAATCAATAAGCCTTTGTTTTAGTGGTTGTAATAGTTAGAGGATAATTGTTTTTTTCAGTATAAGATAGAAATTTAATCCATTGAGTGAACATCAGACTGTTATACGAGTGAAAATATAACAGTCTGATGTTCACGAAATGGATTAAATTCGATCTTATACTGAAAAAATACAATTATTCTATTTATTTATGCTTTTAAGCCACTTTTTAAACGAAATTGTTCGACAAGTACATGATTTACCCCGTGTTGAGCCCCAAGTTTTACATCGAACACATTAACGAAACAGTTTCCCGTACGATGACGTCACTTATTTATTGATTTGACGTCATCCGAATTATGTCGTTGCTCCCGATTTTGGATTCGTGTTCTTCCGTTGAGTGGTTCGCGACAAATCGGACTGCCGGAATTTAACGATAAGACACGATTGACTACGATTTTTGGGGAGCCCTACGGGGAAAACGGCGATTGGTGATAATCCACTGCAGTGGATTACCAAGTGATAATCCACTGCTATTTTCCAGTAATCCACCGAAAAGCATAAATAAAAGGTTTTTACTGTATAGGTACTGTAGTTTTCTTTAAATAGTGTAATCAGTTTATACATGTGTATGCTGCTACAAGTATTCCGTTAATTCATATTACCTGTTTTTAAAATGGAAAGTCAGCACAATGTAAGTACATTGTCCACGCAATTTGAAACAACTTTTTTCAAAGTACCTTTCGCTGCCAATTGTTAACGTTATTTGAAAAAAATCATTTTACGTTATGTACAGTGCACCGATTCTTAACACAATTTGAAATATTTTTCAAAATGCGCTATTTTTTAAATTGCGTGTCTACACATGCGCACAAATTTAGATTCAATAGGCAATTGCGAACATGGTTTGGCAGTTTCTGTGAAAAAAATGATAGTTTGTCTTATTTACCAATGCATTTGCACTTGGGGTATATATACAATGTGTGCGTCACATTAGAATCTGTAAAATGGACCTTCGGCTACAACTCCTGCAGAGTCTGTTTGAATTAAACAGAACTGCGGAAGTTGTAAGTAATAAAGTGATCTGGGCGATGCATTGTTCCTATGAAGGTGTATACTGTTGGTGCTTAGCAAACTTTCAGTAGTAATGAGTCATACAAGTCTTAGGCAACTATCGGCTCAGGATAATAAGATCCTGATAGCTCATGACCTGTTTCACGTATTATAAGCTGATTTTACATTACATTCTGAGCGTATAATGATTTTGTAAACTTTAAATAAACACACAGATAAAAATCAACAATCTTTTTTGTTTTTTCTTGTCCGAAACTGATTATTTTACGTTAGTGCTGCTGGTCGTTGCTGGACGATGCACATGTTGGGTCATTTTCAACTGCCTGGCATTATCATCAATGTGAATATTTACACACGCGCTGATTATGCGATGGATACTATAATCTACTGAAACTTATTTTCTCTGTTTTTCCGAGGGTCAAATAGTTTTTAAAGAAGTTAACATCCTTTGATTCAACTGTATACGTATACTGTTGGCAATACAATTACAATCATTTACTATCCTGTTGGAGAACCAGTGCTGGCCAAGTCTGGAACTCGTGTGACTCTTCTGTAGCTTAGCAACTATTTGGTGGCATTTTTTTTTTTTTAAAAAAATGGCGAGTATGTCTTTTTGTAAATTGGTGATCATATAGAGTTCACATCCAGGGCTGCCATTTCTCCGATTCTTTCCTAAGTCTTCGGATTTTTATCCTAGCAGGTGGTAGCTTAAAACAGGCTGAAAGTAAAGCAACCTGTTTTAAGAAGTTATGTGTCTTCCAAGCAAGAAACAGACTATGGGGTAAAGGTACGATTGGTAAAATTGCGTCTGAAAAATTGAACATTTGAAATCTTAGGATTTTTATGATCAACTTATGGCAGCCCTTCGCATATTCGCGGTGAGGTCGGAGTAAACTTTTAAACAATGGAAGAAATGTTTCTGGTTCCATACATGTGAAAGTACTATGAATCATACATAATGCTTGATTTGCTTTTTTCTTTGAGAGCAATTTGTTCATTTTAAACCTCATTTCATCGACAAAGAAGGTGTTTAGATCCTGTTCCAATGTCAGTGACGCCCATAATATATTGGTATTTGGGATTGACACTATGCAATAACCATTTCTGAAGATCACTATGTCACTCTGAAGATTAACAGTTTCTTCAAACGACTTAGCTCTTATCATGCTAAGCGCGACTTGGCTTACATTTGCAAACAGTTTCGGTCCAGATCAGACGCCGCATGATCTAGGTCGAAACTGTAAACTTGCAACTCGTCTTCAACCTTTCGTCAAATTGAAATGCTTAAAACTAATTTTGAATTATTTTCGCAGACGATATATTTGAAGCAGACGACAATTCAGCATGATAAGGGTTAATAGTTCCGGCGGTAGTGGCCCAATGGTTAACACCTTGGACTACGGTACCAGGGGTCGTGAGTTCGATCCCCCGCCGGGCCAGCGGTCTGACTAGGGGATTTTTTCCGAATCCCTTATGATGTACAGGAATGTCCTTGAGCAAGACATGTACCGCGAATTGCTCCTCTCCACCCAGGGGTTAAAATGGGTACCTGTGAGGGTCTGAGCCAGTACTGCGGCTGCTTTAGCGCCATATGTTAGCAGTGCTCAATATTGTAGGCAAGATGGCTCAATGATCAGGGGGTAAATGTACAGTCAGCTGAGCGGTCATTCGGACTGAAAGTAGACTTTAACTGGTACTTTACTTTCTTTTTTTTTTTTAGTTCTGTGTTCTTTGTGTCGTCGGCAAATAATTTGAAACTGTTACTAACAACCTCAGGCAGGTCCTTAATATCAGCTATAGGAACAGCGTAGGGCCCAGGGACACCAGTCTTACGAAACATCGTAAGACAAGATAGATATAGATAGATATGTTATTGATACAAAAGGCCATAGGCCCATCAGTACAGGTAAATTCAAAACTATAGATACATAATCAAAACGTCAATGGTAGATGGTAAAGGATTTACGTTTGCAAATAAAGACAGGAAAATGAAGCATATTGTTTTGTAGTTTCAAATGTTATAATTAGGCGTTTGCAACGCAAAATAGTTTTCAAAACAGATTTTTATGATTTGTAGTCATTTATCAATCCTAAATGATTTTACATTTTCATTTGAGTTTAATGATGTTTCTAATGAGTTCACCTTTCGCGCACTAAAAACGAAATATAAGACATGCGTTCTAATCCACAATAGATTAAAACACCTGTCTTGATTTGGTTTTGTTTTAGTTTTGTTTCGTTTTTCTCTCAAAACATTGTGTGTGCACTATGTTGTTTATCAATAGCTTATGGATTTAAATACATGTATATCCAAACTATTCGCATGCAGTGTTGCAAAATTCCCCTTCTCTGCCTTGACATGTGAGACCATTTTGGAAGCTAATCACTCGGTAGTCGAACATTTCGAAGTTTGATCAGGATCCAAACTGGAGGAACTCGTATCAATGGAACATGTACACTAGTAATAGGACTATAACGTACGAATATGTATACTCAAAATGCTGATAGCAGGTGACAGAGTCGCTATCATGACAAAGAAGAGCTTAATTTCACTCAATACAATACATAGCATACAATACAGTTCACGCACAGTACAATATCGCACATGACACTGCGTCTATATACAAAATGAACAACAAAACCTCTCAATCACGACCACTAAATAAAGGCCAAATGATTGTTTACAAGACAGGTGACCGCCCATGCAAGGTGAAAGTAAAGCCGAAAGCCCTTAAAAGAGCTTTCCGCTTCACCTCCACCCGCCCCAAGCAGTCACCTGCCATATATCCCATATAATTATCACGATTCAGTGATCGTGCTAGGGAGTCCAAACTGTATAAACTGTTTCGTTAATTTGCTACTGTTACTTGCCTTGCCGAAAAGAAATGCAAGACAGTAAGCAAAATACAAATCAACTATAACGTATGGAAGGCCGGTGCGCCATGCTAAATGCGACTTGCTATATGCGAAATGCTAAATGCGAATCGCGAAATGATAATTAAGTACAAAACTCTATTGGAAGGCCGTAGCGCCATGCTAAATGCTAAATGCGAATTGCTATATGCGAAATGCTAAATGCGAATTGCGAAATGCTAGTTTAAGACAAAACTCTTAAAATGCTAAATGCTGATTGCGAAATGCGTTTTGCGAAATGCCATTTGCTAATTGCAAAAATGCTAAATGCGAATTGCAAAAAATGCTATTCGCAAATCCCTAAATGCCAAATGCGAAGTGCTGTACTTAGGCCAAACAAACAAAAAAAACATATGTTTTCGGTAACCCGACCGACCCTAGTTTTTCCCTCCGATCCTAAACTTTTTTTTTTCATTTTTCGAAATTAACCATTGACATATTCAACAGGCAGACAACACATTTTATTGACATATTTGACAAACATACAACACATTACAAAATATTATTAATTCCACCTATCATATATAAGCCACTACTTTGCCGGTTTGGTATCCCAATATTGGTTAACAATCATACCAGATTTCAATGTTTAAGGTAAATTTGGTTTTTGGGCCTATCAATTAAATTAATAACAATTTGAATATAATTATATAAAATACTCCATCAGAAAAGTTAAATATATCATCATTATATGATTGTGTTAAAAAAAACTAGGGTCGGTTTGGGTACCGGAAACCGAGGTATTTTTGTTTGGTCTTAGTACAGCAATTCGCAATTGGCATTAAGGAATTTGCGAATAGCATTTTTGCAATTCGCATTTAGCATTTTTGCAATCCGCAAATGACATTTCGCAAAACGCATTCGCAATCAGCATTTAACATCTGCCATTTTACAATTAGCATTTAGCATTAAACACCCCTAATAGAGTTTTGTACTTAAATAGCAATTCGCAATTCGCATTTAGCATTTCGCATTTCGCATTAAGCAATTCGCATTGAGCATTTAGCATGGCGCACCGGCCTTCCATAATTAGGGTGTGTTTAATGCTTAATGCTATTTGTAAAATGCCAAATGATAAATGCTGATTGCGAAATGCGTTTTGTTAAATGCCATTTGCGAATTACAAAAATTCTAAATGCGAATTGCAAAAATGCTATTGGCAGATTCCTTAATGCAAAATGCGAATTGCTGTACTAAGGCCAAACAAAAATACCTCTGTTTCCGGTAACCCGGCCGACCCTAGTTTTTCCCTCCTATATATATAGTCTTTTGAGCGTTTAAAAAATTGATTTTTAGATAAACAAATATCTAAAAGAAATTTGATCTCAATTTGCCATAAAGTACCTTCCGTGCAGTTATGATCTGCTAGTTAATTAACCATTGACATATTCAACATGCAGACAATGCATTTTATTGACATATTTGACAAGCATACAACACATTTCAAAATATTATTTATCCCACCATATATAAGTCACTACTTTGCCGGTTTGATATACCAATACTGGTTAACAATCATACCAGTTTCAATTTTAAGGTAATTTTGGTACTGATGGGACCTATCAATTAATAATTTGAATTGATATTTTTAAGGTTTTTTATGTATAGCCCAGGGCTCTGCAAAATAAAATACATTCATATGTTGTCATATATGAATAGGATTATACTAAATACTCCATGAGAAAAGTTAAATAGACTATATCATTATATGATTGTGTTAAAAAAATAGATTTTCCGACCGTCTGTCCCTAATAAAATGTTTGCATGTAATAGGAAACACGGGTAATTTTTTATTTGGCCTAAATGCGATTTGCTAAATGCTAAAAGCGATTTGCTGAATGTCAAATGATTGAGAAAAAACGCCATTTGAGGAGTCCGCCAAAGCATTTGGCATTCGGCGCAAATAGCATTAAGCATTTGGCATTGGCAAATAGCATTTCGCAAATAGCAATTCGCATATAGCAAATAACATTTAATATTTCACAGATAGCATTTCGCATTTAGCATTCGGCATTTTACAACTAGCAATTAGCATGGCGCACCGGCCTTCCATAATAAAGCTTAGTATGTATTAAAATGCCATTGGGATTTCAAGAAAAAGACATATTGTGATTTGTATATTCTAAACGTGAGGCCTTGCCCTTATTAGAGGGCAAGACTACACTATGGAACAACAAATACATCAGTATAACTAGTTTATTTATGTAAAATATTTTTGATTAATAATGAGATAATGAAACAATGAAGTTAACAACGCATGCTTAATCGTTTGTAACAATGATAGCTTATAATGCAGAATTCTAAGAAAAGCAATGATTAGGTAACTAAGGTTCAATATTTTAGCTCAACAGCATTTCATACATTTCCGTTTAAAGATCATCATATGGAAACGCGTGTTCTGCTGTTGTTATTTTCCCACTGCTAACATTGCAATAAAATACACAGACAATGCAGATTATTTTCCCACTTGAAACAATACACACTCAAAATACAAATACAAAAACAAATAAACAACATATGAAAACAAAATGTAACACAGTTTGACCTGTATTTACGAGACTATTTAATGAAAAGGCAATATATGCCTTAAAAAGACAGGTGACTCCCTAATGCAGAACACAGCAGTGTCCTGCACTAGTGATTCACCCTTGTTTAAAGGATACAGTCACCGTTTGTGTGGTCGCTCACTACAGATTAGCCACAAATCTATGAAAAAGATCTGTCTATACTAGCACTACACATGTAAAATATATTTTCAACATAAAGGGAGGTAATTGGGGTATATTCTGTATCGGCATTGGAGAAATTGGAGACAAGTATTGTCGTAAGTCAGATTATAAAAATTCTCAATTATTAGTTATTTTTCCATCTTATACTGTTCTGTGACATCTCTTTGATAATTATCTTGAAAATATGATTCCAAAGAGATGTCACAAGACATGATTAGAAACTAGAAATTAGATGCATTTTAAAGTTTTGACTTACTGTCGCTATTGTCGTACTACGACCTTTCGCAAGATATACCCCGGGATGTTACCCTGGGGAACATCGCTCTAGACAGGGACCACACTAGAAAATGAGCTTTCCACACTTACTTCTTAGTTGTCTGTCTAGTAGAAATGACTGTATCCAAGCTATGTGGAACCAGGTTATAGTTTTTGTTAAAGCCTCTGATAAGTAACGGTATCAAATGCTTTGGCAAATCTAAATATATACTTAGCGTTGTTTTCTGACACAGGTCCTGGTTGGACTCTTTTCTTGGCTTGCACTGATGCTTCCGGTTCCTGCATTACTTGTGCAAACTAAATCACTTTTGTAATTATAAAGACCTCTTGATTTTCCCAAAATTTGTCTAGCCTATTTTTAAAAGTGTTGACATTTTTAGCTGAGATGACATGTTCTGGGAGGCTATTCCAGATGTTAACTACTCTCACTGTAAAACTATATTTTCTTACATCTAATCTAGGTCTTTGTGAAAAGAGTAATTTTGAGTTACCCCTACCCCAATCTCTCATTGCGTTATCCTTTCTCATTTTAGAAAACCTACCACTTCTGGATCGTATACCTGATTTATTATTTTGTAAGTTTCTACCATATCCCCTCTGTATCTACGATACAGACATTACAGATCTATATACAGTTTATATTGTCATCTCTCTCGAAGATGTCAGACCATTGCTCTACAACGTCTCATATATGAGTAACACACGAATGCTCCTGTCGGAATCAATGTTAGTAGCTTAATAAGTTATTTTCCCATATGTTCCATAAACGTAGTCTCTGACATAGGTTTCAACTACAGTTCTCCCTCCCTACAGCGGCCCTCCCAACAACGATTCCCTCCTTACAACTACTTTTGCCAGTGTTCCCCATACAAGACAATTATGTATAACACTTTCACTGCTGCAATATCGTCTGTTTAAAATTTTGTCGTCTTTTTTTCTTCTCAAAGTTACATAGTAATTTTGACAGAAGAAATACAGATCTAATGATGAGTGACAAAAAGCTTGAATCATGATCAGACGCCGCGTCTGGATTCAATATGTTTTCAAATATAAACCAAGTCTTATTATCCCTCCCTATAACAACTCCCTCCAAACAACACATGCAATATTGGTCTCCCATTTGGTGTTGTTAGTATATATGTCTCTGGTGTTGTTGTAGAGAGAGAGATAGAGAGAGTACATGTAGTTTGCAAAGAATGAGTGTTAGGCTTATGGAACTGGGGCCCGTTTCATAAAAGTTCGTAAGACAAATGTTGTCGTAAGTCAGATTATAAAAATCTCAAATTTTATTCATTTCTCTATCTAATCCTGTCTTGTGATATCTCTTTGGAATCGTCTTGAAAAGACGATTCCAAAGAGATGTCACCAGACAGGATTAATTAGAGAAATCAGAAATTTAATGTATTTTAAAGTTTGGACTTACGATCGTTTTTGTCGTACGAAGTTTTATGAAACGGTCCCCTGTAGTTTAAAAGTAAACTCTCTTTTTATGTAGATCTAGATTCTAGATCCAGGGGTATTTATTATTATTTTTTATTAAAAAAAGATTTCTAATAATAAAAAAACAAACTAATTTCTTTTTTGAAAAATTAAATTTGATTTTCATAATTCAGGGACACTTTAATGGCGAAATTCTCTTAGAGTATGTGTGGTTCCAATAAATATATTTTAATTCGTTTTATATATAGAATAGATCTACACCTTATATTATTATTAAAATATTTAAAACTTAAAAATTGATTAATCAAGTAAATCATTCTCCTGTAAACTGATCGGTTTTATTCAGATCCATCAATGATATATATTAACTATCGTTAAACATGGTCTCTGTAGCCACTGTGGTCATTTAATTCACCATTCATCGCCACTCGTCAGTCATAACTGTAGTTATAACTCGTCAGTAAAATTCCTGCGCGTCAGTAATTTATCCAGAACCCGATAAATGGTCCCATGTATTATACAATGCCCGAGGGGTAGTTTCGTCCCTGAAATTGCAGTCAACAAACTTTTTTTCGCAGTCAACAGACAGTGCAGGCCAGCCAAGACCTATACATACGCACGTAAGAAATTATTAAACCATTGCTTCTGGTTATTTTTGTGCACAAAAGTTTAATTTGAAATATAGTAAATTATCTTCTTTTTCTTTACTTTCATACCTAGACGTTTTTCGCACCCTGGTCGTTTCGATCACTTTTATTTTAGGACTGTCGTTCTTCTTCTTCTTCTTCCAATACTGTCCACATTCGAGTAACTAAATATTCTGACAGGGTTGCCGATAATGAAAGTCAAAAGTGAAAGGTGAAAGTATGTACAGTGTAAGATAAATAGTTGAAAACTGGAAGAAGGATTAGAAGGAGTAGGCAGCTAGTTGAGCCTTGAAGGCATCAACTGCGCCAGCTGAAGCTATGTCTGGTGGAAGCTTGTTCCATTCCCGAATTGTGCGAGGGAAAAAGGACTGCAGACTGTAGTTAGTAGAACTGAATGGAATTTGGAAGGTGTGGTGGTGCGGCTTAGATGTTCTTGATGGTTTATGAAGATGGTGGGATTTGTCGATCGAAGTGTCTATTGACACGTACGGTGTTAGGGTAAAAATTACACTTATCGTGAGAATCACCCACCATGTCAGAAAGTTTCCGCCCTCAGAATTGCAATCATTGTATGCGATTTTATATGATTAAATTTTTAATGAAAACGAACCAGAACTGTTTAACAATACTTTTTAATGATATTGTTAAAAAAAACCTCAGAATTTGTTACTTATTTGATACAATTTACGTGGAAACGTATAGTACACGTTTACCGTATGCGTCCGTGATAGAAAGATAGCATAGATAAAGACAGACGTCCAGGCAAAAGTATTTTCTTTCAGATACATATAATCACAACTTCATTTAACAAATAGTGTAAAATAAGAAAAAAACAAAAAACTTACCTGTTATATGCAAATGTACAAATAAAATCCAATTTACACAACACACTGTTAAACGATCTCATTCACGCTGAATACAACCAGGAACGTATATAGATATAATCTACGTTCCTGATACAACTAGTAAACTGCGTTGAAATTACAATAGAGAATTCTGTCACCACAAGTTATATTGTTTTTCAACGTTTACATATTGTACACTTAAAATTCAGTATTATCCATAACTCCAAACGTATATATATCGTTGAAAACTTGAGTAAAATCCAGACCATGAACATAAATGTAGTCTTTGTAGAATATTTGCACTTTAATCAACGTCTCACTATGAAATTCTCTTTGAAACTGGCAAAGGATTTGGGGATGGGAACTCGGGATAACATTACAGCTTGGATCCACCGCGATTGCAGCTTGGATACACATCATAATTTACCTGTAATTATAGATGGCGTGTACCTCAAACATCAAACAACAAGCGCGCGTTGAGTTTCAGATAGGTGTGAATTACCTAAATGTCCAAATGACAATAATTGCTTTTACTCGGCTTATTGTTTGTTACTCAATCAAGCTGTTTGCTATTCAAATGTCAAACAGCGCGTGGCAGCAAAATATGCTCAAGTGAAATGACCAAGCGGAAAAGCTGAATTCTTCATGCTAGTAACCTATATAACCGCAATGCAAATCTCAGCTCATCGGATAAACTGGTTAATAACGAAACAATAACATCAAAACTATGACCGTAAACGGCATAAATTGCCGTACGTGTCATTAGCGAGTTCTTGCTAAAAAACGTACAAGAACGACAACTCCAATTCTTAACATTCCTATTGCGAGTTATCGTTCTTGTACGTGTCAATAGATAGAATCATAGAAAACTTGCTATTGACACGTATGGCAATTTATACCAATTTTTACCGTGTTTAAGCTCTGTCAATATGACGATAGGTTGTTTTTATCGATATAATGGCTTATTAGAGGTAATAGAATAACGACAAAAAAATCTGGTAAAAATGTCATCTGCTTTATTTTTTAGAACATTTAACGATATGACCTGCATACTGAAACCTTGATTATAATTAATATTTTACCTGTTTAATATTATAATCCAGATATTTCATTCAATACCAATAACGAAACAATAACATCAAAACTATGACCGTAAACGGCATAAATTGCCGTACGTGTCATTAGCGAGTTCTTGCTAAAAAACGTACAAGAAAGACAACTCCAATTCTTAACATTCATATTGCGAGTTATCGTTCTTGTACGTGTCAATAGATAGAATCATAGAAAACTTGCTAATGACACGTACGGCAATTTATACCACGTTGAAATGTCCTAATATTTCATCCATACGATAGGTATCCTCTATTTCATCGACTTTATGGATTAATAGTGTGGTAATAAAATAGAATAAAAATAACAAATCATAAAAATGTCATCTGCTTTTTTAGACATTAACAGATATGATTTGTGTACGGATTTCAGTATGGATTAACCTTTCACCTGTTCAGTTATTAATCCATATATATATATATATATATATATATATATATATGTGTGTGTATATCAATTCCAATAACTAAACAATATACAAACAAAATAACGAACTTAAACGTATTATAAATCGCCGTACGTGTCATTAGCGATTTCTTGCTACAAAAACGTACAAGATCCATTTCTTTACATCGCTATTTGTTCTTATGGTCATCATAATATTTTATTTTTCGATTTAAACGTATGCAAATTGATTCAACTAATGTGAATTTAAATGGATAACTCATATCAAACCACTCAAAAATGTGAGAAATTCTTTGCTTTGTTATAAGCAAACTGTGAGAACATCAACAGCAGGTATATTCAATTAAAACGGTTGTTTATACCTCTTATTTACAAATTCATCAAAATAAAAAAACATATTCATAAAAATACTTACCTATAATGTACATTTATCATGATTGCATTTTATAAAATGCTAAAACATACCGTTTTAATGCGTTTTGGTTACTTTCAACAAATATAGGGCGGAAACTTTCTGGGGGTGAGTGTGATTCTTACGATAAGGTGAAAATTATGTGCATACGTGTCAATAGAAGCTTTTTTGTTTTTCGTACGTACGTGTCAATAGACTCGGCCTTTGTCGATAGCTACTATGTTGTTGTTAATCTTGAAAAGCATGGTTACTTCACTGAAGAAAATAGCTCTAATTATAATACATTACAATTTACAGTTATGAATGTGTACCATAAGAAATATTTTTTATATCATAACAGATTGATTGGTAGGTTAAAGCAGGCTGAAAGTAAAGCAGAATGCATCTTAAGGAGCATTCTGCTTTGCTTTCAACCTGCTTTAAGTAGTTACCTGTCTTAAAAACTAGAAACAGGCTTAAGAGTAATGGGTTAATAATAATCGATTTAGTTTGAAAGACAGCGATGTTATGAATAAATTTTCTTTTCTTTTTCAGGGTTGCAGACGTAACATTGTGGTTAAGTTGTGTGATGACAAGGAACATTTATAAGTTACAATGCTAGATCTAGAGTCGCTGAAAGACATTCCTTCCTACAAGGCAGTGCTGAAGCTGGTACTTAAGAGTCAAATACAATTCCTGGTTAGTAATTCAACCCATTACTCCATACTGTTACATTTGCATTTTTGGTGTATTAAGTTAATTTCTTGACCAAAGAAAATAGGTCCATTTTATAAAGTCATAAATATGTACTATAAGAAATATTTTCTCTATCTTAGCAGATGGTAACGTAAATCGATCAGGTTTAAAGTAAAGCAGAATGTGCCTTAAGGCACATTCTGCTTTACTTTCGACCAGCTTTATTAGTTTAAGTGGTAACCCAGGGATTTCCCCAGGAATTTCTGAAGGCATGTTGAATTTGGGGCATAGGGGGAGGGTGCGGGAGGGCTCTCCCTCCCGCGCTGCGGCGAAATTTTTTGCTCTTTAATCAATGAAATAGTGCATTTTTGGCATTAAGTTTTCACTTATTCACCCCCACCCACTGGTGGCCATGTTGTTTGAGCTGGAAGATTATTGGAAGAAAACTGGCAAATGGTCACCCATGAATCATCATTTGTGTACAATACTTCTTAAATCAGAACAAGTTTCAGAGAATTTTTTTTTGAAATTTTTTCCATACAGAAATAATAGGAAAACTTGCCCCTCCCACTGGTGGCCATGTTTTTTTTAAATAACAAAAAGATTTTAAGAAATCTGGTAGAGGATCATCAATTGACCATTTGTGTAAAATTATTTATTAATTTGGACCAGTAGTTTCAGAGAAGATTTTTAAAGTTTTTAGTAAACAGTAACATAAGGAAAACTTGCCCCACCCACTGGTGGCCATGTTATTTAAGATAACAAAATGATTTTAAGAAATCTAGTAGAGGATCATCAATTGACCATTTGTGTAAAATAATTTTAATTTGGACCAGTAGTTTCAGAGAAAAAGATTTTTAAAGTTTTTAGTAAACAGTAACATAAGGAAAACGTGCCCCACCCACTGGCGGCCATGTTTTTTAAGATAACAAAATGATTTTAAGAAGTCTGCTAGAGGACCATCAATTGACCATTTCTGTAAACTTATTTTTAATTTGGACCAGTAGTTTCAAAGAAGAAGATTTTTAAAGTTTTTAGTAAACAGTAACATAAGGAAAACTTACCTCACCCACTGGCGGCCATGTTTTTTTTAGATATCAAAATAATTTTAAGAAATCTGGTAGAGGGTCACCCATGGATCATTTGCATAAAATTACTTTCAAATCGGACCAGTAGTTTTTGACAAGAAGATTTTTAAAGTTTTCACTATATAGCCATATAAAAAAATCTGCCCCACCCACTAGCGGCCATGTTTTTTAAGATAGGAATTTTTTTTTTCTTGAGGTTAAAAAAAAGAAATTGTTTTTGTACTCTATCGAAGATAGATCTAGATACGGTAATATAATGGAGGTCTCGTAAAAAAATATATATTTTTTTTGTTTTATGTGTCAAGAACCTGTGGGTTAAGGGTGTATCAATGTCATGACTTTGTGAAATTTTCAAAGTATATGAAAACACTCTATGATGGTTTTGTATTGAAGAGCTATTTAAGATGAATGAAAAAAATAGAAAAAGTATACATTTTGGTGAACAACAGTTGGCTCTACGGCCATGTAAAATTTACCCCACCCACTTCCTCTTATTTTGTCCTTTTCAAACAGCCCGCTTCAATAAAATCCATTTTAAATGAAAACAAATATGATAATTTGGTTTTGTGTTATTTATTTCTTATCTATGGTAGTATTTCTTCATACAAAAACTAATTTAAGAAAAAAAAGGCACCAAATGTGAAATTTATAAAGCTCTAAATATCATCGATATGGTACTTTTTTGTATATTTTGTAAGGGGAGATAACTCTTTTTACTTTAATAACTCAATATTTTCAACACTGACCTTTCAATTTCTTTTCATATTTTGAACTGCCTTAGCATGGGCTTTCATCTGGTAGAATATAAGAAAAAGTTAAATACTAGAACTATTTCATTTTCAAACTTTTTTACTTTTTTTCATAAAATAAAAAATCTAATAAAATCATGCCCTATACAAAGCATATTTGTGATATTCAAGGATCGATATTGTTCAAACGTGGTGCCTGCTTTGTCTAAATTTGGTTTCTATATGTGAAAATACCACCATAGACATGACATAAATAATGGAAACCCAAATTATCATGTTTGTTTTGTTTCGAAATAAATTTTACTGAAGCTTGTACCCTGAATGGGTAAAATTTGAAAAAAAGTCCAAATTTGACATACCTTTTTCAAATCGCTGTAGCTCAAAAACAAGGACACCACCATACATATTTTTTTTCATTTTTTCATTCATCATAAACAGCTCTTCCAAAAAAACAATGTTAGAAAAAAAGTTTAATACTTTGAAAAATTTGCTTATGACATTGATACACCCTTAAGAGAGCATAGAAAATTTCACTGCATCCCGGCAAGTGGATGTCAAATGGTGGATTCATGTTTACTTTAAGCCTGCTCTTAACATCCATCCATCATAAAAACAGAAAACAAATTTTTAACTCTGTGAAGAATTAATTAGACTGTTTGACTTTGTCATGAGATAAAACCAAGTCTACTTGAATATGTGTTGTCACGATTGTTTTCTGTTTCAATATATTCAATTTCAATTTCTATTTACCAAAAATACCAGAAAGCTATTTTAAGAGATTCATCGTTTCCCGCGTGTATGTGTTGCTTTTGTTCTTCTCTTGTAACTTATTTCCCGAAACTCCCACGAAAAACGTCTTCCGCGTCGATAGCTAGCCATTGCCTACGAATAAGTGCTAATTTTAAACATCGCAATTTATGTTAATTTCCTGTCATTCTAAATGGAAGTTTATAACGTCTAATCTAATTGGATGTTTTCAAAAAATGACGCTAGGAAGCATGCCGCGCATTTGGATTTTATTTCGGAAGTTTGGAATACTGTTTGCGTCTGTTACGTGATTATTAATACGGAGTTGTGAGGAAATAAATTCTAAAAGGTAATTTATATTCATTTAAAACATTCGTTTGTTCAGTATTTGCGGAGAATTTCCTTATTTAACAGGCCCCGTATCGAGGATATTTTTCCGAGCCGACACACGATTTCACGTCTCATTATTCGCGGCGAATTTTCAGTCCACCGTTAATCATCTTTTGAATGTTAAATTCGGGAAAATGAATGTCCGAGATTCCGGTTTCGGCTAGTATTTATTTTTCTTTCAGCGTTGTTCGTAGCTTGTTTTCCGAAAATCATTCACGTCGCTGTTTGTAAAGTAAGCCATGTTCGGCATGTTGTAGAAAACCAGAACTAGCGGTTTTAGAAACGTCAATCTCGCTCAAAATGGAACGAGTCCCTGTCAATCACCGTTTAGATAAGGAAATTCGGCTCCTGATTGGTTGATGAAGCTAAGCACACGCCCGACACGCGTGACGGCGTTTGGCATATGAAATAATTACTGGAATACACAACACAGAGCCCTGATTAAGGCTAGTCGCTCTACAGATTAAGACATGTCGGCCAGATCAAAGCATGGCGCGAAGAGACCGCCGGGAAGGAAGGCATGTCGCCCGCGACAGGCGAAAACGGCCTGGGGAAATCCCTGTAACCCATCTTCAACACTAGGAACAGGTTATGGGAGTTTTAAAGTCTTGCTGTTACATGTAATTTAGTGTTAAGTGTTAACCCTTCTCATTTGTTAAGCATTTTCATCCTCTGTTAAGTTAATCAGTGGTTAACTTTAACAATTGTTTATGCAACTGGGTCCTGCTATTAGCGGATATTGATGCTTCTTGAAAACAATGTAGACCAAGATCAGACAGCTCCCTAAACAAACTGTCTGCTCAGAATCTACTCTGTTTTCTAATAGGAACTGTCTGATACGAGTCTGCACTTTTCCTATGAGTATGAATTTGATTTTGTTTATTGTTTTAGTCAATGTATAAATTAGCTAAGAATGATGAGAAATGTTCACTGTAGGCAGAGTTTTATAAACCAGTTTGAATATTCAACAGAAGAGCTGAATTGTTTTTGTTTTTAACAGGTAGAACAGCTAGGGGACCATGGAGGGGAGGAGTGTGTTGTGCTGACAGCCAGCACTTCTGAAGGCTCTCTCAGTCATCTGGGCTCAAAAAGAGGCAAACAGTTCATAGACACACACACTGACATCAAAGCCAAGTTTCTTGGCTTTTGTCTAAGAGGTAAGTTAATTACTTAACTCTTTGAACCCTAGTCACGCATATATGCATAATTTTCAAACAGTGTACCTGTGAGGAGTACACTTCTCCTTAAGGAGCCCTCTGATCAGGGTCTACACTGTTTGTCATTTTGACATAAATTGTAAAAATCAACCCTAAAAAGTCAAAAATGGACTAGACTCAATTGAAAATTCCAATTGTCCATTTGAGGTTTCAGGGTGGAAAGGGTTAACCCATTACCCCATGGTCTGTGTCTAGCAGCCTGCTGTATGCCAGCTCACCACTTGCTTTGGGATAGAAAATGTTTGTTATGAACTTATGATACAGATTTATGGCTGTATAATTGTTTTTATTCAGGTGTATATAATCATTATTTCTATGCTAGTTGTGCATTAGGTAGTTAACCCTTTACTTCATAAATACGCCTTTTGACGCCTTTTGACGCCTTTTACTTATTTCTCCATGGAGGAAATTAGTTCAAATTTATACAGTTGTGAATATTTAATATTAGAAATAATTTCTATATTCTAGCAGCTAGTAGCTTAAAGCAGGCTGAAAGTAAAGCAGAATGCGCCTTAAGGCGCAGTCTGCTTTACTTTCAACCTGCTTTAAATGGTTGCTTGTCTTCAAAACTAGAAACTGGCTATGGGGTAATGGGATAATGACCTTAAATGAAAGCAACGGTAATTTCTGACGTAGGTTTTAGTTGCAAATGCATGGAATAAGTAAGTTGATACCAAACTATTTCTGCCTGATGTAGATCTATGTGTAAGATGTAAATGTTAGAGATTCAATTACATTGTCGTTATCTGTCCAATTATCGTGTTAAAACGTACACGTTATTCTGATATACCCAACATATCGGATGTGTGTCTTCACCGCAGTACAAAGTCGAACTTGAAACTTCGAACTGCATACCACCTGAATCTCGAACAACCCTTTTCTTGAACACATTTTAATTCCCCAAGGGTGTATGAGGTTTCAAAGTTCTTGAAATGCATGTACTCGCCTAATCTGGCTCCGAGGTTATAAAGCGTTTTAGTTAAGCCTGAGTTCGTTCCCAAGCATTTGATTGGTCCGATTTGAGCCTAGGCTCAAATCTGACCAATCAAATGCTTTGGACCGAGTCCAGACTCAAGTCAAAAGCTTTATAATCTCAGAGCCACGAGTCCTGATTTTTATTTTATTTGTTTAAGGAGATGTTGATAACAAAGCTGATTGTGAACAGGAAGCTAACCCCCCACATGAAGATCAACCAGTGATAAGTTGTCAATTTAATCAGAGGCAAACAGGTTTTGTTGCAAAGAAGAGGAAAGTAACTCACAATGGTAGAGATGGAAAGCGGCCAGACTCTGTTACCACCAGTGTAGACTCATCTCAGGTTGTCAGTAGTGATGTAACAGTGACAGGAAATGGCATGGACTTTAGTGATAATCAGTCAGGAATGTATGATGAAGAGCTACCCAGATCTAGCTATCAGGGAAAGGACAAAGATAATGGCTTATGTCCTAGTGATAGATTTGGACAATTTAAGATGGATCAACTTGTTTCCGATATAGGTATACCTTCCCAGCAGGTCATCCATGATTTAACCGATGAAGATGTAAATGAAGGTATATAGTTTATTACATTTGACACGGTATAACTCTTAATATTATGACATTTCATATGAAGGTTTATGTTTGTTGTCTACAGCCGGCACATACAAACTTGTTTGCATAATTTCAGTCAGCCATATTCTCAAGACATGGAAGACCACTCCTATTAATCTCTCTCAAATTCTGCCAAATCACTCCCCTTTGATATACATGTATACTTAAGGAAGGGATATTTTTAGTCTCTTGTAAATAACTAAATATGGATCCAATTTTCTCCAAGAAACAGACAGTTTTTCTTAGAAAGTTTATGTAATTTCCTTGCTTTTCATATACGGTTTCTATAGTAAACACAGTAGTTTTCATAGTACACAAGTCATTTTTTTAAACCAAAAGTAAATGATATACACTGTATCCGTCTGTCAAAGCGAGTACATCCGTTTGCCAACACGAACCGATACACACTTACCACGATATCGTATTTATTATCAGTTAAAACGATTTGAACAGTAAAGAAACAAGATATATGAAGATATATTTTGCAAGCATCCACCTGTCAGGATAGAGAAATAGTTGTCCAGTGTCTCTTTAATAGAATGTAATAGACGCATTAAAAGATTGTTTCATATGAGGAATATGCAAAGATGTCAAAATGCATGGTGGAAAGAGTTAACTCATCACCCCATAAATACGCCTTATTATGCCTTTTACCCATTATGGAATCATGTCGGCATTGGTTTTTAGCTCACCAGAGCACAAAGTGCTCAAGGTGAGCTTTTGTGATACCCCTGCTGTCCATCTGTCTGTCTGTCCGCTCTACTAAAGTTGGGTAGAGGGCCAGATAGCAGCAAACATAACAATGGAAGACAATGGAGCTCATTCCGTAACAAAAGAATAAGGGGTTGTGACCCGTTATTCAACAAAAGACAATAACAATAGAAAAGGCCCTTTAACCGACTTTGTCGGCACGTGCGTCCGTCTGTCTGTCAACAATTGTAAATGACTTCTTCTCTGAAACCAATAGCCCCAGTGTAACCAAACTTCTTCAGATACATACCTATGGTTTGAGGTTCAAAAATTGTTAAAAAAGTGGGTGGGGCTAATGATCTTGTTGCCATGGCAACCGTGCACGATCTCTACAAAAAATCTTCTTCTCCGAAACCACTTGTCGGATGTCATTTTGGTTTTTACCAAAATGCTTCTCATTGGATATACTTTAAAATTTGTTCAAAGAATAATGATCAGTTAAAAAACATGGCCACCAGAGGGTTCTTAAGGCGCATTCTGCTTTACTTTCAGCCTGCTTTAAGCTATCATCTGCTAGGATAAAATTCCGAAGATTTCGGAAAAATCTGGAGAAATGGCAGCCCTGGATATGAATTGAACATGACATTTTATTTTTATATTTCAGAGTGTGATACCCCTCTGCCAGCCCTCAGTTCTTCCCCTGTTGACAATGAAGTAAATACATTTGTGGGTACTGAGGCTTTAGATAAATGGGCTAGCAATTTTGACAAAACATCAAGATTAGACTTTTCTATAGCAAACCAGCATGACCAAGAGGACCTTCAGTCAACAACAACTAACAACACAAACTCAGGAAATGAAATTGGACCTCTTTCAGCAGCTATCAAGGAGGAATTATCTGATGATTCTCAGCCATGTTCAGTTGGAGTTCTATCAGCAGCCATCAAGGAGGAACCTTCTAATGATTCCCAGTCGTGTTCAATTGATGACAGTTACCAAACAGATAAAGGTTCCTACATGTGTGATGTGTGTTTTCGTGTGTTCAATCGAAAATATAACATGCAACAGCACAGACAGCTTCACTTTGGCATTAAACAGTTCATATGTCCTACATGCAATAAAAGGTTTACTAGACAGGATCGACTCAAAATACATAACCTTAGATATCATAGTGGCTTGGACCTGGGAATGAAATTCTAAGGATTGTGTGTACAGTGCTCCCTCTCTACAATGACACCCAATGGGAGACACAGATTAAGTGTGTTGTTTGGAGGGAGTCAGGGCTCCAGATAAGAGGTAGTTTTTTCAACAAATCCCATATTTTCTCACTATTTTTAGCACCAAATCCTATGGTGATACTACTCATTAGCATCGTCTCGAAGAGACGGTTCTAATGAGTAGTGACACCATAGGGTTTAATTCAGAAATAAAGATTTTAGTTTTTGAAAAACTACCCTTATCTGGTGCTCTGGGGAGTGGTTGCAGAGAGGGATAATTAAGACTTGGCTTACGTTTGCAAACAGCTTGAATCCAGATCAGACACCGCATAACGCTGCGTCTGATTTGGATGCAAGCTGTTTGTCACTCGTCATTATATGTATTCTATCGAAATGTCCACTTATTTGTAACTTTGAGAAAAAACAGCAGATGACAAATTTAAGCAGACATTATTCCAGCCATAAAAAGAATGGACATAAATGTGTCTTGTTTGGGGAAGAGCAGGGAGTCGTTGTTGGGAGGGTCGTTGTAGGGAGGGAGCACTGTAATTGTATTTATATACATTTGTTGCCAAAAATGTAGACTGAAGTTCGGTCTTCAAAGTTAGCTTTTTATTTTGGTTGTCGTTTTGATAAGGCTCAAGATAAGCTATTATGACTGCTCTATTTCTGGCGTCTGTTGTCTGGCGTCCGTCCACATTTTCAAATGACTTCTCCTCTAAGCCATTGACCTAAATTCAACCAAACTTCAACACTTAAGCTAACATCTGCTAGAATGTAGAAAATAATTCTTATCATACATATTCATAACTGTATAAGTTGGAATTATTTTCCTCATTTGAGAAATATATTAAAGGTGTAAAAAGGCATATTTATTGGGTAATGGGTATTAACTCTTTACTTATCTAGAGTCCATAGCCTTTAACCTGTAAGAAATTATATTTTATAAGATAATATCTTATCTAATATAAGATTAACTGTATATTGATTGGACATCATATTTTCTTTAACTTTTAAATGTCTCATTTTATTTATGCTTTTCGGTGGATTACCGGGAAAAAGCAGTGGATTATCACTTGATAATCCACTGCTTCAAGCAGTGGGATCATCGTCGCTCGTGCTTCTTTTATGAGTTTTCCCCGTAGGGCTCCCAAAGAATCGTAGTCAATCGTGTCTTATCGGTCAATTCCGGCAGTCCGTTTTGTCGCGAACCACTCAACGGAAGAACACGAATCCAAGATGGGAAGTAACGACGTAATTCCGTTAACATCAATAAATAAGTGACGCCATTGTACCGCCAGCTATCACGCACATGTGTTCGACATAAAACTTGGGGCTCAACACAGGATAAATAATGTACTTTCGCTTTCAATTGTCAAACAATTTCGTTTAAAAAGTGGCTTAAAAGCATAAATAAATAGAATAACTGTGTTTTTTCAGTGTAAGATTGAATTTAATCCATTTCGTGAACATCAGACTGTTATATTTTCACTGGTGGCTTCGCCACTCGTGAAAATATAACAGTCTGATGTTCACTCAATGGATTAAATTTCGATCTTACACTGAAAAAAACCAGTTATCCTCTATATAATTCACTGACCCCTGAAACTTTAGGTTGACAATTACTGTTTCAGGTAAGCAGCAGTCCATGTATGGCTGTCTTTACAATATGTTGCAAAAGGACAGACATTGCTGATCCTGATCGGAGGGGTTTTGTAGTAGCCTTCTGGTTTGGGTCTGCACTGTTTTGTATAGGAAAATGCTAATCTTCATATTGTAAAACGTAAAGAATTCATATATATCCGCTATAAGGGGTCAGTGTAAGATGCAATTATGTTTATTTGACACAACTCTCAGTAAATTGTGCATAAATGTATTTTTGGCCTTATATGTAGGTATAAAACGTATTGTATTATATTAACCCGTTACTCCATAGATACACATTGTAATTTGTAACACATTTAATTCATTCCTCCACTGAAGAAAATAGTTCCAATTTTTAAAGTCATGAATATGAACCGTAAAAACTGCTTTCTATATTCTAGCAGGTTATAAGTTAAAGCAGTCTGAAAGTAAAGCAAAAAGTACTGTAAGGGGCATTTTGCTTTACCCTCAACTTACTTTAAGTGGTCACTTGTCTTCAATACTAGAAACGGGCTATGGAGTATAGTGTTAGTTCCTATTTTGATTCTGAATACAGTTGCATCTGTGATGAACAACATTCCATAGAATTCAGAGCACCAGATAAGGGTAGTTTTTCAAAAACCTAAAATCTTTATTTCAGAATTAAACCCTATGGTGTCACTACTCATCTCGAAGAGACGATTCTAATGAGTAGTGACACCATAGGATTTGGTGCTGAATAAGTGAGAAAATGTTTGATTTGTTGAAATAACTACCTCTTATCTGGAGCCCTGGAATTGTAGAAACATGTGTATCATCTTCTACTACATGTGTACATGTACATAGCCTGAGAAAAACAGATATTTCTGTATGAAGATTTCCATATTAAATTTATTCAATAATAAGCTGACATTTGTTTTAATCAATTGAATCCTTCGGTACTTCTTCTAAAAATCATACATGCTTTTAACCTTTACCACATAGCCTGTTTCTAGTTTTAAAAACAGGTGATCACTAAAAACAGGTTGAAAGTAAGGCAGAGTGCACCTTAAGGTGCATTCTGCTTTACTTTCAGCCTGCTTTAAGCTACCATCTGCTAGAATATATAAAATATTTCTTATGGTACATATTCATGATTGTATAAAGTGGAACTACTTTCTTCAATGGAAGAATAAGTTAAAGGCGTAAAAATGTGTATTTATCAGGTAAAGGGTTAAGAAGCATTAATGATTTGTAACTCTTTGAACATTTAGAGATTGTTTGGATTAAGATCTGTCTGACTGTGTTTGATCAGGGTTGAAACTTCTTGTCACTCCGGTACTATTTCTGTGAAAAACTATATTAGGAAGACTAAGGATTGGGTGACTTCAGAATTTTATCCAATATCCAAGATATCAACTCATTCAACCCTGAAACTTTTAATTGACAATTCCTTGCAATATTCAGTTAACCCATTACCCCTTAAAAACGCCTTTTTACACATCTAATTATTCCTCCACTGAAGAAAAAAGGTTCCAATTTATACAGCCAAGAATATGTAACAGAAGAAATATTTTCTATATTCTAGCAGATGGTAGCTTAAAACAGGCTGAAAGTAAAGCAGAATGTGCCTTAAGGCACATTCTGCTTTACTTTCAACCTGCTTTAAGTGGTCACCTGTTTTCAAAGCTTGAAATAGGCTATGAGGTAATGGGTTAAGTATTGTCCGTTTACAGTTGATTTTTTTAACAGTTCATGTATATTGCAAAAATGATGAACAGTACATACCCTAATCAGAGGGCTCCTAATTGAGCCCTCTGATCAGGGTATAAACTGTTTGCACAGGGTAAGTGTACTCCTCACAGGTTTACTACCATATTTGTAAAAGACAAGTATACTTTTTGGTATGGTTCATTGTGTCAAACCCTTTGGATGTACATGTATAAAGCAATTATAATTTATCTTTTAGGATGAGACCTATATCGATGCTCTACACTGAGCATGTGGAATTCCATCTGTATCTGTACTTATCCTACCTCCTACAAATTTCAAGCTTTCCAATTGATTAACCCACTACCCCATAAATACCCTTTTTAACACCTAATCTACCGGTTTTCCTCCACTGAAGAAAGTAGTTCCACAGTCATAGATATGTATCATACAAAATATTTTATATTTTCTAGCAGATACTAGCTTAAAGGAGGCTGAAAGTAAAGCAGAATGTGCCTTATGGCGCATTCTGGTTTACTTTCTGGTTTCAACCTGCTTTAAGTGATCAACTGTCTTCAAAACTAGAAACAGGCTATGGGTTAATTGACATCCACTGCCTTATGCAACTTAATTAATATAATGATGACATCATGTTGCCATAATGATAATGATGACATCATGTTAATTATCATCTTCAATGACAGCGGTTCGCCGGTCGCCTTTAAACGATTTCGTCAAAATAAAAGGTAGTCAATAGGATAAAAAATATACACAGCCAGTAAATTCCATATTAGGTAAACCGAAAACTCTACAACTCATATTGTACCTTCCTCAAAACTAAAATAACTAACATCTGCTAGGGGCCTGCCCACCATAATAGGTCTTATGTTGATCTGGAGGGATGTTAATCTTACCTACCCACCAGATTATGTGATTAACCCATTACCCCATAGACTGTTTCTAGTTTTGAACACAGGTGACCACTTAAAGCAGGTTGAAAGTAAAGCAGAATGTGCCTTAAGGCACATTCTGCTTTACTTTTAGCCTGTTTTAAGCTAAGTAACCATCTGCAAGAATATAAACAAGAGCCCCATGGGGCATATTCGCTCACCTGAGAATAATTGGAAAAATGGAGATATTGATTTATGTCCAAGACTGACGTAGATATGCAACAGACCGGAACAATTTGAACAAAATATGTAAAGTATATTTAAAAGTGTCACCATACAGAATATAAAAGCTCTGGCCATATTAGAGTCGGAGAAGAAGACGTTTGAAATTTTCTCTATATAACTCTATGTAAAACAGTGACCCCCGGGGCGGGCCAATTTTGACCCTAGGGGCATAATTTGAACAAACTAAATAGAGGACCTGTAGGCGATGATATGTGCCATATATCTAAGCTCTGGCCCTTGTAGTTTTAGACAAGAAGATTTTTTAAGTTTTCATTGTAAAAAATCTATTTTTAGCTCCTGTGACCTAGTTATGCAACGGACCAGAACCATTTGTACAATTTTGGTATAGGACATCTAGAAGTGTCACTATGCCAAATATCAAAGCTCTGGCCATATTAGTTTCAGAGAAGAAGACGTATGAAAAATTCACTATATAACTCTTTGTAAAACCGTGACCCCCGGGGCGGGGCCAATTTTGACCCCAGGGGCATAATTTGAACAAACTTGATAGAGGACCTGTAGGCAATTCTATGTGCCAAATATCTAAGCTCTGGCCCTTGTAGTTTCAGACAAGAAGATTTTTTAAGTTTTCATTGAAAAATCTATTTTTAGCTCCTGTGACCTAGTTATGCAACCGACCACAACCATTTGAACAATTTTGGTAAAGGACATCTAGAAGTGTCACCATGCCAAATATCAAAGCTCTGGCCAAATTGGTTTCAGAGAAGAAGACGTTTGAAAATTTCACTTTATAACTCTATGTAAAACTGTGACCCCCGGGGCGGGGCCAATTTTGACCCCAGGGGCATAATTTGAACAAACTTGATAGAGGACCTGTAGATGATGCTATGTACCACATATCTAAGCTCTGGCCCTTGCAGTTTTTGACAAGAATTTTTTTTAAGATTTCCTTATTTTTTCACTTTGGTTGCCATGGCAACCAGAGTTCTGCATTGTTTTTAATTCTTTGAACAAATTTGAAAGAACTTGACCCAAGGAACATTTCTGTAAAGTTTGGTTGAATTCTGTCAAGCGGTATAGGAGGAGATGTCATTTGAAGCAATTGTTAACGACGACACACAACGCACGACGCACAACACACGACGACGGACGCCGGACACAGGGCCATCCCAATAGCTCACCTTGAGCCTTTGGCTCAGGTGAGCTAAAAATATGTCTTATTATTCATAGTAATGACTGTATAAACTGAAACTATTTTCTTCAATCGAGGAATAAATTAGAGGCTTAAAAAGGTGTATTTATGGGGTAATGGATTAAGGGCCTTCAATATTCCCTCTTGTTAGCTCACTTCCATGAAGTGAGGAGGGCTAATGCTATACCCCTGGCGTCGGCATCCTGACTGGATATAAAACTATAAGGGCTAGGTCAATGACACTTGAACCATAGATGCCCCTCCCTTAATGAATACAGCATTTTGAAATGTGTTTCGGTTACTTTGTGTTAAAGTCTGTTCTGGACTAACTACTGCATCTATGGTCTCGAAATATATGCTGACACGCCTCAATGAGTAGACCATGATATACCATAGTTTAGTTACATTGACCTTTGACCTTGACCTCTAGGGTCAACTTAGTAGGTTTCATACATGTGATATTTTCTTGGACCCAAATAGGGAGATTTGGAAATTTTAATAGGGAGATTGGGGTGTCAAATAGGGAGCTTTTTTCGCGACACTTTTTTCGCGACAAAACTAGGCGCAGGCGATGAAAATCCAATACATTTATGTATTTTCATAAGTTAATCACTAATTGCTTTTTTTTTTTAAGTCTATAGACCACTAAGACAGACAATTTTCACCCAGAGATATAGTTCTTATAATACAGTAACTGACATGGGCCTATTATTCTAGTACTGCAGAAGGATGGTTGTGTAAAGCAGACTGAAAGTAAAGCAGAACACTCTTCATGAGCATTCTGCTTCATTAAAAGTTTAAGCCTGCTTTAAGCTAGAACTAGCATCTGCTAGGATATAAGAAATCTTTCTTATGGTTCTTATATTATTCATGACTAGTGTGACGCTCACGGGGCTTAGGTCGATGTCATTGTTTTATCTATACTACCGGAAGTATCAATAATAGCAGATGGACCCAAGAAGGTTCGTACATATGGTGATTGCTTTGTAACTCTCTGTTAATTCTTAAACATAAGTATATTTGTATAGCATTAATCAGAAAAGGAACAGTTTGCCTTTATTTAATTAGTTTGTTATGGTGTATACATAAACGAACACCGCAGATTTCCAAAAGAGACGATGTTGATTCTGTTCTTTTGGCGCATTCTACTCTAAGCAAAGATTGCCTTCCAAAAGTTATAAAAGGCGGGTGCTCTGTAGTTTTGATTCAGTTTGTAGCAAGCGGATCTAACAGTAGGCAATAAATAAGCCTTTAATAATATTCTGTACTTTGTTATCTTAGTAGCGTTTGGGTAGAGCGAACAGTTGACTAGTTCAATCTCAGTAGTCTCTATCCCAGGCGTGAACAGTAGCTCATGCAGAAATTATACCAACGCCGAACGTATTGCTGATGCTGGTGCATTCTGGCTTATAGTTTGAAGCCAGGGGTCTCATCTATACGCCGAGCTGAGAGATATAGCTGAGCAATAGCTGATGCTGGCAGGTCGAGCCAGGTGTCTCGGGTATAGGCTGAGCTTACAAACTCTATTAGAACATACAGCTGATGCTGTCTGGCTGGTCAAAGCCAGGAGGCTCGTCGATACCAGTGGCGTAGCCAGGCTTGAACGAATGTTACGCACATCAGGGGGAGGGTGCGGGAGGGGGGATACCCCCTCCTGCTGGTGGGGGTCCGGGGGGCCTCCCCCTGGAGAAAAAAGTAAATTAGAAGTAAAATGGTGAGCTCTGAAGTGTGTTTAGAGGGATTTGGAGCACTGAATACGATCTATGAGAACTATACAAATGTGTCCATCTACATGTAATTAAAATTTGTGATTAGCGTTTTTTTCTGCTAAAATAATTTGACTTTTAGCCGCACGAGTGGTATATACAAGAAGCACTGTAGTCTTTTATGATGTCGACTTAAATTTGTAGTTGTTCAGATCCTGAGTTTCCGAAACTCGAACTTGAAAAATGCAAGTGGGGGTTCGGGGGTCCTCCCCCGGGAGAAAAATGGAAATAAGAACTGAAATGGTGAGCTCTGAAGTGTGTTTAGAGGGATCTGGAGCACTGAATACGATCAACGTGAACCATACAATTGTGTTCAAAGCTCCGTTATGTTGTTGTTGTTGGCGTACCTGTGCTTAACACTCACAGGACAGCTTGGTACAGACATTATTGTCTGTCAAGCTGGAGGATTACGTGCATAGCCGTTTTCAATTACCTCGCCATATAGGCAGTCATGCTCCGTCTTCAGAGGAAAAGCTCCGTTATAACATAACAATAAATTTAGTGATTAACATTTTTCCGCTATAATAATTTGACTTTGCCGCACGAGAAGTGCATGAAGCACCGTATTTTTTTTCATGATGCTGATTTAAATTTGTAGTTGTTAAGATCCTGAGTTTCCAAAACTCGAACTTGAAAAATGCAAGTGGGGGTCCGGGGGTCCTCCCCCGGGGAGAAAAATGGAAACAAGAACTGAAATCGTGAGCTCTGAAGTATTTTTGGGGGGAATAGGGACACTGAATACGATCAACGTGAACCATACAATTGCTTTGAAGGCTCTGTTTTATTAGACACAACCTTATTTTGTGACTAATTTTTCCACTGCTAGAACTATTTTACTTAAGACTCACGAGAAGTACACGAAACACTGTAGAAGTTTTTCAGGCTGTCAACTTTCTAGTAACTAAGTTCTTTATTTTGTGAAACTTGAACTTGACAGATGAAAGTGGGGGTCCGGGGGTCATCCCCCGGGAGAAAAAAATCGAAATAAGAACTGAAACGGTGAGTTCTGAAGTGTGTTTGTAGGGATTTTGGACACTGAATACGATTAATGTGACTAACCTATATATTTCCAAGAACTTTCGACTTTTAGACGATTTAGGTATACATTGTACGTACGATCCACATGTATATGAACTATGAAAAATTGTTGGTGGGGGATTTTGGGCACTAAATACGAACTATGTGATCCATACACTTTTCTTCAATGGTTCGTTATATAAGACATAACATTATATAACTATTTGACTCAATGTTTAGACGCACGAGAGGTACATGTAGCAGATTACATGTAGCACCGTAGGTTTTGAGCTGCCATCTTTGTAGTAACTAAGTTATTGGTCTAAAACTTGAAATTGATCAATGCTGGAGGGGGGTCCGGGGGTTTTCCCCCGGGGAGAAAAATGGAAATTAGAACTGAAATGGTGAGCTCTGAAGTGTGTTTGAAATCTTCATTTTAGACTTTAAGGTCTAACCCCCCTTAGCCTTCGGTTTTTATGCCATTTTTGGCCATGCTTGATTTTTCATTTTTCAAACTGATGTTACGCACGTGCGTACGTGCGTATCGCTGGCTACGCCCCTGGATACGCCGAGCTGTTGTTGATAGTTGGGAACATAAGCCCATCCACTTTGTATACATATAGTTTGAGAGTTGATTATAATTAGTTGATCACACTTGATTATTGTTCAGCCAATCATTTTCTAATCATTGTTAATCACATTATACTGGGTTTTGTATATATTCGCCCATCATTAGGTTGAGCAATCATAGGTCAAAGTAGACCCCGAGGAAATATTATATATAGTATTGTTTAAGTTATTATATGCTCGTCAGTTCAGCTGATCAACCATTTTAGTAGCTGAGCTTAGCCCAAACACGTTACAGATTTTTGGCGCCCAACGAGGGACAAAGGTTATATAGTGTACTGTAACCTATCTATTATCATTTAATAGACGAACTCACTGTTATTGAAAATGGCTGATCAAAGTGCTGATGGTACTGTTAGGTTTGATGAGCTGAAAGATCTGTACCAACAGATCGACGAGCTACATAGGCAGAATGAAATGCTGAGACTAGATCATGAAATCGCTGGTCTGAAGCATGAATTGACTAATATGTCAATGCATCATAAGGCTTCAACGCCGAAGCCGATAGGCCTAAAGTTTGATGATGTGACTACTCCCAGAAGACTTCTCCCAGCAATACCAAGAGGTAGACGGGAACATGTTGACATAGGCTCGTCAACGGCAGCTCAAACTGACAATCGCCCAGATAAGTTTGTGACCACTAGAAAGCGTCAGCCAAGCCCGAACTCAAAGCCCAGAGTTACGAGCATGAAACCAGCTACGTTCGACGGGAGTGTAGCATGGTCCGACTATAAGTCACATTTTGATGCATGCTCTGAACTAAATGGCTGGTCGAAAGAACAGAAAGGTTTATACTTATCTGTTTCACTAAGAGGACAGGCTCAGGGTGTGTTTGGAAACCTTGAGACCGGCAAACACGATTATGATCAGCTAGTGACTGTCCTGGAAGAGAGGTTTGCGCCTCCTAATCAAACAGAACTCTACAGGGTACAGCTCAGAGAGCGTCGTCAGAAGGCAACAGAGACGATGGCCGAGCTTGGTCAAGATATAAGACGCCTGACCAATTTGGCATACCCCAAAGCACCAGCTGATGTCAGAGAGACCTTAGCGAAAGAGCAGTTCGTTGATGCTCTTGTGAACTCTGACATGAGGCTGAAGATTAAACAGGCCAGACCTGCTGATCTCAACGATGCTGTGAGGCATGCAGTTGAGCTAGAAGCTTTTTATAAGGCTGAAAGTAAACATCTTGGACAAGGCTATATTCAAGCTACCACGTCCGCTCAGCCTAACAATGAAAATGACTTGAAGGGAACTCTCTCATCGCTCAACAAGTCAATGGATGAGATGACGAAGGCTATGAGCAAACGTGTTGCTCAGCAAACACCAAAGCAAAGCATGGTGAATAAAGGCCAGTCATATAACCGTCGTTATTATGGTAATCGGTATGATGGTAATAGATCAAACCAATACCAGAACAGACAGAACCCTCCAGGTCGGAAATGTTTCATCTGCAAGTCTGACAAGCACTTTAAGAAAGATTGTCCCCAAAGACGAGACACATACCGTTCACGAACGGAACCCGAGAAGAAAGATAAAGTGCAGACGAGTGGTTCATACCAGGCTGGATTATTTGTCCCAGCCAAAGTTGACGGCTTTACCGTCGATTGCTTGGTCGATACTGGAGCTACTCTCACATTGATATCATCGAAAGCCTGGGAGTCTGTTAAGAACACAGAAAAACTAAACAGGTTCGAGAGGAAAATTGTATCTGCTTCAGGCAACTCCCTAGAGACAAAGGGAAAGACGAGAATTTGTCTGGAAATCAATGGCATCAGCTGCAATGCTGATGTGGTAGTTGCAGATATAGATAATGATATGATACTTGGTCTTGACTTCATGTTAGCTCATGACATAGTGGTTGATGTTGTAAACATGACCATGACCATCAAGAATAAAGAATGTAAGATGGTCCACGCAGGTAGAGTGGGTTGTCACAGGATAGTTGTAGCCGAGAATGTGTCAATACCGGCAAGATCAGAAATTATTCTTGAGGGAAAGTTGGTTGATGCAAATATGTCCAAAGGTCAGATAGGTGTGCTGGAAACCACAGACGGGTTTCTCAGCTCAAACAGAGGAATAGTGGCTAGAACTTTGGTCAGAGCTGATGACAAAGTGCCTGTTCGATATGCTAACTTCTCTCATGAAACACAGACACTATATCCTGGTACGAACATAGCGACATTCAGTCCAGTCCAGGTTGTAGAGTCAGTAGACAAGACAAGGTCTAAGCTACCAAAGGCATTGCCAGATCATCTTAAAGATCTGTATGAAAGGTGTTCAGCTGGCATGAATGCCGCTCAGAAAAATCAGATCGTGAAGTTGCTGAAGAAGTATGCTAACACATTCTCTGAGAATGACCATGACATAGGTCGAACAGGTATCATCAAACACAAAATTTCAACTGGTGATGCGCCTCCCATGAAACAGCCAATGCGGAGAGTCCCAGTGCATATGCAAGATGAAGTTGATAAACAGCTTAAAGAGATGCTGGACAATGACATCATACAGCCATCCACCAGCCCATGGGCTAGTGGTATTGTGCTGGTCCGTAAGAAAGACGGAACCAAGCGTTTTTGCATCGACTACAGACGCTTGAACGATGTCACTGTAAAGGATGCCTATCCTTTACCAAGAATAGACGAATCATTGGATCAACTTGCCGGTTCCAAATGGTTTTCATGTCTTGATCTCAACTCGGGATACTGGCAGCTCGAGGTTGATGAACATGATAAACCAAAGACTGCATTTGTAACAAGGCAAGGCTTACATGAATTCAACGTCATGCCTTTTGGCCTTTGCAATGCCCCAGCGACGTTTGAACGTCTGATGGAGACAGTCTTGGCTGGTCTCCACTGGCAGATTTGCTTGATATACTTGGATGATATCATAGTATTTGGCAAAACATTTGAAGAGATGGTCAAACATCTTGATATGGTTTTAGAAAGGATAGCCGATGCTGGGTTGAAACTAAAGCCAAGGAAATGTCAACTATTCAAACAGGAGGTTGAATTCCTGGGTCACATTATAAATGACAAAGGGGTTGGCACTGATCCCAAGAAGATCAGCTGCATCAACGATTGGCCAATACCGACTACTGTCAGAGAAGTCAGATCTTTTCTGGGCTTATGCAGTTACTATCGACGTTTCATTGCCAATCATTCACACATAGCTAAGCCTTTGACCAAACTCACAGAAAAGAACCACACGTTCAAGTGGACAAGTGAATGCTCAGAAGCATTTGAAAAGTTGAAAACTGCGCTTGTGACCGCACCAGTTCTCTCATACCCCGACTTCAAGAAACCGTTCATCCTTGACACTGATGCCAGTGATCAAGCCATCGGGGCTGTGCTATCTCAAAAAGTCGATGGAACTGAGAAAGTCATTGCCTATGCCAGTAGGACATTGACGAAAACTGAACGGAAATACTGTGTTACCAGAAAGGAACTGTTAGCTCTGGTGTACTTTGTAAAGTATTTCCGTCATTATCTGTACGGCAAAGAATTTATCGTAAGGACAGATCATAGTTCATTGCGCTGGATCATGAACTTCAAAAACCCTGAAGGTCAGCTAGCCCGTTGGCTAGAGGTTCTTTCAACTTACTCCATGAAGGTTGAACACAGACCAGGTAGATTGCATGGTAACGCAGACAGTCTGAGCAGAAGGCCATGTAATCAATGCGGGATGACAGATGCAGAAAAAGAAGCTGGTAGGGGAGACAGTACAAATGTCTCGAGTATGAGACAGGAAAGTCTACCAGAGAATGAAAGAGATCTGAAGCATCTTCAGGAGAAAGATGGTGATATATCTGTAGTTCGAGAGTGGGTTAAGATAGGCAAAAGGCCGGGATTTAGAGATGTTTCATCTGGAAGCTTTGTGATGAAGTCTCTATGGAATCAGTTTCCACGGTTAGAACTACAGGGTGAACTTCTGGTTAGAAGATGGGATGATCTCGACACAGGAACTGTAACCTACCAGGCCGTCGTTCCGAACAACACTAGACGAGCAGTGTTGAAAGGCTGTCATGATATGACAACTGCTGGTCATCTAGGAGTTAGAAAGACCCTAAGTAAAGTAAGACAGAAGTTTTACTGGCCAGGCCTTCAGTCCGATGTTCGTAGCTACGCATCGGGATGTGAAACTTGTATGAAAAGGAAAGGTCCTTTGATGACGAAGAGAGCTCCAATGCAGATCGTAAGGAGTGGCTATCCAATGGAGAGAATAGCTATTGATATTTTGGGTGAACTCCCAGAAACAGACAAAGGAAATAAGTACATCTTGGTAATAGCAGATTACTTCACGAAATGGACGGAAGCTTTGCCCATGCCTAATATGGAAGCTGTGACAGTAGCTAGACTACTTGTTGAAGAGGTTCTATGTCGTTTTGGCGTACCTCAGACCATCCACTCTGACCAAGGTCGTCAGTTCGAAAGTTGTTTGTTTCAAGAGATGTGCAAAATATTTAGCATAGAGAAGACACGCACTACACCATATCATCCACAGAGTGACGGAATGGTCGAGAGGTTCAATCGAACTCTTGCGGCAATGCTGAGCTCATTTGTCAGTGACAATCACAAAGATTGGGATGCTCAGCTACCATATGTAATGATGGCATATCGTAGTGCTACTCATGAGACAACAAGCATGAGCCCAAACATGTTAATGCTAGGTCGTGAGGTTTCAACACCGTTAGATCTCATGTTTGAAATGCCCCCTCTCATAAAACCTATTCCAAATAACCAATGGGTTTGGGAATTGAAGGATAGGATCGAGACAGCTCATAAGATAGTCAGACAGAACACCCAGCAGTCCATGCAAAGACAAAAACAAATTCACGATGCCCGAACCTCCTTTGAAACATTTAAAGTCGGAGATAAGGTATTCGTGTATTTCCCCGTCAAAAAGGTAGGAACTTCCTCAAAACTCACTTCATTTTGGCGAGGCCCATATCAAATCACTGCAAAACTATCTGAAGTTCTGTACAAGGTAAATTGTGCTCGTAACAAAGCTGAGCAAGTTATCCACTGTGACAGACTAAGAGCTTGTCGAAATCAGACCCTAAGAGATGAGCATGATTCAAATCACGCTGAGAATGAAGCAAACAAAGATCAGGACGATAGTGAACCTGAAGTTGTGGATGAACCAGAAGCCGTCGACAATGCTGATGCATGTGAAGGTACCGTTTCGGACATGAAACGAACACGCAGAAAGCCAGTTTGGAGTAAGGACTATGTCTTTACCTCCAAGACGATGGTCTCATCATCTGAACAAAAGAAAGATATTGTAGTAAGTTGTCTGAAGAAAGCTGATGGAATGGAGACAGAAGTAAATGAAGATGGAACAGTGGTGTACAAGAATAGTGTAGTTGATAGAAGAAAGAAAGAGACTGTGATGAAAGTAGAAATTGGAGAGTTGTTGCCAGAGGGAACAATAAGATCATCGGATCTTGAGCTGTCCATTGAAGACAATGGAAAGGTTCAGCTGAGGCTGAAATATTCACCTGATAGTGAATAGGTTGTTGGTCAAACAACCATAATCAATAGTGCCCAAGGCACATTTGCTGTTTTACTGTTTGTTCGCTGGGACATTATAGATGTCCACCAGAGTTATGATCATATGAGATGATCGTTGATAAGTTTAATTACATGTTTTCATTGTTTTTATAATTCTCAGCTCAGTTGTATGTTGTATTGATAGTAATCTCAATTTTGATTGAAAAGTTGTTTCATAGTTACTTTGTGTATTATCTTGATCCTTTAGTTGTTTTAATCATCATGCGGGACGCATGAACCCGGAGGCGTGGGTAATGTGACGCTCACGGGGCTTAGGTCGATGTCATTGTTTTATCTATACTACCGGAAGTATCAATAATAGCAGATGGACCCAAGAAGGTTCGTACATATGGTGATTGCTTTGTAACTCTCTGTTAATTCTTAAACATAAGTATATTTGTATAGCATTAATCAGAAAAGGAACAGTTTGCCTTTATTTAATTAGTTTGTTATGGTGTATACATAAACGAACACCGCAGATTTCCAAAAGAGACGATGTTGATTCTGTTCTTTTGGCGCATTCTACTCTAAGCAAAGATTGCCTTCCAAAAGTTATAAAAGGCGGGTGCTCTGTAGTTTTGATTCAGTTTGTAGCAAGCTCCCGAAGGGTTAACTTCGGATCTAACAGTAGGCAATAAATAAGCCTTTAATAATATTCTGTACTTTGTTATCTTAGTAGCGTTTGGGTAGAGCGAACAGTTGACTAGTTCAATCTCAGTAGTCTCTATCCCAGGCGTGAACAGTAGCTCATGCAGATATTATTCCAACGCCGAACGTATTGCTGATGCTGGTGCATTCTGGCTTATAGTTTGAAGCCAGGGGTCTCATCTATACGCCGAGCTGAGAGATATAGCTGAGCAATAGCTGATGCTGGCAGGTCGAGCCAGGTGTCTCGGGTATAGGCTGAGCTTACAAACTCTATTAGAACATACAGCTGATGCTGTCTGGCTGGTCAAAGCCAGGAGGCTCGTCGATACGCCGAGCTGTTGTTGATAGTTGGGAACATAAGCCCATCCACTTTGTATACATATAGTTTGAGAGTTGATTATAATTAGTTGATCACACTTGATTATTGTTCAGCCAATCATTTTCTAATCATTGTTAATCACATTATACTGGGTTTTGTATATATTCGCCCATCATTAGGTTGAGCAATCATAGGTCAAAGTAGACCCCGAGGAAATATTATATATAGTATTGTTTAAGTTATTATATGCTCGTCAGTTCAGCTGATCAACCATTTTAGTAGCTGAGCTTAGCCCAAACACGTTACACTAGTAAAGATAAAGTGGAACTATATCTATTTTCTTGAGAGAATGAATCTAGATTTCTTTCTATGGAGTTGATCACGAAAGAGTTAGCAACTTAACAATCTGTTGTTAATTTTGCAAACAGTATGGATCCAGATGAGACGCCGTATCATCTTATCTAGATACACATCTAGATACAAACTGTTTGACACTGAAATTTTCTGAAATAAAATGCACAAAAATTAACTCATATAACTGTTGCAGACGACATTAACTCAGATAATTGTTGCAGACGACAAAGTCTGCAGACGATATTTACTAGCGCCATAAAATGTGCGTAGGTTTACAACGAAATAACGCGTCTAAATTTTCTACCGCGAAAACTGATTGCAAATCAATTTTACGTGCGTAATTCGTTGTAAAATCTAACTTAATAATAAAACATTCACACAAATCGTATGTAACAAACAGAAGAATTTAGGTCCAACGTTTAATTTTAATTGATTGTTAGAAAACGACGCTGGGGAATACTTTTTAGTCTAACAAAATCTACGTAGTTATCGTAGCAAATATTAAGGCGCCCCGTCATTTTGTAACGGTATAATTTTCGAAGTATTTTCTGTTACGTGAATATTCAAAGTATTTTTACGTGGAAATCAATTCATAATTGTTAAATTCTGATTAGCTTTCTTCAAATAATTGTGTTTGTCCTGAACTTACGGAGAATTATCTGAATTTAATCCGTTCCGTATCGGGGACATAGAAATATCCTTCGCATCACCGCTTCTAAAAATTGTCGATTCGGGGCGAACCTGTCAATCACTTTTTTGATAACCAATTATATCTACTCGACGGGTGTGATCAAACTTTAACCAAACATTGTTGTGACGCAGCCTGCCATAACAGTGGTACACATCGATTGCGTAACGTGTTTACACGCATCAGAAGCGTGTGTAGGGATTAGCCAGAGATCTCTGAAGACAATTTAAAGAATTTTAGAGTCGGCAAGCGTGGTAAACGATATAAAAGTTCATATTAAAAAAAAATGAACCTGGTTAAATGAAATATCGGGAGATTTCGTCTCCCGACCGGGAGATCGTGAGTAGAGGTCTAATTTCGGGAGCTCCCGACCATATCGGGAGATATCACATGTATGGTAGGTTTTGCATTAAAGTCCATTTTGGACTTACGACTACACCTACAGCCACAGTACACTATATAGCACCACATTTTTATTGACTTTTGACCTTGACCTCTACAGTCATGGTTAATGTTTTTACATAAGGCTGGTCTGCCCTAAATATTGCACTTACGGTCATGAAACATCATATGCTGATGCGCCTCAATGAGTAGTCTAGACCATGCTGCACTACACTTTAGTGACCTTTGACCTTGACCAATAGGATCCCTGTTAAGGCTTTCTGTTAATTTAGTCTGTTCTGGACTAAGGCATGCACCAACGGTCGCGAAACTTAATACATGTATGCTGATGCCCCTCAATGAGTACTTCTCATTGCACGGTAGTTTGGTTACCTTGACCTTTGACCTTAACCTCTAGCGTCATAGTTCAGGTTTAGTGTCAAAGTCTGTTCTGGATTAACGTCAGCACCTACGGTCACCAAATTTCATATGATGATGCCCTCAATGAGATTAAATGCTTTGCACAGAAGTTTGTTGACCTTGACTTTTGACCTTGACCAAGTGTCAATGTAAAGGTTTTGCATTAAAGTCTGTTGTGGCCTTACTTTTGAACTTACTGTCACGAAACGTCATGTGCTGATGCACCACCATGAGTAGACCATGTATCATTGCAGATTTTGACCTTTACCTCTAGGGTCAACACTAAGGTTTTGTGTTAAAGTCTGTTCTGGACTAACAACTGAACCTACTGTCATAAAACTTCAACTGCTGAAGCACCCAAATGAGAAGATAATGTTTCTCTACAGTTTGGTTACCTTGACCTTTGACCTTGACCTCTAGGGTCAATTTTAAGGTTTTGGGTTAAAGTCTGTTCTGGACTAACTACTGATCCTATGATCACAAAACTTCACATGCTGATGCACGTCAATGACTACACTATGTTACACCACAATTTGTTGACCTTGACCTTTGACCTTGACCTCTTGGATCCAACTTTAAAGTTTTGTGTTAAAAGTTACAATAATAATAGATGTTCTCATGGACTAAAGGATGCATCTACAGTTTCTAAACTTTATATGCTGATGTGTCTCAATCAGTAGACCACGTTGCAATTTGGTGACATTGACCTTTTTCTATGACCTCTAGGATCAAAGTTTAGGCTTTTCCATTAAAATCTGATCTGGACTGACGACTGCACCTAACGAAACCTTAGTAAATTAATGTGATGCGCCTAAATGAGAACACTGCTGTGCAAAGCAGGTTTGTGACCTTTGACCGTGACCTATTATTTCTGGTTCAGTGACTTTTTTCTCCTAGTCAAGAACTACTGGTCAGGTCTGAATTTAAAATGAATTTATACAATTAAAGATTCATTGATGACCTTCTAGATTTACCAGACTTCTATAATTTTCAACTTAAAAACATTGGCGTCATTGAGTGGTGCGAATTTAGCTGTGATGTCTATAATGAAATCTTTAAGAAATAGGCATTTTCCTGTCTAGAAAAACATCTAGCAAAAAGTATCCATGGTGGCCCTCTATCGAGCCGAAACGAATGTGACCGCAACGATCCGGGACCGAAACGATCCCGTTTCATTGTATTATACCGTACCGGAACAGACATTTTTTTCCGGATCGCTCGGTTAAGAAAACGAAAGTTGGAGGTTTAATACATCAGGGTTTTCTTTGTAAATTGTGTAAGTTCACTGTCTAGTGTGCTACTTTACAAATAATTGAATACGGCTAGGAAGCAGTGCATTATATAGCGATTGTTACAGTACTTCGCCCCTTATACAGTACACCTCTGTTTACAGTTATCGTCCGTACACCCGTTTTGACGCTCACCTATTTTGTTTACCTTTGTTTACTTTTGTCCTGCTGGTCGTTTGTGAGCGTTGCTCATGATGGCCCAATTTCAATTCGTTGTACGCAATATACGGTTATAGCCTGTTTACCTGTGTTTTCGCCACCCTTAGCTATATTTTCGCGCATGCGCCTGTCTGATGTAACATTTCTTACTTGTTCACGGATCTAATTCTGAACTGAACCTTCATTAACACGAATATATACAAATAAAACTTGTGGAATAAATATAAAGTGTAATAGCTGTACCGTTTTCGAACGAGGTCATTGCTCTGGATCACCGGAATGCTTTCTTGTCAATTCGTTACCTCTGATTGGTGGTTCGATAATTAGGTCAATGTAGGCTCTGTCAGTATGTTATAGTTTGTTTCATGAAACTTGAACATTTTTAAAAAATTTGAAAGATTTAATTTTTTTAAAAGTAAATCATAACGTTTACAACTTAACAATAAAAAAGTAACAACGGACAGCTAGAATTAAAATTACCAACATGTCTCTTGATTTGAAATTTTTTGTGAATTATTGTTATTTTATCTGTTCTTTTGCATTTTCGGCGCTTGAAATCTTCCCGAGTGAAACTGTCCCAGTATTCGGATATCCTCTGTAGTTTTCGGACATCCTCGGTAGCCTGCTCGTGACTGAATTCTAAGTTTTGATTAGGTGGCGAATTGACAAGAAAGTGGGGAATTGACAAGAAGCAAGGATATACAGTTGCGCTTGTTTACGCGATGGATGCTACAGCCTACTGATACATGTAGTTAAAATTGTTTGTTCTGTTTTCCAACAGGAATTTAATGCACTCTGTTGAATAAGTTGACGTTGTTGGATTCTACTGTGTCACTTGGCAAGGCATTTCAGTCATTAACTATCCTGTTAGAGAATCTGTTCTGACCCAGTCTGGAATTCGTGTGGCTCTTTCCTAGTTTATATTTATGTCCTCTAGTGGTATTTGTGGGAATGTTAATGTTGTCCAAGTGAACTTCTTCATAATTGTTCAATTTTTTTTTTAAAATTTGCAACAGATCAGAACGATCCCTCCTATAGATAAGTGTAGGCAATCCTAATTTCCTTCGTCTTTGCCATACTTATTTACCACTCATATAGCCTAAGTGACCGGCAGCCTTGACGTAGCATGCACACTTACTATCGCTTGTAAACATCAAAAACTACGCTCTGTTAGATGTTAAGGGAGAAATCTAACATTTTTATCTTTGTCAATGCATTTTTATGTATTTTCACTAATGCAATTAAGTGCTGAAGTTTATAAGCCGTTTTCTGTATATAAATGATCATTGAATCCGTGGCCTAGTGGTATAGTCACTGTGACTTACATCACGAAGCTCCTAACCGCTGTCACAGAGTTCGAATCCCAGTTACAAGGGTCATTTGGATTTTTCATGTGGGGAAGCCTTCCAGCTGGCTTGCGGAAGGTTGGTGGTTCTACCCAGTTGCCAATGTGTTCCTGAAACAGTGCATAAATGACTTCTGGGGTCTTCCTCCGCCTGTAATTTGCAGGGTGTCGCGATATGACTGAAATACTGCTGAAAGCGACGTAAAATCAAAACAAAACAAAAACAATTGAATATTTTGATGCTCAGTTGTAAGGAACACCCAAACATTTTTAGCTCACCTGAGCCGAAGGCTCAAGGTGAGCTGTTGTGATCGCCCGTCGTCCGTCTGTCCGTCCGTTCAAATTTACTTCAAGCGACATCTCCTCTGAAACCGCGAGTTTGAGGGAAAAACTAAATTGCTGACGGTGTTCCTTGGATGCTTCTCTACAGAAATTGTTAAAATAAAATTCATTGGTGGACTACTTATTGAAATTTATTAAAAAAAGTGAAAAACTTTAAACAAGTTTTTTGTAAAAAACCACTGTTCCCACACCTTAGATATTGCATGAATAGTATCTTCTACTAAATCACTTTCAAAATTGTAAAAAATCAAAACCCTAGGGTCAAATTTGACTCAACCCTGGCCATATCAGTGCTTTTTGATGCAGGTCTGACAGTAAAAACTCTCTAATGATCCGTTTTTATACAGACCCACTGTATTTTCCAGGCTAAGAAGCTACCCTTATACTAAATGCAACATTTTTGCAAACAATTTGGATCCAGGTCAGATGCCACATAATGCTGCATCTAATCTGGATCTGATTCCTGAAACTATTTGCCACTCATTTACATATTTTCTTATATTTAGAAAATATAAGTTATTATTTTTTACATATTTCACATACAAACATTTGGAGCAGACAACAGTTCAGCATGATAATAGTAATTTCTCTCTGAGAGCGTCTCCTATTGCATAACTGACCCATAGCTAGCTCTGAACTCAGGTCACTGAGATACATAACGATGTCTGCTATTTTATGCTCAAGCACAACTTAGTTCGAGGCATATTACTTTTGGTCTGTCTGTTTGTTTGTTTGTGTTTTGTTTGTTTGTTTATCTTTCTGTCTATCAGTCCACAATTAATTCTTGGCCATAAACAGTATGGATCCAGGTCAGATGCCACATAATGCTGCATCTAATCTGGATCCAAACTATTTGCCACTCATTTACATATAGTTTCTTATATTTAGAAAATGTAAATAATGATATTTATTAACCTATTAACCCATACATATTCCTTTTTATGTCTTTAATTTATTCTTCCACAGAAGAAAATAATTTCACTTTATACAGTAATTGTTGTCTTTAACAATTGCTTCAAATGACATCTCCTTATATACCGCTGAAAAGATTTCAACCAAACTTTACACGAATGTTCCTTGGGTCAGGTTCTTTCAAAATTGTTCAAAGAATTAACAAGAAATATCTTTAAAAAAGATATTCGGCGGAATGAGTGGTTGAACTAAGGCTATATAGATGGGTGTGCAAAATTGAATTAAATTGAGGTTTTCAAAGAATTGTAATATCTTGGATTGAAAAGCAAAAAATACAAGTATTCAATTGAAACAGTAACTTTTATTTAAAATGCAAAACTATCATGTACAGAAATGCAAAACAAAACAATAATTTAACTCATATCCTAGCTACTGGTAGGAGATCCTCACATTAATCTATTGTTCCATTCATAGAGTTTCTTGAAACAAACTATAGCATACACCACAATCATCATATCTTAAAATAGAAGCATAATTAACTTCTGTGGCCTATTTCATCAGCCCAGTGTGTAGTAAAAGCCAGCCTGTATCTCTAAATTTTACACCCAGAGTCCACAACATGTAAAACTGTAATGGGACATAAACCAGCCTACAGGGCTCCAGATAAGAGTGAGTAAACTAAACAGATCACATTTTTCCACCTCTTTTAGCACCAAACCCTATGGTATTACCACTCATTTTGATTGTCTCGAAGAGACAATTCATATGTATAGTGACACCACAGGGTTTAATGCACTAATAAAGATTTTAAGTTTTGAAACAATTCCCTTATCTGGAGCCCTGGCTACTATCCAATCAGACTATTCAGTTTCAACAGGTGCTCTTAATTCTAAATTTCTGATCAAATATTATTGGTTGAAATGTGTGGCCAAATATAAATTACGTGTGTCTAAATAGAAAACAGTCAGCTCCGCCGAAAAACAATGTAGAACTCTGGTTGCCATGGCAACCAAGTGAAAAAATAAGGAAATCTTAAAAAATCTTCTTGTCTGAAACTACAAGGGCCAGATCTTAGACATTTGTCACATAGCATCATCTACAGGTCCTCTATCAAACTACAAACTATGCCCCTGGGGTCAAAATTGGCCCCGCCCGGGGGGTCACAGTTTAACATAGAGTTATATAGTGAAATTTTCAAACGTCTTCTCCTCTGAAACTAATATGGCCAGAGCTTTGATATCTGGCATGGTGACACTTTTAGATGTCCTATACCAATAAGGTTCAAATGGTTCTGGTCGATTGCATATCATCTACAGGTCCTCTATCAAGTTTGTACAAATTATGCCCCTGGGGTCAAAATTAGCCCCACTCCGGGGGTCACAGTTTTCAAACGTCTTCTTTTCTGAAGCTAATATAGCAAGAGCTTTGATATTCGGCATGGTGTTACTTCTAGATGTCCTTTATCTAGTTTGTTCAAATGGTTCCAGTCTGTTGCATATGTAGGTCACAGGAGCTAAAAATAGATTTTTTCAATGGAAACTTAAAAAAAATCTTCTTGTCTAGAACCCTAGTACCCTGATCTTAGATATGTGGAACATAGCATCATCTACAGGTCCTCTATCAAGATTGTTCAAATTATGCCCCTCGGGTAAAAAATGACCCCGTCCTGGACATAAATCATTATCTCCATTTTGATGTACAGCTATTCTCAGGTGAGCGACATATGCCCCATGGGGCTCTTGTTTGTAATTAATCATTGTTCATCATTTGAATATTAAATTATTAATTAATGTTAATTTATTCTATAGTGTAATTTGTTGACTAAATTTAGCTTTTAGCCCCTTTCTCGTGATACAAAGATTTTTTAATACCATTACCCTATTCCTCATCAAAATGCCTTTTCAATCAGTGGTTCTTAAACTCATCAAACAGTAGAGATGAGTAATGCTTATCATTTCCAAGCATGGTACTTGTAAAGAGTACACTTGTCTTGTACAGTTGCATTGTGTTTTTTCTCTACTGCATGCTCGCTTAAACTTTGATCACATGTAATGATATATTTATTCATTTTGAGAACTGGCGCAGAAGTTAAAATTATATGATTTTATCTTTAGACATCATCCATGTAGATTGAGTGAGATTCATTCCATGAAGTGTTTTGCCGACATTTTGACAAATCTCTTAATTTTGGCAAAAAAGAAGTCGGAGATCAACTGGTTTTGAGTTTTCGGTTAACCAGATCAGAGGGTTCCTTAACCCTTTACCCCATAGCCTGTTTTTAGCAGGTGATTACTTCAAGCATGTTGAAAGTAAAGCAGAATGTGCCTAAAGCACATTCTGCTTTACTTTCAGCCTGCTTTAAGCTACAATCTGCTAGGATATATAAAATATTTCTTATGGACTTTATAAAGTGCAACTATAAACTGAAGGCGTAAAAAGCCATATTTATGGGGTAATGGGTTAAAGTGTAAAGGGTTAAGCACAGGTTTGAATATACACATGGTGAGCTGTACTAGAGACATTCAAGTCTTCTGAACTATGCAAAGTGAGTTTTAATACTTCCTTCCATATGTAAACAAATATTGCAATCAAGCCGGGCTGCCCAAACAGTAAGAATTTATTGAATAAAAATTAACAGCTGGTGGCAGAGAGCTCCTTTTAGAGCTTAAAGCATGATGAAGGACTAACAGAACGCTCCTGAAAGGAGGGGGGAAATAAAGCATTAAATAAGTTCCTATTGCAGTTTAAAGCAGGATTAAAGAATAGTATAAAGCTCCTATTGGAGTTTAAAGCAGGGTGACGGTATAGCAGAAAGCTCATCAAGGCAGGATGGAAGAATAGTATAAAGCTCCTATTGAAGTTTAAAGCAGGATGAAGGTATACAAGAAAGCTCATCAAAGCAGGATGGAAGTATAGGTTAAAGCTCCTATTAGAGCTTATAAATCAGGATAGAAATGCATGTATAGCATATTTACAAGACTTAAGCAGGAGGGAAGTAGAACAGAACTCTGCAGATGAAAATAAAGCATAAAGCTCACTTTAGAGCATGAAGCAGGATGAAAGTGTAGTAGAAAGCTCATATTGGAGCATAAAACAGGATGTATTTCTAGCATAAAGCTCAGGACTAGTTATGCAGGATAGAAGTAAAGCAGAAAGCTTCTTTTGGAGTGTAAAGCAGGATGGAGGTATAGCAGAAAGTTTCAAATGGAGCTTGAAGCAGGATGTATGTAAGCAGAAAGCTCCTATAGGAAGTTACTAAAAGCATGCCTTGTTTTAATGACTTGTTGAAACAGGGTATTACTGTATATTCTAAGTAATGAAGTGTTTAGGATTTCAGCTCTTAGTCTTACTGTTTATCTACCACTAGTCAATATCAGATAAACAAACAACCTTAACTCTTTCAACACCCGCGACCTGTTTAACCCTTTAACCCATAGCCTGTTTCTAGTAGTTAAGATATGTGACCTATTAAACACTCATTCTCAATAAGAAGGTGCACTTAACAATTTATGTTGTCCTTGTATTGTACAATGGTCTGAATCCTCTATACAATCAAACTTACAATATCTTCTAATGCAGACATAAAGTATTGTTCCTGGCACATACCTTTGACTTTATTATTCTTCATATTTCTTGTCAAATTGTAGACTGAATATACAATTCTGTAAGGTTTGTTATTGTCCCCAATAAGGTATCTCATTTTGTAGTGTTATTTTCTCAAATAATCTATTAATTTTAGATTATTTTACATGCAAGTTGTATTGCATATGGTCCTACCCACCAGAAACTGAAGATGACATCATCTTAAAGTTACTTTGTTGAAAGCAGAGCCTTGTTAGTTAATTGTCTTTTAATTCTTAATTAATCAAAAATTCATTTACCTTATTCATTACAAAGTAAAAATATGTATCTCTTTTTACGAATAAGCTATATTTTTTTACGTTATAATTTCATGTAGCACTCATTTTGTTATGAAATAGCATCTATAGTTAGTATAAAAGGACATTGCCTGCAGTAATCGATCATGAAATTAGTTTCTCTCAAAGTTTGTTTTAAGGCTGTAAGGTTTGTTACACCTTTTATCACAAACGTGTTAACTATATTGAGTGGTGATTACACCATTTTAAAGAATACAGATAAAGGATACAATTGATATAGAAATATATTACTGACAGCGTAAGAACAACTATAAAGTAGACTTTGAACTGTGTTCGTAAGGTTCATTATGTAAGGTTAGTTACCAGGAAATAAATAAAGCTGGTTGTTTTAATCAATATTGTACAGACATGTTTGCTTGCGTCATATTTTTTAACAAATGACGTATATGGTTGGAATACATGTCAAAGAAGCCAATTATAGTGAGTATGTGTGCGGAGAGAAGTGAACACATGTCTTGTTTTGGTAACATTCTGACTAGCAGACAAAGTAAGGATTTTTCACAATACTTTTGATATTTTATATGACCTTTTGTATAGCAAGTATCTTGTTAAAAGACTGGTTTTGCTAGCAAAGTACAATTCAAACTTATTGCAGAGAAAATACTATGGTAAAATTATGTTTAAAGACATGTAAGGTTCGTAGTTTTGGTAACTAACCTTACATGTCTTTAGCAATATCAGTAAATATCAAATACTTTGTAGATTTCACGTACTGAACTGATTATCTTAATCTAGAAGGAGCTGTTGTGACTCAAATGCCTTACAGTGACTGGAAAACGCTTGTTTAAATTGATTTTATTTGTTTGTAGTTATCACGAGATAAAATTTGATTGTCTATCAAAAGTGAAGTTTTATCGTGTTTATGCCCTATTAATTATTTGTAAATTTACAAAGATATTCGTGTAAAAATATAACAGTCACCAAGTTGTTCCATTACGACTTTGATTTGTGTGGTAACGTCCGTTTCTGCCATCTATGGGTTAGTTAGATGCTCCAGAGAAAGAGGTGCTGATACAGAAAATCTGGGTGCTTTTTCCTACTCTTATTATCAACAGATTTGTTTAGGTCTGACTGATGTCTAGTGTGAAGCACATACATCAGATATAGGTTTATACCAACGTCTCATCCACAGAACTTGGTCCGGTGGAGAATCAAACTCACACCCTCTGGTATCTCAGTCGAGTGTATTACCACTGGACCTCGTCTGCCGGTGTACCATAAAAACAAAGAAGTTCTCAGACATCAATGTAGGTGATTCTGTTACGACTTGATATGCTAGCAATGTATACAGCCCTTAGATAGGGAAGGTATTAGAGATGATGAAGACGATGAGGTTGAGATCACAATGATAAATTTGGAAATCAAAAGAAGGAATTCCAAGGATATTTATTCTGTGAAACAACGAGTCCTTGAGGCACACATTCAGTCTTTGAGTTTAAACCTAACCAATTATCCAACAAACCTACTTTTACTTTTGAAGATACATTTAAAGCATTTGAAAGTAAAGCAAGATGTGCCTTAAGGCTGCTCTAAGCTACCATCTGCTAGGATATAGGAACTATTCTTATAATGAACATTTAAAACTGTATAAAGCTGAACTATTCTCTTTAGTGGAAGAATAATTAAATAAAGACATTAAAATGCATAATTATTGGGTAATGGGTTAATAAAGGCAAGAAAAGTTATGAGTCCATGGGACTCGCATCCTTTCACCAAATGAGTCCCTGGTAAATTTTATGAGTATCGGACTCAGGCTCGATGCGCAACTAAAAATACCTTTGGATTTCATTCATGGAAAATGTGAAAAAGTTATTACAATGATTGAAACATGACGACATACTTTGGATACACAGACATGATATTGTCTGCACTGTTGCAGAGCCTTTACCTACAGGGAAGTCACAGCGAATATTTAAACTGAGTAAAACAAGACATAGGCACAGTAGAAAGCAAAACGTAACTCCCATATGTTGAGCGCAACTCAGAGGCACACAACTTACATAGTGGTAGATCTATATTGTACAAACATAGCAACATTCATAGCAAGAAATACAGAGTTATAAATCAATCTATTTAAATAAGTGTTTCCCAATGTATTTGCTGTTTTGCTTTTGTTAAACTGTTTTGCAATAGTTAGAAAGATCATTGTGTTTTAATATTGACTAGTAATGAACCTTACACTGTGAACGAACCTTACATATACATATTTAACTTACATTTTCTTAGGTAAGGTACAAAAAAGATCCATAAAAATGATTAAGTCAAGTCATTATATAGACGAACACAACATGTAAACAAAGGTAATGTTGATTTTGGTATCTAGAACATGATGTTCAATGTTTACATGATCTACGGTTGTTCGATCAATTTTAACTGCATTCAGATTGGCCAGTTTATTTATGTACTGTGTAAAGTACATAACACTGTTGTTTCTATGCATGATAAACATTATTGTTCTAAAATACACTCTTATTTGGTCCTTTTATTCTTGCATTTACTAACAGCATTTGTAGAAACATTTGTGGTAAGGTTAGTTACGTGTGGGTCAGTTTGTTTAAACGTTATAAATATTTATCTATATGGAAGTAATATGTTAAAACTGCATTTGGTTTTGACCCAGCACCAATAATTCTAATGTTTCTAAACACTAGATTAAAAAGAACATCGAATTACGTCGTATATTGCAACTGTTAGGCATTGCATTTATACAGTATTACAAAAATATGTTTTTCCAAATACACAAATTAGCTTGCAATCAGTTTTCCAACGGGTATATTCCATTTTAAGGAAGATCATTTCTAGGGTATATGTAGTACACTTGCATACTAACTTTAAACAGTATAAGTGTGCAAATACTATTTAAATAAACATGCCAAACTCACCTTAAGAACAAACTACCCATACAGTAACTAACCTTTCACTAGAGAAAAACAGAGGTTTGTTTGAATGACCGTATAACAATTGATAGTTGATTCATGTTCAAGAAAATTTACAACATTGCACACAAAACATGTATCAATTGATATAATACAAAACATCAAAGAAATTTTGAATTTCATTTTTCACTTATTAAATATTCTATGTGCACCTTTTTATTGAGAATGCGTGTAAAGCAGGCTGAAAGTAAAGCAGAATGTGCCCTAGGGCACATTCTGCTTTACTTTCAGCCTACTTTAAGTTATTATCTGCTAGTATATAGAAAATATTTCTTATAGTACATATTCATGACAGTATAAAATGGAACTGTTTTCTTTAGCGAATGAATAAAACGAATGCGCTAAAAGTCGCTTCTATAAGGGAAAGGGTTAAATATACTCATTACATTAATTTTGCAAACTGTAGACCCAGATCATAGGGCTCCTATAGGAGCCCTCTGATCAGGGTCGACACTATTTGCTAACCTAGAGCAGTATTTATCAAACTACCCAGATTTCCAAGTATACTAGTTCATATTTTGGTAACTAAAATTATCCACAAGGGAAGGTAATAACACACAAGAGTTTCTTAGTGTTGAGAGAGTTAACCAGCCTCCTGCTAGAAGAGAATATTGACATTTTTGAAAACAGTGAAGACCCTGATCCTAAAGGAGCTTTCTGATATTGGTCAGCAATGTTTTCCTATAGGGTGTCTGACATTAGTCTTCAATTTTTCCTGAGGAAATTTTTCTTATTTTATAAGCCCAATAATTATAATGGTTCAGAATCTGATGATAGATGTTCATTATATAAGTGGGCATAGTTTTATATAGGAATCACTGGGGTAAGGATTAATATATTAGCTCATTGACTAGACAATCTTATCAGAGTACTCTGTCATACTTTTAAAACTTGTAGTTAAACTCCTGTCAAAGGTCAGGAAGAACTAATTGGTTTTAGAAAATGGATAAGTGGCATATGAAAATTCAGCTTGTTTACCCATTACCCAATAGACTATTTCTTGTTTTGAAGACAGGTGACTACTTAAAGCAGGCTGAAAGAAAAGCAGAATGTGCATTGAGGCATATTCTGCTTTACTTTCAGTCTGCTTTAAGCTAACATCTGCTAGAATATAGAAAATACTTCTTATGGTGCATGATTCATAACTTTTAAAGGGAACTATTTTTTTCAGTAAAGGAATAAAATGCATGTTTATGGAGTAATGGGTTAAGGGTTAAATAGCTTCAAAATAGGATCATGTTGCTTTATCTCGCCCTTTTTAGCTCATCTGAGCCAAAGGCTCAAGGTGAGCTATTGGGATGGCCCTGTGTCCGTCGTCATCCATCGTGCGTCGTCGTTAACAATTGCTTCAAATGACATCTCCTCCTATACCGCTTGACAGAATTCAACCAAACTTTACAGAAATGTTCCTTGGGTCAAGCTCTTTCAAATTTGTTCAAAGAATTAAAAACAATGCAGAACTCTGGTTGCCATGGCAACCAAAGTGAAAAAATAAGGAAATCTTAAAAAATCTTCGTCAAAAACTGCAAGGGTCAGACCTTAGATATTTGGCACACAGCATCATCAACAGGTCCTCTATCAAGTTTGTTCAAATTATGCCCCTGGGGTCAAAATTGGCCCCGCCCCGGGGGTCACAGTTTTACATAGAGTTATATAGTGAAATTTTCAAACGTCTTCTTCTCTGAAACCAGTATGGCCAGAGCCTTGATATTTGGCACGGTGACACTTCTAGATGTCCTATACCAAAATTGTTCAAATGGTTCTGGTCGGTTGCATAACTAGGTCACAGGAGCTAAAAATAGATTTTTTTCTATGAAACCTTAAAAAATCTTCTTGTCTGAAACTACAAGGGCCATATGCAGAGCTTAGATATTTGGCACATAGCATCGCCTACAGGTCCTCTATCAAGTTTGTTCAAATTATGCCCCATGGGGTCAAAATTGGCCCTGCCCAGGGGGTCACAGTTTTACATAGAGTTATATAGTGAAATTTTCAAAACGTCTTCTTCTCTGAAACTAATATGGCCAGAGCTTTGCTATATAGCATGGTCACACTTCTAGATATCCTTTACCTATTTTGTTCAACTGGCTTCAGTCTGTTGCATATGTAGGTCACAGGAGCTAAAAATAGATTTTTTTTTCTATGGAAACTTACAAAAATCTTCTTGTCTAAAACCCTGCTACCCTGATCTTAGATATTTGGCACATAGCATCATCTACAGGTCCTCTTACAATATTGTTCAAATTTCTTCGGGTAAAAAATGACCCCTTCCTGGACATAAATAATTATCTCCATTTTGTCAGTTATTCTCAGGTGAGCGAAAATGCCCCATGGGGCTCTTGTTATTTTATCATGTGACAGTCAAGTAACAATAAGTAACAGAGAGACAAAATAAAGAGAAATAAAGAGACAAAAATTCTTTAGAGTAAAATGCATCCTTGCCAAGGGGTTTTCAGAATAAAATGACATACTTGTTATCACAAGATTTATCGTTTGTAGACATTACTAGTTATTTGTGGTGTAGTTTGCTATATTGTCAGGTATGCCACCAAGTGTTTATGCATAATTTATATTTTTCAGCCTAGCTGCTGTTTTAAGCTACCAACTGCTAGGATATAGGAACTACATGTATTTTGATGAATTAAATGTGTAAAAAGGTGTATCTATGAAGTAAAGGGTTAAAACTTCTTTAACCCTTTTACCCCATAGCCTGAATTTAGTTTCAGCTGGTTTTGATTAAGCTACAATCTGTCAGGCCCAGGATAAAGATATATTTCTTATTGTATATATTCATGACTGTTAAGTGGTACTACAGTAGAGGAATAAATTAAAAGTGTAAAAAGACATATTGATCGGGAAATGAGTTAGGCTGTCGACACCTGTTAGGATCTAAGTTATGTATGGCTCAATTTTTATGACAGGTTACATGTAGACCATGAAAAACATTTTTATTTAAATAAATAAAATCTTTTCTATTTACATTAAGGCACATTCTGCTTTACTTTCAGCCTGCTTTAAGCTACAATGTATAAGAGAAAGAGTTAACTCGTTCAATCCTAGTGACTAGTATACTTGTTTTTTACAGTGTACTTTTGTATGGAACATTTGTCCTTTGTCCTACAGCAGCCCTCTGATCAGGATTTCCATGATTTTGCATTTTACTGTTAAATTCAAACCAAAATGTTCTAAACTGAACCATGGAGGCTTGTCACTTAGTTGAAAATTGGCATTGTCCATTAAAAGTTTCAGATTGGCATTATCCATTAAAAGTTTCATCTGTGAATGAGTTAATACAGATTTATACCGTATTTTCTGCAATAGAAGTCCATGTCCTAATATGGTCCCACCCCTTATTTTGTCAAAAATCATTGTAATATTTGTGTTGAAATGGAAAATTGAAATTACTTGTCACTGAATCCTTTGGTATCCATGGCAGTTTCTAAAATGAGTTTCAAAATGTTAAACACTTTACCCAATAGCCTGTTTCTAATTTTGAAGACAGGTAACAACTTAAAGCAGGCCGAAAGTAAGGCACATTCTGCTTAACTTTCAGCCTGCTTTAAGGAACAAAATTTCAGGGAAAATGTATCCCATTAACCTGTTCCCCCATAAATACGCCTTTTTAAGCCTTTCATTTATTCCTCCTCTTAAGGGCGTATCAATGTCATTAGCCAATTTTTCAAAGCATCAAACTTTTTTTCTAACATTGTTTTTTTGGAAGAGCTGTTTATGATGAATGAAAAAATGAAAAAAAATTATATATGGTGGTGTCCTTTTTTTTGAGCTACAGCGATTTGAAAAAGGTATGTCAAATTTGGACAGTCTTTCAAATTTTACCCATTCGGAGTTGTAACAAGCTTCAGTAAAATTTATTTCAAAACAAAACAAACATGATAATTTGGGTTTTCATTATTAATGTCATGTCTATGGTGGTATTTTAACATATAGAAACCAAATTAAGACAAAGCAGGCACCAGGTTTGAACAATATGGATCCTTGAATATCAAAAATATGCTTTGTATAGGGCATGATTTTATTAGATTTTTTATTTTATGAAAAAAATTAAAAAAGTTTGAAAATGAAATAGTTCTAGTATTAAACTTTTTTTATATTCTACCAGATGAAAGCAAATGCTAAGGCAGTTCAAAATATGAAAAGAAATTGAAAGGCCAGTGTTGAAAATTTTGAGTTATTAAAGTAAAAAGAGTTATCTCCCCTTACAAATTTACAAAAAAGTACCATATCGATAATATTTAGAGCTTTATAAATTTCACATTTGGTGCCTTTTTAGCTCACCTGAGCCGAAGGCTCAAGGTGAGCTGTTGTGATCGCCCGTCGTCCGTCTGTTCGTCCGTCTGTCTGTCCGTTCAAATTTTACTTCAAGCGACATCTCCTCTGAAACCGCGAGTTTGAGGGAAAAACTAAATTGCTGATGGTGTTCCTTGGATGCTTCTCTACAGAAATTGTTAAAATAAAATTCAAATGTTGACTACTTATTGAAATTTATTAAAAAAAGTGAAAAACTTTAAACAAGTTTTTTGTAAAAAAAAACACTGTTCCCACACCTTAGATATTGCAGGAATAGTATCTTCTACTAAATCACTTTCAAAATTGTAAAAAATCAAAACCCTAGGGTCAAATTTGACTCAACCCTGGCCGTATCAGTGCTTTTTGATGCAGGTCTGACAGTAAAAACTCTCTAATGATCTGTTTTTATACAGACCCATTGTATCTTCCAGGCTAAGAAGCTACCCTTATACTAAATGCAACATTTTTGCAAACAGTTTGGATCCAGGTCAGATGCCACATAATGCAGCATCTAATCCGGATCTAAACTATTTGCCACTCATTTACATATTTTCTTATATTTAGAAAATATAAGTTATTATTTTTTACATATTTCACATACAAACATTTGGAGCAGACAACAGTTCAGCATGATAATAGTCATTTCTCCCTGAGACCGTCTCTTATTGCATAACTGACCCATAGCTAGCTCTGAACTCAGGTCACTGAGATACATAGCAGAAATGATGATGTCTGCTATTTTATGCTCAAGCACAACTTAGTTCAAGGCATATTACTTTTGGTCTGTCTGTTTGTTTGTTTGTTTATCTTTCTGTCTATCAGTCCACAATTAATTCTTGGCCATAAACAGTATGGATCCAGGTCAGATGCCACATAATGCTGCATCTAATCTGGATCCAAAGTTGCCACTCATTTACATATAGTTTCTTATATTTAGAAAATGTAAATAATGATATTTATTAACCTATTAACCCATACATATTCCTTTTTATGTCTTTAATTTATTCTTCCACAGAAGAAAATAATTTCACTTTATACAGTCATTGTTGTCTTTAACAATTGCTTCAAATGACATCTCCTCATATACCGCTGAAAAGATTTCAACCAAACTTTACACGAATGTTCCTTGGGTCAAGTTGTTTCAAAATTAATCAAAGAATTAAAAACAATGTAGAACTTTGGTTGCCATGGCAACCAAGTGAAAAAATAAGGAAATCTTAAAAAATCTTCTTGTCTGAAACTACAAGGGCCAGATCTTAGACATTTGTCACATAGCATCATCTACAGGTCCTCTATCAAGTTTGTACAAACTATGCCCCTGGGATCAAAATTGGCCCCGCCCCGGGGGTTACAGTTTTACATAGAGTTATATAGTGAAATTTTCAAACGTCTTCTCCTTTGAAACTAATATGGCCAGAGCTTTGATATCTGGCATGGTGACACTTTTAGATGTCCTATACCAATAAGGTTCAAATGGTTCTGGTCGATTGCATATCATCTACAGGTCCTCTATCAAGTTTGTACAAATTATGCCCCTGGGGTCAAAATTAGCCCCACCCGGGGGTCACAGTTTTCAAACGTCTTCTTTTCTGAAGCTAATATAGCCAGAGCTTTGATATTCGGCATGGTGTTACTTCTAGATGTCCTTTATCTATTTTGTTCAAATGGTTTCAGTCTGTTGCATATGTAGGTCACAGGAGCTAAAAATAGATTTTTTCAATGGAAACTTAAAAAAAATCTTCATGTCTAGAACCCTAGTACCCTGATCTTAGATATTTGGAACATGGCATCATCTACAGGTCCTCTATTAAGATTGTTCAAATTATGAAGAAATACTACCATAGATAGGAAATAAATAACACAAAACCAAATTATCATATTTGTTTTCATTTAAAATGGATTTTATTGAAGCGGGCTGTTTGAAAAGGACAAAATAAGAGGAAGTGGGTGGGGTAAATTTTACATGGCCGTAGAGCAAACTGTTGTTCACCAAAATGTACACTTTTTCTATTTTTTCATACATCTTAAATAGCTCTTCAATACAAAACAATCATAGAGTGTTTTCATATACTTTGAAAATTTCCCAAAGCCATGACATGGATACACCCTTAAAGAGGCTCGCAACCGGATCAAGCATTAAAAATAGTAATTTGTAAATATATGTCAAATGCTTATATAAATGGGTAAAATTTAGTTTTGGATAATAAATTCTGTTAAAAAATGCATTTCCAAAAAAAAGAAAAGAAGAGGCTCTGGTGGGATTTGAACCCGTGACCATCCATGCGGAGACAAAAATGAAAAATGAGGCATCGCCTTTACGCCCTCGGCTACGGACGCTCTCTATATATATGGTAGCGAATTAATGTACTTCAATGATAGCTATTAATAGAACATTATTCGGCTCAGGTTTATGTCTGACCCCGTGTAGAGAAGCAACAACAACAACTATACCGTTAGCTAACGCTATGGAAAAACGATGGAAAATATCTAAAAAACTAAGATTCGGTGACGATTCTTGAGACGTTTTTTGGACTGATCATATTTTTTTAATGTCAAAAGCCAAATAATGCCACAAATTTGCTTTTATTTGAGTATTTTATTTTATTTTGACAAGAACACCATCCGGTTGCGAGTCCCTTTAAAAAATAGATTCAATATTTTCAATCATGAATATGTTTCATAAGAAATAGTTTCTTCATTCTAGCAGATGATGGCTTAAAGCAGGTTGAGAGTAAAGCAGATGCGTCTTAAGGCGCATTCTGCTTTACTTTCAGCCTGCTTTAAGTGGTCACATGTTTTCAAAAATAGAAACAGGGTAATGGGTTAAGACCCCCCCCCCCCTTTTTTGGAAAAAGTCTGACCCACTCAGGGGTGTAAAATTTTCAGAATTGTTACTCGCCCTGCTGGTTGATAATGACATTTTGATCTTTAGTTTCTGTTGTAAATTATCAGAAAATCTGCTCGCCCTGATAAAATGTTACTCGCCATGGCGAGCGGGCGAGTAGAATTTTACACCCCTGCCACTTGGGCCTCTATTACAGAGAATACAGCACTTATCCTTTTCTGGCCACTGTGTTATTGTAATGATCATAATGATTGATATCTTAATTCTTTGTTTCAGCCAGATTGGGTTGACTGAGGACAATGGACCAGGGGGATACCATTCCAAACTTATTTCAGACTTCGGACACTGAGGCTGATCACTATAGATGGAGAGAGGGAAGAAAACGTATAAAGTTCATCTACTTCTCTAATTTTAAGCCATGTACAGACCTTCCAAAAACATTCAACAAGTGGCTGAAGGAGGATGAAAACAATGATAAAAGGGACGTTGATCTACTTTATTTGCAAAACCAATTTGTGAATAACTACGTAGATGCTGAAAGGTCAATTCATCAGAATAAAAGATTTGCTGATTTATGGAAAATCCTGGATGGGATGAAAACAGATGACAGTCTGGATGAGTTTGACTGCTACTTCTTCGTGTTTCTCACCTTCTTATCTACAGAAGGGAACAGTAATGAAGCAGGACTTATGCACTTTTATGATGACAAAGTAACCCTTGACAAAATATGGGATGAAGTGAGTTTAATACCAGCAATGACAAACAAGCCTAAGGTATTTCTGGTACAGGCAGATGATGTCAAGATGCTTCAGAAACCACCAATGTTCACCAAGAGTCCCTTCTCAGTGGTACAGAGGAAAATCCCCACAGATTCCGACAGACTCACTATACTGAGCACCCTGCCATCTAGAGCCTTTGGTGAAGAGTATCAACCATCATTTCTCATTCGAGCATTGGTGGATGTAATGAACGAAAACAAGACATCACAGTACCCATTAGACTTCTTGTCTTTGACAGTCAATATAAATCGCAGAGTGCTTGAACTGATCTCGAGTTCAAAGGCAACGAATGAAGAGAAAGGCAACCTACCAGTGCCATGTGCAACATCAACATTAAAACAGCTTCTTTATCTTGACAGTTAAACAGTTAAACGAACAGCTAATTACAGTCGAACTTCGATATCTCGAACTCGCTTACCTTAACCTACCCAATATTTCGATACATGTACATGAATAATATTACTTCCTGCTCCGTTAAGTCGAACATACCCGTATTTCAAAGTTAAAACGTGGCTAAGCCACGTTTTAACTTTGAAATATGGGTATACATGTATTCGACATTACCGAGTTTGAGATATCAAAGTTCGACTTTAGTTCACTCCCTCTTGTCTGAAGACCATACATACACATGCATAATCTCAGATTGGCTCAGGGATCCAGAAAAGAGGGAGTGAACTAAGGTCTTTCTAAAGTTTCCCCTTTTATGTCTTTACAAAATCCCATGATGTGGCTACTCATAAGAATTGTCTCGAGACAATTCTAATGAGTAGTCACACCATAGGTTTTGTGCAGACGTAAGGGTTTAAGTTCTGGAAATATTAACCTTACAAGGAGCGCTATTGGCTCCCAAAGAACATCTGTTTCACTTGCCAACAGGTGGAGTTGACAAAATGTGTGTTAACCCACTACCCCATAAAAATCGTTTTTTAATCCTTTAATCTTTTCCTCCAGTGAAGAAAATAGTTCCACTTTGTATAGCAGGGGCGTGTCTGGGCTTACGCACTCACGCACGTGCGTAAAGTTAATTGACAAAGTCGAAAATTTAAAAACGCTAAAAATGCAATAAAAATCACCATCTTACCCGGGTGAGGCATAAATAATTTTTTTAAAAGTGTCTTTAGTATACTTCAAATTCTACACAACGCACATTATTATACGCCCGTCATCGACGGTCGTATTATGGTATACCCAGCGCTGTCCGTCCGTACGTACGTCCGTCCGTCCGTCCGTTAACTTTTCTTGTTAGCGCTCTCTCACCTTCATTTATTTACCGATTTTGATTAAACTTCCTACAAATATTCCATACCACAATAGCTCGGACGAGTTCGCGTTTCAGACGTTGGCGGCTATTTTTAGCAGAGTTATGCCCCTTTATTGTCAAAAATGGGCATTTTAAAAAAAAAAAAAAAACTTTTTTTTTAATTATTCAATTTATTTCAAATTTGATATGGTGATACAATGAATGAAGTTACTTAACATATATTACGGGTTTTTGGTTTGACTTCGTATTTTCAGAGTTATGCCCCTTTACACAATTTTTTTAACAATATATTGTTTCTTGATAATAATTTTACTTACATTTTGTCTATTGTAACCAAATTTCATATTTATCTTTCTCATCATGCAGGGAAGGCACCTGTGAATTTTGGTTCCTGTTAAATTATTTTTCTATGAGTTATGCCCCTTTACATCCTTAAACTTTAAAATAAGCCACACTTCGTCCGTTAACTTTTCTTCTTAGCGCTCTCTCACCTTCATTTATTGACCGATTTTTATTAAACTTCCTACAAATATTCCATACCACAATAGTTGGGACGAGTTTGCGTTTCAGACGTTGGCGACTATTTTTAGCAGAGTTATGCCCCTTTATTGTCAAAAATGGGCATTTTTTAAAAAAAAAACCAGAACTTTTTTATTTTTGATTCAATTGATTTCAAATTTGATATGGTGATACAATGAATGAAGTGACTTAATATATATTACGGGTTTTTGGTTTGACTCTGTATTTTCAGAGTTATGCCCCTTCACACAATTTTTTTAACAATATATTGTTTCCTGATAATAATTTTACTTACATTTTGTCTATTGTAACCAAATTTCATATTTAGCTTTCTCATCATACAGGGAAGGCACCTGTGCATTTTGGTTCCTGTTAAATTTCAGACGTTGGCGACTATTTATGCCCCCTTTATTGTCAAAAATGGGCATTTTTTTAAAAACCCAGAACTTTTTTCTTGACTATCGCAATACTATCGGGATAGTACTTGAGCTATCGCAATACTACAGCATAGTCTTTTTGAGATCGATAGTCGGGCCTACACTCCGGGCGACTTTTTCCAGTCGGCCTGAGTCTGGACGACTTTGACACCCGCCGGCCGTGACGGGCGTATTTTGCCGCACTGCGGTGCTCTTGTTCACCCTCTGATTAGGTTTCAGGCTGTCCACTAGTCAGTTTACGAGAATGTATATTTAACCTGGTAAAATTGCACATAACAATAGAAGGTGTTTCTTACAATTTTTACTATTAGTGGCAGAACTTTGACATAGATTTATGCTAGTATTGTACCTGTTTTGAATGTGCGAAACGCCCCAGAAAGCACCAGAGACCAACTAGACAGGGGTTAAAATGGGTACCTGTGAAGGGTCTGAGTCGGTACTGCGGCTGCATTTGACTGCGCCATATGTTAGCAGTGAATGATCAGGGGAGTAAATGTACAGTCAACTGAGAGGTCATTCGGACTGAAAGTAGACTATAACTTGGTATATTCCTGACTGTATAATTTTGAACTATTTTATTCTGTTAAGGAATGAACTAAATGCATAGAAAGGTATATCTGTGGAGTAAAGGGTTGTACAAAGTAATGGGTGAAGGCATGGTATTACTGTGGAGGACTGTGTTGATGGAGCATGTACATATTCAAGTTTTGTAAGATATCGGTAACTTTTGTTTTTACTGTTAAGGAATGAACTAAATGCATAGAAAGGTATATCTGTGGAGTAAAGGGTTGTACAAAGTAACAGGGCTGCCATTTCTCCGGATTTTTCCTAAGTATTCGGATTTTTATCCTAGCAGATCGTAGCTTAAAACAGGCTGAAAGTAAAGCAGAATGCGCCTTAAGGCGCATTCTGCTTTACTTTCATCCTGTTTTAAGCAGTCATGTGTCTTCAAAACAATAAAAAGACTATGGGGTGATGGTACGGTTAGTAAAATTTCGTCTGAAAAATTGAAAATTTGAAATCTTAGGATTTTTATTACCAACTAATGGCAGCCCTGAAGTAATGGGTGAAGGCATGGTATTACTGTGGAGGACTGTGTTGATGGAGCATGTACATCATTCAAGTTTTGTAAGATATCGGTAACTTTTGTTCTTACTGATTTATATCAAGTACAGCATTACCAGCTCTAAAAGGAAGTCTTATTGATTGTTGGAAAGGCAGATGGCTGCCTTACAAGCAACGTGAAACCTTAAAAGAATTCATTCAGTAGGTAAGTCCATATGAATATAAAATTCTTATAACACTACTATTAAATCTCTTTTACTTTGATAGTTTGGGTGACTGATGTGACCTTTCTTAAAAATCCGACTGATTCCATGGAAATAGGCGATGATCCACAGACTCAGTAGGATTTTTCAGAAAGATGACAGCAGTCACCGAAACTTATATATTCATAACCAAGGTGAAAGTAAAACAAATCTCTGAAAGGAGCTTTCTGTTTTACTTTCAACTTTTTAGCTCACCTGGCACGTAGTGCCAAGGTGAGCTATTTTGATCGTCCTGTGTCCGTCCGTCGTCGTTCGTCGTCAACGATTTCTTTGAACAACATCTCCTCTGAAACGACTGAATGGATTTTTACCAAACTTGGCAGGAATGATCCTTGTATTGTCCTCTTTTAAAGTTGTTCAAATATTTCCGGTCCGTTGCATATCTAGGCCACAGGAGCTAAAAATAGATTTTTTCAATGAAAACTTAAAAAATCTTCTTGTCTGAAACCACAGTACCCTGAGCTTAGATATTTGGCACAAAGCATCGTCTTCAGGTCCTCTATCAAGATTGTTCAAATTATGTCCCTGGGGTCAAGAATGACCCCCCCCCCCCCCCCCCCGGGGGTTGTAATTTTACATAAATATAGTGAAATCTTCAAACATCATTTTCTCTGAAACTAATATTGCCAGAGCTTTGATATTTTGCATGTGGACCTTTTTAGAAGCCCTTAACATATATTGTAAATATAGTTCCGGTCCGTTCGTTGCTTATCTAGGTCACAGGAGCTAAAAATAGATTTTTTTTAAAATGAAAACTTAAAAAATCTTCTTGTCTGAAACCATTGTACCCTGAGCTTAGATATTTGGCACAAAGCATCATCTTCAAGTCCTCTATCAAGGTTGTTCAAAATATTTCCCTTGGTTAAAAAATGACACCGCCCCGGGGGTCGTAATTTTAAATAGAGTTATATAGTGAAATCTTCAAACATCGTTTTCTCTGAAACTAATATGGCCAGAGCTTTGATATTTTGCATGTGGACAATTCTAGAAGCCCTTAACCTATTTGTAAATATATTTCCGGTCCGTTGCATATCTAGGTCAACGGAGCTAAAAATAGATTATTCCAATGAAAACTTAAAAAATCTTCTTGTCTGAAACCACAGTACCTATAGCTTAGATATTTGGCACAAAGCATTGTCTTCAGGTTCTCTATCAAGATTGTTCAAATTATGTCCCTGGGGTAAAAAATTATCCCGCCCCGGGGGTCGTAATTTTACATAAAGTTATTTATAGTGAAATCTTCATACATCTTTATCTCTGAAACTAATATGGCCAGAGTTTTGATATTTGGTATGATGACACTTCAAGAAGCCTTTAAATAATGCCCTGAGCTTAGATATTTAGCACAAAGCATCTTCTTTAGGTTTTCTTTCAAGATTGTTCAAAATATGTCCCTGGGATAAAAAATGATCCCGCCCTGGGGGTCATGTGACCCTTGTGTTGGTTTTTCCAGGTGAGCGATATTTAGGCCCGCATGGGCCTCTTGTTTAAGCCTTAACCTGTTTTTACCTAATAATTAACACAATTTAGTGGTCTTATAGAGGCGGTCTGTATAAAGCAGATAGGTCATGGCTCTAGATATGTTGAGTATGAAAAACCTGTGTTTGGGATGCTGTGAAGAATATGTTACAAAATCTTGCTTCAGCTCACCTTATTCACTCTTTCAACACTAAGTAACTCTTGTGAGTTGTTACTTTACTTTGTGCATTATTTAAGTTACCAAAACATGAACCAGTCTACTTGGAATTCTGAGTAGTTTCATAAATATGCAAACAGTGTAGACCCTGATCAGACAGGTCCTATATTAGCCCTCTGATCTGGGTCTACACTGTTTGCAAATGTAATGAGTATATTTTAAACAGGTCCATGGTGTTGAAAGAGTTAGGGTCACAGTAAGCAAGTAGCAATAGTGATTTTGCAAGCAGTGTAAATTCAAATCAGAGAATGCATTGTTAACCCTTCCCCCAATAGAAGCGCCTTTTAGCGCATTGTGTTTATTCCTCCGCTGAAGAAAATAGTTCCAATTTATACATTCATGAAAATATATTATATGGGAAATATCATTTATTCTAACAGGAGGTTGCTTAAAGCAGGCTGAAAGTAAAGCAGAATGCGCCATATGTGTTTATGTTTGGAATGTGTTTAACACATTCAACCCTAGCAACGAGTTTACTCGTCATTTACAAACAGTATACCTGTTAGGATTACACATGTCCTATGCAAACAGTGTATACCCTGATCAGAGGGCTCCTTAAGGAGCCCTCTGATCAGGGTATACACTATTTGTCATTTTGAAATAAATAGTAAAAATCAACCCTAAGTAGTAAAAAATGAAATTGGAATTGTCCATTTAAAGTTTCAGGGGGAATGAGTTAACCCATTACCCCATAACCTGTTTCTAATTTTGAAAATAGGTGACTACTTAAAGCAGGTTGAAAGTAAAGCAGAATGCGCCCTAAGGCGCATTCTGCTTTACTTTCAGCCTACTTTAAGGTACCTGCACCTGCTAGAATAAAGAAAATATTCCTTCTGATACATATTCATGACTGTATATATTGGAACTATTTTCTTCCGCGGAGGATTAACCGGAATGCGCTAAAAGGCGCTTCTATAAGGTAAAGGGTTAAACGGGAAGGAATAACACCTTCCCTACAGTATCTAAATCTGGTCTGCCCTGTTTGTAATAGAAGACATTGTGCAGACTATTCTATTGTGGATGGTGTGGTCTACACTGTTATATATGTTTAGCAACTCCTGTATATTTTGTACAAAAGCTTACTAAATAAAGTATATAAGAAAAGAATAACGATTGTGAGATTGACTTGTACCTCTGATTTTGTTGGGTCTATCTGCATGTCTGTCTTTCATGATTACACAGAATGCATTATCACCTTGCGATGCATTTGCATCTTTTACTAATAGTGTCCACTTGCCCTGTGCAAAAAGTGTATACCCAGATCAAGGGGTTCATAACGGAGCCCTCTGATTAAGGTCTGTCCTGTTTGTTATTTTGCAATAACTTGAAACAAGAGGGCCTTGAAGGCCCTGGTATCGCTCACCGGTTGTAATGAAGCCTGATAGCTTTACCTTTGAGTTTCACCCGTTTTAATCTAACTCCATTCAAATTTGTAGTGTAGCATGTAAACAATTTTGGAAAACAACCTCATAATTCTAGTATAGTAGAGTACATCAAGGGCAGATAACTAGAGCCTAAACAATACAGAAATGAAGCATTTTCTTGCATTTCAAAGTATATCAAGGGAAGATAACTATTGCCACAAAGATTAGATTTCAACAATAATTGTACTACTTCGAGAACTTATAGCTATATACTTTGTGTGCAAGTATAATCAAAATCCATTGAAAACTGTACATGTAGTTGCTAGAGTGTAAACGCTGTTAGATATGGCATTTTCAGCAATTCAAAGGTAAATAACTCTTGATTTATTGGTCAGATTTCAATCATAATTGAACTCATCTTAACTCTTATTGTAATATACAATCTGGGCAAGTTTTAGAAAGATTGAATGAATATTGTGGCCTCAAGAGTGTAAACACTGTTAAATATTGCATTTTTGAAAACTGTAGTTGCAAGAGTGTAAATGCTGTTAGATTTTCAGCAATTCAAAGGTAGATAACTCTTGACCTATTGGTCCAATTTCAACCATAATCACACCAATTCAAACTCGTTGTTGCAAGAGTGTGTAAACGCTGTTAGATATAGCATTTTCAGCAATTCAAGGGCAGATAACTCTTGACCTATTGGTCTGATTTTAAGCATAGTCACACTTATTTGAAGTCTTATGGTCATATACAATCTGAGCAAGTTTGAGAAAGATTGGATAAGAATTGTGGCCTCTGGAGTGTAAACATCCTTATACATGTATATGGCATTTTCAGCAATTCAAAGGTAGGTAAATCTTGACTTTTAAGTCTGATTTCAACCATAATCGAACTCATCTGAACTCTTATAGTCATATACAATCTGAGTAAGTTTGAGATAGATTGGATAAAAAGTGTCGCCTCTAGAGTGTAAACGCTGTTAAATATGGCATTTTCAGCAATTTAAAGGTAGATAACTCTTAATCTATTCATTCAATTTCAACCATAATCGAACTCATCTGAACTCTTATGGTAATATACAATTAAGGCAAATTTGAGAAAGATTGGATAAATATTGTGGCCTCTAGAGTGTAAACACTAAAATTGTTGACAACGGACACCGGACATTCAAGGATTGCAAAAGCTCACCCTGAGCTAGCTCAGGTGAGCTAAAAACCAACCCCAAATAGCAAAACAATGGAGTAGACTTTATATGTACCCCCTAATGAAGTTAAGAAGGGGTAAACAGGAATCGCCCTCTCGATTGGTTGTCCGGTCAGACGGTGTCAGAAAAACCTCTAATGTCCAGTAAACTCCTGCTTCAGTCTTAACCCATTACCCAATAGCTTGTTTCTAGTTTTGGAGATAGATAACCATTTAAAGCAGGTTGAAAGTAAAGCAAAATGTGCCTTACTTTCAGCCTGCTTTAAGCCACCATCTGCTAAATCATAGAAAATATTTCTTATCATTTGTGTTCATGACTGCATAAATTGGAACTATTTTCTTCAGTGGAGGAATAAACTGAATGCACTAAAAGGGGTATTTATGGGATAATGGGCTAAACTCAGACTTTTGATACTTTGCATACATGTTAACCATGATTTATAGATGTGCAAGACCCAAATTTTCAGTTCCTTGTGACCTTGACCTGGACTTCTGGCCTTAACATTGGGAAAATCTTGTCTAGGAAACTCCTTGATACAATTATTTAAGTTACTTGGCATGCATAACCAATTACCCATAACCCATTACCCTATAGCCTGTTTCTAGTATTGTAAATAGGTGACCAAGTAAAGCAGGCTGAAAGTAAAGCAGAATGCGTCTTAAAGGGACTCGCAACCGGATGGTGTACTTGTCAAAATAAAATAAAATACTCAAATAAAAGCAAATTTGTGGCATTATTTGGCTTCTGACATTAAAAAAATATGATCAGTCCAAAAAAAGTCTCAAGAATCGTCACCGAATCTTAGATTTTTAGATATTTTCCATCGTGTTTCTATACCGACTAGTAGACGGTATAGTTGTTGTTGTTGCTTCTCTACACGGGCTCAGACATAAACATGAGCCGAATTACGAAGTTGTATGCACTTTCGATGGCTACACATTGAAATACGTTAAATCGATCCGAGATAAACGGATAGTTTCCGTGGTCCATTGGTCTAAGCGTTTTCCCCTATTTTGCCTTCTGTCCGCCAATGCCGGGCCCCGGGTTCGAATCCCACCAGAGACCAATATTTTTTTTTATTGAAATACATTTTTTTAAACAGAATTTCTTATCCTAAACTAATTCTTTACCATTTATATAAGCGTTTGACACATATTTACAAATTACTATTTTTAATGCACCATCTGGTTGCGAGTCGCTTTAAGGCGCATTCTGCTTGACTTTCAGCCTGCTTTAAGCTTCTATCTGATAGAATATAGAAAATATTTCTTATGGTAACTATTTATGACTGTATAAAAACGAATTATTTTCTTCAATGGAAGATATATTAAAAGGTGTAAAAAGGCGTATTTATGGGGTAATGGGATACTAATCAGGGGCCCGTTTCATAAAGAATCTTAAGCCTTAACTTAGCGTAAATCCTCACTTAGGCCGCCCTTTTTACGATACTACCATTTCATAAAGAATTTTAAGCCTGATCTTTGCTGCGAAAACGGTGCAATTTGTCGTAACTTTACGACAGCCTCAGACCACTCTTAACTCTGGCTGCAGTGTTGTCGTAAGTTTTGCGGTTAAGAGAGAGTTAAGTGAGGTCTATAAAACGCTCTTGACTTAACTAAGATATTGGCGTAAGTCCAGGAGTTGCGATAAATAGTTAAGATAAGATTCTCTATGAAACGCTACCCTGGAGTGGTAGATGTTCAAGATGCAAATTTCAGGTCTCTTTGACATTGACCCTGAACTATTGCCTTGAAAGCGGCTTAGGACTATGGTAGGTACATGTATTAAGCAGTCACCCGTGTACATTATCATGTCATACAAACTTTTCCTTCAGATTTAATCTCAGACACTGTTTTGATATTTGACATAATTATATATACATGTACAGGTATATATTAATCAGGAGTTGTAGATGTGCAATACACAGATTTCAGGTCTCTATGACCTTGACCTCTAGCCTTGATCTAGGGCTAGGGTAAGCAGCTTCTATCACTTGATACTTGGCATATATGTTAATCACAAGTTGTAGATGTGCAAGACATAAGTTTCAGGGTCCCAGTGACCTTGACCTCTGGCTTTGAAAGTGGATATTCCGGCAATTACACCCTTCAGATTTAATTTCAGACACGATACTAATGGCTGATCAGGATCCAAAGTGTTTGCAAACATTCATTTTTGCGTCATTGACAGTGAAAGTGTTAACTTCTTTTCAGGATCTTCGCATTTTTTGTATTCCTTTCTTCTGGAGAGGCACTACCGGCAGACGTGGTCCAGTGGTAGCACACTCGATTACGATGACTGGGTCATGAGTTTGATCCCCAGACGGACAAAGTCCTTTGAATGAGACTTAAATTATCAAAACCGAAGTCCGATGTATCAGTGCTTTACACTGGGCATCTAAAAGAACCAGAGAACTCTGTCCATAATATTATATAGATTTATTTCGGTGAAAACTGTACATGACATGTATTTAAAAATAATTAAGGCAAACATATAAGAGCCATGTAATGCGCACTAGACACCTGAAGGTTAACACAAAAATGATTTGTTTTTTCTTATTTCCATTTTGGTCCTTGATTCTAGTGGCAACTGTCAAGACACAGAGTCTCAGTCACAGTATTATTATAAATAAATATCACAGGTAGTAATTCTTAAACGTATCACAGAAATTTAAAAAAAAAAAAAAAAAAAAAGGAAAGAAAGAAAGAAAGAAGGAAAATGCAGAAATGACACATTTTACTTTTCACTTTTTAGCTCGCCTATTCGGAGAATTTGGAGGGGGGGGGGGGGGGGGGGTGTTAAAGTTTTGGGGTTAAAGTTTTGGGGTAAGTGTTGTAATGCACTAACACTACATGAAATATTTGTATTAGGAAGCTGATATTTGGAATGGAGGTGCTCTGTGGGTTGAACATTGATGTTGTGTAGTTAAAGTTAAAAAAAAAAAAATTTAGTCAAAATTTCACCTTTTGTGGACTTAGGTTTCTCCGCTGATTTCTTTTGGTTAAAGTTTTGGGGTAAGTGTTGTAATGCACTAATACTACATGAAATATTTGTGTTATGAAGCTGATATTTGGAATGGAGGTGCCCTGTGGGTTGAACATTGATGTTACGTAGTTAAAATTTTAAAAAAAAGTTAAATTTAGTCAAAATGTCACCTTTTGTGGACTTGGGTTTTTCGGGTGATTTCTCATGGTTAAAGTTTTGGGGTAAGTGTTGTAATGCACTATAACTACATGAAATATTTGTATTAGGAAGCTGATATCTGGAATGGAGGTGCCCTGTGGGTTGAACATTGATGTTGGGTAGTTAAAATTTAAAAAAAAGTTAAATTTAGTCAAAATTTTACCTTTTGTGGACTTAGGTTTTCCCGCTGATTTCTCATGGTTAAAGATTTGGGGTACTTAGTGTTGTAAAGCACTAATTCTACATGAAATATTTGTATTAGGAAGCTGATATCTGGAATGGAGGTGCCCTGTGGGTTGAACATTGATGTTACGTAGTTAAAATTAAAAAAAAAGAGTTAAATTTAGTCAAAATTTCACCTTTTGTGGACTTATGTTTTTCGGCTGATTTCTCATGGTTAAAGTTTTGGGGTAAGTGTTGTAATGCACTAATACTACATGCAATATTTGTATTAGGAAGCTGGTATTTGGAATGGAGGTGACCTGTGGGTTGAACATTGATGTTTCGTAATTGAAATTAAAATAAAAGTTGTGGACTTAGAGTTTTGGGACTGAAATTTCAAAGTTAGTTATGGAGTAAGTGTTTGAATGCACTTATACTACATGACATATTTGCATTTATAAGCTGCTATTTGGAATGGAGGTTCCCTGTGGCTTGAATATCAATGTACTGATACACTTTTCTATTGATAGTTACCTATTTAAGAAAGGTTTAGTTAGGCGAGCTTTGCTGTTCTCCCACAGCTCTTGTTTATCTTACAAGTATCAGAAAACAACTTCAAATGCAGTTTAAAATTATGACAAGAGCCTTAGAATACAAAAAATCTAACTTTAGTTGGGTCATGGTCATTAAAAGATCAAAATAGACTGAATTGTACATTAATTAGCCATAACTTTAAAACTATATGACAGTGTAGTAGATTAAACATGCTGTTAGCATGTTTTAATCTATTACACTGTCATATAGCCTATTATATAATTATGAAATAATAAAGGTTCAGAAATGACAAGTTTTGACCACTTAGCGTTGCCTACGGTACGTTATTTAAGTCTATTAGATCATGGAGAAATGACAAATGGAGAAGTAACGTATACTCAAATCTGCATTTTCCCGAAAATGGTGTCGTTCATTACCTGTATGTGCGATAACGCTTAATCGATCGATAATTCAACTGCACCGATACGCCGAAAGTGGGCTATCGCGTTTTTTATCGTGTTGAATGGTTACCTACTGTTAGTTTAAGTTACATAAAATCCTTAATTTTCACCCGATTTTCATTCTAATGGTCTTAAAAGAAGGCTAAGATATTTATCTTTCACTTGTAAAAATAACAGATTTTATTTTTAAAATTGATCAGTTTTATGGCGAGTTAAAGAGTGGTTACCAAATGAATTTGCCGATAAAAGCGAGCAAGCACTCGCGCATAAATATATCACGCCCCGTTACAAAACCTTTCATAAAACCCTCAATTTTCGACCGATTTTCAAAGAAATGGTCTTAAAGGAAAGCTTAGATATTTTTCTTTCAGTTGTGGAAATGCAAGTGTTTATTTCCGAAATCGACAAATTTTATGGCGAGTTAAAGAGCGATTGCCAAATGAAATAGTCGACAAACGAGAGCAGGTGATCGCGAAATATATACTACGTCCCGTTTCAAAAACTTGAATTTAATCCATAATTTTCGTCCGATATATACATATATATATATATATTTAAAAAAAGGTCTTTATATAAAGCCGTGACACTTATCTTTCGGTTGTAAAAATACTAGGGTTTTTCTTGAAGCGAAAAAAGTAATGATGACCTACAAAGGTTGCTGGCTAATGAAATGACTAGACCAACTCGCGTAAGAAAAGAATTCCTTCCGTATAAAAACTTAAGCAAACTTCTAAACTTCTAAAAATGTGTTCATGCATTGTTACAATGTTCTACATGGAGGAAATATTTCCTTGGAGGCAAAAAAAATAAATCCATTTTGTATGTAAAGAGACATTTGAAAGGAGTGCGCGTCAAACGGCCAAAATCCAAAACGGCCAAAGTTGTAACTGTATTATTATGTCGTATGTGATCATTATTATTATTGAAAGGAAAATTAGAATTATTAACATATTACTTCAAAAAAATGAATTTAGGGTTAGTTTTACATCCAGACTAAAATATACATATTATCCGTCCCATTTCTATGAAAGAGGTAACAGTTTGCATTATCTTCAGAAATTAATTGCAAACATGATAACATGAGATCTCCGTTTCTTTCTGCTTTACTTATGTCTTATATAACGGAGTAAATTATAAAGCAGCCAATGCCTTAAGTAATCTTTTTTCTTTGTATATATTGAAATAAAATATGTTTAAACTAAATCTATTTTAGTGACTGCTTAACTCATTGCCTGCTGATCGCGACTTCACTTTTTTTTTTTTACAAACAACTTGGATCAAGATCAGATGCCGCGTAACACGGCGTCTGATCTGGATCCAGAATGTTTGACACTCGTCTTTAGCTTTATTTACTTACAAAATGTGCAAATCTAAATTTTAAAAAAAAATGCAGCCGACATTTTCGAGCGATAAAAACAAAAGTGTGAAGAATAAAATCATCAAGTAAATGTGGTTAAATAATTAACTATGTCTATTCATCTATAAACTACATGTCTACCATATTACACATCACAAAGGAATGTGACACATTACGTAACCGTACACAGAACCCGTGCCAATTAGCAGGACATTATAAGCGTCATAAAACTCTTCCAGCATGAAGTCCATGCTTGATTATCTATGAAGTGCATGTTAGGGAACTGGACACCAGGGGGTTGCCACTTTAATAAAAATTGACTTCTGTAACCGCATGATGTTTATATATTATACAAATCACAAAAAATAAAGATAATAGAATTGAATGAAAAAAAAACAACAAAAAAAACCCCCAACATCAATGCACCTTGTTTGGTTGATGACTGGATCAACCCTCTCATTACTGAATACCAGTAGTTCATGATGACTATTGCAATTGCAAACAGTTGTAATCCAGACCAGGCTGCAAAAATGTCGGATTCATAGAGTATGTCTCTTGAAATATAGTTTACCCCTTTTTCAAATTAAGCTCTTTATGACACATTTTACCTTTTCTCCGCATGAGGATCATCAGAGAGAGAGAGAGACAGACAGACAGACATTCATACAGAAAGATGAAGACAGAAAAGAAGAAGCGAGAGACTGACATACAGAGATAAGAGAAAAACAGACAGACAGAGAGACAGTCACAAAGAGAAACAGAGACATAAATACAAAAAGAGGCAAACAGACAGTGGCAGAGAAATATAGACACACACAAACTTCGTAGGTAAACGAAAAAATACGTTTTTCTCTCATTTTCAAAACCTCACTAAACTATCAATTTATAAGCTATCGCCTCAGATTTTGTACTACGCGTAAGATAATGGTCTAATAAAATATCTGTATTAAAATTTATAACAAAAAGATGGCATTAAAAGCATTTCTATTAACACCAAACTTCGTAGGTAAACGATAAAATACGTTTTTCTCTCATTTTCAAAACCTCACTAAACTAACAATTTGTAAGCTATCGCCTCAAATTTTGAACTACTCGTGAGATCATGGTCTAATAAAACATCTGTATTAAAATTTATAACGAAAAGATAACATTAAAAGCATTTCTATTAACACCAAACTTTCGGAAAAACGTTGTTTTCTAGCCGCCAGCGAGCGCCGCTGATTTACCGATTTTGAACGACACGATAAATCGCGAGCAGGTCGGATACTTCTCCATTTGTCATTTCTCCATGATTAGATCTACTAATGTTTTGACTTAATGTTAATATCGATATGTGGGTACGTTTTGACTTGGGTACGGTATAACTTGGGTACGTTTCCGTCAACCTCGGGATTAATCTCCCTTTTACTTGGACCGGTAGGTAAATAATTTGGTTCCCTGCCGCACTTCAATAACGATGTCAGTAGCGGATAACCAATTACATTCTGACTCGGGATAGCCTACGGATAAAAGTAGCCATATTTGAAGGCAAATGAAAACGAAAGTTGAAGGGTATCTAGAATCTTATCCTTCTAAAGAGGGCACCAATAACGGGTACAGTTAGAGAAGAAGAGGTTGGTATAACAGTAAGATAATTTACGATGTGAATGTTTATGCTAGCCTAAAACTATAAATAGCTAATGTTTGTTGGAGCTATCGTCCGCTCGCCCGTTTTGACGCTCACCTATTTTGACGCCTTATTTGTTTACTTGTCTTTTGACCAAGTGACCCCCGTGAGGTAGCATTAACACTTCCCATCGTTTGTCAACATTAAAAACTAGGCTCTGTTTCAAACATGTGAATGATAACAGATGCATACATGTGATATTTTCTTGGAAGTGGCTAGGAGTACGGACCCGTACCCCTAGACTGCGAGTCTAGGAGTACGGACCCGTACTCCTAGCCTGGGGTGATGGGGTTTGGCTAGGAGTACGGAACTTTTATTTCTTTATAGTATGTGGCTTTCTTTAATGCAAAAAAGAATATTACTAATGAAATATCATTTTCCCATGCTTTTCATTCGTAATATACGATGTGTCAGTTATTTGGTGACGGCACGATGAAAAGAAACATGTTGTCTGCCAGTCATCCTAAATACATAGTGAGCCATGATCAACTTACCCTTATCCTGTCGTAATATAGTCTCCTGAAATGGTTGATTTTTGCAATTTTTATGGTAAGACTAATGCACTAAATTCAAGAGACCTGTACCAGTTTCCAACAGTTTTGATACAGATCAGCCGCTTTTTTTTCGTGGCATCTTATCCGAGTTATATATAACTGATTCAAATACCGATCAGGTCTCAGTCGGCAGGCAAAGTGTGAATACAGTGAAGCGGAAACATGGTATAATAGGGAAAACTGGCATAATAGGGACTAGTTTTGTTCTTCACACTTCGTTAAAGATGCGTATTTGCTAATACACAACACTCCCATGGTTGATTAATCAACCTGGATCCAAACTATTGATATCTCCATGTAAGAGAGATTTATGTACTAAGATCTATTTTCTGAGACCAAAAAACGGACAGAAATAATTACAATTTTGATGAAATATTTGCGCAGACGCCACGCGTCCACAGACTATATTTTGTTCATTGATCTTGATCCAAACTAATGGAATCTCTATAATATGGCATATAAGAGACTTTTTAATTTTTGAATCTGGATCAACACTTACAATGTATGATTCAAAGAGTGTGAGGGTTCAATTAAGCCCGGGATGAACTGTGACATTAAAACGTTCAATAAAGTGTATATACATCATCGTAACATGTATGTGCCTGGAAGTAATCTAGATCAAAACTGTTTGCAAGGTAAAACGCAGTATCGCCGCTTACATGCACCTTTAGACGTGTAGAGTTAATAGTCAGTATATAGATATTGATATAGATGCTGTTGTTGTCTAAAAATAAAGGATGAATATCTTAATTATATCAGACTAAAGTATTTCGACTGAAATTGACATTTGTTGTTCAACTGCAGCATCTAATCAGGAGACGAACTGTTTTTGTACATTTTTACTTTAAGGCAAAATTAATGTACTTTCTATACGTGGGAAGATTTGAAATGATCGAGAGTAAGTCGAACAGTTTGGAATAAGACCAAAAGTCGCGTTACGCGCCTGATAAGGTTCTCTGGTACGGGGTTGAAAAGTTGATGTAACATGGTAGACCAACAAGTAAGAAAAAAAAATCATGCAATCAAGCAATTTATGCAATTGCCTTCCAATCACTGGCAGCACGCTGCACGTGCGCACATAGATAGTGTTTTCTTTTGAACAGAACAGAACAATTCCTTCAATGTTGTCAGATCTCTCAGATCATGCATGTAATGACAGGAGAAATACTTGCATACAATAGTATTTTCAGTTAGCACAAATGGTGAAACCTGTAAAAATTGGTTATTAAGAAAATCGTATAAGCAGGATAGATTTTATTTGAGTTATACACACAGTATGTGTCAATAATACAAAAAAAGATAATTCTCACGTAACTCATAAGTAACATAATTGAGGAAAAAACTTGAATTATTACTTTTGTGAATTCGACTGCTCAATGCACAATGTAAAGGTCAGAAACAACACAGAAAGCTCCCGAAAGAGCTTTATATACTACACTTCTGTCCTGATTTAGGCAGTGAACTGTTGTCAAACCGTGTTAGTACAACATCTGATAACGAAAACACACAGTGCAGACAGCTATCAGATAGTCCATGGTAAAGCCCTCTGATCTGGGTCTACACTAGTTGCATAGAAGTCTAGAACTCTTAGTAAATATGTGTTTATCCAGCATAGACAAGTGCACCCTTCACATGTAAAGTGTTTGTAAGTATGTGTTCTACCTAGCACAGTTGTCCCGACCGTGAAACTTCTTGTAACCAGATTCAAAAGTAAATAAAATTCTCTTATATGCCATATTATGAAGATTGCAAATATTTAATCAAAATTGTAATTATTTTTGTCCGTTAGTCTAGTAATATATATATAGATCTAATAGTAAAACTTTCTTACATGGAGATATCAATAGTTTGGATCAAGGTTGATAAATAAATCGTGGACGCGTGATATCTGCGTGTAAGTAAATTTATACACATCTTCAATAAAAGGGTGTGATTAACAAAAACAAGTAGCGATTTTCCGCTATTATGCCATTTTCCGCTCCGCTCTATTTACCTGCCGACTGCGACCTGACTGGTAAATCAGTTAAAACCCGGATAAGATTCCACGTAAATCAGCGGCTGATCTGAATCAAAACTAATGGACACCTGTAATTTGTATAGGTCTGTTCAATTTATAAATGCATTTTTCTTACTTTAACTAATTTAGTTAAAGTAAGAAGTCACTTTCAAAGCAGACGACATTACGACAGGATAAGGGTTAATTCATCTTATTCTAGATAGCTCACTATATTTCGTACTGTTGACTGACAACACTAATTTTCTAGATATTTTTATGACTGTGCCGACGGGAATAATGTAAACATTGCATATTACAAATAAAAAGCATGAAACTGTGCTTATAATTCAATTTTTACATAAAAGAAAGACACGCATTTATAAGAAATAAAAGTTCCGTACTCCTAGCCAAACCCCATCACCCCAGGCTAGGAGTACGGGTCCGTACTCCTAGACTCGCAGTCTAGGGGTACGGGTCCGTACTCCTAGCCACTGCCTATTTTCTTGGACCCAAATAGGGAGATCTGGAAATTTTAATAGGGAGATTGGGGTGCCAAATAGGGAGCTTTTTTCGCGACACTTTTTTTCACGACAAAACTAGGTGCAGGCGATGAAAATCCAACACATTTATCTATTTTCATAAGTTAATCACTAATTGCTTATTTTATTTTAAAATCAGTGAATAGATAAGTCTTATAGACCTTTAAGACAGAGACAATTTTCACCCAGAGATGTAATTTTTATAATACTGACATGGGCCTATTATTCTAGCATCTAGGCTGAAAGTAAAGCAGAATACTCTTCAGGAGCATTCTGCTTCAGTAAAAGCTTAAGCCTACTTTAAGCTAGATCTACTATCTGCTAGGATATAAGAACTATTTCTTATGGTTCTTATATTATTCATGACTAGTAAAGATAAACTGGAACTATATCTATTTTCTAGAGAGAATGAATGAAGTAGTTCAAATGGTCTAAATTGCTATCTATGGAGTAGATCTAGAAAGAGTTAGCAACTTAACAATCTGTTATTAATTAAAGTTTGCAGACAGTATGGATCCAGATGAGACGCCGCATCATCTTATCTAGATACAAAAAGTTTGACACTGATACTTTCTGAAAGAAAATGCACATAGATTAACTCAGAGAATTGTTGCAGACGACATTTACTAGCGCCATAAAGTTGGCTCGGTTTTAACAACGAAATAACGCGTCTAAATTTTCTACCGCAAAAACCACAGGTACTTGACACATACTTTATTATCTATTAACACGCCCCCACCCCCCCCCCCCCCCCCCCTTAAAAAAAAATTTTTTTTTTTACTATACTTCTATTATAGATACAAGGTAAACAGCGCAATTCGACACCTAGTCTTTACTATCCACTTAAACTGATGCTAAAATAGACTCCATTGCCGATATTCTCTTGTGGTATCCTCGGGAAATGATTAATTTATCAATATCTACTTTTTATTTCATCAAATTCCGTCAAATAACGCCACAGTACGTGAATTATAACGAAAATAAGCATCAAAAAGTTTTATGTCGTTCTCTTGGTACAGAATTTATTGCCCAAAATAAGGGGTAATGTAGTCAGTTTGCACATTTAACGGCCTTTACGGCTGGAACTTTCACCTAATTTCATTAGAGCAAACGCGTTTGTGTCGGAACATGACCCTCTTCACTATCAGCTATATGAAATATACATGTAATTTGGCCTGAAATTGACAAGTGAAAGACTCATTTCGTTGTGAATGCCATTTTGAATACCGGAATGAATTGAATGAACGGAGCGATCTCATTGGTCAAAATTAAACAGGTAAAGTTTCTTTTAATTTTGCATTCTATGTAAATTATATAAAACTGATAATATTTCATTTAAAGATGATTTATAATATTTGGTGAAAGTTCCAGTGGCATAGGCTGTTTATTGTGGACAAATAACAGATCAACCCTACATGTACATTCGTTGCTATGTACCATGAAAACGACATAAAACTTTTTGATGCTTATTTTCGTTATAATTCACATACTGTGGCGTTATTTGACGGAATTTGATGAAATAAAAAGTAGATATTGATAAATTAATCATTTCCCGAGGGTACCACAAGAGAATATCGGCGATCGAGTCTATTTTAGCATCAGCTTAAGTGGATAGTAAAGACTAGGTGTCGAATTGCGCTGTTTACCTTGTATCTATAATAGAAGTATAGTAAAAAAAAAAAAAAAAAATTTTTTTTTTTTTTTAAAAGGGGGGGGGGGTTAATAGATAATAAAGTATGTGTCAAGTACCTGTGGCGAAAACTGATTGCAAATCCATTTTATGAGCGTAATTGGTTGTAAAATCTAACTTAATAATTATACATTTGCACAAATCGTATGTAACAATCAGAAGAATTTAGGTACAATGTTTAATTTTAATTAATTGTTAGAAAACGATGCTGGGGAAAACTTTTTAGACTAACAAAATATGCGTAATTCCCGTAGCAAATATTAAGGCGCCCCGTCATTTTGTAACGGTATAATTTTCGAAGTATTTTTCTGTTACGTGAATATTCAAAGTATTTTGTGGTGGAAATCAATTCATAAATGTTAAATTCTTATCAGCTTTCATATAAAATGTGTGTTTGTCCAGAACTTACGGAGAATTATCTGATTTTAATCCGACCCGTATCGGCGACATAGATCTTTATCCTTCGCATCACCGCTTCTAAAATTTGTCGTTGCTAGGTCTCCGATTCGGGGCGAACCTGTCAATCACTTTTTTTGATAACCAATTAGATCTACAACACATTAAAAGCAATATGTCACGCCCTACTCGGCGCGCGTGGTCAAACATTGTTTGGCAGTCTGCCATATCACATGCCATGTATAGTGCTACACACTCAAACTACCGACGATTGCGTAACGTGTTTACACGCATCAGTAGCGTTTGGTGATAAGCGTGTGTACGGATTAGCCAGAGAACTCTGAGGCCAATTTTAAGATTTTTAGAGTCGGCGAACGAGGTAAATGATATAAAAGTTCATATTGAAAAAAATGAGCCTGGTTAAATGAAATATCGGGAGATTTCGTCTCCCGACCGGGAGATCATGAGTAGAGGTCTAATTTCGGGAGCTCCCGACCAGATCGGGAGATATCACATGTATGAACAGATGTAAACAGTAAGGTATGGAAGGCCGGTGCGCCATGCTAAATGCAAATTGCTTAATGCGAAATGCGAATTGCGAAATGCTATTTAAGTACAAAACTCTATTAGGGGTGTTTAATGCTAAATGCTATTTGTAAAATGCCAAAGGTTAAATGCTGATTGCGAATGCGTTTTGCGAAATGTCATTTGCGGATTGCAAAAATGCTAAATGCGAATTGCAAAAATGCTATTCGCAAATTCCTTAATGCCAATTGCGAATTGCTGTACTAAGACCAAACAAAAATACCTCGGTTTCCGGTACCACAATCATATAATGATGATATATTTAACTTTTCTGATGGAGTATTTTATATAATTATATTCAAATTGTTATTAATTTAATTGATAGGCCCCAAAACCAAATTTACCTTAAACATTGAAATCTGATATGATTGTTAACCAATATTGGGATACCAAACCGGCAAAGTAGTGGCTTATATATGATAGGTGGAATTATTAATATTTTGTAATGTGTTGTATGTTTGTCAAATATGTCAATAAAATGTGTTGTCTGCCTGTTGAATATGTCAATGGTTAATTTCGAAAAATGAAAAAAAAAAGTTTAGGATCGGAGGGAAAAACTAGGGTCGGTCGGGTTACCGAAAACATATGTTTTTTTTGTTTGTTTGGCCTTAGTACAGCAATTCGCATTTGGCATTTAGGAATTTGCGAATAGCATTTTTAGCTCACCTGAGCCAAAGGCTCAAGGTGAGCTATTGTGACCGCTCACCGTCCGTAGTACGTCTGACCGTCTGTCCGTCTGTCCGTCTGTCCGTCTGTCCGTTCACTTTTACTTCAAACGACATCTCCTCTGAAACTCGCCGATTGTAGGGAGAGTTCAAACTGCTTATGATGTTCCTTGGATGCTTCTCTACAGAAGTTGTTCAAAAAAAAGGAAAAAAAGCACAAACTCTGCTTGAAAAAGCAAAAAAGCAAAAATCTTTAAAAAATCTTCTTGCCCAAAACTACTAGGCCCTAAGCTTTGATATTTGTACAGTAGAATCTCCTGGTGGATCTATCTATAGTTTGTTAAAATGAAATCCCTAGGGTCACATTTGACACCACCCTGCACAGTTTAAGTGCTGCTCTAGGCAGGTTTTACAGTATTTTTGATTTAGGCAGAACTGTATTTACCTGAGTTACCCTTAATATACTATGGGCAAATAGCCAATATTTGCAAACATTTTGGATCCAGATCAGATGCAACATAATCATAATGCTACATCTAATCTGGATCCAACCTATTTGCCACTCATTTACCAACTTAACATTTTCTAAATTGTTTTTTTGTACACTTTTCACATACAGTAGGTTTTAAGCAGACATCATTTCAGTCTGGTAAGGGTAAGCCCAAGCGTTCTAGCCACTGAGGTCAAATATTATGCAACTCTGAACTGGTAGTGGGTATCACAGAACTGGTCATGATCAGCTGAACATGTTGTCTGCTAAAGTTTAGATATGGTTCAGTCTGATTCATACTTAGAGAAACAGGATCTGGAAGTGATCCACTGACAGTTATGTAATTATGTCTTATGCCATATTTATACATATGTTTAATATTGGTTTTGTCAGAGTTATCTGTATGTCTTTTCAATAATTCCACTTTAAACAGTCATGAAAATGTAAGATGCAAAAGTAAAGCAAAGTGTGCATTAACCTTTAGCCCGCCAAATAAATTGTCGTCTGCTATATTTCTCGTCTGCTTCAAGTTTCAAAGTGCTTCAAAGTTGCTCAAAATTGCTGAAAATGTTGTCCGAGTGTCAAACAGCTTGGATCCGGATGAGACGCCGAGTTACTCGGCGTCTAATCCGGATCCAAGCTGTTTGCATATAAAGCTATAGTCGTGAGTGGCAGGCTAAGGGTTAAGACACATTCTGCTTTACTTTCAACCTGCTTTAGGTGGCCACCTATTTTCAAAATTAGAAACATGCTATGGGGTAATGGGTAAAATGAAATTGCCTATTTGGAAAGAGCCTGATGAGAGGAAGTGCCATTTGCAAAGGCCATAACTCTGACATCATTGTTTTTTTAGTTATTTCCCTTTGTGATATTTTCTTGTCAAGAAGACAACTTCAGTTCTACTGATGCTATTGTAATGAAATTTTATGTATGGAAAGAAACTGATGAGAGAAAATGCCATGCACAAGGGCAGCAATATTTAGTTTTTCCCCTTTGTCATATTTTATTGTCAGGAAAATAATTCCAGTTCTGTTGACGCTAGTGAAATAATTATCATTTATTGGAAATGGAAATAGCTTGATAAGAGGATGTGTCATGGATAAGGGTCATAAGCTTGGCAACAAAATTCACTTTTGTCATGTTTTCTTGTCTGGAAGATAACTCCATTTATAGTTATATTAAAATGTTGTCTTGCCCAGTCAACTTAGGTACAAACTTCAATGTCCTCAGGTGAGCGAATTAAGGGCCATGGCCCTCTTGTTTGCAATTCGCATTTAGCATTTTTGCAATTAGCAAATGGCATTTCGCAATCAGCATTTAGCATTTTAAAGAGGCTCGCATTAAAAATAGTAATTTGTAAATATATGTCATATGCTTATATAAATGGGTAAGATTTAGTTTTGGATAATAAATTCTGTTAAAAAATGCATTTCAAAAAAAAAAGAAGGAAGAAGCTCTGGTGGGATTCGAACCCGTGACCCTCCATGCGGAGACAAACATGAAAACAAAGGCAAACGCCTTAACCACGCGGCTACTGGGGCTCTCTATCTATATGGTAGCGAATTAACGTACTTAAATGGTAGCGATTGATTTATACATATTCGGCTCGGGTTTATGTCTGAACCCGTGTAGAGACGCAACAACAACACAACAACAACTATACCGTTAGCTAACGCTATAGAAAAACGATGGAAAATATCTAAAAAGACTAAGATTCGGTGACAATTCTTGAGACTTTTTTTGGACTGATCATATTTTTTTAATGTCAGAAGCCAAATTTGCCTTTATTTGAGTATTTTATTTTATTTTGACAAGTACACCATCCGGTTGCGAGTCCCTTTAAGAGTTTTGTATTAAACTAGCATTTCTCAATTCGCATTTAGCATTTCGCATATAGCAATTCGCATTTAGCATTTAGCATGGCGCACCGGCCTTCCATAGTAAGGGAAAAATATAAAATTTCTATCTTTATCAATGCATTTTTGGTTGCAGGTCAAAACGCCCCCAAGTCAAAAAGCCCCATGGTCAAAACGCCCCCAACCACTAGCCAAAACGCCCCCAACCACTAGCCAAAACGCCCCCATTTATATATATCTTGTTGTATATGGTATATAAAATATATAATTATGAACTTTTATTTGCTTTTTATATGAATTTTAATCTATAATTGTTATTTTCATATTTTTTTTACAAGTGATTTCAGGAGCTAAAAATAGATCGTTTCAATAAAAACTTAAAAAATCTTCTTCTCTGAAACCAAAGTACCCTAAGCTTAGATATTTGGCACAAAGCATCATCTATAGGTTCTCTATCAAGATTGTTCAAATTATGTCCCCGGGGTCAAAAATTACCCTGCCCCGGGGGTCACAAATTTACATAGAGTTATATAGTGAATTCTTCAAACCTCTTCTTCTCTGAAACTAACATAGCTAGAGCTTTGATATTTGGCATGGTGTAACTTATAGAGGTACTTTACCGATGTTGTTCAAATGGTTCTGGTCCGTTGCATATCTAGGTCACAGGAGCTAAAAATAGATTTTTTCAATAAAAACTTAAAAAAATTTCTTCTCTGAAACCACAGTACCCTGAGCTTAGATATATTGCACAAAGCATCATCTACAGGTCCTCAATTAAGATTGTTCAAATTATGTCCCTGGGGTAAAAAATGACCCCGTCCCGGGGGTCACAAATTTACTTAGAGTTATATAGTGAAATCTTCAAACCTCTTCTTCTCTGAAATTAATATAGCTAGAGCTTTGATATTTGGCATGGTGTAACTTTTAGAGGTACTTTACCGATATTGTTCAAATGGTTTTGGTCCATTGCATATCTAGGTCACAGGAGCTAAACATAGATTTTTTAAATAAAAAGCTTAAAAAATCTTCTCTTAAACTACAGTATCCTAAGCTTAGCTATTCTGCACTCAGCATCATCCAATCAGCAATTGGCACAATTACATCAACGGTCACAGGTGAGCGATTTAGGGCCGTATACGGCTCTTGTTTCATCATATTATTGTACATTATGGCCATTTATGAGATAAAAATAAACAATAAACTGCATTAAAACTGTCAGACACGCTTCATTGGGTGACAGCTCTTAAGCACATGCTATTAGCGACACGGTGCAAACTCATTACGTGATTACAAAAGGTGTGAAATCTAGATGATATGTCTCCTGTTAGTTGACTAGAGATGAACTTTTGTTTAACAAGTTATGTTACTTGTATAAATGTCTACATATACGATTTATTTGGAAATAAATGATAAAATATACTATAAATTGGAAATAAATGCCTCTATCAGTCTATGTAGTAAGTCCAACTCGTTTTGGGTTCGGGGCCACGCAACTTCTTTTTAGCTCACCTGAGCCGAAGGCTCAAGGTGAGCTGTTGTGATCGCCCGTCGTCCGTCTGTCCGTGTCTGTCCGTCCGTCCGTCTGTCTGTCCGTCCGTTCAAATTTACTTCAAGCGACATCTCCTCTGAAACCGTGAGTCTGAGGGGAAAACTAAAATGCTCACCGTGTTCCTTGGATGCTTCTCTACAGAAATTGTTAAAATGAAACTTTCAAGTGGACTACTTATTGTAATTTATTTAAAAAAGTGAAAAACTTTAAACAATCTTCTTGTAAAAAACTGCTAGGCCCACAGCTTTGATATTTGTTTTTTAGTATCTCCTGGTGATTCTCTCTCAAAATTGTTAATATCAAAACTAAAACTGACCATAGGGATTCACCATAGGGATTTTTTCATTGCCGCTTTATGCAGGATTCATTGCGGTTACCCGAATAACCGAAAACAGCTGTTTTCGCGAAAACAGGCGAAAACAGGCTGATCTTACGAAAACAGGCTAGAAAAAAGGTTTTATGTACTGGAAACGTATTTAAAAGGATATAATTCAATAATTTGAACTAATAACAGTCATTTAGGCTAAAAAAGTTGCCTTTCATGACCTACAATCGCCAATAAAATTGACCCGAATCGGCGAAGCTATGAAAAATATCGGTCCGTAATAACTAATGTCACACGAAAACAGTAGAGAAAGTATGATTTGTGTACTAATATCATACGTTGAGAAAACGTATTTAAAAGCATATATTCCAATTAAATGTTTTATAATGATTTAATAATGGCCCCTTTCCGATAAAAATGCTTTTTATTGACCAAAATTGGCGACGGTATGAAAAATGTTGGTCTGTAATAGCATACGGAAACAGCATAGGAAATATGTTTTTTGTATTAATATCGCATTCAAAGACATAAACACTGTTTAATAATAATAATTTGAACTAATAAATGTTATTTAGGCTAAAAAAGTTGCCTTTGTTGACCTACAATCGACAATAAAATTGACCAAAATCGGCGACGCAATGAAAAATATCGGTGCGTAATATCACATGTTTGTTGTTTGCAATGTAATTTCTAAGTTAATTAAAAAAATGCAGTATGACTAAGGGCATTTCAAAACGAGTATCAAACAGTTTCGATCCTGATCAGACGCCGCGTTGGCTAACTATCGGCGACAAATTGAAAATATAATTGTCTCATGTATTTGCATATATGTATGTAAACTGAGATTTGAAATAAGGCAATTTGAAAATATGATCTGGGTTATAATCCCCAATATTTGTCTATCAATTAGTACCCTAATGTGTTAATTGGTTAAAAGATCGAGCTTATCACCGGGTATCAAACTGTGTGTTGGTTGTTGACAGTTATGATTATGGACGAAAATGATAGGTCCTTAAAGCATGTTGAAAGTAAAGCAGAAGTAGCATTCTGCTTTACATTCAACCTTCTTTAAGCTTCAATTTGCCTATATAAAGAAACAATTTCTTATGGTACATAGTACTACATATTCATCCGAGGGACGAGTATACTCGTCATAAACAAACAGTCGAAACAAACATTGCAGATCCTGATCAGAGGATTTTTCGGAAAAGTATAGGTTAACAATTGAAAAACTGACAAGAAGAGGAAATGCCCTCCAGAAGCAGGCTGAGACAGAGATGGAGCTGCTGAATATGTACGGAATAAGTCAGCGCTGGAGCTTCCATTCACAGATTTTAGTTTTTTAAATACTTCCCTCATATGAAGCTCTGCAATGCGTTTCAATATTTAATGTTGTACACATATTGTAAACATATTAATTTAAACTATGATATTTTTATTTTCATGTTGCCGGACCCCTCCTGTACAGCCTTTGAGCTGTGGATTACGTGAATTCTATCAACACTTGATTCAATTGGATTATTATATGAATGTGTGTTTTGTGTTTTATCTGTGATGATGACACGTGAGCATGTAATTCGAAATGCTGGATTATATAAGTGAAAGTGCTTGTGTAATGTGTTCACTCGGATTTATTGTTACATTGTAATACAAAAAATTTAAGTCCAAACCATCTTTGATCCATCCGTCAAAGCTTGCCGACTGTCGGTACCCTCGACTGTCACACACCCGAATTCATATAATTTTCGATAATTTACAGATTCTGCCCCTGGATAAGAACCACACATATTGAATGAAACATAGGTATTTGTATATACAATTTTAATTCTGGATAAAAGCAATGCATAAATATTTCTTCAATATACCATATAATGAGATTCGAATATAACAAATATGACATGGATCCAGATAATAGATTTACAGGGCCGCGATATGGCTTTGAAATGTATTTGAGAATGACAAAGTGTGAACGATAAGAATAATTAGTAGTGAGCACAGTTAAGAGTTTCGCTAATTATGATTAAAACCACTCATGCTGACATGTTTGAAAAGTTCATGAGTGTCGCTAATTAGTATTAAAGCCACTCGTGCTGACATGTTTGAGAACTTAATTGATTTTCATCTCGCTCGATCCCTATAAAATCTGACCGTTCTCCGTAGTTTCATTATTCACTTCTTGAACATTTGTTGCCGACTTTTAGCCAGACAAATTATAATACCAACTCTATATCATTTTTCTTTGCATGCCATAACGATATTTGTACAGCATATCTGTTTCAAATGGTGTTTTCAGGCTGTTTTCGTAAGTTAAGGCAGATCAGCATTTTTCCATATTGCGACGATTGCTAGCCATCAAAAGCATCTTTTTTGATAATTTGTTAAAATATATTGGTGAATAAACAATATTAATACCGTATTAACGATATAAAAAATATGAATACCGTATAATATGATATCGGTACAACATACATATAGCTTCTAAGTGGTGTGTTCGGTTGTTTTCGTATGTCATGTCGGACCGGCACTTTTCATATTGACGCCGATTTTGGGGCAATAAAAGCACCTTATTGAGTAGGAATGACGATTATTATTTTATAATAGACTAATAAACTGTTATTGATGGCTTTAAATATACTTTCACAACATAAAACCTTTTTTCTAGCCTGTTTTCGTAAGCTCAGCTTGTTTTCGCCTGTTTTCGCGAAAACAGGCTGTTTTCGGTTTTTCGGGTGACCCGATTCATTGCCGCTTTATTCAGGTTATACTGTTTTACTGGAGGTTTAAACAGGGTTTCAAGCACCCTTATACTAAATCACCTATATTTGCAAACAGTTTGGATCCAGGTCAGATGCTACATTATGCTGCATCTAATCTGGCTCCAAACTATTTGCCATTTACTTACATAGTTTTTTTAATTTAGAAAATGTAAGGTATGATTTGCTTTGCAAAATTCACGTACGATATGTATAGCAGACATCAATTCAGCATTATAAGAGTTAAGTTTCCAGCTAGTGGCAGAATTGCATAACTGACCTCAGGTCAGCTGTTGTACACCAACAGAACTGTCTGCTGGACATGTTGTCTGCTAAAGTTTAGAAATGGTTCAGTCTGCTTCATACTTAGAGAAACAGGATCTGGAGGTGATCCACTGACAGTTATGTAATTATGTCTTATGCCATATTTATACATATGTTTAATATTGGTTTTATCAGAGTTATCTGTATGTCTTGTCATTTTTTCTTGTCCAGGAGATAATCTAATTAATAACCCATTCCCCCATAAATACTGATGTTTGTTAACCCAATCACCCTATAAAAATATGCATTTTTAGGTCTTTAATTTATTCCTCCACTAAAGAAAATAATTCCGCTTGATACAGTCATGAAAATGTAAGATAAGAAATAAGTTTCTATATTATAGTAGAATAATGATGGTAGCTTAAAGCAGTTTGAAAGTAAAGCGGGTGTGCCTTAACCCTTTCCCACATAGAAGCGCCTTTTAGCACATTTAATTTATTCATCCAATGAAGAAAATAGTTCCCATCTTACAGTCATGAAAATGAACCCTAAGAAATATTTTCTTAATGCTAGAAGATAAAAGCTTAAAACAGGCTGAATTTAAAGCAGAATTTACCTTAAGGCACATTCTGCTTTACTTTCAACCTGCTTTAAGTTGTCATATACCTTCAATACTAGAAACAGACCATGGGGTAAAGGGTTAAGGCGCATTCTGCTTTACTTTCAACCTGCTTTAGGTGGCCACTTATTTTCAAAACTAGAAACAGGCTTTGGGGTAATGGGTAAAATGAAATTGCATACAAATGTATTTGTAAAGAGCCTAATGAGAGGAAGTGCCATTGGCAAAGGCCATAACTCTGACATCATTGTTTTTAGCTCACCTGAGCCAAAAGCTCAAGGTGAACTATTGGGATGGCCCTGTGTCCGTCGTCGTGCGTTGTCCGTCGTGCGTTGTCGTTAACAATTGATTCAAATGACATCTCCTATACCGCTTGACAGATTTCAACCAAACTTTACAGGAATGTTCTTGGGTCAAGCTGTTTCAAATTTGTTCAAAGAATTAAAACAATGTAGAACTCTGGTTGCCAAGGCAACCAAAGTGAAAAAATAAGGGAATCTTAAAAAATCTTCTTGTCTGAAACTACAAGAGCCAGAGCTTAGATATATGGCACATAGCATCATCTACAGGTCTTCTTTCAAGCTTGTTCAAATTATGCCTCTGGGGTCAAAATTGGCCCCACCCCTGGGGTCACAGTTTTACATAGAGTTATATAGTGAAATTTTCAAACGTCTTCTTCTCTGAAACTAATTTGGCCAGTGCTTTGATATTTGGCATGGTGACACTTCTAGATATACTTTACCTATTTTGTTCAAATAGTTCTGGTCGGTTGCATACCTAGGTCACCGGAGCTAGAAATAGATTTTTCAATGAAAACTTAAAAAATCTTCTTGTCTGAAACTACAAGGGCCATACCTTAGATATATGGCACATAGGGTCCTTTATCAAGTTTGTTCAAATTATGCCCCTGGGGTCAAAATTGGCCGCACCCCGGGGGTAAAAGTTTTACATTGAGTTATATGGTGAAATTTTCAAACATCTTCTCCTCTGAAACCAATATGGACAGAGCTTTGATATTCGGCATGGTGACACTGATAGATGTCCTTTACCTATTTTGTTCAAATGGTTCCAGTCTGTTGCATAATTATGTAGGTCACAGGAGCTAAAAATAGATAAAACCCTAGTACACTGATCTTAGATATTTGGCATAAAGCATCATCTACAGGTCCTCTATCAAGATAGTTCAATTTTAATAATGCTCCTCGGGTAAAAAAATGACCCTGTCCTGTACATAAATCATGATCTCAATTTTTCAGCTATTCTCAGGTGAGTGAAATATGCCCCATGGGGCTCTTGTTTAGAGGGTGATGTCCAGATGTGGTACATTAGGATTATGACAGGTATATATGTTCGATCTTTTGGGTAATAAATGATAAAAATACTTTAATATGGTCATAAACTTTGAGTACAATACTATAGAACATTATATAAATGCCTATAATTATGTAGTAGATCCAACTCGTTTTGGTTTGGGGGCGTTCTGAAAAATATGCGTTTTGACCAAAATGGGGGAGTTCTGACTTGGGGGCGTTTTGACTTGTGGGCGTTTTGACTGTAATTCTGCATTTTTATGTGTTTTCACTAATGCAATTTAGTGCTAAAGTTTATAAGCCGTTTTCTGTATTTAAATGATCATGGAATACTTCGATGCTCAGTTGTCAGGAACACCAAATCATTTTTGTCTTGTCTAGTGACAGTTACTAGAGTACAAGCAATATTGTACCACTATTAAAAACAATTCACTGTTTAATAGGTGTCCGCTAGTATCAAGAAATCGGTGAAAACATGCTGACAGGATTACATGTGATAACTAATTGGCTTACATATGCGCTATAAATTTATGAGAAATGCATCTTAGTTTTATTAGCTCACCTGAGCCAAAGGCTCAAGGTGAGCTATTGGGATGGCCCTGTGTCCGTCGTCCGTCGTCGTCCGTCGTCCGTCGTCGTTAACAATTGCTTCAAATGACATCTTCTCCTAAACGGCTGAACAGATTTCAACCAAACTTTACAGGAATGTTCCTTGGGTCAAGCTCTTTCAAATTTGTTCAAAGAATTGAAAACAATATAGAACTCTGGTTGCTATGGCAACCAAAGTGAAAAAATAAGGAAATCTTAAAAAATCTTCTTGTCTGAAACTACAAGGGCCAGAGCTTAGATATTTGGCACATAACATTATCTACAGGTCCTCTATCAAGTTTGTTCAAATTATGCCCCTTGGGTCAAAATTGGCCCGCCCCGGGGGTCACAGTTTTACATAGAGATATATAGTGAAAATTTCAAACGTCTTCTCCACTGAAACTGATATGGCCAGAGCTTTGATATTTGGCATGGTGACACTTCTAAATGTCCTTTACCTAGTTTGTTCAAATGGTTCTGGTCGGTTAAATATCTAGGTCATAATTCACATTCAAAATATGTATAGCAGACAGCAATTCAGCATTATAAGAGTTAGACCCTAGCCAAATTTCCTACTGGCAGAGTTACATAACTGAACTCAGGTCAGCTGGTCAGCTGATGAGGTTGCATATGGTGGTGTCTGCTATATTTTTATGCCCTGCAGTTGGGGGCATATTGTTTTTGTCTGTCTGCTTTTTTGTCTGTTTGTCCATTTGTTTGTCTGTCAGTCCACAACTTTAATCTTAGCCATAACTTTGTTAAAGTTAGAAACTTTATAACTTGGGTCATGTCCTACAAAGGTCAATGTCATTTTTGAGATATTTCCCAGTGTCATATTTTCTTGTCTTTGAGATAACTCCAGTTCTACTGATGTTAACCCATTACCCCATACATATGCCTTTTTACGCCTTTAATTTATTCCTCCTCTAAAGAAAATAATTCCACTTTATATAGTCATAAACATGTAAGATATAAGAAATAGTATCTATATCTTAGTAGATGATAACTTAAAGCAGGTTGAAAGTAAAGCAGAGTGCGCAATAAATAATCATATGGAAATACATGTAGCTTGATAAGAAGAAGTGTCATGGATAAGGGCCATATCTCTGCCAACAATATTTTTTTAAGTTATTCCAATTTGTCATGTTTTTTTTTGTCTGGAAGATAATTCCATTTACAGCTATATTAAAATGTTGTCTTGCCTATTAAGCTAAGGCACAATGACCTCAGGTGAGCGAATTAAGGGCCATGGCCCTCTTGTTATTTTCATTTCAGACATCCAATGCATCCATGTTTTTAGCTCACCTGAGCCAAAGGCTCAGGATGAGCTATTGTGATACCATTCCGTCCGTCGTACATCGTCCGTTCACATTTTCAAACAACATCTCAGAACCGATTTCAACCAAACTTTGTCAGAAGCATCAGGGACAAGGGGGGAACGAAATATTGTTCAAAGATTTTGGCTAGAGTTATTCCCCTTGCTGTGGGACCAGATTTTCTAACATAACCCTATAGACACCTTTTAATGCATAAGAAAATCTTAAAAAATCTTCTTCTCAGAAACCAAAAGGCTCAGACCTTTGATATTTGGTATGTATCATCACCTAATGATCTTCTACCAAGATTGTTCAAAGTTTGACCCTGGGGCCAAAAATGGCCCCGCCCTGGGGCTTATCAGTTTTTCTTAGGAAAACCTTTAAAAATCTTCTCCTCTGAAACTGTAAGGCCTAGATCATTTATATTTGACATGTAGCTTTGCCTTATAGTCCTCTACCAAGATTGTTTAAATTATGACCCCGGGTCAAAATTGACCCCGCCCGGGGCTTATCAGTTTTACATAGACTTATATAGGAAAACCTTTAAAAATCTTCTTCTCTGAAACTGTAAGGCCCAGATTCTTAATACTTGACATATAGCTTTGCCTTGTGGTCCTCTACCAAGATTGTTCAAATTATGACCCCCGGGCCAAAAATTGCCACGCCCTCGGGCCTATTAGTTTTTCATAGGAAAACCTTTAACTCATTGAGCCCTAGTGACGCATATATGCGTCCTTTACCAAATTTGTACCTGTGAAGAGTACATTTGTCCTATGTAAACAGTGAAGTCCCTGAACAGAGGGCTCCTGCAGGAGCCCTCTAATCAGGGACTTCACTGTTTGACATTTTGCAATATATTACACAAAACAACCCTAAATAGTCTAAAATTGACCAGCCCTTTTTGCAAACTGCAATTGTCTATTGGAAGTTTCAGGGGATGATGAGTTAAATATCTTCTTCTCTGAAACCGTAAGGCCAAGATCATTTATATTTGACATGTAGCTTTGCCCTATGGTGCTCTACCAAGATTGTTCAAATTATGAACTGTTGATCAAATTTGGCCACGCCCCGGGGCTTATCAGTTTTTATTACTTTTTTTTTGTGGTCCTCTACCAAGATTGTTCAAATTATGACCCCCAGGCCAAAAATTGCCACGTCCTCGGGCCTATTAGTTTTTCATAGGAAAACCTTTAAATATCTTCTTCTCTGAAACCGTAAGGCCAAGATCATTTATATCTGACATGTAGCTTCGCATTGTGGTCCTCTACCAAGATCAAATTATGGCACCTGGGTCATAGCGGTTTATGGTCTCAACGTCCCAAGACCGCAACGTACCAGACGGAACGTCCCAATTATATGGATGGAACGTCCCACTATATAAAAATTATATGAAAACAGTATTATTTTACTGTTCCTTAATAAAGAAATGGTTTAATAATTTTCCCGAACCTAATCTGAAGGTTTTATGAAGAATATTGTCAAAAAATTAACACCCGATCGAAGGAAAAAAAGAATGCCTGTATAAACTCGTATCACGATGGGATAGAATGTTTGGCTTTTATACAAATGTCTCATTACAGACTAGAAGCCATCGCAGGCTTTAATAAGGGTTGAATCTGTGTGTAAATCGGATGTACACATGTCATACGAATACAGTGAGGAACCTGATCAGGGGTTATTCAATCCTAAATAGTCATTAATGGACAAAACTTAGCTGGAAACTGGAATTGTCCATTCAGGGATGAATAGGTTAAGGAAAATTATCGGCGATTGTAAACCAAGAAAAGCCAACTTTTTTAACAGGGGTGTCGATACAGTTACTTAAACAATATATATATGCCTTTAAATACGATATTAGTACATCAAATCTATTTTAGTTGGTGTTTACGAAGGTTAGGTAGGATCGGCATTTTTCATATCGTCGCCGATTTTTGGACAATAAAAGTATCTTTTTGAGCGGGAATTCATATATGACTTATAAACTGGTACACAGATACCTTTAAATACGCTATTACAACATAAAACCCTTTTCCTGTGGTGTTCTCTGCATTTCGAGTCGCTCGTCGATGAAAACAAAGAAAATGAATTCTGCTAAATATGTCGCCTGCTTAAATCAATATATCCTCTATATGTGACTTTATTAATATCCAATTTACAAACAATTTGGAATATATGATGAGAATTGAGTTGGTCTCTAATCTGGATGAAACTGTTTGAAAAGGTTATCAGGAGATTAGCTTTAGCTGCCGTCACGGCCGTCGGAGTGTACTATTTGCAATTTTTTCTACGATCGGGTGTTCATTTTTGTAATAACAGATATCCTAAATCAATCAGATTATATATCGTGAATAATCTCAAAAACAATAAATTATACAAAAATAGTATGATAAAACTGATTTTCTATAATTTTTATAAAGTGGGACGACATTATTTGTTAATGACGAGTATACTCGTCGTTAGGGCTGAATGTATAAACCTACGAAAACGCCCCGAGTTCCCCATTTAAAATAGGGGTTATGCATTAATTCTATTTTTGGACTTTTTTCGACACTCCGGCCATGGCGTACAAATACACATTGAAATACCGAATACAACGTTTAAAATAGGTTTAAGATATAGTCTTGAAACTTATTATATCAATTTAAATGTATAGTATGAACTCATGATCGAACATTGGCGACCATATAAAAGTGCCGAGTATCCCTGACATACAAAAACAAAAGCCGAAATTCATTTAATATGTACATAATATTAGCTCGTTCCCTTGTGAATATTCTTTCCAGACTCCACCCACTATGAATAATTAACTAAATTTCTACTCTGTTATAATTAACAATCGTTTTTGCTAAACAGTTGTGACAACTCTGATCTATGATAACTCTATAGACAGGTATAGTAGGCCCTGAACAATGTCTGCTCTGTTTGCAGAGGCGTTAAAAGGCTCAGTCGGGAAAGGGTTAAGAGACCTACAAATTGGTGTTAAAACAAAAATCCCATTCAAAATGATTCTTTTATTGGATTAAATGCGGCTACACTTAAAACTGAATTGTCACTTTTATATTGACACCGATTTTAACAGTCCACAAAGGCATCTTTTTGAAACTTGACTGAAATTAGTCGCAGGTTGGAAAACACATGTAATTTCAAAGAAATCGTAATATCTGATATTACAGTAAAACTTACACATACAGTGAAGAAGACGTTATTCTTTCACGTTTAAACGCAAACGAAATGCAATTTCAATAAAATGTAGGAAATGACAACTAGTGGTCAATTCTGAATTTATTTATTTTAATCTGAGTGGCAAACATTAAGGAGCCTGGTCAGACGCCGGGTTACTCTCCAAAATGTTTGCAATGTCAATAATAAGTTTTAGCAAAAATGCGTTTATTTGGAAAGAATAATGTGTTCTCCACTATAATTACCTAACAAATCAATAGTCCAGTCCACGGAATTATAAACTTCTGTATATTTCCTTGTCCAGTCAATATTATCTGTAACAAAACTATTCAAAGTCTGATTCGACTCATACACACAAACACGTAAGGGACGGGTGATTGACAGGACAAGGTCTTTTGAAGTTAATCGACACAGCTTCTTACAGGTTAACCGCTTTCTGATGACATGTTTCATCTGTTTCTGCAGACTTTATTTTCGGCAGTTGGCTCTATTCATAGTCTTTGATGTTGCCGCGCAGAGGGCGATTTTTTTTTGTTTTTAAAAAGGGACCATCTGCTGAGAAGAATCACCAGTCAAATTATCAGAACACACTGTTTAAATGTTATTTAAAAAAAATTGTAATAGTTATGCACCCATGCAAACCTGGCCTATAAAACTACCGCTGTACCCAGACCATTTAGCCTTATCTATTTTGTTAAGCAAACAGTGTAGACACTGCTCAGATGAATCCTTCACGAGTTCTTTGATCAGAATCTGCACTATTTGATGCCCCCGGTATCTATAAATGCGGATGCGTATAGCGTTGTCCTGTCCGTGTGTCCGTCCGTTAAGTAGACTTTACCGTTTCCTCCAGCATCAATACCACTTACTCAAATCCCTAGATACTTATACAGTTGTTGTCTTTAAGTTGGTTTACGGGTATAATATTTAACCCTCATCATGTTAAGTGCGACTTGTCTAATAATTGCAAACAGGTTGTATCCAGATCTGGATCCAAACTATTTGTCACTCATTTCAACTTTTCTTCTTTTTCAAATGCATGAAAACTAATGTTCAGCTTATCAGACAATATGTTTAAAAAAGACGACAATTCAGCATGAACACGTTAAAAACTCTTTGATCAAATCTTCAAAGTTAGCCGACTTCGCTTCCCCGCTCAACATATTCAACTCACAAGTAGAGTTTGTTGTTTTCTAAAAGTGATTGACAGCGGATTTTACTAATAATTATCCAATTGAAATACACCTTTTGGGAACATGAAACTTTCCTTTTAGGGCCCAGATGTGAAATTAACAAATGGATAATGTTTCTAAATCTTCGAGTTACGATGTTCGTGTGTATGTAATGAGTTTACACGCAGTGATCTGTGAATGATTTTCTGGAATTTTACGAAAAATGCTGAAGATAAAAAATAAACTTGGCGAAAACAAAACACTTTTCATGGGAGTATAATTATAAGGAAAATCCGTTAATTTCATTCAAGTGTCATATATAAACCAATAATTTGCTGTCTTATTATGATCTATTATGATATCAATATCTTTTTTTTTTATAATGGCAATTTCGAATTGGAATTGAACGTTTGCTAAATAAATGAAACAAGTTGGAAGTTTTTCTGTGTGAATCAATCAGACATTTAAAAACGTTAAGAAAGTTAAGAAAGTCGCAAACATTTGAACAATTTATCAAATCGTGCCGATGTTCACACCCTCGCGAAAAATATTATGCTATGCGATTATCAGCGCGTGCGGAATACACAGTGGCATATTAGACTTGACACGTGTATATGTGTTACGCCTCTCGTCTGCAACTTTTCCCTTTCATGTATGCAGACATTTCAAAGAGTGTAATCGTAGACATGAAACATATACACAGTGAAAAAAGGTAGCTACTTGGGTGTGGCATTAGTGAAAGGAAACTTATCTTCTACGAAATACGAAGATTAATGCGATGCTATAAGTGGATAAAACAACCCCGACTAACGATGATAATACTCGCATAGGAACATCGTATGTACATAGTATGTAAGCAAAAAATATTTCATTTAATCCCAGTTACTCATTTAAATCACTATTTAACTTTTGCATCAATTAATAATTGTCAAATACGGGTGATATATATAATTTTTTAAAAATGGCACGTTGGGTCCACAAATGGTACGTTGATGTCGTGGGGCGTTGGTGCGATGGGGCGTTGAGACCAGACACCGTCATAGCTATATCAAAATGTTGACTTTCCCAGTCAGATTCTATGGTACAGTGTCCTCAGGTGAGCGAAATGTGACCCTCTGGGTCTCTTGTTTAGGGAGAGTGGGACACAAATCAAACCCACCCCTTCTTTTGATATGAGTTCCTAGTTACATTTACTCTTTTCTTCATTTTTATTTTGAATTACTCGAAAATAATGGCAAATATGAACTAGAAATTGATAAACCAAACTCCCTTTTGACTCCCAAGTATGGAATCAAGCACACACAATGCAGCACAGTATGAAATTTATTTTTATAACTATAAATAACTCTAATATAGGTCAGCAAATCAAAGGCGTCAAAATAGGTTACTCCCAACAAATATGGTGGCTTCCTCGGTAGTGTAAAAATGGAGATGCTCTGATCAACTAGGGCGTATAAACTTGTACTTTGCATGGTTTTTATCATTAATTTTGCACACTTAGCTACATACATAGTTTTAATAACATTCGTTTTACAGCTGTCAGAAAATACGGCGAGTTTATTGCTTAATGGCGTCAAAACTAGTAACACTAGGATAGATCTGTTGGTTCCGCTAAATTACGATGGATCAAAAGAATATCGGTTTCTCATTTCAATTTATCACATAACTTGGCAAAAAAATACCGGAATATCCCCCGCATGTCACATGAAGTGAGCAACAGAACACAATCAGTCGTCCTAGATGGAGTAGCATTGTGTACTGTACCGGTCACGTCTGGAGTGCCACAAGGATCTGTGCTAGGTCCCATCCTCTTCCTCTTGTATATTAATGACTTTCCCGATAACATAAATTCTCAGGTAAGATTCTTTGCTGACGATACAGTCCTCTACCTGACCATTGCAAGCGAAGAGGATGGCGCCTCTCTCCAGACTGACCTTGACTGTCTACAGGACTGGGAGCACCGGTGGGACATGCGGTTCAATCCCAGCAAGTGTAATGTCTTGCATATTACCAGGTCTGCGTGCCCCATCAAGACCCATTACACCCTACATGGGCAGGTCCTGGAGACAGTGACTGATGCGAAATATCTAGGTGCCACTGTAAGTTCTAACCTATGCTGGAATGCTCATGTGAAAAATGTAACCCAGAAAGCCAACCGCACCCTAGGCTTCCTAAGACGTAACATCAGGACCACAAATCAAGACGTCGGGGAAATGGCATACAAAACACTCGTCCGGCCACAGGTGGAATACACCTCTGTGGTCTGGAGCCCATACACCCAACAGTGAGATGAAAATGTGTTTACACTCTAGTAAATTCTACAGTTCTGAATTTTTTTTAATAATACTTGCACACAATTATAAGTTCTTGAAAGTGTTTAATTACTATTGAACTTGAATCGAGAGTTACCTGCCCCTGTCATACTTAGATTTATAATGCTACAAACGGCTTTATTTTTTGTATTGTTTAGGCTTTAAAATGTACAAAATTGAATGGATTTTATAAAACTTTGTAAAAAGCTTTTGAATGTTGATCTTTAAAGATAGGTGATCACCATTTGCCCCTTCCTCCCACAATAAAGTTTGCCACTTTCTTCTGGACAATCGCTGCGGCAGGGGATATCAGCTCTAAGGTGCTTGTTACTTTTACTTTTTAGCTCACCTGAGCCAAAGGCTCAAGGTGAGCTATTGGGATGGCCCTGTGTCCGGCGTCCGTCGTCGTGCGTATGTGCGTCGTGCGTATGTGCTTCGTCGTTAACAATTGCTTCAAATGACATCTCCTCCTATACCCCTTGACAGAATTCAACCAAACTTTACAGAAATGTTCCTTGGGTCAAGCTCTTTCAAATTTGTTCAAAGAATTAAAAACAATGCAGAACTCTGGTTGCCATGGCAACCAAAGTGAAAAAATAAGGAAATCTTAAAAAATCTTCTTGTCAAAAACTGGAAGGGCCAGAGCTTACATATTTGGCACATAGCATCATCTACAGGTCCTCTGTCAAGTTTGTTCAAATTATGCCCCTGGGGTCAAAATTGGTCGGTTGCATAACTAGGTCACAGGAGCTAAAAATAGATTTTTTTCATTGAAAACTTAAAAAATCTTCTTGTCTGAAACTACAAGGGCCAGAGCTTAGATATTTGGCACATACCATCGCCTACAGATCCTCTATCTAGTTTGTTCAAATTATACAACTGGGGTCGAAATTGGCCCCGCCCAGGGGGTCACAGTTTTACATAGAGTTATATAGTGAAATTTTCAAACGTCTTCTTCTCTGAAACTAATATGGCCAGAGCTTTGATATTTGGTATGGTGACACTTCTAGATGTCCTATACCAAAATTGTTCAAATGGTTCTGGTCGGTTGCATAACTAGGTCACAGGAGCTAAAAATAGATTTTTTCCAATGAAAACTTAAAAAATCTTCTTTTCTGAAACTACAAGGGCCAGAGCTTAGATATTTGGCACATACCATCGCCTACAGGTCCTTTATCAAGTTTGTTCAAATTATGCACCTGGGGTCAAAATTGGCCCCGCCCCTGGGGTCACAGTTTTACATAGAGTTATATAGAGAAAATTTCAAACATCTTCTTCTCTGACACTAATATGGCCAGAGCTTTTATATTCGGTATGGTGACACTTTTAAATATACTTTACATAATTTGTTCAAATTGTTCTGGTCTGTTGCATATCTAGGTCAGTCCTGGACCTAAATTATTATCGCCATTTTTTCAGCTATTTTCTCAGGTGAGCGAAATATGCCCCATGGGGCTCTTGTCTTCATATTAATCTGCTCTGACGCGCAGCTGCACGTATTACTCACTACGAGGGTGATGCAGTATAAATAGATAGATAGATAAATATATACCTGCAGGGGTATTCCGGTATTTTGCCCATAACTTACGGTCTTGGAGTGGAATAAAGCCATTATAATGTATAAATAGAGGATCTTGTATGCATGCTCATTATTTATCATTTTTGGCTGGATTGAAAATGCGGCTTATCGATTGGCGAAAGCCGTCCGTCCGCACATCCAGGAGGCACGTTATGGGGGCCTAACCTGGCCGTTTTGGGTCCTTAACCTGGCCAGTTGGTGATTGTGGGGTTGAAAGAGAATATTGTGGGGTTAAAATGGCGCATGTGGGGTTAGTTTCAGGGTTAGGGTTTATATAGCATCTAACCCCACAAAACCGTCTCCTAAGAATGTCCGTCCGTCTGTCAGTTCGTCCGTCCTCACTTTGGTTGACCTTTTTGTAAGTGTCAGTTTTAGCCAAAGTATAAGTCCTACAGCAACCAAATTTAGTGTGTTGAGTTGAAATGAGGTCATCATCACACACCATGGGTAACTTGGATTTCATTGTCCAGTGACTTAGAGAATTTTTGGTTTACCTTTTCGTTTGTGTCTTGGTTTACCTTTTTGTAAGTGTCAGTTTTAAACAAAGTATAAATCCTACGGCAACCAAATTTAGTGGAGTTTTACATCACATGCCATGGGTATAACTAGGTCACTGTGACCTAGATTTCACAGTCTAGTGACTTAAAGAATTCTTGGTTAACCGTTTCGTTTGCGTCTTGGTTTACCTCTTTGTTTGCATTAATTAAAGCCAAAGTATAAGTCCTACAGCATCCAAATATAGTATGTGGAGTTTAAGTGAGGTCATCATCACATGCCATCGGTAACTAAGTCACTGTGACCTAGATTTCACGGTCTAGTGACTTAAAGAATTCTTGGTTTACCTTTTGGTTTACATCTTGGTGTACATTTTTGTTTGCATTAGTTTTAGTCAAAGTATAAGTCCTACAGCATCCAAATTTGTCATGTGAAGTTGTTGTGAGGTCAGCATCACATGATCCTATGGGTAACTAGGGCATTGTGACCTAGATTTCATGATTCAGTGACTTTGAGAATTTCTTGGTTTACCCTTTTGGTTGTGTTAGTTTTAGCCCCGATAGATGACATACAGAAACCAAATTGTCATGTGGAGTTGTAGTAAGGTCAGCATCACATGCTATTGGTAATTAGGTCACTGTGCCTAGGTATTACGGTTCAGTGCTTTAGAGAATTTCTTAGAAGTTCCAATTGGAAAGCTTGTTTGCTTTCATTTTGCATTTAAAATTTCAATAGTAGAATATCACTGGTTTTGTCATGGTGCCATGTCATATTGTATATATAGGCAAAGCAAAACTGCAGACAATCCGGCCATACCGACATTGGGGGTTTCGTTAATAAACGAGTTGACTAAAATAATATGACGCAAGCCTTGGCGAGCATCATATTCATTTTAGTCGACGAGTTTATTAAAAATGATAAATGATGAGCACGAATGTGAGATTCTATTTATAACATAATAATTTTAAGCACCTATTAAATTGATTGAAGTAGTAGTTTGTAGACCCTCAGCTATATATATAGATTTCTGCCAAAACGTTACGTTGTTTACGTTAACGTCATAGTAAATGACGTCATTTGGCGTCCCGCTACATGCAGCGCTTGTGGACGAACAAGTTTGGCCAGAGCCCATAAAACGATATTCCACTAATGGATTACGGTATTTATACAATCGTTTTTTATGCAACTCAAAGACCGCAAAATATGTGATAAATACCGTAATCCTCTAGTGGAATATTGTTTTTTGGACTCCGGCCTAAACTCCGGCGCTGCATGTAGCGGTACACGAAATTACGTCATTTGCAATGATGTTACTGTAAACAATGTGATGTCAAGTTTTGGCGGAAAATCTACATAGCAGAAATACTACAAACCATGGCTTTGATTGATTTATTACTGGTCTTATAGAATTTCACATTCATGCTCATTACGTATCATTTTTGGCTCACCTGAGCCAAAGGCTCAAGGTGAGCTATTGGGATGGCCCTGTGTCCGTCGTCCGTCGTCGTTAACAATTGCTTCAAATGACATCTTCTCCTAAACGGCTGAACAGATTTCAACCAAACTTTACAGGAATGTTCATTGGGTCAAGCTCTTTCAAATTTGTTCAAAGAATTGAAAACAATATAGAACTCTGGTTGCTATGGCAACCACTCTGGTTGCTATGGCAACCAAAGTGAAAAAATAAGGAAATCTTAAAAAATCTTCTTGTCTGAAACTACAAGGGCCAGAGCTTAGATATTTGGCACATAACATTATCTACAGGTCCTCTATCAAGTTTGTTCAAATTATGCCCCTGGGGTCAAAATTGGCCCCGCCCCGGGGGTCACAGTTTTACATAGAGTTATATAGTGAAAATTTCAAACGTCTTCTCCACTGAAACTAATATGGCCAGAGCTTTGATATTTGGCATGGTGACACTTCTAAATGTCCTTTACCTAGTTTGTTCAAATGGTTCTGGTCGGTTAAATATCTAGGTCATAATTCACATTCAAAATATGTATAGCAGACAGCAATTCAGCATTATAAGAGTTAGACCCTAGCCAAATTTCCTACTGGCAGAGTTACATAACTGAACTCAGGTCAGCTGGTCAGCTGATGAGGTTCACAGCATATGGTGGTGTCTGCTATATTTTTATGCCCTGCAGTTGGGGGCATATTGTTTTTGTCTGTCTGCTTTTTTGTCTGTTTGTCCATTGTTTGTCTGTCAGTCCACAACTTTAATCTTAGCCATAACTTTGTTAAAGTTAGAAACTTTATAACTTGGGTCATGTCGTACAAAGGTCAATGTCATTTTTGAGATATTTCCCAGTGTCATATTTTCTTGTCTTTGAGATAACTCCAGTTCTACTGATGTTAACCCATTACCCCATACATATGCCTTTTTACGCCTTTAATTTATTCCTCCTCTAAAGAAAATAATTCCACTTTATACAGTCATAAACATGTAAGATATAAGAAATAGTATCTATATCTTAGTAGATGATAACTTAAAGCAGGTTGAAAGTAAAGCAGAGTGCGCAATAAATAATCATGTGGAAATACATGTAGCTTGATAAGAAGAAGTGTCATGGATAAGGGCCATAACTCTGCCAACAATATTTTTTTAAGTTATTCCAATTTGTCATGTTTTTTTTTGTCTGGAAGATAATTCCATTTACAGCTATATTAAAATGTTGTCTTGCCTATTAAGCTAAGGCACAATGACCTCAGGTGAGCGAATTAAGGGCCATGGCCCTCTTGTTTAAAGTGTCTATCGGCACGACGGTTGTGCGGATAACAGTTCTTATCAGGCCCAACACTGTTTGTCATTTTGAAATATATTGTTCAAATCAACATTAAATTGTCAAAAATGAACTAGACTTATTTTGAAATTGGAATTGTCCATTAAAAGTTTCAGGGGTGAATGAGTAAACATAAGTTTGTTAGTATATGATGTCTATTTTGCAGACTGTGAGTTGATGTGGTCCACTTGCTTTGTCTAACCATGAATTTGGCAACGATAACACGGGCAGAATTGAGCAGTTCCGAGTATAGAAGGGATAAAGGAAAAGTGAAGTTCTTCATATATACAGTTGACAAGCCCTGTGGAACGGATACTGCAGACGAGTTCAAGAAGAGATTAGAAGATTTCGAAGACAAAGATTCTGTGGATAAGAGAGACATTGACATGTGCTTCCTTATGAATGAATACATAAAAAAACATGATGAGAATCACTATGACATTTACCATAACCGGACCAAAGAGCAACTGTTTGAACACTTCAAAGAGCTTCAAGCAGACACATCATTGAGCAACTATGACAGCTTTGTCTTTGTCTTCCTTACATACATGTGTGGAAGAATTGATCCCAAGAAGAAGAGCAAGGGTAAGGATGAAAGACTTCACTTTCGCGATGGCAAAGATGACAAGAGACAAACTGTAGATGGCAGGGTACATCTTGATGAAATATACAAAGAATTGGACAAAATCAAAGAATTGAATGCTAAACCAAAGATTTTGCTTGTACAAGCGGACAGTGTGGAACTTTTAAAATCATGGAGTATTACAAAAACATCGGGGAAACAAACTACACAACTGGTGAAAATACCGCATGATGCAGATAGGTTGACGATTTTGTCAACAATTCCTGGTCGGTATTTTGTTCCTGAAGATAACCCATCCTTTTTAATCCAGACTTTTGTTGATGTTATGAATGAAAACAGGGATCCTTCCAAACGACTTGATTTCTTGTCGCTCACGAGTGCGATCAATGGCAAAGTTGATCAGATGATCCAGGACTGGAAAGACAACAATCCAGACAAGAAACCAGAACTGGACGTGCCACTAGTTACATCCACTCTGAATAAACTACTCTTTTTACATCCACTTTGAATAAACTGCTAAATAATCTAGAAATATATAACCCCCGGTAAACCTTAACCCATTAGCCTGTGTTTAGTTTTAAACACAGGTGGTCACTTAACCCATTACCCAATAACCTGTTTCTAGTTTTGAAGATATTTGACCAGTTAAAGCAGGTTGAAAGTAAAGCAGAATGCGCCTTAAGGCACATTCTGCTTTACTTTCAGCCTGCTTTAAGCTATTATCTGCAAGAATATAGAAAATGTTTCTTTTGATTTTTAGCTCGACTATTCGAAGAATATGGAGGGCTATTACAGTCGGCGTCAGTGTCGGCGTTGCACTGGTTAAGGTTTTTTGTGCAACTTACAAATAAGCTTGTATTTCTACAACCAATACTTGTATTGCATTATAACTTCACCACAGCCTCCCGACTACTGCAGCAAATCATGGCTGGTAACTCTGGTTTGGATTTTGTGTGAGTTATGGCCCTTGATGGACTTAGAAATTTTGGTTAAGGTTTTTTGTGCAACCTAGAAATAAGCTTATATCTCTGCAACTGCTGCTTGTATGGGATTATAACTTCACCACAACCTTGCCACTAGTGCAGTCAATCAAGGCAGGTAACTCAAGTGTGCATTTAGTGTGAGTTGTGGCCCTTGATGGACTTAGATATTTTGGTTACGGTTTTTTGTGCAACCTAGAAATAAGCTTATATCTCTGCAACTGCTGCTTGTAGCCTTATCAAATTTCCACTAACGAAAAAAAAACTGGAATAGTCGAGCGTGCCATCTTGCGATGGCTCTGGTTATTTGTGACAGTATAAATTGGAACTATTTTCTTCAGTAGAGGAATTAACTTAAGGCGTAAAAAGGCATGTTTGTGGGGTAATGGGTTAAAAAGCAGATTGAAAGTAAAGCAGCATGCACCTTTAGGAGAATAGGAAATATTTCTTATGCTGCATATTCATTTTTAGACAAACTGAAACTATTTTTCTTCAGTTTAGGAATGAATAATAATGTATCAGTGGAATGAAGGGTTAATGGATCTAGAGCTTCAGATTATATGGAGTAAATTGATATTTTCAACATTTTCTCCTTTATGTTAACTCTTTCCTCCCTGAAACTTAAAATGGACAATCCCAGTTTCCATTTGAGTCTAGTCCATTTCTGACGTTTAAGGGTCGTTTTTGTCAATGTTTAGCATTGTGACAAACAGTGAAGACCCTGATCAGAGGGCTCCTTTCGGAGCCCTCTGATCTGGGTCCTCACTGTTTGCATAGGGCAAGTGTACTATTCAAATGTACACTGTTTGAAAAGGACGCCTATATGCGGGACTAGGGTTCAAAGGGTTAAGACCAAATCCTTGGGTGTGACTAATTAGAATCACCTCTAAGTCTATGAGATGTTTATAGTGAGTAGTCACGTTGTACGGTTTTGAGCAAAAAGACACTTCTATGGAGGAAAGGGTTAAAGAATACACAGTGAAGGAATTTACTTAATAGCCTGTTTCTAGTTCTGAAGACAAGTGACCACTTAACCCATTACCCCATAGCCCGTTTCTAGTTTTGAAAAGAGGTGACCACTTAAAGCAGGTTGAAAGTAAAACAGTAAAGTCTTAAGGCGCACGCTCAGTCTGCTTTAAGCTACCATTTGCCAGGATAAAGAAAATATTTCTTATGTAGTATATTCATGACTGAAATCCAGTGGAACATCTGAGGAATAGATTAAATACATAAAAAGGTGTATTTACGGGTTAAAGCAACTCCTTAGAGACTCTTTGAGGTGTCCGATCAGGGTGCACAGTTTTCATGTAGAATAATCATATATCCAACAGTGTCTGCACACTTTCCTAGGGAATTTGTTCGTTATTTTTTCAGCCAATGTATAGGTTAATAATATCACTTGTGTCTTACATTACCTACCTATTGCTCATTTACCTGTATAGAACATAAGGATAAGGTAGCAGCAGGGCTCCAGATAAGATGTAGATATTTCAACAAATCCAACATTTTCTCACTCTTTTTAGAACCAAATCCTATGGTGTTACTACTCATTAGAATCGTCTCAAAGAGACGATTCTAATGAGTAGTGACACCATAGGGTTTATTTCAGAAATAAAGATTTTAGTATTTGAAAAACTACCCTTATCTGGTGCTCTGGGTAGCAGTTTCTAAGTTTCACTGTATCATGAACGCATTAACTTATTACCCCATAGCCTGGTTTCTAGTTTTGAAGATAGGTGACTACTTAAAGCAGGTTGAAAGTAAAGCAGAATGTGCCTTAAGGCACATTCTACTTTTCTTTCAGCCTGCTTTAAGCTACTATCAGAAAGAAAAATATTTCTCATGATTCATATTCATAACTATATAAAAAGGAACTATGTTGTTCATTTGATGAATAAATAAGAGGCATAAAAAGGCACATTTATGGAGGAATGGGTTAAATCATTCACTCCTGAAATTTAAATGGACAATTCCAGTTTACATTCAGATTTAACCCGTATTGAATAATTAGGGTGTTTTTTTACAATGTTTACAAAATGACAAACAGTGTAGACCCTGATCAGAGGGCTCCTGCAGGAGCCCTCTGATCAGGGTCTTCACTGTTTGCATGGGACAAGTGTACTTCTGATAGGTGTATGATGTTGTCATGACGAGTATACTCGTCTCTAGGGTTCAATGTGTTAACCCTAGGGACTCCTCATTTTACAGTGAACCTGAGAAAATTACAGATTGTCCTATTATGCAAACAGCATAGCTCCAGATCAGAGGGCTCCTATGGGATCCATTCAGAGCTCCAGATAAGGTTTTATTTTGCAGAAAGAAAAATATTTATTTCTGCATTAAACCCTTTGGTGTCACTAACTACAAGACTTACTATTCTAATGAGTAGTAACACCATAGGATTTGGTGCTGAAATGAGTGAGAATTTGTATTTGTTTAGTTTTCTTCCTCTTATCTGGAGACCTGTGACCCTCTGATCAGAGGCCTCATCATTTATTATATGCCTTCGTATGATATCGAGCGTTTATGCCTGTATTATCACAGTAAAATACAAGAGTCTGTATCAGCCACTTTGTATCAGCCACTTTGTATTTTACTCTGACGTTGCTTAAGGTTTAACGTGACGTCATTTACGTACATGTGCAAGTGCCGCGTTATTCATTGTGGCAAACAAAAATTCTTGTTCTGCTTCAAATAACTAATGAATTTTGGATATAAAATTATTTAAACAACTATTTAGCTGTTTCTGATGTGTATTCAAGGCATATAATAAACACATCACCAGTTGGCAGTGCGCTACAGAGTGTTGTATTTAGCTCTCGACGTTTTTGGCGGAAACAACCGATCAGACTCGCGCCAAGGCGCTTGTCGGATCGGCTATTTCCGCCAAAAACGTTTCGAGCTAAATACATCACTCTGTATCGCACTGTCAACTGGTAATGTGTATTCATCATTTGTAATATACTGTTAAAATAAACCTTAATATGTCAAAATGACTGGAAATAGGGATTGTCCATTAATGGGGTGAATGAGTTAATTTTTGTTGCGATTGACATTTTGTTTTTGAAGTGATTACAGTTAAACCTCTATGTATCGAACTTCGATAAATCGAATACCCCGTTATGTCGAAGTTTTTTTGAAGTCCCGATCTTTTCCACTGTATATTCCTTGTAAAAACACATCCATGAATCGAAGTTATGTGTATCGAATTCCCCGTTGTATCGAAGTTTTTTTCCAGTCCTTTTCATATAAATCCAACATAAAATACCACAAATGTATCGAACATCAATTACCTGTCAACTAACATGGATCAACGGATTACATGACTCGCTAGACTGACGCTAATTTTTCACACCTTCGCGTGAAAACACGCTGGGGTGCTCTTTTAATTCTGCATGCACAATCTGTGTTATCAGTAATAATTGGGTAAGTTTGTCATTTAATTGTTTCACAGTTTTCGTTAATGATATTGACAACGCCGCCATTTTTTAAAGGCTTGATGACACCAATTTATCCAAATGAGTAAATAAACCGCAAGGACTGTTTTGGACCGACAATTAACGAAACAAGCCAAACTTTGTGAGAAGTTTAATAATGCTGATAAACGAGTGGTCGGCATTCTATTATCAGAGCCACAACATGGCAGATGCGCTCCGATCATGGTCTGTCCGGTGAAAGACCCGGTATTTAAACCAATCCGTGGGGATAGCTGGGCAGACCCACCTCACAACGAACGACAACTCTGTTATGATATCGATAACGTTATGATATCGATAACGATATTACTGTATGTTCGTATTTATGCACCTGCAATCTTGACAACCTCGAAGTCGAAAATTAATCTTTAAAATCATTATTATTTAATCAAATGTTTATTTCAATCTAGAAGCTAAATTAATTGACAGTTACACTGTACATAGTACGATTTTCGGCATTTCCGCCGTAGTTTCTCATCTTGGTGTAATTGACAGCATCTAAGTTGAAAGTAAGATACATGTAGGTTTTTAGCTCACCTGGCACGAAGTGCCAAGGTGAGCTTTTAGGATCGCTGAATGTCCGTCGTCTGTCCGTCCACAATTGGTTGTGAACACTCTAGCGGCTACAAATTTCATCCGATTTTCATGAAACTCGATGACAATGTTTGTCTTGATGAAATATAGGTCAAGTTTGAATGTGGGTCATGTCGGGTCAAAAACTAGGTCACTAGGTCAAATCATTGAAAAACCTTGTGAACACTCTAGAGGCTACAAATCTCATTGGATTATTATGTTACATGGTCAGAATGTTTGCCTAGTTGATATCTAGGTCAAGTTTGAATATGAGTCATGTCGGGTCATAAACTAGGTCACTAGGTCAAATCATAGGAAAACCTTGTTAACACTCTAGAAGCTACAAATCTCATCCGATCTTCATGACACTTGGTCAAAATGTTTTCCTCATTGATATCTAGGTCAAGTGTGAATGTGGGTCATGTCTGGTCAAAAACTAGGTCACTAGGTCAAATTATAGACAAACATTGTGATTTCTCTAGAGACTACAAATTTCATTGGATTTTAATGCAACTTGGTCTGAATGTTTGCCTAATTGATATCTAGGTCAAGTATAAATATGAATCATGTCTGGTCAGAAACTGGGTCACTACGTCAAATCAAAGAAAAACAGTGTTAACCCTCTAGAGGCTACAAATCTCATTAGATCTGAAAGAAATATTTTCAGAATGTTTGCATACATCGAATCTAGGTCAAAATCAAACGTGGATTCTGTCTGGTCAAAATCTAGGTCACTAGGTCAAAGCATAGAAAAATCTTGTTTACACTCTAGAGGTTTATTGTGAGACATGTCCTGTCGTTATCTAGGTCACTATACGTCAAGTTTTATATGGTGAACCAGGTGAGCGATTTAGGGCCATGGTGGCCCTTGTTTTTCTATGTTTTAATGCGTATAACTATGAATTCTCCTACCTTTGTACACATGTATTGTATTTTGTTATTTATGCCGTTGTTTTTATAAATGATAAAGAACACGTCGGATTTATGTTTTATTTCAATATGCCAAAAAGTACACAGACGTGAAAACATTACACGCCGGGAACGATAGTTCTTATAGATCTTATATGCATTGAAATTCAATACTCAAATCACAACCCATTTATGATTCGAAGCCCCGATGTTTCGAAGTTTTTTCACAGTCCCTTGAAGTTCGATACATCGAGGTTTAACTGTATGTGTATATTTGATCACTATAATCAATTAATCATGTACAATAATATATACATTTGCCAAACAATCAGTTTAGTAATCATGTTAGAGATATGTCATTCAGATTGCTGATAGTTTAACCCTTTCCCCAATTACATGTACAAAATGTACCTTGTTTCCAGTATTGGAGACAGATGGTTGCTTAACCCATTACCCCATAGCTTGTTTCTAATTTTGAAGATTGGTGACCACTAGTCTTATAGCAGGTTGAAAGAAAAGCAGAATGCACCTTAAGGCGCATTCTGCTTTACTTTCAACCTGCTTTAAGCTATTATCTACTAGAATATAGAAAATATTTCTTATGGTGCATATTCATGACTGTAAAAATTGGAACTAATTTCTTTAGTGGAACAATAATTTAGAGGTGTAAAAAGGCGTATTTATGGGGTAATGGGTTAAAGCTGGCTGATAGTAAAGCAGAACGCTTCTTTACTTTAAGTTACCCATGTACGAGGATATAAAGTATACTTCTTATGACACATATTCATGACTTAAGTGTATAAAGTGGAACTATATTCTAAAGTGGAGGAATAAATTAAAGGAGTTAAAAGGCATATCTAGTGGGTAATGCCAGCTTAACCCTTTCCCCCATAGCTCATTTCTAGTTTTGAAAACGGGTGATCACTTAAAGCAGGTTGAAAGTAAAGCATAATGTGCCTTAAGGCACATTCTGCTTTACTTTCAGCCTGCTTTAAGCCAACATCTGCTAGGATATAGAAAACATTTCTTTTGGTACATGTTTATGACTGTATAAATTTGAACTATTTTCTTTGTGGAGGAATAAACTAAATGCGCCAAAAGTCGCTTCTATGGGGGAAAGGGTTAAAGCTATCATCTGCTTGAATGTAGAAAATATATTTATGGGGTAATGGGTTAAGCGACCACTAATTATAGTAGCATGGATGTCTCTGAGACCAAGTGGCTTCTAAATGCAGGATGAAAAACCTTTGCATTGTAATTATCCTGCATTAAGCAACCACTAAATCATTTAACCATTTACTCCATAGATATGCCTTTTTAGCTCACCAGGCCAAAGTGCCATGGTGAGCTATTTTGATCGTCCTGTGTTCGTCGTTCGTTCGTTCGTCCGTCGTCTTTAAACAATTTCTTTAAACTACATCTACTCCTAAACCACTTAATGGAATTTTACCAAACTTTGCAGGAATGATCCTTATATGGTGCTCTTTCAAAAATTTTCAAAAAGTTCCAGTCCGTTGCATATCTAGGTCACAAGAGGGTCACAAATTTACATAAGAGTTATTGTGAAATCTATAAATGTCTTCTTCTCAGAAACTAACGTGGCCAAAGCTTTGATATTTGGCATGGTGAGACATCTAGATGTACTTCACCAATATTGTTCAAATGGTTCCAGTCCATTGCATATCTAGGTCACATGAGCTAAAAATAGATCGTTTCAATAAAAACTTTAAAAATCTTCTTGTCTGAAACCACAGCACCCTAAGCTTAGATATTTGGCACAAAGCATCATATACAGATCCTCTATCAAGATTGTAAAAATTATGTCCCTGGGGTTAAAAAATGACCCTGCCCCGGGGGTCACAAATTTACATAGAGTTATATAGTGAAATCTTTAAATGTCTTCTTCTCAGAAACTAATGTGGCCAGAGCTTTGATATTTGGCATGGTGACATATCTAGAGGTACTTTACCAATATTGTTCCGGTTCATTGCTTATCTAGGTCAATTGAGCTAAAAATAGATTGTTTCAATAAAAACTTAAAAAATCTTCTTGTTTTAAGGTATCTCCTGTCTTCAAAACCACAAACTGGCTATGGGGTAAAGGGTTAATGAATGATTTTTTAAATGACATTCTGTGACAGATCGTGTAAACCATCTTCTATACTGTAAAATGGCTGTTATTGGAGGACTTACTTTCAAAAATACCTGCTGAATGCAAGGGAGCTCCAAAGTCCCAGCTAAAAACCCTGTTATGTGTTATTGAAAATACTTGTGATAATTTAACCTTTTACTCCATAAATATTATGCATTTAATTTCTCAACTAAAGAAAATAGTTCCATTTTAAACATTTATGAATGTGCAACATTTCTAGCAGATTGTACCTTAAAGCAGGCTAAAAGTTAAGCAGAATGTGCCTTAGGGCACATTCTGCTTTACTTTCAACCTTCTTTAAGTGGTCACATATCTTAAATATTTTTAGAACAGGTTATGAGGTAAAGGGTTGACACACCTGTGTATTATTATAATTCTATTATTATGTGAACCTTTTGTTGGAATAATCTTATTTCTATTACCAACTGTCCACTATTAGCATCTTTCAGTGTTTTGATACCGGTGGTTACTCTGATCTGAGTCACAGGACAAGTGTACTTGTCACAGGTACACTGTTTGCATTTAGGATGTGCACACTCAGCCCTACGGATTCCTTTTTAAAGATACATATCAACCTATTACCCCATAGCCTGTTTCTAGTTTTGAAGACAGTTGACAACTGAAAGCATGTTGAAAGTAAAGCAGAATTAATGTGCCTGAAGGCGCATACTGCTTTACTTCTAGCCTGCTTTAAGCTACCATCTGCTAGAATATAGAACCTATTTCCTATTGTTTATATTCTTGACTGTATAAAATGGAACTGTTTCTTAAGGCAGAGGAATAAATCAAAGGTGTAAAAAGTTGGGCAAATTTATGGGGAAACGGGATAAATACCTGTTTATTTCATGTATGTGCCTTGCATGCTTAAACAACTCCATAAAGATGTAACAGCTTAAGGCATGATCAAAGTAAAATAGAAAGCAGAGGGCATTCTGCTTTACTTTCAACCTGCTTTAAGCGGTCACCCATGCTCAAAACTAGAAACAGGCTAAGGGATAATGGGTTAACCCATTACCTCGTAGCCTGTTTCTAATTTTGAAAATATGTTACAACTTAAAGCAGGTTGAAAGTAAAGCGGAATGCGCCTTAAGGCGCATTTGGCTTTACTTTCAGCCTGCTTTAAGTTACCATCTGCTAGACTGGAGAAAATATTTCTTATAATACATATGTATAAATGTATAAATTGGAACTATTTTCTTCAGTGGAGAAATTAATTAAAGGCGTAAAAAGGCGTATTTATTGGGTAATGGGTTAACCAGGTGTTGGATAAGCCAGGTTATATTATTACTTAATGCTCTATATAACTTGTAATTCGTTATTTTTAACTGTTTTGCTGTGTTGTCCTCACATTGCCAATCCAGGACGAACTGTTTCCATGGGCGAACAAGAGGGCCTGAAGGCCCTGATATCGCTCACCATTTGTAATGAAGCCTGATAGCTTTACCTTTGAATTTCACCCGTTTTATTCTAAATCCATTCAAGTTTGTCGACCTACTGTAGTATAATAGAGTACATCAAAGGCAGATAACTAGAGCCTAAACAATACTGAAATTAAGCCTTTTTCTAGCATTTCAAAGTATATCAAGGGCAGGTAACTATTGCCACAATGATTACATTTCAACAATAATTGCACTCCTTCGAGAACGTATAGCTACATCCTTTGTGTACAAGTATAATCAAAATCCATTGAAAACTGTAGTTGCAAGAGTGTAAACGCTGTAAAATATGGCATTTTCAGCCATTCAAAGGTAGATATCTCTTGATCTATTTGTCTGATTCCAACCATAATCACCCTTTTTCCAACTCTTATGGTCATATACAATATGGGCAAGTTTGAGAGAGCTTAGATAAATATTGTGGCCTCTAGAGCGTAAACACTGTTAAATATATCATTTTCAGCAATTCAAAGGTAGATAACTCTTGACCTATTGATCCGATTACAACCAAAATTGAACTCATCCGAAGTCTTATGGTAATATACAATCTTAGTAAGTTTGAGAAAGATTGGATAAAATTTGTGGCCTCTAGAGTGTAAACATCGTTAAATATGGCATTTTCAGCAATTCAAAGGTATATAACTCTCGACCTATAAGTCTGCTTTCAACCATAATCAAACTCATCTGAACTCTTATAGTAATATACAATTTGAGCAAGTTTAAGAAAGATTTGATAAAAATTGTGAACTCTAGAGTGTAAACACCGTTAAAAATGGCATTTTCAGCAATTCAAAGGTAGATTACTCTTGATCTATTTGTCCGATTTCAACCAAAATCACTCATCCGAACTCTTATGGTCATATACAATCTGGGCAGGTTTTAGAAAGATTGGATAAATACTGTGGCCTCTAGAGAGTAAAACACTGTTAAATATGGCATTTTCAGCAATTCAAAGGTAGATAACTCTTGATCTATTTGTCCGATTACAACCAAAATCGAACTCTTTCGGTCATATACAATCTGGGCATGTTTTAGAAAGATTGGATAAATACTGTGGCCTCTAGAGTGTAAACACTGTTAAATATGGCATTTTCAGCACTTCAAAGGTAGATAACTCATGACCTATTTGTCCGATTTCAACTATAATCGAACTCATCCGAATTCTTATGGCAATATACCATCTGAGCAAGTTTGAGAAAGATTGGATAAAAATTGTGGTCTCTAGAGTGTAAACACTAAAATTGTTGACGCTGCACGACGGACGATGGACGCCGGACAATCAAGGATTGCAATAGCTCACCCTGAGCTAGCTCAGGTGAGCTAAAAAGATGTGTAGAAGTTTTAAAATCAGGGCCAATGAGATGTTTTCCTGTACCTGGGATTGCCGTACTGTAATGAAGCAGTATTGATTAACTGTCATTGATTGGTGTCTGGTGAAGATTTCATATTTTACATGCATTATTATTATTTATAGCAACGTATGTAACAGCTTAAGGCATGATCAAAGTAAAATAGAAAGCAGAGGGCATTCTGCTTTACTTTCAACCTGCTTTAAGCGGTCACCCATGCTCAAAACTAGAAACAGGCTAAGGGATAATGGGTTAATAAGACGAGTTGGTAATACAGTAAGTTTCGCCGCTATCCTTTATATCGAAAAACAACAAGAACCAGAACATTACAATAATGTGCGGATGTAAACTTGCAAGCGCTTACAAGAAGACGCTGATCAGTCATCAGATGTCTGTAAAAAAACTCAAAATGTATAATAAAATTTCATTTCATTTGTATTTTGTCTCAGATTAATTCTTTTTGAAAATCTAGTTTGCCCTATATAGAGTATTGGGTAATAAAACAGTTATTTCATGTGTGTTAGGGGAACAGTCAAAACTATTGTCCCTCGTTATCAGGGAAGACATTTCAAACTGTTGCCCCTGGCCTATAGGCCTAAGGCAACAGTTCGAAAGTCTTCCCAGATACCTCAGGCCAATAGTTTTGACTGTATATTTTATAACGTCACTGTTACTTGGGATTGAATGATTAATAATTGTGTTATATTTTCCAACATTTATTTTGTTAAACAAAGTTGATACATAGCAATAATGAGGACAACAACATTTTAACAATGATCTTATCTATTAACAAGTACATGTATATATAATATGGATAGTTATGTTATTTCATAAAATAAACCTTAAAACACACTTTGTTTCTCCGTCTTCTCTAATCCGTAAAATTAATGAAATGAAACCTTTCTATTACGACCATTAAATTGTTACAGTGTTCCCTCTCTACAACGACTCCCTCCTTACAACGACTCTTGTCGCTGTTCCCTAAACAGAACAGGTATGTCCAACCTTTTACGGATGCAAAGTCGTCTGCTTAAAGTTGTCGTCCACTGTTTTTCTCAAAATTACATAATGGATATTTTGATAGAATTTTTTTTAATGATGAGTGACAAACAGCTTGAATCCAGATCAGACGCTGCGTCACACGGCGTCTGATCTGGATTCAAGCTGTTTGTCAATGTTAGCCAATTTCCCTCCCTATAACAACTCCCTCCGAACAACGCACATAGTTGTTGTCTCCCATTGGGTGTCGTTGTAGAGAGGGAATGCTGTAATTATTTAAAGTGTTACAACAGGTGACTGCTTAACCCATTCCCCCATAAATACACCTTTTTACGCCTTTTATTCATTATTCCACTGAAGAAAATAGTCCAAATTGATAGTCATAAATTTATATGTATCAAGAAATATTTTCAATATCACAGCAGATGACTTAAAGCAGGCTGAAAGTAAAGCAGAAAATGTGCCTTAAGGCACATTCTGCTTTATATTCAACGTGCTTTAAGTGGCCACTTAGCATCAATACTGGAAACAGGTAAATTAATGTGTTAAAGCAAGGTGACAGTAAAACAGAAAGCTCACTGTCACCTTGCTTTAAGCAGTGACCTGTCTTTTATACAACCAATCAGCCTTCGTTTTAGTGTTCGTAATCAAGAGGTTGAACTGAACTCGAAACAAATGTGTTAAACAATAACAGCATGACCAATATATTATTCTCTCTCGAGAACCAAAGCCATGTGCTTCTGTATACTATAGGGTATGATAGGTGCTTCTTTACAAGGTGTGATAACTGTGTGTTTCTTCAACAGGCTTATGGCCAGCTGCTTATTGTTTTAACTGTTTTCACCCCTGAAACTTTCAAAGGACAATTCGAATTTCAATACAGTTCTAATCCATTTTTATCTTTGAAAGTAGGATTGATTACAACAATATATTGCAAAATGGCAAACGGTGCAGGCCCTGTTTGCATAGTAAAAATGTGCTCTAAACCGGTACACTCTTTGTTAACACATTCAACCCGAACGACGAGTATACTCTTCATTTACAAACAGTGTACCTGTAAAGATTACATTTGTCTCATGCAAACAGTGTTGACCCTGATCAGAGGGCTCCTTAAGGAGCCCTCTGATCAAGGTCTACACTGTTTGTTATTTTGCAATATATTGTTAAAATCAACCCAAAATAGTCCAAAATGGACTAGACTTACATAATGTATTTAGAAATTGGAAATGTCCATTAAAAGTTTCCGGGGTGAATGAGGTAACGAGTATGTTCATCTCTATGGTTGAATGTATCGAGGTTCAAGATAGTTAGACTCTTCCTTATACAGTCTGATATTTCTAGATCTGATACAACAGCCAAGTGCTTTATAAGGTAAGATAGCAAATTGCTTTTTTTTGTCTAATTTTGTATACTTTTCTAAATGTTTAGTCACATGACATTTATGATAAACATGCAATAATTATGAACATCTAATGTCCATAGTGCATTTCAAATACTGCAAAGGAAATTATCTCTATAAGCATAAAGCTTTCAATCCAATCCTTTTTCATTATATCAATGTATTATGTTCATGTACAATATCTGAAATTAAATATGTTCAACTCTTTGAACCCTAGTCACGCATATATGAGTCGTTTGCAAACAGAGTACATGTGAGAAGTACAATTGTCATATGCAAACAGTGTAAACCCTGAATTCAGAGGACTTCTTAAGGAGCCCTCTGATCAGGGTCTACACTGTTTGTCATTTTGACAAATATTGTAAAAATCAACCCTTAAATGTCAAAAATGGACTAGACTAAATTGAAAACTAGAATTGTCCATTTGAGGTTTCAGGGAGGAATGGGTTAAGCCAAAACTATAAACAGGCAATGGGGTAATATGTCAAGCCTGGATGACTACATATGCTACCCATACAGTAAAACCTCAACTCAAACCATTCAAACTTACCCATACTTCTTTAGTCAAATTTCGATAATTCAAAATCCCTTAACCCATTAGCCCATAAATACTCTTTTACGCCTTTAATTTATTCCTCCACTGAGGAAATTGTTCAAATTTATACAGGTATGGACATGTATAATATGAACTATTTTTTATATTCTAGCAAATGGCAGCTTAAAGCAGGCTGAAAGTAAAGTAGAATGGGCCTTCAGGCGCATTCTGCTTTACTTTTAACCTGCTTTTAAGTGGGTCACCTGTCTTCAAAACTAGAAAGGGGCTATGGGGTAATGGGTTAAGTCAAACATACCTGTGTTTCAAAATTAAAATGTGGCTTATTTACTTTGAAAATTGAATAATTACTTCGAATTATTGTGGGTCGACTGTATTCTTCAATGAGACAAGCTAAACAACAACCCTTTCCCTCGTACCAATCAATAGAAACACCTACATCTGGTGTAGCATATTAAGTTAACATGTCTGTTAATGCAGGTAACTGCTTAAAGCAAGACAAAAATAAAGCAGAAAGCTCTTCAAATGCTTTACTTAGATCTTGCTTTAACCAATTACTCCATAGGTTATATCCAGTATTGAAAAAAGGTGACCCTTAAAGCAGGTTGAAAATAAAGCAGAATGCTTTACTTTAAACCTGCTTTAAGCTACCATCTGCTAGAATATACAAATTATCTCTAACCATACGTACTTATGACTGTATAAGTAATGTATTTTCTTCAGTGGAGGAATAAATTAAAGGTGTATTTATGGTGTAGAGGGTTAAGCTGCCATCTGCATTTCACCACTGTCCCCACTTGAGTGTATTTATCAGAACAGGGAAGTTAGTTGTCATATTGTGGTTATAAATAGGCATGAAGTGGTGTCCTGTTTTGTTTATAAATAGGAGTAAAGTGGTGTCTAGCCATGAGTTCAGTAAGGAAATCGATGTCCATCAATTGTGAATTTGCTACCAGTGAGAAATACAGTGGAGAAAACATTCTTCCGTTCAAATGCAAACGAAACGCATTGCAATGAAATACAGAAATTAACAACTTTTTAACAATTCTGACTACCAGTTTTAATCTGAGTGGCGTCTGATCTGGCTCCAAGCTGTTTGCAATGGAAATAATAGTTTAAGCGTAAACGCGGTTATTTGGAAATAAAACGTTTTCTCTACTGTACTCTGCACACGGGGCACAAACTGCTAACCTAAACAGCAAACAGTGGTAACTGAATACGCTATGCAGAGGAGGGAGATAAACAGACTAGTTTTGTTATCGCAAACATTTTGCATGTATGTATATCTTCTATCACAGTTTGATAACATATACAGTCGAACTTCGATATCTCTAACTCACTTAACTCAAACTATTTGATATGTCGACACATGAACTTCTTTTTTTCATGCTCGGTTATGTCAAACATACCCGTATTTCAAAGTTAAAACGTGACTAAGCCACGTTTTAACTTTGAAATACGGGTATGTTCGACTTAACCGAGTTCGAGATATCGAAGTTCGACTGTATTTTGTAGTATAGTATAAAACTGGTTTAATGTTTTTACAGAAAAAAACAGTATGTGTTTGTGAAACGCTATGCCCCCTCATGTGACCATGACCATGCCCTATAAATGACCTTGACCTTTGTATGGCACAATATTATGCAGAGCTTCTCGAGTTGAGAACATATACTAGATAATTATGTGAAGTATAGTTCCAAAGTTATGGCCAAGTTTAAATCAGCCTATTTGACCTCTAAATGACTTAACTGACCTTGACCTTTGTTGGGCATGACCCAAGCTGTTCAAAAGCTTCAGTATTACATAAGTAACCAGCAAGCAAAAAGCTCTTTCCATAAATGAAATCCCTAAGTGTCACCTCTGCCTAAAGCAAGTGACACCAAAACTATTCATGGTCCTTCACATGGTTACCTTAACCCATTACCTCTTAGCCTATTTCTAGCTTTGAAAACAGGTGACCACTTAAAGCAGGTTGAAAGTAAAGCAGAATGTGCCTTAAGGCACATTCTGCTTTACTTTCAGCCTGCTTTAAGCTACCATCTGCTAGGATATAGAAACTATTTCTTCTGGTGCATATTCTTGGCTGTATAAATTGGAACTATTTTCTTCAGTGGAGGAATAAATAGAGGCGTAAAAAGGCGTTTTTAAGGGGTAATGGGTTAATATTGCAACAGGTTGCTAAATACAAGATTGACTGAAGGTGTTTACACTATAATATATGATTTCAATTTGGTAATACTAATAAACAATTTTCCTGATTATTTACTATGCTAAAATTTGAAATGGGACTCTTCCAGTATCTAATAAATGACATTTACATTCACCCTTCAAAGAGGTTGTTCCAAAATATTTAGAAAACTATGACAAACAGGGCAGACCCTGATCAGAGGGCTCATCAGGAGCCCTCTGATCTGGGTCTACATTGTTTGCAAATGATGTAAATATTCATTTCCAGCACAGTAAGGTTTAAAGCATTGAAACGTGAAACGTTCAAGTCACGGTTATTTGGTTTATACAGGGCTGCCATAAGTGGACATAAAAAATCCTAAGATTTCCAAATTTGCATTTTTCAAGTGCGATTTTAAGGATCGTACCTTTACCCCATCAGCTGTGTCTAGTTTTGTTGACATGTGGCTGCTTAAAGCAGGCTGGAAGTAAAGCAGAATGCGCATTAAGGCGCATTCTGCTTTACTTTCAGCCTGCTTTAAGCTATTATGTACTGGAAAAAATCCGAAGATTTAGGAAAATTCCGGAGAAATGGCAGCCCTGTTTATATATAATTATCTGAGTGATAAATATACATACATGTATTAACTCTTTTAACACTAAGTGACTATTGTGGGTTATTAAGTTTCCTTGTGGATCCTTTTAATTACCAAAAGATAAACCAGGCTACTTGGAATTCTGGGTAGTTTAACCCATTAACCCATAAATACGCCTTTTCAAACCTTTAATTTATTCTTTTAATGAAGAAAATAGTATTATTTATGTAATAATGAATATGAAGAATAACAAATAGTTTCTATACCCTAGCAGATTGTAGCTTAAAGCGGGCTGAAAGTAAAGCAGAATGTGCCTTTACTTTCAACCTGCTTTAAGTGGTAACCCGTCTTCAAAACTAGAAACAGGCTATGGGGTAATGGGTTATTAAATACTGTCTAAATTAGCAAACAGTGTATACCCAGATCAGAAGGTTCCTAAAGGAGCCATCTGATCTGGATCTACACTGTGTGCAAATGCCATGAGTATGTTTTAAACAGTGGTCTATGGTGGTGACTGTTGAAGAGTTAGTGACCTAGAATAAGAACATCACTTTCACCGTTTCATCTAAAAACTATAATGTGACTACTCATTAGAATTGTCTCTTAACCCATTACCCCATAGCCTGTTTCTAGATTTGAAGCCAGATGACCACTTAAAGCAGGTTGAAAGTAAAGCAGAATGCGCCATAAGGCGCATTCTGCTTTACTTTCAACCTGCTTTAAGCTAACATCTGCTAAAACATAGAAAATAATTTGTATCAAACATATTTATGACTGTATAAATTGAAACTATTTTCTTCAGTGGAGGAATAAATTGAAGGTGTTAAAAGTCGTATTTATGGGGTAATGGGTTAAGAAGTCACAACAAAGTTCAGTGGAGACTAAAACATTTTGATATTTGAAACACATCTTCTCCCTGCCACCTGTCATGAATATTTCAAGGCGTATTCTGCTTTACTTTCAGCCTGCTTTAACCCTCCGAACCCTAGTCACTCATATATGCACCATTTTCAAACAGTGTACCTGAGAAGAGTACACATGTCCTTGCAAACAGTGAAGATCCAGATCAGAGTGCTTTAATATTTGTCATGTTACAATACATTGTTTAAAACAACCCTAAATAGTTAAAATGGATAAGACTAAAATGGGAACTGGAATTGTCCATTTTAAGTTTCAGGGAGGAAAGAGTTAAGCTTCGATCTGTCAAGATATACATGCAAAAAACAGTCCATAATTATGGTACATATTCTTAACTGTGTAAAGTGGAACTACATGTATTTTCTTCAGTCAAGGAATAAATTAAAGGCATAACAAAGACTGCGTTCAATGAACTTTTATGCCCGAGGTGGCATCCTTGCCAATATATTGAGAATCATTTCTAAGTCATAAGTAAGTCAAGGTCAATCAAGGTCAAGGTTGTGTGTATTGGGAATGGGCTAATTGGCATCAAAGTTGTATAAGTATCAAAGCATTCTAGTAAGTGGTGTTGTGATGTCAGGTGAAACGGTAAAATCTAGTTAACCAAGAAATGGCCCAGTTGAGGTCAAGGTCAAATTGAGAATGAGTGTTATGGGAGGATTGGGAATGGTCCAAGGCGACAACTGTACAAGTATCAAAGCATGTAAAGTATGTCACTGTTATAGTATAGTATATTACTGTTCTTCTCCATATTAGGTTCCTAGTATGTCACTTCTTCTGCAGGGCTCCAAATAAGAAAGAGTAAACTAAGCAAAATCAATATTTTCTCACTTATTTGAGCACCAAATCCTATGGTGTTACTACTCATTAGAATCGCCTCTTAGAGACGATTCTAATGAGTAGTGACACCATAGGGCTTAATGCAGAAATAAAGATTTTAATTTTTGAAAAACGCCCCTTATCTGGAGCCTTGCTGCTGTTTTAGTTTCTCCTAGTATGTCACTGTTCCTCTGTATTAGTGTCCCCTAGTCTGTCACTGTTCCTCTGTATTAGTGTCCCCTAGTATGTTACTGGTACTGGACACCTCCTGCTTCATGCCGTCTTTTTCTGGATCTGACAACTCATCCTCACTGGAATGTCCTGCAGAAGGTACGGTCTCATCACTGCCACCACTAGAGGTCTCTGTATGAGGTTCCTCAACAGTTACCATGGAAACAGAGTAACCCTCATTCTGGGAAAATACAATGACAATAAGTATGTGCAAGTGTATTGGAGGATTACCTTAATAAAGGCTTATGCCTATGTGATGGGACATTTTATGATTTAGCTTTGTAATGGGATATTTATTTTACCTTATGTAATAGAACATATACTAAGTATAACATGACATATACCTATGTTAAAGGACATTTAACTTATGACATTTATTTTACCTTATGAAATGGGACATTTACCTTATCTTATGTTAAGTAACATTAACTTTACGTTTTGAATGGGACACTAAAGTCTTACGGTACCTTATGTAACAGATCATTTACTTCTGTTATAGGTTATTTAACTCATGTAATGGGACAGTTATCTCATGTAGTAGAACATTGACTTAACCCTTTATCCCATAAATACACCTTTTTATACCTTGAATACATTCATCCACTGAAGAAAATAGCTCTTAATTTATGCAGTCATGAACATGTACCATAAGAAATATTTTCTATATTCTAGCAGATGTTAGCTTAAAGCAGGCTGAAAGTAAAGCAGAATGCGCTCTAAGGAGCATTCTGCATTACTTTCAACCTACTTTAAAAGTGGTCACCTTTATTTAAACTAGAAAAGGGCTATGAGGTAAAGGGTTAAAAGCATGACATATAACTATGTTATAGGACATTCAACGTATGTAATGGAACAATTACCTTATGAAATACATTTACATATTGTACTTAATAGCATGACTATGTTATAAGATATATAACTTATTTAATGGAACACTTCCCTTATGTAATACAAGGTTAACTCGAGCCTGACATATACATGTACCTATATTATAGGACATTTAACTTATGTGTTGGGACACGTACCTTATGTAACTTCATGTGCTCCTGAACTGCTGCCCGACCAGAGAAGAGTTTACCACAAAATGGGCATGGGTAAATTTTGCCCCCATCATGGGTCTTCATGTGCTCTACCTTATTGTTCTTCTCTGTAATAGTAAAAGGCACATATACAGAATCTCACCCAGTAAACAGTGTTACTTAACCCATTCCCCTGTAAATATGCCTTCTATATCCTAGCAGAAGGTAGCTTAACCCATTACCCCATAAATACGCCTTTTGATACCTCTTATTTATTCCTCAACTGAAGAAAATAATTCAAATTTATATAGTCATGTACATGTATCATAAGAAATATTCTCTGTATTCTAATAATTGGTAACTTAAAGCAGGCTGAAAGTAAAGCAGAATGTGCCTTAAAGGCGCATTCTGCTTTACTTTCAACCTGCTTTAAGCGGTCATATATCTTCAAAACAAGAAGCAGGCAATGGGGTAATGGGTTAAAGCAGATTAAAGCAGACCCTAAAGTGCATTCTGCTTTACTTTCAACCTGCTTTTAAGTGGTTACCTGTCTTCAAAACTAGAAACAGGCCAAGGGGTAATGGTTTAAGACAACACTTAGCAAGACTATCAATAACAAAAATTCAATGGAATGATAAGTTGTCTTGTCGCAAGATAGAAGGGAAAGCGAGACTTAGGTATTGCAATAATAAAGAAAGTGTCGGAACTTTTAGCATTTTAACTAAACAAAGTCTTCATGTTCATTGTTTGACACTGCCTTAATTGATCCAAAAACCATAGACAAAGCAAAACCTTATTCTCACTTTCCCTCTTCATCTCAGCAAGACAAAAATTGTGTTGCCTGCAATTGTTTGAACAAAATTAAATCAAACTTTGATGTCCTTTATAACCCATTACTACATAGATACTGAAAGAAAAGCAGACTTTTCGATAAGAACCTATATCTGAAGAAATCTGACAGTGTACCCTCCAAGCAACAATCAAGTTTTAACCCATTACCCTTTTTACGCCTTTAATTTATTTCTCCACTGAGTAAAATAGTTTAAAATTATACAGTTATGAATATGTATCATAAGAACTATTTTCTAGCAAAGGGTAGCTTAAAGCAGGCTGAAAGGCGCATTCTGCTTTACTTTTAACCTGCTTTAAGTGATAACCTATTTTCAAAACTAGAATAAGGATATTGGGTAATGGGTTAATGAAATTGGTCCAGTATTTTCAATAAGAAGTTCTATAAAGAAAACATTGACTACGTGAGATATGTAATGGGACACGGGCGATCACAATAACACACCTTGTGTGAGCTAAAAATGGACCAGACATAATTGTAAACTTGTATAATTGTCCACTTAACTCTTTGCATGCTGGGTATTGTTTTCGTCTGCAACAATTTGTCGTCTGCTATCGCTCTAAAATTAGAATTTTCAAAATTTCTTTTAAATTCAGGATCAGAATGGCAAACAGTTTGGATCCTGATGAGACGCCGCGTTATGCGGCGTCTCATCTGGATTCAATCTGTTTGCAGAGGTAATCGCTATGGCAGGTATATCCGCCGCTAGCGTGCAAAGAGTTTATAAACATTTCATGTGTTAAAGTGTTCAAACATTATATACTTACTAGCAAAGCGCTTGTGACACACTGGGCATTCATGTGGCTTGAGAGAACAGTTGGATTTCTGGTGAGCTGTTAAAGCAGTGGAAGTGGAGAATGCCTTCCGACAGGTGGAGCAGGAATGCTTGCTGCCTGAAGAATACCATCAACAGTCTATATACTCAACCTTGTATTAACCCTTAGCCTGCCACTCACGAATATAGCTCCATATGCAAACAGCTTGGATCCGGATGAGACGCCGAGTAACTCTGCGTCTCATCAGGATCCAAGCTGTTTGACACTCGGACAACATTTTCAGCAATTTTGAGCAACTTTGAAGCACTTTGAAACTTGAAGCAGACGAGAAATATAGCAGACGACAATTTATTTGGCGGGCTAAGGGTTAACACATTCAACCCTAGCGATGAGAATACCCGTCATTTACAAACAGTGTACCTGTGAGGATTACCCTTGTCCTACATGCAAACAGTGTTGACCCTGATCAGGACTACACTGTTTGTTATTTTGAAATAAATTGTTAAATTCATCCCTAAATAGTCAGAAATGGACTAGATGTATTTTGAAATTGGAATTGTCCATTAAAGGTTTCAGGGGTGAATGAGTTAACACGTGTAATAACACATTCAATGCTAACAATGAGTATACTGTCAGGACTCCAGATACCGGTAAGGGGAGTATTCAAAAACTAAACATTTTATTTCCGAATTAAACCCTTTATGGTGTCACTATTCATTAGAATCGTCTCGTTGAGACGATTCAAATGAGTAGTAACACCATAGGATTTGATGTTGAAAATTAGTGAGAAAATATTGTATTTATTCAGCTTATTCCCTCTTATCTGGAGCCCTGTACTGTCATTTACAAACATTGTACCTAATACTACCTATGGAGAGTACACCTGTCTTATACAAACAGTGAAGATCCAGATCAGAGGGCTCCTAGGGAGCCCTCTGATCAGGATCTCCACTGTTTGTCATTTCACAATATATGTATATTACAAACAACAACCCTATACAGTCAAAACAGGACTAGGCTAAATTGGAAACTAGTATTGTCCATTGAGAGTTTCAGGTGTGAATAAGTTAACCCTTTCTGCCATAGCTTGTTTCCAGTATTAAAGATAAGTGGTTGCAGTGATTTTTTTCCTTCATTTGTGGATGGGTCCGGTACCCCTTAGATTGTGAAAAAATTTCGTTGTTTTACTCAAAATTGTGAACAAAAGTACCAGGCTTCTGCTGATATTGCGACAAGAAAATGTGGACAAAGAGAGAAAAAACTTATAATTTCCTGCAAAATGGTGGGGATTTAGAAGGAACTGATATTTTGTGGAAGACAAACGCTTTTATAATTAAGCTAGCAGAGTAGGGAGGGCTTAAACCATGTTTTATCAAAAGTGCCTTTTGGAATTGTGAATCAATTTGGGTCCCTAATGAATTGTGAAGGATCCTTTTATGGGTACCATGCAGTTATAGAAGGAAAAAAATCGCTGGGTTGGTTAAATAAGGCCTAAAGTAAAGCAAAATGCTTTAAAAAGCATCATGAATGCTTTTATAGAAAATAGTTTCATTTTATACAGTAATGAATATGCAAATAAATATTTGCTATATCCTAGCATATGGTAACTTCAAGAAGGCTGAAAGTAAAGCAGAATGCTTCTGCTTAACTTTCAACCTGCTTTAAGTAGTTACTTGTCTTCAAAACTAGAAACAGGCTACAAAGTAAAGGCAAATAGCTCCTGAAGGAGCTTTGTGTTTTCCTTTCAGCCTGCTTTAAGCAGCCACCTGTATTTCACAATAAAACAGACTATGAGGAATAGGGTTAATTAGCTCCTTACCTTTTCTGTGAGTGTTCAGGTGGGTAAGCAGGTTAGACTCTGTAGAACACTCCTTGCCACATTCCATACAAGTGGGTTTGGCTTTGGTCCCTGGCTTCGTGGAGCCTGAGTGAGTTGAGAAGAAATGTTTCTGGAGCAGGGCCACATTGGAGAAAGTGGCAGAACAATGTGAGCACTGCACAGTGGTCTCCCTTACATTGAGGGGGCATTTCTTGGAATGACTAGAAAGGTCAATGGTTGACTGGAATGTCTTGTTACACTTTTTACACTTCACCTCCTCCTCCATGGCAGAGTTGTCTCCCTTAGAACAGTCTGATTTACTCTTCAGAATGTCTGTAAGAGTCTGACTGTGCAAGGGTTCAATCACCAAGGTCGGGTTGGAACCGTTTATCTTGTTTGGGGATGTTTTATGTATGAAGACATGATTCTCAAGTTCAGCACTAAAGAAAAACTTCTGATTACACTGACTGCAGCCATATTTTCTGGCTGACAAACCGTGCTCCAGGGCGTGGGACTGAATCTCGAGGGCGTTCTCAAAGCCCCTCCCACACACACTACACCTGTACTCAGAGTTCTTGTATGTATGTTCTATGAGATGACACTGCAGCTTGGCTGGTGAGTCTAGGATAACAAAACACAGCTTACATTCATGCATATTGCCTTCTTTCATCATATGAGAGGCTACATGCATCTGAATCTCATGTTCGCTGTTGAACGATTCTTGACACTTTATACACTGGTACGATTTCTTGTGAGTTGACAGATGAGTGTCCAGTGAGGTCTGAGAATCAAAGTTTAAACAACACTGACCGCAATAATACTGTCTGCTTTCTCCATGGTAACACGGTTTACACAGGTAATAGTTCCGTCCTGAACTGTTCAACTTAGATATAAGATTCTCGCTGGATTCAAAAGATTTCAGACACACACAGCATGTGTAGAAAGTGGCTTTGGTTTGGAAGTGATGTCTACCATGCATCTGAAGCTCGAGCAGTGATGATAGAGTCTGACGGCATACAATACACTGCATTACAGCTCCCTGGAAACCATGCTCTTGTGAATGAAGGTAAAACTGCTCTTCATTGCGAAGAGGTAGTTTACAGGCAACACATATATTACCTTGCTGAATCTTACAATGAGACAGCTTGTGTTCTGCCAGAATTCCAGAACTGGAGAAAACTTCATCACATATGTTACACTTCTGGGAGCCTGTATTTAAATGAATTTTGCTGTGCTTCTCCAAGTCTGCTTTACACTTGAATGTCTGGCTACAGAACGGGCATGCAAGACAAAGCTTCTCTCCAAATGAGGACACAAGTTTTTCTGTAAATGCTACACTAGAGGAGTTAGACTCCGGTAGACTAAGAGGAAGTGACATAGTTGACTTGAGTGCTTCATGAAGCAGGGAGGAGGAGGCCTTTTCTACTGTGGCCGTCAACAGTTCTGGAGGTGGTTGAGACAAGGCGTTGAACACACTAGCAAGATTGTCATTGCTGTTAGGAGTGCTGTGTTTAGGGCTAGAGCTTGGACTGTATGGAGACTTTATGGGACTGTACCGGACACCATGGTCCTGCATCTTATGTGTCTGAAAACAGAAACAACAGAAGAAACTTAACCCATTACCCCATAAATACGCCTTTTTACGCCTCAAATTTATTCATCCATTAAGGAAAATAGCTCTAATTTACACAATTATGAATATGAACTTTAGGAATATTTTCTATATTCTAGCAGAGTTTTGCTTAAAGCAGGCTGAAAGTAAAGCAGAATGCGCCTTAAGGTGAATTCTGGGCTTTAAGTAGTAACTTGTTTTAAACACTAGAAACAGGCTATGTGGTAATGGGTTATTGTATAGTCAATCTAGTGTTAACCCATTACTCTAAAGTCATCAGCACAATTCACATATTTCTGATTGATATAGCACATGTTTAAAAGTTCTATGTTTAAGGAAAGAGACTGCTTAAAGCAAGATGAAAATAAGGACAGAACGCTCCATTAGGAGCTTTCTGCTTTACTTTCATCCTACTTTTGGCTGCAACCTACATTAAGCACCTTCATTTATCCCTTGAGCCCATAGCCTTTTATAGGCAACCACTTAAAGCAGGTTGAAAATAAAGCAGAATGTGTCTTAAGGCTCATTCTGCTTTACTTTCAGTCTGCTTTAAGCTACCATCTGCTAGGATATATAATATGGTGCATATTCATGACAGTAAAAAGTGGAACTATTTTCTTCAGCTGACAAATAAATGAAGGCTTTAAAAGTTGTTTTTATGGAGAAATGGGTTGAAGGGTGCTCTTATGGAGAAAAGGACTAATACAACAGAGAGTTTCTACCGTCTCATTATTTGGAAGGGACACTGCATACACAGGCATACGTTAGTATGCCTGTGTATGCCGGTCCCTTCCAAAAATTGGGATGGTAGAAAGTCATTTCAGAAGTTTCTGTCTATTTTCTCACAAACACTTGGCTACAAACTAGCTTCACTGTTTCATGATGTATCAGTCTAAAGGAAGACCCGGCTATACAGTCTTATGTATAAACCCTGTGGTAAGAATCAATAAAATTGGGAAATATTATTGCTTTAGGATCAATAAACATGTCTGCCACCAAACAGAAGATTCACCTTAAAGCTGCTTTAAGTAAGATAAGAATTTCAAACACATATTCAGTGGAAATATATGTACATTAATTCAAACTCGGGTTAGTTCGAACATACCCATATTTCAAAGTTAAAACGTGGCTTACGGGTGTGTTTGACTTAAGTGAGATCTTCTTATCGAAATTCAACTTCTGAAACACTGGTAAGATCGATTTCTACTGAGCTTAAATCCTTATGTCTCCCACCACACACACTATGTTATGACTATGGGTACTCATAAAAATCGTCTCGAAACATTTTTAAATGAAAAATCTCATACATTCAATCTTGTAGTAAGCTACCACTCATTACCTCATTCGCCCCTGAAACTTTTAATGGACAATTCCAATTTCAAAATAAGTCCAGTCCATTTTTGACTATTTAGGGTTGATTTTAACAAAACATTTCAAAATGACAAACAGTATAGACCCTGATCAGAGGGCTCCTTAATGCTCACAGGTACACTGTTTGTAAATGACAAGTACACTCGTCGCTAGGGTTGAATGTGTTAACACATCCAAGTATGAGTATACTCATAATTAACAAACAATATACCTGTGAAGAGTACTCTTGTCCTATACAAACAGTGTAGACCCTGCTAAAAGGGCTCAGGAGCTCTCTGATGATGGTATGCGCTATTTGAAATTTTGCAATATATCGTTAAAACCAACAGTAAATAGTCATAAATGGACTAGACTTAATAGGAAATTTGAGTTGTCCATTAAAAGTTTCAGGGGAAGTGGATTATTGTGCATATTCTTTACTGTTTAAAGTGAAACTATTTTCTTCAATGGAGGAAATAAAATAAAGACATAAAGAGGTGTATCTATGGAGTAATGGGTTAACCCTTTCCCTTATATAAGCGACTTTTAGCACACGCATTTAATTCATCCGCTGAAGAAAATAGTTCCAAATTATATCGTAATGATTATGTGTCATATTTAATACTCTCCTTGTTCTAACAGATAATAGCTTTAAGCAGGCTGAAAGTAAAGCAGAATGCGCCATATGGCGCATTCTGCTTAACTTTCAACCTGCTTTAAGTAGTCACCTATTTCCAAAACTAGAAACAAAATATCTAGTAATGGGGTAAGGTTATTTGCCTCTACTCACCTGTAGTGCTGACACCTGACTGAACTTCATGTCACATATGTTACAGCGGTAGAGATCATCAGGACTTCTCCACACCAGAGATCCTCCACTCAGACCTGGCAGGTTGGAGTATATGGCTGTGTCCCCTGACAGGGCTCCATTACTAGCTAACAACAGACTATTGTGGCTCACACTTGGGCCCATCAGGTTCGTGTACAGGCTTGCACTAGACACCGACGGCGTGTTCTCACGTTTAACAGCTTCGACATCCGTCTCTTCCTGTAACAAGAAATGTGTAGAATTAAATTTCTCACATAACTACCCCTGCTTTCTGTAAGGAACAACGATGACGAATATCCTTATCTCCAACATGTGTAAGATCACTTTGATAACGTCACTATAACGTCACTATTTATAACGGCGTTTTGACGTCACCATGGTTTAAAAAAATGCATATTGTTTAAAAAATAGCTGAAATCGTTGGTATTGTGAGAAAAAGAATCTGTCACTCGTCGATGTTTAAGACAAGTTGATCTCAAACTCCTCTAGAATAGAAAAGTTATTAAGCTCGCCAAGGCTCGCTTAATAACATTCCAATTCTAGACTCGTTTGAGATCAGCTTGTCTTAAACATCGACTCATGACAGATCCTATATGTCTCGCCTGTCTCAGCTTTATCCATTAGTTCACACATTTAGAATAGATAAAGTTGCATTCCACGTTCGGCTCGTCTAGCATTCATACTTTTTGAGCAAGAAAGCTATATAAAGAAACTTAAAATTGGAGCTTAAACCATAAGTTTGACCCCACCGTTGGAAAAGTGATACCTTCAGTCTACTTTTTGCTCCTTTGGCGCGACAAGACAAACAAGAGAGCCTTGAAAGCCCTGATATCGCTTGCCTGTTGTAATGAAGCCTGATAGCTTTACCTTTGAGTTTCACCCGTTTTAATCTAAATCCATTCAAATTTGTAGTATAGCATGTAAGCAATTTTGGAATACAACCTCATAATTCTAGTATAGTAGAGTACATCAAGGGCAGATAACTAGAGCCTAAACAATACTGATATGAAGCCTTTTCTAACATTTCAAAGTATATCAAGGGCAGATAACTATTGTCACAATGATTAGATTTCAACAATTATTGCACTCCTTCGAGAACTTATAGCTATATACTTTGTGTGCAAGTATAATCAAAATCCATTGAAAACTGTACATGTAGTTGCAAGAGTGTAAACGCTGTTAGATATGGCATTTTCAGCAATTCAAAGGTAAATAACTCTTGATTTATTGGTCAGATTTCAATCATAATTGAACTCATCTTAATTCTTATTGTAATATACAATCTGGGCAAGTTCTAGAAAGATTGGATAAATATTGTGGCCTCAAGAGTGTAAACACTGTTAAATATGGCATTTTCAGCAATTCAAAGGTAGATAACTCTTGATCTATTGGTCAGATTTCAACCATAATACAAGTCATCCGAACTCTTATGGTAATAAACTATCTGAGCAAGTTTGAGAAGATTGGATAAATATTGTGGCCTCTATAGTGTAAACACTAAAATTGTTGACGACGCACGCCGGACGATGCACGTCGGACATTCAAGGATTGCAAAAGCTCAGTCTGAGCTAGTTCAGGTGAGCTAAAAAGTGTCAAATTTTAGCAAGATACGGTTGCCACATTTTTTCAGCAAGGGCCATGAATTCAGAGTACACATACCTATATATAATTATGACAGGTGGCTTAGCTACATTCACTTTGAAATAAGGGTATGTTCGACTTAAACATTTCCCCCCTGAAACCTCAAATGGACAATTCTAGTTTTCAATGGAGTCTAGCCCATTTTTGACTTTTTAGGGTTTATTTTTACAACATGTGTCAAAATGACAAACAATGTAGACCCTGATCAGAGGGCTTCTTAAGGAGCCTTCTGATCAGGGTCTACACTGTTTGCATAGGACAAGTGTACTTCTCACGGTACACTCTAAACTTCCTCACTAACACAAGTAGACCATACCTTGATCCTTATCGAGGGGAAATTCCTGTCTGTCCCCTCTACCCCACTTTGTGGTGTGGTCCTCTCTGAGGCCCCTGTCTCTGATGAGTGGACACTCTGCAGGTGCTTGTCGAGTAAGAACTCTACTAGGAATGACTCGTCACACATGGAACACTTGAAGGGCTTGTTGTGAGTGGCCAAGTGACACTGGAGGTCCATCTCGGAGGCAAACGACTCCTTACAGAACAAACACCTGGGAAACAGGAAATCATATATACGAGTACAAGGAATCTGCATCATAACCAACTTTTTGTATAAATATATATACAGTAAAACCTCTCTATTACAACCACTGAATTGTGTCAAATATAAGTCGTTTAAGACAGGTGACTGCTTAAAGCAATGTGAAAGTGAAACAGAAAGCTCCTACAGGAGCTTTCTGTTTCACTTTCACATTGCTTTAAGCTATCACCTGTCTTTTATACAGACAATTATCCTTCTTTTTAGGTTTTTTAGGTTCTACTGTATACAGGTGATATCTTAGCCAATTACTACATTATGAGATACCCCTTTTAGCACCTTTCATACATTCCTCCACTGAAGAAAATGGTTCCAATTTATGCAGTCATGAATATGTATCATAAAAAAATATTTTCTATATACTAGTAGATGGCAGCTTAAAGCAGACTGAAGCAAATGACTCCTTACAGAACAACACCTGGGGAATAGTAAATCTTATACATGTACAAGGAAATGTGCACAATAAGCAATCTTTTTAATATATATATACAGGTGATATCTTAACCCATTACTACATTATCCCTTTACCCCATAGCCTGTTTCTAATATTGAAAATAGGTGACCACTTAAAGCAGGTTGAAAGTAAAGCAGAATGTGCCTTTAGGCACATTCTGCTTTACTTTCAGCCTGCTTTAAGCTACCAGCTACAAGAATATAGAAATCATTAAATGATTTCTATATTCTTGTATTTTTGATATACTCAACTGTACAAATTGGAACTATTTTCTGCAGTGGAAGGATAAATTAGAGGCGTTAAAAGGCGTATTTATGGGGGAATGGGTTACGAGATACCCCTTTTAGCACCTTTAATACATTCCTCTACTGAAGAAAATGGTCCAAATTTATGCAGTCATGAATATGCTAGTAGATGGCAGCTTAAAGCAGGCTGAAAGTAAAGCAGAATGTGCCTTAAGGCACATTCTGCTTTACTTTCAACCCGCTCTATGTGGTCAGCTACCTTCAATACTAGAAACAGGCTATGGAGTAAAGAATTAATACAGGACAACAGTAAAGTAGAAAGATCCTATTCTAAGAAACAGTAATGGGAAGAGTAAATCTTGGATAAGGATGAGCAAACCAAATAATAACAGAGAGTAAATGGACTATTTTCAACATCTCCTTCATGTTCCCACCAAACTCTAAGTCAAAGAAAGACAACTCATGTAAATACTAGAGAATAACTTTTGAATTATCTCCCTTTGTATAAGAAAATCATAGACAGTCAAATTTCCTTAAAATGTTTTGATAAACTATCACTTTGGAGGAAGGATATTTAATGATATTTTTTGCCACATTTCATAAGCGATATATACATTTTTTAATCAGTGTCTATTAGATTGCCACATCCTGAGAAATCTGAAAGACAATGGCGTTGTACAGGTCCTTTGGGGCTAATTCTTAATGCAGGAATTATATTTTATGTTCAAAACTTATATGTGGGCTAAAACAATTATTTTATGTTCCCATGCTTAGAAGAAATATCTAATTTACTTATAAGTGAGACTCAACTATTAACCCAATCCGTTACAGCTACATTGCGCAAAAAAATGGCGGCTTCAAGTGGGGGCTGTATGATCAGGGTCTGAACTGTTATCTTATAGGATCTCAAAGTCTGACTGAAGTCTACACTCCTGAGATTTTTTATTTATTATTATTATCTTAAAAGCAAATGTATAGTTCAGAAAATAGACGTAAATAGTTGGCAGTAAGTTTTATAAATGTGAAAGTTCAGCAGGAAAAGGGTTGGCACATTCAATCCTAGAGACAAGTACAGTATTCCCTCCCAACAACGGCCCTCCAAATAACGATTCCCTCCTTACAATGACCCTTACCATAGTTCCTTAACCCTTTGAACCCTAGTCCCGCATATAGACGTCCTTTTCAAACAGTGTACATGTGAAAAGTACACTTGTCCTATGCAAACAGTGAAGACCCAGATCAGAGGGCTCCGAAAGGAGCCCTCTGATCAGGGTCTTCACTGTTTGTCATAATGCCAAACATTGACAAAAACAACCCTTTAAAGTCAGAAATGGACTAGACAAAAATGGAAACTGGAATTGTCCATTTAAAGTTTTAGGGAGGAAAGAGTTAAACAGGACGATTATGTCTAACACTTTCACTTCTACAATATCGTCTGCTTAAAATTGTTGTCTGCTGTTTTTCTCAAAGTTACATATAAGTGGTCATTTTGATAGAATAAATATAATTACGAGTGACAAACAGCTTGAATACAGATCAGACGCTGTGTTACGCGGCGTCTGATCTGGATTCAAGCTGTTTGCAAATGTAAGCCAATTTCCCTCCCTGTAGTGACTCCCTTCCAACAACGCACACAAGTTTTGTCTCCCATTGGGTGTCGTTGTAGAGAGGGAGCGCTGTAGACTTGTCATTTACAAAATCTGTACCTGTGACAAGTACATTCATCCTATGCAAACAGTGTAGACCCTAATCAGAGGACTGCTGAAGGAGCCATCTGATGAGAGTCTGCACTGTTTGTCATTTTGCAAAATATGCAAACAAGAACTCTAAATAGTCATTAATTGAATGAGTTAACCTATTACCCCATAAATACACCTTTTTAGGCCTTAAATGTATTCCTCTACTGAAGAAAATCATTTCAAATTAAACGTCATGGATAAGCACCATACTTTTCTAAATCCTAGCTGAGGGAAGCTTATACATGTAGTAGGCTGAAAGTAAAGCAGAATTCCCCTTAACCTATTCCCCCATAGATACGCCTTTTTACACCTATAATTTATTCCTGCACTGAAGAAAATGTTTCAAATTTATACAATTGTGAATATTGATCATAAGAAATATTTTCTAGTATATGGTAGCATAAAGCAGGCTGAAAGTAAAACAGAATGCGCCCTAATGCACATTCTGCTTTACTTTCAACCTGCTTTAAGTGGTCACCTATCTTCAATACTAGACATGGACTATGAGGTTATGGGTTAAGGCGCATTCTACTTTACTTTCAACCTGCTTTAAATGGTAACCTGTCTTCAAAACTGAGAAATAGGCTATGGGATAAAGGGGTAAGACAGATTATGCATGTTGTATTTGTCATGTGATGTCTCACCTGTAGGGTTTGGCTATGTGTAGGTGGGTCACTCTCAGATGGACCTGCCACTCTGTCTCTGTACGGAACACAATCTCACACGCCACACACCGGAATAACTTACTTTCATTGCTGTGTTTGATGGCAAAATGAACCTGCAAGAAGATACACATACAATTAAACCTCTCCAATACGACCACTTAATTGAGTTAATTATTAGGTGTTTACGACAGGTGATTGTTTTAAGCAATGTGACATTAAAACAGAAAGCTCCTGAAGGAGCTTTCTGTTTTACTGTCACTTGCTTTAAGCTGTCATCTGTCATTTATACAATCAATTAGCCTTTGTTTTAGTGGTTGTAATAGAGAGGTTTTACTGTAATTAAGGCTTTTTTAAGCACTAGTATACAGTAAAACCTATGGTAATTAAGCTTTTACTCCATCCTTTTCTCCTGTAAGCCGACATTTTCATGAAAGTTTCAGAGCTCCAAACAAGAGTAACTCAAGTTTTCAAACGTTTTCTCCTTCATGTCTGCACTTAACCCTACGGTGTAACTACTCATTAAAACCATCTTCTCAAGACCATTCTAAACAGTAGAGCAAAATTAGTTTGGATGCACACAATAACGATTTGACTCTTTATGAATGAGATATGCACTTTTACGCCCTTATATTTATTCTCCCCACTAAAGAAAATAGTTCAAATCTATACAGACATGAATATGTATCATAAAAATATTTTCTATAACATAAATGTTAGCTTAAAGCAGACTGAAAGTAAAGCAGAATGTGCTTTAAGGCACATTCTGCTTTACTTTCAACCTACTTTAAGAGGTCACTTGTCTTCAAAACTAGAAACAGGTTATGGAGTAAAGATTTGAGTTTTTGAAAATTAATACTCCCTTAATCAGTTTGTCAGTGACATTTTTATGATTTAGGTTTTCTGTGACTCTTTTTGAGGGCAAGGTAGAAAGCAACTGCTAAATGCAAGACAAAAGTAAATCAGAAAATTGCTATAGGAGCTTTATGAATTACCTTTGCCCTATTTAAAGCTGCAACCTTTCATAAAACTGCAATTTCATGTTATTTCAGGGTTTCCGGTATATTGGGGAAAACTCCAACATTTGTGCATGAATACCATTATAAACTCACCCCTGGGATTCAAACAGATTTCATGTCTGCCTGATGAGACTTAGCTTGATATCATCAACTTGTATAAACTTAAAGGGACACCAAATAATAGCTTGTTTTCAGTATCCAGGAATGCAGTTGCTTAACCCATTATCCCATAGCCTGTTTCTAGTTTTGAAGACAGGTGACTAATTAAAACAGGTTGAAAGTAAAACATAATTTGCTTTAAGGTGCATTCTGCTTTACATGCAGCCTGCTTTAAGCTAAGATACCATCAGCTATGATATAGGAAATATTGCTTATGGAACATTTTCATGACGGTTTTACTATTTTCTTCAGTGAAGGAATAAATTAAATGCGCAGAAAGACGCTTCTATAATGGGGAAAGGGTTAAAGCAGGCTGAAAGGGAAGCAGAAATCTACCAAAGAGAAATTTCTGCTTTACTTTCAGTCTTCTTTAAGCAACTGACTGTTAGGGTGTAACGAATGAATAAATGAAGTTTTTGCAGTGTAGGGATGTAGGAAAATTAAGCTTTATACAACACTAGTTCATAAAGAATAGGCATGAAACAGTTTTCTATGAGAAACAGGTGAAATTAATGTCTTTATAAATTACGTAAAGGTATTATAAGACATTTCTATGAGCCATTGAGGACTTAAATTAATTCAACCCCTTGACCCTTGTGATACATATACAAATCCTTTGCAAACATATGACCATTTCATGTGTTGCGGTGCCGTAAAACTCAATTTGATCAATCAATCAGTATACCTGTGAAGAGTACACTTGTTCTATTCAAACAGTGAAGAACCAAACCAGAAGGCTCCTAAAAGGAGCCTTCTGGTCAAGGTCTGCACTGTTTGTCATATTGCAATACATTGGCAAAACAACCCTTGATACTCATAAATGGACTAGACTCAAATGGAAACTGGAATTGTCCATTTGAAGTTTCAGGGAGGAAATGGTTAACCCATTACTCCATGGCCTGTTTCTTGTTTTGAAGTCAAGTGATCACTTAAAGCAGGTTGACAGTAAAGCAGAATGTGCCTAAAGGCACATTCTGCTTTACTTTCAGCCTGCTTTAAGCTACTATCTGCTAGGATATTGAAAATATTTCTCATGATACATTTTTATGACTATAGAATTGAAGTATTTCTTTCAGTGGAGGAATAAATTAAAGGCGTAAAAAGGCGTATTTATGGGGTAATGGGTTAAGATACCGGACTCACCTGTATGTTGACCTTGGAGTCAAACACTTCCTTACACAGGGAGCACTTGTATAGGTGGTGGGCGTGGATGTCCATCAGGTGTTTCTGCAGCTCGTCAGGCTTGTTGAAGCTCTTGTTACACGTGTTACAGCCAAACTCTGACAGCACGGACAGGTAGTGAGATGATATGTGCGTCTCTAACTGCTCCTCCGAAAGAAATAGCTGGAAAATCAAACAAACAATTGTGTAACTCGTACAGCACAGACAGGTAGTGAGATGATATGTGCGTCTCTAACTGCTCCTCCGACAAAAATAGCTGGAAAATCAAACAAACAATCGTGTAACTCTGACAGCACAGACAGGTAGTGAGATGATATGTGCGTCTTTAACTGCTCCTCCGACAGAAATAGCTGGAAAATCAAACAAACAATCGTGTAACTCGTACAGCACAGACAGGTAGTGAGATGATATGTGCGTCTTTAACTGCTCCTCCGACAAAAATAGCTGGAAAATCAAACAAACAATCGTGTAACTCTGACAGCACAGGCAGGTAGTGAGATGATATGTGCGTCTCTAACTGCTCCTCGGACAGAAATAGCTGGAAAATCAAACAAACAAAATTTGCACCATTTTCCCTTTATAGCCTGTTTCTACTTTTGAAGACAGGTGACCACTTAAAGCAGGTTGAAAGAAAAGCAGAATGTGCCTTAAGGCACATTCTGCTTTACTTTCAGCCTGCTTTAGACTTCCATCTGCTAGGCTATATAAAATATTTGTTATGGCTATTTTTTATGAGGATATAAACTGGGACTATTTTCTTCAGTGGAGGAATAAATCAAATACACGTAAAGTCGCTCTAATGGGGGAAAGGGTTAAATGTTTCTGAAATATTTTCTAAAAATAGCTCTTAAATTCATGGCACCAGGTAAAAACCGGTCATTTTTTTTAAACAAGGGCCACTATGGCCCTAAATCGCTCACCTGGTAACCATGTAACCATGAATACCGTGTGACCTAGTTTTTGACCGGGCATGACCCTCATTCTAACTTGACCTCGATTTCAATGAGACAAACATTTTGTTCAAGTTCCATGAAGATTCATTGAATTTTGTAGTCTCTATAGAGTGTTAACGAGGTTTTTCGATGATTTGACCTAGTGACCTAGTTTTTGACCGGACATGACCCACATTCGAACTTGGCCTAGATTTCATTGAGGCAATCATATTGATGAAGTTTCATGAAGATCAAATGAAATTTGTAGTCTCTAGAGTGTTAACAAGGTTTTTCGAAGATTTGACCTAGTGACCTAGTTTTTGACCGGACATGACCCACATCCGAACTTGACCTAGATTTCATTGAGGCAAACATTTTGATTAAGTTTCATGAAGATCCAATGAAATTTGTAGTCTCTAGAGTGTTAACAAGGTTTTTCGAAGATTTGACCTAGTGACCTAGTTTTTGACCGGACATGACCCACATTCGAACTTGGCCTAGATTTCATTGAGGCAATCATATTGATGAAGTTTCATGAAGATCCAATGAAATTTGTAGCCTCTATAGTGTTAACAAGGTTTTTCGATAATTTGACCTAGTGACCTAGTTTTTGACCGGACATGACCCACATTCGAACTTGACCTAGATTTCATTGAGGCAAACATTGTGACAAAGTTTCATCAAGATCCAATGAGATTTGAACCTGGTAGAGTGTTAACGAACAATTGTGGACGGACGGACAGACGACGGACATCCAGCGATCCTAAAAGCTCACCTTGGCACTACGTGCCAGGTGAGCTAAAAATAGGAATAGTTCATAATGACTAGGCGCAAAAGTCCAAGATAAGGGGAGTCTTTCCTAAACTAAAATCTTTTTTTTCTCATCAAATCCTCTTTTGTTAAGTACACTCATGAGAATCAACTCTATGAGACAGTTCTAATGAGTAGTTTTGAATTCTAATGAGTAGTTCTCTAGTTTTGAAGACAGGGGACCACTTGAAGCAGGTTAAAAGTAAAGCATTCTGCTTTACTTTCAGCACGCTTTCAGTTACCATCTGCTAGGATATATAACATATTTTTCATGATGCATATTCTTAACTATTTATAAAGTAGAACTATTTTCTATCTTATTTATCTTGTATTAAAAGAGAGAGAATTAATTAAAGGCATATAAAGGTGTATTTATTGAGTAATGGGTTAACTCATTCACCCCTGAAACTTTGTATGGACAATTCCAATTTCCAACTAAGTCTAGTCCATATTTGAATATCTAGGGTTGACTTTAATAATAAATTGCAAAATGACAAACAGTGCAGATCCTGATCAAAGGGCTCCTACAGGAGCCCTCTAATCAGGGTCTACACTGTTTGCATAGGACAAGAGTACTCTTTAGTGGTACACTGTTTGTTAATGACGAGTATTCTAAAGCAGGTTGAAAGTAAAGCAGAATGCGCCTTAAGGCGCATTCTGCTTTACGTTCAGCCTACTTTAAGCTATTATCTGCTAGGATATAGAAAACATTGCGTATGATACATATTCATGACTGTATAAAAGGGAACTATTTTCTTCTGTGGAGGAATAAATTATAGGCGTAAAAAGGCGTATTTATCGGGGAATGGGTTAAGAGGTACCTTTCCACACTGTCTGCAGCTGAACTGTCCTAGCACTGCGTCTATGTGTACTTTCATGTGTGACTGGTAGCTGGCGAGGTCAGTGAAGGAAGAAGTACATTGCTCACACTCTATCTTCTCTGGTAGGAAATCAGTTCTGAGATCTGGAGCGAGACTCTTAGGTACAGACATCTGGCCTACAGCTATAGAGGCTGGTACCCCAGCTGATGACGGCGAGGGATTGTGGTGTACCGTTCCTGTTGGAGAGTGTAAGTTGGTCTTGATTGGAGACTTCAGATGTCTCAGTAAGTGAGAGGGTTCTGGTACATTGATGATTGTTGGTGTGTCACTGGACAGACTGTAACAGTCTTTGGGCTTAGATGATGTCAGTTTGGGTGGTTTGGGTAAGCCTGGAGTTTTTGGGCTTTTCTGGTGAGGGTATTCCATCATGTCTTTGTTTTTGTGGGAATCGTTGTGCGCCATGTGGATGTGTTCCTGTAGGAGGGAGGAACTGAGGAATGAGAGTGAACACTGCATGCAGGGATAGAGGCTGTCTTTGTGCTTAAAGTGGTGCATGCGTTTCTTATGCTCTTGTAATGCATCAATGCTGGGGTACTCCTTGCCACACTTACTGCACGGATACTTGATGCCCATACTTGGCTGACTCTGATGGATGGCTCGCATGTGTTCATGTAGACTGTACAGGTTCTTGTATGGAGCATTGCAGTAGTTACATGTGTACACCTCCGTAGGTTTGACAGAGTGTACCCCCTGCATGTGGATCTCCAGACATTCCAGATTCTCAAAGTCATCACGGAGACAATATGGGCAGACGAGGATATCTGTTGGACAAAGTCCGTTAGTCTGGCCACTCAGGAGTGACGTACCAAACTCTAACGTTGGTAACTCTGTGTGAGTTATAATGGCATCATCACTCCCACAAGCCTCATGCACTTTCATATGGGCTGTCATCTCTTCAACACTGAGGAAGCTTTTAAAGCAGATAGGGCATTTGTTCTGATCCTTACTTCCTGTTTGATGGGCATGCTCCATATGAAGGGCGAGAGCTGTGGGACCGACACAGATGGCGCTGCAGTGCTGACACTGGATCGTCTTCTTCCCTGCATACCCCGCACAGGTATGGGCATCTAGCTCTGCCTCGCTGAAGAACACACCACCACAGTTGTTACACTTGTTGTTAAACTTTAACAAGCCCGATGGTTTGGGCTTGTGGGCATTCTGGTGAGACATGAGGGCAGCCATGGTTGGGTAGTCTAGATCACACACGGGGCAGGGGTATCGCTCCTCAACAGGGTGGGTGTGTGTCTTCATGTGACGTTTCAGGTGCTCTGCTCTGGAATTATACAACAATCAACCATTACAGTCAATCCTTGCCCCGATATTCTGTTCATACAGTCAAACTTCGATATCTCAAACTCGCTTAATTCAAACTATCTGATTTTTTGACACATGAATTGCATTATTTCATGCTCGATTAAATGAAACATACCTGTATTTCAAAGTTAAAACGTGGCTAAGCCACGTTTTAACTTTGAAATACAGGTATGTTCGATCAAACCGAGTTTGAGATATCAAAGTTAAACTGTAGTTTGAAAGTAAAGCTCAATATGTCTTAACCAATTGCCCCACAAATACACCTTTTAATGCCTTAATTTATTACTCCACTAAAGAAATAGTTCCATTTTATACATATATGAATTTATACCATCAGAAATATTTCAATATCTAAGCAGATGGTGCCTTAATTAAAGTAGACTGAAAATAAAGCAGAATTCACCTTAATGCACATTCTGCTTTACTTTATGCTTTAAGTTGTCACCTATCTCCAAATTTAGAAACAGCTAGGCAATGGGGTAAAGGGTTAAGCCTGCTTTAAGCTACCAAACGCTTAGATAAACTACCTGGAAATAGTTCTTGTGGTGCATAGCAATGACTGTAGACAGTGGAAACTATTTTCTGTAGTGGAGGAATAAATCAATCACGTAAAAAGGCATATCTCAGGAGTAATGGATTAATCACACAAAATCTCGCAGATGATTGACAAATTTGGCATGAAGATCTAACCATAATCCTTCATAGCAATCATTACAAACCACATGACATCAAAGTGATATAGAACATACTTCATCTGGGTATAAAGCAGGTGGATGCACCCTATAGAAGCTTACTGTATTATTTTCTTTAAACGTTTACCGGTACTCCATATTTTAACACATTTAATTCATTCCACCAATGGAAGAAAATATTTCCATAATAATTATACAGGTATGAATATGAATCATAGGAAATATTTTCAATAGCTTAGGAGATTGGAGCTAAAAGCAGGCTGAAAGTAAAGCAGAATGCACCTTATCTACTTTACTTTCAACCTGATTTAAGTGGTCACCAGTCTTCAAAATGAGAAATAGCTGTTATGGGGTTAAGCTACCACAGTGATTTGAATCAATTAATGAATCCGCATTATTTTTGTCCTGCTCTAAAACTGTAATCTGCATTATTTTAGGTGTCAGCCTAATGTAGTCAAAGCAATGCAGACAGCTCCTATAGGAGCTATCTGCATTACTTTAGTCCATAGAGGGAACCAAGTTTCTAATAATTTGCAAAAAGTTTGGGTCCAGCATCTGATGAACCCTTAATGCGCTAGAGGTGAAACCATGAAAACCTTTTCAAACAGTTTTGATCCTGATGAGAAGCCGCGTAACACAGCATCTCATCAGGATCAAAACTGTTTGACGCTCTGACCCTATTTTGATTATTTTTTTACTTAGAAAATTCTATTTTTAGAAAAGTAGCAGACCAAAATTATTGCAGATGAAAAAATTACCCAGCATGCAAAGAGTTAAGATCAAAACTACTTGTCACATGGGATGTAAAGCTGCAAATATACAGTGGAGAAAAAGTTATTCTTTCCCAATTAACGCGTTTACACTTAAACTATTATTTTCATTGCAAACAGTTTGGAGCCAGATCAGACGCCGGGTAACCCGGCGTCTGATCAGGCTCCAAACTGTTTGCTACTCTTATAAAAATGAATAGTCAGAGTTGTCCAAAAGTTATATTTTGTATATTGTATTGCAACGGGTTTGCGTTTCGTTTTCTTTGAATGGGAAAGAATAACGTTTTCTCCACTGTAGCAGAAATAGACAATTTCAAAATAAAGCAAAGGACATTTTCAGCAGACTTTTCAACATTGAAAGGGTAAAGAACTTAGAAAAATATTCAAATTTTCACACGAAAAAAACCCTTTATAATTCTAAATAATGGGAAATAAATAACATTAGCTTTCCAATGGTTGCCCCCTTTTGATCTTACCTAATTACCACTCTGGAAATATATCCCGGATCATTAGAATACAAATGGTTTATTTTGTCAGTCAGTACCAATAAAATTCCCCTGCTAAACCTAACTTGTCCACTTATAGATATATTTATTTCACTAAGTACCTAATTGAATTTCCCCTAATATACCTAGAGAACAACTACCGTAATCTGTCAATCAAATTAAGTTTCACGTATGGGTCTGCAAATCATGACTATAGGATAAGAACCGTCACTGATATAATTCTTCACATTTATGTCATCCACTGGACATTTTCTGCAGTCATTCATTTGCAGCAATGCACAAGGTTTTTTTTCACCCCGAGCACAATGTATTCATTTTACAAGAGAATGAATCCGAGACATTAATCTCCCGAACACATGTAGTCACCTGGGTACCATTAAATCAAATTCAATAGAAGCTTGAAATAATCCTAATCATTTGGGAGCTTTGAAAGGTATCAATTTTGGAATTTTTACCATGGGAGAAGCTTGTTTTCAAAATCCACATTCATCACATAAAATGTCTACTAAAGTGCTCCATGGTTAAATACAGTAAAACCTCGCTATTACGACCACTAAATTATGTTAATTATTAGGGTGTTTACGATAGGTGACCGCTTAAAGCAAGGTGACAGTGAAACAGAAAGCTCCTATAGGAGCTTTCTGTTTCACTGTAACCTTGCTTTAAGCTGTCACCTGTCTATTATACACTCAATTAGCCTTCGTTTTAGTGGTCGTAATAGCGAGGTTTTACTGTAGCTACGATGTCATTGAGGGTTTGCTAAACTCTTTGAATACTAAGTAATATTGTCATTTATAATAATGGCCGTCTGCTACTTGCCTAAAATTATATTTTCTAAAAATTTCTTTTCAAAATAGGGTCAGGGTGTCAAACATCTTGTATATTAATGAAATGGTGAGTTATTCAGCGATTAGATGACGATCTAAACTGTTTGCAAAGGTAACCACAGTTATGCTTTCTAACCATGCAAAGTTCAACCCTTATCTAGCTGTCATATCAGCTTTGAAATTTTCATCTGAAATATTTTCTAAATTAAAATTTAAACAGTTTTGAATAGAAGAAACCTAAAGACGAGTGTCAAACAGTTTGGATCCAGATCAGACGCCGCATTATGCGGCGTCTGATCTGGTTCCAAACTGTTTGCAAATGCCAGAAACGTCTTGACCAGCAGCCAACTTAGGGTCAAGTAATGCATTAAACCCTTCCTAAACACAAACAATGTCTGTTTCAAAATTATTGTTGTCTGCATTTATATTTATTTTCATATTCAATTCAATATTCTTTTGAAAAAACCTTAGTAATATAAACCTCAAGCAGTTTGAATCTTGATCAGATGTCTATTATCTAGAATTGTTTTGGATTTAAACTTCCAGGCAAATTGTTTTCAGCAGGAAAACAGACTGACAGTTAGATTATGAAGCAGCCGATTGTACTTCGTTCAAAGATGATATTTTAATGGAAATATAATTGGTTTGAACTTAATCCTGTAACCCCATAGCATGTTTCTAGTTTTGATGACAGGTGAACACTTAAAGCAGGTTGAAAGGAAAGAAGAATACACCTTAAGACACATTCAGCTTCACTTTAAGCCTACTTTAAGCTATCATCTTCTAGGATATATCTACTAATTATATTTCTTCTGGTACATATATTCATATCTGTATCAATTGGAAACATTTTCTTTAGTGTAGGAATAAACTAAAACTATCACTAAAGGTGATTCATACCCCCACTACAGCACCTTGTCACATGCCCAAGACAAGGTTTTTCAGGAATCAAGGTCAAAGGTCTAGGTCAAGGTCAAAATGACCTGTAAGTGGAAAGTGACATGCTGTAATCCCAAGATATATCCACACACCAGGTAAGGTAATCCTGGATGAAATAGTAAAAGGATATTATGCGGACAAGGTTTTTTTTCTTCTAAAATCAAGGTCAGAGGTCAAGGTCAAAGTCACCTGAAAGTGGAACATGACACTCTGCAATCCTAAGATGTATCCACGCACTAGGTTTGGTAATCATAGATGACATAGTAAAGGAGTTATGCCCCGGACAAGGTTTTTCAATAATCAAGGTCAAAACTCAAGGTCAAAGTGATCTGACAGTGGAATGCAACACTCTTCCATCTCAAAATGTATGCACACACAAGGTTTGGTAAACTTAGGTGTTATGGTATAGGAGTTTTGATCAAGACAAGGTTTTTCAATTATCAAGGTCAGAGGTCAAAATAACCTGAAAGTGATATGTGACACTTGACAATCTCAATATGTGTCCACACATTCATGTTTGCATATCTTAGATGGCATAGTATAAAAGTTACGTTTCTGACAATTTCTGGACGGACTGACGGACAAAGTGATTCCTTTATATAGCCCATAGCTACTATCTAGTGGAGGTATAATTAAAGGCGTAAAAAGGCATTTATGGGGTAATGGGTTAAAGCCTTGTAAGTTCTAGAGGGAAAATGTAGTGCCATGTTTTAACTTATTACTAGTTTGAAACAGGTGACCACTTAAAGAACCATTATCAGCCTGCTTTAACTCGAATACCATCTGCTAGGATATAGAAAATATTTCTTACAGTTCACATTCATAACTGCATAAAATTGAACGTTTTTCTTCAGTGGAGGACTAACCAAAGAGAAAACAAGGTTAGTATTTATGGGTTAACACCATTAATGTGTCTTCCTTCGGGTGGTCATAATATTAATTAAAATTAACTCTTGCAGTTTAGGGACCAAATAAATACCTCAGTTACAAACACTATAGACCCAGTTCAAAGAGCTCCTGAAAGCGCCCTCCGAACAAGGTTTGCACAGTTTGTCTTACTAATACTATAAACAATGTGTTGACAAATCCAATGATAGGCAACAAAACAACCAATCATTTGTAAAAAAATTTGTCCAAAATGTGTGACCATGAATGGCAAACAGTGTAGATGCTGATCAGACCCTGCTCCCTCAGGATCAGTCTGATCAGGGTCTACACTGTTTGCCCAGGCCTGTCTGTTCCAATTATAACTTAAGATCATTATGGTATTCGTTTATCATAAAATGGTAGAAATTGAGCATTCAGCTTTGCAGGGCTCTAGATAAGGGGAGTACAGTAAAACCTCTCTATTACCACCACTAAATTATTGTAATTTTCAGGTATTTAAGGCAGGCGATTGCTTAAAGCAGGGTGAACATTAAACAGAAAGCTCCTTCAGGAGCTTTCTGTTTTATATTCACCTTGCTTTAAGCTGTCACCTGTCTTGTGATGAACCTAAAAGCCTTCTTTTTAGTGGTCGTAATAGAGGGTTTTTACTGTACTTCAAAAAATCTGCATTAAACCCTGTGGTGTCACTACTCAATAGAATCGAGGATTCTAATGAGTAGTAGCACCATATGAAATGGTGCTGAAATGAGTGAGAAAATGTTGGATTTGTTCAGTGAAACCCCCTCTTATCTGGAGCCCTGACTTTGACTAAGGGTTAATATTTCTGGTAGTGTGAATTGTGGACTCAAGTGAAAATCACAATTTGTCTACCGTAAATTTGAACATAATACTGGCTGGCATTGCCCAATGAAATTTTATTTCACAATCAATGTGACAAAATTCATTTTTTGACCCTTGTTAAATGCCAACTTGCAAATTGACATGTGCACCTCTCTTTAATTGGAAAAACTATTCTAGTTGAGTTCATATGGAATTGTTCACCATTTCCCTGCCGTATTTGCTGTCAAGCAGAGTTTGACAAGTTATATTTGCTAATAAATACGACCATTAACTTGAATCTAGATCAGAGCTTAAGTCTTAAGTAACTCAGTGCAAGATCAGGACCAGATTTAAAGTATTTGACATTCATTTTCAATGTTTAACTCAATCAAAAAGTAATTAAGTGTAGGGAATATTTTTGGAACAGAAAATACTTAACCTTTTACCCATTATCTGTTTCTAGTTTTGACATTTTGAAGACATGTGACCACTTAAAGCAGGTTGAAAGTAAAGCAGAATGTGCCTTAAGGCACATTCTGCAAAAAGGCACATTCTGCTTTACTTTCAGCCTGCTTTAAGCTCCTATCTACTAGTATATAGAAATATTTTCTTCAATGGAGGAACAAATTAAAGATGTATAAAAGGTGCATTTATGGGATAATGGGTTAGGCAGACTAATAGAGAGTTTAAACTTGAAATTCTAAATTTCTATAATAAATCTTTGGTTCCTGTACAACTACGTACTTACATCTACATACCTACACATTGGTCTCGCTGCATCCACCGTACAGCCAAACCTCTCTATAAAGGCCACCTAATATAATACCCATTTATTCTGTAAAAGAACATGTTACTGCTTAAAGCAGAATGAAAGTAAAGCAGAAAGCTCCTTCAGGAGCTTTCTGCTTTACTTTCATTCTGCTTTAAGTGGTCACTTATCTTTAAAATAACACCATATCTTCTATTGAGTGGGTACAAATTGTTATAGAGGGGCGTCACAGTACCTCTTTCAGGTAATAAAACAATCTTTACTTGTACTAATAATTTCATGTGATTTCCCAACCCATTTGACACAAGTACCATCCTCCTAATTTGGAACTATTATATACAGACCTGCCAAGTAGATTATCCTTTTTAATGACAGCAAATACGGCTCAAGCAATTAAGAAAAAAATATCGCCAACTCCCATGGCATTAACAGCCTACTGCCCATTACGAAAGAATCCCCTCCTTGAAATGAAATATTCTCCCATTTAAAAATGCGGTCACGTTTCTGTTATTGTTATTTCATCGGAGAGCTTAAGTTTTTCATTATGAACTGATATAACCATGGCACGGAGGTAACATTAAAATCTTTCGCAACCCTCGGGAAATCAGCCAGGTTCCATTTTCAAGATAATTTCCTGGTCATAAGGGGCCTGCGTTTCTCGTATTCCACGATTTATAGTATCAATAATGTCCTGCTTGCCCCCGAGAGATTAATTTAAAATCACTCCAATCAAATATGTAAAACTGCTGAAATTTTATCAGTTGAAAACGTAAGACTGTCTACGTAGAGTTACTAAGTATAGCATGGATGCCAATACTTTATGTGTTTCACAAAATTGAGTTAACCCTTAACATGTTTAACTCTTTGCATGCTGGGTAATTTTTTTCATCTGCAACAATGAGTGTCGTCTGCTACTATTCTAAAAATAGAATTTTTCAAACAAAAATTTCAAAACATGGTCAGACTCTGAGGATCAAACAGTTTGGATCTTGATGAGACGCCGCATTATGCGGCATCTCATCAGGATCCAAATTGTTTATAAAGATTATAATGGTTTTAAAGCTAGCATGCTAAGCGTTAAGTGCAACTTGAATTGACATACCCGTCTCCAGTATACAAACAGTTTGGATCTACATCAAATGCAAAGTTACTTGGGAGTCTCTGCAAGATTAAAACTGTTTGATACATGTACTTGTAATGTTCCTAAATTTTAAACCATAAACGTTCAATTTTTAAAAGTTGCAAACTACTACAGTCAATCCTGTATTAGGCAACCAGGCAATAGAAGATCTATTAATAGTCTTAAATACAGGTTGTTGCTTATCTCAGGATAGAAATACATATAATGCAGAAATCTTCCTATAGAGGTTATTATGAGCTTTCTGCATTATTTCTATCCTGCAGTCACCTGTCTTGATAGATCTCCACACAACTTTCGATAATGGTATTTAAACTCTTACCATACTAGCGGCAGATATCTGCCACAGTGATTACCTTTGCAAACAGTTTGGATCATGATGAGACGCCGCGTAACGCGGCGTCTCACCAGGACCCAGACTGTTTGATACTCTGACCCTGTTTTGAAAATAATTTTTTAAAATTCTATTTATAGAACAGTAGCAGACGACAATTGTTGCAGACGAAAAAATTACCCAGCATTCAAAGAGTTATGCAAGATGGACTGTATTTTAAAGCAGACAATAATACTACAGCTTGATAAGGGCTAAGACTGATACTGGAAAAAAGATTAGAAAGACCAGAAGGATCTATGAATATGGGAAAAGTTGAGATCAGGGCCATAAAAGATATAATTTGAATTTTCACTGATAAATCAAAGGCCAAGTGCATGAAACTTGTCCCGGGTTCTTCTACTACTCCAACATTCCCAGTGAAATACAATATGATATAAAAATCCATCATTTCTTGAATTCTTAGCATGCTAGTGGCGAAATTAAATTAAACCTTTGCAAACAGTTTGGATCCTGATGAGACGCCGCATAATGCGGCGTCTCATCAGGAGCCAAACTGTTTGACACTCTGACTGTTTTGAAAATAAATTTTGAAAAGTTATTTTTTAGAAAAGTAGCAGACAATTTTTGCAGATGAAAATAACCCAGCATTCAAAGTGGCCTTCAAGTGTGGGAACAGAGTGTATACCTCTATGGCAATCAGTGTAGATCCATATCACCGGAAATATGAAATTATGAAAATCAATCATAATTCTTTAACTCCCTACTCAATAAATACATGTTCTAATTTATACAGTCATGAAAATGTATCCCAAAATAATATATTCTTTACTCTAGCAGATGGTAGCTTAAAGCAGGCTGAAAGTAAAGCACAATATGTGCATTCTTTTTTACTTTCAACCTGCTTTATGTGGTCATCGATTTTCAAAAACTAGAAACAGGCTTTGGGTAAAAGGGTTAATAATGAAGACCTAGATGAGATGGCTCCTGAAAGAGATCTCTGATAAGGGTCAGCACTGTTTCTCATACTTTTAAACATTCAGGGACAACCCCCTTGAGAGTCAATGTAAACTGGTACAGAGGAGCTGATTCAGCCTCTTTCACATCTTTACCAATTCCTCACAGAAATACCTTTACATGAGAAACTTGTCCTGCTTACTTAAAGCAGTTGGCAAGAAAGGTCAAGGTCAATTGGTAGAATAGTTTGGTATGTCTGGATAGGACTTGTCAAGATAAAAATGCATATCAAAAATGAAGATTGTAGATGAACAAGAGTTGTCAGAGACAGCAAAGCTCACCAGGGGCACATTTTGAAATTTAAAAGCAGAGTCTGAGGTCAAGGTCACAGGGGTAAAGTTTGTGTGTGCATGGAAAGGTCTTATCCAAATACACATCCATACCAAATATGAATTATATACCTCAAGGGACATAGAAGTTACCTAAACACAGATTTTGAAACCTAAAAAGGGCCCTAAAGGCAGATTTCCAAACCTAAATGAGGACCGTAAATTAAAAGTCACGGTCACTGTCACTGGGGTCAAACTTTTTGCATGCATGGAAAGGTTTTGTCCATATACCCATGCATACCAAATTTGAAAGCAATACCTCCAGGAACATAGGAGTTATCAGCTTTTTTTCTAAACCTAAATGCTGATTTCAAAACCTAAATATAGGCCCTAAGATCAAGGTCACAGGGGTCAAACCTTTTACATACATGGAAATGTCATGTCCATATACACATGCATACCAAATATGAATTATATACCTCAAGGGACATAGAAGTTACCTAAACACAGATTTTGAAACCTAAAAAGGGCCCTAAAGGCAGATTTCCAAACCTAAATGAGGACCGTAAATTAAAAGTCACGGTCACTGTCACTGGGGTCAAACTTTTTGCATGCATGGAAAGGTTTTGTCCATATACCCATGCATACCAAATTTGAAAGCAATACCTCCAGGAACATAGGAGTTATCAGCTTTTTTTCTAAACCTAAATGCTGATTTCAAAACCTAAATATAGGCCCTAAGATCAAGGTCACAGGGGTCAAACCTTTTACATACATGGAAATGTCATGTCCATATACACATGCATACCAAATGTGAAAGCAATACCTCAAGGGACATGGGAGCTATGAGTATATTTACAAAGTAAAACCCATTTTGAAACTTAAACGCAGGGGCTGAGGTCAAGGTCATAAGGGTAAAAATGTCACATGGTTGGAAAAGTCTTGCTCCAAGGCATGTGTGGTGCAAGTATGAAAGATGTAGGTGGAGGAGATAGAAGTTATGAACACTTTCTTTAAACTGCTAACTTGAAAGGCAACAGGAGCGGCAACGACGATGCCAATGACTGGGTAACAACATCACCTCTCCTGGAAACAGTCTGGTGAGCTAAAAATTGAAAAATTTATGGCCAACTTTAAGATTTCAGATGATGAAGACGAACAATGATAACAATGAGGACACAGACATGACGACAATAGCTTCTTTTTGTTTTTCAAAAAGACGAGCTAAAATTACAAAGCATTAGTATTCACAGAGAACAAGATCATGTCATAATATAACACATATATAACACATGTGCAAAGTTTCATAAAAATCCATGGACGGACCTAGAGGGAGAGTACAGTAGGTAAACTTTGTCTGCAGACAGACTGACTAACAAGTAGGCTACTAACAAGCTGATTTCAATAAAACATGTACGTCCTCACTACATTAAGAAAACTGAAACTTAGTTTGTTGGTTGGAAGGCTCGAGGATTGTGACTTAGAAATGCCATTAAATAAAATGTTCTATTGTAAGTAACTTTATTGCTTGAAGTTGATTTTTTATGGGCAATATAAATGGTGTGAAGTTAATAGATGTCATTACTTATGTGTGTTTTATGATTCTGTCTCCATGCATAAGTCTTATGAATACTTAGTGTCACCTAAGGGGACATAAATCCTTCTACTGCTATTAGTATACAGTAAAACCTCTCTATAACGAACACAAAATGGTGTTAATTAATAAGTGTTTAAGGCAGGTGGCTGCTTAAAGCAAGGTGGAAGTAAAACAGAAAGCTCCTTTAGGAGCTTTCTGTTTTACTGCCACCTTGCTTTAAGCTGTCATCTGTCTTTAAAACATCAGTTAGCCATCGTTTTAATGGTCGTAATAGAGAGGTTTTACTATGTATTAATGTTTTCTTAAGGAGCTGTCTGATCTGGGTCTGCAGTGTTTTCATATAAAAATCTGCCTTACTTGAGTCTGCCATCCTAGAGAACTTTTTACTTATCCTATTAGTCAATGTAATAGTTCAGATGATAGATATTCACAGTGGGCGGAGTTTTATACATGTATATGAATATTCATGAGGGGGAGGAGTTAACTACAGGTGATGCTGTGTCTTGCCAGGTCTTCCAATGATTGCTGCCATATACTACACTAGTCAACCCTCCTAACTGCAACCACACACAGATTCATTATCTGTTTTTGAAGACAGATTGCTCTTTAATTAATCCTTTTAGGAATGAATAAATGTCATTTTATCCAAAACGTTGTCTGCTTTATAAACAGTGTCTCCTCCAATTTGGTCTGTTTTTAGCACTACCTCATGAGTTATAATCCTCTGCTTAACCCTTTACTCCATTAGATAAGCATTTAATGTATTCCTCCACTGCAGAAAATAGTTCAAATTTATACATGTATGAATATAATATCATCAGAAATATTTTCTCTACTCTAGCAGATGGTAGTTTAAAGCAGGTTGAAATTAAAGCAGGATGCGCCTTTAGGTCACCTATCTTCAGTACTAGAAACAGGCTTTGGGGTAATGGGTTAAGTGGGGCCTGATCTCAAGTCAAACTGTGTGCAAAGGTCTTTAACCCATTACCCCATAAATATCCTTTTTTACACTTCTGATTTATTCCTCCACTGAAGAAAATAGTTCCAATTCATACAGTCATGAATGTGTATTATAAGAAATTATTTTCTATATTTTGCAGATTATAGATTAAAGCAGGCTGAAAGTAAAGCAGAATGCGCCTCAAGGCGCATTCTGCTTTACTTTCAACCTGATTTAAGTGGTCACATATTTTCAATACAAGAAACTGGCTATTAGGTAATGGGTTAATACAGGTCTATAGTGTAACTGTGTTGAAGGGGAAACTGAACTTGTTTTTTTTCTTCTCTAGGTAGATATACAATCTGAGTGACTAAAAGATTTGGATCCTCATTATCTCAGCATCAGATCTATACAACCTGTTTACCATGGTCAAAGCAAATTGGTTTCTGCATGTAAAGGATAAAGCAGAAATTACTATAAAGCAAAAAGATCCACAGGAAATGTCTGCTTAACATTCATTCTGCTTTAAGCTGTCACGGTCACCTATATCAACACCATCAAAAACTCTTCTTTTGAGTTGTCATAGTAACTGTTTTACTGTTACTTTTACAAATATAGAGATATATTAACCTTTAACATTTTCTCATAGCAAAGCACAAACTACCTTATAATATCTAAAGTTCTGATATGGCATTAATAGCAATTCTGTTGTTAAAGCAGGCACCATTGCTGCAGAATTAAAGCTTTAGGAGCTTTCTGCTTTACTTTTATCTTGCCTTGCTTTAAACTACCAACAGTTACTGTATGATGTAAAACAAATCAGAGTATTGTAACCTCAGCACATTAATCATAATAAGCTAGTGGCATCCTTAACCCATTACCCAATAAATAAACCTTTTTACACCTTTAATTTATTCATTGACTTTAGAAAATAGTCCCAATTTATACAGTCATGAATATGTACCAAAATAAATATTGCTATATTCTAGCAGTAATAGCTTAAAACAGGCTGAAAGTTAAGCAGAATGTGCCTTAAGGCGCATTCTGCTTTACTTTCAACCTGCTTTTAAATAAGTGGTCACCTGTCTTCAAAACTAGAAACAAGCTAAGGGAGACAGGGTTAAAAAGGAGGAAAGGGGTAAATTTTTAGTGTCCTTCAAGCACTTATGGGGAGGAAAAGGTTAAACATTATCACAACGGAATAATCTAATTAGACTTCATCCTAGTATAAACGGGCTAAAGAGAAAAGAAAGCATGCAACTTAACGTTCCCCAATGCTCAGCTGCATATGTTGTCTGAATTGAGGCCAAGATGGAAACAGATTTCACTGCACTGCAGTGATTCACCCGCTGTAAATCATAAGCACTAAATTCAGACAAATCCACTGTCAGTCATTTGAAAATTTTAAATTCAACTTTCATTTAACTTGTGTGAATATAAAGTAGCCTTGCTTGTAGCTGTGGCAAGCCTGCAAGCCTGCAACCCACACAAACCACAACCACCCAGGAACATAACCACTGTATCTTATTACTGCTCTATTCCCTAGACCCTCACGAAACCGTAGAAGCTTCGACTAAATCACAATCTACGCATATTTATTTTTTTTCCTCTTCTGTAAAAGCAGCTATATGAAGTATGCATGCATGCCTGGGCAGGGAGTGAGTTTGTTACGGAATTGCTCATAAGGGAGAATAAATTTTCAGAATCATGATAGAACACATGTGAACGCGTCATGGGATTTACAGCTGTCATAGAGCAGGAGCCTTACCAAGACTTTTATTGTTGAGAATCAGTGGAGCAGGAAATATGAGAAATTTTATGCTCTTCTCCTAACCCTCATAATGCTATAATATCTTCTACTACGCTACAGTCAATCTTCTATCTACCCATTCAACCTCCTCAAAGACTTCAAACAAACAAATCCAGCTTCAAATTAAAATTTGTCCGTTTCTGACCATTTAGAGTTGCTTTTTACAATTTATTGCAAAATGTCAAACAGTGTAGACCCTGGTCAGAAGGCTCCCTTCCAAATTAACCCTTTACTCCACAGCCTGTTTCTAGTATTGAATTAGAGGACCTCTTAAAGCAGGTTGAAAGTAAAGCAGAATGTGCCTAAAGGTGCATTCTGCTTTACTTTCAGCCTGCTTTATAAGCTACCATCTGCTAGAATATAGAACATATTTCTCATGACTGTATAAATTGGAACTATTTTCTTCAGTGGAGGAATATATTAAATGTGTTAAAAGGCACTTCTATGGAGTAAAGGGTTAAAGCTAGTCCATCTCTGACCATTGAGGGTTGCTTTTTACAATTTATTTCAAAATGATAAACAGTGTAGACTCTGATCAGAATGCTCCCTTAGACGCCCTCTGATCTGGGTCTACACTTATTGTAATGGACAAGTGTAATCACTTCACAGACACACTGTTTATAAAGGACAAGTATCCTTATCACCAGGGCTCAATTGGTTAACCCATTACCCCAATACATAAGCCTTTTTATGCCTTTAATTTATACCTCCACTGAAGAAAACAGTTCCAATTTACACAGTTGTGAATATTAACATTAGAAATAATTCCCTTATTCTAGCAGCTTGTAGCTTAAAGCAGGCTGAAAGTTAAGCAGAATGTGCCTTAAGGCACATTCTGCTTTACTTTCGGCCTACTTTAAGCTACCATCTGCTCGGATATAGAAAATATTTCTCATGATACATATTCCGTACTGTATAAAGTTGTGTTATTTCCTTTAGTGGAGGAATAAAAAAAAGAGCATAAAAAGGTGTATTTATGGGGTAATGGGTTAAATGGACAATGCCAGTTTCCACTTATGAGTCTTGCACATGTCCATTTTTTACTATGTATGGTAGTCTGTTACAACGTATTACTAGTACATAATGACAAACAGTACATACCCTGATCAGAGAGCTCTCGCAGGAGCCATGGCATCTGATATGGGTCTGCACTGTTTGTATAGACAAGTGTACTGTTTACAGGCACACAGTTTGTTAACCCTACATTTATGAATTTGAATTATAAGAAATATTTTCTATATTCTTGCAGATGGTAGCTTAAAGCAGGCTGAAAGTAAAGCAGAATGCACCTTAAGGCACATTCTGCTTTACTTTCAACCTGTTTTAAGTTGTCATCTTTATTCAATACTTTCAAAACAGTCTATGGGGTAAAGGGTTAATGACCCATAAGCCAATACGTAGGGGTTACAATAACCGGTTAAGTGGAGAGATCGATACATTATGAGTCTTACAAAGTGGTGACAGTTTAATATCAGACAAAAGTAATGCAGAAAATCCCTAGTTATGAGTTTTCTGCATTACCATACTGTTGATTCCAACATTGTCTTCATTATGCCACTACCTAACCCTATGTTGTTACTTCTCAATAGAATCATCTTATAGAAGAAGACCATTCTAATGAGTTAACCCTTTACTCCATACCATGTTTCTAGTATTGAAGACATGTGACAATTTAGCAGGTTGAACTTAAAGCAGAATGCACCTAAATGTACATATTGCTTTACTTTCAGCCTGTTTTAAAATACTATCTGATAGGATATAGAAAAGTTTTCTTATGTTGAATATCCATGAATGTATAAAGTGTAACTATTTTCTTCGGTGGAGGAATAAATTAAAGGCATGAAAAGAAGTATTTATCCAGTAATGGGTTAATAGTTCACACTTCAGGGCTGACACAGACATATCAAGGACTGATGGAGAAATAATAATTTTGAAATATTACCCTTATAATTATGGATCTATGATATCACTTGATTCATTCTGCTGTATCTAGGTTTAACCCATTACCCCATAAATACACCTTTTATGCCTTAAATGTATTCCTCCACTGAATAAAATAGTTCCAATTTATACAATTTATACCTCCACTGAAGAAAATAGTTCAAATTTATATAGTCATGAATATATATCATAAAAAATATTTTCTATTTCGTAGCAGAGGGTAGCTTAAAGCAGGCTGAAAGTGAAGCAGAATGCACCTTAAGGTGCATTCTGCTTCACTTTCAACCTGCTTTAAGTGGTCACCTATCTTCAATATAAGAAACAGGCTATGGGGTAACGGGTTAATGGTGAAATGTGACCAGCTGATATCCAAAGATGCAAATAAGAGAGGGATTAAATAATTAAAAAAAATAATCTTGAGTAATGAATCCACAAAACTCTATGATGTGACACTCTTTGCTAAGAATCGTCTCAAAGAGACAATTCAAAAGAGTGGCCATAACATAGAATTTGGATGACCAATCAACACTTTCATGTTTGAAATACTCCCGTTATCTTGGGCTATGATAAAACTCCATTGGTATGGTAGAATCTGGGTTTTATGGTAAAATGTGACGAGCTGATAATGTAAGGTATTTTGTGTTGTTCTGAGTTTTCCCAGCGGAATGGCATCAGCTTAGCTTGAGATGACGGTTTTAGAAGGATTTGATTTTACTATATTTTCATCTTTCAAAACCGGAATGCTTGGCATAATGGGAAATGGGGGACACTTTTGACGTCTTTGGATCTGTTTTGTGCAAAATTTAACACTAAGACTTAGAGTTTTATGCGACAAAAATTCATAGAAACCTAATATTACTTGGGAAGTTACTGATACTTGCAAATGCATTTGTCCTGATTAGTTAAGATCATTATAATTATGAGATTGATGGAGTCTTTGAGTGCCAACTATGGCTTGATTAACCTTTACCCCATAGTCCGTTTCTAGTTTTTAAGAGAAGTGATCACTTAAAGCAGGTTGAAAGTAAAGCAGAATGTGCCTTAAGGCACATTCTGCTTTACTTTCAGCCTGCTTTAAGCTATAATCTGCTAGAATATAGAAAATATTTCTTATGCTACATTCATGACTGTATAATGTGAAACTATTTTCTTCAGTGGAAAAATACATTAATAGCATAAAAAGGCATATTTATGGGGTAATAGGTTACTACATGTATTGGCAAACAGATTGGACTCAGACTAGGTACAAATTAAGTTGGAACCTCTGATTAATTAGGATCTAAACTTTTAGAAACTTAATCCATTACTCTATGGATGTGCATTTTAACACATTTATTTTTTTCCTTCACTAAAGAAACCAGTTCATTTTATACAGTCATGAATATACATGTATATATAATAAGAAATAGTTGCTATAGAATAGCAGATGGTAGCTTAAAGCAGGCTGAAAGAAAAGCAGAATGCGCCTTAAGGTGCATTCTGCTTTACTTTCAACCTGCTTTAAGTGGTCATCTGTCTTCAAAACTAAAAACAGGCTATGGAGTTAAAAAAAAATATGTTTCAGAATTAAAGCAGACTGCAATTTAAAGAAACTTTTATAGTCAGCTTTAACTCTTTGAACCCTAGTCCCGCATATAGCGTCCTTTGCAACAGTGTATATGTGAATAGTACACTTGTCCTATGCAAACAGTGAAGACCCAGATCAGAGGGCTCCGAAAGGAGCCCTCTGATCAGGGTGTTCACTGTTTGTCATAATGCCAAACATTGACAAAAACAACCATTAAAAGCCAGAAATAGACTAGACTAAAATGGAAACTGGAATTGTCCATTTAAAGTTTCAGGGAGGAAAGAGTTAAAAAGTAAACTCTCTCAGTGACCCATTATCATCTGTTACAAATTGTCGTCTGCCATTTTATGCAAAATTGATGTCTGCCATTTTATGCAAAATTGATGTCTGCCATTTTATGCAAAATTGTCGTCTGCCATTTTATGCAAAATTGTCGTCTGCCATTTTATGCAAAATTGATGTCTGCCATTTTATGCAAAATTGTCGTCTGCCATTTTATGCAAAATTGTCGTCTGCCATTTTATGCAAAATTGATGTCTGCCATTTTATGCAAAATTGTCGTCTGCCATTTTATGCAAAACTGATGTCTGCCATTTTATGCAAAATTGATTCTTTTGAAAAATTTAATGTTGACCAAAGAAGTATTGATATGAGTGTCGAACAGTTTGGATCCTGATGATCAGACACCACATTACATGGCATGATCTGATCTGGACCAGAACAGTGTGCAAATGTGCAAATAAGGACTATTGAGCCAGTGAAAAGGTTGAATACTTACTGTCATAGACATGTTTGTCTTTTTCTATTTCTTATTGAAAATCATTTCAATGCTTCTACCATAATTCTTTACTCCATAAATATGCATTTTACAGCTATAATCTATTACTCCACTGAAGGTTAGAGTTCCACTTTATGCAGTGAATGAATATGCACCATAAGAAACATTTTCTTTCCTAGAAGATTGTAGCTTATAGCAGGCTGAAAGTATTGCAGAATGATTCTTTAAAGGCACATTCTACTTTACTTTCAATCTGATCTCAGTAGCCACCTGTCTTCAAACTTGGCTTCTGGCCGACACCCAAAGCGTGAGACACTCACATTAATTTTTAATCAGTCCTTTTACATATACATGTATTTATACCTGTAAATTTGATAAATAAGGCAGACATCAATTTTTAAAGAGTATAAAAGTTCATATTAACCTTGAAAATGATTCTCCACACTGCGTGCACTTGAATCGTTTGTCTCCAGCATGAGTCTTGACATGACGGTCACGATTACGTTTGTGTCGGAACACCCGGCTACAAAATCCACAGCTGAATGGCATCAGGTCAGCATGCGTCTGTCAGAAATATGTAAAATATTATTACAGTAAAACCTCTCTAAACCAGACACTTATAAAACGAAATTTCCATCTCTAAACCAGTTGATAATTGATTGCAGCTTAACTCTTTGAACCCTAGTCGCGCATATATGCCTCATTTGCAAACATTATACCTGTGACAAATACACTTGTCCTATGCAAACAGTGAAGACCCTGATCAGAGGGCTCCTAAAGGAGCCCTCTGATCAGGGTCTACACTGTTTGTCATTTTGACATATTTTGAAAAGATCAACCCTAAAAAGTCAAAAATGGACTAGACTTAATAGAAAACAAGAATTGTCCATTTGAGGTTTCAGAGAGGAAATGGTCAATGCAGGATAAAAGTAAGAAAGGGTATTTCTGTCTTACTTCACAATGCATTAACCCTTTACCCAACAGCTTGTTTCTAGTTTTGAAGACAGGTGAGCACTACGGAAGAAACGTTTAAGCAACCATTTATATTAAAGATTCTCCAAGGGGGGGATTAGTTTTCGTAGTTACATGTACTTAGCTCTTTGACCCCTAGTGATGTATCTGTAAAGAATACACTTGGTCTATGCAAACAGTGAAACCCCCAGGGCTGCCATAAATTGATCATGAAAAATCCTAAGACTTCCAAATTTTCTATTTTCCTAGCACAATTACTTTAGGCACATTCTGCTTTACTTTCAACCTGATTTAAGCTAACATCTGCTAGAGAAAAATCTAAAGATTTCAGAAAAATCCAGAGAAATTGCAGCCCTGGCAATTACTTAAAACAGGTTGAAATTAAAGCAGAATGCGCCTTTAGGCACATTCTGCATTACTTTCAACCTGCTATAAGCTACCATCTGCTAGGATAAAAATCTATAGATTTCAATAAAATCCTGAGAAATGGCAGCCCTGAACCCAGATCAAAGGGCCCCTAAAGGATCCCTCTGATCAGGGTCTGCACTGTTTCTCATTTTGCAATACATTGCAAATAAACGACACTGAATCATGAGTCAAATGGACTAGACTTAATTGGGTTCTGGAATGGCCCTTATGAAGTTCCAGGGAGGAAAGGTTTAACCCATTTCTCCATAAATAAGCTTTTTTATGCCTTTTATGATTTCCTCCACTGAAGTAAGTAGTTCCAATTTAAACAGTCAATAATATGTATCATAAGGAATATTTTCTATATTTCCTAGCAGGTTGTTACTAAGCTTAAAGCAGGTTGAAAGTGTGCATTCTGCTTTACTTTCAACCTGCTTTTAGTTGTCACAAGTCTTCAAAATTAGAAACCAGCTATGGGGTAATGGGTTGATACAAGACTGTATATGAAATTATATTCATCCATGGCAAACAAAATACAGTCTGACTCATAAAACAGATGATGTCATGTGACCGTATATAAAATGAAGAATACTTTTGATTGGCCTCCGGGGAAATCTTACATTCAAGCAAAATGTCTTCCTCATAACAGAGGCTAAATGGTAAAAACTTTCCTATTATCTGTAAGTATTTAGCTGAACATGAAGCATGCACAAACCATTAAGAAAGTAATCATATGCGTAGAGTCCCTATACCAAAAGATTTGATGACCTAATAAAAACCGTGAAGTTCGACGACTTAAGAATTATTTTTAAGTTTGTGGGGACTGAATCAGTAGTCTTAAGCTTGGTGAATTTATAAGCAAAATATTATGCTTGATGCATAAAATTCAACCTATTTGACCGCTCAATGACCTCTAAATGACCTTGACCTTTGTCAAACATAACCCTATTTGTACTGAGCTTAAGAGCTTCTTGGGTTGAGTACACAAAAGTCATGCCAATATGAAGTCACCCGCACATGTAAGTTCCAAAGTCATGGCCAAGGTTCAAGTTGTAGATAGACGGCAAAATCAAACAAAATTCACAAAATTGATATCCCCTGCCGCAGCCTCTGTAGAGAAGGTAGTGGACAACTTTATTGTGAGAGGGGAAAATGATGGTCACCTGTCTTTGAAGATTAACATTCCAGAACCTTTACTAAAGTTGATCAAAATCCATTGAAATTTGCACACACTAAGCGTAAAAGCCTTTTCTAGCGTATTTGAGTATTTCAGGGGCAATAACTCTTGACACAATTATCAGATTTCAACAGTAATTATACACCTTTAATAACTTATATATTATATACATGTACATTGTGTGCAAGTACTATAAAAAAGTTCATAATTTTAGTTGCTAGATTTATGGCATTTTCAACTCATCAAGGGCAGATAACTTTTGACTTTTGCCCCTTTTTTGACTATTATTGGACTCATTTGAAAACTAGTTAACAGCCATATATTACAGTTTAATAAAGTTGTTATCAAAATCCATTCACATTTGTAGATACTAGTGTGTACACAATACTAAAATAAAGCCTTTTTCAGCATTTCTAAGTACATCAAGGGCAGATTAATCTTGCCAGAAGTACCTATTTTGATAATAATTGCACCTTTTCAAGAACTTATACTTATATACATTGTGTGCAAGTATAATCCAAATCCATTGAAAACTGTTATGCTAGGGTGTAAAAACTGTTAAATATGGCAATTTTTACACTTTTACAAGAACTCCTGAATACCAAAATCAATCTGGAAAAGTAATACATACCAGTACCCACAGTGCCCCCTTGATGTAGAATAACTATACCAAGTTTCATACAAATCTGTTGATCAATTTCAGAGATACAGCTGCGGATAGAAACCGGACGGAAGGACGGACAAACCTAAAACAATATCCTTCTGCCTTTTGGCAGGAGATAAAAATATGCCCCCGATTAAGTTAATGGGGCATGAAAATGTATATCTATGAAGTTATGGGTCAACATTATGAAAATGTCAAGCGGATTTTCTAGATTTTGGATTGAATGTCAAAGGTGTTAAAAAAGAGTGGAATTACTTTAAAGGGACTCGCAACCGGATGGTGTACTTGTCAAAATAAAATAAAATACTCAAATAAAAGCAAATTTGTGGCATTATTTGGCTTCTGACATTAAAAAAATATGATCAGTCCAAAAAAAGTCTCAAGAATCGTCACCGAATCTTAGATTTTTAGATATCTTCCATCGTTTTTCTATAGCGTTAGCTAACGGTATAGTTGTTGTTGTTGCTTCTCTACACGGGCTCAGACATAAACACGAGCCGAATTACGAAGTTGTATGCACTTTCGATCGCTACACATTGAAATACGTTATATCGATCCGAGATAAACGGATAGTTCCGTGGTCCATTGGTCTAAGCGGTTTCCCCTATTTTGCCTTCTGTCCGCCAATGCCGGGCCCCGGGTTCGAATCCCACCAGAGACCAATATTTTTTTTTATTAAAATACATTTTTTTTAAACAGAATTTCTTATCCTAAACTAATTCTTTACCATTTATATAAACGTTTGACACATATTTACAAATTACTATTTTTAATGCACCATCTGGTTGCGAGTCGCTTTAACCACTGGATACCACTAGCATATGAATGCAACACAAAATGGACACAATGGACACATCTTACCTTAAGAGGTATATCTAATGAAAAATCCTGTGTCACTAACTTTTAATTAACCCATTACCCCATAAATATGCTTTTTAACGCCTTTAATTTATTCCTCTTCTGCAGAAAAGAGCTCCAATTTACACTGTCACAAATGAGAATCATCATAAGAAATGTTTTCTATATTCTAGCAGATAATAGCTTAAAGCAGGCTGAAAGTAAAGCAGAATGTGCCTTATATAAGGCACATTCTGCTTAACTTTCAACCTGCTTTAAGTGGTCACCCATTTTCAAAACTAGAAACAGGCTATGGGGTAATTGGTAAAAGTCCAAAAATGGATGTTTCTCTTTGTAAATTCATTTGAGTTAAACACAGACAATGGTCATTTGGATAATCTCTTAGTTATCAGGTCAACTGAGGTAATTGGTGTTTAATGACAAACAAATTAACTCTGGTGCCTCATCCCTCTCAATAATAAAACCTGTGACTGTCAACACCTTGGAAATCTCCCACCAGGCAATTTCTTTCAAAGACCAACACAAGTTAACTATTTAACCCTTTTCCTCATAGGAGCGCCTTTTAGCGCATTAAATATATTCATCCACTGAATAAAATCGTTCCAATTTATACAGTCATAAATATGAATTCTAAGAAGTAATTTCTATATTCTAGTACGTATCAGCTTAAAGCAGACTGAAAGTAAAGCAGAATGCGCCTAAGGGCGCATTCTGCTTTACTTTCAACCTGCTTTAAGGGGTTAACTATCTTCAATACTAAAATCAGGCTATGGGGTAATGGGTTAAATAGTGATCAATTTTGTATTAGGCGTAACACAAGAGTGCTTTTTGACACCTTTAATTTATTCCTCCACGGAAGAAGATAGTTCCACTTTACACAGTCATGAATATATAAACCATGCTAAATATTTTCTATATCCTAGTAGATGGTAGCTTAAAGCAGGCTGAAAGTAAAGCAGAATGTCCCTGCATGCCGATCCTGTGTTCGAATCCCACCCGAGCTAAAATGAAATGCATTTTTTTAAAACAGAATTTCTTATCCTAATCTAATGTTTGTAAACGTGTTTATAATAAAAAGCGTTTGACATTTTTATATTTACAAATTATCTTTGTCTATACCAAATTTGGTTGCCAGTCTCTTTAAAATCTAAATCAAACCCACTAAAAAGACCACCCCACTATTGCGACGACTTTTTAGAAGTCCCATATGTGGTCGTAATTTAGAGGAGTTTACTGTATATGTACTAGATCTACCTTTACCTGTTCATGAAGTTTTAAATGGCTGGTCTTGGCAAAAGCTTTCTCACAGAACTGACATGGCACTGGGAAATCCTCATCCACTCCCATGTTAAAGGGTACCTGATCTGGTTCCATACCCTCCAGGAATGAGTCTGTGGAGTCTGGGTTGGAAGTACTGGAGTCCAGTGATGAGGGGGTTCCTGAACGACTCCCATCCTCCGACTTGACATGAAGTACACCTGGGAAATATAGAAAATACAGCTATACAGTCAAACATGTATCAACACTTTACTATCCAGTTTCTAAGCTTTGAAGACAGGTGACCACTTAAAGCAGGTTGAAAGTAAAGCAGATTTCACCATAAGGTGCAATCTGCTTAACTTTCAGCCTGCTTTAAGCTACCATTCTGCTAGCATATAGAAAATATTTCTTATAGTGCTTATTCATGATTATATAAATTGGAACTATTTTCTTCAGTGGAGGAAAATAGTACCAATTTATACAGTCATGAATATGTATTATAAGAAATGTTTTCTTTGTTTTAGCATGTGGTAGCTTAAAGTAGGTTGAAAGTAAAGCAGAATGTGCCTTAGAATGTGCACATTCTGCTTAACTTTCAACCTGCTTTAAATGCCACCTATTTTCAAAACTAGAAATGGGCTATGGGGTAAAGGGTTGAGTGAAAGAATGCACTTTTGAAGCACATGGAATTTAGCATACCATGCTTAAAAGGTCAGACAACTTTGTCTGCCGCTCCTTGTGGCCACCCACACTTCACTTTTTTCTTCTTGCTTTTATAATAAGTAAAATATTAGAACATGGTTAACCTTCTGTTTGTCTATGAATAGGTAGTTTTTGTCCACTAAATTGACACGACTGAAGCAATTCAAACGATTGAAAAGCTTTTTCTCTGCAATTCCGGTAACCCTTTACCCAATAGCCTGTTTCTAGTTTTGGAGATTGGTGAACACTTACAGCAGGTTGAAAGTAAAGCAGAATTAATAATGCGCTGTAAGGTGCTGTCCTATTTACTTTCAGCCTGCTTTAAGCTACCATCTGGTACAATATAGAAATTATTTCTTACAATACATATTCATGACTGTATAAATTGGAACTATTACCTTCAAAGGAGGAATAGATCATGCATTAACTCTTTCCACCCTGAAACTTCAAATGGACAATCCCAGTTTCCAATTAAGTCCTGTCTATTTTTTACTTTTAAGGGTTGTTTTTGTCAATGTTTTGCATTATGACAAACAGTGAATACCCAGATCAGAGGGCTCCTTAAGGAGCCCTCTGGTCTGGGTCTTCACTGTTTGCATCGGACAAGTGCACTTTTCCCATGTTTACTGTTTGAAAAGGACGCCTATATGCGGGACAAGGGTTCAAAGGGTTAAAATGCTTATCTATGGAGTATGGGTTAAAAAAGTGTTATACGAATATCAAACAGTTTGGATCCAGATCAGATGCCGAGTTTCTCAGAGTCTCAAATGAATTAAATCTGTTTGCAACAGTTTATTACGAAATTTGCCCATCAGGCGATAAAGGTTAAATAGTCTTGAATGAAGTTTTGTATAAGAATCCATAGTATTGGCATGCGAAGATACCGACTATCCTCAAAATTCAAGAATTATGATTTATAGCACACAAGGCGCAATCGATTACAACGAAGCTTTTTAAAAATAATTACTAAAATTAGTGCAAGTCTTCTGGGCATTGAATTGTTGCTGACTTTAGGGAAATTACCGCTCTCTCGACGGGCTCTGGCTAACGATGCAATTTAAATTTTCTGACACGTATATAGCGGAAAATCTTCAAAAACATGAGTATCAATTTGAATTTCAAATTGAAAAAGGCAATAAAGTGAAATTCAATAAATACCAGGTTATTTCCACAAATTTCAAACTGAAATGAAAATGCAAATGTAACACTGCTACAAATTATATTTTACACATAGGGACTGATTTGGAATTTAGCTCTCATCTTGCCATATTATGGCCTTCTTTAAAATAATCTTACATTTTTTTTCTCTCAACAACTAAAATCTTAGACATTTTTGACTAAAGAAACTTTAGTGTCAAACAGTTTGGATCTGGATCAGACGCCGAGTTACTCAGACGCCGAGTTACTCGGCGTCTGATCTAGATCCAAACTGTTTGCAAAATGCAAGTTTAGACTCATGCATGGCATGGTAAGGGTTAAAGTTCTCAAAGCATGCTTGTTTTCTCTGCCCAACTTCACTATAGTTTTTGTTTCCTTATGAATCCGTCTTAATTCTGATCCCTAGTCACCCATCTGCACACTAATAATTAGGCCAATTTGTGATAACTATTGCAAACAGTTTGGATCCAGATGAGACGCCGAGTAACTCGGCGTCTCATCTGGATCCAAACTGTTTGACGCTCTGATTATATTTTTCTGAAAGAAAATTCAGATGAATCAACACTTAAAGTTGTTGCAGACAACAGATTTTACAGTAAAATCTAACATAAGCATGCTAAAAGTTAAACCTATGAATGCTCAATAATTGATCAAAGTACAGTAAATTCTCTCTATTACGACCACTAAATCATGTTAATTATTTGGTGTTTAAGACAGGTGACAGCTAAAAGCAATGTGACAGTAAAACAAAAAGCTCCTTTGGAAGCTTTCTGTTTTACTGCCACCTTGCTTTTAGGTGTCAACTGTCTTTTAAACAAACAATTAAGACTCGGTTTTAGCGGTCGTAATAGAGGGTTTTACTGTATTGTTCACTGAAAATAGTTTAATTTCTGTTTTGATCCTAATCAGATACAGAAGAACTTAATATCAGATTTGGATGCAGTCTATACTTGCAAAGGTCTGAAAGGTCTGTCTTAGGTTTAATCCATAACCCCATAAATACAGCTCTTTATGCTTTAATTAAATCCTCTACTGAAGAAAATAGTTCCAATTTTTAAATACAGAAATATGTATGATAAAAATTATTTTCTATATTTTAGCAGATGTTCAGCTTAAAGCAGGCTGAAAGTAAAGCAGAATGTGCCTTAAGGCACATTCTGCTTTACTTTCAACCTGCTTTAAGTGGTCACCTATTTTCAAAATTAGAAACAGGCTATGTATGGGGTAATGGGGTAATTAACCTCTTCATAGTCATGACTTCAGACTGCTTTAGAAAACTGTCTGCTTTTTATTTATCAAAATTGAATTTTTATGTCAATTGACTGAAGTAATATCATGTTGAGTGCCAAACAGTTTAGAACTTGCTCAGATGCCCAAGTTATGCAGTGTCTGATCATGATCCAAACTATTTGAAAATATCCATTGTACTCTGGAGGGGTTAAACAGACTGCTAACAAGCAGAATGAATTATCATTCCTCAATTACAGTCAACCCTTATAAAATACTGAAACAATTACTGAATACTTTTCTTAACCCATTTCCCCAATAAATGCCTTTTTATGCCTAAAATGTAATCCTCCACTGAAGAAAATAGTTCCACTATTATTCAGTTATGAATATGTACCATAATAAATATTTTCTATATTCCAGTAGATAATAGCTTAAAGCAGGCTGAAAGTAAAGCAGAATGCACCTTAAGGTACAATCTGCTTTACTTTCAACCTGCATTAAGTGGTCTACAAACTTCAAAACTTGGTTAGCCCATGGTTTAACCCATTACCTCTTATCCTTTTTCTAGAATTGAAGATTGGTGACCACTTAAAGTAGGTTGAAAGTAAAGCAGAATGCGCCTTGAGGCACATTCTGTTTTACTTTCAACCTGCTTTAAGCTATTATCTGCTAGGATATAGAAACAAGTTCTTTTGATACATATTCATGACTGTATAAAAGAAAATTTATTTTCTTCAGTGGAGGAAAATATTTAAGGCGTAAAAAGGCGTATTTATGGGGTAATGGGTTAACACTGTTTATGTCTGAACCAGGACTTAAATCCACCAAGACATGTTAAGTCTAATGAATAATCTCTCATCTGTTGGTGTGGTTCCCAGTTTCTGCCATTCTGCTAGAAACTAGGATCCACACCAAGATATAAGAGATTATTGTTTGGTACAATGACTGAGTTCTGGCTGAAGCTGGGAGCCACACCAAGATTTAGAGATTATTGTTTGGTCTAATGCCTAAATTCTGGTTGAAGCTGTGAGCCACACCAAAAGATTTAGAGATTATTGTCTAGTCCCATGACTGAAATGTGCTGGGAGCTACACCAAAACATTACATTAATTATCACTGTTTCAAGTTTAACCCTTTACTCCATAGATACTCATTTTAAAGCATTTGAATTATTCCTAGTCTGAAGAAAATAGTTCAAATCTATACAGTCATGAGTATGCAATATAAGAAAATTAATATTCTCCGTATTTTTTCAGATGATAGCTTAAAGCAGGCTGAAAGTAAAGCAGAATGTGCCTTAAGGCGCATTCTGCTTTACTTTTAACCTGCTTTAAGTGGTCACCTATCTTCAATACCAGAAACAGGCTATGGGTTAATGGGTTAAATTCTGGCAAAAGCAGTTTTAACCTTCTAGGAGTAAGAGATTACATGTATTTTCAAGACACAGCATGTATGCATTGGTGAATTTCTGCTCAATTTCCACACAAAAACATGAATCTATACAGTTGACTATATTAATGCAAATCTAGCAAAAACAGTTTTGAGTTAAATTCAAGATTTCAGCAGGTGGTATTATTTCAGCATTCAAAGGAATAATATTTAAGTCAAAAGGACAATGAGATCAAATTTTCTCAATGAATATAGTTCATTCAATTTCTGAAAACACAGAAAAACCCTCTTTTCATCAGCAATTCAATAAAGTTGATCTCTCAAAGTTTAACCCCTTACTCCATAAAACCTCAAACTTAAGGACATGTAATTCCAGCTGTCAATGTAGTCAGTAGTCCATTTCTGACTATATAGGGTGGTGTTTTAACAAAATGACCAACAGTGTAGACCCTTTAGTACCCCTATGATCTGTGTCTCATTTGTGTAGGACAAGTGTACTCTTGGCATGTACACTGTCTGCAAAGGTTACATATATGTATCACTAGGGTTCAAAAGGAAAATATATCAGGCATGAAGTGAAGCAGCAAGACAGCATTTTTCAAAAAGACAACTTGTTTAACCTTTAACCCTATATTTATAATCTAGTTGAAAAGACAGGTAAATACTTAAACAGATTGAAAGTAAAGCAGAATGTGCTGAATGCTTTAAGTCTGCTTTAAGCTAAATTATTATTAATCTACTAGAGTTGCAATAGAAAATATTTCACTTGGTGCATATTTATTTTCTTCAGTGGATGAATAAAGTAAATGGGTAAAAAGATGTGTTTGTGAAACACTTTGCCCCCTGGTGGGACAATGACCTCTAAATGACCTTGACATTTGTCAGACATGACCAAACTTGTACTGAGCTCAAGAGCTTGTTAAGTTGAGTACACAATCATGCCATGTGTGAAGTCTGTATTACATGTAGTTCTGGCCAATATTAAATTAAATTAACCTCATTTGACCTCTAAATGACCTTAACCTCTGTCAGATATTACCCAAGTTGTACCAAGCTTAAGAGCTTCCTAAGTTGAGTACACATGCCAAATATGAAGTCTCTTTCACATGTAGTTCTAGAGTTATGGCCAATGTTAAATTGACCCTATTTGACCTCTAAATGACCTTGAACTTTTAAGGACATGCCCCAAGCTCTTCTGAGAAATTTTTGAGCAGATTTACACACCACATGCATTTTCAAAGTTATGGCCAATGTTAAATTCACCTTATTTAACCTCTTAATGCATTTGTGTCAAACATGGCCCAAGTTGTACTGAGCTCAAGAGCTTCTTGAGTTGAGTACACATGCCAAATATGAAGTCTCTATCACATGATGTTTCAAAATTATGGTCAAGGTTAAAGTTGTGTACAGACAAACGGAAGGACAAACAGACATTAACAGACAGACCAAAAACAATATGCCCCTGACTAAGACTGCAGGACAGAGCTCCAGATTAGGGGAGTATTTCAACATGGTCCACCATGGCCCTAAATCGCTCACCTGGTTCACCATGTAAAATTAACCTATAGTGACCTAGATTATGACTGGACATGACCCACAATCAACCTTTAGAGTGTTAACAAGATTTTTCTATAGTTTGACCTAGTGACCTAGTTTTTGACCAGACACAATCCACATTTGATTTTGACCTAGATTTGATGAAGGCAAACATTCTGAAAATATTTCATTCAGATCTAACGAGATTTGTAGCCTCTAGAGGGTTAACACTGTTTTTCTTTGATTTGGCCTAGTGACCTAGTTTTTGACCCGACATGACCCATATTCGAACTTGACCGAGATATCAATTGGGCAAACATTCTAACTAAGTTACATTAAAATCCAATTAGATTTGTAGCCTCTAGAGTGTTAACAAAGTTTTTCTAAGATTTGGCCTAGTGACCTAGTTTTTAACTGGATATGACCCACATTCGAACTTGACCTAGATATCAATGAGGCAAACATTCTGACAAGTTTCATAAAGATCCATTGAGATTTGTAGCCTCTAGAGTGTTAACAAGGTTTTTCTATGATTTGACCTAGTGACCTAGTTTTTGATTGGACATGACCCACATTCGAACTTGACCTAGATATCAATTGGGCAAACATTCTAACTAAGTTACATTAAAATCCAATAAGATTTGTAGCCTCTAGAGTGTTAACAAAGTTTTTCTAAGATTTGGCCTAGTGACCTAGTTTTTAACTGGATATGACCCACATTCGAACTTGACCTAGATTTCATCAAGACAAACATTTTTATCAAGTTTCATAAAGATCCATTGAGATTTGTAGCCTCTAGAGTGTTAACAAGGTTTTTCTATGATTTGACCTAGTGACCTAGTTTTTGACCGAACATGACCCACATTCGAAGTTGACCTAGATTTCATCAAGACAAACATTGTCATGAAGTTTCATGAAGATCGGATGAAATTTGTAGGCGCGAGAGTGTTAACAAACAAATGTGAACGGACAGACGGACGGACGACAGACATTCAGCGATCCGAAAAGCTCACCTTGGCACTTCGTGCCAGGTGAGCTAAAAATTTAAATCTTTATTTCTACATTAAACCCTATGGTGTAACTACTCATTAGAATCGTTTCTTCAGGACGATTCTAATGAGTAGCAACACCATAAGATTTGGTGCAGAAATAATTAAGAAATGATTGGACTTGTTCGGTTTACACCCTCTTATCTGGGGCCCTGATTGCAGAGACATAAAAATGCATATCTGGGTTGAAAAAGACTACTTGTTCTTCATGAGAATGGTTTCACTGTAAGCCTAATTTGGTTGAAGTTATGAGGATTCAGTGTAACAAATCTGCTGTTTCTTCAAGCATATTGATATCAATTGGTGTGCTAAAACATACCCCTAAAACACCACAAGGCTGCTTTAGCAGTTAACCGTTACAATTTATGGTAATTAAACTACAGGGGTTCAATCTGTAAATTCTTCTAGCTAGGCAAGCTATTTAACACTGAATAAATAGAAAGGAAAATGGAATATTTTGATGAAGTAGTAATCTTTGCTCTAATAGATTTACTCAACCTTTGGGATACAGTAAAACCTAGGTTAATCCCTTTTCCCTATAGCTTGTTTTCAGTGTTTAACCCATTACCCCATAGCCTGTTTCTTGTTTTGAAGATAGATGACTACTTAAAGCAGGTTGAAAGTAAAGCAGAATGCGACTTAGGGCGCATTCTGCTTTTTTTTCAGCCTGCTTTAAGCAAAAGTCTGTTAGAATATAGAAAATATTTCATATGGTACATATTCATGATTGTTTAAATTGGAACTATTTTCCTCAGTGGAAGAATAAACTAGAGGCGTAAAAAGGCGTATATACGGGGTAATGGGTTAAGACAGGTGGTTACTTAACCATTTACTCCATAGCCTGTTTTCTGTTTAAAACACAAGTGACCACATAAAGCAAATTGAAAGTAAAGCACCTTTAATTTATTCCTCCACTAATGAAAATACTTCAATGTTATACAGCAATGCATGATTATGGACCACAAGAAATATTTTCTATATTCTAGCAGATAATAGCTTAAAGCAGGCTGAAAGTAAAGCAGGTGCATTCTGTTTTAATTTCAACCTGTTTTAAGTGGTCACCTGTCTTCAATACTAGAAACAGGGCATGGGGTAAAGGCCATTAGGCACATTCTGCTTTACTTTCAACCTACTTTTAGCAATCACGTGTTAGTGTCAGGATGCAGGAAAGAGGTTCTATGTCTCTTTATCAGGACATAGTAGAAGCCTCATCCGGAACCAAACTGTTTGGAAAGGTCTTCATTACAGATATACAGTATTTAACCCATTTACCCATAAATACTCCCTTTTTACCCTTTTAATTTATTCCTCCACTGAAGAAAATAGTTCCAATTTATACCGTTACAAATAAGAATTTACTTTCAACCTGCTTTAAGTGGTCAACTATTTTCAAAAATAGAAACAGGCTATGGGGTATATAATGGGTTAAAGTTTAATTTTTAGAACACCAAGTAGTTTTTATTGGCAAGATTGGTGCCTGTTACATTTTCAAATTATATGTTCCTAAAATTTTCTGTTAAAACTTGGTCCAAGGGTCCAAAAATTTGGATCCTGATAAGACACTAATACGTTAATGAAACAAAAGCATTTGCAAAAGTTATCATAGTTTTTGTCATTTGAATAATTCAGACTTTCATAGAAAGTTAGAACTGCATTTCCACAATTTTACATATTGTTTTACCATAAGCTTGCTTTAACCCATTACCTTGTATTGAAGATAGGTGACCACTTAAAGCAGGTTGAAAGTAAAGCAGAATGTGCTTTAAATTAAGGCACATTCTGCTTTAGTATCAGCCTTCTTTAAGCTACAATCTGCATTTAGGATATTGTGGTAAATATTTATGTATATATAAATTGGAACTATTTTATTCGGTGTAGTAATAAATTAAAGGAGTAAAAAGGTTTATTTATGGGTTAAAGGGTTAAGCAGCCTGACCTTTCAGAATATATGTTGTAAAATCTCCATTGTGTGGCTTTCCTTTATGGGGACAGGGTAAACCCATAAAAGCCTTTATATTAATTAGGGCATTTCTATGAAGAAAAGGTAAATCAAGGCATGAAAAGGCACATCTATGAGGGCAAGGGTTAACCCCTTCCCCAATAGAAGCCCCTTTTAGCACATTTAATTTATCTATCCACTGAAGAAAACAGTTCCAATTTATACAGTCAGGAATAGGTATTATAAGAAATATTTTCTACATGTATATTGTAGCATTCTGATACTAGCTTAAAGCAGGTTGAAAGTAAAGCAGAATGTGCCTTAAGGCACATTCTGCTTTATTTTCAATCTGCTTTAAGTGATCACCTGTCTTCAAAATTAAAAACAGGCTATGGGGTAAAGGGTTCAAGAATGCCCATCCATGTTGTTTTGAAAAGATGTTGTATTCAAGTGTGACTGTTGTCGAGAGCCAGCATGAGGTACCAAGCAAACCTTTCCCCGGAACACAATTTCACTAATTACAAGATAAATTTCCTGATTTGCATTTGCATATACTTTCCCCATGTTTCCTTACTAAATGCATTTTGAGAGAAAAAACATTCCCCTGTAAAACTATGCTTAACCTGAATTGAGTGTGGGAATCAAGTTTTCTTGAATTTTACAAACAGTTTTGATCCTGATCAGACACGGAGGAGCTCGACTTCTGATCATGATCCATTCTGTTTATAAGATTCTATATCTGCCAAAAAAATAGAAGGAAGAGACAGTTTAAACAAGACTGTGTTCAATAAATGCTTTTGCCTCCAGGTGGCATCCTTTTCAATATATTCTGAATTTTAGGTCCATATTAGGTCAAGGTCAAATCAAGGTTGGGTGACATGCAAGTAATGGCAATTGACAACTTTATTATGCAATTGTATCCAGGTATTCTAATGAGCAGAAGTGATCTGGGTATATATTGTTTGCAAAAGATGTACAAACTCAGATCCTGATATGTCAGTTTTAACTCCTTACTGACCATAGATACACCTTTTTACACATTTAATTTATTCCTCCGCAGGCTGAAAGTAAAGCAGAACACGTTCAACCAACTAGAAATGGGCTAGCTACTAGCATGGAGTAGAGGCTAAGTTGTCATGATTGTTTTCATTGTGAAAACTAGAACGGCTATCACTAAAGGGGATAAATACCCCCACTATGCAGCACTCTGTCACACTCTGCAGACGTTTTCAATGAGGTTTTACAATGGCAGGGTGCTGCCACCATCATAAAAACTTGGAAAATTTATGGCAAGTATCAAGTAAATCAGGTTGAAAGTGAAGGAGTTCGCCGTACAAGATTTTGCCTGCCAATTTCAAGACCAATTTCAAGGCCAAAGGTCAAGGTCACAGAGATTTGAAATGTGTGTCTTGCACATCTACTACTCCTGAGTAACATTTATGCAAAGTATCAAGTGAATCAGGTTGAAAGTGAAGGAGCAGTTGAAAGTACAAGATTTTGCTTGCCAATTTCAAGACCAATTTATATGACAAAGGTCAAGGTCACAGAGACCTGAAATTTGTGTCTTGCACATCTACTACACCTGAGTAACATCTATGCCAAGTATCAAATGAATCGGGTTGAAACTGAAGGAGGAGTTGAAAGTACAAGATTTTGCCTGCCAATTTCAAGACCAAATTTAAGGCCAAAGGTCAAGGTCACAGAGACCTGAAATTTGTGTCTTGCACATCTAGTACACCTGAGTAACATTTATGCCAAGTATCAAATGAATCGGGTTGAAACTGAAAGAGGAGTTGAAAGTACAAGATTTTGCCTACCAATTTCAAGACCAATTTCAAGGCCAAAGGTCAAGGTCAAGGTCACAGAGACCTGAAAATTGTGTCTTGCACATCTACTACACCTGAGTAACATCTATGCAAAGTATCAAATGAATCGGGTTGAAACTGAAGGAGGAGTTGAAAGTACAAGATTTTGCCTGCCAATTTCAAGACCAAATTTAAGGCCAAAGGTCAAGGTCACAGAAACCTGAAATTTGTGTCTTGCACATCTAGTACACCTAAGTAACATTTATGCCAAGTATCAAATGAATCGGGTTGAAACTGAAAGAGAAGTTGAAAGTACAAGATTTTGCCTACCAATTTCAAGACCAATTTCAAGGCCAAAGGTCAAGGTCAAGGTCAAGGTCACAGAGACCTGAAATTTGTGTCTTGCACATCTACTACACCTGAGTAACATCTATGCCAAGTATCAAATGAATCGGGTTGAAACTGAAGGAGGAGTTGAAAGTACAAGATTTTGCCTACCAATTTCAATACTAATTTCAAGGCCAAAGGTCAAGGTCAAGGTCACAGAGACCTAAAATTTGTGTCTTGCACATCTACTACACCTGAGTAACATTTATGCCAAATATCAAATTAATCGGGTTGAAACTGAAGGAGGAGTTGAAAGTACAAGATTTTGCAGCCAACCAACCAACCGACCGACAGGCTGATTCCAGTATACCCCCCTCAAACTCTGTTTGTGGGGGTATAACAAAATGATAAGGCGCATTCTGCTTTACATTCAACCTACTTTATACCAATACCCATAGTCTGTTTCTATTATTTATAGACAGCTAGGTGACCACTTAAAGCAGTTTGAAAGAAAAACAGAATGCACCTTAGAGTTCATTTTTTCTAGAATACTTTCAGCCTGCTTTAAAATACTATATACTCAAAGGTACATATTCATGACTGTATAAAGTGGATCTAATTTCTTAAGTGAAGGATAAATTAGTGGCGTATAAAGGCATATTAAATGGGTAATGGGTTAATTGGTCCCTTGTCATCAAAATTAGAAACAGCTAGGCTGTGGGGTTAAGGGGTTAAGCTATCAATTGACTTTAATACTATCCATTAGCCCTCTTTCTTAGAGGTTGTAACAGATGGGATTAACTGTATAATAACTCTCAACCTTAACTTGTAACCTGCTGGTTCAGTTATCACATTCTCATTGCAAAAGTTGGTTGTAAATAAATTCCAATTGCAGTACGGTATCTCTCAGTGCACAAGGGGGAGCATGGCAAGAAAGTGCTAGTTATCTCCCTTTACATTGTAAAGTCTTCTACTGTCTATGATTGATGTTGTCTGCCTAATATTATAAGCTTTCTGCTTTACTTTCAGCTTGCTTCAAGCAGCTGCCTGTCCGGACACAGGAAAGCTCTCCTATAGCTCTTAACCCATTAGTCTACAGTACGCCTTTTTACGCCTCTAATCTATTCCTCCACTGAAGAAAATAATTCCAATTTATAGTCATGAATATGCATTGCACCTAGTTTTGATGACAAGTGACCAGTTAAAGCAGGTTGAAAGTAAAGCAGAATGGCCATTAAGAAATGGTCTGCTTTATTTTCAGCCTGTTTAACCAATTACCCCATAAATACGCCTTTTTACGCCTATAACCTATATTTCCACTGAATAATTATGTAACATCAGAAATTTTTTCTATAAACTAGCAGATTATAGCTTAAAGCAGGATGAAAGTAAAGCAGAATGTGTGTTAAGGCGCATTCTGCTTTACTTTCAACCTGCTTTAAGTGATCACATATCTTCAATACTAGAAACAGGCTATGGGGTAATGGGTTAAACTACCATCTGCTAGGATACAGAAAATAGTTCTTATGGTATATATTCATGACTGTATAAAGTGGAACTACACGTATATATTCTTCAGTAAAGGAAAAAATTAGATATGTAAAAAGGCGTATTTATTGTAATAATAATAATGGGTAAATGCAAGACAATTACTCTTGTTCTGTTCAAGCAGTATTAACCCATGTAACCCCATAGCCTGTTTCTAGTTTTGAAGATAGGTGACTACTTAAAGCAGGTTGAAAGTAAAACGGAATGCGCCTTATGGCGCATTCAGCTTTACTTTCAGCATGCTTTAAGCAACAAGAGGGCCTAAAGGCCCTGATATCGCTCACCTGTTGTACTGAAGCTTGATAGCTTTACCTTTCTGTTTCATCTGTTTTAATCTAAAGCCATTCAAATTTGTAGTATAGCATGTAAACAGTTTTGGAATACAACCTCATAATTCTAGTATAGTAGAGTACATCAAGGGCAGATAACTAGGGCCTAAACAATACTGAAATGAGGTCTTTTCTATCATTTCAAAGTATATCAAGAGCAGATAACTATTGCCACAATGATTAGATTTCAACATTAATTGCACTCCTTTATGCTTATAGGTATATGTGTGTGCAAGTAAAATAAAATCCATTGAAAACTGTAGTTGCAAGAGTGTAAACGCTATTCAATATGGCATTTTCAGCAATTCAAGGGCAGACAACTCTTGGCCTATAGGTCCGATTTCAACCATAATCACACTTATTTGAACTCTTATGGTCATATACAATCTGAGCAAGTTTGAAAAAGACTAGATAAAAATTGTTGCATCTAGAGTGTAAACACCCTTAAATATGGCATTTTCAGCAATTCAAAGGTAGATAACTCTCAACCTATACATCCGATTTCAACAATAATCGAACTCATCTGAACTCTTATGGTAATATACAATCTGAGCAAGTTTGAGATAGATTGGATAAAAATTGTGACCTATGGAGTGTAAACACCCTTAAATAAGGCATTTTCATCAATTCAAAGGTAGATAACTCTCTACCTATTAGTCTGATTTCAATCAAAATCGAACTCATCTGAACTCTTATGGTCTTATACAATCTGAGCAAGTTTGAGATAGATTGAATAAAAATTGTGGCCTCTAGAGTGTAAACACCCTTAAATATGGCATTTTCAGCAATTCAAAGGTAGATAACTCTCAACCTATTGGTCCGATTTCAACCATAATAAATCTCATCTGAACTCTTATGGTCTTATACAATCTGAGCAAGTTTGATAGGTTGGATAAAAATTGTGGCTTCTAGAGTGTAAACACCCTTAAATATGACATTTTCAGCAATTCAAAGGTAGATTACTCTTGACCTATTAAGTCTCATTTCAACCATAATCAAATTCATCCGAACTCTTATGGTCTTATATAATCTGAGCAAGTTTGAGATAGATTGGATAAATACTGTGGCCTCTAGAGTGTAAACACCCTTAAATATGACATTTTCAGCAATTCAAAGGTAGATTACTCTTGACCTATTAGTCCGATTTTAACCATAATCGAACTCATCCGAATTCTTATGGTATTATACAATCTGAGCAAGTTAGAGAAAGATTGGATAAATATTGCGGCCTCTAGAGTGTAAACACTAAAATTGTTGACGACGAACGACGCAGTGTCGACGGACATTCAAGTATTGCAAAAGCTCACCCTGAGCTAGCCCAGGTGAGCTAAAAATCTGTTAGAATATAGAATATATTTCTTATGGTACATATTCATGATTGTGAAAATTGGAACTATTTTCCTCAGTGGACGAATAAACTAGAAGCGTAAAAATTCATATTTATTGGTTAATGGGTTAAGACAACTCTAGTGGTCTTAAACAGTGACTGCTTAATGCAAATTTGACAAGTTATTTACTGTTTTGATACATATAAAGTCAATCTGTTCACAGAAGAATTTGTTTTTTGAAATTCCTGTAATTTGAGGGTAACACTTATCTATCTACTGATAGCAAAAAATATTCTTGAATGACAACTATGAATAAAAGGATGAGCCACCATCTATATACACTCAATCTTGTATTAACCCATGAAACATCATTAAGGATAATGCCAGTTTCTGATACAAAACAATAGGAGTTATTGTTGTCACTCCGGCATCTGTACTTGTACTACTGTCATCATCGTTGTCACCCAAAATTTTAACGTTGGCCATAACTTCTTCACAGTTTCATTTACATCTTCTATATTAATTTTGGAGCGCATGTTCATCTTGACAAGTCTTATCTAGGCATACCAAAATATTTTACCAATTGACATTGACCTTGACATTTGACCTAATTCTTCTGTTGGGTTTTTTTTTGGTATGCAAGTCCATCTTGACAAGTCCTAAGTAGATATACCAAAATGATTTAACCCTTGACCCTGACCTTTGACCAAATGTTACTGTCTTTTTCACTGATCTTCAAAAACAAAGGACTGCAACTTTGGAACCTGCATGCAGTGCTCTTGTTTACAATAGATTGCAAAATGGCAAACAGTGCAGACCCTGATCAGAGGGCTCCTTAAGTTGCTCTCTCATCTGGGTCTGCACTGTTTGCATAGGACAAGTGTACTATTCACAGGTATACTGTTGGTAAAAGATGAGTATATTTGACAATGAGTTAACCCTTTTCCTCCAAAAAATCACTTGATCCATTAAAGTCTATTGTAAGCACCATAAATGAATACGCATTAATAGTGTTGAACATACTCTGATGTCAGGTTAAAGAAATAAAAAGTAAAGAAGAAAGCTCCTGTTGATATACACTTTTTATCCCATTACTCCATAAATTACGCCTTTAATTTATCCGTCCACACTCAAGAATATGCACAATAAGAAATATTTTCTATTATATCTTAGATAATGGTTATTTTAAACTTAAAGCAGGCTGAAAGTAAAGCAGAATACTCCTTAAGGTACGCATTTTTAAGCATTTAATTCATTCCTCCACTGAACAAATTAGTTGCACTCTATAAAGTCATGAATACGCACCGTAAGAAATATGTCCTGTATCCTAGCAAAAAGTATAGCTTAAAGCAAGCTGAAAGTTAAAGCTAATTTACTTTCAGCCTGCTTTAAGAGATCATCTGTCTACTACAAAACTAGAAACAGGCTATGGAGTATAAGGGGCAATCGCAGATCTGGTCATCTATTGAAACTATTTTCTTTAGTGGAGGAATAAAAAAGGTGTTTGAGTGACTTATGTTCAGTTAGCATGTAAAGGGTTAAAGATACAGAGCTCAAGATAAGTAGAGTATTTCAAAAATCTGCATTAAACCCTATGGTGTTACTACTCATTAGAATTGTCTCTTCGAGACATTATTCTAATGAGTAGTAACACCATAGGGTTTGGTGCTGAAATGGATGAGAAAATGTTGGATTTGTTCAGTTTACCCCCTCTATCTGGAGAATTGAAGATAGAAATAAGTTCCGTGCTTTTTGGCTTGCGAACATGTATATAAATGGCAAGTGTTCTCTCTGGACTGATTCTGAGTACTCTCTCACTGCACATAAAAATCTCCCCAAATAAATTACACTAAAGTAATTACCCATATTGTACATGACCATACCGCAGCATTCGGAAAGGAAGCAGTAAATTACTAATCAGCGAATTGACCACTAATTCCACAGGAAGTGCCATCCCTGGACGAGGACGGCTAGGTTTTCACGCAGCCACAGGGGATGCGATTTCCGGCCCAATTCCCCAAGCCAATTTATCAGTGTAATCAACCCATGTTTAGAAAATCCATCTTCCCGTTACTTTATACCACTACAGGGACCCCATGCTTCGAATGGAAAAGAAAAATAGTTTTGTGAGCCATTTTTAGGTAAACAACAATTTGCTGCCAGTGTACTAAGTAGGACTTACGATGCATGCCTTTTAGCTCATTCAACCCTGGAACTTCAAATGGACAATTCCAGTTTCCAATTCAGTCTAGTCCATTTCTGACATTTGAGGGATGTTTTTGTCAATGTATTGCTGTATGACTAACAATGCAGACCAAGATCATAGGGCTCCTTAAGGAGCCCTCTGATCTTGGTCTACACTGTTTGCATAGGACAGGTGATCTCTTCACATGTACATCGCTTGTAAAGGACACGTATACTCGTCGCTTGCCGGGGTTAATGTATGTGTTAAGGTTGCTCCAAATTTCTTTCATGTTCATTATCATATGCAAATATGTATTCTGTTTTGAATAAACACAGATATTAAAACAAAATATCTATCTGTTACAGGGTGTTCTTATAAAGAAACATACCCGCTCAGACCCCGGGTATCGAACCTGGGTTGCCAGGTTTGCAGTCATGCACTCTACCAAGTTATCGTACCACCACGCTTGTACAGCAAGGCCGTACAAGTGAAGATAAACATGTATATCAAATTGAGTCAGTGGTTGCTTAACCCATTACTAAATAAATACACCTTTTTATGCCTTTAATTTATTCTTCCATTGAAGAAAATAGTTCCACTATATACAGTTGTAACGTACGTGGTACGTTGATATTATGCAACTGAAGCTTCCCAAACCGTTGTATGTTCGGGTGGTGAGTCAATTATATAGCGCAACAAACATCTCTTGATGTGTCAGCTTAAGCTTTGCACCTACGGGGTTTGTTGTTGCTGGGTCTCTCGGTTTGCATGTTACACAGTCATGAAAATGTATCATAAGAAATATTTTCTATAGACAAGCAGAATGGTAACTTAAAGCAGGCTGAAAGTAAAGCAGAATGTGCCTTGAAGGCACATTCTGCTTTACTTTCAACCTGCTTTAAGTGGTGAGAATTCAGTGGAGGAATTCATTAAATACATTACTCTCGGGCCTTTGTATGATTCTACCCCCATTGTTTTCAATAAAAATGAAAGTTACTGTTAAATCATGAGACATATATGCAAAGTATAGCAAAGCCATCTAATTCTGTCTAGAGAGGCCCTGACATATACTCATACTCAAGGGGTATTCCAAACCAAACCATTGATGTTAGACATGGAATGCTTCACTGATTCTTTGCATAAACATTCTCACAATTATCAGCGCTTTGCACAACTTTTACCTGACAAAGTGTAATCACCAAAACTAGGTCAGGAAATGTCTATAAATGCATAAAAATGTTTATTTATGGTGACATGGGTTAAACAATAAAATTGCATTAGGTCTTCAAATGGCTGTAAATTCCTAAATGTCTCATAATAACCTTTTGATATGGCATCAATGTTTTAACATGCCAAGTCACATTTGGACTAAAAGATTGGTGCCTTCCAAAACTGCATTGTGAAATTAATAACGGTTCCTATAGTGCCCAATCACGTCAGAGTTTTATATGGATTGCCATATTTATACAAGGCCAAATCTGCCAGAATTATGAACCATTACAAATTGGACTCACATGGACTCCCAGTAATTGGCGATAATAACCATGGGGATGCCATAGCAACTTTTCTAAGAATTGTTCAGGGCTCAAGATAAGAGGGAGTATTATGACAGAACAAATCCAGAATTTTCTCACTCATTTCGGCACCAAATTCTATGGTGTTACTACTCATTAGAATCGTCTCAATGAGACGATACTAATGAGTAGTGACTAGTGACACCATAGGGGTTAATGCCGAAATAAAGATTTTAGTTTTTGAAATACTCCCCTTATCTGGATCTCTGATAATATTATAACCGTTCCTTCATGTATTGTTTTGGGTATTTTAACCCAGTGGACCTTAAAGGGAAGATCGAGTGCACTCATCCTTAATATAAACCTGTGCTGACTAGTTCATGCAAAACCTAAAGGAGCCCTCAAATCATGGTCTACACTGTTTGTCATTTTGCAATAAACTGTGAAGAACTATATATCCTAAATATGGTAGTCAAATATTGACCTGAGACTATATTGGAAATCATTTGAACTTTCATGGGTGTATGATTTAATACAGGTGACTAATTCGTAACCCATAGCCTGTTTCTAGTTTTGAAGAAAGTTGACTGCTTAAAGCAGATTGAAAGTAAAGCAGAATGCACCCTAAGGTGCATTCTGCTTTACTTTCAGCCTGTTTTAAGCTTTTTTAAGCAGGCTGAAAGTAAAGCAGAAATCCTCATAAGGGGAATGTTTCTGAATGGCAGGACAGGGTAAAAGAATAATAAACATGAAAATTAGGTATATTTATATAGAATAGTATGCAATTAAAGGAGCGATGTAACTGTTTCTGATTTACTCCATAGATACATTTTTATGCATTTAATTTATTCCTCCACTGAAGAAAATAGTTCCAATTCATACATTAATGACTATGAATCACAAGAAATATTAACTATACTCTAGTAACTTAACCCATTACCCCATAAATACGCCTTTCTGCACCTTTAATTAATTCCTATAATGAAGAAAATAGTTCCAATTTATATTGTCACAAATAAAAATCATAAGAAATAGTTTCTATATTCTAGCAGATAATAGCTTAAAGCAGGCTGAAAGTAAAGCAGAATGCGCCTTAAGGCGCATTCTGCTTTACTTTCAACCTGCTTTAAGTGGTCCCATATCTTCAAAAGTAGAAACGGGCTATAGGGTACCGGTAATGGGTTAAAGCAGGCTACAGGTTTTGGCTATGCAATAACTCATGAAAATCAAACAAAAATTGATCCAGTGATGTTGCTTGGGGGCATTTTATTTGTCAATTATCAAATTAAAAACAAAAAAAATCACAATTATTAAGCAAAGCTTTCTTTTAATCTTTAATATTTTTCAAAATTATTTTTTTTAAAAACATTGGTGGTTTTTTTTTGTCTGATTCAACATCTTGTCTTTTTATTAAGAAAAGAAAACAGTCAAACTTTGATGAGCCAAGTTCATCTTTTAAAGGGACTTGCAATCGGATGGTGTACTTGTCAAAATAAAATAAAATACTCAAATAAAAGCAAATTTGTGGCATTATTTGGCTTCTGACATTAAAAAAATATGATCAGTCCAAAAAAATTCTCAAGAATCGTCACCAAATCTGAGTTTTTTTTAAAACTATAGCGTTAGTAGACGGTATAGTTGTTGTTGTTGCTTCTCTACACGGGCTCAGACATAAACCCGAGTCGAATAATGTACTATCAATCGCTACCAGTGAAGTACGTTAATTCGCTACCACATAGATAGAGAGCGCCAGTAGCTGCGTGGGTAAAGGTGTTTCCTTTTTTTCATCTTTGTCTCCGCATGGAGGGTCACAGGTTCGAATCCCACCAGAGCTTCTTTTTTCTTTTTTTGAAATGCATTTTTTAACATAATTTATTATCCTAAACTAAATCTTACCCATTTATATAAGCATTTGACATATATTTACAAATTACTATTTTTAATGCTAAATCCGGTAATTGCGAGCCTAAGATGAACTTATCCAAATATCAACAGCTGAATTTCAATAAACCCATTTAACCCTTTACCCCATAGCCTGTTTCTTAAGTCTGAAAACAGGTGAACTGACTTAAAGCATGTTGAAAGGAAAGGAGAATGCAACTGAAGGCGCATTCTGCTTTCCACTCAGCCCGCTTCAAGCTACACTCTGTTTGAACATTGAAAATATTTCTTTTCGAGCATTAATTGGAGCTATATTTTTCAGTGAAGGAATACACTAACAGGCGCTTCTAAGGGGGAAATGTTAACGGTAGTTTGTTTGATCCATGCAAGCGCCAGTTACCAAGGTTCGACTGTAACTGAAAAGATAAGTTACAGATGATTGTTTTGAAGTTAGGAGACATAAAATAGCTGAAAGAAATATGAAAAAGAAAAGACAAAAAAAAAGTTTAAAATGTGACAAATTAATTTTGTTGTTATTTTTTGCTGCTAAAAACCATCTCATCGCGACACTATCTAATTTCCACTTCAGACAATCTGCAGACTGCAGAGGGTTGAAACTTCACAGCAGAACATGCTATTCAGGGGAGACAATAGATTGGGAAATCTTTCCATTTTGTGCAACTGATGCAAAATATCTGTTTATAAATATAGAATTTCCGGCACTCCTTCCCAAAAAATATTTTAAATTGAAACTCTCATTTGTTCTGCATGTCCAGAGAATAGAAAAACTCAAGAAGTCATTAAGAATTTCTCCATTAAAGTGTCTCCAACTGGGTTATTTATCTACAGCTGGGTCCCAATTAAGATTCCTGCTGGTTCCCCGGAGAAGTAAAGTCAGTGTATGGTAGACTGGAACAAATCAATACGCTCCCCACAGGGAGCTGGGAAAAAGGTCAGGTAGAAATGGTTTCCAGTTCAGATGTTTGTTATGTACCCCAGGGGACCAGTCATGTGCGTGTTGTGGTCTATGGGGAGAAGTAATTGAAGAGAAAATGAACATATTTCCATAGGAGGCAAAGAATGACTGGGTTATTTATTGTATAGGAGGAAATGATTTCAGTAAAATCAATAGTAGCTATGAAGCCTTGGTTTCAATCTACAATGCACATCTTTGGATAGATTTAAATTTGTTAATTAGGTGGAAATATGTGCCATTACTTTGCAGCCAAAGAAACAAGAAGATTCATGCATCAAATTAGACATGCCAAATTACCGAGATAACTTTACCCTTTCCACCATAGCCACATAGCAGATCACCTATATTTAACTGATAATACGTAAACAGAACTTAACCCATTACTCCATAGATGCCTTTTTTATTTATTCCTCCAACGATAGCAAATAGTTTAACTTTGTACGGTCATGTCAATATGAAACATAAGAAATATCTCCTATATCAAATGGTATTTTAACCTATAACTCCATATATACACATATTTATGCCTTTAATTTATTGCTCACCTGAAAAAAATACTTCTATTTTATACAGTAAATGATAGGCTTGTCAACATTAGAAATATTTCCTATATCCTAGACTGTGAGTATTAACCCTTTACCCCATAGCCTGTTTCTAGTATTGAAGATTCTAAGGTGAACCCTTAAAGCAGGTTCAAACTAAAGCAGAATGTGCCTTAAGGCATATTCTGCTGTACTTTCAGCCTGCTTTAAGCTACCACCTGCTAGGATATAGAAAATATGTGTAATGATGCATATTTATTACATGTACTTTATAAAGCAAGATTATTTTTTCAGTGGAGGAATAAAGTGAAGGTGTAAAAAGGCATATTTATGGGGTAATGGGTCACAATAAATCAGACTGAAGGTATAGCAGACATCAACTTAAGGTGCATTCTGCTTTACTTTCAACCTGGTCACCTGTCTTCATAACAAAGAAACAGGCCATGGAGTTAAAAGAGTTAAAGCAGGCGGGAATGAAAGCGGATTGTGCCTTTAGGTGCATTCTGCTTTACTTTCAAACTACTTTAACCCATTACCCCATAGCCTGTTTCAAGTATTGAAGATAGGTTACCACTTAAAGCAGGTTGAAAGTAAAGCAGAATGCATCTTAATTAAGGTGCAATCTGCTTTACTTTCAACCTAATTAAAGCTAACTTTTTCTAAAATATAGAAATTATATCTTATGATACATATTCATGACTATAAATTAGAATATTTTCTTCAGTGGAGGAATAAATCAAAGGCGTAAAAAGTCATATTAATGGGGGAATTAATGGGTTAAGTGCATAATGCAGGTCACCTGTCTTCAAAACTAAGAAACAGGTTATGGTATAAGGGTTTAACATTCTTATGTTTAAGAACATATTACTGCTTAAAACAAGATGAAAGTAAAGCAGAAATCTCCTTTATGAGTTAAGACGACATAAGACTCTTTTAATTTTGCTCAGCAGAATTTGATATTTTTCCAAACAGTTCAGATGTTGATTAGGTTGTTAACGTCCGTTTCTGACATCTATGGGCTAATCGGATGGTCCAAAGAGAGGGGAGCGGATACAGAAAACCCAAGCGTGATGCCCTACTCTAATTATCGACAGAGTTCTCTGGTTCTTTTGGCTGCCCAGTGTAAAGGACTTGGTATGGCGGGGGATCAATTTTATTCCTCCACTGAAGAAAGAAGTTCCACTTTATACAGTCGATCATGTAAAGGTACCATACAAAATATTTTCTATTTGCTAGCAGATGGTAGCTTAAAGCAGGCTGAAAGCAAATCAGAATGTGCCTTATGGCACATTCTGCTTTACTTTCAGCCTGCTTTAAGCTATTACCTGCTAGAATAAGGAAAGTATTAAATCTGACATATATTTATTACGGTATATATTGGAACTATTTTCTTCAGCGGATGAATAAAATGAATGTGCTAAAAGTCGCTTCTATAAGGGAAAGGGTTAATGTGGTTTTGGGTTAACACTTGTATAGGTGTTTCCTCATCTAATTCTTCTCCTGCTATAAGCAGGAGCTGTCTGATCTGTATCTACATTGTATACTGTTTTTGAAATAAGATCCAGGGTTTAAATCCATTATAAACCTAATTCTGTACCCAAAGTAGACACTCTACCATTTGAGCTGACCAGGCTGGCGACCCTTAACACCATTGACCTGTTTCAAATATATACTCACTTAACATTTGCAAACAGTGTAAACCCAGATCAGAGGGTTCCTATAGGAACCCTCTGATCTGGGTCTTAGTAACACTGTTTGCTAATTTAGACCAGATTTAATTTTATTAAACTTCCCAGAATTCCAGGTAGATTGGTTCATGTTTTATTAACTAAAAAGATCCACAAGGGAACCTAATAACCCACAAGAGTCACTTAGTTTTGAAAGAGTTAATAAATATGCATACAGAATGTCAGCATCCTAACAAAATAATCAAATGAATGGCAAACCTATACAGAACATAACTAGAGGACCTTGAATGCCCTGATGTAGCTCACCTTAGGATATTGACCCAATAGTTTTACCTTTGGGTAAAAATTTAATAACGACTTTGGTCTTTAGACTCGAAATGAATCTATTCCTCCACTGAAGAAAATCAAAAAGTTCCAATTTACGACTACAATGGTAGAAGGACATAGGTAAAACCTAGAGCTCTCACCAGTTTTATCAGCTGAGCTAGTGTCGCTCATAATGTTTTCAAGACTCCTGTTTTGTAAAAATAATTCTCAAATGATAACTTGTGTCAGCTTCTATAATGTATTCATTATTCAGAATGAGTTAAAAGATGATAAAAACCTGAGCTATCTCATACATATGCAATTTGACAAATGATTCATGAATATTCACAAGGCCACTACCATAATACACCATGGCAGGTAGTTTTTTCTTTATAAACATTTCACTCGTAAATTGCTTCGCAGTGTTTATGACAAGTGACTGAATAAAGCAGACTAAAGTAAAGCAGCAATCTCCCTCATTGAGATTTCTGCTTTATTTTCAATCTGCTTTAGGTAGTCACCTGTCCAATAGGAAGATTCCAACTTTAAAATGTTAACCTGCTTCAGGCAGTCACCTGTTCCATAGAAAGTGTTCTGCTTTGCATTAGCCTGCTTTAAGCAGTCACATTTCCATTAGTTTTTACTTAAGGGTGTATCAATGTCATAAGCCAATTTTTCAAAGTATCAAACTTTTTTTCTAACATTGTTTTTTTGGAAGAGCTGTTTATGATGAATGAAAAAATGAAAAAAAAAATATATGGTGGTGTCCTTTTTTTTTAGCTACAGCGATTTGAAAAAGGTATGTCAAATTTGGACGTTTTTGTTTCAAATTTTACCCATTCAGAGTACAAGCTTCAGTAAAATTTATTTCAAAACAAAACAAACATGATAATTTGGGTTTTCATTATTAATTTCATGTCTAGGGTGGTATTTTCACATATAGAAACCAAATTCAGACAAAGCAGGCACCAGGTTTGAACAATATGGATCCTTGAATATCAAAAATATGCTTTGTATAGGGCATGATTTTATTAGATTTTTTATTTTATGAAAAAAATTAAAAAAGTTTGAAAATGAAATAGTTCTAGTATTAAACTTTTTTTATATTCTACCAGATGAAAGCCCCGGATGCTAAGGCAGTTCAAAATATGAAAAGAAATTGAAAGGTCAGTATTGAAAATTTTGAGTTATTAAAGTAAAGAATTATCACCCCTTACAAAATTTACAAAAAAGTACCATATCGATGATATTTAGAGCTTTATAAATTTCACATTTGGTGCCTGTTTTTTCTTAAACTAGTTTTTGTATGAAGAAATACTACCATAGATAGGAAATAAATAACACAAAACCAAATATCATATTTGTTTTCATTTAAAATGGATTTTATTGAAGCAGGCTGTTTGAAAAGGACAAAATAAGAGGAAGTGGGTGGGGTAAATTTTACACGGCCGTAGAGCCAACTGTTCTTCACCAAAATGTACACTTTTTCTATTTTTTCATTCATCTTAAATAGCTCTTCAATACAAATCCATCATAGAGTGTTTTCATATACTTTGAAAATTTCCCAAAGTCATGACATTGATACACCCTTAAATGTCCATAACTTGACCTTAATTAAGTTGAACATACCATATTTGATTATTATAGTTAAAATGTGGCTAAGACATGCTTTAACTTTGAAATGCAAGTATGTAAGTCAATTGGTAATAAGGAAGGTATGAGCAATGTTAAAGTTTACGTCAAATTTGCTGTTTGAAACTCAAGGTTATTGAGGGGTCAAGGTCAAATAAGTATAATAATATGTCAGCTGAAAGGTCTTGTTACAAGAGGTGTTGTGTCAAAGTATGAAGTTAATCCATTGACTATAATAAGGAAGTTGTGGCCAACTTTATAGTTTTTGGAAAATTAGAACTTCTTGGTCAAGGTCATTAATTGAGGGGACAAGATGATGCAAAAAAGTATATGTCAGCTAAAAGGTGTTGTCCCAAGGGATGTTGTATCCAAGTATGAAATAAACAATTCAGTAATAAGGAAGTTATAAGCAATGTTAAAGTTTTCTGACAAAATGACTGACAGGCAGAGAGATGTATGGACAGGTGTATAAACGGATGGAGGGACTGACAGACAGTTAAAAAATTATATGCCCCCCTTCGGAGGCATAAAAAGGCATATTTATGGAGAATTGGGTTAAGTTTTACCTGTATTTTACTTTCAGCTTTTACTCTCATCCTTCTGCTTTAAGCAGCCCCCTGTCTTATATACTTGTTTAATGTGTGCCTTAACCCGTTACCCCATAGCCTATTTCTAGTTTTGAAAACATGTGACCACTTAAAACAGGTTGAAAGTAAAGCAGAATGCGCCTATTAAGGCGCATTCTGCTTTACTTTCAGCCTGCTTTAAGCTATAATCTGCTAGAATATAGAAAATATTTCTTATGATTCTTATTTGTGACTGTATAAATTGGAACTATTTCTTCAGAAGAGGAATATATTGGAGGCGTTCAAAGGCGTATTTAGGGGGTAATGGGTTAAAGGAGGACAGGGTTAACATTGGGGCCTCTGCTGACTTTGAATGTATTATGCAGTATGATTTACGAAGAAATAGACTGCGGCAGACACCGGAGATCCCTTGGGGCTGACAGGCAAAGTATCTGTAGGACATGGCTATCTAATGGAACCGGTAACAAATAACCAGCATGCAATATTCCACGGTCCCCTGGGCACCAGCTCCATTTCCTCCACATTTTCTACATCCTTTCTACCTCGGGAAAACTGTCTCCAGCTTCAAAACACATCTACAACTACACATACATAACCGTTTGCAATTACTACCTGGAAGATTCCTGCAGTTGTCAAACTATAGAATTATACATGATGTGCTATATTGTTGTGTTTTAAGATCTGGGTGCAGGCTAGAGGGGCAATAGTGGCAGTAGTTTTAGTTGAGTTGCGTAATTGACATCCTATGACTGGGTGTCCCCATGAGACGGTGTACATGGCATTCTAATTAGGTGGCTACAGACAAGCCTGTATTCACCAGCCACCATACCCATTTCCCTATAAATACGCCTTTTTACACCTCTAATTTACCCCTGCACTGGAGAAAAAAGTCCCTCTTTATACAGTCATGAATATCGATGTACCATAAGATATATTTTCTTGTAGATATGGTAGCTATTAAAGCAGGCTGAAAGTACCATTAAGCAGAATGGGCCTTAAGGCGCATTCTGCTTTACATAATAACCTGCATCAAGAGGTCACTTGTCTTCAAAACTAGAAACAGACTATGGAGTAATGTGTTAATAATGAAGCCTAAAGGTCTCTGAAAACAAGTTATTGCTTAATGCATAGCAGAAGTAATATACAGTTGAACTTCGATATCTCAAACATGACTTAACCAAGCATGAAATAATGCAATTCATGTGTCGACAAATCTGATAGTTCGAATTAAGCGAGTTCGAGATATCGAAGTTTGACTGTATAGATAAAAAAAAAGTCCCATAAGAGTTTCTTGCCATTCATAAATTATGTCCCATTTTTAAGGTGTCACTTTTCCAATAGAATGCAATTTCAATTTTTTATGGATGGCACAGTTAAACCTGTACTGGTCTGATTAACAACTGTCAACACTATCAAAATACAGTAAAACCTCTCTATAACGACCACTAAGTTTTGTTAATATCTATGTGTTTACGACAGGTGACGACGGCCACTAAATCATGTAAATTATTAGGTGTTTATGACAGGTGACTGTTTAAAGCAAGGTGACAGTAAAACAGAAAGCTCCTAAAGGAGCTTTCTGTTTCACTGTCACCTTGCTTTAAGCAGTAACCTGTCTATTAAACAATTAATTAGCCTTTATTTAGTGGTCGCAGTAGAGAGGTTTTACTGTATTTCAGAACAGCTCGCTCGCCTACATCATACATTGTCCCAACACTTGCATGTAAACCTAAGCTAAAGTCAACATCAACTTGGTCACTACCATAGACCCCAAGTATTGGGACAGACATGCCTGAGCAGACAGTGTAGACCCTAATCAGACTGCTATATTTTCAGAAGGATAATTATAGCAGTTATACAGGGTGCTCCAATGTTTTGGAATTATACTGTACTTAAGAGCCCATTTTCTTTAAATGCTTATTAACGTCCGTTTCTGCAATCTATGGGCTAATTGGACGCCCAACAGAGAAGGGAGAGGATCCAGAGAACCCAGGTGTGATGCCCTACTCTTATTATCGACAGAGTTCTCTAGTTCTTTTGGATGCCCAGTGTAAAGACATTGGTTTTTATAGTCTCATCCGAAGGACCTGGTCCAGCAGGGGATCGAACTCACAAACCCTGGCATTGTAGTTGAGTGTATTACCACTTGACCAAATACGTAGGTTTTTTTTTTTAAATAGGTGTGCAAACAAAGAGCATGAAAGTCTTTATGACAGTTGGCAGCTGAACCCATTAAGCTTTATAAATAATGAGTATACAAAGTCTTGATCATACATGTATATCACAAACAGTGAAGACTCATCAGAGAGATCCTACAAAAGCCCTCTAATCAGAGTCTACACTGTTTGTAATTTTGTAATATTTTGTGAAAACAAACAAAGCCAACAAAAAAAACCTTTATAGTCCAGAACAGATTAGACATAATTGGTTTCAAACTGTTTACAAAATCCAGTAAAACTGTACTTAGCAGGTATTTTACTTAATGCTTGTTAGTATGACAAAAGCCAATACTGTCTTTAATTCTATAGTAATTGGCTTGTACAAAGTGAACATGGTCTACAATTACAGTAAAACCTCTCTATTACAACCACATAATTGTGTAAATTATCCAGTATTTACGACAGGTGACTGCTAAAAGCAAGGTGAACGTAAAACAGAAAGCTCCTTTGGGAGCTTTCTGTTTTACGTTCACCTTGCTTTTAGCTGTCATCTGTCTTTTATGTGGTTAATAAGCCTTCTTTTTAGTGGTCGTATTAGAGAGGTTTTACTGTATTGTGCTTGAAGTGAACATGTCTACAATTATTGTGCTTGAAGTGACACTTCAACTGATTGAGATTTTCTCTGATTTTCAAAGATTAAAGTCGATCATTAGACTAGATTACAATATTACATCAAACATTGTGTGCTGCATGAGCTTTGTGTCAGTTCAATGAAGAAGCACGGATAAATAGATGCTACCTCTTTCCCATCCCTTTAATTAACCCATTACCCCCACCATTATGCCTTTTTACGCCTCTAATTTACTCCTCCCCTGAAGAAAATAGATCCACTTTATACAATAGTGAATATGCACCATAAAAAATATTTTCTATATCTTAGCAGGTTGTAGGTTAAAGCAGGCTGAAAGTAAGGCAGAATTTGCCTTTCAACCTGCTTTAAGTTTATGTGGACATCTGTCTTCAAAGAAAAAACAGGCTATGGGGTAATGGGTTATAACCCTTAACATGCATAATTTTTAAATGGACTGTTCCTTTTTTCCTGATAAATGATAAGATCAAATTGACTCTCTAGGGATTTGTTAAATTCATTTACAATGTACTTCTTTGAAAACATAAGGCAGACAGTGCAGACCCAGATCACAGGGCTCCTTCAGGGCTCCTCTGCACAGTTTGCAATGATGTATAACCTTGATCCCAGAATTGCAAAGGTTAATGCTTTCAGCCATGGCCAAAAGTGCAAATCAAATTCTTAAGTGGAGGGATAAATTAGAGGCGTAAAAGGAATATTTATTTGGTAGTGTTTATGGGAGATAGATCAAATTATCAAAATTAAACTTTTGAAATAAGAGTAAGTTCGACTTAACTCATTATCCCCTGGAACTTCTAATGGAAAATTCCAGTTTGCAATAAAGGCTGGTCCATTTAAGGCTATTTAGGTTGGTTTTTTGTAATAAATTGTCAAATGCCAAACAGTGAAATCCCTGATCAGAGGGCTCCTGCAGGAGCCCTCTGATCAGGGACTTCACTGTTTGCATGGGACAAGCATACTCTTCATGAGTACACATTTGGTAAAAGACGCATATATGCGTCACTAGGGCTCAATGAGTTAAATCATCAGAGTTTGTAGTATCTAATTTCAACTGTACCATGAAAGACTAAGATTGAAACAACCATAATACATGGTAAACTGCTGTCATATAGAATTTAAATGTAACTCCTAATTGAAGCTTAAGGTGGTTCGACAGCGGGCGGCCCGCATCTCGAATTCCGGAAATGCTGATGACTTTCAACCGATCTTTGCGGCACGTGCTTATAGCAGAAAATTTACATAAAGAAAAGTTTGATCTGCTTCAGTGTCTTCTCTGTTAGCGCAGTTGGTACGGTGATTGACTAGCAATCCAAATAGTCTAAGCTGTAGACAACTTTTATTTGCGGTGAAAGGACCATACAACCTTTTGGTACCATCTTATAGCATATTTCCTCAGGAGTTTGGAAACAATCGTCTGACGCGTATTTAGGTAGTGATAAGGGGAGATAATTGAGGTTTAAGTTGTCTCCCCTTGGATTTTTAAGCAAAAACTAACATTCTTATTGGGCTTTTATTTCATGTGTTAGAGATTTGAAAATGGTATTTTATCGGTAATTATCAATGTAGTTGACCTAGATACAAATTTTGAAAATGTTTTAGGATAGTGTCAGACTCATTGAAATCCAAAATGGCCGCCAAAATGGCTATTTTTAGTAACATTTAAGCTTTTCATGCAATATCGTTACTTATATTGAGTACAATTCATACTCATATGGAACAATTTTAGTTAATTCGTATTGAACATTAACTAAGAAATCATACTAGCCTTGATTTTGATATGTTTCCTGTCATCCATTGCTAAAATAATCCAAAATGGCCACCGTACATCCCTATCTCATTAACTTCTACTCACATAAATTTTCTTGATTAGGGCTTTCATTTCATTTGTTAGAGATTTAAAATGGTATTTTCAAGCAATTGTTCAAGAAGTTTCCCCAAATACATATTTTGAAAATGTTTTAGGATGGTTTTCGACCCATTGTAAACCAAAATGGCTGCCAAATGGCTATTTTTAATAACAATTAAGCTTTTCGAATAATTCAACTACTTGTTTTGACTGTAATTGATACTCATATAATTTTTTTTAGGTGAGTCTTATTGAACATTTACTGACAAATCTGGTAAGATTTTATTTAGATCGGTCCCTGTCCCAAAGTGCTGATATAATCCAAAATGGCTGCCCTTTATACCTTTTCACTAATTTCTACTAATATAATTTTTCTTGATTTGCAATTTTCATGATTTGCCAGATTATACAAATCTTTTTTGTGTATGTCTTTCCAAACATAGTTCATGCTGATAAATGCTGAAGTTGGTAATGCTTTTACAGGATAATTAGTGGCCTGTATTGGCCACCATCTAATCAAAGTGTTTATTATCCCCTGCCGAAAGGCAGAGGGATACTGTTTTAGGTCTGTCCGTCCGGCTGTGCGTGCGTGCGTCCATCACGTTTTCCGTCCGCAACTGTATCTCCGAAACCTATAAACAGATTTGGATTAAACTTGGTATACTTATTTGTCATCATAGGAACACCGTGGGAAATCAATTTTTTTTTCAGAAAATTTTAGGAATTTATGAGTTATCTGCCCTTTTTGTGTTAAAAATGCCATATTTAACAGTTTTTACACTCTAGCAACTACAGTATTCAACATATTTTATTTATACTTGCACACATTGTCTATAAGTACAAGTTCTTGCAGGTGTGCAATTATTGTAAAAAAAATGATGCTTGTGACAAGAGTTATCTGCCCTTGATGTACTTAGAAATGCTAGAAAATGCTTTATTTTGGTATTGTTTACATACTAGAGCCTATAAATATGCATGGATTTTTGAAAAAACTTTCTTGAATTATGTATGGCTATTAGTTTTCAAATGAATTTGATTATTGTTGAAAACGGAGAAATTAGTCATGAGTTATCTGCCCTTGATAAGTAAAAAAAGCCATATTTAACTGTTTTTACTCTCTGCCAACTACAATTATGAATGGATTTAAATGATACTTGCACACGATGTCTATAAGTAAAAGTTTATGAAGGTGTGCAATTATTGTCAAAAAAAGATACTTGAGGCAATAGTTATCTGCCCTTGATGTACTTTGAAATGATAGAAAATGCTTTATTTTAAAATTGTTTACATCCTAGTATCTATAAATATGCATGAATTTTGATAAAACAAATTCTTCAACTATGTATGGCTATTAGTTTTCAAATAATTGTTATCATTTTTGAAAACGGAGAAACTAGTCAACAATTATCTGCCCTTGATGAGTCAAAAAAACCTTATTTAACAGTTTTTACCATCTAGAAACTACAGTCTTTAATGGATTTTGATTTAACTTACACATGATGTATATAAATATAAGGGTAGCAATTATTGTCAAAACAGGATACTTTGTGGCAAGAGTTATCTGCCCTTTATGTACTTAGTAATGCTCAACATGGCTTTATTGTTTACATGCTATTGTGTACAAATGTGAATGGATTTTGAAGAAAAAAATTAAATCATATATGGCTATTATTTATAGAATGAGTTCAATTATTATCGAAAATGTGCAAATTAGTCAAGAATACTCTGCCCTTGATGAGTTGAAAATGTGTTTACACTCTAGTAAATTCTACAGTTCTGAATTTTTTTTAATAATACTTGCACACAATTATAAGTTCTTGAAAGTGTTTAATTACTGTTGAATTTGAATCAAGAGTTACCTGCCACTGTCATACTTAGATTTATAATGCTACAAACGGCTTTATTTTTTGTATTGTTTAGGCTTTAAAATGTACAAAATTGAATGGATTTTATAAAACTTTGTAAAAAGCTTTTGAATGTTGATCTTTAAAGCGACTCGCAACCAGATGGTGCATTAAAAATAGTAATTTGTAAATATGTGTCAAACGCTTATATAAATGGTAAAGAATTAGTTTAGGATAAGAAATTCTGTTTAAAAAAATGTATTTCAATAAAAAAAAATATTGGTCTCTGGTGGGATTCGAACCCGGGGCCCGGCATTGGCGGACAGAAGGCAAAATAGGGGAAACCGCTTAGACCAATGGACCACGGAACTATCCGTTTATCTCGGATCGATTTAACGTATTTCAATGTGTAGCGATCGAAAGTGCATACAACTTCGTAATTCGGCTCGTGTTTATGTCTGAACCCGTGTAGAGAAGCAACAACAACAACTATACCGTCTACTAGTCGGTATAGAAAAACGATGGAAAATATCTAAAAATCTAAGATTCGGTGACGATTCTTGAGACTGTTTTTGGACTGATCATATTTTTTTAATGTCAGAAGCCAAATAATGCCACACATTTGCTTTTATTTGAGTATTTTATTTTATTTTGACAAGTACACCATCCGGTTGCGAGTCCCTTTAAAGACAGGTGATCACCATTTGCCCCTTCCTCCCACAATAAAGTTTGCCACTTTCTTCTGGACAATCGCTGCGGCAGGGGATATCAGCTCTAAGGTGCTTGTTTGGGCAGGATTAATTTTTTCTGATATGGATAACTATAAGGATATATGTGCCAATAAAGTGGATATTTCTTTACAAATGTTGAACAAATTTATCCTTTCTTAGTATCAATATAAATTTATAAAATGTGTAGCACTGTATAAAAGCCTATATTTGTAGCAGGATGTGTAATATACATGAAAACATATTTGTCAATAGTTTTCGCGGGTTAGTGGAAATTGTTATTTTCTGTTGATTAATGTGTATATAAATGGAGAATATACATCTAACCTGGCCATAGCATATTATATAACAAGCAGGATGTTTAATAAGTGTTTCAAAGCACGGGTCATTTCTTGTTTTATAATCTACGGAAACAAATATGGGACTTAAGTTAACCTCTTAATGGTACAAAAAGCGCCCAAATACCCTTTTACTAATTTAACAGACTCAATAAGGAGAAACTCTCATCCTTAAACGAAGTTGTTTTTCCTGTTTTACAAGTGCAATGTAGATTCGAAGATGGGCACCAATAAGTCGAGGAAGTGTGTCTGGGTCACTGACGAAACCCAGTGCTTAACTGAAGTCAAATCTTTGAAGAAAAGACATGATCACAAAGAAAATATGTGATTTTATTAGACGACAGAGAAGCCGCGTCTCGAAATATATGTCCATTATTCTTCCTTCGTCATTTAATGATTCCATAGGTAATAATGTGAGCTGCTACAACAATGTCACTGCTGTTTGAGCATTTCCATTTTGACTCTCGGAGACAGTATGGCACTCCCCAACCGGTATGAACACTTATAACTTATCAAACTCAAGGGGTCGATCAAAGAAGGAGTATTAGGGAAAATGCGAAACAATGGAGGCAATTAAGACAATTTGATTATGATCGATGCTGCTCTGAGAAGTGACAATAAGCGTCATATGATTGCAAGGGAGGTCATGTGCCATCACATTGGTAAAAGGAACTTTAAATAACCTCTAAATAGGGATCATAGTATTATAGAGAAAGTAACTAAGACAGATCCAGAATTTTTGCAATCTGGCCATGCATAGAATGTTCTCTAGGATCATGTTTCTGAAACACTAATTAATTAATAATAGACTCCGAAGCCGTTGCGATTTTACCTTTCTTTCATATATGCTACATTGATATTCTCAATGAAGTTGGCATCTCCTCTAAGGCTTAAAGTCTTGGCGACAGGACTTGCAGGATTTTCCCGCAATTGAAGTTCATAAAAAGATCTAACAATATAGCGGAACTATTGTATCCAATGCAAACCTTATAGAAGACATTGCGGTCAAAAGGGCAAATTTTGACTACAATTCAACTCTCCTGTCAACATCTTTACAAGGCTGAATCGAAGACCTAGAAAAGTCAATGCTTCGAAGCTCTGGTGAAGGGTCAAACTGAGCTTCAAGACGACTTGAACTGATTCTTAAATGTGCTATGCAGTGGTTCAACAGCTAGATTGATAGCCATTGCAGGCTAGTTACAACAAAGTGCATGATATACATCATGAGTGTAAAAAGTGTTGGTTTCATATCATATGAACTAAGTGCATGCTTATTTTTGCAACCAACCTTTAATATAGTTGAATCTGAGCAACTTTGATTAGGAGATTTTTCAATTGATATATCTTGCTTTTTTTTACCTTTAAACATTTATAAGAGCATCTGGTTGTGGGTTTTAGTTTTCACCCAGGAATATGTAACACATATCCCCATGTAACTATAGCATATATATTATGTTGACTTATATTACATGCATATACTCTTACATATACATGGACCACCGCTTTACTATTAGGTGCTGTGACAAGTGAAAGAACAGCCTGCTTGGTCAATACTTTTCCTGTGACATAATGTTTGCTACAAGTCATGGATCTTGGAAACAAAAGTCTAACCTTTCTATAAATGTTATTAATATTCTTAACCATATGTGTCATAGCATAGACTACATGGGAGTAGATGAAATGGTTAAAATCGTCCAACGCCAGACCAGTTGTCAAACCAGTTGTAACAATCTATTAGGAGTTGATATTTAACACTCACTTAATTCTGTCGCTTATTCGGTATTCAGTTCTTCTACTGCCATGTGGTTATGCGATGACTCGTATGGTTCAGAATATTAATAACCTTTTTAGAACCTGTCAGACTTTTGATATCAAGACCCAAAGTAAGGTGCTCCCCCCCCCCCCCCCCCCCCCCCCCCCCCCCCCCCCACCATGGCTTCCAAAATTCTGTCGCTGTAGCAGTCTTGACCAAACGGACTGTTCTTTCACTCATGGCCATGCCTTAAAGTAAAACGGAGTTATTACATGTATATGTAAGAGCAGTGTTTCTTCAACATGATCCTTGAGATCATTCTATGCATGGCTAGATTGCAAATATTCTTGGTCTGGTTTAGTTACTTTCTCTAGAATACTATTATCCCTATTTAGAGTTTATTTAAATTTCCTTTTGCAACTGTAATGGCACATTACCTCCCTTGGGATCATATGGATATCATTAAATCATGCTGACAGTCGCTCATCCTCACTTCTCAGAGCAGCATCATAATATATTGTCTTGATTGCTTCCACTGTTTAGCAGAGTATTCCTTCTTGGATCAACCCCTTGATACGTTATCATATAGCATACATGTGGAGGGGGGTATTATAGCTGTATGTAATTGGGATCATAGCCCGACTGTCTGCGGTACACCTGAAAGCAATGTTAATGACTTTGTATCCTTTGTGTATGTTTTCCCGCGAACCTGAACAGCAGTGACATTGCTGTAGCCGCTCACATTGAACTATCAAATGACACCGGAAGAATAATGGACACATATTTGGAGACACTACATCTCTCTCACCAGTGACCTGATAAAGTCACAGTTTTGGTATTTGTGCCTAGGTCTTTTCATCAAGTGGTTATATAGACTTCATTTAAGGACTGGGACTTGTCAATGTGCCACACACACTTCCTCGAGTTATTGGTGTCTATCATACAGTCAAACTACATTGCACTTGGGAAAGATCAAAATCAGTATCGTTCAAATTTCAGTTTTTCTTCCACGAATCCGTTTAATTAGTAAAACGGGTATTTGAGCTTCGATGCAGTTTTTGACTCTCTAATTAAGTGGTTGACTTATATTCTACATTTGTTTCCGTAGATTCTTACAATGAAAAAACGCATGCTTTGAACACTTATTAAATGCCCTGCTTTATATATCAAATTATGGCCAGGTAAACCTATATTTACCATTGATATACATAATAATTTTCAACTGAAAATAACAATTTCAACAAATCCGCGAAAACTAATGACACATATATTTTATGTGCATTACACACCCGGGTGCAAAAACAGCTTTTGTACAGTGTTTCACATTATATAAATTCATTTTGATACTAAGAAATAATAAATATGTTCTACCTTTGTAAAGTAATATGTCCTTTATTGGAACATATATCCTGATAGTGTATCAGAAAAAATCAAACTTGATAAAAAAAAAACATTTGCATTGTATGGTGGTCTATGTAGGCCATTAATTATTCCTGTAGAAGCTTAACCAACTTCAGCATTTATCAGCATGAACTATGTTTGCGACAATGACACGAAAAGACACACACAAAAAGAGATGTGCATAATCTGGCAAATCAAGAAAATGGCAAATCAAGAATTTATATTAGTAGAAATTAGTAAAAAGGTATAAAGGGCAGCCATTTTGGATTATATCAGAACTTGGGGACAGGAACCAATCTAAATAAAGACTTACCGGATGTGTCAGTTAATGTTCAATAAGACTCACCTAAAATTGTCTATATGAGTATCAATTACAGTAAAAAAAAAGTAGTTGAATTTCTCGAAAAGCTTAATTGTTACTAAAAAATAGCCATTTGGCAGCCATTTTGGTTTACAATGGGTCGGAAACCATCCTAAAACATTTTCAAAATATGTATTTGGGGAAACTTCTTGAATAATAGCTTACAAAATACCATTTTAAATCTCTAATAAATGAAATGAAAGCCCTAATCAAGAAAATTTATGTAAGTAGAAATTAATGAGATGGGTATGTAGGGCGGCCATTTTGGATTATTTCAGCACTGGAAGTCAGGAAACGAATCAAATTCAAAGCTAGTATGATTTCCTAGTTAATGTTCAATACGAATTAACTAAAATTGTTCCATTTGAGTATAGATTGTACTCAATATAAGTAATGTTATTGCTTGAAACGCTTAAATGTTACTAAAAATAGCCATTTTGGCGGCCATTTTGGATTTCAATGAGCTTGAAACTATCGTTAAACATTTTCAAAATTTGTATTTAGGTACACTACATTGATAACTGCTAACAAAATACCACTTTTAAATCTCTAACACATGAAATAAAAGCCAAATAAGAATGTCAGCTTTTGCTTAAAAATCCAAGGGGAGACAACTTAAACCTCAATTATCTCCCCTTATCACTACCTAAATACGCGTCAGACGATTGTTTCCAAACTCCTGAGGAAATATGCTATAAGATGGTACCAAAAGGTTGTATGGTCCTTTCACCGCAAATAAAAGTTGTCTACAGCTTAGACTAAAAGGTTCTAGGTTCGATTCCCACTCGCTTCAAAACTTTTTTTTAAATAAATTGTCCGATTTTATTGACTAGTCAATCCATAACCTATTGATCAAAGGACAGGCTATGTTTAATCACGTAATACGGAATAATGTCAGATGCAAGTATAGTCAAGTGACAACTAAACTTTGTGAGGATGTAGATATAGCCCATATGACAGATGGCAGCTTAACACAGGACAAAAGTAATGCTAAAAGATAGATCCCAAAGGAGCTTTTATGAATTACATTTGTTATGCATTAAGCAGTCACCTAGCTGCCTTTAAAGATCTACAGGCTACCGTATTCAATGGCCCCTTAGTACAGGTTTGACTTATGGTATTATTTACAGCTGACGGCATTTTAAAGTTGAACTCAAGGGAGGTTACTCGTTTTATGTTAACATTTGTCAGAATTTCTGGAAATCATGTATAAAATGTAAATTCCACTGTAGATTTTCATAAAAATTTTGCGACTAGTAGAACTAAGTAATATCTATCTAATAAGAGTAAAATTAGTGTATGTTAAATGACTAGATTTTTTGTAATTTGAGATTTAGTGACTTTTTCAGAATTTGACTTTTTTAAAATATTGATATTTCAAGAAAATATGTCATGAAATATTTTTGTTTGCACAATATCTTATAGTCTCTGTACAGTTTACTCGAATGTACAGAAATGATTGAGTTATATTAGTTTATAAAGAAAATATTCAAGTTTATTAAAAAAGGAGCTTTTCTCGACAAAAGGTCCTGTCAGAAAAAAACGTTACTGTAATTTTTTTTTATTTTAACGATTTTTCACCCCTGATATTGTATATTTCAATTTAATCAAGATTCAAAAGATTTCTGACACGGAATAAGCTGACCCGCGAACCACCTTAACACATGTATGTTTAAATAATATAGTTGAGCAAATTCTACTTTACTTTCAGCCAGGTTTAAGATATCATCATCTAGGATACAGGAAACATTTCTTATGGTCATGACTATCTAGTGGAACTATTTTCTTCAGTGGAGGAATAAATTAAAGGTGTAAAAAGACTTATCTACAGAGTAATGGGCTAAACCAGTGGAGATGCATGTATTTGTTTAATTATTGTACAAGACCATCTTGTAGAGATGTATCATTCTTACATAATTTAGTTCTATATTATGGAAAAGAAAACCAGAATTGCTTCACAAAAACATTCAACAAACTATCATCTTACAAGGCAATTATTTGTACATAAGTTAACAAGAACTGTTGTAATTCTAAGAAGATATATTTTCTATGCCTGTAATGTCAATGTTAATTGTATTCCTTACTACTCATACTTCCAGTGCAGGTTATTCATTTTTAACTTCAACTTTAACATGTATTAAACCTTTGCCCAATATAGGCCTGTTGGTAGCTGGTCTTAATGTCCCATTGCATGAATGTACCATTGCCTCAATGTACCATTTTCAGCCTGAACGTACCATTTTTAAAAAATCCTATATTACAACCATGATTGACCATTATTAGTTGATGAAAAATGTAAAATAGTACTTTATATGTTACTTGGATGAAATAAATGATTTTTTTAAAATACAATGTTCCTATGTGAGTATTATCCACTTTTTGTAGAAGTACAATGAGTTTATACAATTCAACATGTATGTATCTGCATTCTTTTTTCCTACAACCAGGTGTGCATTTTTTAACTAAAAATATCATAAATCAATCGGGGATAATTATAAACCATTTCTTCATTAAAAAATAGTATAATAAATTTGTTTTCTATCAACTTTATATAGTGGTACGTTCAGTCTAGGAAAATGGTACATTGAGACTGGTACATTGAGGCATTGGTACGTTAAGACCATAAACCGGCCTGTTTCTAATTTTGAAGACATGTACACATAACCACTTAAAGCAGGTTGAAAGTAAAGAAAATGCTCTTTTGAGTTTGATGGGCATATTAGACACACAAAAGCTGAACTGAAGCAGGTGCAACAAAAATGGATTTTCCCCCATTAAAAGTGTGGAAAGATTCTATAATAAAACAATAAAGACCGTGATCAAACAGTCAATTCAGGAACTGTCGGATCTGAGTCTTCATTTATCATTTGCAAAAAGCATCAATATATGCTTATAATCTCTTTACACCATTGCCTATTTTTGGTTTTGAAGACATGTGTCCATTTATAGCAGGTCAAAAGTAAAGCAGAATGCTCCTTAAGGCTTTAGTTTTTAGTTTGCTTTAATTAAGATAGTCCATCTTCTTGAATATAGGAACTATTTCTTATTGTGCATTATTCATTACTGTTTAAAGTGGAACTATTTTCTCCAGTGGAAGAATGCATCAAAGACGTAAAAAGGCATTTATATTTATATAGTATTATTGGTTGAAAGAAGAGAAGTGATACCACTACTGCAATAAGTCATTAAATGCTACCATTTCCAGGAGTTTACTTGTTTTTGATCAAGCATAAGAAACAAGCAATGATTTATTTAGATAGTAACACATGCTAGTTACAGTGTAAAGCATTTTATTAATCATAAACTGCTCGCAATAATCCAAGATTTTAAGTTCAAACCCTTTCAATCACTATACACCAGTACCAAATACATTTGCAAACAATTTGAATCCAGATCAGGCCCCACAAAATGTGGGGCCTGATCTGGATTAAAATGTTTGTCACTAAATCCCATATCTGTAATTGCCAAGAAAAGTGAGTCAGTTTTAGAATTTCAGAAGCAAACATTTTCTGCAAGAATTTCGAACTGTGCACAGGTATAAGGAGTGATAGCAAAAATAAATGTAACATGGAAAAGTAAATGAAGACTTGAGTAGACACTTATGATCCTCTCTTTGAAATGCTGAATAAATGATGTCAGCTTCAAATATGTCGTCTGCTTAAATTATATATTGTCATCTTAACCCTTTCCCTTATAGAAGCGCCTTTTAGCACATTCAGTTTATTCCTACGCTGAAGAAAATAGTTCCAATTTAATCAGTCATGAATATATATTATAGAGATTATTTTTTATATATTCAAGCACATTATAGCTTACAGCAGGCTGAAAGTAAAGCAGAATGCGCCTTAAGGCACATTCTGCTTTACTTTCAACCTGCTTTAAGTGGTCACCTATCTTCAATATTAGAAATATGCTATCAGGTAAAGGGTTAAATTCCCATTTTGTCAAACTTGTTTCAAAAGGTCTCTTTGATAAAGTTAGTTGCTTCATGCTGCAGAAAACTCTTTAGAAGCTTTTTACATAATTATAATAGTTTTATCCTGCATTAAACCTTTATTTACCCCCATAGCCTCTTTCTAGTTTATAGAGAACATATGACCACTTAATTAAAGCAAGTTGAAATTAAAGCAGAGTGCGCCTTAAGGTGCATTCTGCTTTACTTTCAGCCTGCTTTAAGCTACCATCTGCTAAAAATAAGGAACTATTTCTTATGATACATATTCATAATGTATAAAATAGATCTGTTTTCAACAGTGGAGGAATAAATTAAATGCATCAAAATGCATATCTATGAAGTAATGGGTTACATCCAATGACGTCATTGCAGTAAAGGGGTTATAACACATTCATCATTTACAAACAGTGTGCCTATGAGCATTACACTAAGTTTTCTCCTTTGCAAAAAGTGTAAACCCTGATCAGTCTCAGGGCTCGTTAAGGAGCCCTCTGATCAGGGTCTACACTGTTTGTCATGTTGAAATATATTGTTAAAGTCTACCCTAAATAGTCAAAAATGGACTAAGACTTATTTTGAAATTGGCATTGTCCATTAAACGTTCAGGGGTGAATGAGTGAATGAGTTGTTGCCTTACACAAGGGAGTTAACTCTTCTCCCACTGACTATGATACCTCATCGCCTCAATACGGACATCTATCAGCTCAACTATTATGCCATTACCCCATAAAATTAATATGTGTTTAACACCTTTGATTTATTCCTTCAATATACTTTACTTTCATTTAATGCTTAAAATGCAGCTTAAAACTGCCATCTGAATCTAAAACCCTCAGAAAATCCTTCTTTAGGTGCATTCTCCTTTAATTTCTGCCTGCTTTAAGCTATCAACTGCTAGAATATTATCATAGAAAATATTTCTTATGATACATATTCATGCATGACTGTATATAGATTGGAACTACATGTATTTTCTTAAGTAAAGGAATTATTTAAATGTGTTAAATTGTGTATCTTATAATGAAGTAATGAGTTACCCATTACTCCATAGCTTGTTTCTAGTATTGTAGACTGCTGACCACTTATATCAGGTTGAAAGTAAAGCAGAATATGCTTTAAGGTGTATTCTGCTTTACTTTCAACCTGATATCAGCTACTATCTACAAGGATATAGAAAAATATTTCTTATGGTAATATATTCATGACTATTATAAAGTGGAACTATTTTCTTCAGTGGAGCAAAAATATTAAAGGCGTAAAAAGGTGAATCTGAAAGGTTAACCCATTACCCCATAGCCTATTACTAGTATTGAAGATAGAAGACGACTTAAAGCAGGTTGAAAGTAAAGCAGAATGCGCCTTAAGGCACATTCTGCTTTACTTTCAGCCTTCTTTAAGCTACCGTATCTGCTAGAATATGGAACTATTTTCTTCAGTGCAGGAATAAATCAAAGGCGCAAAAAGGCGTATTTATGGGGTAATGGGTTAAGCTACCACCTCTGACCTGTCCTAACAGCTCCCTATGTATCTACTTTAGTATGACCATTGAACAGATATATATATAGTGTAGTTGACTATGTGAATATAAACCAGCTTCAAATAAATCTGTTGTATGTTCTGCGGAAAATGCCATTGGGGGAAGAAAGTTCAATAGGCATTCAAACCAATGGTATTAAGCTAGATTTAGCAAATATACTGCTATCATGAGGCTTATCAGATTTAGTGGCCTGTCACCGATATAAATTGATATGTTTTTGAGCATTTCAAGTCTGCCTCCATAAAGATAGACAAAAATAAATGGTATTTCCCTGGGTAATTATTATTAAGTGCTGGAAATGATACGATCATCATCAGTGAGTGTCGCAAATACGTATGACATCATAAAAAGTTGGAAGTAAGAACGAAAGGAGAGGTTTGGTTAACGCTTTCCGATACAGAAAAGTCCTTTGACATGTGTATCTAAGCCCAAGAGGAATGTTTTATCATGTAAGACCATGTTCTGATCAAGAGCCATAAATTAAGTTATAACCCTTAACTCCATAGCCTGTTTCTAGTATTGAAGACAAGTGACCACTTAAAGCAGGTTGAAAGTGAAGCAGAATGTGCCTTTTAACCTGCTTTAAGCTGTCATCTGCTAAAGTATAGAAAATATTTTTTTAATAAATATTTCTGACTGTATAAAGTGGAAGCATTATCTTCTGGAGGAATAAATTAAAGGGGTAAAAGGGGTATTTAAGGGGGGGGGAATGTCTTGTCTTATCATGCTCACATGTACAACCATGTTCTGATCAAGAGCCAAATTAACCCTTTACTCCATAGCCTGTTTCTAGTATTGAAGAAAAGAAACTACTTAAAGCATGTTGAAAGTAAGCAGAATGCCCATTAACTCTTTCCTCCCTGAAACTTTAAATGGACAATTCATTATTCCAGTTTCCAATTTAGTCTAGTCCATTTCTGACTTTTAAGGGTTGTTTTTGTGAATGTTTGGCATTGTGACAAACAGTGAAGACCCTGATCAGAGGGCTCCGAAAGGAGCCCTCTTATCAGGGTCTTCACTGTTTGCATAGGACAAGTGTACTATTCACATGTACATTGTTTGAAAAGCACGTCTATATGCGGGACTAGGGTTCAAAGGGTTAATGCTAGAATATAGAACATATTTTTTCATGATACATATTAATGACTGTATAAACTATTTTTTTCAGTGGAGGAATAAATTAAATGCGTAAGAAATTTAAAATGTGTATATATGGGGTGATGGGTTAAACAAACGTGTCCTGCATTCTGATAGGTGAGGTTACCGTTAACCCTTTTCCCCATAGAAGTGTGCGCGCCTTTTAGCGCATTCAATTTATTCTTTCACTGAAGAAAATAGTTCCAATTTACAGTCTTGAATATGTTTTATAAGAAATATTTTCTATATTCTAGCAGATGGTAGCTTAATTTAAAGCAAGTTGAAAGTAAAGCAGAATGCGCCTTAAGGCGCGCTACTTTAAGTGGTCACATTTCTTCAATTCTACAAACAGGCTATGGGGTAAAGGGTTAAAGTAGACTTACAGTAAAGCAGAAAGCCCCTGAAATAGCATTCTACTTTATTTTCAGTCTGTTTTCAGTACCCATGGACATGTCTTTAAAAGAAATGAAAACAATTTATGGGGGAAAGGGTTTAGGAGAAGTGGTCAAACAGGATTGGAAGTCAGCGGTTATCACTCAAAGTTTCCCTGACATCCAGGCAATAATTAATTATACAACCACATAGGGTTACATTAGCTGCCAAAAGTACACAGTAAAGTCCATATGCCAGACTCTTTAGCCATAAAACATAACATGTCCTTATGCTAGCACATACAATACATCTCTTAACCCATTCTCCCCAAAATACACATTTTTATGCCTATAATTTATTCCAACACAAAAGAAAATAGTTCCATTTATGGCAATTTAATACAGTCATGAATATTTACCATAAGAAATATTTTCTATATTCTAGCAATATCAGCGTAAAGCAATTAAGCTGAAAGTAAAGCAGAATGCACCTTAAGACACATTCTGCCTTACTTTCAACCTGCTTTAAGTAGTCATCTGTCTTTAAAATTAGAAACAGTTTAAGGGGTCATGGGTTAACCCTTTTCCTACTTTTAATGTATATTGACACTTTTAGATAACAATGTAGACTGGACTGTTTTCTTATAAGATCTGTCTGATATTGGTTTCAATCTTTTCTGGGAAAAGATTGCCTTATTTTATTAGCCAGTGTAGTTATTTAGATCATCATGATGGTAGAATAATGTTCATAGTTTTATATGTTATGAATAATCAGATCAAAAGAAGGGACGAGTATACATGTACTGTAATACACTCAAATCAAGTTCCCTATGTCAGTCTATAAATGTTCAGGTAAGCTTCCTCTTTACTTTCATCATGCTTTAATCTGCTACTACAATGTATTCCACACCATTAATTCAGGGCTTCCATAAGTTGAAATGAAAAATCCTAAGATTTCCAAATTTACATTTTTCAATTGCGATTTTACGAATCGTACCTTTACCCCATAGCCTTTTTCTTGTTTTGTTGACATGCGACTACTTAAAGCAGGCTGTAAGTAAAGCAGAATGCGCCTTAGGGCGCATTCTGCTTTACTTTCAGTCTGCTTTAAGCTACCATAACCTGGGGAAAAATCCGGAGATTTAGGAAAAATCCGGAGAAATGGCAGCCCTGTTAATTGATATGGATTTTGGCACTTTATGGGATGAGTATGTAGAGGTGTTCTAATTGGCACTTATGCATAGGAAAGGGTTGATTCTGCCTACCCATAACTTTTGTCCTGCATCAAGCAGGCACGCATGTTTGAACATAGACTCAATCTTTTTTCAAGATAGCAAAAGCATACCACAAAATCCAATGCAATTTCTAAAAAAAAAGCACAATACTAGTCAATGTTTTAAACCATATCTGAACCTAAACCACTCGAGCATTTAATCATTATTTTCTAATCCCCAGACTGTTTGCACTGCACTGGGCTTGTCTAAAACTATACTACCTTATAACTAATTTTTTTCGTCTGCAACCTTTGTCGTCTGCTATTGTTCTAAGAAAAATAGATTTTTCTAAATTTCTTTTCATAACATGGTCAGAGTGTCAAACTGTTTGGATCCTGATGAGACGCCGCATTATGCGGCGTCTCATCTGGATCCAAACTGTTTGCAAAGGTAATCACTGTGGCGGATATATCCACTGCTAGCATGCAAAGAGTTTCAACACTGAAAATCAAGGACTTCTATCAATAGTTTAGATTCAGATCAGGTCCCACATTAGTCAAGCCTGATTTGAATCTGAACTGTGTACCATTCAGATGCTGCTTTTGAAAAATATGAAACTTTAAAAAAAAGAAAAGAATTTCAGACGATTTAGCAGACAATATAATACAGTGTTCCCTCCCTACAACGGCCCTCCCAACAACGACTCCCTCCTTACAACGACACTAGCCGCGGTTCCCTATACAGGACACTTATGTCCAACGCCTTTACTGTTGCAATATCGTCTGCTTAAAATTGTTGTCTGCTAATTTTCTCAAAATTACATAATGCATAATTATTTTGACAGGAAAAATACTCATTGACGCGTGACAAACAGCTTGAATCCAGATCAGACGCCGCGTGGCGTCTGATCTGGATTCAAGCTATTTGCAATTTTTTTTAATGTAACCAGTTTCCCTCTCTATAACGACTCCCTCCGAACAACACACATATTTTTGTCTCCCATTGGGTGTCGTTGTAGAGAGGGAACGCTGTAGCAGCAATAATAGTTTTGAACTAAGTGATGAAAGGGTTAATGTTGCTAAATTAATGGCACCAGATTCACAACCAAAGTCAGGCATGAGATTTAAAAAACCAAAAACAATACATAACGGTTTCAGCACATTAGGAAATATATCTAATCTGTACAAGATTTCATCTCATATTTTCTGCCCTAATTCCCAGAGCTGAGTGACATAAAACTGCACATGTGTTTTGTTGTCCAGGGAGTAACTTCACATTTCTGAATTGGTATGTATGATACCAAGGACGGATCTGCTGATGGGAAAAAAATTATTTCATTCAAAACTTCTGAAAACCTATCCCTTCTTGAATGAGTAGACATTCTGTTTAACCCATTTTTCCATAAATATGCCTTTTTACGCCTCCACTAAGAAAATAGTTTCAATTTATACATTCATGAATATATATTTACATTCCCCCCATTCAAATTCATTGAAAATAATTGCATTCATTTCATGTAAGTGCTATCTTTCAAGAGGACAGGACTTGTGGATAAGTTTCGCAGAGGAGGCGGGGCATATGCAATTTTCATTCGCAAATTAATCTTTGGAACTCGGACAGCAAACATTTGGCGGATTTTTCAAAAAATTGTTCTTAACCGATGTATGCCTTCCTTTTAGCGGAAACCATGATTACCGACTAAAATTCTTCTTTATTAAAAAGATAAACTGCAAGAAAATTGATATACCTTATAAACAGCAGCTGTCTGCATTTCTTTATGACAAAAAAATTGATATATTTATCCTACTTTAAAAATGACGTCACTTCCAAATGACGTTAAATCGGCATTTTCGCCCCAAACTGTCAAGTTGTTGACATTGGAATGTAAACAATGATTTTTTTTTTTTGCTTTCGAATGTATACAGCTTCAGTAATTCGGTCATGGCTGTTCCTTATAGGGTACACATTATTCGTGTTATCAACCTCTAATTTGGATTAAACATACATGCGTAATAAATTGTTCATTTGACATTAGAAATTACAGCAAATGTATTTTTTTTTGGCATTCAAGCCAAATAAAGGAAGGGTTAGGTGGTCACCTATATTCAAATCTAGATTCAGGTTATGGAGTAAAGGGTTCTACAAAAGGGTCCATTCAAGACTGGCTTTGGGAACATCTCTGTCTGCCACACCCTTAAACACTCCCACCCAGGGAACTCCTGGATCCGCTCCTGTATATTCCAGCTAACAAACCTATCAGATTCCAGCTCCAATAAGTGCAAAGTTTAATCCTTCCACAGAGGATTAAAAACCAGAAAGAGTTTCTCAGATATTTGACATTTTCCGGGAAATGTTTTCCACTTTATCCAAGGGAAACCCTTAGGACATCATTGTTTTATCCTTAACCCTTCTCCAGATCAATATTCATATATATATATAACTCCGCCCACTATGACTATCAGCTCCGCCCACTATGACCATCAGATCTATCATCTGAACTATTATATAGGCCAGGGCTCCAGATAAGAGGGGGTAAACTGTACAAATCCAACAATTTCTCACACATTACATCACTAAAACCTATGGTGTTACTACTCATTAGAATAGTCTTGAAGAGACGATTCTAATGAGTAGTGACACCATAGGGTTAAAAGCAGAAATAAAAATTTTAATTTTTGAAATACTCCTGTTATCTGGAGCCCTCATATAGGCTAATGAAAGAAGGAATAAGTAATCAAGGAAAGAGTATTCAACTACATCGTAGCTAAATACCACAGGTAATACCCATTTTGGACTCCACCTACCTTCAACAGTAACCTCAAGGTCTCCTTTCCAGTGGTTGTTTAATACCCACACATTACCGGTTAGTGGTGCATACAGGGTGATGTATTCATCTTGAGATGTTGTCATCACCAAGAACATTGAGAGCTGAATACAACACCCTGTAGTGCAACATCAACTGGTGATATGTTTATTATGTGCCTCCATTACAGACTTAAAATCTTGATATTTGTTTAAATAATTCTATATCCAGAAACATTAGATATTTGAAACAGAACAATCGGGTACTTGTAACTATACATGATTTCATGCTTGTCAAAAATGATGTCAGAGTAAAATACAAAGTGTACAATAAATACAAGGAGTAAGATACAGACTCTTGTTTTAGATTCTGATCATACAAATACACAAGGAAAGGCTTGGTATCGCAGGAAGGTATATAACCCATTACCCCATAAATACGCCTTTTTACGCTTTTAATCTATTCCTCTACTAAAGAAAAATAGTTCAAATTTATTAAGTCATGAATATGGACCATAAGAAATATTGTCTATATTCTGGTAGATAATAGCTTAAAGCTGGCTGAAAGTAAAGCAGAATGCACCTTAAGGCGCATTCTGCTTTACTTTTAGCCTGCTTTAAGTGGTCAACTGTCTTCAAAACTAGAAAGAGGCTATGGGGTAATGGGATAATAAAAGATTAACTGTATTGGCAGATTGATCCATCTCATAATCATTTGACATAACAAACTAAAAGCTACATTTGTAGGGAGTCCCTTGCAGGCATGCTAATGCCTGATTGGTTTTTGCCTATTAACTAAACAGATTTCACCCTATAATATTTATGCTGAATTTTAAATATAGACTATTCCACTTTTGAAAAATGACTAGAACTGATTTCAGAAATATTTCAAAAACATTAATTTAAAACAAACAGTGCAGACCCTGATCAGGCGGCTGACCATAACCCATTACTCCATGGATATGCATTTTTACGCCTTAAATTCATTCCTCCACTGAAGAAAGCAGTTCCAGTTTCATAAGAAACATTTTCTATATTCTAGCTGAAAGTCACAAGCTTAAAGTGTGTTGAAAGTAAAGTAGAATGCACCTAAAGGCACATTCTGCTTTACTTTCAACCTACTTCAAATGGTCACCTGTCTTCAAAACTTGAAACAGGCTATGAAGTAAAGGGTTAAGGAGACCTCGGATCAGGGTCTACAGACTGAGTCTACATTGTTTGCAAAATATACATAGATTTACATGTATAGAAAAGGGTTAAAATGGGAGTGTCTTGAGACCACACGTGTTGGCCTTCCAGATGAAGGGTTATCTTTCAGCAAATGTAGTAGAATGATGACTGTTGTGAACAGTTAACACCTACAAGCATGCATGGACTGTATCTGTAATATGTCATGAGTTGGTTCCCCATATAGTTAGACAATATCGCCTGACTTGTCATAGTATTACAGTCAAATCTTTGTTAAACAACAATTAACCCGTTACACCGAAAAACATGCCTTTTTTACGACTGTCATTTATTCCTCCTCTGAAGAAAAAAGTTCCACTTTTTTTTATACAGTCATGAATTTGTACTGTAAGAAATATGTTCTATATCCTAGCAGATGCTGGCTTAAAGCAGACTGAAAGAAAAGCAGAATGTGCCATAAGGCACATTCTGCTTTCATTTCAACCTGTTTTAGAGGTCACCTGTCTTCAAAACTAGAAACAGGCTGTGGGTTAATGTGTTAAAGTAGAAATGGCATTTCTAGGAGAATTTCTGTCAGAATCAAAAATATCATATTTTTTATAGATCTATAGTTTAATTTAGGATAGCTGATTTCGGATGAATCATTTTTACTGAGTATTCTCGGATAAATGGGAAAAAAAACTATTGCATATATTCCAGTTAGAAAAAGTGATAACAAAACTTAATGTTGAAGAATCCAAGCCTGATTCACAACTGCCACAACTGTTTTAGGAAAAGTACATAATGCCCCTTCAGAGCTCCAGATAAGGGAAGTATTTCAAAAAATTAAAACCTTTATTTCAGATTTAAACCCTATGGTGTCACTACTCATTAGAATCGTCTCAAAGAGACGATTCTAATGAGTAGTAACACCATAGAATTTGATGCTAAAATAAGAGAGACAATGTTGGATTTATGCAGTTTACTCCCTCTTATCTGGAGTCCTGCCCCTTTGTTGCTGCCAGACAACAACAACAACAACAACAGTTACTTACCAGATTCACATTGACTGTTCCTATGGTCCATGAACTGCACCAGATTGTTAAACTTTGCACCACATGTCTCACACCGGAATACTTCTGGCTCTGGTGGAACGTCTCCAACGCTAACGGGATCATCAGTCCCTGGCTTTTCTTCTCCACTCTCGGACAACTTTCTCTTTTTTTCACCTGCAAAGTGACATGTATTGATGTACATCATTATCCCTTTCCTACATGATAATCAGTGCAGAGTACCCATATCCAACTGGTGAAGGAGACAAGAATTAATTAACTCTTTGCATGCTGGGTAATTTTTTTCGTCTGCTGCTGTTGTAAAAATAGATTTTTCTAAATTTATTTTCAAAACATGGTCAGAGTGTCAAACAGATTGGATCCTGATGAGACGTCGCGTTACGGCCGGCATCTCATCTGGATCCAAACTGTCTGCTAAGACAACCACTGTGGTGGATATATCCGCCGCTAGCATGCAAAGAGTTAAGTTCATATTCTAAAGAAATTTTAAGCACAAAGGGGCATAATCCATAAAATATTTGTGACGTAGTTATGGGCCTTGTCATTTAATGTGGATAATGATGAGACATAATAATTTTAACTTTTAATCAAATCCATTCAGAAATTATACAGATTAATAACGTTTATTGAAAGTAAAATTGACAGTAAAATATGTGGCCGAAAGGGGCATAACTCTTGAAATATAATAAAAGAGTTATGGAACATATTGTGGCATGTAGGTCAGTTCATACCGAACAATTCTGTGCAGTTTCAACTTGACTAAGGCATAATTGATAATGATATAGAAGGAATCTAGTCATTTAAAGTTTGCTATCGCGAAAACTTTAACCCAAGAGCAATGACAATGCCTGAGGGCCAGTACAACATAGCCCTCCTTAACCCATAAATATGCCTTTTTACCCCTCTAATTTATTCCTCCACTGAAGAAAATGGTTCTAAATTATATAATTAAGAATATTCATCAGAAGAAATATTTTCTATTTTCAAGTAGATGGTAACTTAAAGCAGGCTGGAAGTAAAGCAGAATGCGCCTGAAGGCGCATTCTGCTTTACTTTCAACCTGCTTTAAGTGGTCTACAATTTTCAATATTAGAAATGACTATGGGGTAATGGGTTAATTATTCTTTCAATAGTCAAGCTAAAATTCTATACATACTCCCCCTGACACACACTCAACTTCTTCAGCATGATAAGGGTTGAACTGGTTTATTATTAACCTGTTACCCCATACCTAGTTTCAAGTGTAAAGACAGGTAGCCACTTAATGCCAGGAGGAAAGTAAACCAGAATGTGCCTTAAATTAAGGCACATTCTGCTTTACTTTCAGTCTGTTTTTATTTAGCTACCATCTGTTACGACATAACAAATATTTTTCATAGCGAATATTCATGACTATAAATTGGAACTATTTTCTTCAGTGGAGGAATAAATCAAAGGTGTAAAAAATGTGTATCAATAGAGTAATGGGTTGATAAGCGGATCATAGGAATACTCTGATCACAAGAGACCTTTAATCTAGGATAAGGCTGATTGAAATGACACCTGCTTTCCTGTAATCAAAATATCAATTTGTGTTAAATAATGTATCAGATATTTATTAGATATGGATTTTGTTTTTATTAAAAGGTTTCTGTTAATATATATGAGCAGCTCAAGATGAGTCTCTCCAGGTTACATGTATAATAACAAAGTTTGACACATTTATATGAGCACACTCACTTCAACTGTATGCATGGATTCGCTAGTAAATCTGTGCTATGGTACACCCCACCCACCATTAATTGAAGTATTTGCCTAGTTAACTCAATTACCTGTCACTGTGAAACTTCAAACGAAATAGTCCAGTGTCCTAATTAGGTAAAGTCCATGTTCTGTTTTACATGATACTGTAAATTGACAAACAGTGCAGACCCTGATCAGAGGGTTCATATATGAGCCTCTGAGTTGGATACACTGTTTATTATATAGGTACTCTTCACTATAATGACGCCTAAACACGTCACTAGGCTATAAATGTGTTTACTATCACTTTCTAGTTTCTGCAGTATCGAATGAGTCCCCATGCAAGTAAGGCACTGGTGAAGTCTATCCATCATGTTAGGGGCAGTCATATTTTTTAATACAACATTGATAATAAAACAATTGCTCACCTGTTGTAATGAAGCCTGATAGCTTTACCTTTGAGTTTTACCCATTTTAATCTAAATCCATTCAAATTTGTAGTATAGCATGTAAACAATATTGGAATACAACCTATTCTAGTATAGTAGAGAACATCATTTTAAGCAATGCAAAGGTAGATTTGAACTCTTATGGTCATATACAATCTGTACACGTTTGAGAAAGATTGGATCAAAAGTATGGCCTCTAGAGTGTCAACACTGTCAAATATGGCATTTTCAGCAATTCAACGGGAGATAACTCTTGATCGATTATTCCGATTTCAACCATAATCGAACTGATACAAACTCTTATGGTAATATACAATTTGAGCAAGTTTGAGAAAGATTTGATAAATATTGTGGCCTCTAGAGTGTAAACACTGTTAAATACATTTGTGTATGGCATTTTCAGCAATTCAAAGGTAGATTACTCTTGATCTATAATATTGGTTCGATTTCAACCATAATCGAACTCATCCGAACTCTTATGGTAATATATAATCTGAGGAAGTTTGAGAAAGATTGGATAAATATTGTGGCCTCAAGAGTGTAAACACTAAATTGATGACGACTAACGACGCACGACGGACGCCTGAATTCAAAGATTGCAAAAGCTCACCCTGAGCTAGCTCAGGTGAGCTAAAAACTTGCTAAATTACGTTTTCATGGATATGCATGTAGATCTACATTATTCACAGAATTGACCGCCAAATGGCGTCAACCAATGGTATTCGTAGAAGGGACACGCCTTTTGTTAAACATTTTAGCGCCAATTAACTTAAACAGCTGGTAATCACGTGACAAACTGCGTTAGCGTAGCGTTATATCTTACCCGTAGGGGCCCGTAGTTTGACTCCCGACACCGTACAATAATAATACATTTTTACGGGTCCCTAGCTGGATCTACCCATTAGACCGAGTGATGTTTTATCTTTAAATATTCTCCATAGCTAAACACCGTACATAAATGTCTAGATTCTACAACATGAAATGGCTTTAGAATTTATGGTTCGATGGATGTGTGATGATATAAGAAGGTCGCTGCCTTACCAGGATGGATGTCTACGTCATCTTGGCTCTTTTCCTCTTCATCCTCGTCTTCGTCACCTGCAACAAGATTATAAAGTTTTAGAGTTGCCTCCCTTTGCACGGACAACGCGAGTTAAGTACAAATCGGTACTTTTGCTATCTGGAGCGCGGTGGCGATGTGCGTTGTGTGGATATTTGTGCTAATAACTAACAGTTTAGATCGAGATGAGACACGGACTATCTATCTACATCTATGTCGTACATCAAACAGGCAACCCTGACTATCCTTTGATCCTAAAACATACTGGACTTTCTGTAGCCAGCTGCCTAGGCACTCTTTCCAAAGAAATGGCAGGTAGAATAAACTTTTCAAAATTATTTCTGTCGACAATGTTTACAATCGCTTCGCTTAAATAGCGTGCATGGAATAGTTTTATTGTTTCCAAGTGCGTTTATATACAGGTATTTAGATCTATATCTACTTTTAGCGTCAGCTTTGAAGTCTTTGAACTTGCATACAGTTTGGATGCAGTTGATCCAATTGAAGATATCTTTCAGAGAATTGTAGATCTCTGAATTCATTTGAAGATACATTTTTTAAATTAATTCATTTGAAGATGTCTTCCATTGATTTCATATATCGTCATTGCTTATCTTGATCAGACACCACATCCATAACCGGTGTCTTATCAGGATCGCAACTGTTTGACAGTCATTACGATATAACTTCAGGGCTACCTTTTCTCCGGATTTTTCCTAAATCTTCGGATTTTTTTCTAGAACATGGTAGCTTAAGCAGACTGAAAGAAATGCAGAATGCGCCATAAGGCGCATTCTGCTTTACTTCCAGTCTGCTTTAGGTAGTCACGTGTCAACAAAATCAGAAACAGGCTACCGGTATATGGTAAAGGTACGATTCGTAAATTCGCACTTGAATAATGAAACATTTGAAATCTTATGATTGTTTATGTCAACTTATGGCAGCCCTGTAACTTAAGGCAGTTTACCTATAATTTAAATTTGAAAATTAAAAACAGACGACAACAGTTTAACCCTTTCACTCTTAATGACGCTTGAAAGCGCGCTTGCAAACAGTTTGGATCCTGATCAGACGCCGCGTAACGCGGCGTCTGTCAGGACCCAAACTGTTTCGACACTCTAATCGATATATTTTAAGTCATACAACCTAAAATCTAACTTTGAAACGTGTCTTGCAGACAACAATACTGAAGCAGACGACAGTAAAGCGGTGAAGGAGTAAAAATCTCCCGAATAATTTTATCATGAAAGGGTTAAAGGATATGACGTCATGACGTCATGGCAGTGAACGGTATTAAAGCTCCATTTTCTCTTAATTCCTTTACTTCCTTATTTGCTATATCTCTCCGTTATCTTCTCTTCTTTTCAACAAACATGATAGCCCTTACCCTAACAGTAAGACACCGGTACAAATACATGTGTATATCTAATCTATAACCCTTTAATATATGGGAGGGACGAGTTTACGAGAATTTGAAAACAGTCGAAATCCAGACCCCCCCCCCCCCCCCCCCCCCCCCCCCAAAAATAAAATTGAAGCAGCTGTCTGCACTCTTACCTGTTTGCACACATGTTTGTTGTTGTTTTTTGTTGTTGTTTGTTTGTTTTGTGTTTGTTCGTTTGTTGTTGCTGGGGGAGGGGTGGAGGGGTCTGGATTTCGACTGTTTTCAAATTCTCGTAATTTACGACAGGTGACTGCTTTAACCAATGTGACAGCAAAACAGAAAGCTCATAAGATCTTTCAGTTTTGATTTCACCTTGCTGTGAACTGTCACCTGTCTTATGCAATAATTTCGCTTTCGTTTAAGTGATCGTTATAGAGAGGTTTTACTGTTCTAGTAATAAAGAGGTTTTACTGTACTAGTATTGCAAAATTACGTGTTTTACTCTGATTAGCGGGCTTTAGAGGAATCCTCTGAATTGTGTCTACACTGTTTACATAGACATGTTAACTCTTCACAGATGTGCCGTTTTGTATAAAACGAGTATACTCGTCGCTAGGGTTCAATGTGTTTAGAACGAGATGAACAATACAATATTAACGCAACTAAGAGAATGATCAATTCTCCAGCTTTAACCCATTCACTGCCTTACCCTAACTTAGTAAGTACAATGGTGAAATTTATTTGCAAAAATTTGGATTCAGATCAGTTTGATACTTATTTCAATACTTCTTCAGTCTAAATACTTAAACTTTGAATTTGAGAAATAAAAGCAGACGATACGTGTTTAACCCTTTCACTCTTAATGACGCTTTAAAGCGCGTTTGCAAACAGTTTGGGTCTTGATCAGACGCCGCGCAACGCGGCGTCTGACCAGGACCCAAACTGTTTGACATTCTTATCGATATTCATTTAAGTCATTCAAGCTTAAATAATAATAATAATAACAACAATAATGAAGCAGACGACAATAAAGCGGTGAGGGGGTAAAAAATATCCCGAATAATTTTATCATGAAAGGGTTCAAATTGGTGAAGGGGTTTACTTCATGACCGGATTATAATTGTACGTGTTTAGTCTGTTTACATCCTAAAATACAGTGCTCCCTCTCTACAACGACACCCACCGGGAGACACAAATTGTGTTTGTTGTTCGGAGGGAGTCGTTATAGAGAGGGAAAAATAAGACTTGACTTACATTTGCAAACAGCTTGTTCAAGCTGTTAGTCACTCGCAATTATATTTTTTCTATCAAAATGTCAACTTTTATGTAACTTTTTATAAATATCTTGTTTTTTGGGAACAGCGACAGGAGTCGTTGTAAGGAGGGTCGTTGTAGGGAGGGAGCGCTGTACATCACAGTCCCCATGCCGGAAGTGTATCCCGCCGTGATTCCCACACCTAACCCAACCCCCTGTAACCTGCTTTAAAATAGTCGGCTTCAAAATAATCGCATGCTTTCTCAATTTCTCAAAAGCAAAATTTGTATTTTAACCTAAGAAAACATCGCTAGGAATGTCAAACAGTTTAGATCCAGATCAGACGCCGAATAATTCGGTGTCTGATCTGAATCAAAACTGTTTGCAATTTTTGTTTTATGACTGTCAAATCGCGCTCAGAACTCTAAGCATTCAATTAAAACTTCTTAAATTTATATGGAAGGACCCCTGTCTCGCCCGGAAAACATTCCACTTCTGTTCGGGTCCCCCGGTAGATTTGTAATGGCCTCACCATGGCAACGCAGCATGGGCCCTGATTAAACAACGCCCCAGGGGTTTGCCTTGATAAAACCACGAACTACAGGTGTTTGTCGGTTAGGCTCTTAAAACACAATATTCCATCTCAACTGGGTAAACTGCTGGCATATTTTATTATCATTTACTTGAGAATGTGGCTTTTGAAAACATATCCAGAGATAGACGGATTAGCTCCAGATGAACAGACCAATGACTTCGTAACTGAATGCTTGATACTGTCATAACAAATATATGGTAACTATAGACAGTGCTGTACGACAGGAGACGATATTCCTGTATTGCAGACGACACTTTGTTCAAGATAAGTTTCAAACTGCAAACAGCCTCTTCAGTCTATGGAGAATACAGTCAACCTTAGATTACCGTAACCCATTTATGCCTGGATATTGCAATGGACTGTCCCTACGCGCTTGCTGGAGGATCTCGTTATAGATATACAAGGGGCATCTAAGGACACTGCATTGGTTTACCATACAGTAGAACATTTTATATCATATAGCAAATAGTGTAAACCCTAATGAGACACCGCGTACCGCGGCGTCTCATCAGGATCTACACTGTTTGTCAATGTCCCCTTTAATAGCCACTAGGCATAAATGGACCACTCATTGAAGTTACATGAATTTAAAGGCAAGTGGATGTGAAATGCAGGATTAAATAATGCAGAAACTCACTATGTGGGTGAGATCATCTGTGATTGTTTCATCCTGCATTTAGAAACCACTTGCATTAAAGTTTTAGCACATTCGTTTTATTCATCCGCTGAAGAAAATAGTTCCAAATTATACCGTAATGAATATGTGTCATATTTAATACTTTGCTTATTCTATAGCAGTCAATAGCTAAAAGCAGGCTGAAAGTAAAGCAGAATGCGCCTTAGGGCGCATTCTGCTTTACTTTCAACCTGCTTTAAGTAGTCACATATCTTCAATACTAGAAACAATGCTATCAGGTAAAGGGTTAAATACTGCAAATGTGTCTTTTCTATGGTTGTTTGCACCCCTGAAACTTCAAATGGACAGTTCCAATTTCCAATAAAGTCCAATTCATTTTAACTACTAAAGGTTGTTTTGGTTTGTTTGGGGGGTTTTTTAAAGAAAAAATCAGTGCAAAAAGACAAACAGATACAGAAAACGCTATACCTTGGTGAAGCATGGGAATCTCAACTTGAAGCAAGAGAGGTTAATGTAGATAGCTCCTAACGGTTTGGGTTTTATTTGGTTTGTTTCATATAGTGTCACCTTAAGAGCAGTGGAACCCTGGAACTCCTGCATCGCCTGTCACCTGTTTAAATCTGGGACCCGTCTTACTAAACGTCGTACGACAAATATTGTCGTAAGTCATATTCTAAAATTCTCAATTATTATTCATATCTCCATATAATCCTGTCTTGTGACATCTCTTTTGAATTGTCTTGAAAAGACGATTCCAAAGAGATATATAACAAAACAGGATTAGGTGGAGAAAGTTGGTGTGGTTATTTTAAACGAAAAACATTGTTTTGACTTACGACCGTTTTTCGAAAGACGAGCCCCTGTACGATTTCAAATTTATCTTCTGAATGTGACATATCTATGAGACAGGTGAGATTATAATGCAGGACAAAAGTAACGCAGAAGGTTCCTATAAGAGCTCCCGGCGTTACTTTTGTCCTACAATACACTACCACTTTCCAAAGCAAGAAAGTTCACCAGCAGGGGCCCGTTTTACTAAACAACTTACGCAAAAGTTTTGCGTAAGTCAAAATCGTTTAACTCTTATTTTTCGATCGTAAACGTTTGCAAACAGCAAATAGCCATATCAGAGGGCGCTAAAAGCGCGTCCTCTGATCTGGCTATTTGCTGTTTGTAGCAAGTTAATAAAAAATATATATTAAAATTTAAAATTTTGACTTACGCAAAAATGTTGCGTAAGTAGTTTAGTAAAACGGACCCCAGGTCCGTGACTGCACGGCTAACTCATTACCCCAAAGCCTATTGCTAGTTTTGAAGACACATTGGCATCGATACTTAAGCAGGTTTAACGTTGAGCAGAATGTGCATTAAGACGCATTCTGCTTTACTTTCAGTCTGCTTTAAGCTACCATCTGCTAGGATAATAGTTAAAAGGAATGAAAAGGCGTACTTGAGGAGTAATGCCTTAAAGCAGGAAGCAATTAATACAGTGCTCCCTCTCTACAACGACACCCGATGGGAGACACATAGTGTGTGCGTTGTTCGGAGGGAGTCGTTATAGAGAGAGAACAGTATGACTTGGCTTAAATTTGCAAACAACTTGAATCTAAATCAGACACCGCGTAACGCGTCGTCTGATTTGGATTAAATGTATCAACATGTCCACTAATATGTAACTTTGAGAAAAAACAGCTGACGACAATTTTAAGCAGACGATATTGCAGCAGTAAAAACGTTAGACATAATTGTCCGGTTGAGGGAATTGCGACAAGCGTCGTAGTAAGGAGGAGTCGTTGTTGGGAGGGCCGTCGTAGGGAGGAAGCTAGTTGTACTTAAATTCTTTGAAAGCTTTCTGCATTACACTTCCGCCATTGCGCACCAGGCATTTCATCCGTATAGCGACTGAGGACACAGTTTTGACTGTGAAATGCATGTACAGCGCCCCATCTTTACAACGACACCTAATGGAAGACACAAAATATGTGCGTTGTTCGGAGGGAGTCGTCGTAGGGAGGGAAATCGTCTTACATTTACAAACAGCATTAATCCAGATCAGACGCCGCGTCACGCGGCGTCTGATCTGGATGCAAGCTGTTTGTCATTCGTCATTATGTTTTTTCTGTCAAAATGGCTCATATGTAAATTTGAGAAAAACAGAAGACGACAATTCTAAGTAGACTTTATTGCAGCCATGAAAAGGTTGGACGTAATATATTGCTTTGGGAACAGCGGCAATCGTCGTTATAAGGAGGGAACCGTTGTTGGGAGGGCCGTCGTAGAGAGGGAACACTGTACCTTTTTTCTAGTTGCAAATTAGGTAGGGGTCGACATAGAAGGCTAGTTGACAAGCAGTGCGGCTGACATTTCTGACACGCGCCTTCAAGAGTCTCATCAATCTCGCTTCACCGAGCAATTAGTTTTAGTGAAGATCTAAAATATGTAAACCCTTCACTATCGATTTTCAACAGAACTTCAAAGATGAGCCCTTACTTATGCAAATACCCAATGCAAATGAGAGCTTCTTGCAAACTTTCAACACAATTCAGTTATCTTATTGGGAAACGCCAATTAGAAATTCCAATTTGAAGAATGACTTTATCACATAGTTTGCCGCCACAGGAGCGTGTTCTGGAGTTAACTTCTGTAAAGCTTACAAAACTGCTGAACATGTATTTTTGTTCGAATAAAATATACAGTACACCCTGTCTCAAGCGCCAGTTTGTAGTTGTTTAAAAAGACAGGTGACAACGCATTGCAGATAAAAACTACAGCTATTGATAAATCATGTATTAATCCATCACTAACAAGTTTCTTGGACATTTTTACTGACAGGTGCCTGTTTTATGTATGATATAAATATAATACAGAAAACTCATATAAGAAAAATCTGTATTATTATTTTATCCTGCATTAACATGCTGCGCGTATTTGTATATACGATTCACCAGGGTATTGTTTTGAGCGGTCGCTTAAAACGAGATTGACTGTAATACCGAAAGTTCCTTCAAACACCGATTTTGGGGATTTCTGCTTTACCATTAGTCAGTTTTAACCCATAGCAAATTTCTAGTTTTGAAAATAGATGACCACTTAAAGCAGGTTGAAAGTAAAGCAGAATGTGCCTTAAGGCACATTCTGCTTTACTTTCAGCCTGTCTTAGGTTACCATCTGTTTAAATATAGAAACTATTTCAGTATTTCTTATGGTACACATTCATGACTTATAAAATGGAACTATTTCCTTCAGTGGAGGAATAAATCAAAGGCGTAAATAGGCGTTTTGTGGGGTTACGGGTTAAGCAACAATCTGTCAGGATGTAGGGGCAGTTTTCCATGTCTTCATCAGGATAGGATATTGACACATGAAATTACATTTCCCATAGAATAATTCAATTATATACAAGAGGGCGTTGAAGGCCATAATATCGCTCACCTGTTTTACTGGAACCTGAACGTTTTACCTTTGAGTTTCACCCATAATCTAAACAGGTTTAATCTAAATCCATTCAAATTTGTGAACACTGGAATGCAAACAATACTGAAATGAAGCACTTTCTAGCATTTCTAAGTTCATCAAGGGCAGATAACTCTTGCCAAAATGATGAAATATTAGAAATTGAAAAAATTTAGTCAATGTGCGGGAGTCCTTTGGGAGAAAATAATAGGACACTTGGAAATGTTCCAATCACACGTGGTGATCCTAGTTTGTCAAACTAGATCTGAATTTTTTAATAGCGCAGTATAGTGCAGTATTTCAGTGATTAGTAAATTAGTCGTATGCACAGTGTACCGTACGATTTTCATTTCACTGTATACTTTGCACGTTTGTGTGATAATGTTAGATATGGCATTTTTCAACACATCAATGCAGATAACTGACATATATTGGTCCGGTTTCAACCATAATCGAACACCCCCCGAAATTTATAGCCATGTATAGTTTGACAATATTTAATCAAACTTCAATTTAATTTGTAGACATTAGAGCGTAAACAATACTCAAATAAAGCCTTGTATAGAACTAAGTAAATCAAATGCAGATAACTATTGTCACAATGATAAATTTTCAACAATAATTTACACTATTTCAAGAACTTGTACTTATATACATTGTGTGCAAGTATTGTCGAGATCCATTGATGATTGAAAACTGTAGTTGCTAGAGTGTTAAAACACTGATAGATATGGCATTTTAACACACCAAAGGCAGATAACTCTTGACATATTGGTCCAATTTCAATCATAATCGAACTCATCCGAGAACTTATGGCCATAAGCAAACTGAGCAAGTTTGAGAAAGATTTGATAAAACCCCTGGCCTCCAGAGTGTAAACACTAAAATTGTTATTTCTTAGACATGTCCGTGGAAACAGGGAGAAAACATTGATTATGTTATTATTTTACCTGTTTTGAATGAGCAAAACGCCCCCAGAACGCACCAAAGACCATCTAGAAATAAAATATTTCCCGGGGAGCATGCCCGGACCCCTAGGAACAATGTGTACACTAATCGGAGGGGTATGGGTAGGTTTTAGGCTAATAGCCGGAAGACAACGTCGAAAGATATTATCCTATATTTTTAACCATTTTTATTTTAAGTTGAAAATTTATATTTTTATCAGCAATTTACCTGTTTAACATGCACAGAACGCACCAGAGGCCGTCTAGGAATAAAAAAAATTCCTGGGGAGCATGCCTCCGAACCCCCCTAGTAAGAGTCAGTACACTAATATGAGTGGGTAGGGTAGGAGCTGGAAGGCAACATGGCGAGGATGTTATCGGATGATCCTATATTAATAATTTGGGGGTTTTTGGAGTCAAAGAGACAGGCAGATAAAGATGGACGAGAGAGACAGATAGAGCAGGGGGGGGGGGAGAGACCGACATACAGACAATCAGACAGACAGAAAAGAGGAATAGAGAAAGAGAGAGCGAGAGACAAAGACAGTGAGAAAGTGAGCGAGAGGGAAGAGAGAGACAGACAGACAGAGGCAGGCGGAAATAAAATAGAGAGAGGGAATGTGGGACAGGTACATGTAGGCAGGGCGGCATACAGCACAAACATACAGAGATAAACAGACAAATACAAACACAGAATGCAAAATAAGATTGAGAAAGATGTATTGTTCTTGTTGCAGTTTCTGTTGAGGTTTAGCGTTCCACAAAAGTTTCTACAGATCCGTCATCCCAATGTCACCGAGTTGTGACACTGGTCTGCACCATGCCTATTTCCGAATGCACATTAATACAGGGCTGCCATAAGTTGACATAAAAAATCCTAAAATTTCCAAATTTGATTTTTTTTTAAGTGCGATTTTAGGAATCGTACCTTTACCCCCATCGCCTGTGTCTAGTTTTGCTGGCACGTGGCTGCTTAAAGCAGGCTAGAAGTAAAGCTGAAGGCGCAATCTGCTTTATTTTCAGCCTACTTTAAGCTACCATGTACTAGAGAAAAAAATCCGAAGATTAATGAAAAATCCGGAGAAAATGGCAGCCCTGTTAATATGGGTTTTGTTGCCGCTGGTTGTGCCATGGAGAAGGATGCTGGAGAAAGACGGATACATGTGTGAGAGAGACGGACATATAGACAAGCCGAGCCAATACTAGGCATTTAGGCGGGAACGAGAGATGGAAATTTTATCAGGGGAGAAAGATAGATAAACCTAATAAAAACCCGTGGTGTGCACTCGGCTAACAAAGAGCTGATTCATGTCGAGATGGCGGAGTTTACACACAGCACCCCGGGTGGTTCAAGTCCCTATGGAGACAGACCCAATAGGATTTTATCCCATTTATTCTTTAGCCTGCTATCTAAGCATTGTCTGCAAAATGTGACGTCAGTAACACCGCTCAGATTTGAATCATCTGCATTTTCTTTCTAGAAATATAATCGAAGCGTCAAACAGTTTGAATCCAGATGAGACGCCGAGTTACTCGGCGTCTCGTCTGGATTTAAATTGTTTGAACAAATTATTACAAATTTGCACGTAACGCGCAGAGGGATAAGCATGGATAGAGCTTACAATTAGCGCAGCGGGTGCGAGAATCGATATTTGGCAATCTTTTTCAACACCGACATCAAAGTAGTCAACGGTTAAAAATTGCATAAAATGTTTCATATATGATCAAATTTAATTTCTATTAATCGATCACTGAATGGAGAGATATAGTGACCTTTTAATACAAGAAAAAATACAAACTAAAGCAAACGGCTACGAACACAATCCATCAATTCTACTTTGGGTCTACCAACAAAAGGACAATAGATCGTATAGTTAAGCGGCCATTTAATCGAAGCTGCTTGAAACAACCTCAAAATACAACAACAGCGTGTGACTGCTTAGTGTGTGATGAAAGCAATGCAAAAGTTACCTTGCAATCACCTTTATTTTGCCCAGCTGTCACTAATATATTGTTTTTTTCAATGGTCGCTTTATATAAGATTGACTGTATAAAAGCAGATAATATGGAGATTTGTTTCCTGGTTTGAATTGCTGTTGTACCGTCTCCTTAAACATTGTCGTCTGCTATAATTTATCAAAGTAGAATTTGTCGTCTGTTTAGTGGTCCGTCGATTAACACAGGTTTTACAGTAGACTTTATTATGAGTTCGTGTCATGTTTATTGTATCAATCAATGTAAGCAATTACAACAATAAATTAAGTCAAATCACCATATAATTGCCTTAATATCGCCTGCTTAAAAGGTGTCGTCTGCTTTTATCTCGGAAATCTGATTTTAAGTTATGTGTCAAACTGACCATAAATTGAGTTTAGCAGCATCCTGTGGCAAGAAACTTGCAAAAACCTTTATGATGCATGTATCTTAACCATCTACCCAACAGCCTAGTTTTTAGTTTGGAACAGTGGTGACTCTTTAAAGCAGGTTTAAAGTAAAGCAGAATGCGTATTAACGCGTATTCTGCTTTAATTCCAGCCTGCTTTAATCTAGTATCTGGTAGGATATAGATAATATTTCTCCTGGCACATATCCATAACTATATAAATTGGAGGTTTGCCTGCTGGTCGCGAATTTATTGATTTTAGCAAACAGTTTAGATCCAAATCAGACACCGCGTAATCCAAACTGTTTGGCACTCTTCTTTAGGTTTCTTTACTTAAAAAATGTAAAAATCTAAATTTAACAAACTTTGCAGACGACAATTTCGAAGCAGACGACATCACCGCAGGATAAGGGTTAATGTGCTAAAAGGTGCAATTATGTGGGAAAGGGTTAATATGAGCGAGTGTGTTATATACTTAGCTCAATCACCTCTAAAACTTCAAATTCCAATTAAGGCTTTGTTTTAATATAATTTTATATTTCGAAGTGACTATATATAACAGTACCAGAACCTGGGGGCTCTTGAAGAAACCCTCTGATCTGGTTCTACACTGACTGCTCATGGCAAATGTACTCTATGTATATACGGGTCACTATGTATCAGTGACTAAACCTTTACTCCATGATATATACCTTTTAACCCACTCACCCCTGAAACGTTTTATGGACAGTTCCAATTTCCAATTAAGTATACAGTCTATTTTTGAATATTTAGAGTTGATTGTAACAATATACATGTATTGCAAAGTGACAAACAGTGCAGACCCTGATCAGAGGGCTCCTACAGGAGCCCTCTGATCAGGGTCTACACTGCTTGCATAGGACAAGAGTACTCTTCACAGATACACTGTTTGTTAATGACGAGTATACTCGTCGCTAGGGCTGGATGTGTTAACGCATTCAATTGATTCCCCCACTGAAGAAAATAGATCCAATTTATAAGCAATGGATATGCAATATACGATATAATTCCGATATCCAAGCAGATGGTAGCTTAAAGTAGGTTGAAAGTAAATCAGAATGCGCATTAAGGCTTCTAGTGATACCCTGTCTTTATAACTCAAAATAAGCTATGGGGAAAGGGTTACACTATATGACAGCATCATCAACTCTGTTGTGTAAAAACCTTCAAAATTTAAGCGTTTAGAGTTCATCCTTTTGGGGTTTTCCTTTTGATTTAAATTTGAAATATTAACATTTGCCCCATTCAATTCCATTGGACAAAATGACTTTTAATTCGTATAGACACAATTTATCTAGGGTGTGTGACTTGTTGATTTCGTGCGCAGAGGAGGCGGGGCTTATGGATCTGCTCCCCGCGAATCATTTTGTTGCGCTCTTGAGTAATGCCGTAATGGCTGTTTCTTTCAGGGTACTCATTATTCGTGGTAACAGCCTCTAATATCATGGAGTAAACATACATGTACATGCTCATTTAATATTAGAAATTGCAGCAAATATAATGTTAATATAAGAATAGGAATTGAATTGTTTCGGTGTTTAAGCGAAATAAACGACATTTTCTGTTGTTTATTTCGCTTTAACGCCGAAAAAATTCTGTTAATTTCTTGATTGCACATTTTTTACTACAAAGTGAAACATGTCAATCAAGATTGTTTTAAAAGTTCTTGACATATGACTATTCTGCCATGATCATATTGATGTAATATAAACACTATGTTACTGAATTAAGTATACACTCCAGGTTCTTGGCCGATGTAGCCCGTGCGCTTATGTGTTGCTAATAAACGGTCAAACAAAATATAACTATATAACAGCCGAAACTTGATACTTCGAACTTGCTTAAATCGACCGTACAAGTATTTCTATAATTCGATCTCGCTTAAGTATATCCTTATTTTAAAAAAAGTCACGTTTTAACTTTGAAATATGGATGTGTTCGAACTAATGCAAGTTCGACTGTAGTTAAAAACATCGACTAGACTTTATCAGAAATTGGAATAGTTAAAGTTTATTAAAAACTTTTTATTCATTGAATCCTGAAACTTCAAGGGCACGATTCCAGTCTCCAATTAAGCGTAGTCATTGTCTGATTATTTCTAACAATTTAAGCATGTTTTTACATTATTTTGCATAATGACAAACAGTGCAGTCGGAGTCCGAAGGAGCCCTCCGGTCAGTCGTCTGGATATACACGGGTCCACACTGTCTGCATGGGACAAATGTACTCATTACAGGTACACTGTTTGTAAATGACGAGTAAACTCGTTGTTAGGGTCGAACGTGTTAAAACGTATCATGTTCCAAGCTAATTTGCTAGTCATTTGTAAACAGTTTGTATCCAGATCAGACCAGAGAGTTCAGCATATAGGCCTACTGTTTTTGCCTATGTTTGAACATAATAATGACGTGTCTCCCGATTTACACAGTCATGTCCTCTGCTGTAATATTTCTAACTTTCATCAAATTTACTTACATCGGTCTTCATAATAGAGTGCTCCCTCTCTAAAACGGCACCCAATGGGAGACGAAAAGTGTGTGCGTTGTTCGGAGGAAGTCGTTAAAGGAAGGGACATTGGCTTACATATGCAAACAGCTTCTAACGCAGCGTCTGATCTGGATTCAAACTGTTTGTCACTCGTCATTAAGTTGGGTTTTTTTTCTGTCAACATGTCCATTATGTAACTTTGAGTAAAACAGAAGACGAAAACTTAAATCAGACGACATTGCAGCCGTGAATAGGTTAGACATAATTGTCCTGTTTAGGGAACTGCGACAAGGGTCGTTGTAAGGAGGGAGTCATTGTTTGGATTGCCGTTGTAGAGAGGGAGCACTGTTGTCTGCTTAAATTGTCAAGTGTACTATTTGTGATTTGAAAATAGATCTAATTTACCCATTGAATTCTTGCGACGAGTATATTCGTCATTTACTAATAATGTACCTGTGAAGAGTACATTTGTCCTATGCAACCAGTGTATACCCTGACTAAAGGGCTCCTTAATGATCAAGGTATGAACTGTTTGTCATTTTGCAATATACTGTAAAACTCTGTCCCAGACAGTCAAACATGTGCTAGACATTATTGGATTATATTTGCAAATAGTTTAGATCCAGATCAGACGCCGCGTATCCAAAATGTTGGCCACTCATCTTTAGCCTTTCGTCAGTTTGAAAAGCTTCAAAACTTATTGCACATGACAAGTGTACTCTTCAGAGTTACTCTGTTTGTAAATGACGAGTATACTCGTCATTAGAGGGCAATGACATTAGAGTTTAGGATGCTTCTGTATATACCTGTTTAGATCTACTACCGATTTTAAAGGCCAATCAATGTTGAACGTCAGATCAATGAACTCTTTCGCTACCAACACCGATACCACTGACATTTGCAAATAGTTTGAACCCTGATCAGACGCAACCATATCAATATTTCTTTAAGTAAAAAACGCATAAAATTCCAAATTTCAAAAGTAAAAGCAGACGAAAAATATAAGCAGACTATACTATTGCAGCGACTTTTCTTGTCGGTCACTGCTTCACTGGTAATGGTACAGTGGAGAATATGTTATTCTTTCCCAAAAACGCGTTTACGCTAAAACAATTATTTGCAGTGCAAACAGTTTGGAGCCAGATCAGACGCCGGGTAACCCGGCGTCTGATCAGGCTCCAAACTGTTTGCCACCAAGATAAACATGAATTATCAGAAATGTCCAAAAGTTGTACTTTTCTACGTTTTAGTGCTTTGCGTTTGCGTACGTTTGCGTTTAAACGGGAAAGAATAACAGATTCTCCACTGTATATGAAATAGTTTGGGTACAGATCAAAGTGAGACGTCGGTATACTCGGCGTCTGGTCTGGTTTGATTTGTTTCGATTTGTTATAATTTTACGTCGCTTTTAACAGTATTTCAGTCATATCGCGACGTCAAGCTAATTACAGATGGAGGAAGATCCCAGAAGCTCGTTTATAGTTTAAATACTGTTTCAGGCAGACATCGGCACCCGGGTAGAACGACGGACATTCTGCAAGCTAGCTGGTCTCCCCCACATGAACTATCCGAAGTGCCAAGCCCGGGATTCGAACCTACATCGGCGAGGAGCAAAGTGAGTGTCAGTCACAGGGACTATAACCACTTGGTCACTGACTAAGGCGCCGCGTCTGCTCTGGCTGTTTGACACCCAATGTTATAATATATTATCATATTGTAAATCTCTAATAACCGATTGATTATAGTGTTATAAACTTTGCAGACGATAATTTCAAAGCAGACGATATTACATCAAGAAGGGTTCGACTACTGTAAAATCTCTATATTACGACCACTATAAAGACGGTTTGTATAAAAGACAGGCGACAACGTAAAGCTCCTTTAGGAGCTTTCTGTTCTCCTTTCATCTAGCTTTAACTCATTATCCAATAAATACACATTTTACGCCTTTAATTTATTCCTCCATTGAAGAGAATAATTCCAATTTATACAGCCATGAATGATTATATGTATCATAAGAAACACTTTCTTTATTCTAGCAGATGACAGCTTAAAGCAGACTAAAAGTAAAGCAGAATGTGCCCAAAGGCACATTCTGCTTCACTTTAAACCTGCTTTAAGTGGTAACATGTTTTCCGAATTTGAAACAGGCTATGGGGTAATGGGTTAATCAATCACCTGCCTTAACACATAATAATTAATACAATTAAGTGCATGGTCGTAAAAGAGCGGTTTTACTGTACCCTATATCACGAATTTAACGTTACACCCAAAAACAGATCAAGTTGTCACAGCTGGACCTATTTTGACTGTCATTTTCAGCTCAGCTTTCATTTTCTATTAGCAACTACTAATTATCATTTCAAACGCTTTCTTATCTACTGTAAAACGTGGAAATCCTCTCCATGCCGACCAATAAATTGTGTTAATTAGCAGGTGGTTAAAGCAGGTGACTAGTGAACGTGAAACAGAAAGTTCCTTTAGGAACTTTCTGTTTTACGTTCACTTTGCTTTAAGCTGTCAGATCTCTTTTACGCAATCAATTAACCTTCTTTTTCATAGTGGTCGTAATAGAAAGGGTTTACTGTACTGTCATATTTTGCTTTAAGAAATCACTTGCTTTATATTTAAAAATAAATATCTTCTCTTGTTTAGCCAAAAACTGTTTATTTTACGAAATCTTTCTTATCAAATATTGACGCAAATTAACCCATTTATAACCTAAAACGAAGTGCAATAGTATTTGCCAAACAGTTACCCGGCGTCTGATCAGGATCCACCACAAGCTGTTGGTGACAGTTGAAGTCAGTTCAGTCAAATTGCTTTTAAATCTGAATTTGAGAAATAAAAGCGACAAACTTCACTGCCTTACCATCATCCATGTTTACCATTGATACAATGGTTAGAAACCAAACGTATTGAAATAAGTTTGGACCCTGACCAGAGTCCAAAATGTTTGACACTCGATATGAAATGTTTCTTAGATATAACGTTACAACATATCCAAACTTTAAATTTGAGAAATAAAAGCAGACGACAATTGTTTAAAGCATATGGCGTCATTGTAGTAAAATGGTTGTAAAATGGTTGAGCAGACGATAACCCGACTGAGGGACCGGTTAAAACGACTGACGAATAACTTGAATAAGTTCAGGTTATCAACGTAAACCCCTTTACTGCCCTGGGTCCTGACCCAACTAGTTATTTGCAAACACATAACAGTTTAGATCCTGATCAGACAGACGCCGGGTGACACGGCGTCTGATCAGTATCCAAACTGTTTGTCACTCATTTCAGTATCTCTTAAGTCAAAATAGCAAAACTTTAAATTTGAGAAATAAAAAGCAGACGACAATATTTTAAAGCTGAAGGCGTCATGGCAACGTATAACGCCAAGTTTCCTGTGTACCCCGTGCGCCACGTGAAGTGTACAAGGGACTCATTATGTCCTTTTGAAGTAGAGAGAATGGCGCACGTGACCTAACATGCACATTTTCAACATGTATATTTGTGAGTACAAACTGTTTAAAAATAAAAATTATCGGTTTCTGTTCCCTTTTCTTTCTCTTCATCCCTATCTCTCTTTATATTTCTTATATCTCCTGTCCATCTCTTCTTTCCCCTCACTATCTCTATACTTAGCACATCTCCAATATCCACTTAGTCTACAAATGAGCACTACTTATGCAATTAAACGTTTAAACAATATTAATTATCCAATAAAAATAAACCAATGTAATTATTACTTACGTTTTACAAGTCGTGGTCTGGCCTGTTTCCTTCTGGACATGACTGTGCGCTACCGAATAGTATCCCAATTAAGGTCTCGTAATCTTAACTGGCTGAGTATAACAAGCATGTGCTAATATTGACAGTGTTCGTCTGCATGAGAGTCACTGCGTCAGTTTTCAAGTGGCGCAGGAGAGAAGAATCGACTGGATCGCGCGGTTTCTTCAGGTCGTCTGCAAGACAGACCTGGGTGTTTCGTTATTTTACGCTATTTTATCCTCTCAGTAATGTGAACGCAGCGAGGGGGCTAGTGTGCGTCAGTGTATGAATATTGAATATTGTAGAAAATGTACGGCACCCAGGGGAACGTCCCGCTGGGAGTGACGCTTTTAACAAACCAGCCTCAATCAAGAGAAAGCAATTTGCAATTGTATGCTTCTAAAGTCGCTGTAAAGAAATATTTTCTTAAATCCCAGTAGGTTAATTATGTCCGTATTCCATTGAAATTTTATCTGGTCGCTAGGCACTCTCTTGCCTGTACACAACTGTTATAGTTGCTGTAAAGCTCGACTCCGGTGGGAGATTAGCCCTACTGTGTTCAATCGATAGCGAGCGGACAAATCCCAGCGGGATCTGGACTTGAAATAATCAAGTCACGTGACTATCCCCTGGGGTGATGTGAACTCAGCTAGTCTCGGCATTGATCGAAACCTCGTGTCATAAATAAGTGGCACAAACATAAAATACTTGATGAATTGAAAAGCGCGCTTTCAAAAAAGCTCCCCGTGGAGCATATATTGCGTTTATATACATTTTCCTACTTTGTAGAAATAAACCTTATCATAAAATCCTCTGGTCGTGTATTCAGCATACAAATTCGCAAAAGAGTTCTATTATGATTGATAATCTTTATTTGGTCTTGTATAGACTAGAAATAAATTTGTGTGAGTGTGTGTGAGAGAGAAACAGACAAAGACAGACAGTTAGACATGGACAGACAGTCGGATAGACAGACAGGCATACAAGACAGACATACAAATACAGACAGACGGACACAGAGAGACAGACGCAGAAACAACGACAGCCAGCCAGCCAGCCAGATATATATATAGAGAGAAAGAGAAATACTGATTACATAAAAATAAATCACATCGTTTGATTTAGACACTCCAGCTAGTTGATTTAACTCAGTGAAATTTACGCACGGATTTACTGTAATAAATAACTTTTGATATTTTACATACTTCTAATGATTGTTGTGAAATGTCAATATTGTAGGCAGTTAGATTCTGGGAATGTGACTAAATAATACACGACACCATGGTCTTATTGCATAAAACATACTTTTGCTTAATACAATCGACACCAAAAGTGCAATTTTCTCTTACGGGAGAGAGACATGGGATAAAGGGAAATAACCAAAAGAAGCATATTATGACTCGGTTTGAATGACTTGTCCCCCTTGTGCCTTAAGTCTCTCTTCATGAGTTGTGTTTCTTTATGCCCCCGAAAGCGGACACATTATAGTAATTGCATTGTCCATCCGTGTGTTCGAGCGCACGAAAGGTCCTTTGTTGGGTAGGGAGAACAATAGATTCCATTCATTCCGTGATTGCCCTATTGTTATTGTTGGGTATTTTAGTGTACTGTTGGGTACTTTTAAACAAAAAATATACCCAACAAATGTCCAACTGTGAGAACTTCCGTCCGGACGTCCGTCTGGACCTTTTAACATTTCAGGTTTAAGTGACTTTCCCATTGTTAAAAAGGTGTGAAAAGCCACATAAAGAAGCCACATAAACCAAAAAAGCCACATAAACCCAACATGGACTAACGGAATGAACAGCTCTATTGTTTTCTTTTGTTCTATGTTACATCAACTAGTCCCATATACCCAAAATGTTAGCGCGTCCATACGCCCGTCACAAAATCCGTGTCCGGTCTGTAGCTTTTGTATCGGTCAATGGATTTCAAATAACTTGGCATAAAATGTTCATCAAAGATGGTGTGTCGCGTCCAACTCCTATATCCATGGATCAAAGTCAAGGTCACAGTATACGATTCCGTAATCACGAATTTTCAGTCCAGCCTGTCGTATTTCGTGCCCGGGCTGTTATTTATTTACCGCTGAATGGATTTCAAAATAACTAACATCTATTTGTTGTGAACAACTCCCTTGTGCATGGGGTCAAAGGTCAAGGTCACAGGGTATGATTACGTTGTCAAAAATGTGTGTCTGATCTGTAATTTCTTTATCAGTGAATATGTTTCAAACTTACTTAGCACACATGTTCAACAGACAACGTTCAACTCCCATATCCATGGGCCAAAGGTCAAGGCCACATGATAAGATTCCGTTATCTCGAACTTTGTGTCCAGTCTGTCATTTATTTATCTATGAATGGATTTCAAAATAAGTTGGCACACATATTCGCCAGATGGAGACAACGTTTCCAACTCAACTCTCATGGCCATGTGCAAAAGGTCACAGAGTATGAATTTTATGTCTGGCAACGAAGGTAACGTATATATAACTGAACATTTGTTGGTGTCATATTCAACTCCCTTATCCATGTTTCAAAAGTCAAGGGCATCATGGGGTACAATTCTGTTAGACAAAAAGGTAGTTCGGGGGCATTTGTTTCATTACTGTGACAATTCTTCTCAAATGATGTTGTTTTATTTATTTAATCCGTAAGTTACAGTGCATGCTGGAACCGGAGAGCAAACGGTACACATACATTTAGACCAGAGTCTCTGGAGGGTTCTCCGATCAGTTTTGAATTGCGACCATTTTTGTCGTACGACGTTTTGTAAGACGACTCTCTGGTGTTACCAGACAACGAAAGAGTCCATTTGACATTTCAGCATTTACTGAGTTGAAATCATTCCTTTTTCTTTTACATCGATTGTGAAAACATTGATGAACTGAAATCTTGAAACCGTCAGTATACTTATACAATTTATAAAATGGTTGCACAACCCCTTATAGCCTGTTTCTAGTTTTGAAGACAGGTGACCGGTTCAAGGATGTTTCTTCTGGGGCATATTTTTTGCTGTAAAATTGACCATTTTCTTCAGAGGAGGATATATAGCAAATACGTGTGTATGTTGATTACTGTTAGGGAAGAAAACCAGTTGGATTGGGTTTGCCAAGGAGGTAATAATGGAAACGAAACTACAGGGCTGCCATTTCTCCGGATTTTTCCTAAGTTTTCGGATTTTTATCCTAGCAGATGGTAGCTTAAAACAGGCTGGAAGTAAAGCAGAATGCGCCTTAAGGCGCATTCTGATTTACTTTCAACCTGTTTTAAGCAGTTTCAAAACAAGAAACAGACTATGGGGTAAAGGTACGATTAGTAAAATTGCGTCTGAAAAATTGAAAATTTGAAATCTTAGGATTTTTATGATCAACTTATGTTATGGCAGCCCTGAAACTATAAACTTGTTCATGTTTTAATTGCCTATGTAACCAAGATGTATTGCTAAACATCATTGTCATATAAACCAAAGGAAATCCATTGCTTTGTGCTGGTCACGGTTGTCTTGTATGTCAAACAACAGACTTAACAAAAGAGTTGCTATTTGGGCCACCAATGTTTCAGGAAGAAATTGTAAAAATTGGTTTTATTTAACTACAAATAAGTTTAAAGAGCTTGGTTTAGAACAATATTGTAACTTGAACGATCATATTCCTAAGCATATTCTTACAGAATCATTAGAAAATATAATGCATACGCAATACTGTGAAGAGTGGCGAAAATCTATCAATTCAGTAACAGTGCCATCTGGACGGGGAAGAAATAAGCTCAGGACATATAAGTTATTTAAAACGGTGTTTGAGACAGAATTCTACTGTAACCTGATTATGCCATTAAGACACAGGGCTGCTTTTAGCAAATTTAGATGTGGTGTTGCGCCCTTACGTATTGAAACGGGTAGATACGAAGGCCTATAGATGTTAACGATCGAACATGTCCATTTTGTCATAAGTTTGAAGATGAATGTCATGTATTATTCGATTGTTTTCTCTATGACGATTTAAGAAAAACATTTTTTGATAGGCCGAAAAAATAGCCAATGATTTTATAAGTATGTCTAAAATGGAAAAAATTATATTCATTTTCACTAAAACTGAAATGTGTAGGATAAGTGCCAAAACCTGTTTTAGTATTCTTCGTCGTCGAAGTTTTTATCTTTGTAAGTAGTTAGCTGTAATATTTTAACATGATGTTTTATGGTCATTGTACAATAATGTCAATACTATACGGTTTAATTCATACGCAGTTTATTGTTTTGTTTTACTTTATGTATACAGTCTCTATCAATAATTTTTATCTCATATCTTATATGGGATAAACCTGTTTCTTGAATGTCCTTTTAGTCCGTTTGTTTATTTGTTTTTATTTCCTTGAAGCTTTTTATCCTTCTTAGTGTTCCTTTAATATAATACTGTGTTTAGGTCGTATCATTGATAGAGGCTGTATATATCTTAGAATATGTAAATAAAAGCTGTAGCATATGGCTTTTAAAGAGTATTGTTTATGAAATGGATTCGGAAAATTATATCAAACATATAGTCTCTTATAATTCTTTTATGAATGGCATGCTTTTGTGTAAATGGAAATTATGTGATATGTATTATATGTTGAAATCATGATGAGACTCAAATAAAGATATAAACTATAAACAGTCACCTTTAACATGACAATGCTGTTTGGTTACCATAGCAACTATTCACAGCAATCGCTAAAAAAGAGGATTATGCTGCAAATATGTGTCAAATTCGAGCTTGTTTGAAGGCAAAGTATAGCAACTTATTAGAAACATATTGTACTTCAGTTTCATTTACAGGTGCTCAAGTTAACATTATCATATAAACATTCACTTTTAACACGAAAATAAAGTTTGGTTACCTTAACAACCACTCATAATATATGCTAAATAAGAGCATTATATTGAAACTATGTGTCAAAGTCTTTTTTTTCCGAGGCAATTTACAGATCATTGGTCTTTAGTTTCAATATCAGGTTTGCAAGTTAACATTGTCATATAAACGTTCACTTTTGACGTGAAAATAACATTTGGTTACCTTAGCAACCACTCACAATATATGCTAAATAAGAGCACTACATTGAAAATACATGTACCGGTATGTGTCAAATCGAGCTGTTTTTAAGGCAAAGTACATCAATCTATTAGAACCGATGTACTCTAGTTTCATTATCAGGTTTGTATGTTTACATTGGCATATAAAGTTATAAACATTAACCTTTAACTTGAAAGTAAAATTTGGTTACATTAGCAACCACGCACAATATATGCTAAATAAGCGCAAACATTATATACATGTATGCATTGAAAATATGTATCAAATTTGAGCTTTTTTTTATATCAGGTTTGTATGTGAGTATTGCCGTATAAACAGTCACATTTAATACGAAAAGAACATTCGGTCTCCTTAATGCAACCACACACAATATATGCTAAATAAGAGCATTATATTGAAAATGTGTCAAATTCGAGCTTTTGTGAAGGCAAGTACAGGAAATTATTAGAACCATTGTATTTTAATTTCATTATCTTGTTTGTAAGTTAACATTGTTATATAAACATTCACTTACCGGTATAACATGAAAATATTATTTGACATTTGACAACCTTAGCAATTACTCACAATATATGCTAGAAAAGCATTTATTACAATAGTGTCAAAGTGCAAGACTTTTAGAAAGGCAAAGTACAGCAGGTAACCAAATATTATAATTATTCATGTTAAAAATTGACATATATTTTCAATATTTTTTTTCTTATTTTAGCATATTTTACGAGAGGTTGCTAAGGTAACAAAATGTTATTTTCGTGCTAAATATTGAGTTTATATATGACAATGTTAACTTGCAAACCTGATAATGAAACCGAAGTACAATGGTTGTAAAAATGCTGTACTTTGCCTTAAAAAGAGTAAAATTTAACATATATTATGCATTTTAAGTACATGTACATTATAATCTTATTAAGCACATATTGTGAGGGGTTGCAAAGGTGACCGAATTTTATTTTTTCATTTTAAAAGTGAATGTTTATGAATATGACAATGTTTATTTGTTAATGAACTTAAAGTGTAGTGATTCTAATAGGTAGCTGTACTTTGCCTTCACAAAAGCTTGAATTTGACACATTTGCAAAATAATGCTTTTATCCGCAGATAGTGGTCGAGCAGCAATGCGTTCGACTGCGGTACCAGGATGGCAGTCGTGAGTTCGATCCCTCGCCGGACCAGCGGCCTGACTAGGGGATTTTTCCTAACCCCCGCTGATATACAGGAATGTTCTTGAGCAACATAAACATCACGGAATACTTCTCTTCACCCAGGGGTTAAAATGGTTTCTGTGGCTGCCTGCGTGCTATATTAGCAGTGCTCAATAATGAAAGCAAGATGGCTCAATGACCAGGGGAGTGAATGTGAAGTCGGCTAAACGGAAATTAGGGCTGAAAGTATGTACATGTATCTTACTTTATTAAGCATAATATTGTGTGGTTGCCAAGGCAACTAAATGCTATTTTCGTTTTAAAGGTTAGTGTTTATGACAGTGTTAACTTGCAAAGCAGATAATGAAGCTTAAGTACAACGGTTCTGATTGAATTCGCTTTAACATGTGACCTACTTTTTGACTACAAAATACCCATATTCAAACATGGCCTAGATTTGGCAAGGATGGTCATTCTAACCGAGTTTGATAAAGATGATTGAGCTAAAATTGTGGCTATTAGAATGTTAAGCTATTTTCAAAAGTGAACTAGTGACCTTCCTTTTGACACCACTTAACCCATTTTCGAACATGACTTAGATTTTGTCAACATGATCATACTGAATAAGTGTAATAAAGATAGGCAAACATTGTGGCTACTAGAGTGATAACACGCTTTTTGATTTGATAGATTTACCTACTTTTCGACCCCACACAACCCATATTCAAATTTGACCTGCATTTTGTCAAGATAGTCATTCTGACCAAGTTTGACAAAATTGGGCTAAAATTGTGAGTGTCCACAAGCTTTTTAAAGATTTGACCTAGTGACATACGTTTTACCACATTTGAGCTAGATTTTCTCAAGACGGTCATTTTGACAAAGTTTGATATATATTGGGCTAAAATTATGGCTACTTGAGTGTTCACATGCTTTTTTTAAGGTATGACCTGACTTGCTTTTCGACCCAATTTCACCCATATTTGAACTTGACCTAGAATATGTCAAGACGGTCATTATTGCCAAGTTTGATTAATATTTTGTTAAAATTGTGACTGCAAGAGTGATCAAAAACTTTTTCTAAGATTTGACCTAGTGACCTACTTTTTGACCTCATTTGACCCATATTTAACTTGAAATATACTTTGTCAGGATGGTTATTTTGGCCAAGATTGATAAAGATTAGGCAAACATTGTGGCTACTAGAGTGATCACAAGTTTTTCTAAGATTTGATCGATTGACCTACTTTGTTGGCCCCACACAACCCATATTCAAACTTGATCTGGATTTGGTCAAGATAGTCATTCTGACCTAGTTTGACAAAGATTGGGCTACATTGTGGTTACTATCTAGTGTTCACAAGCTTTTTTAAGATTCAACATTGACCCCACATAACCAATATTCAAATTTGAGCTAGATTTCCAAAGATAGTCATTCTGACAAAGTTTGATTTAGATTGGGCTAAAATTGTGGCTACTAGAGTGATCAGGTATGACCTGAGTTGCTTTTTGACCCGACATGACCCATATTCAAACTTAACCTAGATTTTGTCAAGATGGTCTTCTGGCCAAGTTTGATAAAGATTTGGTTAAAATTGTGGCTGCTAGAGTGTTCAAAAGCTTTTCCCCTAGATTTGACCTAGTGACCTACTTTTTGACCCCATATCCAATCTTGACCCAGACTTTGTCAAGATGGTTATTTTGGCCAAGTTTGATAAAGATTGGGCTAACATTGTGGCTACTAGAGTGTTCACCGGTTTTTTCTAAGATTTGACCCCAAATGGTCCGTATAATTTTTGACCCAACATGACCCATACTTTACCCAGATTTTGTCAAGATTGGTATTCTGACCAAGTTTGATAAAGGATGGCCTCAAATTGTGGCTACTAGAGTGTTCACAAGCTTTTACTAACATTTGACCTAGAAACCTTTATTTTGAACCCATATGACCAATATTTTGTCAAGATTGTCATTCTCACCAAGTTTGATAAATATTGGGCTAAAACAATTGCTACTAGAATGTATCAAGCTTTTTCTAAGATTTGACCTAGTGATAAGCTTTTTCTAAGATTTGACCTAGTGATACATTTTTTACCCAATGGTTGTTCCGACCAAATTTGATAAATAGTGGCCTCTGGTGTGTTCACAAGCAAAATAAACAACGATTTGCATGCACCAACATACCACGTTTGTTAGTTATTTGAACACCATTTCAAAACTTAAAATAAGTGGCCGAGGTCAAGGTCACAGGGGTTCAAGCGTCTTGCCCAACAGCATGTGTGGTGCAAGTATGAAAGGTTTAGGTGAAATGGTATAGAAGTTGTGAACACTTTCTTGAAACTGCTAAACATGAATTTGAACGCCAACAACAACATGACAACATAATTATGCTCTCCTGGACATTCGTCCGGCGAGCTAAAAATGGACTTGACATAATTGTAAACTAAAATTTCAGCTTGTGTTGCTACTTACTATAAGACTCCCTCTTCAATTTGGTTTTACAAAGAATAAGAAACAAATCAAGTAGTTTCATCATGTTTTAATATCAGTATGATAAATTGCACATTTGTTAGGGTTTTTTGAGACAAGCTTTAGTCATGTTCATGTTAAAATTGCATGTACAATGTATAAAAGCTACATAAATATGGAGATAACCAACGTAAGCAAACCAAAAGAACAGAAATGCAAGAAAAAATCAGCTTTCCCAGGGCTTCCAATTCTACGGATTTTTCCTAAATCTTCGGATTTTTTTCTAGCAGGCTGAAAGTAAAGCAGAATGTGCCATAAGGCGCTTTCTGCTTTACTTCCAGTCTGCTTTTAGTAGTCACATGTCAACAAAGCTAGAAACAGTCCATGTTGTGAAGGTACAATACGTAAAATCGAACTTGAAAAATGCAAATTTCGAAATCTTAGGATTATTCATGTCAACTTATGGCAGCCCTGCTTTCCTTAGCATCCAAGTCACAGCTAGGAATCTCTCGTACTTGAGTTAGTACAACACATTCAACCATAGTGATGAGAATGCTCATCATTTAAAAACAGAGTACATGTGAAGAGTATGTTTGTCCTATGCAAACAGTAAAGATACTGATCAGGGTCTACACTGTTATTTTATTCTCATATTGTTAAAGCACCCCTACATAGTAGGAAATGGACTGGACTTAATTGGAACTGTAATTGTCCATTGAAAGTTACAGGAGTGAATGGGCTAATAAACTGGAATTGCTGTTTGTTTTTGTTGTGTTTTCAGCTTTATTTCAGCCAAACCCCCTATCTATAACCCCAAGATATATGTAAGCTAACCAGGAAACTTATTGTTAGAAAGCATGTATCACATAACTCTTTTAATCCTTTCCTCTATACAAGCATAATTTCAAGACCTTCTAACCCATTTCTCCATAAATATGCCTTTTTACACCTTTAATTTATTCCTCCACTGAACAAAAAATGTCCCACTTTATAAAGCCATGAATATGCATCGTAAAAACATTTCCTATAGTCTAGCCGGTTGTAGCTGAAAACAGGCTAAATATTTTTAACCTGCTTTTAGTGGCTATCTGTCTTCAAGACTTCAAACAGGCCATTGGGTAAAGTAGATTGAAAGTAAAGCAGGTTTGTCCCAAAGGGAGATCTCCAATTCACTTCCAAGCTGTTTGAAGTAGTCAGCTGTCTATGGAGAAGGGTTATTAAAGTACACATTCTTTTTCACTACTGTTTTATTCTGACTACAATGCCAGGGGTCGTAAGTTCGATCCCCGCCAAACCAAGTCCTTCGGATGAGACTTTATAAACTGAGGTCTGATGTATCAGTGCTTTACGCTGGGCAGCTAAAAGAACCAGAGAACTCTTTCCATAATAATTATTAAGAGTAGGGCATCGCATCGGGTTTTTTCTGTATCTGCTCCCCTCTCAGGGGCGTCCAATTAGCCCATAGATGGCAGTAACAGACGTTAACAAACGTAAAGGATTAACAGCAGTCTGATGATGGTCTACGCTGTTTACAAATAGTTTCAGTGCATGGCTCACTGTACCCAGAGCTGTGAACTAATTCACGAGAGCAGTCAGAGCCCAAAACAATGAAACAAGTACATGACATTGTATACATTATAATTTTGTACTGAAACTGAAATTGTTTCATTTTCTACTACATGGCTCACAATTAAGGCTATGTTCTTGTCCAACAATTCACGAGAGCAGCAAGCACCAAAGATATGTATTTAAACTATTTATACAATACAGTAAAACCTCTATATTTCGACCACTAACAAGAGTGCTTATTGATTATAGCATAAAGGACAGGTGACAGCTTAAAGCAATGTGAAAATAAAACATTCACATTGCTTTAAGCAGTCACCTGCCTTAAATACCTGATAATCAGCACAATTTAGTGGTCACAACAGTGAGGTTTTACTGTATCTCTGTACAACTGAAATTGCTTCATCGTTTACTACTGCTACTTTACTAAAGTAATATCCCAAATATCCTATCAACTGATTAATATTTATAAACATCCCTAATCACCAATAAAATGCATCTTTATTAACCCATAAACACCATAGCCTGATTCTAGTATTAAAGATAGGTGATAGGTTGAAATTTAATTTATTCCTCCATTGAAGAAAATAGTGCCAATTTATAGTCAAAAATATATATCGAAGAAATAGGTTATATATTATAACAGGTGGTAGCTTAAAGCAGGCTGAAAGTAAATCAGAATGCACCTTAAGGTGCATTCTACTTTACTTTCAACCTGCTATAAGCAGTTGCCTATCTTCAATACTAGAGACAGGCTATGAGGTAATGGGTTAAAATGTTTGACCGCAGTGGATAATGACTGATGAAATTGAGGTAATATACAAAATTTATTTATATAACATGAACACATCAAGCGTGAAGACAACACTGGGTCTGTATCTTCAAGAATATTGTAAATAATTTCCTAGCCCCACTGAATATTCATATATAATATCTGCTAGGATAAAGAAAATATTGCTTTAGCTGGTCACCTGTCTTCAAAACTAGAAACAGGTTATAGGGTAAAGGATTAACCCATAACATGTTCCTAGTATTTAAGATAGGTGACCACTTAAAGCAGGTTGAAAGTAAAGCAGAATGTGCCTTAAGGCACATTCTGCTTTACTTTCAGCTCTGCTTTAAGCTACCATCTGCTTAAATACACAAAATATTTATTATGATACATATTCATGACTGTATATTTGTATTTTGTAGAAATTGGAACTACTTTCTTCAGTGCAGGAATAATTAATTAGAGGCATATTTATGGGGTAAAGGGTTAAATTGTGAGTAAACACAGGTTTAAATTGTTCATCAATTGTTGGGTAGAGATAAGGCACAGTTTATGGCTAGTTGTGGTCACTTTTTCTTGTTGAGTCGGCTGATGGGTGTCAGTTTTGTACCAGATGATGGGGTGCCTGGTTTCAACCCTACTATACCACGCTGGGGCGTCAGGGCTGCCCGAGCTGGAGAGGAAGGAAGGCTCTGTAACAAGAAATAAGACAACATCTAGTTATGGAAGAGTTAGAGTATAGGGAGGTTAGGGTCCACTGGCTTTAACCCTTTTGGCGCCAAAATAATTGTGGGTTTTTTACCCCTTCAGCACTTTATTGTCGTCTGCTTTAATATTGTTGTCTGCAAGATTGTTTCAAAGTACCATTCAATGTAGTATGACATAAGAAATATCGATACAAGTGTCAAACAGTTTGGATCCCGACCAGACACATTACCGGGCATCTGATCAGGATCCAAACTATTTCCAAAGTTGACTTTATGTGACCTCGGCGATGAAAAGGATAAACCCTATTGTTCCCTTTCCATATCTTAAAAACAAAATCATCAATAATTTTTTATATACAGTCAAAATTCGATACTTCAAACTCGTTAAGTTGAACATATTTCATAAGAAAAATTCAATAACTCAGCCCAATACAACTTTTAAATACTGGTAAGTTCTACATAAGTGAGTTTGAATTATCGAGTTTAGGCTGTATATAATTATATAAATAGTCTGTTTTTACTTTCAGCATTATTATGTACATGTACAAATGTATTTAGAATATGACCTAAACAACTAGGAAGTTAACTGTTTAAACAACAATGTGCTTTAACCCTTTGAACTGGGTAAACTTTCTGGATTAACATACAGGGTTCCAGATAATTGTAAAGCTAAAATCATTACACCTTAACCAATTAACCCTTAGCCTGCCACTCACGACTATAGCTCCATATGCAAACAGCTTGGATACGGATGAGACGCCGAGTAACTCGGCGTCTCATCCGGATCCAAGCTGTTTGACACTCGGACAACATTTTCACCAATTTTGAGCAACTTTGAAGCACTTTGAAACTTGAAGCAGACGAGAAATATAGCAGACGACAATTTATTTGGCGGGCTAAGGGTTAATGTGATGTGACTAATTATTAGAATTGTCACTTTTCAATGATAGTAATGAGTAGTAATAGCATAAGGTTTGGTGGAGGCATAAAGGAAAACATGCTGGAAATATGTGGTTAATCTGGAGCCCTGTTCAATGTACATGTAGATCAGATGCAAAGTAACTCAGTATCTGATCAGGATCAAATCAGTTTGTTATCTACAAATGCTGAGAAAAAAAGTTGTCAGAAGACAACAAAGCTCGCTGGTGTCACATTTCAAAACAGAGGCTGAGTTCAAGGTAACAGGAGCCACTTTTTTCACATATACGGAAAAGTCTTGTCCACTTATATACAACAGAACTATACATGTAAATATAAGCTTCACTATAAAGGTGACACTATGACATAAATCAATCCTGTAAACAGGGCTCCAGAGAAGAGAGAGTAAACTAAATATCCAGCATTTTCTTCTTAATCATAGCATCAACATCCTATGGTGTCACTACTCATTATTTCACCTTGAAGATAAGATTCTAATGAGTAGTGACACCATAGGGTTTACTGCCGACATAAAGATTTTAGTTTTTGAAATACTCCCCTTATTTGGAGCTCTATAATACTATGTAAACATATAGATATACAGACAAGCTTGTATAAGTTACCACTCCTTACACACTACTCTTTGGTAGTCTAAAATACAGGCGGTTGTTTAATGCAGAATAAAAATAATGCAGAAAGCTCATATTGGAACTTAAATTTCTGCATCATTTGTATCCTGCATTAATTCGTTACTCCATTGATTAGCATTTACATGTCTGATTTATTCCTCCATCACTAACAGTAGTTCCACTTTATACAGTCATGAATATGCTTCATAAGAAACATTTACTATATCCTAGCAGATAGTAGCTTAAACTAAAGCAAGAGTAATAGGTTAAAGACATTACCCCAGTACATTCAATGATTCCCCCCACCCCACCCCAATTTGTTCTCACAAGGCATGAAATATATAGCAGGAGAAAAGTGTGCACAGCCAATGTCAGCCATCTCTAGTCGTATAGAGAGGCCCTGACATACTCTCAAGGGTCTTTTCAATGGGTTTTACTAGCCAAACTATCAAATATAAGGAACGGGCCTCACATGAGATGCTTCAATGATTTTTGGCCTCGACAATCTGACATTTGGACAGTTACATGCATGCTGCATGCTTTAACTCAAACTTTCTTTTGGACTTGGTGTCACCAACCAACCTGGGTCAAGTAATGTATTTAAGCAGTCACCTATCTTTAAAGATATTCACTACATTTCAGTTAGTGATCACTTTACCCTTTAACCCATAGCCTGTTTTTAGTTTTGAATACAGGTGAGGTGCAATCTGATTCATTTTCAGCCTGCTTTAAGGTATCATCTGCAAGGATATAGGCACTATTTCTTATGATAAATGTTCATGACTGTATAAACGGGAACTATGTTCTTCAGTGAAGGAATAAATTAAATGCACTAAAAGGCACTTCTATGGGGGAAAGGGTTAATACAAGATTGATAGTACATGTACATTATAATTAAAGTAGAGAGAAGTGGACATGAGTAAAAACTGCCAACTGAAAAGTTCCATATCAAAATCACACTACCCAGCTTCAAAAGCAACCTGTGTTCTGTATCTGTTCTTCAGGTTGCAGAGTTACACAAGAAGATGTCATCTGAAACTTCATTTCAGAAAGCTGATGACATTATGTATAAAAGGCCAAGTTGAGTACAGCCAATATGATGTCTTCACTGCTCAAAGTTCCAAAGTTATGGCCATGGTTTAAGTTGTTGACATACAGACAAACAGATAGGCGAAAAATAATTAATATGCCCCTGACTATTTCACTTGAGTGCATAAAAATCTAAAAATTAACAAGATGTGTTTGTGAAACATCCCTGATGGCCATGGTCAAATTAAGCCTGTTTGACCTCTGAATTACCTTGACCGTTGTCTGATATTAGCCAAGGGCCTCTTAAGTGAGGTAAACATTCGAAATATTTAAGCCTCTATCAGACAGCTCTAAAGTTATGGCTAAGGTTAAAGTTGTGGACAGACAGACAGAAACAAACACAAAGGCAATCAGACAGACCAACAACAATAATTCCCTCTGACTTTCGATGACAGGTAAATTCAAAACCATACATAATGTTTCCCTATTTCTCATTATACAAGTTGCTAACAGTTGAAAATGGTAATTTTTAGTATCATCAGTTGGATGACAAAGTGCCAAAAACTTTACATCATTAGGGCTCTTGATAAGAGTGCTTAAACCACTTATTTTCAATATTTTCTCCTTTATGCCTCCACCAAACCCTATGGTGTGACCACTCATTGGAATCATCACAATGTGACGATTCTCTAGAGTGGTCACACCATAGGGTTTGGCGGAAGTATAAATCTTTTAAAAATATGCATCTTATCTGGAGCTCTGCATCATGCAATAACAACAAACACACCAAAACATAAAATCAGAGAGAAGATGATATAACAACAGCTCCAGTCAATAAAACACTTGAAAAGAAACTTAAGGTAGAGAACCCCTGATGAGATTGGACCAAAATTGGTACTCTGCGTCGAGCGATCAGCCATTCTAGCCAACTTACCGCCCGTTCCAAACCATGCTTTAGCATGATTCGGAACAGACGGACATTTGATGAAAATCGCCGATCGCTCTCCGTAGAGTACCAATATTGACCAACATTGGGCAGATCTCGTATGGGCTCCTCAACATTAAAAACATGCAAGTATTGTTTTTTTTGTCATTTAAAAACCCACTTAAAATCAAACATGTCTCAACCCTTCTCTGCCTGTATATTTATTAATACAAGAGGGACATGATGCCCTGATATAGCTCACTAGAGAATATTGAGACTGTTGACAATTCTGGGCAAGTTTTATCAAGATTGATACAAAATTGTGGAATATAGTGCTTTCACGAGTTTTCTATTATTTGACCTTTTAGAACCAAGATGACACATATTCCAACTGGACCTAGATTTTGTCAAGATAAAATATTTGGAGCAAGTCTGATGAAAGTTGACCCAAAAATGTGACCTCTAGTATGTTCAAAAGGTTTTTCTATGATTTGAACTAGAGACCCACTTTTTGACCAGCCATGACCCATGTTTAAACTTTACCTAAATTTTGTCAAGATCAATATCTGAAGTAAGTTTGACTGAGATTGAACCCAAAAACTGTGGCAACTAGTGCATTAAAAACATTTCTATGATTTGTCCTAAAGACCTACTTAACTTATCAAGAACAATATTTGGAGCAAGTTTGGTGAATATTAACCCCAAAATTGTGACTTGTAAAGAGTTCACAAGGTTTTCATATGCTCAGACCTAGTGATACTAATAAGAGAGAAGTACGGAGAATATCACACACAGGGTGCATATTTACCAATCCACCATCTGCCATAAAGACAAAGTAACATAACACAAAACAAGACAAATGAAAAGAGATGGCCTGATGGCTAATGTGATTGTCTCCCTTTGCTGCAGATGACATTGAAACAGGTATTTCTTTGTCGTCTTTTCTGTCATACATACACAAAGAAATCAGTAATTGTGGGTAAATACCTAACTGGGTCAAACCAAAGACTTTATTAATGGTACTAGTAGCTCCCTGGTTCTGTTTCAGAATAATTACCCCCTCTGGGCTACTCCATATGACCTTGATGTTGAAGTTATACCATAACAACCATATAGGCCCCTATTCCACACTCAACATACAACACAGTGGACAATGACAAACTTGACAGAGTGAAATACAGTCATCCTCGTGCTATGCAGTCTACAAGAAGATCAATGTAGTTCTTCAAACAAGACTTTGTTCAGTAAATGCTTATGCCCCTGTGCCATCATTGACAATATATTCTGAATATTTTCTAAGTCCATTTTAGATTGAGGTCAATGTCAAAATGAAGGTTGGCTTAAATGTCAAATTGTGGTTGGATGGGTGATATCTGTAGATTGGGAGTGGTCTAAGGCAACAACTGTATAAGTATCCAGGTATTCGAGTAAGTGGTGTTGATGCTACAAGAAACGGTCAAATCTGGATAACCTTATATGTGCGAATGGACAGGACAATTAGTCAATCCTCCCGCATCTATAGATACCAGGGGCATAAAAAGGTGGTAGTTAACCCTTAGCCTGCCACTCACGACTATAGCTCCATATGCAAACAGCTTGGATCCGGATGAGACGCCGAGTAACTCGGCGTCTCATCCGGATCCAATCTGTTTGACACTCGGACAACATTTTCAGCAATTTTGAGCAACTTTGAAACTTGAAGCAGACGAGAAATATAGCAGACGAGAATTTATTTGGCGGGCTATGGGTTAAAGTAATGCAAAAAGCTCTTTTTGAAATATTGCAGTCAGCTGCTTCTCAAGATCACTATGCTTTTTTGAAATAAGCAGCATAATGCAGGATAAAAGTAATGAAGAAAGTTTTCACAGGTTTTCTGTATTACTTTCATTTTTCAATTAGCAGCCATCTGTCTGTAGAAATTCATGCATTTTCAATGAATTGCCACTAAACACAAAACTGACTGTACTAGACTTATTTCTTTGGCCGACATCAACAATATTTTCATGCAAATTGAACAACAGGTATTCACATCCCACAGTGAACAAATGATAACATACTTGTGAGATAAAAGTTTAAGTTTTTTTTTCATGTTTACTATATTTAAGGACAAATTATATAAAATAAACATGCAATGGTACCTTACAACTCCGATGAAATCCCTGCACAAAAGCATGATCAATCAAGATTAAAAAAAGTTATAATACATAGCTACAGCTTTTCTTAACCAAACCCTAATTAACAAAATAATAAAATATAGCTACAGCTTTTCTAAACCAAACCCTAATTAACTATGTTGTGGCAAAGAAAACAGTTCTAATGAGTATTCGCAACATAGAAAAAGTTGCTATTTATCTGCTCTCATTTGGATCCCTGGTAAAAACTGTGTATCGTGATCTAGCAGATTATGAATCTAACATGTGCATGCATGTAATACTTTCAAATCACCCATATTTTTTCTGCAACAAGTTTAAGCTGACCGACAGACAGATTGAGTGATTCCAAAATACCCAAACGCTGCGGCTCTGTATTATTTTGTTGTACTGGGTATCACAAACTGTTTCAACATGAGCCCAGTCCAGTGTGCTGGCACACAAATCACTGATCACAACAATAGTAACATTGTAACAATGATCAAATTTAACATTAAATATCACTGGTTGATGAATAATCCGAATTGTAAAAAAAAGTTAAACATAATTTTGGAACAGTTTCAATCAAAAGTTCAAAAACTCATGCGAAAATCTACTTCACTAAATGATAAATGAACTGCAAAGCAACAACAGATTTATAGAATGCTTTTCTGTACAGTAAACAATGTCAACATTTTATCAAGTATGTTACCATCAAACCATATGTTGTTACTACTGGTAGATCTACATAGATGAGAAAATGTTTAATATTTTAAGTTTGCAACTTTTTAGACCCTTAAGAAATCCTGGTCCCAAGGATATAAAGCATTTGAGTTGAGTCTGAGATAGTTCTCAAGCATTTGATAGGTCAATTTTGAGCTTTATTCAAATCTGACCAATCAAATGCTTGAGAACAAACTCAGACTCAACTCAAACACTTTATAATCTTCGGGCCAAGTTGCTGCAGAAAATATTCATTAACCCTGTTTATTGCATTACAGCTCAAGTATAGATGAGATTTGATTGTCTTACTAATGAGAGATGAGGATGTTGATGATGGTTTAAACTACTGCAATCTAGCTGCCTTGGACGGTGTCTGAAACGAGGTGAATCAACGAATGAACAATAAAGTAAAACCTCTCTGTAACGGCCACTAAAGGCTCCAGATAAGAGACAGTAAACTGAAAAAATCCAACATTTTCTCACTCATTTTAGCACCAAATCCTATGGTGTTACTACTCATTAGAACAAGTCTAACGAGTAATGACACCATAGGGTTTAATACAGAAATAAGATTTTAGTTTTTAAAATACTCCCCTTATCTGGAGCTCTGTCAACTATTAGCAGTTTACCACATATTACTGCTTAAAGGAAGGTGACAGTGAAACAGAAAGCTCCTTCAGGAGCTTTCTGTTTCACTGTCACCTTGCTTTAAGCAGTCATCTGCCTTTTATGCAATCAATTAGTTTTGTTTTAGTGGTCGTTATAGAGAGGTTTTACTGTAGAGGTTAACTCTTTGAAAGCTAGGTAAATGATTCATCTGCAACAATTGTTGTCTGCTATTGTTCTATTCTAATATTAAAATTTTCTACAATTAGTACAAATTAAAATGTCTTTTCAAAATAAGAGTTGGATTGTCAAAAATGTTGGATCCTGATGAGATGTCAAGTTACCCTATGTCTCATCTGGATCCAATCTATTTGAATATGTAATCAAGTGTCTGTCATATTTAAAGCGTACAAAGAGTTAAGTCACAAACAAAGTGTATGTGAGAAAAAACAGAAACAGAATATGTAACCTTTACAGCCTTATAAGACATTCAGTTTTAAATCTATCCATAACTGTTTGCTTGGCTTAGCTTTAAAGGTAGGATGTAAGGAAAGCAAAATCTCCTTTATACAAGGAATGTACTTTGTTTTAACCATGACTGGGCGACATTTCATTGGCAGCTTTCTGCCTTTCATGCCTTCACCCATTTTTATGCTTTTTCTTGCTTCTTAATGGACAATTCCAATTTCCAACTAGGTACAGTCCATTTATGACTATTTAGAGTTGTTTTTTACATTTTATTGCAGAATGACAAACAGTGCATACCCTGATCAGAGGGCTCCTGCAGGAGCCCTCTGATTAGGGTCTACACTGTTTGCATAGGACAAATGAACCCTTGAACGATACACTGTTTGTAATGGAAGAGTAAAATCATAGCTAGGATACAGTATGTTAAGACTGTAAAGGTCACAAAAATAAGTGTGATAATCAAATGAACACCAACTAAACATGAAATGAATGTGAAATGAAGAAATTATGTAAACTGATGAGTTTTAAAGAGAAGTGAATAGAGCAAAACCTCTCTATTGCGACCACTAAATTATGTTCATAATTAGGTGTTTAAGCAAGGTGACTGCTTAAAGCAAGGTGGAAGTAAAACAGAAAGCTTCCTATAGGAGCTTTCTGTTCTTCTTCCACTTTGCTTTAAGCTGTCATCTGTGTTTTATAAAATCAATTAGCCTTCCTTTAGTGGTCGTAATAGAGAGGTTTTGCATTTTACTGTATATAAACTGATGGTTTTAAAGAGAAGAGGTGAAAACTACAAACTGAGCAATGAGATGTCCATAACCAGTGACCGACATGGTAACAACTAAAGTATGATGATGTATGATACTCTATCTAGTAAATAAATTATGAACTGTTTATACAGGACAAAAGCAATAAGGAGCTTCTTTCATCACTTTTGTCCTGCTTAAACATTACATTTCTCTTGAATCAAGCAGTCATCTATCTAACGATGTTGTACTGCAATCTGATGGTCATGTAAAAAAGGTAAACCGAATCAAGAGAAAGTGTTTTATTAGTATAAAGTCTGTTAATAACAGAACATAAACACATAGCCCATTCATAGTTTTGTAGACAGGTGACCACCTAAAGCAGGTTGGAAATAAAGCAGAATGCTCCTTAAGGCACATTCTGTTTCACCTTTAGTCTGCTTTCAGCTATCATCTGCTAGGCACAAAAAATATTCCTAATGATGCACAGTCATAAATTGGAACTATTTTCTTCAGTGGAATAATAATTCAAAGGCGTTAATAAGTGTATTTATGGGTTTTACAGTACAGTACGGTAAGGTACACTGTTAACCTGTTATCCCATAACCTGCTTTCGAGTATTAAAGACAGGTGACTACTTAAAACAGGCGGAAAGTAAAGCAGAATGCGCCTTACAGTAAGGCGCATTCTGCTTTACTTCCAGCCTGCTTTAAGCTACCAGCTGCTAGAATAAAGAACATATTTCTTTTGGTACATTTTTATGACTGTATAAATTGGAACTGTTTCCTTCAGTGAAGGAATACCTTAAATGCGCTATAAGGAAAAGGGAAAGGGTTAAGCAGATTTAGATGTTATTATCAACAAGTCAATGAAACAAATTGTTATTATGAAAACCAAACTCAGAAAGACAGCCCCTCTATCAGAGTTCCAGATAAAATGGGTATTTCAAATACATGTACTAACTTTTGTATGTCTTCACCAAATCCTATGTTGTGACCACTCATTAGAATCGTCTCTTCGAGACGATTCTAATGAGTGGTCAGAAAATAGGGTTTAGAAAAGACATAAAGGAAACAAATTTGGAAATGTTTGGTTTACCCATTCTTATATGGAGCCCTGCTCTATGTAATTTCCTGGTCAAGTCCAGGTCATGGCACCTCTCAATCTTACCTCACATAAATCCCCATTTTCTAACTTTCTTGTTGCAGCCCCCAATTCAACATTGCGGACCCTCTGGGCAAAATTAAGGGAACAGATGGTCTCCCCTTCATTCTTCCTCACTGGGGAAATCTGCGTTATCATCAGTGTTTTACTGTCACCACCTGAATAAACATAAAACATAAAAAAACTCTAACTGAAAGTGTAATTAACCCATTACCCCATAGCCTATTTCTAGTTTTGAAAACAGGTGACCTCTTAAAGCAGGCTGAAAGTAAAGCAGAATGTGCCTTAAGACACATTCTGCTTTGCTTTCAGTCTGATTTAAGCCACCATCTGTTGGGATATAGAAAAAATTTCTTCTGATACATATTTATGACTGTATAAATTTGAACTATTTTCTTCAGTGGAGTAATAAATTTAAGGCGTATTTATGGGGAAATGGGTTAATTGATGCAATTTGTATATGATTGTAAGCACAAATTTGTAAACTCCTAAAAACGAACTGCAGGAAAGGGACATAACACACGGTTGACTGTGTCCCCATACTCTCATTTCTGCTATCCCTTTACTCTATAGGCTGTTTCTAGTATTGAAAATAAGTGACCACTTAATGTGGGTTGAAAGTAAAACAGAATGTGCCACAGGTGCATACTGTTTTACTTTTAGTACCCTGTTTTAACCCATTACCCCATAAATACGCCTTTTTACACCTATAATTTATTCCTCCACTGAAGAAAACAGTTTCACTTTACAAAGTCATGAATATAATTATACTAGAAACAGGCTATGGGTTCACCTTCTGCTAGGATATAGAAATATTGCTAATGATACTTATTCATTACTGTATAAACCAGAAATGGGTATCAAAGCCACCTTATGCTCGCCTGCTTGAAATTTAAGTCTTAAAACATCTTGTATTCAAAACAAATAAATTTTCAGTTTAGAAAGATTATTAAATGAATGATGAGTTTTAATGTAGTTATATAAAACTTTAAAACAACCCTTCCAAAAATCTGAACCTGGTGATTTGAGGTCAAAACAACTAGGTCCAAAACATGTCAAAAATTGAAATAAATTAAAATCGTTTTTAATTTCAACTTCATAGCCTCAATGTTTGTTCCCAAATGAAGCTCCATACAAAATTTCAGCACCCTAGCACAAGTATTAAACTTTAAAACAATCCGTCCAAAAAACTTAAACCTGGTGATTGCAGTAAAAAACGAGAGCACCGCAAACGGGTGCTGGACGCTCGACTTTCATATACTTGAGACGGCTATATTTTTCAAACTTAAAGAATGTGTATGGGTCTTTAATGCCCTATTGATAATAGAAGTTTGTAAGCAACAACAACTTAAACATACTTGGACAGTCTACATTCCACTTAAAGTAAACTATAAGTCAAAAGAAGGACAATATCTTTGCCTGCTTTACCTGCCTTGTTGTAATGCGTTGCCCTTTTGAAACTAAACAAGTATTCAAATATATTGGAAGTTTGAAATTAATAACTTTCTACGGTTACTGAATAATTTCATATACAAATTCTTAGTCAAACAAGGGCAATAACTCTGCAATGACAAATCCCATGGTTATCTGCTGTGTTGAAAGGTGATGCCCTTTTGAAACTGAACAAGCATTAAAAGTTTCAAGTTAATACCTATGGTAATTATTGAGAAATTTCAATTTACAAGTTTTATGTAAATAAAAACAAGGGTAATAACTCTGGAATCGCAAACCCCCGGTCACCTTTCTTGTTTGAATGAGTTGCCCTTTTGTTATAACACAAGTATTTAAAGTTTCAAGTTAAAACCTTTGACAGTTATAAAGATATTTCAATTTACAAGTTTTAAGTAAATAAATCAAGGGCAATTACTCTGGAATCACAAATCACAGAGTAACCTACCTTGTTGTAATAAGTTATCCTTTTGATACTTAACAGGTATTTAAAGTTTCAAGTTAATATCTTTCATAGTTATTTAGATATGTTAATTTACAATTTTTAAGTAAATAAAACATGGGCAATAACTCTGAAATGACAAATCCCTGGATTACCTGCCTTGTTGTAATGAGTTGCCCTTTTGATACTAAACAAGTATTCAAAGTTTCAAATGGATACCTTTGATAGTTATTGAGATATGTTAATTTATAATTTTTAAGTAAATAAAACAGGGGCAATAACTCTGGAATGGCAAATCCTAGGGTTACCTGCCTTGTTGTAACGAGTTGCTCTTTTGATACTTAATAACTATTCAAAGTTTCAAATGGATACCCCTGATAGTTATTGAGATATGTTAATTTATAATATTTAAGTAAATAAAACAAGGGCAATAACTCTGAAATGACAAATCACAGGGTTACCTGCCTTGTTGTAATGAGTTGCCCTTTTGATACTAAACAAGTATTCAAAGTTTCAAATGAATACCTTTGATAGTTATTGAGATATGTTAATTTATAATTTTTAAGTAAATAAAATAGGGGCAATAACTCTGAAATGACAAATCCCAGGGTTACCTGCCTTGTTGTAATGAGTTGCCCTTTTGATACTGAACAACTATTCAAAGTTTCAAATGGATACCTTTGATAGTTATTGAGATATGTTAATTTATAATTTTTAAGTAAATAAAACAAGGGCAATAACTCTGAAATGACAAATCCCAGGGTTACCTGTCTTGTTGTAATGAGTTGCCCTTTTAATACTGAACAACTATTCCAAGTTTCAAATGGATACCTTTGATAGTTATTGAGAAATGGACTCTTACAAAAACCTTAAGCAAAAAACTTAACCGACACAGACGCTGACGCAGACGCAGACGCTGACGCAGACGACAGGGTGACGACAATAGCTCGACTTTTTGAAAAAGTCGAGCTAAAAACTAAGTCCAAAACATGTTAAAAATTGACAAAAATTAAAATTGTTTTTAAATTCAAACTTCATAACATCAATGTTTGACCCCAAATAAAGCTTCATACAAAATGTTTGCACCCTAGCACAAGTATTTAACTTTAAAACAACCCGTCCAAAAGTAGCAAAAAACCTAAGTCAAAAACATGTCAAATATTGACAAATATTAAAACTATTTTTTACTTTAAACTCCATAACATCATCAATGTTTGACAATCAATGAACCTCCGTACACATTTTCAGCCCCCCTAGCACATGTATTATAGGGTTAATACACCTTTTTTCGTGCATTAACATCTGAAGAAGCCCGCGGGCTGTATTTGAAGCCCGAGGCTTTAGCCGAGGGCTCCAAGACAGCACAAGGGCTTCTGCAGATGTTAATGCACGAAAAACAGGTGTATTGACACTATTCTTGCATAAAAATATGTCTATTTCCCCTTCTTGTTGGATTTCACCTAACTCCGTTCTCTAATACATTGACAGAATACGCGCACCTAGAGAGGTCAAGTTTGTTTACAAAATGTTCATGTCTTTTATATATCAACGGCTTGGATACAGGGCCACATGCATCGGATTTATCAATGTCGGCCATTTTTAAAAGCGACTCGATTCGCATGTGTAATTTACGCTTGGCACTCACTCAACAGACATTATGCTGTTCTTCGTCCGTTAATTCAAGGACTTGAAAATGTTACAATATATCTGGATATGAGGAGAAATGTGGTTGGATGTTGGAATAACGTTGAATGAGTTGGTCTGGTACAACGTGAGACGTAGCATACAGAACGGTCAGGTGCGACGCAACACAGAACGTCAGAGACTTTCTCTAGACCAATTCTATGGAAATACAGGTACACCGATTTACAGTTTAGCATGTTTAGGGTAGGACTTTATTTATAATGCTATATTTATTAATAAATATCAGACACATGAATGGATTACCAGCAGTCGATTGCAGTTATTTAACTCATTATAACTCCATACTGTAGTCTAGCGGGATCGAGTGTAGTCTATTTCTATTTATTACTTCTACGCCATCAATTCTTATGGTTATGAGAAGGGGCACGTTTTAGGTGCACCATTGGGACTGTACTGTCGAACACAGGCACAGAGGAGATAACGTTATTCTTTCCCGTTTTTAAACGCAAAGAATGCAAACGCAGTGCACTAACATGGAGAAAATGGCATCTTTTTTATACTTCTGACTGTTTATTTTAATCTGAGTACCAAACATTTGGGAGCCTGATCAGACACCGGGTTACTCGGCGTATGATTTGGCTCCAAACCGACGTCTGATCTGGCTCCAAACTGTTTGCAATGGAAACAATAGTTTAAGAGAATAACGTTTTTTTCCACTGTTATCTTTGTAGAAACTCAACAAGTCCCTACAGCTCAGTCGTTAGAGTGCTAGAATGTTACTTCAGAGACATTGGCTCCAAGGTTATAAAGCTTGAGTTGAGTCTAAAATCGTCCTAAAGCGTTTGGTTGGTCAGATTTGAGTTTTTGATGAGCAAAAACTGAAATTTGACTTATCAATGTCTAAGAACCATATAAGACTCAACTTAAAAGTTTTAACTTTCTATACGTCTAACTGTCATTGTGCTTGGTAACCATTGTTATACTACAGTTGTCTAGGAATTTAGAATAATTTTGAAAATATGTTTTGATAATTTTGTAAGCCATTTAAATATTAGGAGCGTACTAAGAGTCAGTTACTGAAATAGCTGGAACGGAATTTGGGTTGACATGCTATTTTATCAACATTGCCATTATAGATTCTAAATGTGTGTGTCTGTTAGATTTACTTGTAGGTTTTAAATAAAGATTTGAATTTGAATTGTCTCATTCAATCAAAGCCTTCATTAAAGAATCAAAAATAATTCTTAATAAGATGATAAAGCTGTCTATATGTTTAAACTGTTATTATTTATTTTCATGCATGTTTGTTGTTTCAGATTCTATCACCAGATGTCACTGGCCATCAGCCTTGGATGTTGGTCTAAATCTTGAGAAGTCTGCAATATTAACACTGGAGTCATCCTTTCTCATTGACTGTGAACAGAATGTGTTTGGTACTTACTCAACAGAGAACAGTGACAATAACGAGAATGAACCAGATTTAACAAAACAAAGTTTAACTCATGATGAATTTATGTTTACACAAAGTCATCACCCGGCTGGTCTCAAAATAACAGGAAAAGTCTTAGTTTAATGAGGAGCAGCTAACCCAAGACATCTATTACATGTACATGTACATAATTTGATTGCAAATTAACCTATCACTCAATCAATATGCAGTTTTCCCCCTCTTATCTATTTTTCCACCGAGCAAAATAGTTCAACACTATGGAATCATGAATGTATGCACTATAAGGAGCCTAAAGCATTTTGAAAGTAAAGCAGAATATACCATTAGGTACTTTCTACTTTACTTTCAACATGCTGTAATAAACAACCTGGATAAAGGGTAAAGGGTTAAACAGACACAGTCTGAAAGATCAAATTACTACAAAGCTACAGGTAAAAGGCGTGAGTTTATCTTATTTTCAAATATTCTAAATGTCAATTTTTTCATTTTTAATTCCATTTCTAAAATATAATTATTTCCTAAATGCATTACTTTGGCTACTCAAACTTCTTAGAACATATCTATTACATTGTGCTTCAGTATATTTACCAAGTTCATTTATTATCTTGAGCTATGTAATTTTTAAGTACTTGAAATATGTGTACAAAACCAGAATTTCAAATAAAATATATTTCAATAAGTACAATATTTGCAAAGATATAAATAATAACAAGAACTTTTGTCTTTATATTTGAGATCCATTTCCATTTTGTTTTATTAATATCAGTCATTTTCTTCCATATCACAGCTTCCTTTATTCTAATTGCACACCAATTGTATATCTTGCAAGTATTATGCTTCACTACAAACAGTGTACTTACAAGGAATGCACTTGTCTTCTGCCTCAGTGTAAACTTTGAACAGAACATCCCCTAAAGGAGCCCTCTGATCAAGGTCGCCACACGAAGAATAATTTTCAATGCATCGGTGTACATGTATACATGTACTTTAAACAGAACGCAATTAATCAAGATGGACAAACTTTTATTTTGATTTTAAATGTACATTTAAATCTCCAGTGGTTATTGAATGAGAGGTTTCGCCTAACTGTCGCCAACGTATGCAAATAGTCGCTGTCATGGACATTCTGGTTGAAGACCAATTGGAGTGTCAGATGGCCGATTTTGTCAATTTCAAAATTGATTAATTTGGGTTTACGGCCGCAAACTGTGACACAAAGGTTGTCATAATAGCGCCGATGTTGTGTCAATTTCATGTCATCTATAATAGCAAGTCACTGCCGTCGAAAGTTCGGCATTTTAAAAATATGTACATGTATGTGCACAATTACGGTACAATGTATAAATAACTCGTATACGAGAAATGGGATTCAAGCTGTTTGTTATCGCTTTTATTAATGAGTTAACTGCAAGTTTTAATAATAAATCAAAAGTTACTTTGCCTAGTGTGTTTACTTATATGATGTGTTCTGCTTTGTATCCATCCTAAAGTGGTGAAAAAGTTATTCTTTCCCCTTTAAACGCAAACAAAACGCAAACGCAAAACACTAAAATGTAGAAAAGGACAATTTTTCGGCATTTCTGACCTTTCATTTTTCAGAGTGGCAAACAGTTTGGAGACTGATCAGACACCAGCTTAACCGGCGTCTGATATGGCTCCAAACTGTTTGCAAAGGAAATAATAGTTTTAGCGTAAACGCGTTTATTGGGAAAGAAGAACGTTTTCTCCACTGTACCTAATAATGTCACCTGTCAACAGAATTATTTAGTTGTACAAGTTTGGTTGGACTGTATACTATGGAGAAGACGCTATTATTCCCCAATAAACTCGTTAATGCTAAAACTATATTTGAATATAGTTTTCCATCGTAAACAGTTTGGAAACAGATCAGATGCCGGATAACTAAATAGTAATGAGTTCAAAAGGTGCAAACTGAATGGGAAACTGTTTAGATCCCGACCAGAATGCTCCCCCAGGAGTCTACACCATTTGTTAGCTATTGTCTGTCCAAATACTTAGGGTTATTACAGTAAAAACCTTTTGCATTTCGCCTTAATGACCGTTATGTGTATTTGGCGCACGGTGATTATTTTGTAATTTCAATAACAATGCATTCACCAGCATCTTTGCACTGACAGTGTAGGCTGCAGTTTGGCCAGAACGCTGTTCAAACCGTCATTGTTATTGTTTATACTGGGCCCCGGAACAATCATAACTATAGCGGGCATTAACGGCGCGTGTGCACGTGAATCGCCTTGTTAATACACGTTAAAGTACTCGTTAATGCACCCCCTGGGAACGGCTTTTTATGCAAGAATTAACTTTAAAACACCCCCTCAAAAAACTTTATGGTCTTTGGTGGTAAAAAACCTAAGTCCAAAACATTTCAAATATTGACAAAAATTGAAATTATTTTTAAATTTTAACTGCATAACATCAATCTTTGACCCCTAATAAACCTCCATACAAAATTTCAGCACCCTAGCACAAGTATTAAGCTTTAAAACAACCCCTCCAAAATGTTTAACCTTGGTCCACGCCCACGCTCACGCCAGGGGTATTGCATTGTTCTACGAACAGGCGAGCTAAAAAAGGAACTGTTTTCTTCAGTGGAGGAATTAATTAAATGCGTAAAAATGTGTATCTATGGAGTAATGGGTTAAATCACAGGTACTTGACACATACTTTATTATCTATGACCCCCCCCCCCCCCCCCCCCCCCCCCTTAAAAAAAAAAAATTTTTTTTTTTACTATACTTCTATTATAGATACAAGGTAAACAGCGCAATTCAACACCTAGTCTTTACTATCGACTTAAGCTAATGCTAAAATAGACTCGATCGCCGATATTCTCTTGTGGTACCCTCGGGAAATGATTACTTTGTCAATATCTACTTTTTATTTCATCAAATTCCGTCAAATAACGCCACAGTACGTGAATTATAACGAAAATAAGCATCAAAAAGTTTTATGTCGTTTTCATGGTACATAGCAACGAATGTACATGTAGGGGTGATCTGTTATTTGTCCACAATAAACGGCCTATGCCACTGGAACTTTCACCAAATATTATAAATCATCTTTAAATGAAATATTATCAGTTTTATATAATTTACATAGAATGCAAAATTAAAAGAAACTTTACCTGTTTAATTTTGACCAATGAGATCGCTCCGTTCATTCGATTCATTCCGGTATTCAAAATGGCATTGAAAATGAAATGAGTCTTTCACTTGTCAATTTCGTGCCAAATTACATGTATATTTCATATAGCTGATAGTGAAGAGGGTCATGTTCCGACACAAACGCATTTGCCCTAATGAAATTAGGTGAAAGTTCCAGCCGTAAAGGCCGTTAAATGTGCAAACCGACTAGATTACCCCTTATTTTGGGCAATAAATTCTGTACCAAGAGAACGACAGAAAACTTTTTGATGCACATTTTCGTTATAATTCACATACTGTGGCGTTATTTGACGGAATTTGATGAAACAAGCACCTTAGAGCTGATATCCCCTGCCGCAGTGATTGTCCAGAAGAAAGTGGCAAACTTTATTGTGGGAGGAAGGGGCAAATGGTGATCACCTGTCTTTAAAGATCAACATTCAAAAGCTTTTTACAAAGTTTTATAAAATCCATTCAATGTTGTACATTTTAAAGCCTAAACAATACAAAAAATAAAGCCGTTTGTAGCATTATAAATCTAAGTATGACAGGGGCAGGTAACTCTTGATTCAAATTCAACAGTAATTAAACACTTTCAAGAACTTATAATTGTGTGCAAGTATTATTAAAAAAAATTCAGAACTGTAGAATTTACTAGAGTGTAAACACATTTTCAACTCATCCAGGGCAGAGTATTCTTGACTAATTTGCACATTTTCGATAATAATTGAACTCATTCTATAAATAATAGCCATATATGATTTAATTTTTTTTTCAAAATCCATTCACATTTGTACACAATAGCATGTAAACAATAAAGCCATGTTGAGCATTACTAAGTACATAAAGGGCAGATAACTCTTGCCACAAAGTATCCTATTTTGACAATAATTGCTACCCTTATGTTTATATACATCATGTGTAAGTTAAATCAAAATCCATTAAAGACTGTAGTTTCTAGATGGTAAAAACTGTTAAATATGGGTTTTTTTACTCATCAAGGGCAGATAACTGTTGACTAGCTTCTCCGTTTTCAAAAATGATAACAATTATTTGAAAACTAATAGCCATACATAGTTTAAGAGTTTGTTTTATCAAAATTCATGCATATTTATAGATACTAGGATGTAAACAATTTTAAAATAAAGCATTTTCTATCATTTCAAAGTACATCAAGGGCAGATAACTATTGCCACAAGTATCCTTTTTTGACAATAATTGCACACCTTCAAGAACTTTTACTTATAGACATCGTGTGCAAGTATCATTTAAATCCATTCATAATTGTAGTTGCCAGAGAGTAAAAACAGTTAAATATGGCTTTTTTTACTTATCAAGGGCAGATAACTCATGACTAATTTCTCCGTTTTCAACAATAATCAAATTCATTTGAAAATTAATAGCCATACATAATTCAAGAAAGTTTTTTCAAAAATCCATGCATATTTATAGGCTCTAGTATGTAAACAATACCAAAATAAAGCATTTTCTAGCATTTTCTAAGTACATCAAGGGCAGATAACTCTTGTCACAAGTATCCTTTTTTTTACAATAATTGCACACCTGCAAGAACTTGTACTTATAGACAATGTGTGCAAGTATAAACAAAATATGTTGAATACTGTAGTTGCTAGAGTGTAAAAACTGTTAAATATGGCATTTTTAACACAAAAAGGGCAGATAACTCATAAATTCCTAAAATTTTCTGAATTTTTTTTGATTTCCCACGGTGCTCCTATGATGACAAATAAGTATACCAAGTTTAATCCAAATCTGTTTATAGGTTTCGGAGATACAGTTGCGGACGGAAAACGTGACGGACGCACGGACGGCATTTTTAACACAAAAAGGGCAGATAACTCATAAATTCCTAAAATTTTCTGAAAAATTTTTGATTTCCCACGGTGCTCTTATGATGACAAATAAGTATACCAAGTTTAATCCAAATCTGTTAATAGGTTTCGGAGATACAGTTGCGGACGGAAAACGCACGCACGCACGCACACACGCACACACACACGCACGCACGCACGGACAGCCGGACGGACAGACCTAAAACAGTATCCCTCTGCCTTTCGGCAGGGGATAATAAAAAGTAGATATTGATAAATTAATCCTTTCCCGAGGATACCACAAGGGAATATCGGCGATCGAGTCTATTTTAGCATCAGTTTAAGTGGATAGTAAAGACTAGGTGTTGAATTGCGCTGTTTACCTTGTATCTATAATAGAAGTATTTTTTTAAGGGGGGAGGGGGTTCATAGATAATAAAGTATGTGTCAAGTACCTGTGGGTTAAATCAGGTGTGATGGAAATTACTAATTATCTGAGATGGGTTCATACCTAAGGAATCTTGCAGCAGGTAGGTTAACTTGGAGTTTCGGTAGGGAATGTAACTCTGTTTGGACCTCAGGGCAAAGATTACGTCCCCTAGGCAGGACAGAGATTTGTTTATACTCTGGGCCTCTTTCAATCTGGTTCCGTCAGACTTTGATTTACTGACACGCTCTGAGCCAGCCAGATCCACCAGATTCAATTTGCCTGAAATGAAAGCAATCATGATGAGATAGAGGGAAGATCTATTTCATCCTAGCTAGCATTATTCTAATAGACTACATTATTATCATGTTGTTTATTACTAACTTTTTTTTCTTTTTCAAATATCAGCATGCTTTGCTACTAGGCATTTAAAATAACTCCCCTGTTATCAGCATGCATATATAAACAATTTATTGATGCTTTTTCAGGGCTGTCAAGTTGATAAAAAAAATCCTAAGATTTCAAAGTTTTCAAGCGCGATTTTCCGAATTATACCTTTAACCCAGTCTGTTTCTAGTTTTTAAGACACATGATGCTCAAAGCAGGTTGAACGTAAAGCAGAATGCACCTTAAGGCACATTCTTCTTTACTTTCAGTCTGCTTTAAGCTACCATGTACTAGAAAAAAATCCGAAAAAATGGCAGCCCTGCTTTTTTAAAACACTGTAGACCCAGATAATACAGCTACTGAAGGAGCTGTCTGATCAAAGTCTGTACTGTTTTCTCAAAGGATCTTCTGACATGAGCCTGTTATCATACCTATACTAAAAGTTTTTCCTTATTGCATTACCTAATGTAATAATTCAGTTGAGAGATGTTCACAGAGCTCATAGTTTTATACAAGACTATTCAGCATGCGAACTACTACTTTAAACAATTCTTCATCAAACGCTATAATTTTCAAATACACTATCTGGATCACTAAAATGATGATTAAACATTATAACAAAAGTATCATAGAATACTCGTTGTACACTACCATGTTCGTTTTAGACTGTACTAAGTATTTTCTCCCAACTATTATAAGCTGGAAGCAAAATTTGAAACCTCTCATAGCTTTATCAGTATTGTTCAGTCTGGACATGAGAGGTTTTCTGTGGTTGTGTTGCCATGGAGATAAAACACATATCAGGACTCCTGTCTAGAGTAGGAAAGCTGAATGCTTCCAACAATTTCTACTGTATATCTTCTCTAAACCATATGTTGTAACTACTCAATAGAATTGTCTCAAAGAGATAATTCTATTTAGTGATTACAACATAGGGCTTGGTAGACAAATAAGCAAGTATTTGAAAGACCTACATTATGTGGGGCTGTGACATACCTGTAGTTTTGATGCCGGTGAGTCTATTGACACCAATGACAGTGACACACAGCAGGGCATGTGACCGTGAAGAATGCTCATTCATGTTTGTGGCTGCAGTGGCACGGTTGCTCTTCCCAACATTGAAACACTAACAAAACAGATATCTATATTCAATAAACCTTTCCAGCAAAGAAAAATGTTTATAACATCAATCTCTTTATATATGTTGGTAAGCTAAAATCATATAAACTTATCTAAAGTAATTAATCAGTCGAAAGATTTCATTTGGTGAAATCGTTCTAATGTTTCGCAATAGAATGTTTCCACTTTGAAATACAGGTTGTTCCGCTTTAAGAATTATTTACAATGATAAAAATTCAACAACAGATAAATGGGGAGTTCCCTTTACTCCATAGCAAGTTTCTAGCTTTGAAGATAGGTGACAACTTAAAACAGGTAGATTTGTAAAACAAAATGTGCCTTAAAGTGCATTCTGCTTTACCTTCAGTCTGCTTTAAGCTACCATCTGCTAGGATATAGAAAATATTTCTTATGGTGCATATTCATGACTGTATATAGTGGAACCATTTTCTTCAGGGAGTAATAAATCTGTTGTATACTCTTGTTGCATGTATCGGAATAGGAGTTGTTTATGAAACTGTAGGCGCTTTCTGCCCTTCTTTCATATTGCTTTAAACTGCCACCCGTATTTATCCTTTACTCAAATGCCTGTTCCTTGTTTTGAGGGAGAACACTGGTAGGAGTTGAAATGCGTAGTAATTTAATCACAAGGAGATTAGGCCGAGTGGTTTAATTACAAGCATCTCAACAACTACCCGTGTTCGATTGTTAGATAAAACACTGGTATTAATTTATTATTTCGATTCTAACACATAATTTAACCTTAATTTACACCGAAGCAACGGCGCTACATTTCTTGGCGTAGGCATTTTCGAAGCCAAATGATGTCACATTAGAATGTTTAGCGCGTGAGTGTTCTACTGAAAATTCGTACACTGAGACGGTCCTTCTTTGCTCATATGGGGGTGTGGGCGAGGTGTTTGAGACAGGAAACTCCTTTGGGAGCTTTCTGGTTTACGTTCACCTCGCTGTGACCTGTCTTTCAAACAATCAATTAGCTTTCTTTTCAGTGGTTGCAATAGAGAGGTTTTACTGTAACAAAGTGATATTATTACCTCGTTAACATCGTCCACAGAGCCGACAGTGTAGTATGACAAGCCTGGGATGTGGTAGCCTCCCTCTGGGTTCATCTTCACCTCCATCTTATAGGATGTGTCATCACTCAACAGATCTCTGCATAAACAAACAACAGACTTGTTAAACACATTACCACATAGCCTGTTCTAGTTTTGAAAATAAGTGACCACTTAAAGTAGGTTGAAAGTAAAGCAGAATGTGCCCTAAGGCACATTCTGCTTTACTTTCAGCCTGCTTTAAGCCAACATTTGCTAGGATATAGAAAATATTTTCTCTGGTATATATGTATTAAGGTATAATTTGGAACTATTTTCTTCAGTGGAGGAATGAATTAAAAGCGTAAAACGACGTATTTATGAGGTAATGGGTTAAACACATTCAACCCTAGCAACCAGTATACTTGTCATTAACAAACAGTGTACATGTAAAGAGTACACTTGTCCTATGCAAACTGTTTGTCATTTTGCAATACGTTGTAAAGCACAACCTTAAATAGTCAACTAGAGCATAATATATTGTTGCAAACGCTTGGACCTACAGCGACTACGCAGGAATGACAGGTCTATGATACGCTGGATCTGTGGTGTCAAACCCAATGATGAGGTACTCGTAGATACGCTGTACGCCAGATTGGGGATACAAGAAGTGACGGCGGCTTTGAGAACAAGACGTCTGAGATGGTATGGACACATTGTTCGTGCCACTTCATGCACCAACTCAACCATGAGTATGACAGTTAGTTACAGTTACTGGCTCCAGAGGTAGAGGGAGACCAAGAAAGTCCTGGTCAGACTGCGTCAAGGCTGATATGAACATCTGTAGCCTTGCAGGCATAGATCCACAGAACAGAGAAGCATGGAGACTGGGTGTTAGACACTCTAGCCACCTGCTGCCTACCCCAGTCCCTGGGACACCTGCAGCAGTTGAAAAATAAACTCAGGATCAAGTCAAGTCAAGTCTTGATCTTGAAGATCAGTGAAAAATACAGTAAAATTAGGTCAAAGGTTGAGGTCATTGGGTAAAATATGTTGGTATGTCAGGATTGGACTTGTTAAGATGAACATGCATGCCAGAACTGAAGGTTGTAGATGAGCAAGAGCACCGCATGCAGGTACCAACGCTGGTCTGTTTTTGAGAGATATTACATAGCCCATGTAACCATGCCCTTATTTGTTATAGATCCTCAGTACACCTGACAGTGACAGAGTAGTGATATTACAATATGCCACGCCCTTATCAGGGCTGCCATTTCTCCGGATTTTTCCTAAATCTTCGGATTTTTTTTATTGTACATGGTAGCTTAAAGCAGGCTGAAAGTAAAGCAGAATGCGCCTTAAGGCGCACTCGGCTTGACTTCCAGCCTGCTTTAAGCTGCACGTGTCAACAAAAGTAGAAACAGATGATGGGGTAAAGGTACTATTTGTAAAATCGCACTTGAAAGATGCAATTTTGGAAATCTTAGGATTTTTCATGTCAACTTCTGGCAGCCCTGCCTTATTATATATTAAAAGTACTATCGTACCTGATCATTTCGTTGTAGATCTCCAGCACACTAACTGTCACTGTGTAGTCCCAATCTTCCCCTCTCTCTGCCGTCTCCTCAAACAGCTGGTACAGCGCCCTCTGGTTGATCCCAGGATTGGCTTTTATACCCTGTTTGTACATAAATTATATTACTTATACAGTTTCTTCCCAGTGTACGTGAGGATAGAACGTGCAACATAAGGAATATTTCCTATATCTTAACCCGTTATCCCATAAATACCCTTTTTTACGCCTTTAATTTTTTCCTCCACTGAAGAAAATAGTTGCGATTTATAGTCATAAATATGTTTGATAAAAAATACTTACTATATTTTAGCAAATGTTAGCTTAAAGCAGACTGAAAGTAAAGCAGAATGTGCCTTAAGGCACATTCTGCTTTACTTTCAGCCTGCTTTAAGTGGTCACCTATTTTCAAAACTAGAAACAGGCTATGAGGTGATGGGTTAAGGAGATGGTAGCTTAAAGCAGGCCGAAAGTAAGTAGAGTGCGCCTTAACGTGCATTCTCTTTTACTTTCAACCCACTTTAAGTGGTCCCCTGTCTTCAAAACTAGACACAGGCCATGGGGTCAAGATTTAATATGGGTATGTTTGACATACCGGTGTTGAATTCCTATCCAACCGAAATATGAATGCATTTTTTTTAGTCTGACTAATCAATGTTTGTAATTGAGAGTAAGCTGAATAAGAAAGAATTCAGAGAGTTTGCTGTTACCTCCATTGTGTAGGTTTTTCCACTTCCGGTCTGACCGTAGGCAAATATACAGACATTGAAGCCGTCTATACAGGATGTCACTAGGGCCTTTACTTCATTGTACACCTAAAAATAACAATTAAACATCACAATAAGTCGCTTTTTAACACTTTCCCCAATAGGAGCGCCTTTTAGCGCATTTAATTTGTTCTTCCGTCGAAGAAAATAGTTCCAATTTAAACAGCCATAAACATGGTCCACAAAAATATTTTTTTATATCCTAGCAAATGGTAGCTGAAAACAGACTGGAAGTGAAGCAGAATGTGCCTGAAGGCGCATTCTGCTTTACTTTCAACCTGTTTTAAGCAACCATCTCTATTCAATACTGAAAACAGGCTATTGGGTAAAGGGTTCATTAAAATAAAAATAAAACTTAAATTTTACCATGAAATTGCTTAATGCAAGATCAAAATAAAAGCAGAAAGCTCCTGTATGAGCTTTCTGCTTTACTTAGATTCTGCATTTAATTGATACCTGTATAAAGATTTCTAAACTTTCTTCTGAGTGACAAACACAAGTTTGTCTGTATGTTAGTAAAACATGAACAACAGATACAATTGATCTTTACAGAAAAGGGGCGTTGCTCTGCAGTTCATGAGTCAGCTTGTAAAAAATGTTGATGAGACCATCATTTTGTGGTTACAAAGCACGCAAGTTTGCAGTATAAACTCTCTATTACGACCACTAAATTGTAATAATTATTATGCGTTTAGCTTTCAGTTTTCTGTCACCTTGCTTTAAGCTGTCATCTATTTTTTATATACATGTAATCACTTATTCTTTATTTCAGTGGTCGTAAAAGAAAGGTTTTACTGTAGCTTAAAGAGAAGAGTCTTAAGTGCATGTTTCCCATCTGCCAACTAGCTTATCAAAGGTAAATCCAATGGCTTACCAAGAATTCCATTATGAAAAGTTGAAATTAAAGAACTGCAGCTGTCAGTTTGTACATACCTGTTCTTGTGAACTGGTGTCATCAAAAACTCGGTCGACCTCAAATGTCTGCGTCCGTCCTTTGCAGTTGACATTTAACATTCCATCGTCCTCGGTATCACATGCCACAGCAATCTCTGCCATCTGACCTTGCCCATCCTCCTTGATTATAGGCCTCACACGACAGAACACTCTTATATTGCCTACAATAACAACACATATAAACAGGTGTTAAACCTTTACTGCATAGAAACATTTTATCCCACAGCGTGTTTTGAAGATAAGTGAACTTAAAGCAGGTTAAAAGTAAAGCAGAATGCGCCTTAACCCTTTACCTCATGGAAGCGCCTTTAAGCACATCAGTTTAATATTCCGTTGAAGAAAATAGTTTCAATTTATACAGTCATGAATATGTATCAGAAGGAATATTTTCTTTATTCTAGCAGGTGGTAGCTTAAAACAGGCTGAAAGTAAAGCAGAATGTGCTTAAAGGCACATTCTGCTTTACTTTCAACCTGCTTTAAGTAGTCACCTATTTTCAAAACGAGAAACAGGCCATGGGGTAATGGGTTAAGGCACACTCTGCTTCACTTTCAGCCTGCTTTAACCCTTTCCTCCCTAGTCCCGCATATTGGCGTTGTTTTCAAACAGTGTACATGTGAAAAGTACACTTGTCCTGTACAAACAGTGAAGACCCAGATCAGAGGGCTCCGAAAGGAGCCCTCTGATCAGGGTCTTCACTGTTTGTCATAATTCAAAACATTGACAAAAACAACCCTTAAAAGTCAGAAATGGACTAGACAAAAATCGAAACTGGAATTGTCCATTTAAAGTTTCAGGGAGGAAAGAGTTAAGCTATCATCTGCAAGGTTTAAGAAAATATTTCTTATGGTACATTTTCATGACTGTATAAATTGGAACCCTTTTCAGTAAAGGAATGGGTTAACTTTTCCCCAAAGATATCCCCTTTCATGGATGTACCATGCATTGTTCAAGGACAATTGGAAACATTTCTTGCATCCTGACAGTTGGATGTTTAATTCTTTTCTCCCTGAAACTTCAAATGGACAATTACAGTATCCAATAGTCCAGTCCGTTTTTTACTGTTAATAAAGGTGGTTTTTTGTCAACGTATTGCAATATGACAAACAGTGCAGACCCTGATCAGAGGGCTCCTTGAGGACTAAGGTCCAAGATTTTATCAATGTCAAGGTCACAAGTAATATAACCTGTTACTAAATTGCCTGCTTCTTGTTTTGAAGACAGGTGAACACTTACAACAGGTTAAGGTTTTCGATGGGTAACACCTATCGAAACGAATCCGCAAAAACTATACACCATTTCATTCAGTATCCAATTCTACATCATTTTCCAGAGTTAAAAGAACTTTGACCTCATATAACTGAATTTATGGATATTTTTGTCTTGTTACCCTACTTTTCAAAAAACGTCCTGAAATGACTACCCCTCTTTTTTCTTTCCGAGGATAAAAAATTACAAATATTAATAAAAAGATCAAAATTTATTCATGCATTTATACCTAAGACATTGTTGTATACCAATACAAGCAGAACAATTAAATATTTTGCATAATACATTAAAAAAAATCTCTTATATTTTGGAAAAAAATAATTTATGAGTCAATTTCTTCTCAAAAGTCATTTTTTACGTTTTAGCAAAACTGAGATTTTTACAAAAATTAGGCAGGGGCATTCATACTGACTTCACTTAAAATTATCTACCATGTCTTTAGAACAAAATAAAAAAAAATTAGGAGGGTTGACCTCATGTAACTTGAGAAAAATGAAACTGTGTTTGAGAGGGGTCAACATTTGTGGGGAAGTAAAATCAAGGAAAATTGTCAATTTAATAGATACTAGGGGTGTAACGATTCGGCGGTGTACCGATATATTGCGGTGTGAGCTGAATAATATTGCCCCGCGGTTCAGATTCAGAAAAACCGATTTTCTTTTCCTTATTTAAAAACGGTAAAAGAATGGACAAACTTACTTTTTGTTTCGCGGAATTGTTTTCGAAACAACGCGTAGTAGACGCAGTCCGGTGTTTTATCCATATCCCTAGCCGGTGTAACAGTACTATTTCGTTTCCGTTTAATCTCGCTCAACGAGACGCTCTTATTAAGAAACAAGCAGCGAATCAAGGGCCTGGTTGAACAAGATTAATACAGTAAACACGATGTCAGATGCTTGTTCCATACTTACACGGTATATTGCAATATATTGCGATTCGATTTCTCCGTATTGCGATAAACTGCGATGCGGGTTTCGGCGAATTGTTACACCCCTAATAGATACTGTCTGTTTTACAAATTATTTTCTGCAAGATAAACAATATTCTCCAGCAAGAAATGTGAAAAATACAGTCAATCTTGTATAAAGCAACCACCTTGCGAATCAGTCTGCATACCTCTTCATTATGACACTAGACTAATTAACTCCGGGTAGAAATAGTGAAAAAAAACTCCTACTGAAGCATTCTGAATTAGTTTTATCCTGCATTAAACAGACAGCTCAATACCAGACAAAATATGGGTATTCAATAGAGTGATCGCTTAATACAAGATTGACTGTAAAAGTTGACAATGATTACCAAGTTTCATAATAAACGGCTGGTATGTTGCAACCCAATAATTGCAAGAGATATTTAACACTTTACTCCATAGCTTATTTTAAGTATTGAAGAGACATGGTTGCATAAAACAGGATGAAATTAAAGCAGGATTCATTCTGCTTTACACCAGTCTGCTTAAACTATGTACAGTCTGCTTAGATAAAGGATTTTTATTATGCATATTCATGACTGTATAAAATTAAAACTATTTACTTTCAAGAGTGAAGGAATAAATTAAATGTGTTAACATGAGTATCAATGGAGACCGAGTAAAGGGTTGATTTAGGAAAACATGTTTATCATGTATAGTCAAACAACTAGGTCTGACGTGTCAAAGGTCAGCCGAGTCCATTTTTTAGGGAAAACAGCGTTCCGCGTGTTCTCGGACCATATTTTAAACAACCGAGTTGAGTATATGAGATAAAAGTGAAGGCGTATTCATTGTCAGTAGTTTAGCGCAGTAGGCAAGGTCTAGGTATGCAGAAGGTATTGTGATGGAATTTTTTTTAGTTAGCGTGGGTTCGAATCCCGCCTCGACCTTACACTTTTTTTGTATATAAATCTTGAATGATTCGTAAAGCAATTATGTTCTATTTAATACTGTATACTAAATCTATATATTTATTCACATGTTGGTTAATGTTGGGGAAGGGGTGATTTTGTTTGAGTTCGAGTCCGATATTGGTCATATTTTAAAAAGTTAATAGATGATAAGATACATACATACATTTATATACATAAATATATACATGTACATGTATATTGAAATGAAATGAAGTACTATTTATAGGGCTCCAGATAAGGGGGAAAGACTCAAGTTTACCAAACTTTACATCATGACTGCACTAAACCTTATGGCGTCGTTACTAATTGGAAATGTCTCTATGATACGATTTTAATTAGTAGTCACACCATAGGGTTTGGTGGAGACGTTAAGATTTTAGTTTAGAAATACTCCCCTTATCTGGAGTCCTGATTACGGCTAAACACCTATGAATCGACCGCTCATTAAGGACGAATGTGGGCTTGTAAGACATGCTGCTGCTGCATGCAGAATAAAAGTACTGGAGACCGCTTTATGCATTACTGTTTCCCCTAACTTATGCTGCCACCTGCCTTAAAGGCCAACAGTGATTTTATGTTTAGAGATGTTTCACCATAGATCTGGATATATCTACATAATGAAAGTATAATATTATGATGGTTGAAATAAAATATGAAATAAAGTAAAATTAATGATAGAATCCTTAATAGTTTTTAGCAAAAAAAAAGTTTTAGGTTGATGCGAGATTCGAACCCACGCCAAAAGAAACTTTCCCAATCATGTTCTTGCTTATGGCCGTACTACTTATCCATTACGCTATGTTTCCGATAACTAATCCGCCCATTGTTTATACATATAACTTAACTTTTTCTTTAAAAAAATTAGACGAGGATATCCGAAATGCTGATCTCCCTTATAAATGGACTCGGCGACCCCGTGACACGTCAGACCTAGTTGTTTAACTATACCACAGGTTTGATTTACAGTCAGACCTGTATTTAATAGGCGGTCTGTTCCTCTACCTTTGTTGTGGTTCTAGGGCATATTTGTCATAGGGAATGTTTTCAGTTTATTAGACCGAGATGATCCCCTCTGCTACAGTGGAGAAAACGTTATTCTTTCCTGTTTATATATTTTATGCCAACATAAAAGGATTTATGTGTAATTGGTCACCATTTCGGTAATTAACGATCAATATCATTTGCTATCATTCCGATAATTACAGGTCTAGTATTATGTATGTATAACTAGATAAGAAAGCTATTCTATATTTATCTCTGAAGTGGAAGGTCGATGACCTATTTTTCGTAACTCTAACGTAAAACACTAAAATGCAGATAAGGACAATTTTTTGACAATTCTGACTTGTCATTGTTATCTGAGTGGCAAACAGTTAGAAGCCTCATCAGACGCCGTGTTTACCCGGCGTCTGATGAGGCTCCAAACTGTTTGCACTGGAAATAGTACTTTTAGCGTAAAAGCGTTTACTGGGAAAGAACAGCGTTTTCTCCACTGTAAGAGCTAAAAAGGAAGGCGTTTTGGTGGTTTTAATCCAAACAGGCTGCTTTGGAACAAATGAGATAAGCCGAAATCATCTTCCTGTAACCATTATCATATCATCTCATCATGCATCCCTCATCATTTATGGGCGCTTGTCTCGCAGATCCTGGCAAATCTAGCTCTTCGTTGGCAGACAAAACAATTTTACCACCCGCACAATAGTTATGATCCACTAAAATATGTTTTTCCTGTATTTGCGCACTGGCCACTCGTCGATTTGCAAACTTTTCCACGCAGGGCTCGATTTCTTACAGGGCCCCGACACGATTGCTTTTTGAGAAAAAAACCGTCAGAAGTATATCGATTTTTTTCTCTAAATATAGCAATGGTGTCGGGGCCCGTGTGCGCAGTCAAGCATTACCCAGCGAAGACCTTAAAAGTAAAGCTGGGATTCTGATCAGAAGCCAAGTATGAATCGGAATCAACAACTGTAAATCTATTATCCATGATTATCATCTCTAAGTTGCTCTGTACAAACACACAATAGTTAACTCCACAACCATTCTCCTACCTCTTAGTTCTACCAACTCATTGTGGTATTTCTTGCGAAGCTTCATCTCCTTCTGGTACTTGGTTACCAGCTCCTTGTTGTGTTCACTGATTTCTGTTATAGCTGCTATCATCTGAAACATACAGTAACACGACTCCAGGTAACAGTGCATAAACCTCTAATGAACAACGTTCATTAGAATCATCAATTTGCAATGATTCTAATGAGTAGCCACATCATAGGGATTGGTGTAGGCATAAGGATTCAGCTTTTTGAATACACATACTCCCCTTATCTGGAACCCTGATTGTAGGACCTGTAAAGTCCCAATATTACAAACTGCTCTTTGCATCCTGGGTACTCTTTACATACTGGCAGTGAGTGTTAAGAAAATGTTGATAAACTTTGCAAACATTTTGGATCCATACCAACTCCCACAACTGGGGGGCCTGATCTGGATCCAAACTGTTGGATACACAGATTCAATTTGCGTAAACCTAAGGTTCTTAACAAAAAGAAGCTGACAAAATTATCCTTGAAAATTATTTAGCACTCAGTTAACACATTACTCCATAGATACCCATTTTTACACTTCTATTTTATTTCTCCTAAATAGTCAGTTGGTGAAGAGAGGCAGTACTTTAGAAATCTTCTTTTCTTACCTCTTTCTTCACATTGGCCACTGTTTTCTGGATGAGCTTTGGGAACTTCTGTACCTCCCTCTGCAGGAGAATGTAAGACTCCACGAAGTTGGATAGGACAGGGTTGAGCAGGGCCAGCTGGTTCACCAGTCTCTCATACTTGGTCTCCAGCCAGGTCATTCTGTCTTGGTTACGCTCTCTCTCCCTTATCACAGCCTCCTCTAGCTCAGCAGACATCTGCTCCTTCACCTGTAAGTTATTAAACCATTAACCCATAGCCTTTTTCTAGATTTTTTTATTATTAAATATTAGTTTTGAAGATAAGTGAACACTAAAAGCAGGTTGAAAGTAAAGCAGAATGTGCCTTAAGGCACATTCTGCTTTACTTTCAGCCTGCTTTTAACTACAATCTTCTAGGATATTGAAAATATTTCTTATAGTATTCATGACTGTATATTTAACTGAAACAATTTTTTTTCAGTGGAACAAAAATTTAAAGTAAAAAGGCGTATTAACGAGGAATGGAAAACTCTCTTATGCTACCAGCCAATTTATGGTCTTAGTAATTACAACAAATAAAAATATACAGATGTAATGAAAATAATACATGTACTTGAAATGAAGGTATTCATAATAGTTGACAGCTTAAAGCAAGCTGAAAGAGCAAAAGCTCCTGTTTTAATTTCATCTTGCTTTAACCCATTACTGCACAAATACACCTTTTATTTATTCCTCCACTGAAGAAAATAGTTCCAATTTATACAGCTGACAATATGTACCAGAAAGAAATGTTTTCTATATCCTAGAAGATGGTAGTTTAAAGCAGGCTGAAAGTAAAGCAAAATGCACCTTGAGGTGCATTCTGTTTTTCTTTTAAGTTAACTATCTTCAATACTAATGAACGGTTGTAATAGAGAGACTTTTTCCTATATATTTTTAGACCAGAGTTTGTACTATGAAATGGCTTTTACCTGTGCTATCTGTTCAGAATGTTCTTTTGTTAGTTTGTCCTCCAGAGCTTCAAGGCACATTTCCTTCTCTTTATGCAGCTCCTCTGTGATATGTGTAACAGCAGCATTCTTGGCTATAGTCAGGTCTTCCTCAAGGTTCTTCAATTCCACCACATGTCTTTTCTTAAGGTGTTCCAGCTTATCAAGTAGTCCTGCTATTTCACTCTTCTTCTCATTTTTAAGGTCACTTAATTCTTTTGCCTTTTCCTGTTCTAGTTTTGCAACCATTTGAGCACTCTCGTCTTTCAGCTTTGCGAGCTGTTCATTGTTTGCACTTTCAAGTTTTGATATTTCACTAAGATGTTCTGACTTTAAGGAGTTTTCAAGTTCTGTCAACTGATCCAATTCAGTCTGGTGTTTTTGCTGTAAGGACTCCTGGAAAGCATGCATTTCCTTCTTGTGCGAATAGTTAAGTCTGTTGTCCAACTGAAACAAAAAGAGTACTGCTAAATCAATACATGTCCGTCAAGGCTCCAAATAAGAGGGAGTGAACTGATCGAATCCAACAGTTTCTCCTTCATGTCTGCTTTAAATCCTATGCCTGGTGTAACTGTTAATTAGAATCATCTCAATTCTAACGAGTAGTCACACTATAGGGTTAAAGGCAGACATAATGATTTTAGTTTTGAACAAGACTGCACGTTCAATAAAAGCTTATGCCCCCGGTGGCATCCTTGACAATATATTCTGATTTTTTTCTAAGTCCAAATTAGGTCAAGGTCAAACTGAGCTTGGGTATTATTGGTGAGTTGGTAATGGTCTAAGGCAATAACTGTATAAGTATCAAAACATTGTAGTAAACAGTGTTGATGCTAGACGAAACGGTAAAATCTAGTTAACCGAAAAAAGAGCCCATTTAAAATATTCTAAGTTAAAATTAGGTCAAGGTCAAGGTCAAAATCAAAGTTTGGTGATATTGGTGGATAGGGAATGGTCAAAGGCAACAACTGTATAAGTATCAAAGCATTGTAGTCAGATGTGTTGATGCTAGACGAAACGGTAAAATCTAGTTAACCAAGAAAAAGCCTATTTAAAATATTCTAAGTCCAAATTAGGTCAAGGTCAAGGTCAAAATCAAAGTTTGGTGACATTGGTGGATAGGGAATGGTCCAAGGTAACAACTGTATAAGTATCCAAGCATTTGGGTAAGCGGTGTTGATGCTAGACGAAACGGTAAATTCTACTTAACCTTGTTACGGACGGACTGTACGCTAGGATACTTATGTGGCTATTTTCTATTGTTTTCTCTTGCGTGGCTAGCCACACAAGAGACAATTTCTTTTTGCTCTAACTTGGAATAGAATGGTCTGGAGGCTAACCCTACCCCTTACCCTATGTCCCACAACTGGCCAGGTTAATGTCACAAGAAATGGCCAGGTTAATGTCACAAGAGACGGCCAGGTTAATGTTTTTCTATTATGTGGCTAAGAATTTTAGCCACATAAGTATCCTAGGGTGATTACTATATGCTCCCGCATCTGTCGATGCCGGGGGCATAAAAACTCCCCTTATCTGGAGCACTATCCCCTACTGGTCAATGATGCGCCATAAAAAAACTTCAAGTTTTTACCATTTAGGTAACAGATGAATGGACTAACAATCTTTGAAATCTAATGTCAAACTTGTGATAAGTGGTTATTCAAAGAATATGTAGTAGCAGTCTTTCATATGAATCACTGTTTAACATATTGCATGCTGGGTCATTTTTTTCTGCTTTACTTTTATCTTACTTTCAGATACCAGCTGCATTCAACACCTTAATTCAATATTCAAATCAACTCAATATCCTTGCAGAAAGGAGCTTAAAGCAGCCTGAATGTAAAGCAGAATTAGCCCTAAGACAATTCTTCTGCTTTAAGTAATAACCTATCTTCAAACCTAGAAACAGGCTATGTGAGTGAGGAAAGGGTTAAAGACAGGTGTTTTACATTCTTTTAATTAATTTTATTTCCGTCAAAAGTACAATGCATAACAAATACAATAATCATGTTGTATATCAGTTATACAGAACATACAATATATCGACAAGACATGGCATCTACATGAATCAGTGTCATTTTATGATAACAATATATTACAGAATAACAAAAAATAAACATGAAAATTGCATTTGAAGAAATTGTCGATTAAAAAGTATCGGCATATTATGTAATATTACACTCTTGGCTACAGAAGAAGGGGTTAGTTTTTAAATTGATACGATTTGGGAACCACCAAATTCCAACATACTCAGAGCTCCATATATGGAGAGTATTTCAAAAGCTAAAATCTTTATTTTTGCATTAAACCCTATTGTGTCACTACACATCAGAATCATCTCAAAGAGACGATTCTAATGAGTAGCAACACCACAGGATTTGGTGCTGAAATCTGAAAATGTTGGATTTGTTGAATTTACTCCCTCCTATCTGGAGCCCTGCTATTGATTTGTTATCCTGGTTCTTTGTTATGATGGTACATACCCTCTGTAGTGCTTCATCCTTGTCTTTCTCCAATTTGTCTCTGAGGGTTTTCTCCAGTTCTTTGTGCTCTTTATTGAGACTGTCCAGTTCCTTCCACAACTGACCGTCAGATTCCTCCTTCTCTGACTGCGCTATTGTTACCTGACAGCAAAGGGAAATACAGTTATTGTTGTGTTTTATTAACCTGTCAAAATTTAAATAATTATACGCTGGCTGAACACGCTATATATAGCTTCGGTTGGTATCGATTGTTTCCGCTACGCTTTACGGGTAGGTCAGGGTTGAAACATAATGTTCATATTTAGAATCAGATTTTGATAGCTATATGTTATTGTGGTCGAGGCAGTATAGTGGTATTTTACTAAGTACATGTATGGCCATGAGTTCGATACCCAGCGAATGCTCGTTTCTTATAATATTATTTTTATTATTTAGTGTATACGAGTCTGCAAGAAGGAGAAGCAGAATGAATTGAAAATCCCTTTGGATCTGATTTATGTATCACAGTCGTTCACGAAAAATGTACTTACACCTGTCTCATACAAACAATTAAGACCACGCTTAGAGGGTCCCTAAAGAGCCCTTTGATCAGGGATACACTGTTTGCCATTTTTAGTTGTCATACATTGACTTTTATTAATTGGAAACTGGAAGAGTCCATTAAAATTTTCAGTGAAAAAAGAGTTAAGGCATTTGTAATCTAGCAGTGAGAGACCACATCGGGTAACATTAATTTTTACATACAGTTAAAACTTTCAATAGTTTACAAAATGTAACGTTTATGTTATATATGGCACATTTTGCATTTTAGATCTCTATGTTGAACAATTCAAGTAAACTGTTTTCATAACTGATCCATCTTAATTATATTTATATGCGTGTTTCCTTGACCATGTATAAATTGTTAACTGTATATATGGGACTGTTCTCATGATTTTGTATGTAAATGCAACCTGAGAGAGAAATAAACTGAAACTGAAAAAAAATAATAAAATGAAAATAATTGTAATAAAAAAATAAACAAGAGGGCCATGGCCCTAAATTCGCTCACCTGAGGACATTGAAGTTTGTACCTAAGTTGACTGGGCAAGACAACATTTTAATATAACTATAAATGGAGTTATCTTCCAGACAAGAAAACATGACAAAAGTGAATTTTGTTGCCAAGCTTATGACCCTTATCCATGACACATCCTCTTATCAAGCTATTTCCATTTCCAATAAATGACAATTATTTCACTAGCGTCAGCAGAACTGGAATTATTTTCCTGACAATAAAATATGACAAAGGGGAAAAACTAAATATTGCTGCCCTTGTGCATGGCATTTTCTCTCATCAGTTTCTTTCCATACATAAAATTTCATTACAATAGCATCAGTAGAACTGAAGTTGTCTTCTTGACAAGAAAATATCACAAAGGGAAATAACTCAAAAAACAATGATGTCAGAGTTATGGCCTTTGCAAATGGCACTTCCTCTCATCAGGCTCTTTCCAAATAGGCAAATTCATTTTACCCATTACCCCATAGCATGTTTCTAGTTTTGAAAATAGGTTGAAAGTAAAGCAGAATGTGTCTTAACCCTTAGCCTGCCACTCACGACTATAGCTTTTTATGCAAACAGCTTGGATCCGGATTAGACGCCGAGTAACTCGGCGTCTCATCCGGATCCAAGCTGTTTGACACTCGGACAACATTTTCAGCAATTTTGAGCAACTTTGAAGCACTTTGAAACTTGAAGCAGACGAGAAATATAGCAGACGACAATTTATTTGGCGGGCTAAGGGTTTATGCACACTTTGCTTTACTTTCGCATCTTACATTTTCATGACTGTTTAAAGTGGAATTATTTTCTTAAGTAGAGGAATAAATCAAAGGCCTAAAAATGCACATTTATGGGGTAATGGGTTAACAAACGTCAGTATATGGGGGGAAAGGGTTTAATCCTGGACAAGAAAAAATGAAAAGACATACAGATAACTCTGACAAAACCAATATTAAACATATGTATAAATATGGCATAAGACATAATTACATAACTGTCAGTGGATCACTTCCAGATCCTGTTTCTCTAAGTATGAAGCAGACTGAACCATATCTAAACTTTAGCAGACAACATGTTCAGCTGATCATGACCAGTTCTGTGATACTCCCTAATAGCAGTTGCATAATATTTGACCTCAGTGGCTAGAGCTCTGGGGCTTACCCTTACCAGACTGAAATGATGTCTGCTTAAAACCTACTGTATGTGAAAAGTGTACAAAAAAACAATTTAGAAAATGTTAAGTTGGTAAATGAGTGGCAAATAGGTTGGATCCAGATTAGATGTAGCATTATGATTATGTTGCATCTGATCTGGATCCAAAATGTTTGCAAATATTGGCTATTTGCCCTTAGTATATTAAGAGTAACTCAGGTAAAATACAGTTCTGCATGCTTCATAAAAAATACTGTGAAACCTGCCTAGAGCAGCACTTAAACTGCGCAGGGTGGCGTCAAGTGTGACCCTAGGGATTTCATTTTAACAAACTATAGAGGGATCGACCAGGAGATTCTACTGTAAAAATATCAAAGCTTAGGGCCTAGTAGTTTTTAGCAAGAAGATTTTTTAAAGTTTTTTGCTTTTTTGCTTTTTCAAGCAGAGTTTTTGCTTTTTCTCTTTCATTTGAACAACTTCTGTAGAGAAGCATCCAAGGAACATCATGAGCAGTTTGAATCCGCCCTACAATCCGCGGGTTCAGAGGAGATGTCGTTTGAAGTAAAAGTGAACGGACAGACGTACTACGGACGGTGAGCGGTCACAATAGCTCACCTTGAGCCTTTGGCTCAGGTGAGCTAATAAAACCTAACGGGGATCGAACCCACAACCTTCTACCCTTACACGCTACCAATTGCTCTAAATCGATTATTGATTTAAATTCAGCACAGAATGCACAATATCCTTAAATTCCTATCCGTAAATCAAGACAGAATGTATCGACTTTATACCGAAGCTAAATATATCATTTCAGTGACGTAGGAAATATTCAAAATTGACAGGTCAATAAAACCAAACAATAACTCATTGCACCATAAATATACTATTTTACGACTATAATCTATTCCTCCACTGAGGAAAATACTGTATAGCTGGTGTTCTTTGAGGGGTTTAAATTTCTGCTATTCTGCTGTTCCTTCTTCGCATCACAGAAGAAAAAAATTGGCGGAATAAAATAACCATACTATTTATTTAATAATCACTAAGCCATCATCTTTTTTGAGTGATCGTTCCTTGCACTCATTCAGACATTGTTTGCATTTCACATGCCATTGTTATAATCACAGAACATACATACTCACTAAACAACTTGAACCATTACATTTGTGTTTTATTTAGATTCTTATGCATTCTGTTATATTGGAAACTGGCAAAGGCTAACAAATCTTTTTTTTTTCCCCTTAAAAAATAGAGCGAGAAATTCTAAAAGTTCTAATTTTAGAACAGTAGCAGACGACAACTGTTGCGGACAAAACAATTCCCCAGCATGTATTGAGATACAGACTCACCATTTTCTCAAGGTATTTGACTTGTGTCTGGGCCTCATGCAGCTCCTCCTTCCTGCCATCCAGGGCCTGTTTCAGCTGCACTATCTCACTCTTCTTCTCCTCATACCTCTTCTTCAGGGCCTCAGACTCTACCTCCTTTACACGGGTTTCCTTCACAACCTGAACATTGCAACCAAGTACAGTTAAACCTCTCTATTACGACCACTAAATAATTTTATCTATCAGGTGTTTTATGCAACACATTACAGTAAAACCTCTCTATTAGGACCACCAAATTATGATATCTATCAAGTGTTTAACCCATTACCTCATAGATTGCTTCTTGTTTTGAAAATAGGTGACCACTTAAAGCAGGTTTTCAGTTAAGCAAAATGCGCCTTAAGGCACATTCTGCTTTACTTTCAGCCTGCTTTAATCTACCATCTACTAGGTTGTAGAAAATATTTCTCATGGTACATATTCCTGCATGTATAAAGTGGAACTATCTTCTTCAGTGGATGAAGAATCTAAGGGCATAAAAAGGGGGTACCGGTATTTATGGGGTTATGGGTTAATGCAGGTGGCTGCTTCAAGTAAGGTGAACGAAAAACAGAAAGCTCCTTTAGGAGCTTTCTGTTTTACATTCACCTTGCTTAGATTTTTCACTGTACTCCATAAATACATCCCTTTTACTCATTTAATTTATTCTTCAACTGAAGAAAACAGTTCCATTTCATACAGTTATAAATATGTATCAGTTGAAATATTTTCTTTATCCAAGCAGATTGTAGCTTAAAAGAAGTTGAAAGTAGAGCAGAATGTGCCTTTACTTTCAGTCTGCTTTAAGTAGTCACCTACCTTTAAAACCAGAAACAGGGTAAGGGGTAATGGGTTTAAGCAAGATGAGAGTACAGCAGAAAGCTTTTGTTTATTTTCCTCTTGCTTTAACCCATTACCCTATAGCCCTTTTCTAGTCTTGAAGACAGGTGATACATATTTGCAGCTGCAACCACATTTCATAGCAGACAAAACTCCAGACAATGGGAGTACCCTTATAGCTTGTGCACAGCAGTCACTTTATGGGAGACGGCTTGCAGCTTTATATACAGGTTGTAACTTAACCCTTTCAATACAGTGGACCTTTTTAGAATATACTCATTACATTTGCAAACAGTGCAGACCCAGGTCAGTGGGCTCCTATAGGAGCCCTCTGATCAGGGTATACACTGTTTGCTAATTTATACCAATATTTATTTAACTACCTAGAATTCCAAGTAGACTGGTTCATGCTTTGGTACCTAAAAGATCAACAAGGGAATATAATAACCCACAAGAGTTACTTAAGTGTTGAAACAGTTAATACCAGAACATTTCAACACTAATCCATATATAAATCACGGGTCACAACTATTTCTTAAAGATTAACTGACAAGAGGGAGCGAAAAAATCATTAGACATACAGAGATTGGCTAAAATAACCACTTGACGTGCAATATATCTTCTGAAAATTGAAAACCATCAATACCTCTGGTGACTTGGCATGCAGTGAGAAGTTTTCCGCTTGTATTTCGCGCAATTTGCTCTGTAGTTGCATGTTTTCCATCTCTAGTGCTGACACCTGCTGGTAGAGTTTGGAGTTCTTGGAACATTGTTCATGTTTCACACTCAGCTCATCTTCAAGCCCAGTCACTTTCTGTTTCAATCGAGTGATTTCCTCTTCAAGTTGCTACAATGCCATAATGTTAATTGGTGTTAAATGACTATTTATTAAAATAGCATGAATATCATTGCTTTATGAAGGAAAAACAAGACACTGCATTTAGTAAACACAAATTATGCCCCCGGCAGCATCCCTGGCAATAGATTTTGAAGTCCAAATTAAGTGGAGGTCCAATTGAGGTCGTGTGACAAATGGGTGGACTAGAAATGGTCAGAGGCAACAACTGTATAAGTATCCAAACATTCTAGTATGTGGTGTTGATGCCAGATGAAACTGTCTTAACAGTAAACACATCCTCTTTTGGGGTTGTAATAGCAGGCTTGAATATGATCTGCATCATCTTACAATGTAGTATTCAAGACACAAATTAACCTATTAACCCATAAATACACCCTTTTACACCTTAAATGTATTCATCCACTGAAGAAATTAGTCCCAATTTATACAGTCATGAATATGTATTATAAGAAATATTTTCTATATTCTAAAAGATTTTGGCTTAAAGCAGGCTGAAAGTAAAACAGAATGTGCCTTAAGGCACATTATGCTTTCCTTTCAACCTGCTTTAAGTGGTTACTCATCTTCAAAACTAGAAACAGGCTATGGGGTAATGGGTTAAGACAAAACATCGAAGGATCCATTCCAAAAAAGTATGAATTTGGCCTGCACTTCAACACACATAAAGGCAAGCCTTTTCTTGGCGTGTAACATACCTGATGTCGGTGGTTATTGAGCTTAGAGACTGTGAGGGCCTTGGTGTTGGCATTCTTTGTCTCTGTCAGGTCATAGAGAAGTCGCTGATTTTCTGCCTGCAGAACCTCAACCTGCTTCTCTGTGTCCGTCGTGCATGAGGCCGGTACTATGGACTGTGAAAAAACAAAGACAAAATGATTTTTAACCCTTTATCTCATAGCCTGTTTCTGGTTTTAAAGACAGGTGACTTCATAAAGCAGTCTGCTTTACTTTTAGCCTGCTTTAAGCTATCACCTGCTTGGATATAGAAAAAATAAATCTAATGAGGTATATTCATGATTGTGCAAAGCCAAACTATTTTTCTTCATTGGTGGAATAAACTACAGCCCTTTGTAATACCTTTATCTATTTTGCAGTATAAACAGCACAAGCCTTTCCCCAACAGAAGTGTCTTTTAGCACATTTACATATTCCTCAAGCTTCTTCCATGTTCTGATTATGAGTCTTAAGAAACATTTCCTGCACTGACATGTTACAGCAAATAGCTTAAGCCATTATCCCATAAATATGCCTTTTTGTGCCTTTAATTTTATTCCTCCATTGAATACAATAGTTCTTATACAGTCTTGAAAATGTTCCATATGAAATATGTTCTATATCCTAGCTTAAAGCAGGTTGTAAGTAAAGCAGAATGCGCCTTAAGGTGGTTCGACAGCGGGCGGCCCGCATCTCGAGTTCCGGAAATGCTGATGACTTTCACCTGATCTTTGCGGCACGTGCTTATAGTAGAAAATTTAGATAAAGAAAAGTTTGACCTTACTCAGTGTCTGCTCTGTTAGCGCAGTGGATACGGTGATAGACTTGCAATCCAAAGGTTCTAGGTTCGATTCCCACTCGGTTCAAAACTTTTTTTTAACAAATTGTCTGATTTTAGTGACTAGTCATTTCATAACGCAGTGATCAAAGGACAGGCTATGTTTAGTCAAGTAATAATGAATAATATCAGATGCAAGTATAGTCCAGTGACAGCTAAATTTGTGAGTATTTATAGCCTATATGACAGGTGGCAGCTTAACACAGGACAAAAATAATGCTAAAAGATAGATCCTAAAGGAGCTTTTATGCATTACTTTTGTTATGCATTAAGCAGTCACTTGCCTTTAAAGATCTACAGGCTACCGTTTTCAATGGTCCCTTATTACAGGTTTGACTTATGGTATTATTTAGAGCTGACGGCATTTTAAAGTTGAAGTCAAGGGAGGTTACTCGTTTTGTGTTTATATTTTGTCAGAATTTCAGGAAATCATGTATAAAATGTAAATTCCACTGTAGATTTTCATTAAATTTTTGTGACTAGTAGAATTAAGTTATATCTATCTAATAAGAGTAAAATAGGTGTACGTTAAACATCTAGATTTTTTGTAATTTGAGATTTTCAGAATTTGACTTTTTTTAAATATTGATATTTCCAACAAATATGTCATAAAATACTTTTGTTTGCCCAATATCTTATAGTCTATGTACAGTTTACTTCAATGTACAGAAATTATTGAGTTATATCATTTTATAAAGAAAATATTCCTGTTTATCAAAAAAGGAGCTTTTTTCGACAAAAGGTCCTGTCAGAAAAAAACGGCACTGTAACTTTTTTTTATTTTAACGATTTTTCACTCTCCATATGGTATATTTCAATTTAATCAAGGTTTCAAAGAATTCTGACACAGAATAAGCTGACCCGCGAACCACCTTAAGGCGCATTCTGCTTTACTTTTAACCTGCTTTAAGTGGTCACCTTATCTTCAAATCTAGAAACAAGCTATGGGGTAATGGGTTAAGCCTTTAGCATTCTGCTTTACTTTCAGCCTGCTTTAAACTACCATCTGCTAGAATATAGGAAATATTTTTATGGTGAATATTCATGACTGTACAATTTGAAACTACTTTCTACAGAAGAGGAATAAATCAAAGGCGTAAATACGTGTTTCTATGTTGCAATGAGAAATTGATAGAAAAGCCTTACATGATTGCACACATGATTCTGACTAGATTCCTCCGGGGCCTTCCATTTATCACAGTTGGTGACTGGAGGTTTGAGTGGCCCTATCTCCTCTCTCATACTGTTCAGTTCAAGTTGAACCTCGTTAAGCTGACTGGCAAGACTGGACTTCTCCGACTGTAGACGTTTGATGTCCTCGATCAGTTTACTGGCACTCTCAGTCGGTGAAATGGCAAGTTGCTTCCTCTTTCTTGGCGTGGAGGCTGCATGTACACATAGAATATTAGAGTTACAGACAAGTTTTGATATTTCTGTTCACCTTTTATTACTGAATGTTTTACTGGGGTCCAAGGTTATAAAGCTTTTTAGTTGAGTCTGAGTCTGTTCAAGTAGAAAGCTTTCTAACCTCGGAGCCAGGCTGCTTTAACTCTTTAAAACTTTAAATGGGTGGACCATTCCAGTTTCCATTTTAGTCTAGTCAATTTCTGACATTTGAGGGTTGTTTTTCTCAATGTTTGGCATAATGAAAAACAGTGAAGACCCTGATCAGAGGGCTACTTTCGGAGCCCTCTGATCTGGGTATTCACTGATTTCATACACCAGGTGTACTTTTCACATGTACAATGTTTGAAAAGGACACCTTTATGCGGGACTAGGGTTCAAAGGTTTAAGAAAGTATTTCAGAAACTGTAGAGCAAACAGTGTAGACTCCGATCAAAGGGCTACTTAAGAAACCCTCGGATCAATGTCTACACTGTTTGCAAAATATAATATAGTAAGGATAAAATACTCAAAATATGAATGTTATCATTATAGAATGCCATTGAATATTCCTTTGATTATTGTTTCTTGATTCATTCATACCTGAAACTTTAAATGGAAAATTTCAATTTTAAATTTAGTCCAAGTCTCTTTTAGACTATTTAGGGCTGATTTAACAATAAATTGCTAAATTCCAAACCTCAGATCAGGGTCTAGTCCGGCCTACACTGTTTGTATAGGCCAAGTGTCCTCTTTAAAGGTACACTGTCTGTTAACGATCAGTATATACATCAGTAGGGTTGAATGGGTTACAGGTAATACCTGGTACAGGTTTGAGACTGTATAAACTGTTTTCTTCACTTTTACTATCAGCCCAGCTTATATTGGTCTTGTGAATTCACCACCAGTATACTTAATGTAAAATGACATTTTAGGTACCACAGTTGGTTTTTATGCTTTCCATAGGCTATTTCCTGTGTTTATTTTACTGAAAACTGTAGTTTTTATTATTTTGCCTTTCTAAGGTGTTTAAATTATATCTATTGCAGCTGGCACTGACAATGCCCACAGCCATGCTGAACAAGAATTAAAAAAAAAAAAATTGAAATACCAAAGAAACAAGAGTGTATTCAATAAATGCTTTTGCCCACTATTGACATCCTTGACAATATATTCTGAATATTTTCTATGTGCAATTTGGGTCAAGGTCAAACTGAGGTTGGATGATATGGGTCAATTGGTCAAGGTCCATGGAAACAACAGTTTAAGTATCTAACCAGAAAGTGGTAAAATCTAGTTTAACAGAGAAATAGCCCATTTAAACTATTCTTAGTTCAAATGAATAGGTCAAGATTGGGTGATACAAGTGGCATGGTAATGGTCCTAGCTAACATTTGTATAAGATCAAAGCATTGTAGTGAGTAGTGTTGATGCTAGATAAAACAGAAAAATCTAGTTAACCCAGAAATAGCCCATTTAAAATATTCAAGTCCAAATTATGTCACAGTCAAATTGTGGTTGGTGATATAAGTGGATTAGGAATGATCCCATGCAATAACCGTTTAAATATTCGAGTAAGAGATGTTGTTTCTCGAAGAAACGGAAAAAATCTAGTTAAGCTTGTATAGAATGATGGCCAGATGGACTGGACAATCACTATATGCCTCCCGCATCTATAGATGGCGGAATGTATCTGCTTTCTTTTTTTCTTTACAAATTTAAGTTTCTTCATTTGTACAAACACTTAACCTTATTGATTGATAAATGGGTTTTAAAGCACTGTGACACAATATTAGACATATAGTGCCAATAACAATGTAGTGAATATCCATGAGTGTTTAGATGACACAGTTTGGTGGAGTCTTGCCATTCTGCATGGTGGCAGTGCATGGATTCTATCCTCCCGCCATCCCACTGGGGGTGAACAAACCTTAATATGAGTGTCAAAGAAACATGATCAGATGCCAAAGTTTCTCAAAGTCTAATAATCTGGATCTAAATTAATTTCAAACATCATACAAGATACATTTATCTGAAAGTAGCGTTGTTATTTTTTACACGGTAATCAAGCCCAGCGCTTATAAAGCATTTCAGTTGAGTCTGAGTTCATTCTCAAGCGTTTGATTGGTCAGATTTGAGCCTAGGCTCAAACCTGACCAATCAAATGCTTGAGAACATTTAAGACACAAACCCAACGATTTATAAGCATGGATTCTGTACCTATATTTTCCTCTATTTCCTTGAGTCTATCCTCCTGCTCATTGATGATGGACTGTAGATTGTCTATGAGCTGTTCTTTCTCATGCATCTGTACCTCATGAGACTTCTTCAGTATCTTCAGCTGCTGTCTCTTAGTATTCTCTTCCCTCTCCAGCCGCGTCTTGTACAGCCGAATCTTGTCCTTGTAGTTCTGGAAATATTACGATAATACAGTTTTATCATCATTGGTATAAATAGTATTAACCCATTACCCCATATATACACCTTTTTACGCCTTTAATATATTCCTCAACTAAAGAAAATAGTTCCAATTTATAAAAGGATATATCTTTATCATAAGAAGTATTTTCTTTATTCTAGCAGATGGTAGCTTAAAGCAGGCTGAAAGTAAAGCAGAATGCGCCTTAGGGCTCATTCTGCTTTATTTTCAACCTGCTTTAAGTATTCACATATCTTAAATATTAGAAACAGGCTATGGGGTAATGGGTTAAATACCCATTATTAACCATTTACTCCATAGATATGCCTATTTATGCCATTAACTTATTCTTTCACTGAAGAAAATAGTTCCACTTGATACAGTATGTCATGAATATGCACCATAAGAAATATGTTCTACATCTAACCAAATGGTGGCTTAAGGCAGGATGAAAGTAAAGCAGAATGTGCCTTGAGGCACATTCTGCTTTACTTTCAACCTGCTTTAAGTGACCATAGGCTCATGGCAGAAATGGACATCAACAAACAAACCATCAAAACTAGAAACAGGCTATGGAGTAATAGGTTGACCCATTACCCCATAGCCTGTTTCTAGTTTTGAAAACAGGTGACCACTTAAAGCAGGTTGAAAGTAAAGCAGAATGTGCCTTAAGGCACTTTCTGCTTTACTTTCAGCCTGCTTTAAGCTATCAACTGCTAGAATATAGAAAATATTTCTTATGGTACACATTTTTGGCTGTATAAATTGGACCTATTTTTTTCATTGGAGAAACAAAGAAAAGGCGTAAAAAGGCGTATTTATGGGTTAATGCTTGTTTACTACAACCTTGCAGTAGTTCGAATTGTTGCAGATCCTAATGATGGTCTAACTCATATTTGAGGCAAGGTTCTTTCAACCCCTAATGCATTTCACACAGAAAAACATGCAGTAGCTGGAAAACACACTTATGGTAATTGTAAAATACAATAACTCAAAGGTGTCATTTTGTCCAATGAAACCAATCATCTTCCTTGGTTTTGACACTTGAACATGACTGTGTAGCAGTTACCACACATCATACTTTGGACTGGACAATGCTGAATTTTATAAATTGTAATCTTCCATTTCTTTTCAATGACAAGCTCATTTTGACAAAAGGGGTCTGTCTCTTAGATATTAAAAATTTGGCAAATAGTGTAGACCCAGGTCAGAGGGCTCCTAAAGGAGCCCATGGATCTGGTTTTACAGTTTGCCAATGATGTATATACTCAGTTTCTGCACTATAAAAGTTATTGCACTGTTTTCACACTTCCCTGCAGAGCAATTTCAGCCCTGTCCGCTGATTCTAATTTGATCTTTTTGATCTTTTTTATATTTGTATAAATGACTTCTACTATATTATAATTAAACCTTTCAACACTCAGAAAACATACATGTACTGATTACCTTTGCAAATAGTTTGGGATCCTGATCAGGGCCCACTAAATGTTAGGCCTGATCAGGATCCAAACTGTTTGTCACTTGTTTCCTGTTTTTGTAAATGCAATGAAGACTGAGCCAATTTTAGAATTTGAGCAGCAAAAGACATTTTCAGCAGACCACATTTACTCAATATTGGAGTTGAAATAATAATTGGCAATCAACACTTTTTCAATTTGAATTTAAACGATTTAAATGCAGAATAAATGTTATCTGTTTCAAAATCGTCATCATGATCTGCTTAAATTCTACAGTTAAAAGAAAACTTTTACACATTTTCAGAACTACAACCCAAAGTGGAAAACAGTTTGGAGCCTACTCAAATTTATACTCATTTCTAAACTGTTTGGAAAATACAAATACCATATACCCCTGTTTAAAAGCACCCCCTCCAAAACCTTTTTCTAAATTAAGAATTTCAAAAAATTGATATGGTCCGAAAAATGTCAAACAGTATGGAGCCAGTGATAAGGAAGCAGCATTTGCGATGTGTCATCCGGATCCAAACTATTTTCAAAGGTAATACTATTTTGCTGTCAGCATAGTATTTATTACAAAGAGTTCAATATTGAAACCCTGATTAAATTTTGGGACTTTGTATTGCCCACAGGGGTGTTTAAACAGTTGTGCGGTATTCACTGCATGCACCCAAGGCGTTAATACAATCCTCATTTCATTTAGTGTGATGCATGTTGTATCTACAAAAACATGAAAACCCATTATAGGTTGTTTTATGATGGTATTCCTGCTGTCTTGCTTCAAAATCAATAGTTCTGTTATTAATTCATATCTGAACCTCGCCATGAGAAAAACAGACTTATATTGCAATGCAAACAGTGTAGACTAGGTGTAGACACTGTCTGACACTCACCTTTACTTTCAGTAAAGCAGAGTTGTAGATAAGCTTTGTCTTGGAATTGGGTATCAATACACGGATTTTAAAGGAATAGGGTTTTTTGGAAAATTCATTTTGTATTGCATTGACCACAACCCCATGGTTTCTAATTCAGTTTAGTATCCACAATCCAGAACCCCATGATTTGTAATATAATTGGGTATCAGTAGGAAAATAAACTTGGATTTCCTATCCTTGTCCTTTCAACAGTGCATTCAGGGTATTGGTTTTAACTGTCTAAAAATGATTTTCAGTGTTTACCTTACATAGTTCTATATGCAACTTTTGTTTACACACATTCAACTAAAGTAAAAGTTCAGTTGATATCCCGATGAAATTAAAAAGCAATTGAGTATTTGTTTGGTTTTTACACAATCACTTTCAAATAATTGGGTTTCCTTTTGCTTTTGTTGGGTACTGTCACCCATTAGTTTTGAAATAATTGGGTATTTCACCAATTTCAATTGGGTAAGTACTCAGATACTCTGCTTTATAATCTACAACTCTGGTAAAGTGAAACTATTTTCTTAAGTGGATGAATAAATCAAAAGGCATAAAAATGAGTATAATGGTGTTAACTCTTTGCATGCTAGCAGCGGATATATCTGCCACGGTGATTGCCTTTGCAAACAGTTTAAATACAGATGAGCCGGCCGCTTTAAGCTAACATCTTCTAAAATATAAAAATAGTTTTAATCGTACATATTTATGACTGTATAAATTGGAACTATTTTCTTCAGTGGAGGAATAAACTATTTGCGTATTTATGGGGTAATGGGTTAGTGTAGTGGCCCAATGGTTAACACCTTGGACTACGGTACCAGGGGTCGTGAGTTCGATCCCCCGCCGGACCAGCGGTCTGACTAGGGGATTTTTTCCGAATCCCTTATGATGTACAGGAATGTCCTTGAGCAAGACATGTACCGCGAATTGCTCCTCTCCACCCAGGGGTTAAAATGGGTACCTGTGAGGGTCTGAGCCGGTACTGCGGCTGCTTTAGCGCCATATGTTAGCAGTGCTCAATATAATTGTAGGCAATATGGCTCAATGATCAGGGGGTAAATGTACAGTCGGCTGAGCGGTCATTCGGACTGAAAGTAGACTTTAACTGGTACTTTACTTTTTTTTAAACCAAACCCTGCACTGTCTTTAGATGACCTATGTGCAAATGAATATCTATAATGAAATCTTCCTGTAAGCACATAAGTAGATTTCATTGCAATATCCAGGAATAAATGGGTAAAAGTAACAGTTGTTTTGACACCAGAGAACAGTCTCCAAAATTTGTTGTCTAGACCTCAGCGCGTCTTTTCCAATAAATGAAGCCAAAAACATGATAAGACTTTTGGGGGAAATATCTCTGAATTTCTAACTAGCTATTACATCAGCTGATTCAAAATGGTTATACACAATAATTGCTATTTCCAAAGTTGTTAAAATAACAGAAAATCTAAATACACTTGGTTAAACAATTTGGATACTCAGATGAGATGCTAAATAACTTGGCATCTGATCAGGAACCAAACTGTTTGACAAAAATCGCTGCAAATGCATTCTTAGCATAAGGGTTAATAAAGTGTATAAGAAGTCTGGGGGATAGGCAGATAAGTGAGACGAGGTTATTCCTAATCATAATTGATCTGTTTGCCCTATGAACATGAATCTCAGTGTCTACAGAGACTTGTATTATACAGCAAAAAAACAACATGTACAGCTGCCACACAAACTTAGATGAATTGGAATCTTATTAAATCAAAGTTGACAGCTGAATGCAAGATATAAGTAATGCAGAAAGCTCCTTTATATCCTGCATTAAGCATTAATCTCGTATTTATTTCTTTACTGTGTCCGCTATATAATAGTTTGACTGTACTTTATAAAGTGGTATTACACAATTAAGGCATTGAATATTCAGACAAAGAGTCTTAACAGCAATATGGCATGACCTGTATCTACTCTGATTCCACTAATCAGCTAAACAGCAGTTTACAAAAGACACTGTGTTCATAAACAATAGTTTATTCAAAGACAAGATGTGCTTGTAAAACACCCCCCCCCCCCCCCCCCCCCCCAAAAAAAACCAATCTGAAAATATGACCTTTTGACCACTGTGATTGTGAACTTGACCTTTGACCTATGTTGTCTGAAATAAACATATTCACACTCCTCTTAATTAGAGCAACATGTTTATCAAATATGATGTCCTGTTCACCTTAGGGTAAAATATTTGACCTTTTGGCCTCTGTGACCTTGACCTTTGATTAAACATGACTATCATATACATATTCCTGTCAATATGTATACCAAGCATGAAGTCCCTGTCACCTGAAAGTCAAAGGTTATGGCCATTTTAAATATTTGACTTTTTGACATGTGACCTTGACCTTTCACTTGCCATGTCTGAAATATATAATTTTTCATACCCCTCTTCATAAGAGCAACATGTATTATACCATATATATCATCCCAGTCACCTGAGGGTAAAATAGTTGACATCTTTGACCATAAATGTCTTTTTTTTTACCTTTTGACCTTGACCTTTGAGCTGACATGCTCGAAACATACATATTCTTTTGCCTCTTTATATGGGCAACAAACATTATTTGTACTAATTGTAACTTCAATGTGAATGAATTTGACCCTTTGACCTTTGTGACCTGGACCTTTGACTATACATGTATGAAGTATACATGTTCAAATTCCTCTTAATAAGAGCAATATATATACCAGTTATGAAGTCCCGATCATTTTAGTGTCAAATGATATTGCAATTTCAAGTATTTGACCTTTTGACCTTGACCAATGTGATGTGCCAAACACCTGCATATTCATATATCTCACATTCTCCTCACCTGCATATTCATACACCCCTTCATAATATTATTGGCAACACATATGCCATGTATTGAGTATGTATTGGTTATACAATGTTGTTCAAAAGTATTTGCCAACATTAAAAATTGACCTTTTGACCTCTATGACCTTGACCTTTGATTTGACATATCTAAAATATGCATATTCAAATTTCTCTTAACTAGAGCAATATGTATACTAAATATGAAGACCATACCACTTGAGGGTCAAAGCATTGCCATTTCAAATATTTGACCTCTGTGACTTTTACCTTGCGTGACTAAAACCTGCATTTACATCAAAAAATTATTGCCAAGGTTACGGTTGCGGACAACCATACAAGGCAAAAACAACGTTTAACTCTTTCCTCCCTGAAACTTTAAATGGACAATTCCAGTTTCGATTTTTGTCTAATCCATTTCTGGCTTTTAAGAGTTGTTTTTGTCAATTTTGGCATTACTGACAAACAGTGAAGACCCTGATCAGAGGGCTCCTTTTGGAGCCCTCTGATCTGGGCCTTCACTGTTTGCACAGGACAAGTGTACTATTCACATGTACACTGTTTGAAAAGACGCCTATATGCGGGACTAGGGTTCAAAGGGTTAAGGAAAGAGACTTCTGAAAGCAAGATATGTCTTTCTTCTTTACCTTTATCTTGCACTAAGCTACCTTCTGTATTTAACATCATCTATGTGTATAAATTTTTAGCACATAATTGGATAGCAAGGAGTCTAGGCATACTAATGTATTTATGCGGAGGAAATGATTACGTGTTTTCCCTTGATGGTAGTTCCATAATTATGATATTTTAAAATTGGCAGACAACAACTTATTGCTTTGACTGCAGGGTACAAGAAATGTCTTGTTTTCTATCATCTATCTCCCTAAGGTGTGAAAGGGCATTTCTATGTGGAAAAAGGTTACTCCATAGCCTGTTAATAGTTTTGAAGACATGCGGCTACTTGAAACAGGTTGGAAGTAAAGCAGAATGCGCCTAAAGGCACATTCTTCTTTACGTTCAGCCTGCTTAAAGCTACCATCTGCTAGAATATAGATATATTTCTTATAACACATATTCATAACTGTATACATTTGAACTATTTTCCTCAGTGAAGGGATAAAATAGAAGTGCTAAAAGGCGCTTCTATGGAGGAAAGGGTTAATTAAAACAAGATGTTTTTGCAAAACACTATGTCCTTATGGAGATTTCTATTTCATTTGCAGCCTGGTTTAAGCAGCATAATGTCAAATGTAAAGGAAAAGATGTCCTATGATTCTTCATAGTCTGTTTAAACAGAATTATGTCTACTAAGTATGAACATCTGCATGTCCATTTCTCTTACAATACTAACATATTATATTTGCCTTCTCGTGATATTGAGCTTTTCCACAGTCATTTGTACAGTAAGATACAAGGGTCTGTATAGTGTACAGTAAACTCCACTTGTAACGATATCGCTAGTAACGATATATCGCTTGTAACGATACAGATCCTTCGGTCCCTGCCAGCCTTCTATATAATTCAATGTAGCTAACTCCGTTTGTAACGATATCGCTTGTTAAGATAATCTGGATGTAACGATGTTAATTTTCAGTCCCATGCCTCCAGTTTGATCGCATGTAACGATATTTTCACCTGTGTAGAGGTGCGAAGACAAATCCGGGAAAGTTGTGAAAAATATCGCTAACAAGTTTCAAACAAACAATAGTGCGTGTGCACTGCACCATGTAACCAGTCCAATTATGAGCGTACTTACCATTACATGAGGGTTTCCAAGTTTTGTTATCTCATCAAATCACTTTGAGATGACAAAATTTCTACATGAATTCATATTTAATATATGTTATATTTGGTGAATAAAAATCACAACACGTTCGGTCTTTGGTTTCATTCACTCGCCCACACGATACTTCATTCTTATGTGTAACGGACCTGTAATATGTATGTGTACGGTCGGAAAGACAAAGTGTTGGATTAAACTCCAAATACCAGATAATTCAACAGGTCTATAAAGGACTTAGAAAAACACAAACTTTGTTTTAAATGGCATCGTCTTTGACGAACTTGTCGGGTTGTCAAGTCAGTGATTAGAATTGTTTACCCGCATATTTGCAGACATCGGAACTCCGAAGTACTGTAGCAAAGTGTGTGTTTCATTAGCCAATGATTATTGGGAAAGTCCGTCATTACGTCATTCTTACCAACAAAAAAGAGGTTGAAACTGCCCGAGAAGCTATGATTGGCTTACGAAAAATACTCGGTAGTCTACTCGTCAATTTCTGCCATTCTAAATGTTACGGAATAAACCGGGCATAGTTTGCCAGGCGTAGTATTGTGTTTATCTGTCCGAAAAACGCTACTCGCATTTTTTTGCGAGTTTCTGGAAAAGTCACTTAATTCTTGCAGTGATCTTATTCCACTCGCAGTTTGCGAGTATGCGAGCTTAATTTAGAACCCTGTCTGGATTAACCCATGTTCATTTCCGGTTTACTTTCGTTATCCAGTATCTATGAACAACTAGAAAGACAGTACGTAAATCATTTGTAAATAGTGAAATAGCCTCACAATAAGTTTATTTGTGCCAATTGAAACAAAGAAATAACAACCATTAGAGTTTATAACAGGTCAGAATAGTATTTTTTTCGTTAGTCTTAAAATGCGCAGAACTTTATGTAGTAACCATTGTTTCGGATAGAACAAAATTCGGACACTGTCGTCAAGACCCACCAGATCGCTTGTAACGATATCCGGATGTAACGATACTTATTCCACGGTCCCCTGAATATCGTTATAAGCGGAGTTTACTGTATATTAGTCCATGTATTTCACTATTTGTATTTTATTCCGACATGGTTTTTGATAACCTTCAATTACCCTGACATCATTTTTTATCTGTGTGACGTCATGTATCCTGGCTACACCTACATGTTGAAGTTCGGTGTTATTCTTGGTGGCATAAGTTGGAAAGTTATCTGGTGGGCGTTGAGAAAGCTTGGAGTTGAGGAGTGGATTGTGAAGCTCATTCAGGGGATGTACGAAGTCGTGTTCGAGTTGGTGAAGGTCTCAGTGAAGAGTTTGAGGTGAAGGTTGGTGTGCACCAGGGCTCCGTGCTCAGTCCCCTGCTCTTCATCATCGTGCTTGAGGCTCTGTCACGTGAGTTTCGGGCTGGAGTACCTTGGGAGGACCTATACGCTGATGATCTGGTTATCATTGCAGACTCTCTGGACGAGTGTGTTAGCAGGTTACAGGTTTGGAAGGAAGGAATGGAGAGGAAAGGATTGAGAGTTAATGTGGGGAAGACCAAGATCATGATTTGTGGTGCAGGCTTGGACCTCCTGCGGAGCTCGGGCGAGTTTCCCTGTGCCATATGCCGCACCGGTGTAGGCAGCAATAGCATCCACTGCAACGGCTGCAAACACTAGGTGCACAAGAAATGCAGTGGACTCAAGCGTCTGACGGAGGACCCAAACTACAGGTGCGCTAGATGCCAAGGTACTGCACAGCCCATAGATGGTAGACCCCAAACTGATGTTCAGGTCGGAACAGAGAAACTGGAAGTGGTGGCACTCTTCTGTTACCTAGGGGACATGCTCTCTGCATCCGGTGGCTGTGAACTCGCAACTACAACGCGTGTGAAAACAGCATGGAAGAAATTCAAGGAGCTGCTACCAGTCCTTTCATCCCGTCACCTCTCCTACAAGACCCGCGGTCGCGTGTACAACTCCTGCGTGCGGAATGCAATGCTCCATGCAAGTGAGACCTGGCCCTTGACAAGTCCAAATCTCCAGCGTTTGAAGCCCAATGACAGAGCCATGATCAGACAGATCTGCAATATAAAGCCGGAGGATGTGGCTACTGTTACGTCAGATCAGCTGCTGGTGAAACTTGGCCTTGATGACTTGACTATCATCCTGAGGGAGAAAAGGCTTCGCTGGTTTGGACATGTAAATCGCTCCAGCGGTGCAATCAAGGAGGTCTGGGACATGCAGATTGAGGGAAGACGTGGGCCAGGACGGCCCAAAATGACATGGAAGACATTGGCACAGAGAGACAGACGAGAGTGGAAGCTCTCAGAAGTCGACCCTTGTGATAGGGATGTGTGGAGATCTAATGTGAGATCTGCTATGCGTGCAGCCTGCCAGCTGCCTGGAAGGGGGCCCACTGATGCGGATGACGCTCCTGCACCTGCACGTTAATCTAAACACCGATGATGATGATGAACAGAATTCTTGTTCTGCTTCAAACATCTACCGGTAATGTTTCTGGATATAAAATGATTTAAACAATCTAATTGTTGATGGAGGATATTGGAGGCATATAATAAACACATCCCCATGTGGCAGTGCGCAACAGGGCATTCTATTTAGCTCTCCACGTTTTTGGCAGAAACAGCCAAAGGCCAAAGGTGCTTGTCAGAATGGCTGTTTCCACCACAAACATCATGAGCTGAAAACATCGTTCAACCTGTTTTAACACTTTCCCCAATAGAAGCGTTTTTTAGCGCATTTAATTTATGCCTACACTGAAGAAAATAGTTCCAATTTATACAGTCATGAAGATGTATAAAAAGAAATAATTATGTTCTACATCCTAGCAGATTATAGTTTAAAGCAGGCTGAAAGTAAAGCAGAATGCGCCTTAAGGCGCATTCTGCTTTACTTTCAACCTGTTTTAAGTGGTCACATGTTTTCAAAACTAAAAAGCGTCTATGGGGTAAATTAAGGGTTAAGCAACTATCTGCCTTCAATACTCAGAAAACGGGATAGGGGGTAAATGGGTTAAACACATGTTGATAAAGGTGATTTTCAATTTTAGCTGTAGAAAAGGTCTACAAAGTTTGAAAATCCCCAGAAACCTTCCTACTTTGCCACGGTTCTGGGACTTAATTGTCAAAGCCAATCTTTCCTGTTTATTAGACCGAGGTTATCCCCTCTGGCAAGAACAACAAGAGGGCCTGAAGGCCCTGATATCGCTCACCTTTTGTACTGAAGCCTGATAGCTTTACCTTTCTGGTCACCCATTTTCATCTAAATCTTTTCAAATTTGCAGTATAGTATGTAAACCATTTTGGAATACAACCTCATAATTCTAGTATAGTAGAGAACATCAAGGACTGATAACTAGACCCTAAACAATACTGAAATGAAGCCTTTTCTAGCATTTCAAAGTATATCAAGGGCAGATAACTATTGTAACAATGATAAGTTTTAAAGAATAATTGCACTCCTTTGAGAACCTATAGCTATATACATTGTGTGCATGTATAATCAAAATCCATTCAAAACTGTAGTTGCAAGAGTGTAAACACTGTAAAATATGGCATTTTCAGCAATTCAAAGGTAGATAACTCTTGACCAATTAGTCCAATTTCAACCATAATCACCCTTTTTTGATCTCATATGGTCACATACAATCTGAGCAAGTTTAAGAAAGCTTGAGTAAATATTGTGGCCTCTAGAGTGTAAACACTGTTAAATATATCATTTTCTGCAATTCAAAGGTAGATAACTCTTGACCTATTGATCTGACTACAACCATAATTGAACTCACTTGAAGTCTTATGGTAATATACAATCTGAGCGAGTTTGAGAGAGATTGGATAAAATGTGTGGCCTCTAGAGTGTAAACACCCTTAAATATGGCATTTTCAGCAATTCAAAGGTAGATAACTCTCGACCCATTGATCTGGTTACAACCATAATCAAACTCATTTGAATTCTTATAGTCATATACAATCTGAGATAGTTTGAGATAGATTGGATAAATATTGTGGCCTCTAGAGTGTGAACACTGTTAAATATGGCATTATCAGCAGTTCAAAGGTAGATAACTCTTGATCTATTTGTCCGATTTCAACCATAATCGAACTCATCTGAACTCTTATAATCATATACAATCTGGGAAAGTTTTAGAAAGATTGGAGAAATATTGTGTCCTCTAGAGGGTAAACACCCTTAAATATGGCATTTTCAGCAATTCAAAGGTAGATAACTCCTGACCTATTTGTCCAATTTCAACCAAAAGCGAACGCATCCGAACTCTTATGGCAATATACCATCTGAGCAAGTTTGAGAAAGATTGGATAAATATTGTGGCCTCTAGAGAATAAACACCAAAATTGTTGACGACGGACGACGAACGCCGGACATTCAAGTATTGCAAAAGCTCACCCTGAGCTAGCTCAGGTGAGCTAAAAAGGAAGGCAGGTCTGTAGTTTTGATCCCATTCCCTGCTTAGTGCTCAACAAATGAGATTAGCCGAAATCTTCCTGAAATAATCTCATCTCATCATTTATCGGTGCTATATGACATATTTTGTGTCGCAGTGCCGTAAAACCCAACTCATCCATCCATCCTGTTTCTCTTGATGCTTAAGCTATAGCTCATGTTTAAATATTCAGCAGACAAAAGTTACTACTTTGACTGCAGGGTACAAGTAATCAATCAACCATCTCCCTTAGGTGTGAAGGTGTTTCAAAATGGGAAAAGTATTACGTAACCATCAAGTGTTTAAGACAAGTGACTGCTATAAGTAAACTGAAAGTAAGGCAGAAATCTTTCTTAGGGATCATTCTGCTTTACTTAGCTATCTGAAAGCATATACGTGTAGAATGTTTTCCTGTATGGATAATTATAGCTTAAGATTTGATTAATTGTTTTACCTTTTACCCCATGGCCTGTTTCTAGTTTAGAAAACATTTAGTGACCACTTAAAACAGGTTGAAAGTAAAGCAGAATACTCTGAAGGCACATTCTGTTTTACTTTCAGCTTGCTTTAAACTACCATCTGCTAGGATATAGAACATATTTCATATCATACATGTTTATGATAGTATAAATTGGAACTATTTTCTTCAGTGGAGGAATTAAGTGAATGCGCTAAAAGGCCTTTCTATAGGGGAAAGAGTTAAAACAGTTGGATGTTTAAAGCAGGCTGAATATTTGACAAAATCTGTCTAAAGAGTCATGCAAGGTCAAATATCTTCCTGATTGGCTAGTAGTGACTAGCAAATGAAAAATTGTTGATTAAACAATGCTAAAAATAAAACAGAAATCTCCAGTAAGTATTTCCTCTAGATTTCTGCTTTACTTTCAGCCTGCAGGATGTAGGGAAAAAACTGCAAGACATAAAACATTTGACTGCCTGCAGGAGACAAGGAATGTCTTGTTTTCTATCATCTGACGCCTTCAGTCTAACACTCTTCCACACATTAAATAATTCATTGCACCATATATTTTGTTAACAGAAACATAAGACCAAGGTAAATGATACGAGCCATTACAGAAAGGTCATGTACTGCACATGAATACTCCTGATACCAATACCACATGCATGATGCAGCATCATAGATAGTCCGCCACACATACAGTGAAACTTCTCTTGAGCAATGAGCACACACAAATATATAGTATCTTATCGTCGGGGTTCAACCCTTTTCTGACTCTTAAACTTCAAACAGACAATTTCGGTTTCCAATTTGGTCTTGTCTATTTTTTATTGCATTGCAATATGACAAACAATGCAGACCCTGATCAGAGGGCTCCTTTAACATTTACCCCTCATGGACAGTGGTTTAAGACCATTACAGGGCTGCCATTTCTCCCGATTTTCCTAAATATTCGGATTTTTTCCCCAGTTTATAGTAGCTTAAAGCAGGCTGAAAGTAAAGTCGAATGCGCCTTTAGGCACATTCTGCTTTACTTAGAGCCTGCTTTAATGGTTTTAAATATGTGCAGTAAGTTACAACTTAATGAAGAATCATGGTAGTCTCCTATTTTTAATTCAAAATTCTGAATTCCTTATACTCCATATATACGGTTTTTAATTAATTTGATTTATTACTACACTGAAGAAATAGTTCCATTGTAAACAGTCATGAATATGTATCATTTGAAATATTTTCTATATTCTAGCAGATGGGAGCTTAAAACAGGCTGAAAGTAAAGCAGCATGCACCTTAAGGTGCATACTGCTTTACTTTCAACCTGTTTTAAGCTGTCACCTATCTTCAAGTCTAGAAATAGTCTATGGAATAAAGGGTTTAGCTGCCATCTCTTGAGTGAGACAATTTCCAGTGGGCAGGTTTTACTGTAAGCACTTTGCAGTGGTGTAAAATAGATGCACATACATTCCCATATCCTGCAAACCTCAAAGGCCATAATACTCTAGAGGATGAGTTCCAGCACATCAATTGAAAGGTTTTCTGTCATCACATACTAACATGCACACTAGTAGAGTAGACTGAGGGCCTGCTAAATCATAAATGTCACCTACAATAACACTTGTACTAAGTGACTATTCAATAGAAACTAAAATATTATAAGCTGTCTTTAGTAAACAGGAGCTTTCTGCATGATCTTAATGCAGCATTAACCCTTTCCCCTGCACCTTTAAGCGCATTTAATTTATTCCTCCACTAAAGAAAATAGTTCAAATTTACACTGCTATGAACATGTACAATCAGAAATAATTCCTATATCATAGTATATGGTAGCTTAAAGCAGATTGAAAGTGACGCAGAATGCTTTAAGTGGTTACCTGTCTTCAAAACTAGAAACAGGCTAAGGGGTAATGGATTAAGCAGTAGTAGCCTGTAAGAAAGACATACATTGTTCTATAACAAATGGTTGATTAATCCTTTCCTCCGTAGCCATCACGGCAAATCACCTTTAAGGTAAGCTACTACTTAAAGCAAGATTAAAGTAAAGTAGAAAGCTCCTTAACCCATTACCCCATAGCCAGTTTCTAGTATTGAAAATAGGTGACCATTTAAAGCAGGTTGAAAGTAAGGCGCATTCTGCTTTACTTTCAGTCTGCTTTAAGCTAGCACCTAGTAGGATGTAAAAAGTTCCTACAGTTCAAATTAATGACTGCTTAAAATGGATTTATTTGCTTCAGTTGAGGAATAAATTAAAGGCGTAAATAGGTGTATTTATGGGGTAATGGGTTAAGCAAGGTTGAAACATAAAAAGTTATTTTTTTGACAAAAAGGTGACATAAAAAAAGACTGAGGAAAAAAGTGAAACCTTAATAAGATGCTATTTTACAAGCAATCAAATTTAAGTTGAGTACTAACTTACCATTCAAGCTCTTGATGTGCAAATAGTAATTTGAAATGGCATAAAACGATTAGAGAACCAGTTACAGAGGAATTCTCTAGACACTCTTTGATTATATCAAACCATTTTCTGCGATAGTTCCATCTTCAGGACATAAAATGTTACCATTATTCTGCATTAAACCCCTTGCTTTAGTAGTGTCAAATAGCGCCTTCTTAAAACCGTCATGTCTGCCTATTTCTTAATCTCAAATTAAGATTTACGGTATTTTTCACTAAAGATACAACTATATCAAAGTGTCAAACAGTTTTGGCTCTTGATAAGACGCCGAGTTACTCGGATTCTGATCAGGAGCCAAAATTGTTTGCAAATGTCAGGGCGTTACAACATGCGCTTGGCAAACAGGAAGGAAAGATTAAGTGTACTTCAGACTCTCCGTACTACAATAACAATCCAGAACTGAGACAATTCAGTAACCGTTATTAAATTTACTAGCTTAAGTCTTTGCATGCTGGGTAATTTTTTTCGTTTGCAACAATTGCCGTCTGCTACAACTTTAAAAATAAAACGTTCAAAATTTCATTTAAAAAAAGCGTCAGTTTGTCAAACAGTTTGGATCCTGATGAGATGCCGCATAATGCGGCGTCTCATCAGGATCCAAACTGTTTGTAAAGGTTTTTCATGGCTTCACTGCTAGCATGCTAAGATTTAAAACAGACCTTAATGTCGTTGATCGAGCAGTCAACAAATTGTTGCTACCATTTGATCAGCAGATTCAGATTCCGGGAATTTAATTCGCCCACAAGCGATTTCATGTCAACCTTCACTTCAAAAACATCAAAGAGACTCGAGAAATACTACAGTGAAACTTGTGTGATGTATTTGCATGACAACCGCAAAACCCTGGTTACCGTTGCAAACAGTTTGGATCTAGATGGGATGTGGCAAAATGCAACCTTGTTTTAATTCATTACTGCATACATATGATGCCTTTTTATGCATCTGATTGATTCCTCCAATGAATAGTTCCAATTAATGCAGCATAAGAAATGTTTTCTATATCCTCTATAGCCAATGGTAGCTTAAATCAGAATGAGAGTAAAGAAGAATGCACCTTATTTTCAACCTGCTTTAAGTGGTCAACTCTCTTCAATACTAGAAACTGACTATGGGGTAATGGGTTACTAACAGCCTTACTGTGCATTATGCTTTACTTTCAGCCTGCTTTAGCTACCATCTGCTATGCAGCTAGGATATAGAAAATATTTCTTATTGTACATGCTTATAACTGTATGAATTGGAACTATTTTCTTGAGTTAAGGAATAAATTCAATGTGCTAAAAGGCACTTCTATGGAGGGTAATCTCACCTTGATCTGTAGTAATGTCTCATCTCTCTGTGCATTCTTCTCGGCCAGAACTTTCTGAAGGGCTCTGTATTCCACCAGTGATGTCTGACCTGAACAAACAAATAGAATAAAACACCTTTAAAAAATTACTCCATGATATAATTTATGATAGGCAACAGCTTGAATGTATATGAAAGTAAAGCAGAAAGTTTCTATTGGAGTTTGCCCTTTTATTTTTTTATCTTGCACTAAGCAAACTGCCTCACTTAACTCTTTCCTCCCTGAAACTTTAAATGGACAATTCCAGTTTCCATTTTAGTCTAGTCCATTTCTGACTTTTAAGGGTTGTTTTTGTCAATGTTTGGCATTATGACAAACAGTGAAGACCCTGATCAGAGGGCTCCTTTCGGAGCCCTCTGATCTGGGTCTTCACTGTTTGCACAGGACAAGTAATACTATACTATTCACATGTACACTGTTTGAAAAGGACGCCTATATGCGGGACTAGGGCTCAAAGGGTAAAAACATGTATTGAAGATCCAAACTGTTTGATAACATGCCCCTCCAGAGTCAATATAAGTTCAGGTCATTTAACCTTTCACCCGATAGATACACATTTTTATGCATTTAATTAATTCCTCCGCTGAAGAAAATATAGTTCTTTTTTATACAGTAAAGAATATGCAACATAAAATATATTTCCTATCCTACCAAATGGTAGCATAAAGCAGAAAGTAAAGCAGAATACATCTTAAGGCACATTCTGCTTTACTTTCAACCTGTTTTTTAAGTGGTCACCTATGGTAAATAGTAGAAACAGGCTATGGAGTAAAATAATGGTAACACCAGAAAATTTCCTTTTGAAAATTCATCATTGTAAGATGAAATACAAGCATTCTTTTGATCTGATATTTTATTAGTGACATGTACTTTACTGCATGCCATCACTAGATATCTGTCATCATGTACAATCAAAGTCATGTGCTGCATCATAACCCTTATATTATCATGCTGAATTGTTGTTTACTTCTATGAAAACAAACCAAAATAAGATCTTAAGCTTTTCAAACTGACGATGGGTTGAAGATGAGTGGCAAACGGTTTGAATCCAGATCAGACTCCACATTATGCCGCGTCTGATCTGGATCCAATCTGTGTGCAAATGTAAGCCAAGTCGCGCCCAGCAGCATAAGGGTTAACCCTTATTCTACCATATGATAATATCACCTGCTTTGAATTTTGTAAAATCACATTTATGCATAGCAGAAATCTATCCATGAGTGTAAAACAGTTTGGATCCAGATCAGACATTAGGCATTGTCTTAGCTGGATCCAAACTGTTTGCAATCACAAGACAAGTTGTGATGGGCAGAGCAATGGTTAATATCAATCATATGTTTACTAATTGGTAATATAACAATGAGTAGAAACTCTAAAAGCTTTTAAAATTCTAATCATTACTACTAAACATGCAAGATACCAGGTATGTGTTTGGCACACAGAAGCGGTGTTTAATTTCACATGAATTATGTTCTTGTTTCAATTCCTTGGCTTCAAATTAGAGGAAGTAAAATAGAATTTTCCAACATTTTCATCTTTATGTCTCTACCCGAACCATTATGCTTAAAAGGCTTTACCTATAGCCTATTTTTAGTTTTGAAATCATCTATTCACCACATAAAACAGGTTGAAAGAAAAGCAGAATGCCCTGAAGGCGCATTCTATTTTACTTTCAGCCTGCTTAAAGCTACCATCTGCTAGAATTATAGAATATAGAAAATATTTCTTGTATATGTTCCTGATTGTATAAATTGGAACTATTTTCTTCAGTGGAAGAATAAATTCTATGGGGTTTGGTAGTGAAAAAAGAATATTATGGGACTGTTGGATAAAAATTATTACAGTAAAACCTCGCTATTACGACCACTAAAACAAAGGCTAATTGAGTGTATAATAGACAGGTGACAGCTTAAAGCAAGGTTACAGTGAAACAGAAAGCTCCTATAGGAGCTTTCTGTTTCACTGTCACCTTGCTTTAAGCGGACACCTATCGTAAACACCCTAATAGTTAACATAATTTAGTGGTCGTAATAGCGAGGTTTTACTGTATTTGAAAATCTTCGCCAGCAGCACCTCCAGATATTGTAGAGTGATAATACCAGTTTATGATTAGCGGCTATTTGAATATGTTTCAGAACAAGAATGTTATTAGTGAAACATAGTGGTCACTACTGAACACAGTTTTAGATCAGTGAAATGTTACATTATGTGAATGCAAAGTTTAACCAAGATATACTGACAAATGAACAAACAGCTAGCGAACAAAAATGCCACTCCACTATTGGTATTTAGTACTGCTATTTGAAAATGTTTCGGAACTTGAAAATTATTTGTGAAACATAGTGGTCACTGCTGGGCCCAGTCTTATACCAGCGAAATGTTACTAACCAAGATGTCAATACCAACAGACGAACAAGTGAAAATCAACAAACACAAAATGCCACTCCATGATTGTTGAGTCTGCTAAATTGAGTCTACATTCTTTTGCGAAAAAAAACCTGATTCTGGTATTGAAGATAGGTGACCATTTAAAGCAGATTTAAAGTAAAGCAGAATGTGAAATAAGTTGATGAATTAAAATCAAAGGCATGAAAATGTGTTTCTATGGAGTATTGGGTTAAACAATTATGAGTAATTAAAGCTCAAGATCAGGAGTAAAGTAAGCACTTGCTAAACCATCTCTCCTTTAACCCTTTACCCTATAAAGGCACCTTTTACTGCATTTAATTTATTCCTTCACTGAAGAAAATTATAGTTCCAATTTATATATACTTAGCAAAAATAGAAACTTTACATTCTTTAGAGCCGAATTAAGCGATGTTTTAAAGACATTTCATGGAATATACGCATATTTCATAATGGAGAAATTGATAAAGACCATACAAAGCCACATTCTCGCTAAGTTGTACCTCGCACGACGTAGCACGCTTTCCACTTCCGGTATTTAACACTGACGGCGAGTTGACCTATTCAGTGTTGATTTCAAGTCTATCTAATGCAATAGATGCACGCAAGCTTAAGCCGAACACCGAAAAAACAAAATTGTAAACTTCTGCGTTTCAAAACTGAGATGCCACAGCTTTCTGAAAATCACAGAAATCAGACCATTTGGCATGCTTAGGGTGGACGCGCCAGTAACTGATGTTGCGCGTCATTTTGTACGCAAACGGTAGACAACTCATATGCTGACCACTCGTTACAGAGTTACTGGGTAGTTCAAGGATCGCCCGAGATCGTTGACGTCACGTAGAGACGACCGCACGCTTACGTTATAGTATCGACGTAACAGCTTCATCCCGGCAACGGTTACTTCGCGGCGGTTTTGGATTACTGCCGAGACAATAAAGAATCGTCTGTAGCAATGTCACGATCCTACCCGTACCCGTAGACTGTATACTTGGCAGATCTTAACTGCATGCACAAGGCCCAGAATAACGTCAACGTCATACCCTGGCATACAGTATCACCAGATCTAATACCCATAGAGCATGACTGTATGGGTTAAACTTGGCGACGGGTGCCGAACAATTACCAGATTGACACGACTAACGACCTCAGACATGCTCGATTACGAAAATTGCATGTAATCTCAAATGACGTCATTAGACGGTACATCAGAGAGGGTGTGTTGCTTGCATTGTGCGTGACGGTGGACATGGACGCTACCTGTACGAAAAAGTACGCCTGGAACTTAGCAGGAATACGCCCGGAATATTAAGCGTTTTCCGTCTATGACTTGCAATAGAGAAAGAACAGCTCTTAGGGAGAATAGGGCTCGAAATATGCAAATTTTTTCCACCTAGTAAGACGGAATCCTGGTAACTAGCAGGAAAATTATCCACATAATTTTCCGCCTAAAAAAATCCCACTAAGCATATATGGAGAACAATCCGCCTAATATTCATGGAAAATATTCCGCCTTAGAGCTCTTAGGGAGAATAGGGCTCGAAATATGCAAATTTTTTCCGCCTAGTTAGGCGGAATCCTGGTAACTAGCAGGAAAACAAAAAAACACCCAATTTTCCACCTAAAAAATCCCACTAAGCTTACATGGAAAAAAATCCGCCTAATATTCACGGAAAAAATCCCGCCTAAGAGCTCTTAGGGAAAATAGGGCTCGAAATATGTAAATTCTTTCCACCTAGTAAAGCGGAATCCTGGTAAATAACAGGAAAATTTTCCGCCTAAGAAAATCCATCTAATGTACAAATTTCCTGCCTAGCAAAGCGGAAACCTGCTAAATAGCAGGAAAACTATATGCCTTAGAAAAAATTCACCTAATGTACAAAAATATCTGTATAGTATCATTTAAGGAATCAAGTTACAGTAATTGTATTAAAAATTGGTGATGGTTGCATACATAAAATTAAGAATAACATCATTCAGTATTTACTTGTTCTAATTTATTTGAAACAAGTTCAATCAATCTTAAACATGAGGTCATAATACAATTAAATAATTTGAAATCGTCTAAAGATAAAACTTGACCCTCCTATAATTATGAACACTTTCCCTACCATTATCAAATAAACAGAGATCCAGATAAGGAGACTATTTCAAAATCTAAAATCTTTATTTCTGCATTAAACACTATGGTGCTACTTTTCATTAAAATCGTCTCTTCGAGACAATTATAATGAATATTTACATCATAAGATTTGGTGCTTAAATAAGTGAGAAAATGTTTGATTTGTTCAGTTTACTCTTTAATATCTAGAGCCCTGATAAAGTCGACTTTGCAAACAGTTTGGATCCATAATTGTGGTGTCTGATCAGGATCCAAACTGCTTGGCACTAGTAGCAATATGTATTTGGTCAAAATTCCTGAAATCTGACTTTGAAATGAATTTGCAAGTAATAAGTTAAGCTGAGGGTGTAAGGTTTAAACAGACACAAATATTCAGACCACTCGCAAGTACATATCACTCAAGTATGAATAGAACACAGGTACCAAATCAACTTGCAAAGTCTTTTTAATTTTGTTCAATATAATTTAAAAGGCTAGTCTTGGTAAGCATGTCCAACAAGCTTTAAATCAGTTCAATCCTTTCATTTACAATATTAAGTATCACCATCCATAAAATTTTGACAAGAATTTTAGGGTAACTGTCTTTTGAGATCGTAAACACATAGTGAGGCTGCTGGCACCAAACCCATGGAGCTGTTGACTTGTTCATGATGGTTTCAGCATCTCCCTAGCCATGTCCAAATCATCATGTGCCTGCAAAATAAGTGTGTGTAGATAAGGCACCTTGCAATATTAATCCATTACCCCATAGCCCATTTCTAGTTCTGAACACAGGTGCCAACTTAAGCAGGTTGAAAGTAAATCAGAATGTGCCTTAAGCCTTAGGGTTCATTCTGCTTTACTTTCAGCCTGCTTTAACTTACCACCTGTTAGAATATAGAAAATATTTCTTATGATATATATTCATGGCTGTATAAATTTGAACTATATCCTTCATTGGAGGATTATATTTAATCAATGACCCCATACCCTGTTTCTAGATTTAAAGATAGGTGGCCACTTAAAGCCAATTGAAAGTAAAGCAGGATTTGCCTTAAGGCACATTCTGCTTTACTTTCAGCCTGCTTTAAGCTGTCATCTGTTAGGATATAGAAAATATTTCTTATGATACATATTTATAACTGCATAAATTAGAACTATTTTATCCATTGTGGGCTCTAATTAATGGCGTAAAAAGGTATTTTTATGGGGAATGGGTTGCGCCTTAAAGGCTTAACCCATTACCCCAAAGTCTGTTTCTAGATTTGAAGACAGGTCACCACTTCAAGCTGTTTGAAAGTAAAGCATCTAATGCACCTTAAGCAACATTTTGCTTTACTTCCAGCTTCTGCTTTAAGCTTACATCTGTTAGAATACATTGAGAATATGTTTCTTATGGTATATATTCATGGCTGTATAAATTGGAGCTATTTTCTTCATCGAGGAATATATTTAACACATTCACCCCCAGCAACGAGTATACTCGTCATTTAAAAACAGTGTACCTGTGAGGATTACACTTGTCCTATGCAAACAGTGTAGACCCTGATCAGAGGGCTCCTAAAGGAACCCTCTGATTAGGGTCTACACTGTTTGTCATTTTGAAATATATTGTTAAAAGCAACCCTAAATAGTCAAAAATGGACTATAGACTTAATTTGAAATTGGAATTGTCCATTAGCTTCAGGGGTGAATGAGTTAAGACTGTGTGTTATACTTTGTAAAAAGGTGTATATATGAGGGAATTGTTTAAAAGTGCATCCTGTTTACTTTCTGCCTGCTTTAGGCTATTATCTGCATGGATATAGGAAATATTTCTTATATCACACATTCCTAATTGTATAAATTGGAACTAGTTTCTTTGTTGGAGGAATGAATTAAATGTGTAAAAAGTGCATAAATGGAGTAAAGGGTTAAACATGCATTTACTTCATTTTGACTTAGGAGTCAAATTAATGTTATTTGACCTCATAATCATGTCAAACTTTCAGCAAATCTGCTTACACTTTTTTACAGTCATACATAATCAATGTGCAAAATTAGAAACTAAAACTCTCACATAGAGACAGTCTGACTCAGAGACTTTTAACCTATCTGCTAGATCTATGATTCTATCTATTTGCTACTACCGTAGATCCTTGAGTATTTTGATGCACCCATTACTTAAAACTATCAGAAGTTTGCTCTTATAAATACAAATGTAGCAAATGTGATTGCTTGTTGCATGAATAAATAGATCTTCTGATCTAGAGACTTAGACTGTGTGCTTACTCCCCATTAATGAACAAATAAACTTACCATTGCACATTTGGCCCGACAACCTTGGCTTCTCAGTCATTATGTAACCCACTATCTCTTCTTGATTGCTGGTATCTGAAAGGTTAAAAGGTTGTTTCTTAAAACTTAATTACCAATAATGACAGAATCATCATTTAAAAAATGTGCCAGAAACAGACAAAGGAAAAATACTTAAGTCTTTAATTAAGATAAAAACACATAACTATATCATTTAATTTTTTAACAATAACAAGAAAAACACTTATCAAACATTTTCCAACCCCCATAATAATCAAATATTGAAAACTTACCATGGTTTAAACCTATTTTCTTTCAGATGTTTCCCATGTGTTGCCAGTTCGGCCATTTTGGGTTGTTGTTGTTATTTTCAAATTTTCTGAATGGATGGACTAAAACAAGAGCAAATGAGCTGTCTTTTGGGAAATTCCTCCTAAGAAAATTATCAAAGATAAAAAGTCCGTCTAGCACAAGAGGCTATGTTGAAATTCCGTCTAAGAAAATCTCCGGAAATTTTCAAAGACATTTTTTCCTGCTAACATTTAAAGTAAAGTTCTTTTTTCCGCCTTACCTACACGGAAAAAAATCTGGGTATTATTTTCCGTCTAATATGTTATTGTTTCCTGCTAAGATTAAGATGAAAATTCAGATTTCTTAGGCGTATTTTCAAGAAATTCCATGTCCGCCTAACGATAGCAGGAAAATCTGATATTTTGCCATTTTCCGGGCGTATTCCGTCTAAGTTCCAGGCGTATTCCGCTTAATATTTTCGTACGGGTACTGAAGTGACTTTATGCAAAAAGTCACATAAAATGAAACCGGACAATGAATTAAACACATCTTGCGTACACGTTCACATCTCTGATAATTTTTAAATGGACCCCTATACACTTTGACGTCAAATTACGACATGAATTTTTTCATCACCATTGTCGAGAATTTGCAGAAATTGATCCAAAGTTTTGAATTACAATAAGTTTTTTGCAAACTTGTGTTTGTAGACAGAATTATACACATCAGAATCCAATGTAAAGTTTCTATTTTTGCTGAGTATAGCTATGAACATGTACCATAAGAAATATTTCATAATACTAGAAGATGGTAGCTTAAAGCAGGCTGAAAGTAAAGCAGAATGCACCTTTAGGTGCATTCTGCTTTACTTTCAACCTGCTTTAAGTAGTTACCTGTCTTCAAAACTAGAAACAGTCTATGGGGTAAAGGGTTAATTCTTTGAGTGCTAAATAGTATTGTCATCTGCAACCACTGTCATCTGTTACTGTTCTAAATCAAGACTATGACTACTCATTCTCTCAAAGAGGCCATTCTAATAAGGTCATATCATAAAGTGTAGAGTTTGTACAGACGTTATAGGTATAGGAACACCAACGAGACGGAAATGCTCCATGGTCTAGTCGAAAATAGTCCCCCGAGAAATAGTCCCAAACTTATTTGCCTCAGAATAGTATTTTGTCAGGAAATGTTTTGTATGTAATACATGAATGCTAGAAAAGAGATACAAAGCATGTCGGGTATCATAAAGTGGAGTATGGAGAAATGTAAGCTGAAGTGACATGTCCCTGTTTTATTATAGCCAGTGCCTTTGTCTGTCAAAAGGTAGCAGAACACCAGTCATATATCACTGAAGCAATGAGATTTTTCTGAGTTATGCCACGTAATGACTCCCTGTTTTCTCTGTATCCATTGAGGAAATATAGGGTAGTATACCTATGATTGGAATAAAATGTGTCATATTTTGACCTTGGAAGTGACACAATTTATATGATTTATAAAGGAGAGCCCAATTGATGACCTGTGCCCTTACAAGTTATACAGCTAGATCTTTGTCAAGGCACATCATTGGTCCATGATGTTCTCTGTCAGGATTGTATGTACCAAGTGAGCTGAAGACCTGACTACTCAGTGCTAAAATTTAACCCTTTCAGCCTATTGCTTGTTTTCACTATTGAAGTACTAATAAGCATTCTGCTTTATTTTCAACCAGTTTTAAGCTACCATAATTATGCTATACTTTATAGGAAAACATTTCCCATGGTGCATATAATATTCATAACTGTTTAACATGGAGCCATTTTCTTTAGTTGAAGAATAAATTAAAGGCATAAAAAGACATGCATATCAGTTTGCTAATGCCCAATCAGAAACACTGGAATATTGATTAAATGTTTGGGGGTTTGTAATTGTTGCCTTCGTGGGCGTTTAAACAGGAATTTAAACAGTAGATATCATTTAGATCCAGATCAGGGGGCCGTTTTACTAAACTATTTACGCAAAATTTTTGTGTAAGTCAAAATTTTAAATTTTAATTTATATCTTTTATTATCACTTGCTACAAACAGCAAACAGCCAGATCAGAGGACGCGCTTTAAGTGCGTCCTCTGATCTGGCTATTTGCTGTTTGAAAAATTAATGTTTATGATCGAAAAATAAGAGTAAAACGATTTTGACTTACGCAAAAAATTTGCGTAAGTAGTTTAGTAAAACGGGCCCCAGGCCACACCGCACATAGCCTACCCATACAAATTTATCATAGTTATGCCCAAATATATAGAGGAAACAGCAAATTTAGCTCTTTGCATACTGGGTAATTTTTTAGTCTGCAACAGTTGTTGTTTGCTACTGTCCTAAAATAGAGTTTCAAAATTCATTTTCAAAGCAGAACCATGCAGCGTGTCAGTCAGTTTGGATCCTGATGAGACGCCACATTATGTGACGTTTCATCTGGATCCAAACTGTTTACACAGATAATCACGACATTCAGCAGACAACATCTCAGCCAATGACATTAACTCTTTCCTCCCTGAATTTTTAAATGGACAATTCAAGATCCCATTTTAGTCAAGTCCATTTCTGACTTTTAAGGGTTGTTTTTGTCAATGTTTGGCGTTGTGACAAACAGTGAAGACCCTGATCAGAGGGCTCCTTTCGGAGCCCTCTGATCTGGGTCTTCACTGTTTGCACAGGACAATCGTAGCATTTCCATGTACATTGTTTGAAAAGGACGCCTATATGCGGGACTAGGGTTCAAAGGGTTAAGTCAATATTCAAAGGTTTAAAGAAGAGCAACATTCAAGCAATATACAGCAGAGAATATTAATATAGGTTTATTTTCCTATATTCAATTATCATGAGTTTGTGGAATATAATCTGACATTTGCTGCATAAAACCTTTGAGAACTGAATAAAATTGTGTCTGCTAGAAATATGATACAAGCTAAGACTGACATTGACTTTTTCTTCACAATGTTTCCAGAAATACATGTATATAAACAAAGTAACAGATACTTTGGATCCTGACCAGTCTTCTGCGGGGCATGATTAGGATCTAAACAGTTTGCAAAACTCTACAATACCCATTAACCCTTTACCCCATAGCCTGTTTCTAGCTTTGAATAAAGCAGCCTGCTTTAAGTTACTATCTGCTAGGATAAAGGAAACATTTCTAATGATACATAACCATGACCGTATAAGTTGAAACTTTTTCTTCAGAGGAGGAATTAGTAAAAGACATAATGAGGCTTATTTATGGAGTAATGGATTAATTTATGATTAAATTTGAGAAATGCAAACTGAAAAATGCGGCACCAACCCTTTTAAATTTGAATAAACTGATGTCTTATATCAAAAGCTAAGACAATGCTTAACCTATTGCCCTATAAATATGCCTTTTTGCACCTTTAATTTATTTCTCCACTGAAGAAAATAGTTTTATTTCATACAGTAATGAATATGCACATTCTTAAGGCACGCTAGAGTTGCTTTACTTTTAATGTGCTTAACTTTAAGTGATCACCTGTCTTGGAGATTAGAAGCTTGGATCCTGTTGAGCTCCTAAATCCGTTAACGGCTGATTAAAATGATGTCTGCTAAAAACAGCATTTGTCAAAATAAACTTAAATTTCCTATTTCTTAACAATATTTCAAGCAAGTACAAATTACGAATATTTCTAGAAGTATGAGTATGAGATTCAAAGTGACAAACAGTTTGGATCCTGATCAGCCCCACATTTGTGGAGCCTGATCTGGATCAAAACTGTTTGCAAAAATCTTTAATTCATACACTCCTAACAATAGACACTCATGCTTTTCGACCATACACATACAGACCCATAAAAGAAACATCTTCCACATCAGTATAATAATGTCACATCAAAAAGAAACCACGACCATAAAATTGAAAACCCAAAGCATGTAATAGATCACATTAAAAATCACAGGCACTTTAAACACACCTTCGTGTAACTGTCTTCGTGCACCCATGACGACATGGTTGGCGTTGAGCAAGGAAAATCCACAATTACTACATGGAGGCAGTCTTACCCTGGCACTATAGAACATATCGCGCTGCTATGTCGCAGACACATGATGCTGCTAGTCTGCCTATTGACATTTTACCATTGATCTGCCGCTGATTGTATCTAGAGAGAGCCAAGTATTGCCAAAAAATATATATACCACTTCCCTACCATACTGGCCGAGTCTATACTGATGATAGGCATTTCGGTAAGTTAGCCTATAATGGCTTAGGTGTATTATTACTGTGAGCAGGGGATACCATATATATATTTACAATTTGTAAATGGTTTTGTGGATACGGATTTTGTGATCAATATTAAGCTGATGGTATTTCCTTATTCTGCTATAGAATTTTGTGCTTCAAATTTTTAAATATTTTTGTAGATTTAGAATTTTCGAATTTATGTCCTTTTAAATTGAACAAACAACAATCTTGTTAATGTCAAACAATTTGTATCCTGTAACTATAGGTGTATGATCTAGATCCAATCTGTCTGAAAATACCTGTGTGATGTCACATTTGAGAAAGCATGCATTGCATGGATTGGAATGATTCGCCAATAAAATTACAATCAACACAAACTGTACAGTCAGGAGGTATAATTCTCTTTGATTGCATCAGAAGCTGACTAATACAATGCCCATAATGGTAATCACTAGCTACAACAACCACTCAATACAAGAAATACATTGATTGTATCAAAGGAAGGCAGAAGCTTTACACATTATCACATACAATTCACCTTTTAACACCTTTAATTTTTTCTTCCACTAAAGAAAATAGTTCCACTCTATAGTCATAAATCATAATGGTACCATAAACTAGAATGGGCAATCAAAGTTATTAGTCCAGAACACACATCAATGCAAATATTTACCATTGACCCAAGAGGTCAAGGTCAAAAGTCAAGGTCATCAAACTGGTGCAAAATCATCTACTCATTGAGGCACATCAGCATATTAAGATTCGTGACTGTAGGTGCAGTCGTTAATCCAGAACAGACTTTAACTCAAAACCATAAGATTGACTCAAGGTCACCAAACTATGGTGCAACATGGTCTACTCCTTTATGGGCAAAAGCATATGAAGTTTGGTCAACACAGGTACAGTTGTTAGTCCAGAACAGACCTTTTATAACACAAAACCTTAACATTGACCCTAGAGGTCAAGGTCAAAGGTCAAGATCATCAAACTGTGGTGCAGCCTTTTCTACTTATTGAGATGCATCAGAATGTGAAGTTTTGTGACCATTATAAGGTGCAGTTGTTAGGCCAGAACAGACTGTAACGCAAAACTTTAACCCTAAAGGTCAAGGTTACTGAACTTTGTTGCAACATGGTGTACTCATTAAGGTGCATCATTTTGTCTTTTTGCTGACAACACTTCTATTTCTTTCACATCACGATCAACCGATGATATAGAAGCAATCATGAATCAAGACTTACAATAATTTCAAGTTTCAAGTCTCCTTTAATCCTCAAATAACTGAAGCACTTTTTATTTCTTCAAGGTCAAATGCAACTGCACCCTTATTGGTCTTTAATCAAGTGTGTAATAATTATTATTAATATTATTATTAAGTGCCTGTTACTTTTGTTAACAGTCATAAACACCTCTAGTTAGGCCAGAACAGACTTTAAGTCCAGAACAGACTTTAACAACAAAACCTTAATGTTAACCCCAGGTCAAGGTCAAAGTACTCATTAAGGTGCATCTATGGTTTAAGTTTCATAAACCTAGCACTTATAGCTCCTGAGATTTAGTCTGAACGCAGACGCCTGAACACCAAAGCAGGGGTAGAGCACTGAAATTGCACATGACAAGTCTACTCCTCACAGGTACACTGTGTGCAAAGGATGTTTACATGCATGAAAAGGGTTCAAAGGGTTACACTTACTATCATAATCTTTACATTTTCTTTGAATGAACAGATTGATGAAAGTAACAGAGTGATAACAATAAATGGTACTCAACTTTTTCTCAGGGGCACTTATATTGATTATTGCCATGCAATACCTATCCATAACATGGAGCACTACAACAAACTGTGTACACCCTGATGAGATGCTGCATACTGTGGTGTTTCATCTGGGTCTACACTGTTTGTGTCATATCTTTTTTTCAGTGGATGCTAGACAGAACTTGAGCGAAGGAATGTATGCAATCAATAGCACAACATTACATCATTCAGGGGTCCCTAGGGCTATGGCTATTCTGACAACCTTCATTTTCTCCTGCACTCCATATTTCCCAGCAGGGTTAAAGCAATTAACCAATGGAAGTGATTAAGACTGCTGTATCATAACACTGCCATTGACAAATTAACCGTCCTCATAGCCTGTTTCTAATTTTGAAGACAGGTGACCACTTAAAGCAGGATGAAAGTAAAGCAGAATGTGCCAAACGAATATGAGTATAGTCTATCGTCACAAATATATAAGTTTTGCATTCATGCTATCATAGAGTCTACTCATGAATGCAGTGTCTTTATTTGCTGTAATTTTAAAATTTACAGAAATATTATGAAGCTATTGCAGTCTAATAACACCCAAATACAATCCCAAGCTGGGTTTTAGTGTAAGTTTGCTCAATACAATGTTTGGTCAAAATTGGGAAATCTCATCTGTGGTTATTGACTGGAAACCATTTTTCTATTTTTAGTAACAGTGATTTTGACCTGCTGACCTAGAAATACAATCTAAAGTTATGTCTTACTGTATTAGCTTGCTAAATACAAAGTTTAGTAAAAACAGGGATATATAATCTCAAGTTATTGATAGGAACCTGTTTTTCTATTTTTAGAAACGGTGATCTTGATTGAATGACCCCAAAATACATTCTCAAGCTACTTCTTCAAGTAAGCTAGCTACTTTCTAAGTTTGGGCAAAACATTAATCCAAACTAAAGCTATTGACTGGAAACCACCTGTTTGACGCCGCCAACCTGCCCTCCCTACAACATAACCTTTGCTCATAACCAGGATTTTTCGTTAAAAACCTGGTTATTAACAGATATTTTCTAAGACACCTATATTATACTATCAACTGCCTCTCACAATGAATAACACTTCATAAGGTTTTGGTATTTGCATAAGTACCACCAAAGGCGAAGACTGCTTGTATAACTGACCTTGAGTTTTGTTTATTTTTTCCCTCCAAATCTATATTTTCTCATTAGCCCTATGTCATAAATAAGGTGGTCACATGGCCTTGGCTGCTTCAAAGACTTAACCAATAATTGTTCAGACTATCAGACTAATCTGACTATTGCCATCTTTGCTGTCTGAATATTAAAGCAGGCGAGATAAAAATATTATTCAATTATTATAGCCTACCCATCAAGACGGATTGTATAAATTGTAGCATGAGATGATCTATTATGATAATCTTATTCTTAACTTTTCTCATGCTGAGCAAATCATTTTTAATTTTTTTTAAATATAAGAACAAACTGTTTGCGAACCACAAATGCCCTCTGCCAGCAGCATGTTAAATAACATAATGCTTATTTGCAAAAGTAGGTCAAAGGTCAAGGTCATATTATAAAAAACATTGGTATGGACGGAAAGTCTTAACACAAGAAAGATACATACCAAGTATGGAAGCCCTTGGCCTACTGGTTCTAATGATAAAGGCATTCAAAGATTTTTGCAGAAGTAGGTCAAAGGTCAAGGTGAAGAGGACAAAAATGTTGGCATGGTCTGAAAGGTCTCAACAAGAGGATGGCACATGACAAATATAAAGGCCCATGTATAATAGTGCAAGACTTATAGCCAAGGTCAAGGTTTTATGTAAACAAATTGATTAAATGGGTCAAAAGTCAAGAGCACATGTCAAAACATTGGTCTAGTTGGAAAGGTCTAACACAAGCAAGATACATACCAAGTTTGGAAGCCCTTGGCCTATTGGTTCTAATGATAAAGGCATTCAAAGAGTTTTGCAGAAGTAGGTCAAAGGTCAAGGTGAAGAGGACAAAAATGTTGGCATGGTCTGAAAGTTCTCGGCAAAAGGATGGCACATGCCAAATATAAAAGGCCCATGTTTAATAGTGCAAGACTTATAATATAGCCAAGGTCAAGTTTTTATGTAAAAAAATTGATTAAATGGGTCAAAAGTCAAGGTAACATGGCAAAAACATTGGTCTGGTTAGAAAGGTCTAACACAAGAAAGAAACATACCAAGTTTGGAAGCCCTTGGCCTATTGGCTCAAATATTATAGGCATTCGAAGATTTTTACAAAAGTTGGTCATATGTCATAAGGGCAAAAATGTTGGCATGGTCAGAAAGACACATGCAAGGCACAGACCAACTATGATAGTCATATGTCCAGTAGTGCAAAAGTTATAGCCAAGGTTATAGTTTTGTGACACAGACAGATGGACGGATCAATGGACAGACAGACAGGGCAAAAACAATTTGCCCCTGAATCACAGATTCTGGTGGCATAAAAAAGTAGTTACTTCAAATAAGTTTTCTGGTTCAATATATTTGAAAATTAATTTTCCTTTTCTACTGCTGCAGAAGTACAATCTGAGCGTCAAACAGTTTGGAATGAGTTGAGATGCCGAGTTGTATCAATTCCAAGCCATTTTGGTATTCAATTTCAGTATTTGCAGTTTGCACATCAAATCCAATGCCATTTACAACTCTTGTAGGACCAATCCTTGAAAACTGTTTATGATGTTTGACATAGAAGTCCATATTGCTGGAAATCATGCCAGGGTTATTGCTGGAATACTGCAAGGGTCAAATTTTATGAACATGAAAATTCTTTTTACCCATAACCCCATTATTATACCTTTTAACGCCTCTAATATCACTCCTACCCTAAAGAAAGTAGTCCCAATCTAGGAGGTCCTGTCTGAATAAGTGACAAATGAGACCAATTAATTCGAAAATTGACAAGACTTTGGTAATAAAACTTCTCAAAAAGAACTGAAGTGAATACAGAGATATATCCTGGTAGATGGTAGCTAAAATCATACTGAAAGTAAAGCAGAATGCACCTTAAGGTGCATTCTGCTTTAATTTCAACCTGCTTTAAGTGGCCATCAAAACTAGAAAGAAAGGGTCTATTGGGATACACATTTAACTACAATAAAGTTACATAAGATCTTCAGCCACAGACCACCCTCATCTTCCTAGATTAATGTAAAGCTGACAATTTATGAGGTGCTTTCATTGCTAGTTTGCCTATACCACAAATGTCTGTAACAAACTGCCTGTCTGAGATGCCTGGCTTAGTGAGAACGCAATAAAACTAGCAAATTACAGCCAGTCTGCACTGCAACTAATGCTATTATTTACACTCACAAAAACCCATTAATTCTGTGTGCTCTGATGGTGAAAGCTTTAAAAGACAAGCCGTCATCAATGCCAGGCAGTTTGGGTATTCAGTATTGGCAGTTTCATATCAAATCAAATACCATTACCATCCAGTGGAAAAACCAAATCCTGGATTTTTGTTAGATAATTGGAAAGACGGTTTGCTGGAAATCACACCAGAGCTATTATAGAGCTAGAAAACTACAGGGATGGTCTGTTGTAAAAAGAATTCCACAGAACTTGATGTCCTAAAGAACATTAATGCTGGTATCTTCTTTTCAGGTGACACTTTATTATAGGACTATAGGGTTGAACTGTTAAAAGTAGTTTTAATGTAGCAACTCTAATGCCTGGATTAGTTAACCCTTTATCAAATAGCCTATTTCTATTATTGAAGATAGATGATCACTTGAAACAATTTTAAGTAAAGCAGAATGTGCCTATTTCTGCTTTACTTTAAGCTGTCTGCTAGAATATTTAGAAAACAAATTTTGACAGCACACATTTATGACTGTTTAATTTGGAAATATTTTCTTTAATGCAAGAATAAATCAAAGGCATTAAAATGTATATCTATGGTGCAATGGGTTAACTGCAATAATACATGTACACCTGTATAAAGCATCCTTTCATTGACAACGCATAGAGGTGACTACTAAATGCAAGGTAAAAACAATGCAAGAAGCTTTATGCACTAGTGTTTATCCTGCATGTAGAAATCAACTACAGTAAAACCTCTCTATTACGACCACTAAAATGAAGTCTTATTGATTGTATAAAAGACAGGTGACAGCTTAAAGCAAGGTGACAGTAAAACAGAAAGCTCCTGAAGGAGCTTTCTGTTTTACTGTCACCTTGCTTTAGCCAGTCACCTGTTGTAAACACCAAATAATTTACACAAATTATTGGTCGTAATTAAGAGGTTTACTGTATAAAATAGACTACGGTACTTATGAGAATGTATTGAATTTTTGCCTATTACAGGCTTGACTTTAATGGAAAAGTACAGTTGCTCAGTTAAAGACTGCCGCACAAAGGTTTTACCTTATAATTTTAATTCAGATGCCATATTATGATTTTCATTAATTTATATTCTGTAACATGTTTTCCTAATAATTATTATGTGTATAATTACATTTACAATTAAACCTCTCTATTACGACCACACAGCCGTGTTAATTATTAGGGTTTTTTGCTTAAAGTAAGGTGACAGTAAAACAGAAAGCTCCTTTAAGAGCTTTCTGTTTTACTGTCACCATACTTTAAGATGTCACCTGTCTTTTATACAATCAATAAGCCATAGTCTTATTGGTCGTAATAAATAGGTTTTACTGTATATAAATTTCAGTAACCATGATAACAGAAAACAAGTCTCAATCCTAAATTCTTCCATTAAAACATTCCATGTCTGGGCAGATTTGTGAATCTCCATTACAAGAGTGTCCTAGTCGTCACTGGATGAGATTGTAGACCCACTGCTTTAGGTAGAAGCCAGCTTCAATCCAACCATCTGCCCAGACAGATAGCTGTAAGTGGTTCTAGCATGCATCTAGACAATACTTACACATGCAATAGTTCATGATTTAGACATTATAACCAAATCAACCTCACAGTAAAGTACATATATGCACTTCTGGCAATGTGATTGTTTGTTTGTCTGTAATCTGTACAAAGCTAAATAAAAGATACAGTCACATTTGTATTAATTTAAACCCTAATACTTTGTTGTCTCATTTTCTTAACATGAACATTTTACATTGACCTTTAGGGGTTTGTCACAAAAAAGATTTAAGATTATGGCAAACAATGAAGACCCTGATGTAGGAGTTTCGTGCATTACTCAAATTATGTCCTGCATCAAGCTGTCACCTGTACTAAAGACTATAAATTATCTTTTCAGTGGTCACCAAAGGGCTGCCATAAGTTGACATGAAAAAATCCTAAGATTTCCAAATTTGCATTTTTCAAGTGCGATTTCACGAATCGTACCTTTTCCCCATCGCTTGTTTCTAGTTTTGTTGACACGTGGCTGCTTAAAGCAGGCTGAAAGTAAAGCAGAATGTGCCTTAAGGCGCATTCTGCTTTACTTTCAGCCAGCTTTAAGCTACCATGTACTAAAAAAAAATCCGAAGATTTAGGAAAAATCCGGAGAAATGGCAGCCCTGTCAACATATTCAAGTTTGTCTGTGTAGCAATTTGGCTCTGGTCAGACTGCCATTTATTTAATGTCTACAAAGCCTGGGTCAGAAAATCTGTAGCATTTATAGTAGCAAATTGCTTGTAGATGCAGGCTCTTCCAGCTGCTTCAGTGAATAGGAATAATACAAAAGACAAGAAGCTACTTAACCAGTTCCCTCTTAAGATGTTTTCAGTGTTTGGAAGTATGGAAATATCTTAAGACAAGATTGCGTGTTCAATAAATGCTTATGCCCCGGCAGAATCCTTAATATATCTTTTCCTAGTCCAAATTAGGTCAAGGTCAAACTGAGCTTGGGTAATATGGGTTAATTGGTAATGTAAATAGCCCATTTAAAATATTCGAAGTCCAAATTAGGTCAAGGTCAAAAATCAAGGTTGGGTAATATGGATGGATTGGTAGTGATCCAAGGTAACACCTGTATAAATTAAGTATCAAAGCATTGTAGTCAGCTATGTTGATGCTGGACGGAACGGTTAAATCTAGTTTACCAAGCAATTGCCCATTTAAAATATTCTAAGTCCAAATTAGGTCAAGGTGAAGGTCAAAATCACGTTTGGGTGATACAATGTATTGGTGGATAGGGAATGGTCGAAAGGCAACAACTGTATAATTATCCAAGCATTTGAGTAAGCAGTGTTGATGCTAGACTAAACAGTAAAATATAAACTGGTTATGGACAGACGGACACTATAATTATATGCCTCCGCATGTATAGATGATGGGAGCATAAAAAGTGGTTATTTTAAATGCAAGACAAAAGGACTGCAGAACAATCATAAAGGAGCTTTCTGCATTACCTTTGTTCAGCATTAAGCTGTGACCTTGCTGACTAAGATCTTACCTACTCCATAATGCTATACATGTATTCATTTTCTTTTAATTTGCATATGTAACCCTTTACCCCATAGAAGGACCTTTTAGCGCATTGAATTTATTTCCAATGAAGAAAATACATGCAGTTCCAATTTATATAGTCAAAATACACATCATAAGAAATACTTTCTGTATTCTAGCAGATGGTAGCTTAAAGCAGGCTGAAAGTAAAGCAGAATGTGCCATAAGGCACATTCTGTTTTACTTTCATCCTGCTTTAAGTGGTCACCTATCTTTCAATACAAGAAACGGGCTACGGGGTAAAAGGTTATATCACATGTCTAACTGTACATACAGTACATATGAAAATATACTAATATTATGCATATTTTATACAATATGCAATAGAAATCAATTGATATTATGGCCACAAAATATGCAAATGTGCCAATTATGTACACTTGGCATCTAAATCAACTCAATTGTGACATTACCCATTATTCGGAATTTATTCCATAACCTAATTCTAGTATTGAAGATAGGTGACCACTTAAAACAAGATGAAAGTAACACAGAACACACCTTAGGGTAGATTCTGTTTTACTTTCTGCCTTCTTAGCTTCAATCTGCTATGATATATAGAAAACATTTCTTTTGGTACAAGTTGGAACTATTTTCTTCAGTGGATGAATATATGAAGTGTAAAAAATGCATACCTATGGAGTAATGGATTAAACTATTGTTGAGCTTCGTTGAACTGCAAAGTAGGAGGTTGATATCTAAGTACCAAAATGTTATGTAAACATTTTGTATTTATGTTTGTAACCTAAAATTATGATTTAATCAGTGTATAGTTTTAATAGTATTGCCATTTTGTAGATCTGATTGATCAAAGCTTATCAGGTTTATAGTTATACATCTAACCCTAAAAGTGGTGTGAGAACTCAAGAACAATCCAGCATCTCATCAGGATCCAAACTGTTTGACACTCTGACCCTGTTTTCAAAACGAAATTTAGAAAATTGTATTTTTAGAATAATGGCAGACGACAATAATTATTATTGTTGCAGACGAAAAAATTACCAAGCATGCAGAGAGTTAAGTGGCTGTTTACCACAGTTTTGACTGTATGTGCACTTGTATATCAGATTACCATGATGGGTTATCTAGAGCTGGGGTATAAGATCTGATATAACCCTGTGTCTGTGATTTATCTCACATCTCCTATACACCCCATCTGTATTGATTACCAATCACCAGGGATATGATTACTTCTCACCAGTTATTAATACAGCCATGTAACCAGACACTTGTTATAGTCTGCTGTTTGTATCTGTCTCGTACATTATTCGGTAAAACCTCTCTATTACCACCACTTAATTGTGTTAATTATTAGCTGTGTAAGGCAGGTGACTGCTTAAAGCAAGGTGAATGTAAAACAGAAAGCTCCCTCAGGAGCTTTCTGTTTTACATCCATCTTGCTTTAAGCTGTCCCCTGTCTTTTATGCAGTCAATTAGCCTTATTTTTAGAGGTCGTAATTGAGAGGTTTTACTGTACTTGAATATTGGAGTAGCCCAGACAACTTCATATTCCTTCTCTTGCTAAACAAGTTTTTTTCAGCCTGACACAGTTTTAAGGCCAATTTACTCAATTACTCTGCAATTCATCTAGATCCCCAAACTGTTGACAGAAGTTAACCCATTATCCCATAAATATACCTTTTTACGCCTCTAATTTATTCCTCCACTCAAAAAAATAGTTCTAATTTATATATATATAGTCATGAATATTTTTCATAATGATTTTTTTCTATTTACTAGTAGATTGTAGCTTAAAGCAGGCTGAAAGTAAAGCTGAATGCGCCCTAAGGCGCATTCCGCTTTACTTTAAACCTGCTTTAAGCCGTCACCTATCTTCTGTTCAACACTAGAAACAGTTAATGGGGTAATGGGTTAAGTTATATTGAAATCCATATATTAATTCCCCAACAAAAGTGAACACTTACAAACGGTATAGCCCCAGATGTTATGCAATATATAAACTGTCAGCTTCAGTAAGAATTAATTAACTAACACCATAGACATGTTTATTGCCTAACACTGAGTGACTGTCTCTGAACAAGATTCTTACACGCCCATTGAAAATGTGATGTATTATGACCGTATGGCGTGTCCCTCTGTCTGTCCATTTCGTTCACACAATAACTCTAACATTTTTTGACAGATATTTTCATCATTCTTGGTAAGATGCTCCATTGCTTACATTGAACAATTGTGTACATTGACTATCTTTGTTAGAATTATGTCCCTTTACAGTGTATCTTGTACTAGAGGTACCTTTTTGGTAGACACCAGTTTTGGTTTATTCTATCAAAATTAGCTCAATCATAACACTATCAGCCTATATACTTGAATATTAGTAGAAACTAGAGCTATCACTAAAGGTGATTGATACCCCCACTCCAAATTGACCTGTCACAAACAGCACAATGACATGTAGAAAGAATAATACATGCATATTAAGGAACTAAATTTCAAGTTGAAAAGGGGCATAATTCTGTCAAATGTAATGCAAGAGTTGTCACACTTAAGGAAAAGTCTCACAATACAACACTTCTAATGTGTACCACCTTTGAAGACAATATCATGAATAGTTTTCAAGAAAATGGCATGTTCCAAGAAATTAGAACAAAATTTCTAGTTATAAAGGGGCATAATTCTGTCAAATTTTGTGCAAGAGTTGTCAAACTTCATGAAAAGTCTCAAAATACAACACTTATAATGTGAACTAAGTTTGAAGACAATATCATGAATAGTTTTCAAGAAAATGGCATGTTCAAAGAAAAAACTCTCAATTAAGAGACAAAACAAATCAAGTTAAAAAGGGGCATTATTCTGTCAAATTTGGTGCAAGAGTTATGAAACCTGTCAATAAGTGTCCCCAAATAACATTGATAATGTATGCCAAGTTTGAAGATGATATCATAAACAGTTTTTAAGAAAAAGGCAAATATCCCGGAAAAACGCAACGGACGGACGGTCTACTAACTTAGGTCTAAGGGCCAGCCTGCTAAGGGGCCAAATTTAAAGGGCCATTTGTCCAAGTTAAAGGGCCACAAGTGGCCCATTAATATTATCTGAGCAACCAAAGTGGCTCTTTAAAGTCACCCCCCTACATAAGGACAGATTATGGACATTTGTGGTAAAGGGCCATAATTTGAAAACTTATTTTTTACCTCCCTTGAGGCCCTCTGATACAGTATAACCTCTGTCGATCGACACCTCTCTTGGCCGGAAACCTCTGTTATCCGACCCTGCTGTTTGGTCCCGGCAGTTTCCCTATTTGTTTTATGTAACCAAAATCTCTCTTGATCGGAACCTCTGTTAACCGTTATCCGACATACCTTGACGGGCAGATAAAGGCAAATTAGAGATGTTCCACACCTCGTTATCCGACGATATGCTGACCTGTGATCATTTACAGCGACTATGCACGGGCAGGTAATAATGACACATATCGCTCGGATGGCCGTGTAAAACAAAGTGTGTTGTTTTAACAGTTAGTGAATGATGTGAGGGTTATATAATAAGATACCTTAAGCAATCAAATGTAAGCATCCCATTCAGTGTCGCAGTGCCGCAAACCCAATTATCCATCATTTTCAACAATGGCTTTCAATCGTCCTCTTTGTCAACATGAGAAGTACAAAATATATATCTAATGCGTCCTCCGCATAAGACAAGTCTATATCACTATGGACTGTACTTATACATAAAATGTATGTGCCGATGTATTCGTCGAGCCCGTGATATGCACATGCGTGTTTACTTCCGATTGCACACTATACACGTTTTATGCTTACTGTAGTTTACAGAAATAATGGTAAAAACTAGTGTAGGTCCGGACCAGGAGACTCCTATTATAATTTGGAACGATCTGATCAAGATATATGCTGTATACTGCAGTCATACATATTTAATATGCCAATTGGCATTGAGGAATTATCTTCGCATCGAAAAAATGGACTGAATCTTTGGGTGTGTAAACTTGTGAACTTAGGCATAATTCCGATAAGCGATAACCTCTGTTAACCGACTTAAAAACGTGGAACGAAGGGGTGTCGGATAACAGAGGTTATACTGTACCATTTTTGCAATTTTAAGAACCAGTTAAGGGGCCATGGCCCTTTAACTGCCAATAGCCCCATATTTGTTCACAGTCAACTAAAATGGCCCATTACTCCAAGTTAGCTGCACGGACGGACCGACGGATGGACAAGGCGTTTCCTATATAGCCCCCACCACTAGTGGTGGGGGTATAATAATAGTAGTAATAATAATAGATATACAATAAAAATAATATTAAATGATTATCATAAAAATACACTTTATATAAAGAAAGAGCTATTATAGGGTGACCAGGACACTAGTGTTTCACATTGATCTGTCTGTAGTGTGGTCTAGCCATCCAGAAACAAGAGATGAATATCTTTGATTTATCTACAACGCAGTAACATCCCACCATTTCAACCATTCAAATAAAGCACTCATAATTGTTGTTTAAAACAGGTGGCTGCTTAAAAGCATGATGAAAGTAAAGCAGAAAGCTCCTGTAGGAGCTTTCTGCTTTACTTTCATCATGCTTTAAGTAGCCACCTGTCATAATTCCTAAAGCCATCATTTGAGTAGTTATAACTTGTAATAAAATGATTTCTACTGTACCAATGTTAAATTTGATAATTATTGATTCTGAATGTCTGTGATTTGTTCTGTAAGATATCCACTTTGATATCCATTTCAATTACATTTTGATTTACTTGAGTCCTATAAAGTATAAGAAAATAGACATGTTTGACATACTTTTTAGAAGAATTTACGAATGTAAATTGAAATTTGAATAAGAGAGAAAAGACACTGTACAGTATATACAGTAAAACTTGTATTAACCCATAGCCATTTTAGAGGTGGGTACCGCGGAAAATAAAAAGCCACGGTGTACCACGGTTTTTAGATAAATACCAGGGTTAACCGCCATTTAAACCTACTATCAAATAGACAGGGTGTGATATGGCCGTAGCTCCTAGAGCTGGGTACTGAATGTTCACGTTCAAGCAATAAAAATATCAACGAGTAACAGCCCACAAACAGTTGTAACTATCAAACTGTTTCTGAAATACAACTTTAAACAAGAGCCCCATGGGGCATATGTCGCTCACCTGAGAATAGCTGTACATCAAAATGGAGATAATGATTTATGTCCAGGACAGGGTCATTTTTTACCCGAGGGGCATACTTTGAACAATCTTGATAGAGGACCTGTAGATGATGCTATGTTCCAAATATCTAAGATCATGGTACTAGGGTTCTAGACAAGAAGACTTTTTTTAAGTTTCCATTGAAAAAATCTATTTTTAGCTCCTGTGACCTACATATGCAACAGACTGGAACCATTTGAACAAAATAGATAAAGGACATCTAGAAGTAACACCATGCCGAATATCAAAGCTCTGGCTATATTAGCTTCAGAAAAGAAAACGTTTGAAAACTGTGACCCCCGGGATGGGGCTAATTTTGACCCCAGGGGCATAGTTTGTACAAACTTGATAGAGGACCTGTAGATGATGCTATGTGACAAATGTCTAAGATCTGGCCCTTGTAGTTTCAGACAAGAAGATTTTTTAAGATTTCCTTATTTTTTCACTTGGTTGCCATGGCAACCAGAGTTCTACATTGTTTTTAATTCTTTGAACAATTTTGAAAGAACTTGACCCAAGGAACATTCGTGTAAAGTTTGGTTGAAATCTTTTCAGCTGTATATGAGGAGATGTCATTTGAAGCAATTGTTAAAGACAACAATGACTGTATAAAGTGAAATTATTTTCTTCTGTGGAAGAATAAATTAAAGACATAAAAAGGAATATGTATGGGTTAATAGGTTAATAAATATCATTATTTACATTTTCTAAATATAAGAAACTATATGTAAATGAGTGGCAAATAGTTTGGATCCAGATTAGATGCAGCATTATGTGGCATCTGACCTGGATCCATACTGTTTATGGCCAAGAATTAATCGTGGACTGATAGACAGAAAGATAAACAAACAAACAAAATACAAACAAACAAACAGACAGACCAAAAGCAATATGCCTCGAACTAAGTTAAAATACTTGAGCATAAAATAGCAGACATCATCATTTCTCTTATGTATCTCAGTGACCTGAGTTCAGAGCTAGCTACATGGGTCAATTATGCAATAACAGACGGTCCCTCAGAGAAATTGCTATTATCATGCTGAACTGTTGTCTGCTCCAAATGTTTGTATGTGAAATATGTAAAAAATAATAACTTATATTTTCTAAATATAAGAAAATATGTAAATGAGTGGCAAATAGTTTAGATCCAGATTAGATGCAGCATTATTTGGCATCTGACCTGGATCCAAACTGTTTGCAAAAATGTTGCATTTAGTATAAGGGTAGCTTCTTAGCCTGGAAGATACAATGGGTCTGTGTGAAAACGGATCATTAGAGAGTTTTTTCTGTCAGACCGGCATCAAATTGCACTGATATGACAAGGGTTGAGTCAAATTTGACCCTAGGGTTTTGATTTTTTACAATTTTGAAAGTGATTTAGTAGAAGATACTATTCATGCAATATCTAAGGTGTGGGAACAGTGGTTTTTTACAAAAAACTTGTTTAAAGTTTTTCACTTTTTTTTAATAAATTTCAATTATTTTAACAATTTCTGTAGATAAGCATCCAAGGAACGCTGTGAGCATGTTAGTTTTTCCCTCAAACTCGCGGTTTCAGAGGAGATGTCGCTTGAAGTAAATTTGAACGGACGGACAGAGGGACAGATGGACAGACGGACAGACGGACGACGGGCGATCACAACAGCTCACCATTAGCCTTCAGCTCAGGTGAGCTAAAAATCATCAAACCCAACGATTTACGTTGAACACCCATCACCGTGAATGAATTGATTTGTCATTCTATCTATTTCTATCTATAGATAATGACAGACTTCACTTTCATTTATTATCGGCATGGGGGTTTTCTTTCTTCGTCACATGCACGAACACAACTGAAAACGTAATAAGAACGCATGCAAAATAAACAAAAGAATGGTTGTCAATTTTATTTAACCTTGTTTTATGGCGAAACCCGACGTCAATCTATCAAAAGTCTGCTTTGGCTGTCATTCAATTGTTTGTTATTTTCCGAACAATGAATGTATCAACTGTACGACAAATACGATTGGTCAAATGTCCGGCTGTTTACTGTAGGTAGCGCAACATAACCAATCAGCAAGCGTTTCTCATAAGCAACGTCATTCGGTGTGAATCGGATGTTATCGTTGTAAAAGTAAGTAATCTCCTCTATTGTTCAATCGAAGCTTCGAAGCTCGGTCAAAAACAACCACTTCAGATACGATTTAAAATGATCATTTTCAGTTGACAGTCGGTTTATAATGATAAAAATAGCCTGTATAAAATAATTGCAGCCTAATTAGGAATTAAACTTTACGAGAATATGATTTTTTGTTGACAATATCACATTGAGAATGGCTCCATTGACATGACCCGGGATAACGTCAGAGTAAGATCTGAATCGGGACGAAAGTATCCCCCGAGTCTAACAAGGATAAACACTTCCAAAATTTAATGTATTTATCAAGCTAATTAGGCTTTAGTTTCATCTTAAATCATACTATTTTTATTATTTGTCCGTTTTTTATTCAATAAAAAACATATATAAAATTACAAGTAAAAAACCGGTCTTCTCGGAAAAAACCATGGTTCGTACCACGGCCGTTTCGTACTGTGGTTTATCGGTGCACCGGTTAAACCGCACACCTCTAAGCCATTTACTCCATAGCTTGTTTCTAGTTTGAAGACAGGTGATCACTTCAAGCAAGTTGAAAGTAAAGCAGAATGTGCCTTAAGCCGCATTCTGGTTTACTTTCAACCTGCTTTAAGTTACCATTTGCTAGATTATACATGTAGATAATATTTTTATGACACGTCATATTCATGACTATAAATTGGAATTTATTTCATCATTGGACGAATAAATTAAATGCCTAAAATATTTATCTATGGAGTAATGGGTTTAGCAACCACTGGATGAAAAAACATCGTCTGATCTTTTAACCCTTTAACCCATGGCCTGTTTCTAGTTTTGAAGAGCAGTGAGCACTTAAAGCAGGTTGAAAGAAAAGCAGAATGTGCCATGAAGGTGCATAATTCTGCTTTACTTTCGGCCTGCTTTAAGCTATTATCTGCTAGGATATAGAGAATATTTCTTATGATACATATTCATGACTAGGGAACTATTTTCTTCAGGCGCATTCTGCTTTACTTTCAGCCTGCTTTAAGCTACTACCTGCTAGAATAAATAAAATATTCCTTATGATACATTTTCATGACTGTATAAATTGGACCTATTTTCTTCAGCGGAAGAATAAACTGAATGCGCTTAAAGTCGCTTCTATGGGGGAATGGGGTTAAAAAATATCCTGAATACAGGACAAAAGTACAATTCAGAATTCTAGTTATCTTTGTCCTGCATTAAGCTGACACCTACTGTGTTCTAAGGCTACAGGTATACCCTGTTTGAAGTGGTCGATTGATACAAGTTTGGCTATATAATAGAACACTAGATAATGTGATGATGCTCCTTTAACCCAATACTCCATAAATACACCTTTTTATGCCTTCAATTTATTCCTCCACTGAAGAAAAGAGCTCCACTGTCAGTTTTCGACAAGTACACTTTCCTCCTGTACATCGATAATAAATGACAAGTAGATATATGCTCGTAGATAGGATTGAATTGTGTTCTGTAAATATCTGTACAAATGTTTGAGGGCCACAAGGGAGATTAGTTGCTTGTGTGTTCTAATTGTGTTACCCTCTTGAAATAAAGTCTTTATTATTATTATTATTATTATTAAGGAGCATTCTGCTTTTCTTCCAACTTGCTTTAAGGGGGTAGGAACACCTTTGGAAAGTAATAACCAAATTCTTCAAACTTTGCATACAGACAGTAAAATTAGTTTCTATGACAAAACTGGTGAAAAAAGTGGGGGTACCGGACCTTTCTTTTTCACAATTTGAGATTTTTCAAGGCTACCCCCCTAAAATTGAAGCTTCACAAAAAAATTCCTACCAAATTCTTCAAACTTTGCATACAGACAGTAAAATTAGTTTCTATGACAAAACTGGTGAAAAAAGTGGGGGTACCGGACCTTTCTTTTTCACAATTTGAGATTTTTCAAGGCTACCCCCCTAAAATTGAAGCTTCACAAAAAAATTCCTACTTTTTTGTACTACGGTTTTTAAAAATTTATTTACACAATCGATTTGTACAAAATGTATCCTAATTTATATTATCATAGTAAGAAATAGTATGAATAGTTTTTTTTCAAGATCCACAATAAATATGTTTGATTTCACCGGAAAGGAGTAAAGTTTACCCCACCCACTTTGTTATAATGGGAGAATAAGGCACAGTGAAACTTGCCCTACAAATTACCAAATTTTTTATTTGTTGTTTTTAGCCTTGCAAACATAAAGTTTTAGTGAAATAGCAAATAAAAACACAGGGTCCCGGATCTTTAAAAAAAGATATAGATCATTTTATTAAAAAAAATCCATTTTTTCTAATTTTTTCACTTTTTGGTGTATTTTTACCAAAAATATTTTTTTTCAAAAAAATATCATTTGATCTATTGAATTATCAATAATTTATACTAAAACTGTACTACCATGAAAAGTTCATGCTTATATTTTGAGAAATTGAAATGAATCGGATGTAACAAAATGCAACCTACCTATGAAAACAGTGTATGCTGTAAACTACGAATAGGACATAAAACTTAAAAAGTCCCTTCCGCAACGAAAATCCAAATTTTTCCCGGGAAAATAGTATTTTATGACTATGCATTCACCAACAAGAGCTGTCGGAGAACAGCAAAGCTCGCCTAATTAAACCTTTCTTAAATAGGTAACTATCAAAAGAAAAGTGTATCAATACATTGATATTCAAGCCACAGGGAACCTCAATTCAAAATATCAACTTCCTAATGCAAATATGTCATGTAGTATAAGTGCATTCCAACACTTACTCCATAACTAACTTTGAAATTTCTGTCCCAAAACTCTAAGTCCAACAAAGGTGAAATTTTGACTAAATTTAAACTTTTTTAAAAAATTTAACTACTTAATATCAATGTTCAACCCACAGGGCACCTCCAATCCAAATATCAGCTTCCTAATACAAATATTTCATGTAGTATAAGTGCATTACAACTCTTACCCCAAAACTTTAAAGGCACAATCCTACTGAGATTGGTGTTTAAAACGCGCAATTTATCATATATGTTTATTTTCTATGTATTAAAACTAAGTTAAATCGCGTGTAAGAAGCCTGACATATGCCCCCACTTCGTAAAGAATCCTACCTAAATGTGTCGAATTCTTATCGTGATGGTGTACATTTTAAGTGGGTTTGTTTACAAATAATACGAACGGCGGTTCCGATAAAGGTCACGTGATTGATACAGAGCGCGGCGATAATTCATAATTATATACTGTGCGCCAAGCCGAGCGAAGCCGGAGCATTTCCGTAATAATTCGTCTTCGATCAAATGTCAACAAAACAGATTTAAAAGTCGACTTGTTTCCACCAATTTCACGGGGTTTTGTGCAATGTTACCTCAATTATCACCGGGGATTACTTCTTTTTATAGGTTTAGATTACGAATGTGCCTACATTTTCAGGTTTTAAAAATGCGCGATTTTGGCAATTTGACAGTAATGTTGGGACTTTAACCATGAGAAATCAGCCGAAAAACCTAAGTCCACAAAAGATGAAATTTTGACTAAATTTAAACTTTTTTTTAAATTTTAACTACGCAACATCAATGTTCAACCCACAGAACACCTTGATTCCAAATATCAGCTTCTAAATACAATTATTTCAAGTAGTATAAGAGCATCACAACACTTACCCAAAAACTTTAACCATGAGAAATCAGCCGAAAAACCTAAGTCCACAAAAGATGAAATTTTGACTAAATTTAAACTTTTTTTTAAATTTTAACTATGCAACATCAATGTTCAACCCACAGAACACCTTGATTCCAAATATCAGCTTCTAAATACAATTATTTCAAGTAGTATAAGAGCATCACAACACTTACCCAAAAACTTTAACCATGAGAAATCAGCCGAAAAACCTAAGTCCACAAAAGATGAAATTTTGACTAAATTTAAACTTTTTTTAAAATTTTAACTATGCAACATCAATGTTCAACCCACAGGGCACCTCCAATTCAAATATCAGCTTCCTAATACAAATATTTCATGTAGTATTAGTGCATAACAACACTTACCCCAAAACTTTAACCATAAGAAATCAGCCGAAAAACCTAAGTCCACAAAAGGTGAAATTTTGACTAAATTTAAACTTTTTTTAAATTTTAACTATGCAACATCAATGTTCAACCCACAGGGCACCTCCATTCCAAATATCAGCTTCCTAATACAAATATTAACATTTTTTCGGAAAATGAGTTCGTAAAATTTTTCGGAAATTTCATAATGCTCAAAAAGACAGGCGGACATCCTTAACTCTTTTAACCCTAGTCATGCATATATATATATATATATATATGCATCATTTGCAAACAGCTTACATGTGATGAGTACACGTGTCCTATGCAAACAGGGTCTACACTGTTTGTCATTCTGACATATATTGTAAAAATCAACTCTAAAAAGTCGAAAATGGAATAGATTAAATTGAAAATTAGAATTTTCCATTTGAAGTTTCAGGGAAGAAAGGATTATTGGCCAATAGGGTAAATGGTTACCCATCATGTGCATTGACAGGAGGAAGAAAAAGACTTGATGAAGATAAAAATAATTTGAGTTTGATCGAGGAAATTTTTTCTCAATGGAACAATCAAATCCTGGAGACTGGAGCAAGATCAATAGTGAAATTTACTTTATGAGCCCTGCTTTAGGAATAGGGGCTGTAATCTGTCTGCTACACATTCACTTTTAACACTTTAAACACTGCACCAACCTTTCCAATGAAACAAATTTTAAGTAATATATGGAAGCATTTTAAACCTTTTAATACCTATCTTCCCTGTTATTGCAGATACAGTAAAACTCCTCTATTCTGATCAATAAATGAGGTTTAGATTAAAGGTTTTTACTGCTAATCCTATGATGGTTCACTGATATGATTACAAACGGATAGCTGCTTAAAACAAGATGAAAGTTAAGCAGAAAGCTCCTGTAGGAGCTTTCTGCTATACTATCATCTTGCTTCAAGCTGTCAGCTGTGTTTTTATACCAATCAGTCTTCTCTTCAGTGTTCTTACTTAGTGTAAACATATTTTATTTCAAAATAGTACATATTTTATAATAATACATAAAGTTTTAATATACTTTAGGATGAGAATGAAAGCAATGTTTGCTTATTAAGTTATAGGGGTATTACTGTGATGATCTGAGACACAATCTGTTTGGACACTAAATAGATGCCTGAGTTACCCAGCAACAGATCTGTATCCCAAAATGTTTTCAAATACACGTAGAACATATTTTTCTTGCACTAAAGGTAAGAATGAAGAGAAGTGTACCATCTCCAAAGATACAACCTTAGTCAACCCTAAGGGCTCCAGATAAGAGTGTAAAAGGCTAATTTGCAGCCTTTTCTCCTGAACTCTTTACTCCATAGATAAACAACGCCTTGAATTTCCTCCACTGAAGAAAATAGCACGCTGAAAGTAAAGCTTTACTTTCAACCTGATTTAAGTGGTCACCTATCTTCAATACTAGAATGCCTGCACCAAACCCTATTTTGTGACTTCTCATTAGAAATGTTGCAATGTGATGAGTCTATTGAGTAGTGACATCATAGGGTTTTTGGAGGGATTAGGATTTTAGCTTATGAAATGCATACTTTATCTGGTGGCCTGGAACCTTCCCAGATGTTAAATTTCAGACTCTACTGCTAATCCATCTAAGGTGACTACTTAGAGCAGGACAGGAGTAATTAATACAGACACTTATTTTGGCTTTCCACATTACTTTCAAACTGCATTAAGATTCTGACTGTTTTAACCCATTACCCAATAGCCTGTTTCTAGATTTGAAGATATGTGACCACTTAAGGGTGTATCAATGTCATGAATTTGGGAACTTTTAAAAGTATATGAAAACACTCTATGAGGGTTTTGTATTGAAGAGCTATTTAAAATGAATGAAAAAATAGAAAAAGTGTAAAGTTTGGTGAACAACAGTTGGCTCTACGGCCATGTAAAATTTACCCCACCCACTTCCTCTTATTTTGTCCTTTTCAAACAGCCCGCTTCAATAAAACCCATTTTAAATGAAAACAAATATGATAATTTGGTTTTGTGTTATTTATTTCCTATCTATGGTAGTATTTCTTCATACAAAAACTAATTTAAGAAAAAACAGGCACCAAATGTGAAATTTATAAAGCTCTAAATATCATCGGTATGGTACTTTTTTGTAAATTGTGTAAGGGGTGATAACTCTTTTTACTTTAATAACTCAAAATTTTCAACACTGACCTTTCAATTTCTTTTCATATTTTGAACTGCCTTAGTATGGGCTTTCATCTGGTAGAATATAAGAAAAAGTTAAATACTATAACTATTTCATTTTCAAACTTTTTTACTTTTTTTCATAAAATAAAAAATCTAATAAAATCATGCCCTATATAAAGCATATTTTTGATATTCAAAGATCCATATTGTTCAAACCTGGTGCCTGCTTTGTCTAAATTTTGTTTATATATGTGAACATACCACCATAGACATGAAATAAATAAAGAAAACCCAAAGTAACATTTTTGTTTTGTTTTGAAATAGATTTTACTGAAGCTTGTACTCTAAACGGGTAAAATTTGAAGAAAAAAATCCAAATTTGACATACCTTTTTCAAATCGCCGTAGCTCAAAAAAAAGGACACCACCATATATATTTTTTTTCATTTTTTCATTCATCATAAATAGCTCTTCCAAAAAAACAATGATAGAAAAAAAGTTTAATACTTTGAAAAAAATGGCTCATGACATTGATACACCCTTAAAGAAGGTTGAAAGTAAAGCAGAATGTGCCTTAAGGCACATTCTGCTTTACTTTCAGCCTGCTTTAAGCTACCATCTACTAGAATATAGAAAATATTTCTTATGGGGCATATTAATGACAGTATAAATTGGAGCTATTTTCTTTAGTGGATGAATAAATTTAAGGTGTAAAAAGGCGTATATATGAGAAAATGGGTTATACAACTGCATATTCAACTTCTTTTGAGTATCTTCTTAACTTCTATAAACCGAACATTAGGCTCAGTATTGTCGGAATCAGTTTTCTGAGGTTTAACTGTATTAAAGAAACAGTTTTTCTTGTCCAAATAGCTTGTATGACATTTAATGTTTTAAGTTTCCTCTATGAAACAAACTTAATGCCACGTTTTATCACATAAACCATTTGCTCACTGGCAGCTTATCTAAAATGCCCTTCAAATGTGGGAAACTGGTTTCCCAGACCTTTGCAAAGTCTGGATCCAAATCAGATGCCAAGTAACTTGGCATTTGATCAGTGATGTGAATCCAAACTGGTTGGCGCAGGGATTGCACAACTTTAAATATAGGGAGGAAGGACAATTTCAAAATTACAGCTGACAACAGTTTTAGCAGACTTTATTTACAGTACTCAAAAGGTTTAAAACAATTACACAAAAGAGCCAGTTTCCCCTGGCAGTATTTACAAACATATAAACCAGCCCAGAGAACAATTACAGACCTCTACCGCCAATTTCAATCAATATTGCGCAATCAATAAAACACTCATTTCAAGAAAACTTTACCTTTATAAAAGATACATTTTACAGTTGAATCTGGGTTATGGACAATTCACTGACTTAACCCATTCCCACATAGCCTGTTTCTAGTTTTAAAGAAAGATGACCACTTAAAGCAGGTTGAAAGTAAAGCAGAACACACCTTCTGCTTAACTTTCAGTCTGCATTAAGCTATTATCTGCTAGGATATAGAAAATATTTTTATGATACATATAATATTCATGACTGTAATAAAGGGAACTATTTTCTTCAGTGGAGGAATAAATTATAGGCATAAAAAGGCATATTGCACCAGCAGTTTACTAGACTAGTGGATACTTGATGCAGAATGAAAGTAATCAGAGCAGAGAGCTCTTTATGTAACTTTCAGCATTACAACTGAACTTATGTTAAGCATGCTTTACCTATAGAAGTCTAGCAGTCTCCAAAGAAATGTGGCTCAATAATTCTGGACAAAATCAAAACAATTTGAAAGTAAAGCATGTCTAAACCTTTTGCCCCCATATAGCCTGTTTCTCGTTTTAAAGATAGGTGATCACATAAAACAGGTCGAAAGTAAAGCTTTACTTTCAACCTGCTTTGAGCTACCATCTGCTAGCATATAGAAAATATTTATTTTGGGACATATTTATGTCTGTATAAGGTAGTAGAATAATTTAAAGGCATACAAAAGCATATTTATGGGGGATTGTGTTAAAATCATCAACCTGTTTGTATTTTAGTGGTTGTTATAGTAGGGTTTTACTGTGAACTTGTTTTTATTTCTAGAATTAAATCAGCTGACTGCTCGGCACCATTGATAATTGATAAGACCAGCATGACAGTTTCTGATTATATTGGAAATTGATATCCCTCTATTCACAAGGAAATGGCCTGCAAAGACACACTCCATTTAATATTGAAAAGGAGTTGTGAGATTTTAACCGTTGCCATTCTGAATTGTCACCGGTTTCAAAAATTATACTGTCTGTCAAATAGCTAATTTTATAAACTAATTTAAATACCATCAGATGGTAACATTCTTAACCCTTTACTCCATAGATACACATTTTTACACCATTGACTTTTTTCTCTAATTTATATGATAAGAAATATATTCTATACCCCCAGCAGATGGTACCTTAAAGCAGAATGGAAGTAAAGTAGACTGCATCTTAACCCATAACTTATTTCTAGTTTTGAAGATAGGTGACCACTTAAAGCAGGCTGAAAGTGAAGTAGAATGTGCTTTAAGTTAGCACCTGCTAGGATATAGAAAATATTTCTTATGGTTTATATTTATGAATGTATAATTTGAATCTATTTTCTTCAGTGGAGGAACAAATTAGAGGAGTAAAAAGGCGTATTTATGGTGTAATGGGTTAATTCTGCTCTAATTTCAACAGGCTATAGGGTTAAAAGATAATTTAAGACACCATGTATGGCAAATGCTGTTTTCCCAGTCACATTCTGATGATTCAGATTTCAGTGTTTTTGCAGGCATATTTGTATCACATGCATTAGCTTTATTGATAATGTATAGAAATGCCACTCCTAGCAACTCCCAACATTAATTTACATCATTTCTACAGACAGAATCAGAAACATGTACAAAACTACGCTTAACACGACTTTACGTCGCTCTATGCTGCACAAAACATTTCCTCACTTCTCAAAGATTTCCGAAAAGAGCCTGAAAACAATATTTGGCTAAAAAAGTTGTCATCATCCTAACCCTTTAACTCAGTCTAATTCTAGTTTCAAAGGCAGATATTAAAACCACTAAAAGCAGGATGAAAGTAAAGCAGAATGCTCCTTAAGGATCAATCTGCTTTACTTTCAACCTATTTTAAGCTACCATCATGAAAGCTACCGGAAATGCCTTTTATGTTTTAGACCTCTGTGTCTACTAGACAGGGACTACTTTTCTCAGTGTGTATATCGGGCAGTGGGTTCAAGACAACCTATGCAGCTTCTTTTAATGGTTACATAACTCATGTCTGACAGTGTGAGAAAACATATATCAATGTGCTATCTATTATAGTCATACATCAAACTCCCCTATTATTCATCAACTTGTCTTGTGTTGTAGAAATCATTATATTGTCTGAATACAACTGACAAATGCCTATCTCAAAACCACTCGAATTGGTATGAGTGTAGACATGCCCTATTAATGTTTGTCTTATATTTCATGCACATTTGTATAACATGTGCTATAGAAGAAAGCTTATAAAGGAGCTTTCTGCTTTATTTTCTTCCTGTTTTAAGCAGTCATCTACTTTGGAAACAATGAGCTTATAAGGTATGGTACATTTAAAAAAATAAAGTAGATATGATAAATTTTGGACATTTTTTGGTATTAATCTTTTGAACATTTGTTTTTCTTCGAAGTTTCACTATAATTTCCAGTTTCTTCCGCCATTATTTCCGGCTATGTTGCTGTCCACATCTAATATCAAACTGGAAATGCTTTTTGAGATGACGTTAGCAGATTGCACACGCCAAATAAAGCATTTTTGTGATGCTTCCAGAGTCATAGGTGCTTCCAGATATATAGGAATCAAGGATAATAGAAAGATTAAAAGTGTATTTTTTATCATTTTTGCAAACACATGGATAATAGATTTTAAAGGGGAGGGACATTTATGTGAGATCACATACATGTACAATGAAAAATATAGATTCATAAGTGAATGTTTTATATAGGTGTGACAGTACTTACAGGTTTGTCCATCCTCGTCATCTGATGAAGTGTTTTCTTTATCACTGTTACAGGTTGGGTCGTCTGTAACAAACAGAAAATCTAGTCTTATTTGTTATATATTATGACTGCATGTTACAAATTCTGACAGTAACTAAAATATCAAATAATAATTGTTTTGTACATTTCAATTTTAATTCATTCATGGAAGTAATAAGTAAGTGATGAAAAAGTTCAGCAAAAAGTAATCAGTTACCTGTCATAAACATCTAATACTTACACAATTTAGTGGTTGTAAACGTAGGGTAATTGATAGTATAAAAGACCGGTGACTCTTACAGCAAGGTGACAGCAAAATAGAAAGCTCCAAAAGCAGCTTTCGGTTTTACTGTCACCTTGATTTAAGCAGATACCCGCCCTAAACATATAATACTTAACACGGCTAAGTAGGTGTAATAGAAAGGTTTTAAGGTATTTTTGCTAAGCATAGGACAAACTATTGAAATATTGGGTTCAGACATATTTTTTGAGGATTTTACCTACCTAGCTTGCAAACTGCTAAAAAACAAGCCAGTCTGTTTTGCCTGATCTGTATCTAAACAAGTTTTAACAAGTCATCAGTTTAGTGGTCAACATAAGTAGTTTCTCTATTTCAAATGCTTAACCATAAGCCTGAGATTGAATTTACAATAATTGTTACAATGTTTGGATTAAGTTAAGACACTGAGTAACTCTGTGTCTCATCTGGATTCAAACTGTAAGACACAACTTTAGTAGGAATTTCTTAAAGAAATAACACATAATTGATGCAAACAATAAATAGTTACTGCTGCAGGAAAAACTAGAGGGATAGCTTTGTCTGTGGGACAAATATGATGCCCCCGCTGGCAAACATTTGCCTAAGTTCAACTGACTGTAATTTTGTGAAAATTATGGAATAAAACTATGTGCAAAGACTCTGCCAAGTTATAGGGTTGTAGCTAGAAAACTGTAGGAGGAGTTAGCCAGACAAAGTATGTACTGTATGTGGGACGGACGGACAACGAGTGAATGAACAGACAGACGGAGAGACAGGGGTAAAACAGTATCCCCCCCTACCGGACTGATCGTTGCGGGGGCATGAAAACTCTAGAAAACTGAACAACGGTTAATCCTTTACTACATAGCCCATTTCTAGTTTTGAAGACAAGTAACCCCTTAAAGCAGGTTGAGAGTCGAGCAGAATGTACCTAAAGGCACATTCTGTTTTACTTTCAGCCTGTTTTAAGCGACCATCTGCTTAAATATGAGTACTGGTACTTATGGAGCAAAGGATTAAAGCCCAACCTGCAAGTCCCAGCTCTTGCTTCCATATTTCTGGCCTTGATGGTGATGGCACTAGCTTATTGCCCACAAGTCTGGGCTTATAGGTCATGGGCGTCTTGAAGCCTAGTTTCTCTTCAGTCTTGGGTGTGCTGTTGGACCTCAACAATCGACCTGAGGTAGGTGTGACAGGGGTGGACTGGTTGATGGGTGTACAGGACCTCAGGGGAGTGCTCTTCTCTTGCTTGATGGGCGTGCATGACCTCAGTGGGGTGTTTTTCTCTTGGTTGATGGGGGTACATGACCTCAAGGGAGTGCCTCTCTCTTTGGGTATATTCTCTATTGTTCCTGGGGTAGTGGTACTGTTAACACGAAGTGACCGTCCTCCTGGTGTAGAGTTTTTTGGTGTAGTTGGTGTCTGTAAAGGATATTAATATTACCAAATCAGCATGTCTAATCCTGGGCTCCAGATAAGAGGGAGTTCATTGAACAAATCCATCATTTTCTGACTTATGTCAGCACCAAATCCTATGGTGTCACTACTCATTAGAATCGTCTCGAAGAGACGAGTCTAATGAGTAGTGACACCATAGGATTTAGATCAGAAATAAAGATTTTAGTTCTTGAAACACTCCTCTTATCTGGAGCTCTGCTAATCTAATCACTTAACTGGATAATTAAGATTTTTTCAATCCATTACCACAAAATTATACGTCTTTTAATGACTTTAATTAAGTTCACCCTAAACCCTTATAAGGTTCGACTACTCATTAGAATAAGTCTATTCTAAACACTTCAAATGAGATGTAACAGCATACCGTTTGGAGGAAACATAAAGATTTAAGTTTTTTAATATTTCCCTTATCTAGAGTGCTACAGCTGTATCTACGGTAATCCTTTAACTTTTCTATAGTTACTGTTTCTCACATGCAAGTTGTTAACCCTTGTAGTACTGAGGACATACACTCTTATATCAATCATTTACATACAGTGTAAACACAGATCAGAGGACCCCTAAATGGGTGTGCACTGTTTGAAACAGCTTTAAATAATTTCCTAATTTTATATCTGGAGTCCTGCAGCTGCTTGGTGGGTTGGGTTGCTGGATCTGTATCTAATCCTTTCACATTTCTATAGTTAACTGTTTGTCATATTAGCAAGTTGTTAACCCTTGTAGTACTGAGAACATACACTCTTATATCAGTCATTTGCATACAGTGAAGACACAAATCAGAGGAGTCCTGACTACTGAAGGGGCCATCCAATCAGGGCCTGCACTGTTAGTTACAATTTCAAATAATTCTGGCTCCCTTAACCCATTTCCCAATAGATATGCCTTTTTATGCCTCTAATATTCCTCTACTGAAGAAAATAGTTCCAATTTATACAGTCATGAATATGCACAATAAGAAATATATTCTTTATCCTAACAGATGGTAGCTTAACGCAGGCTGAAAATAAAGCTGCTTTACTTTTCATAGCGCTTTAAGTGATCACCTGTCTTCAAAACTAGAAATAGGCTATGGGGTAATGAGTTAAGATTTATTGTTAACATGTCATTTATCATTAAACGGATGAGTACATTTTAAGTTAAAGAATGTCAATAGCTATTGATTTTCTTCAAGAGCATTAAAATTGTGTGAAATGTATCTCATCTTTCTCTTCCATCTTAATCAATGTGTGATATGTACCAAGTGCATCCCATTACATCATTCCTTAGCATGCTGGAAACCAGTATAGTATTTACATCAATTGCAGACAGTGTAGACCCAGTTCTGGGGGTTCCATAACCCATTACCCTATAGCATGTTTCTATTATTGAAACTATCTAACAACTTAAAGCAGGTTGAAAGTAAAACAGAATGCGCCTTAAGGCACATTCTGCTTTACTTCCAACCTACTTTAAGCAAATATCTGATGGGATATAGAAAATATTTCTTGTGGTGCAGGACTGATTTAAAGGCGTAAAAAGGCGTATTTATGGGGTAATGGGTTAAAGAGTCCTCTGAATAAGGTCTGCACTGTGTGTGTTATACTTTTAAAATTAAGTATCCTCGAGATATACTGTACTTTAAATAGCAATATAAAACTGGACAAGTCATTGTGTACATTCAACATTGTAAAGATTACCTAATTATTCACCCCTGAAACTTAAAAATCCGATTTGCAATTAAGTTAAGTCCATTTTTTAATACTTAGGTAAGTTTTTGCAATATAATTGCAAAATGACAAACAGTGCAGACCCTGATCAGATGTCTCCTTTAGGATCCCTGTGAACAGCAGGGTTTTCCCTGGCGCACAAAATGCGCGCCAATGGCCCCCTTTTTGATAAAATGTCCCTCAAACATTTTTACTGGGGGTCAACTTTGACGCAACTTTCAAAATCCATCACAGTGATCACAAAATGTTATGTGTTACAACATGAAACAGAAGAAACTCTGAAGATCATAGTCAAATAATAGGCAGTTTTCTGCAATACTGTCATACTGCATTAAGCAACCAACACTCTTTACATCTTTAGATTATTCATATATAACTAATTGTCTGGTTTTCAGAGGATTTCATGAGAGATGGAAGGGTATACTATTAGTCTATATTCAAATAAGTTACCTACCAAACAGCATTGCTGCAAATGCATGACAGACAAGTGACCCCCAAAATTTAGTTTTGTCCCCCAAACTAAGGAACCTGGGGGAAACAATGTCCCCCATTTGTCAATGCCTAGGGAAAACCCTGGAACAGGATATACACTGTTTGCATAGGACAAGTGTACTCCTTACAGGTACAACATTCGTAAATGATGAGTATATTCATCACTAGGGTTAAATGTGTTAATATTAGATAAATGTCATTAATCCCAATCTCTTCTGTATAGTTTTGTTTTCAAAAGATAAATCCATTTTCAACTGTTTCCATCAGAAACATAAATCAAAGCAATTAAAAAGCTTTGATCAAAGATGAGCTTCTCTCAAATCTGACCAATCAAATTCTTGAGAACAAACTCAGACTCATCTCAAACGCTTTTGGGGCCTGGATTCAAACAGTTTGACACCTGGGGCACCAAGATCTAGATCCCATATTTTTTAACCTGATAGGGATCCAAAATGTTTGCAAATGTCTTCAGTACAAGTATCATATACAATTACCCGAGAGCGTAACTCATATCTGCCTATGGTGGGTGTTACTGTAATGCTGCTGTCCCCCATTCTGGCTTCCTGGCTATGCACGGAATTCACCTGTAAAGGTAAAAAGATAGTAAAAACATCTAGCTTCATCATTAATTCTGTTTCATGCTACAAAAACATCAGTACATGCAGCCTGAATTCACATACAAGTACAGTAAAACATCTTTATTACGACCACTAAAACGAAGGCTAATTGATTTTATGAAAGACAGGTGACTGCTTACCGGTAATGCAAGGTAACAGTAAAAACAGAAAGCTCCTAAATCTTAAACACATATAATTCATATTATTTAGTAGTCATTATAGAAAAGTTTTACTGTACTAAACTTTATCTCCATTTAGTACCGAGATGTTTGCTATCCATTTCATCCTGCTTTAACCCTTTCCTTCAAAGCTTATTTTCAGTGTTTAACCATTTAATTCCCCCATAGCCCATTTCTAGTTTTGAAAATAGGAGACTACTTAAAGCAGGTTGAAAGTAAAGCAGAATGCGCCTTAGGGCACATTCTGCTTTACTTTCAGCCTACTTTAAGCTAACACCTGCTAGAATAAAGAAAATATTTCTTATGATATGTGTTCATGACTATAAATTGGACCTATTTTCTTCAGCGGAGGAATAAACTGAATGCGCTAAAAGGTGCTTCTATGGGGGAAAGGGTTAACTCTTCACACGCTAGTTGTTAGGCTGTGATTAACTGCAAACAGTTTGGACTCAAATTAGAGTCTGAGTTAAACTTAATGTCTCAAACTGTTTCACTCTTACACTAATTTTTAATAAATGTTTTAGAAGATTGTAATTTAAAGGCAGTATGTAAGCCAAAATAGCTCATTTTTTAAACCTAAAAATTCAGGCACATACGTAATTTAAACATATAAAAAGAAGTAATCCGCGATGATTATGGGGGCAATAAATCTGACAAACACATGAATTTGGTGGGAAAAGTCGACTTTTAAATCGGTTTGTTGACATCCGATCAACGACGGAGATTTTCGGCTTGCGCCCGGTAAAGATGTTTTCATAGATCATTATTAGTGTTTTCTTCTGACTTGACAGTTATTTTTAGATTGGAACATTCTTAAACTTTAAAAGGGATGAGTATTCCCTACATCCAGCAAGAAACATTGATAGCTGTATTTATTGTGCGCAGTATACAGTAGAGAATACATTTTTCTTTCCCGTTTAAACGCAAACGCAATGCACTAAACTGTGGAAATTTACTTTTAGAAGTTTTAACTATTATTTTTTAATCTGAGTAGCAAATAGGTTGGAGCCTGATCAAACGCCGGGTTACCCGGCGTCTGACCAGGCTCCAATCTGTTTGCAATGGAAATAATAGTTTTGTATACAAATGCGTTTATTGGGAAAGAATAAAATATCAGTAAAGTTAGCGCAGCGGTCTCGTGCTGCACGGGAACCATACTTATCTCAAGTAGGAAAGTGTACGATGATGTAGTCGATGTTACCGTGCTTACAGTGGAGAAAATGTTATTTTTCCCCAATAAAAGCATTAATGCTAAAACCATGATTTCAATTGCAAAAAGTTTGGAGCAGATCAGAAGCCGGGTAACCCGGCGTCTGATCAGGAACCAAACTGTTTGCCGCTCAGACTAACATGAATGGTCAGAATTGTCTAAAGGTTGTCAATTTATGCGTATTATTGCGATGCCTTTGCATTTCGTTTGCATTTAAACGGGAAAGAATAACGTTTTCGCCACTGTTATAGGTCGTTTGCAGTTAAAAAAAACACGATAATTTTCAAATATCACCATAACAAGAAAAGGAGACAAATGGAATTTTGCATAGATTTATGATATACCTATACCAACTCTGACAAAAAAGAAATATTTTTTTCTCTTCGTAATAAAAAAGTTTTATTCATAACTTCTATATAAAGTTTACACTTCTAAGGGACAGTTTTCCGAAGGGTGATTTCAAGTTATTCAACAGCCTATCTTTCGCGACCCGGCAACGCCTCACCGTTAAGCCATTGCATACCATAGCAGTTTACAACTAACCGAACGAGGCCCTGACTGGGGTACGTTAAACGTATTAACTGACCATACTGTCATTTACGCACATGTTAGATCCTAATCGGACACCGGAGCCATTTCATACCTGAATAGGATCCGACCCATGTGCCACTCATACGAAAGTTTTATCAACAAAACGCAAAATATAACTAAATGCGATAAATAACAGAAGAGACATGTTCATATCAGACGATCTACACCAACTTACCATTACCAAATTTTCAACAGAATGTTTCCAGATCAGTTCGAAAACCTTTATTATTTTATCGCTTAAGGGAAACGTAATGTAAACGTAAGTGCAATACAACTCGCACATTGATACATATTAAACTCCAGATAAGGGGAGTATTTCCAAAACTACTAGTAAATCTTTATTTCTGAATTAAACCCTATGGTGTGACTACTCATTAAAACCATCTTTCTTCGAGTAGTCACACCATAGGATTTGGTGCTGAACTGGGTGAGAAAATGTTGGACTTGTTCAAGTTTCTCTCTCTTATCTGGAGCTCTGCAATTATGTAGAAATGTTAGAGCTTTGGTTTGAAAAGTAATTGCAATTCTCTTTATTCCTGGTGAAGAGTTCGTGGATTTAGGCATAGTAAAAATGTAATGGATTATGGGGCCTCACAATTAATTGTGTACAACTAAACAACCAATATCAGCACGGGATTCACCTTTCAGACAGAAGCAACTTGCACGGGATTTTACCTGGGGATATTCTCCAATATAAACAAACGTGATCAAGGTAATAGCCAATAACACCCCACGTAATTGACCATTTTCAGCGACACAAAATTTATATAAAATAAAGAAGAAAAGTTTTTAGTTAGACTTTCAAAATTTTTGAATTTCCTTGTCAGAGTTGGTATAGACACATCAAAAGTGTATGCAAAATTCAATTTAAATATGTCCATTAGTTTTAAAATTATCTAAGATTTATCGTGTTTTTTTGAACTGCAAACGACCTATACCTTAATGATTATGAACTATTCTGTTCTAAAAATAACCCAGACAAGTCAGGAAAATCGGATCGATCTCGCGACTCTTATTCGACTTTGCGGAAATTCTCGGAAGCCGACACGAAGATTTGTTATGTAAACAAAAAGCTTATTTTTCCAACCATCTCGATAAGAAATCGGCACATTTATGTATGGTTCTTAAAGAAAGGGGGGCATGTTCCAGGCACCTGACAACGGATTTCGCTTAGTTTTAATACATAGAAAATGTTCTTATATAAGAAATTGCGCGATTTAAACATAAATTTGGGCGGTATTCTGGCTTTAAGAAACAGAAGCTTTCAGGATTGTTGCTGAAGAGTTTTATCAAGTGTTCAAAGAGTTATAACAGGCATTCTTGAAGCATGCTAAATTAAAGTACAAAATTCTTACAGAAACTTTCTGCCTCGCTTTCAGCCTGCTTTAAGCATCCATCTGTCAAGACAGGGAAGCAGCACGAAATGTGGAATAAGAATGTGTGAAAAGGCATTTTCTATCACTTCAATCAGAAAGACAGGTTACAGCTTAATGCAGAACAACAATAATGCTGTAACCTTGAGGACTCCTGCATCACTTTTGTACCATGCCCCTGATAGATCTTCTAGCTATATATCTTTTATGAAACATAGATGTAACTTTTTCATGCCCTGAAAAATGGAAACTTAGATTACTTAATAGAAGGCTAAAAGAATCAGAATGTAGGAGCTTTCCGATTTTCAGTCAATCTGCTACACTGAGAAATGGTAAGCAACTATCAATCTTAAATAAAGGTCTGCTATAAGTTCAAAATTATTTCAAATCCTGATTTCAAAACCAGAGACCCGACACTTGCATTAACAAGGGTTGGTCATTTAAAAATGTCAAAGTCTGAAGTCAGTCACAGTGCCCGTCTTACGAAAAGTTGTACGACAAATATTGTCGTAAGTCTGATTCTAAAATTCTCTATCATTATTTATTTCTCTGGATCATCTAATCCTGTCTTGTGACATCTCTTTGGAATCGTCTTGAAAAGACGGGCCCCAGGCCTGATAAAGAGCAGGAAATTTGAGCCTTCCATCACATGGTCATTAGAGCTGGGTTTAACAGTAGTCCACTAGCTGCCTGCATTGTTTTCTTAGTTTGGAGTTTCTATTTACACAAGAAAGATAGTCAGAAATTTTGTAAGTTCAAGCCTGAAGTTTGGCCCTAAAAAATTCCTCCATCATGTAACTTGTCTACAGTTAGTTTAACCCTTAGCCCGCCAAATAAATTGTCGTCTGCTATATTTCTCGTCTGCTTCAAGTTTCAAAGTTGCTCAAAATTGCTGAAAATGCTGTCCGAGTGTCAAACAGCTTGGATCCGGATGAGACGCCGAGTTACTCGGCGTCTCATCCGGATCCAAGCTGTTTGCATATGGTGCTATAGTTGTGAGTGGCAGGCTAAGGGTTAAGACAAGTAGCTGTTTTAGGCAAGCTGAAATTAAAGCAGAAAGTTTCTATAAGAACTCATTTGCTTTATATTCAGTCTGCTATAAACAACCACTTGTCTGGATTTTAGAGAGAAAAAAATGGCTTAAAGGGTTTGTTTTAGGAAAAGTAAAGGAGTGAATCCCATGGCTCCAAATATGCCTTTTTGTGCCTTTTAGTTTATTCTTCCAATGAAGGAAATAGCTCCACTTTATACAATCATGAATAATTAATAAATTATGCACCATAAGAAATATTTTATTTATTCTAACATTAAACAGATGAACCTTAAAGCAGACTGAAAGTAAAGCACAGTGTGGCTTAAGATGCATTCTGCTTTACTTTCAACCTGCTTTAAGTGATCACCTATCTTCAGATTTAGAAACATGCTATATGGTAAAGCAATTAACCCATTACTCAATAACCTGTTTTTAGTTTTGAAGAAAAGTGGCCACTTAAAGCAGGTTGAAAGTAAAGAAGAATACTTTCAACCTGCTTTAAGTAACCCTCTGCTAGGATACAAAAAATATTTATTATGGTAAATATTCTTGAGTCTTGACTGTATAAATTAGAACAATTCTCTTCAGTGGTCACTGTGGAGGAATAAAATAGAGGCGTAAAAAGGTGTATTTATGGGGAAATGGGTTAAATAGTGTTTTGTATGAGGGACAGAGTTAACTAGTATCAAGTTGCAATGTCTAGAGTATGTTATAACTACTTCATACCTACACACCTGTTTGGCACCTGGCTCTAGTACCTGACACTCCTTTTACTACCTATATACTTCAACAATGTAAACAATACATTCTGTTTGACATACAAACTTTATTGAACAGGTCATTAAACTTTTTTATGTCCAACATTCTATTTACACTTTTCCACTTTTTGAAAATTACCATTTTATACATGCTGATTTGTACAACTTTAAGGCTGTTGTTTTTTTCTCCAGAAAATATTTCTGAAAATAAAAGTAAAACAAGTAGCCCTCTGACCAGGGTCTACATCGTTTGCCAAAATGTACATTTATACAAGGTCCAGCACAAAAAGAATTAACCCTTTGCTCCATAGATGCACAATTTTTATGCATTTAATTTCTTCCTCCTGAGTCCATGGAAGAAAATAGTTCCAATTTCTAGTGATCTATGAATATGCAACATTATACCCAAGATCAGACCCATTCTGCTTTAATTTTGACCTGCTTTTAGTGGTTACTTGCCTATAAAACTAGAAACAGGCTATTGAGTAAAGGGTTAAATTAATCACTTTCTGTCAGTAATTCAAGGGAAACAGTGAACAATGCTGTTTGTGCAACCACTCAAATGCAAGATTGCAGTTTTGGTGTTACCTGTAAATACTTTTCTATTCTCCCTGTCTTGAGCACATAATCTTGTTAAAGTTACAACCCTATTTTGGAATTAAATTACAGTCTACAGACACATACCATATATACATGCAGTTCCCTGGCTTTCTCTGGTAAAGATCTCTATTGATTGATAATGATATTGATGGACATATTCAAAGATTTTCAAAGGAACTGATTATTTCCTGCAATTCTTACTGGACCGGAAAATCCCCTGGTAATAAAACACTCAAAAAAATCATTACTGTGTAAAAAAAATCATTACTGTGGCAAAATTTTTTTTTACTGTGGTGACAAGTGAGACAGCTAACAGTAAAAGCTACAACCAAAACAGAATGAAAGAAAAGCAGAAAGCTCCTGCATTATCAACTCAAGTACAGTAAAACCTCTCTATACAACCTCTGAAGCAACAGAGCTAACAAATTGTCTAAAAGACAGGTGACATCTTAAAGCAAGTTGACAGTAAAACAGAAGACGAGCTTTCTGCTTTAGTTACTGTCACTTTGCTTTATAGCAGTCACTTGTCGTAAACACCTACTAATTATCATAATTTAGTGGTGGTCCAAAATAGAGAGGTTTTACTGTAGGTATACTTTTTTAACATTGTTTAATATGGAGACTTTACCACATTAATCATTTCCAATAAGGGCAGCGTTTAACACATTTCCCCATAAATACACATATAAATATATGCTATTTCCAATTTATAATGCATGCACCATAAGAAATATGTTTCGATATCCTAATAGATATTGGCTTAAAGCAGGCTCCGAAAGTAAAGCAGAATGTGCCTTAATGCACATTCTGCTTTACTTTTTATTTGCTTTATGTGGTCACATGTTTTTACAAAACTTGAAACAGGCTATTGGGTAATGGGTTAAATTGTGAAAAAGACTGCATTATGAAGGCAAAGATTGATCACTGTAAAGAAGCCTGCTTTTATGTGGTCATAATAATAGAGGTATACTATAGTCTAGCTAATCGCTATACTTTTCATTTCTTTGGTTGGATTACACAGTTTGTAACCTGATAGGTTCCTAATAATTTTGATTTATAACTGACACATAATAAACCAATCAACATTCTATAGGTACAGTTTACAAGTTTTTAACTAAACCCTTTACCCTATAGCATGTTTCTAGTTTTGAAAATAGGTGACTTAAGCTATTAAAGCAGGTGGAAAGTAAAGCAGAATGCACCTTCAGGTGCATTCTGCTTTACTTACAGACTGCTTTAAGATACCTTCTGCTAGAAAATAGAAAATCTTCCTTTAAAATAATAATACTGTCAATAAGTCATGACTGTATAAATTAGAAATATTTTCTTCAGCGGATGAAGAAACTGAATGTGCTAAAAATGTGCTTCCATAGGGGGAAAGGGTTAACGTTACTGTAACCAGTAATTCAACATTTAAACATAATCCAATAGTCAAATCTATATTGTAATTTTTACTCTAACATTAAACAGTGTGTACATATAACCTTATGAATGCAGGAGGCAAGTTTTCTAGACTCAGGCAGGCAGTTTGGATCCAGATCTGACACCAAGTATCTCAGCATCCGATCAAGATCCAAATCATTTGTCAATTACATAATCATAAATGTACATGTATATCTGCAAGTATATAGCTAAAAGAGTCAGTTTTATATTCAAAGCATCTGAAAGACAGTAAAGTTGATTTCTTAATCCAGCAGTCAGGAAGTCAATTAAGGGTTATTAAACCCTTCTCCCTCATAAAAGTGACCTGAGTCCTTTGCCACTGATGGTATTTAAGACAAACTTTCAGGTTATAGTCCAAAGCAGGATAAGAGTAAAGCAGAAAGCTCCTTTCGGAGCTTTCTGCTTTACTCTCATCCTGCTTTAAGGGGGTAGGTGCACCTTGGTAAAGTAAATACCAAATTCTTCAAACTTTGCATACTGATAGTAAAATTAGTTTCTATGACAAAACTGGTGAAAAAAGTGGGGGTACCGGACCTTTCTTTTTCACAATTTGAGATTTTTCAAGGTTACCCCCCTAAAATTGAAGCTTCATAAAAACTCCTACTTTTTTGTATTACGGTTTTTCAATCTTTATTTAAACAATCTATTTGTACCAAAAGTATCCTAATTTATATTACCATAGTAAGAATAAACCCTGAAAATAATGTTTTTTCAAGATCCAAAATAAAAATATTTTATTTCACCAGAAAGGAGTACAATTTACCCCACCCACTTTTTTATAATGGGAGAATAAGGCATTGTGAAAATTGCCCTACAAATTGGAGCAAACTAAATACCAAATTTTTATTTGTTGTTTTTAGCCTTGCAAACAAAAAGTTTTAGTGAAATAGCAAATAAAAAACACAGGGTCCCGGATCTTTTACAAAAGATATAGATCATTTTATCTAAAAACTCCACTTTTTCTCATTTTTTCAATTTTTTGTGTACTTTTACCAAAAATATTTTTTTCCAAAAAAATTCATTTGATCTATTGAGTTATCTATAATTTATATTAAAACTGTACTACCATGAAAATTTCATGCTTATATTCTGAGAAATTGAAATGAAATCGGATGTAACAAAATACAACCTACCTATGAAAACAGTGTGTGCTGTTAACTACGAATAGGACATAAAACTTAAAAAGTCCCTTCCGGAACGAAAATCCAATTTTTTCCCTGGAAAATAGTGTTTTATTACTGTATGCATTCACCAAAAATGAGTTCTTACCATTTTTTTAAAACGAGTTCGTAAAATTTTTCGGAAATTTCATAATGCTCAAAAAGACAGGCCGACATCCTTAAGCAGTCACCTGCTTGATATTTTTGCTGAGGTGGCCCCGGGAGACAAGCTTAAACTTCCTGACTTCTATTATATTACAGTTATTTTAAAATGCATTGATTTCTCACCTTTTACAAAGCGCTCAGGGAGTTAACTTTACTCCTCTCTATTCCATTCACACCTTCCATTCATTCATACTTGTCTATTTGATGAACAAATATTTACCCGTCCAATCAATAACTTCAATTTAATTTACGAGCATTTATAAGAAATGCACACCCACACCTAATATTTTCACTACATTAAGACTGTTAGACATGACCCTGTAAAGTTGTTACACTTTTAGTTTAACTCTTTGCACCCTAACTTTAAACCTGTGATCACCTGTGCAAATGGTTTGGATTCTGATTAAACACCAAGCTAGTGAAGCTACCTGACACGTAATCAAGAACAAAACTGTTTAACATTGAGACTAAGTCTCTTTTTTTATAAATATTTTTTTCAAAAAGTTCTAAATTTAGAACAGTAACAGACAACAATTATTTCAAACCATTAAATAAATACTTTAGCGTTTGAAGAGTTAATCTGCCATTTATTCATCACTTTGATAAGTAATAATCCACACAAATCACTTAAAACTTCTTCACAGATGACAGTCTCTTATCACTGTTTTCTTTCCGTGCTGTTAATAGGTAAACCTTCTGTCCCATTACTGATAAACCTCTCACTGCGATATTAGCCCTTTACTCCGTAGATACTCATTGTAACACCTTTCATTTATTCATGCCTCCATTGAAGAAAATACTTTCACTTTAAACATTGATTATCATTAATACATGTATGTGTATAATAATGAATGTTTCATATATCCTAGCAGATAGGAGATTAAAGCAGACTGAAAGTAAAGCAGAATGCGCCTAAAGGCGCATTCTGCTTTACTTTCAGCTTGCTTTAAGTGATCATCGGTCTTCAAAACTTAAGAAACAGACTCTTGGATAAAGGGTTAAACCGCTAACATTACACTTACATTTTTTCAAACATTCTGAATCAAGATCAGACACATTGGGGACTGATCTGGATCAAACTTTTTGACAATAAAATCAACACAATGTTTTTTTCAATCAAAATACCTACAATCTAATGTTGTCAAAAAAGCAGACAAACTGTTCTTCAGCAGAAGCCATTTATGTTGCGAAAAAGTTTAACGAAATCCTGTCAGATTTGCACTACCTATTTAAGTCATAAAGCTTTCACCACCTACGGTAAAGTTATCAATATTTTCTCAAGCCAATGGCTTAAGTAACAATCTGTTTATCAACCAATTAAAACAGCCAGCTATTTATTGTGGGTGACTAAACATTAGAACGTAAATGACAGGTGACAACTTTGTGCAAGTAGCCGACTGATCCCGAGTCCACCCACTTGCCCTGGGATTACAATACCTGGAATTCCCAATAAGTGCCTGCTTGTTCAAACAATATTCGACTGAACTCTTTGCATGCTAGCAGCGGTTATATATGCCAAAGTGATTCTCTTTGCAAACAGTTTGGATCCAGATGAGACGCCGCGTAGCGCGGCGTCTCAACAGGATTCAAACTGTTTGACACTCTGACCCTGTTTTGAAAAGTAATTTAGAAAAGTCAATTTTTAGAAAAGTCAATTTTTAGAACAGTTACAGACGACAATTTTTGCAGACGTAAATATTACCCAGCATGCAAAGAGTTAAATAACTCGTGGGTAATGTATACCCTCATAACTGGCTGAAATGTGTGTGTCAATAAAAGCTCTTGTCTAAATACGACTTCTGTTTTATTGGTCTGGAGTATTAACCCATTGATGATTGAACTCTTAATGGACAGTGTACCTATGAAGAGTACACTTGTCTTATGCAAACAGTGTAGACTGATTGGAGGGCTCCTGAGTGAATAAATTTTCATAGCAGAAAATAACTTGTTCAAGCAGGCTGAAACTTTGTAAAGTAAAGCAGAATGTGCCTGCTTTATTTTTGACTTGCTTTACTTTTTTCTGTGTATCAACGGGTCTGGTAAATGGACCTATTCCCAATGAGAAATTGTTAAAAAAAATACCAATTCTGGAAAATAATTCCCATTTCTGACCAAATTAATTTATAGACATCACACTTTTCCCAAAATGACCCGAAAAAGGCTACCGGGGTAATGTGTTAACTTATTTATCTGCTGAAGAAATAAGTTACACATAAAGAGGCTTGCAACCGGATTTAGCATTAAAATAGTAATTTGTAAATATATGTCAAATGCTTATATAAATGGGTAAGATTTAGTTTAGGATAATAAATTCTGTTAAAAAATGCATTTAAAAAAAGAACAAAAAGAAGAAGCTCTGGTGGGATTCGACCCCGTGACCCTCCATGCGGAGACAAACATGAAAAATGAGGAAACGCCTTTACTCCCTCGGCTACCAGCGCTCTCTATATATATGGTAGCGAATTAACGTACTTCACTGGTAGCGATTGATAGTACTTTATTCGGCTCGGGTTTATGTCTGAGCCCGTGTAGAGAAGCAACAACAACAACTATACTGTCAGCTGACGCTATAGAAAAACGATGGAAAATGTCTAAAACTAAGATTCGGTGACGATTCTTGAGACTTTTTTTGGACTGATCATATTTTTTTAAATGTCAGAAGCCAAATAATGCCACAAATTTGCTTTTATTTGAGTATTTTATTTTATTTTGACAAGTACACCATCCGGTTGCGAGTCCCTTTAAAGCGACTCACAACCAGATGGTGTATTTGCAAAAATAAAAGAAAATACTCAAATAAAACCATATGTGAAGCATTATCGTGCATCTGGCATTAGATGAATATGATCAGTCTAAAAACACGCTCAAGACAATTCTTCAAATCTTAGTTTTTTAGATATTTTCCATCACTTTATCCGATGCGTCAGCTGACGCAACGGAAATTGATCATGGGCTCAGACATGAACCGGGGCAGAATTATGTACTCTCCATTGCTACACACTTAAGTAGGTAAAATCGATCCCAGATATAAGTATAGGCGGGCTTGCTTAAGGGGCTAAGGGGTTGACTTATTTTGCTTTTATGTCCCCACATGCTGGGTCCCGGGTTCGAATCCCACCAGAGCTCAATAAATTTTTTTTAATTGAAATGCATTTTTTTAAACAGAATTTCTTATCCATAACTAATTCTTACCCGTTTATATAAGCGTTTGACATATATTTACAAATTACTTTTTTAATTCAAAATCTGATTGCATGACGTTATACAGACATTTTAAACGGACCCATGCACAATGTGAAATTGTAAAAACAATTCCAAATTCTGGCAAAAAAACCCAACAAAAGCTTCTTGTCTAAAAGAGAGTTCTGATATACCTTGAAATTTGTTGGGATAGTAACATAGGGTGAAATGTAACCTGTAATTGAGTAAGCGCTACAATGTACTTATAAAAGATGACTACCTGGTATACTGATATATATTTATCATGTCCATTTCTTACATTAATACTATATTGAAACAGTAAATGACCAGCACTCCAGATAAGGGGGAGTAAACTGAACAAATCCAACATTTTCTCACTCATTTAAGACCAAATCCTATAGTGTAACTACTCATTAGAATCGTCTCTTCAAGACGATTGTAAGGAGTGGTGATACCATAGGGTTTAAAGCAGAAATCAAGATTTTAGTTTTTGAAATACTCCCCTCATCTGGAGCCCTGGTAAATGACTACTATATATATCACATCCACTGAAAAGTTTACCGGACCCATGGATACACCAGAAAAGGACCTGTATACATTATAATTATTAGAATGGCGGCCATTTAGCACAAAATTGACTGTAGATTTCCAATATAGTTTATTAAAAGAAGTCAATGAAATACAATTTACTCTCATTTTTTAAGGACACTTTACATGCTAAACTAAACAGAAATACAAGCACTGGTTGTCATCTATACAAGGGCACCTCCTCACAAAGCTAAAGTACATTTGTAAATACAAAAGAACTTAACTCTCCTTTTCTGTTTTGCTGAGGCCACATGAAAGACATTGATACTCTAAATAAATTGAAATTTATTCAGTGAAAACTTTTGACATTTTATAACAAGAAAGATTCCCTGATAAGAAGGCGAGATAAAATCTGAACATGGGAAACATTTCTCATTATAGTAACCCTTTCAACACTTTACCATTCTTCTGATAATAGTGTATATTGTTGTTTTTATATAACAGTGTAGACCCAGATCAGACAGCTACTCTACCCTTTACCCCATAGCCTGTTTCTATTTTATTTTTGAAGACATATTACAACTTAAAACAGGTTGAAAGTAAAGCAGAATGTGCCTTAAGGCACATTCTGCTTTACTTTCAGTCGGCTTTAAGGTACCATCTGCTAGGATATAGAAACTATTTCTTATGATACATCAATACATGTTTATCACTGTCTGAATTGGAACTATTTTCTTTAGTGGATGAATAAATTAAAGGCATAATTATGGGGTAATGGGTTAAGGAGCTGTCTGATCAGTGTCTTCCCTGTTTCCTTATATAAGGATATATCTGGCATGAGTCTGCATTCTTTCAAAAGCAAATTACTTTTAGCTTATAAGATAAGTTTTACCTAAGATTTTATACATAATTTATAGAAACTCTAAATGGAAAACACCAACTGGACCCTGAGCAGGATCAATTTTAGAGATCTCGAGGCTTGAACTGGAATAGGATCAACACTGTTTGCATTCACCCGGTCTTTTATACTCTCTGTTGGATAATATTCACAGGATTAAGACAATTTCCAATAAATGCAAACCAGTATTTATAATGAAATTTACATTGGATTATAAATCACAGTTCAAACAGACCCTTAAAGCTTAAAATAACCCTAATTCAGGCAAGCTCTACCTGCCTTAAAACATCAATGCTTTTATTATTGCATTAAAGATAGGAACTTAACCCATTACCCATAAATACGACTTTTTACTTCTTTAAAATATTCCTCCACTAAAGAAAATAGCTCCAATTTATATTGTCATGATTGAATATGTACTTTAAGAAATACTTTCTATATTCTAGAAAATATTTGCTTAAAGCGGGATGAAAGTAAAGCAAACTTTCAAGCTGCTTTACGTGAAAACCTTTATTATTAAATACTAGAAACAGCTAGGCTATTGGATAATGGGTTTAAGCAGGAAGAAAGTAATGGGAACAGCTCATTTGTGAGTTGTCTGCTTTACTTGCATCTTCATTTTAGCCTTACACAAAGCCTTCTTTTATCGTGTTTTTAAAAAAACCTTTTTTACTCCATGATAGATACTCATTTACCCATTTAATTTATTCCTCCGCTGAAAAATTATTTCTAATTTATATACAGTCATGAATTATGCATCATAAGAAATATTTCTATATTCTAGAAGATGGTAGCTTAAAGCAGGCTGAAAGTTGAGCTGTAATAAGTATGTACTCTAAAGCACATTCTGTTTTACTTTCAACCAGGTTTAAGTAGTTACTTATCTTCAAAACTAGAAACAGGCTATGGAGTAAAGGGTTAAAGCAGGTCTTTAACACCAAACCTCAAGTCTTTTTTGTGTTCAAAAACAGCTGATTATTTAAAGTACCGGTATGACATAGGAAATATTTTCTATATCCTAGCAGACAGAACCTTCAAGCAGGCTGAAACCTGCTTTAAGTGGTCACCTATCTTCAACACTAGAAACAGGCTATGGAGTTATACAAAGTCATGTGCCATAGTGATTACCTAAAACGTCCTTTGCAAACAGTTTGGATCCTGATGAGACATCGTGTAATGCCGTGTTTCATCAGGATCCAAACTCTTTGACACTCTGACCCTATTTTGAAATGAAAGTTTGAAAAATCTATTTATAGAACAGTAGCAGTCGACAATTGTTGCATATGACAAAAATACCCAGCATGCAAAGAGTTACATATCAGCCACCCTCTCTACCTTCTATCACAGTTCTAAACCATATGGCACAATGATACCAAATATGTCACAGAAGACTAGACTTACCTGCCCTGTAATGTCAGGTGTAAATTCCACTAATGCCACTGACAATATGGCCCAGTCAACCTATCTGTCAGCCAATACCTTTCCTATTGTTGCCCCCTACCATAACTCTTTGCATGCTCGGTATTTTTTTGTCTTCCAAAATAGTCGTCTGCAACTGTTCTAAAACAAGATTTTAAAAAAAAAATAATTCAAAAACAGGGTCAGAGTGTCAAACACTTTGGATCCTGATGAGACGCCGCATGACGAGGTGTCTCATCAGGATCCAAAGTGTTTGCACAGACAATCACGAATCTGATGATAGCATGCAAAGAGTTAATACAGTCAAATCCTGAGCTGCATCAACCATTCAATAAATCCGAATTAACATCTCTACACTATTCACTGCTTAATGCAGTACAATAGTAATACAGAAAGCTCCTTTTGGAGCTTTCTGCATTATTTTTGTTCTGTATTAAGCTGTCATCTGTCTTAAACGCCTGCCCAATATTGTCTTTTGAGTTCTCTGTTTAAACGAGTTTGATTGTAAATTTACCTTTAAGTGACCCAAGTTCAACTGCATGTCTTCAAAACAGACTGTCTTCATTACTTAAATGAGAAGTAATCACAAGTACTTATATTGTAGCAATATTGTGATGAATCTGATGATTAAGTTTGGAGAAAAAAATAAAAGATATTTCAATTATACACAATCCAATCTGGATCTAAACTGCTTCAACTCTTTAAGAATGCTAGAAATGACTTAACTTAATTAAAGGGCATGCATGCACTTGGTGTTACTAATCCAGCTTTAATATCCTTAATACTAATCCTATACAATCTCACCTGTGCAAGGCAGACAGTCTGACACTCAATAAAGATAAATATATGCAGTCCTTAATACAGGTAACAGCTAAATGCATGACAAATGTAAAGCAGAAAGCTCCTAGTATAGGAGCTTTCTTCTTTGCCTTTGTCTTGCATTTAGAGAGTTTCATGTTTCATGTTTCTTCAAGAGTAGCCATACAATCATATTCAAGTTTTACTGTACATGATTGTGAAAGAATTAAAAGTAATGTTAATCCGATAACAAACAAAAAGGAACCTATAAAGGCATTTATAGTCAGCACAATAATACAAGAGGACAATATGGTTGTTGACATACATTCATAAATGTTGATACTCAAGTTAACTTGAAGTCATGTCATTTTTCTACATATGATCTAGTCTACATTAAATAGTTCCAATTTATACTACATTGTACCACAAATTAAAATCATAAGAAATATTTTCTATATTTTAGCAGAAAATAACTGAAAGCAGGCTGAAAGTAAAGCAGTGTGCCTTAAGGCACATTCTGCTTTACTTTCAACCTGCTTTAAGTGTGTCACATATCTTCAAAACAAGAAACAGGCTATGGGGAAATGGATTAAACCAACAGTTGACATTATTTTTAACCAGTATGACTGTCAGACAGACAACTATAGGGGTAAAAATTCTGAAACTTTGATCACTGATTGAACATTGTTGGTTTGAAAAAGCTTAAATTATCATTACTCGACTGATTTCGGTGTTTTCAGTTTTTTCTGTATATACAGATGTTTTTTTCTCAGGAGAAATAATGAAAGTAATACATGTGAAAACAACCTTAATTGTTTATAATCATTTGTTTGCAATGAAACTTCAAATTAAATCCTGCCAGGTAGCAACAGCTACTTAAAGCAGGCTGAAAGTAAAACAGAAGGGTCATACACAGCATTTTGCATAAGTTACAAACTGTCTTAAACCCTGAGAAAGGCTTCATTGGAAACCGAGGGGTCACACAACAACCCTGTGAAAGGTTCACCTGATCAGGATTTGTATCAACTTAAACTGTAATTTTCAAGCAATTAAACTTCGAACAAATGTATTAATAATGTTCACACCTGGCACGTCTAGGTAATTACATTATTTTAACTCTTTGCATGCTGGGTAAGTTTTTCGTCTGCAACAGTTGTTGTCTACTACTGTGATCTACTGTTCTAAAAATAGAATTTTCTTCTCAAAACAGCTGATCAGACTGTCAAACAGTTTGGATCCTAATGTAGCGTCTCATCTTGATCCAAACTGTTTGCAAAGGTAATATCACTGTAGGATATATCTGCTGCTAGCATGCAAAGAGTTTACCATGTAGCCCTTATGAAGCTGTTTTTTCAAATTGACAGTTACATGAATTGAAATATGCCCTTTGACTCCCAAGGAGTGTGAGCTCCAAAAATAAGGATACAGTAAAACCTCTCTATTACGACCACTTAATTGTGTTAATTATTAGGTGTTTATGACAGGTGAGTGCTTAAATCAAGATGACATTAACACAGAAAGCTCCTTTAGGAGCTTTCTGTTTTACTGTCACCTTACTTTAAGCTGTTACCTGTTTTTTATGCAATCAATTAACCTTAGTTTTAATCATTGTAATAGAGAGGTTTTACTGTATTCAAATGAATGACAAACAGTGCAGACCCTGATTAGAGTCCGTGCTCACATAGGGGCCCTCTGATCAGGATCAGTTTTTTAAATGTTGTACTAGTATAATAAACTTGATCCCTCGGACCCTGTTTATATCACATTAAGGGTTAACAGTATGTTCCCCAAAAGATTGAATCATCTAAATTTAATTAACCCTACTACATAAAGAAAATATAACCAGAAATTAAAACAGATTAAATCAGGGACACACTTTAATCAATAAATTCATTATTTTGAAAATAATTCATAACTTAAATAATGAAACATTTTATGGTTATGGTTAATTTCATAATCATATGAGAACTTTTAAAAGGAGATTTTTATATTCATAATCTTTTGGAAACTAATGGGCAGAAATTATAAAGAGAAAATGGGCTTAATCATGATAAGTTAATAAGTGTTTAACATCCCTAACTAATGAAAAATGGACAAAACTTAATTTGAAACTGGAATTGTCCATCGGAAGTTACAGGGGTGAATGAGTTTAAGTTTAAACATTCATCTTTTCTCTTATGTTTATGGACATGTATAGTGTTGTTGTCCTTCATGTTGATCCAAAAGCATTATGAATTTCAATATCATTACTGGCCTGATCAGACAATAATAAGTTGAGTTAGTAGAAGAATCTATATAGCCAAGCTTTTTTAATCCTTAATCAGTGATAATTTTAGAAATCAGTTGAATGAGTCCTCAGGATGCACATTCTGTAAAACACAATGAGTCCTTGAGACAAACATTGAGTCCTTGAGGTGAAAAATTATCCTAATATCCCATAACTTATTTCCAGTTTTGAAGACAGGTGATCACTTAAAGCAGGTTGAAAGTAAAGCAGAATGTGCCTTAAGGCACATAGGTTAATAAAGGCCAGAAAAGCTATGGGTCCATGGGACTCGCAACTTTTTAATGATTGAGTCCCTGGCAAATTTAATGAGTATAGGACTCGGGATGCACAGGTAAAATTATCACTGCTTAATGCCATAGCCTGTTTCTAGTTTTGAAGACAACCGATCAGTAAAGCAGGTTGAAAGAAAAGCAGAATGTGTCCTGAAGTTAACCCTTTACTCCATTTGCCTGTTTCTAGTATTAAAGATAAGTGACCACTTAACCCTTTACCCCATAGCCTGTTTCTAGTTTTGAAACAAGACTGCGTTCAATAAACGCTTATGCCCCCGGTGGCATCCTTGACAATATATTCTGAATCTTTTCTAAGTCCAAATTAGGTCAAGGTCAAGGTCAAATTGAGCTTGGGTATTACTGGTGGGTTGGTAATTGTCCAAGGCAATAACTGTATAAGTATAGAAGCATTGTAGTAAGTAGTGTTGATGCTAGACGAAACGGTAAAATCTAGTTAACCAAGAAATAGCCCATTCAAAATATTCTAAGTCCAAATTAGGTCAAGGTCAAAATCAAGATTGGGTGATATTGGTGGATAGGGAATGGTCCAAGGCAACAACTGTATAAGTATCAAAGCATTTGAGTAAGCGGTGTTGATGCTAGACGAAACGGTAAAATCTACTTAACCTGTTACGGACGGATGGAAGGACGGACGGACGGACAGGACGATTACTATATGCTCCCGCATCTGTCGATGCCGGGGGCATAAGAACATGATTTCTGAAAGCAGATTGAAAGTAAAGCAGAATGCGCCTTAATGCACATTCTGCTTTATACTTTCAGCCAGTTTAAAGATACCATCCGCTAGAATATAGAAAATATTTCTTATATCAGATCATATCTATAGCCATGGCTCTACGAATTGGAAATATTTTCTTTTGTGGAGTAATAATATAAAGGTGTTAAAATGAGTATCTATTGAGTAATGGGTTGAAGCAGTTAGAAAGTATATAGCCTACTTTACCCAACCACAGGTCTGTCTTAAACACTGAAAACAATCCATGGGGCAAGGGATTAAGCAGCCATGTGTCTTTAATACTGTAAACAACCTAATGCCAATCCTCAAATGGTTCTGGTGATAGTGCTCTCCCTTATCCTCTACATTCAGGCAGTATGAGTTACTTCCCTTATATATGTACTAATTCTGTCACAATTTAAATGGTTGATTTCCCTGCAAATTCAGCATTGCTGTAACAGAAATGTGTAACTGTAATTAAAAAAGTTACCCTTCCACTGTTATGAGGGTATAAAAAGGCCCTTTAACCAATTACCCTATAAATATGCTTTTTTACGCCTCTAATTTTGTTCCTCTACTGAAAAAAATAGTTCCAATTTATGAAGTCAAAAATATGTACCATAACTTAAGAAATATTTTCTTTATCTTAGCAGATATTAGGTTAAAGCAGGCTGAAAGTAATGCAGAATGTGCCTTAAAGGTAATTATATTACTGCCTAAATGCATGTTTAAAATGCGCATTTCTGATACATGTGCATTTTTTTTGTACTGTACTAAAACTAATTTATTTACATGTTATTTATTTGTTATGGTTTTACGTTTTACCCAGAAGCCCTTTATGCACTGTTTCAGTCACAAATTGGCAACTGGGTAGAACCATTGACCTTCCGCCAGCTGGAAGGCTTCCCCACATGAAAAATCCTAAAACTAAGTGAAGTCAGTTGTAAGATGCATGACATTATGTCCCCCCTTCGTTAAGAACCATGCATAAAAGTGCCAATTTCTTATTGAGATGGCTACAAAAATAAGCTATTTGTTTACATTTATAACAAACCTTCGGGTTTATTATCGAGAACGGTGTAAAGGTCATGTGATCAATACGGAAGGCGATAGTTCATGTGTGTAACTCTTCATCAGTTTGTCATCTTCTTCTTCTTCTTCCGGTAATAGGTCAGGAGTCTTCTCAGACTGTAATGTTGACCTCAAAGCAGGGGATGAGACAGTCGCCCCTTTCCAGTAGTATTTACATTTAAAATCCCAAAAATGTGCATCTAAAACTATGTACATGGATGCGCAGCTAATAGGTGGGGGTAGCTGGCCTGATTTCAGCCTTGAAACCTTCCAGTGAGGTCATGTCTGTGGCTGCAGCTGGGAGCCTGTTCCAGTCTTGGATAGTGCGGGGGTAGAACGAGTACTTGTAGACGGTCTGTGGCGCAGATGGCTGGTGCAGACGCTGGTCTCCTCTCGTTCTCCGATCATTTGGACGAAGTATAGGTCCTGGTATCAGGTCAACCAACTGGTGCTGGATCTTGAAGAGCATAATGAGGCGGAGCTCTCGCCTTCGATCAGCCAGAGGTATCCGACTCAGGCCCTGGAGCATACTGGTGACACAGCCGGGTGTGCGGTCTACATAGTTGTGTAGGACAAAACGTGCCCCTCTCCGCTGTACTTTCTGTAGCTTGTCAATGTCTGTTTTTTGGTGGGGGTCCCAAATGGACGCAGCATATTCCAAAGTGGGGTTGATGAAGGCAGAATAGGCTTCACGTCTTGCATCTCTGGTGGCATTGTACAAATTCAAATTACGTCGGAGAAATCCCAGTGTCTTGGAGGCCTTTGATGAAGCGTTGTTGACTTGTTTGGTCCAAGAGAGGTCTTCACTGATGGTTACGCCGAGGTACTTTGCACTATCCACTTTTTTCAATGCATGTCCATGAAGTTGGTACTGGGTATCTTGTCTGAATCTTGGGTTGGTACAGACGCTGATGACCTGGCATTTTTCTGGATGAAACTTCATCTGCCATTTATCCTCCCACCGACATAGAGCATCTAGGTCGTCTTGAAGGATCCTGGAATCATTGGGGCCTCTGATGTGCCGATACAACAAACTGTCATCGGCAAACAGTCGTGTAGGTGATGTAGTTGACTGTGGCAGGTCGTTGATAAATGTAAGAAAGAGAAGTGGCCCAAGGACAGTCCCTTGGGGAACCCCGGAGACCACGTCAGCTTTCTCAGATATCTTGCCTTCAAGCAACACTTGTTGGCTCCTGTAGCTAAGAAAGGAACTTATCCAGCTAAGTGTACAGTTGTTTATCCCATAGAACTGCAGCTTCTGGAGTAGGCGTTGATGGGGGACCTTGTCAAAGGCTTTTGCAAAGTCAAGCAGGATGATGTCTACCTGGTCACGTCCTGAGTGCAGCTTACTGGCTATGTCTTGTATAGTGTGTATGAGCTGGGTTTCACAAGACCTGTTCTTGCGAAAGCCGTGCTGATTGTCACATAGGATGTCGTTGGTCAGGAAGTGCTTCATAATATTGCTGTGTACAATATGCTCCAAAACTTTACATGTGACGGACGTCAGAGACACTGGGCGATAGTTGGATGCAAGGTGTTTTAATCCAGGACTAGGCCTCTAGACCCGTTTGCAAAATGGTGTTGAGAGAGTTTCTCACTTGATGTGAGTTAACGAGACCCTAGACATCACAAATCACCGAGGTGCTTGTCTGCCACACTGTCACGTTTCCCATAATATCCAAATCCAATATGGCCGCCGCCAGCCATTTTGGAAAAGCTAACTTTTTTGTTTTTTGGAGAATAAATAAGTGTAATACCTCTAAATTGATTGTTTTTTGGTGTGGAACTCATTTCTGATGCCCTTTGTGCAATCTGGGGTGTCTTTGATTTGGAGAGGTCAAATTTCACATTAGCCAAATCCAAAATGGCCGCCGCCAACCATGTTGGAAAAGCTTTTTTCGTTGTTTTTTTAAGAAAAATCAAATATAATACTTCTAAATTGATTATTTTTTAGAGTATAATTCACTTCTGATGTCCTTTGTGCAATCTGGGATGTCTTTGATTTGGAAAGATCAAGTTCCGCGATAGCAAAATCCAATATGGCCGCCGCAAGCCATGTTAAAAAAGCTAACTTTTTTCCTTTTTTGGAGAATAAACCAATGTAATACCTCTCAATTGATAATTTTTGGGTGTTGAACTCATTTTTGAAGCCTTTTCTACTATCTGGGATGTTTTGATTCGGAAAGGTCAAGTTTCACAATAGTCAAATCCAATATGGCCGCCGCAAACCATGTTGAAAAAGCTAATTTTGTTGTTTTTTGGACAAAAATCAAATGCTATACTTCTAAATTGATTATTTTTTAGAGTAGAACTCATTTCTGATGCCCTTTGTGCAATCTAGGGTGTCTATGCTTTGGAAAGATCAAGTTCCAAAAGAAGCAAAATCCAATATGGCCGCCGCAACCATGTTGAAAAAGCTATTTGTTTTCTTTTTTGGAGAATTATCAAATGTAATACCTCTAAATTAATAATATTTTGGTGTGGCACTTATTTCTGACGCCCTTTGTGCAATCTTGGGTGTTTTTGATTCAGAAAGGTCAAATTCCACAATAGCAAAATCCAATATGGCAGCCGCAAACCACGATGGAAAAGCTAATTTAAAAAAATAATAATTAAGAAAGATCAAATATACATGTAATACATGTATATCTTAATTGGTTATTGCTTGTGTTTAACTCATTTCCTCTCTGAGGTCCTTTGTTCAATATGGAGAGTCATTGGTTTTAAAAGGTCAAGTTCAATGTCTTTTTGATACATTAACGACCTTTGGCTTAGCTTGAACAGCAGTAGTCAGTATGTAAACAAGATGTTAGTAAATGGCAACTCTCTGACATTAGACGGAGAACACACGACAGTGAGCGGGACTCAATCCTACGTCCTGAGGTAAGAGGCTTTTATCCTAACCACTAAGACTACCACAGGCCCATGGACAGACGGTAGGGCCGGGGCAGAATATATAACACCTTGTTCCACATGCATAGAAAGATACATCAATAAAGCATCAACAATTGATTAGATACACATGTAGTTCCAAAGTCATTTCGTGCCGGGTTTTCACAGGGTGAAGAAACTGAAGTGTCCAGTTTTCCATGACAAAATGTGTTGCAAAAAGTACCTCTGCAGCATGGCAAAGACATCAACGAATATCACACGTCTCTGTACTAGTATACACTAATACAATGTGAGCAGACTCTATGGTAAAGGCTTAAGGCACTTTTAGGACAGCAGAGTACCAATGTACTCCTTACCACAAGGATCCGACACGATTGATTTTAGGGGAAAAATCGTCAGAAGGGATAAATAGAGAAAAGGGATACAACTGATTGTCAGTATATTCTCACCCTATCTCGACAAAACCGGGCATATCATGAATAAAAATTGATGAACCGACACTTTTGTTGCATGTCTGTCTTCAGTTTCTTCACCCTGTGAAAACCCGGCACGAAATGACTTTGGAACTACATGTGTATCTAATCAATTGTTGATGCTTTATTGATGTATCTTTCCATGCATATGGAACAAGGTGTTATATATTCTGCCCCGGCCCTACTGTCTGTCCATGGGCCTGTGGTAGTCTTAGTGGTTAGGATAAAAGCCTCTTACCTCAGGACGTAGGATTGAGTCCCGCTCACTGTCTTGTTTTCTCTGTCTAATGTCAGAGAGTTGCCATTTACTTACATCTTGTTTACATACTGACTACTGCTGTTCAAGCTAAGCCAAAGGACGTTAATGTATCAAAAAGACATTGAACTTGACCTTTTCAATCCAATGACTCTCCCTATTGAACAAAGGACCTCAGAGAGGAAATGAGTTAAACACAAGCAATAACCAATGAAGATATACATGTATTACATGATTGTATATTTGATCTTTCTTAATTATTTTTTTTTTAAATTAGCTTTTCCATCGTGGTTTGCGGCTGCCATATTGGATTTTGCTATTGTGGAACTTGACCTTTCTGAATCAAAAACACCCAAGATTGCACAAAGGGCGTCAGAAATAAGTTACACACCAAAATATTATTAATTTAGAGGTATTACATTTGATAATTCTCCAAAAAAGAAAACAAATAGCTTTTTCAACATGGTTGCGGCGGCCATATTGGATTTTGCTTCTTTTGGAACTTGATCTTTCCAAAGCAAAGACACCCTAGATTGCACAAAGGGCATCAAAAATGAGTTCTACTCTAAAAAATAATCAATTAAGAAGTATAGCATTTGATTTTTGTCCAAAAAAACAACAAAATTAGCTTTTTCAACATGATTTGCGGCGGCCATATTAGATTTGGCTATTGTGAAACTTGACCTTTCCGAATCAAATACATCCAAGATTGCACAAAAGGCCTCAGAAATGAGTTCAACACCCTAACGTTATCAATTGAGAGGTAATTACATTGATTTATTCTCCAAAAATGAAACAAAATTAGCTTTTTTAACATGGCTTGCGGCGGCCATATTGGATTTGGTTTTTGTGGAACTTGATCTTTCCAATCAAAGACATTCCAGATTGCACAAAAGGCATCAGAAATGAGTTCAACACCCAAAAATTATCAATTGAGAGGTATTACATTGGTTTATTCTCCAAAAAAGAAACAAAATTAGCTTTTTTAACATGGCTTGCGGCGGCCATATTGGATTTGGCGATTGTGAAACTTGACCTTTCCGAATCAAATACATCCCAGATTGCAAAAAAGGCATCAGAAATGAGTTCAACACCCAAAAATTATCAACTGAGAGGTATTACATTGGTTTATTCTACAAAAAAGGAAAAAAGTTAGCTTTTTTAACATGGCTTGCGGCGGCCATATTGGATTTTGCTATCGCGGAACTTGATCTTTCCAAATCAAAGACATCCCAGATTGCACAAAGGACATCAGAAGTGAATTATACTCTAAAAAATAATCAATTTAGAAGTATTATATTTGATTTTTCTTAAAAAAACAAAGAAAAAAGCTTTTCCAACATGGTTGGCGCGGCCATTTTGGATTTGGCTAATGTGAAATTTGACCTTTCCAAATCAAAGACTCCCCAGATTGCACAAAGGGCATCAGAAATGAGTTCCACACCAAAAAACAATCAATTTAGAGGTATTACACTTATTTATTCTCCAAAACACAAAAAAGTTAGCTTTTCCAAAATGGCTGGCGGCGGCCATATTGGATTTGGATATTGTGGGAAACGTGACAGTGTGGCAGACAAGCACCTCGGTGATTTGTGATGTCTAGGGTCTCGTTAACTCACATCAAGTGAGAAACTCTCTCAACACCATTTTGCAAACGGGTCTTCAGGTCAGGTACAGGACTATTTGTCTCCCTTCTTGAAAATGGGTACTATGAGAGCATCCCTCCAATCTGTTGGAACTTTGCCTGTGTCCAGTGAGGTTTGAAAAAATTTGGTAAGAATAGGTGCAATTTCAGCGGCTGCTGTATGGAGGATAAAGGTCGGGATACTGTCTGGTCCGGATGCTTTGAACACTTTCAGGTCCCTGAGGAGCTTTGTCACTCCTGCTGGATGGACACGGATGTCTTGCATAGTAGGATACGGGTTGTTACCCATCTCTGGCAGGAAACCTGTACCCTCTCTGGTGTACACTGACTGGAACTGGTCGTTGAGGATATTAGCTCTCTGCTGGCTGTCGCTCTGTAGGAAGCCATCTTTGTGGAGTAATGCTGATACCCCCTCTGACTCTTGGCGTTTGCTTTTGATGTATGAGTAGAAACATTTTGGGTTCTGTTTCATGTCAGCGCACATGTTGTTTACATATGACCTTTCAGCAGTCCTGGTGCCTTTCTGGACCTCTGCCTGCAATTTCCGGTATCTGTCCCAGTCCCTAGGTCTGCCAGACCTTTTGGCTCTCCAGTGGGCTCTTTGTTTCCGCCGCATTGATCGACGCAGTTTAGTGTCTACCCATGGATGCGTTTGGCGAGTGCTGGACATTTTAGTGGGTACATGTTGCTCCACAGCTGCTGACACTGAGGTTTTGAAGTCCAACCACATGGAGTTGATGTCATGGAAAGTGGTTGATGTAAAAGAGGCACTGTATCGCCTGAAGAAATCTTTAATGCTTTCAATGATGGCCCTTTTCCAGAGGAAGATCTTCCTGCGCGGCAGTCTTAGTCTTTTCGGTTGGTGTGCAGTATCTAGCAGGACAATGTCATGGTCGCTTTTGTAACCAATTGGCGGCAGTGGCTTACACCTGATTTTGTAGGTTGGATGGCTTGTGAAGATGAGGTCAAGTGTGTTGTGCAGTCTGGTAGGGAAGTCTACGAGCTGTTCTAGACATAAGTCCATGGCAACATCAAGGAAGGTCTGGCTAACTCTGCTTGGATAGTGAGTGGAGCCAAGTACTGTATTGCTGGTCCAATCAACATCTGGTATGTTGAAGTCCCCTGCAAGCATGAAAATGCTGTTTCGAAACTTTCTCTTCATGTCTGTAAGAGCTTCATATACCCTTTTTAAATAAGCCTCGTCGGTTTTGTCAGGTGGGCGATAAAAGGTTGCCAAGACCATTTTCTTCTTTTCTACCTGGATTGTGGCTGAGATGAGTTCTAGATCATCATGGCAGTGGACGTCTTTGACCTCAATGTGCTTTTTAACTGCAAGGAGGACTCCACCATGGGTACTGTTTGGGCGGTCTCTTCGATAGACGTTGAATCCAAGGACAGTATTGAAGAAAGATGGAGTTGGTATGTCATCAGCAAGCCAGGTTTCTGTACCAAAGATAATGTCTGGATTTGTGGTCTCTACAAGTACATCAATGTTACGACCTTTCTTACGGATACTTTGGAAGTTGATGTTTAACATACGTAGAGACTTTTTCCTTGGTGGAAAATTGCCTGTCTGAATGGTCTTCGGTGAGGAGGCTGCGTCTGGACTACCAACCGTGTGCAGACTGCTATCGCTCAAGTTTGTTGTCGACAGACTTTTGCTATTCTGGTGTAGAGGGAGTAAGTGGTTCACCTTCGCTTACACTCGAGTATGTGCTTCCTAAGCTGCTATTCTCGGACTCTAACCCATCATAAATTATCTCAGAGTGATGGGGAGTACCACAGTCAGGACAGTACCATGGGGCTGAGGAATTGGCAAGGTGGTCATAGACTGCAGTCAACATTCCGACACAGGATTTGTGGGTCCACGTATCACAAGTATTACAAGCAATTGCTCTTGCACCAAAATCTTCAACTTCAAGAGTACATACGCCACATGGGTAACTATTTGGAGTTGGCCCTGGGTTTGGTTCAATACACCCTATGAGTAGGAGCAGGAGGTAAAATCTGGCATATCTATTGTTAAGTTTGAATGGGACTGAAAAGGGACGAAGACGCACATGCCTGATCCAATAGTAAAGGGCAAGGGTCTTATTGAAGACAGTCCGCGAGGTCAGCCGACGGCTCAGTGTTGGGCAATGGTCGTATTTATGCATGCTCATCTCAGTGAAACTAAAGGTGTCGTTAGTTGAAGCATAGTTCTGGACAGTGCTGGACTCTTGACTGTTTATTTTGGAATGACAATCGATTGAGAGCGCTAGGAACACGAATACCTTGAAACAGTTTGACATTGTTTACATTCTGCCCGGCATCTCAAACAGGAAAAGGAAGTGAATAGATCTGAGTCGACCAGGCGCTCAGCCCGCCGATGTAAGCGTCTATAAGATCAAGATCTGTCAGAATTTGGCTGATTTATGATATCAGGTTAGCTTGGCCACCTTTGAGGCAATAATTTGGAAGAAGAAGGTCAAATGATAACTTTGGATGCAAAGATCTACTTGAAGGAACGTCTTTTCATTCATGAATTTCAAATTTTCGATCCCCGGAAAAAATGGTGACTGTCTCACTCCAGACTGGTTCCCGCAGTTTGTGTCACATTTAGCGGAAAAAATTGAGGAGGTGTCTCTATTTGATTGAAAGCGCTATAATTCCTTCCTAACAATAGCTATGTGGTTGTTGTAATAAAATTATATGTGTATTATAGTATAGAATATGCTAATGAGTGTTTTACAGACTGTAGACGGAACATCTCATTATTCTCGTACAACTTCGTAGTTGATTGTATGTAAACAAACTAAATTTAAAATAAATCTGGACTATTCCCAAATCATTTTATGTTGGGTATTGAATCAATATATTTAATACAAAAAAATAGAAGACTGACAAGAAAAAACCCGGCTGGAATGTTACTTTGGTGTCACATATCATCAACTAGTTTCGTCCTTGTTTGGACTCATCAGAATGAATGAGATGAACCATTGTGGCATCTCACTTTTAATTTATACCTGAGGGTTGCTACCATCATGGCATGTGACCTTTGTTTGGCATCATGGTTTCTAAGCATGTGTTATTAGATTTTGATGACGACAGTCAATATATCTAGTCAACAAACATCTCTTGGTGTGAGTTTAAGATTTGCAATGACAGGGTTTGTTGTTGCTGGGTCTGTTGGTTTGCATGTTACACTCCATCGTTAGATTGGTGAATTACGTCAACATCATCTACATCTACATGGTTCGCACTGCCGGCAGACTTGATTATTATTGCGAGTTAACACAAGAAGCCGCGTGTAATTTCTGCACGGCAAGACCTCCGCAACTGACCTATGCGATCATTTTACAAGGGCGTAATCAGTGTCCTCTATTGTTGTTTGTAATTGTGGTTGGACTTTCGCTGATAGAACGCAGAATGTTTTGTAGGTGGCCTCAATGTGGAGTTGTTCTTCTAACGGCACGTCATCGTAGGGAACGACGTCCCTGTGCTAGATATGGCACAAAATGTGCACCTCTGCACAAATTGATGCATTTTGTTACGCTTCTTCTCCTTGGTACATTTTGTGCCCTATAGGCTATATGCCCTGTGCATAGAACCACTTGCAAAGGAAGTGGAGGACAGTCCTGTTTTGTGACGAGTCTAGATTCAACGTTTCGACCGCATATGGGCGAGTACGGGTGTACATGTAACTGGAGCTTAATGTACAGTAATCTTTTTGTTGGGGGAGGTGAGGTGTTCCTTTTTCAAGTTCAGCTATGTTTTTGACGATTTTCTGCTCCGATGAAAAGACAGAACGATCTTTAAAACGTGAACAATTCAAAATAACAATGTAAAACAATATTGGTGAATTATCTACTTACCTACATCGGCATATAACGCATCAACTTGATGATCAAGACCCTTATCAGCTGTAAAATAAATCTTCAAAACTCCCGCAGATGAGCACATAAAATGATGACGTTGCAGATGCTGTGTTCGTAAGTAGATAAATGCGTATCAAAGTCAACTCGTACTGATACAAACTCGTCCTCACCCCGTAGACGGTCTGAGTCTATGATATGCAGCCAGCTGCTGAGCATAATTAATCTATTTAAATCCTTACAACAACAACTATTGATTTGACTTGAAACACTTGTCCAGATCAGCATCGTTCACACAGCTTTTTTACTTGTATATGTTTCTAAGTTATTTTAATTAGTATTTAGAAAAGTAATATATACAGTAAAACCTCTCTATTACGGCCACTACATTTTGTTGATTATTGGGTGTTTAAGACAAGTGACTGCTTAAAGCAAGGTGACAGTGAAACAGAAAGCTCCTTAAGGAGCTTTCTGTTTCTCTGTCGCCTTGTTTAAGCTGTCACCTGTCTTATATACAATCAATTATCCTTCATTTTAGTGGTCGTAATAGAGAGGTTTTGCTGTATATATATATATTTATGTAGTATGATATATTTTATTTATCTGCATATCGGATGTTTTGTTACACTACACATTGAATCAAACTAAAGTGATGGGTCTTGCTGTCATTGTAGAACCAGAGAGTTGGGCTACTACCGGAGGTCTCCGGTCTGGGGCTATATTGGTTGCACAACAAGTTTCTCAAAGAGATGTGTAACAATCACCCATGTATCACATAATAGTACCACCAGTTTTATGTTATTATGTATATGTTATGATGATGAGCTTTTATGCTTAAGTAAAATAAAACATCTGTTCTGTTCTGTTCTGTATAATCAGGAACTTACACGTTCCTGGTAGATCTAGATCTTTCTTTCTATATATTCTGCCTCACACCCTCACGGGTAATTTCGGGCAGTGATCTAGATCTATATAATAACACAAAAATTTCTTTGACAAAGGCCCTTACAGGTCGAACTATTAGAAAAAGGACAAGTTTATAGTTAATACTAGATCTAGATTCTATGTCAAATTCCCTATTTGGAAAATTGTTACAGCGCTCCCTCTTTACAGCGACACCTAATTGGAGACAAAGATTGTGTATGTTGTTCGGAGCGAGTCGTTATAGGGAGGGAACAATTAAGATTTTGCTAACATTTGTAAACAGCTTGAATCCAAATCAGACGCCGCGTAACGCGGCGTCTAATCTGGATTCAAGCTGTTTGTCACTCGTTATTATATTTATTCTATCAAAATATACACTTATATGCAGACGACAAATGTAGGCAGACGGTATTGCGGTCATGAAAAGGTTGGAAATAAATGGGGTTTTTTAGGGAACTAAGGCAAAAACGTTGTTAGGAGGGAGTCGTTGTTTGGAAGGCCGTTATAGGGAGGGAACACTGTATCTTTATTGTGGAGTTTCACAGATACTTGATGCTATCCACGACGTTCTGACGTTGGGTTTCAAGGCATCCATACGTTGTTTCCATGACAATAACGTAACGTCACTATATTAAAGTCTGCTGCCTCGAGCGGACAACGCTCGATTTTATTGTTTTAGGGGAAATATATAAAATCAACAAAATGACGTAGTTCTTTATCCTAAAATGTTGCCTAGGTATGATGGAGGGCGTTAAGAACGCGGGTGAGCCGGTAGAAAGTGAGAGAGCTAAAGCCGTGAAAAGTGATGGATTTGGAGAAGGATCAAAATCTAGGTCCAACAAGGCTCTTAAACTCCTCGAATCCCAAGGAATAATTGCTGGAAAAACGCTCGGGAGTGGGTCATATGCAAAAGTGAAAAGCGCTTACGATATCACCAAGAAACACAAGGTTGCGGTGAAGATCATCAATAAAAAGAAAGCTTTCGAGGAATTCCTGACGAAGTTCTTACCGCGGGAGATGGAGGCGATGAAAACATTAAGCAATCATTACGCGTTAATAAAGTTTTATCAAATTATTGAAACGACCAGCAGATTCTTCTTCGTGATGGAGTTGGCAGAAAGAGGGGATCTCCTTACCGCCATCAAAACAAAGGGCTACATACCGGAGAAACAGGCCGGAATCTGGTTCGTACACATGCACGATGGTATCAAATTCATGCACAGTAAAGGCATAGCACACAGAGATATCAAGTGCGAAAATCTTGTACTTGATGCCAAAAATACATTAAAAATCACTGATTTGGGATTCGCAAAGATGATTGGAAAAGGTAAAACCGGTGGCGTCCTACTGAGCGAGACTTACTGCGGAAGCTACGCCTACGCCCCTCCTGAGATTTTGAAAGGGATGCCATATGACCCGGAGATATCCGATGTTTGGAGTATGGGGATTGTTCTCTTTACAATGGTATGTCACTTATTTTTCAATCACATTCTATCCTATCGACAAGTATACTCGTCATTTACGAACAGTGTACATGTAAAAAGTACACCTGTCCTATACAAACAGTGTAGACCCAGTTCAGAGGGCTCCAAAACGAGCCATCTGCATGATAGGGACTGTACTCTTTTGTCATTTTGTAATACAGCGCTCCCTCTTTACAACGACACGCAACGGGAGACAACAATTATTATATGCGTTGTTCGGAGGGAGTCGTTATAGGGATGGTAACACGGCGTCTGATCTGGATTGAAGCTGTTTGTCACTAGTCATACTGTTTTATCTATCAAAATGTCCATTTGGTAACTTTGAGAACAACAGCAGACAACAATTTTAAACAGACGATATTGCAGCAGTAAAAGCGTTAGGCACAATAGTCCTGTTTAGGGAACTGCGGCAAGGGTCTATCTATCTATCTGTTCATACTGCAACACCCTCATATGAGTATTACGTGCAGCTGCGCGTCTGTGCGAATTAGTTAAGAAAAAAGTAAAAGTAAGACAGAAGAAAATGTTGTAATATAGTTTAAAAGTCTTGTTATTTTTTAGCAAGAATAGAATGTACAGTTAAAAGAGGATAAAAACACTGCTGCTTAATTAATAGAAATGCTGCACATTGCCTACTGCCTGCTTGAACTGGTCAAGATCAGGCAATAGGACAATGTGCGCAGGTAACTTATTCCACAGTATGATGGTCGCCGGAAAAAAAGAAAATTTGTAGTAGTTAGCTGAGGTAAAAATCTGGCGAAAAGAGAGAGGGTGCATATTGCGAGTCATTCGGGTAGGGTGCTGCAGGTATGAGGGTGCGGGGAGGGCAACTAGGCCGTAGGGTCGTTGTAAGGAGGGGTCTTTATCGTGAAGGTCGTTGTAGGGAGGGAACAATGTACATGTATATTGAAAAACAAGACTGCGTTCAATGATTACATATGTCCCTTGGCATCCTTGGCAATATATTCTGAATATTTATTAAATCAAAATTAGGTCAAGGTCAAGTTGATGGTATGAGTGAATTTGGTAATGGTCCAAGACAACAACTTTTTAAGTATCTAAGCGTTGTAGTTAGTAGTGCTGATACTAGACGAAACGGTAAAATCTAGTTAACTAAGAAATAACCCATTTTAAATATTCTAAGTCCAAATTACGTCAGCTCAAGGTCAAAATCAGGGTCGGATAATATGGGTGGATTGGTAGTGGTCAAAGGCAATAACTGTATAAGAATCAAAGTATTGTAGTCAGTAGTGTTGATGCTAGATGAAACGGTAAAATCTAGTTAACCAAAAATAGCGAACAAATAAGTTCAAGGTCAATGTCATCTGTATTTGGGTCATACATGCATTGCTGGATTGGGAATGGTCCAATGCAACAACTGTACAAGTATTCAAGTATTTGGGTGAGCGGTGTTGATGCTAGACTAAACAGTTAAATCTAGTTACCGGTAACATTGTTACGGACGCGGACGGACGGACGGACGGACGCACATGACAGCTACAGTACATCCGCATCTATAGATGCCGGGCATGACAACCCTAAATAGTCATAAATGGATTAGAATTAAGTGGAAACTGGAAGTGTCCATTAAAAGTTTCGTGGGTGAATGAATTATCGGCGATACTGGTCGTACACATTTAACGTTTCCAGGTGAATTAAATTCCAATTCAATTGATAGTTATCAGTAGAAAACTGTTTTAAATCGGTTGACAGTAAAGCATAAAGCTGCTGGTAGCTTGTTTTCTGAACAGAGAAAGGTTTTTGCGACTTATAAGGGGGGGGGGGGGGGGGGGGGCTTACTTTATTATTTTCTAGTTTTGAAGGCAGGTGACTACTTAAAGCAGGCTGAAAGTAAAGCAGACTGCGTATGAAAGTGCAACCCCCTTTACTTTCAGCCTACTTTACGTTACTGTCTGCTATAGAATGAAGGAAATATTTCCTATATTGCATACCGGTATTCATAACTCAACATTTGAGTGGCCTCTTAAAGACATTTCCCCAGTCTTGAAGGACCCCCTTTTTCGCCCAATGTTCTCGATAGGCGTGAAAGTTACTGTAAAGGCATGCAGCATATGCTATATGAATCTCAGTTTGCCTAGTGAGACCCAGACATACTCATACTAAAGAGGTTTTTCAATGGTTATTTCTAACCAAACTATCAAATATAACAGTCGGGCCTCACATGAGACGCTTCAATGATTCACAGTATTACAGAACGAAGTAATAATGACATAATATGAAAATGTTTTTCACTATTATATTCAAACTAACCAACCATAAAAAGATGCTTATGTAACCTTATGGGCAGATGACAGCTTTAATGCAAGCTAAATGTAATATAGAAAGCGGCTGCAGGAGCTTTCAGCACATGTGTATAACTTGTACCCTCCATTGAGCAATAAGTTATATTTAAGGCAGTCTATATTTAATCTTTAACACATAATACCATTTATATAGAGTCGCTTGCTCCTAAAGAAGTTGTCTGATTTTATTCTTAAGTTTAGAATATTAGGCAACTTAACGTTTAACGTATGAGAGTCAAACATCATATACGTTTGTATTTGATATGTTATTGTTGTTGAGCTAGGCACTGAAGGAGTTAAAAATAACCAGTTTACCTCTTTCACTGCCGATGGCGCCAAAAGACAACAGATCTTGACCAGATGACGCGTTTCTGATCACGATTCAAACTGTTTGACACTTGTATCGACATTTCTTCAGTCAAAACAGTCCTAAAGCTGACTCTAAATATATTGCGGATGACCATATAATGCAGACGATATTTTGGCGGTAAGAGGGTTAAAGCAGACGATAAAACTTGGTAGCGAAATAGTTCACAATTAAATAGATTTAGTTCAGAAGATGGAAAGTGTCCAAATATTGTTAACATTTTGCGGCATGCTGGTGTAGTTGTGGCCCCGGGATGGTTACAATTCCATTCTCTTTCAGGTCTATGGAAGGCTTCCATTTGACGATAGTGACCACAAACGGTTACTAAAGCAGGTACAGACGAAAGTAGTGTTTCCGGCGAAACCGGAAGTGTCTGATAAGTGCCAAAGACTCACCGTCAAAATTTTGTCGAAATCAAACGACCGAATTCCGCTACGGAACATGCATGCTGACCCTTGGTTGAAGCGGCACAGTGCTATTATAGAGGAAATCAACGCGAAATGTGAATCTAAAACTAAAGAAGTACGTGAAGAAACTACGAAGACGGGTGACATTACGAATGAGTTAAGGGCACTGCAACAACGAACTAAAGAGCTCTTGGTTTTAAAACGGGACGGTTCGTGCAAAGAAGGAACACAAACGTACGATGTAGTCGAGTCAAAAAAGATGAAGGTGTAGTCGGAATTCGTAATTTATAATAAGGCAGTTTTACAAATGTTATACTTACGACAGTTCATTATGGTGCAAATAAAAAAACATATAAACTATTTTGTTTGTTTGCTTAAAGGGCATAGGCTTAACCCATTACTCCATATGAATACCTTTAATTTATTCCTAAAAAAAAGTTCTACTTAATATAGTTATGAACAATTATCATATAATTTTTTTCCTATATTCTTGCAGATGGCAGCTTAAAGCAGGGTGAAAGAAAAGCTGAATGCACATTATTGAGTATTCTGCTTTACGTTCAACCTGCTTTAAGTGGTCGCATGACTTCAAAAAATTAGTATTTATTTATGTAGTGATATGAAGAAATTCCTAAATAATGTTGAATCACCTACATGATGAACTCATTAAAAGCTCTGGCATAAGTTTAATCTTGTCTGTTATCGGCGACACACGCACATTTTTTTTTCAAAGAATAAAAGTGTTCAGAAAACGAGTTATGCAACTTCTTATGCATGTACATGTATAAAAGTTAAGAATGCAGAGCAAAGGCAATGCAGACCTGATTATTGATCATACTGAAACATTTTACTTAACTTTTATCCTGTATATCTATTAGTAGTCTTCTGCAGGATGTTTCCTTTTTTGAATGGCTACCATTCACAGGAAGTACTGTACAGTAAAAGACAGGCGACTGATTCAAGGCAAGGCGACAGTAGGAGCTTTCTGTTTTTTCTGTCACCTTGCTTTAAGGTGTCACCTGTCTTTTACATAATCAATTAGCCGTTGTTTTAGTGGCCATACTAGAGAGGTTTTACTGTACTGTCCATATCTAGTACAAGACCACCTGCTTCAGAAATGCAACATCTGATTTACCCTAATAATGACGAATTTACCAAAGGGCTTTCCCATTTTCTTATAAAGGACAAGTTTCCTTTGACTCAGGAACACCCCCAAGGGATATGACAAACAGTGCCTTTAGGAGCCCTGGTCTGGTTCTACACTGTTTGCAAAGGGAAAGGTTGATCATGTGCAAGCTAACAGGGACAATGATTACCACTGCAAACAAAGTGAATCTGGAAGATATAAAAATACAAGTGTCTTGAAATTAGTTTCAATATTTTATTTCTTTTGTAGACTACATTATGCATTCATACTGGATTTCTGCAAATATGGACAAACAACATAGCCTCCAAACCAACCGTTATACATATTAATATGTTAACCATGATTAACAAAAATCACAACAAAATGTATGAAAATTCAGTGGACAATGTACCCTTAAATTGAACTAAACAAAACAAGAACTGTTTGAGAATAGCTTTGCACGACCATTGCAAATGATTTTTAACCCTTCACTCAATAGATACCCCTTAATATGCATTTTATTCATTCATCAACTGAAGAAAATAGTTCAAATTTACACAATCATGAATATTAATTAAGAAATGATTTCTATATTTTAGCAGATATTATTTAAAGCAGACTGAAAGTAAAGCAAAATGCCCCTTAGGCACATTCTGCTTTACTATCAACCTGTTTTGAATGGTCACTTGTCTTCAAAACTAGAAACAGGCTATGGAGTAAAGGGTTAAATAAGTGTCTATCAATAGAAATGTATTTTGAGTTAATCATGTACATATTTGTGAATTTCAACATCTAAAACTAAACCTTTGTTTTTGGTTAAGGTAGTATGCCCCTGACAAGATAAGACTGATGTCAATATTGGTTCTCTATGAAAAGTGATGTGCCAATCTCATCAACCTTTGTCCATACCAAATAATGCTTGAGTACGAACCTTTTCCAAGCATAGTAATAATAAAATGATATTGACCGACATATCTCAATCTCATTAGGAGTGTTTTACCTAAAATACATGCAGTGTTGCTTCTTTTATTGAATATATTAAGTGTACTCTCATTTTTTAAGTCACCACTTTACCTAAACATAAAGCAATTTAATTTTTTCATTGCCATAGTAACACCTTCATTTGATTTCTTTTTCCAAAACCTTTGTGAAAAAATGTCAAACAACTTGGATCCTGATCAAAAACATAGTTACTCAGCATCTGATCTAGGTCCAAACTGTTAACAAATAGCAGCAAAATGACTACTTGTAAAGAAAATTTTTTAAAAACAAACACATGTAAAGGCTATAGGTATAGAACTGGTGATGCTAGACTAGCAACTGCTTAAGGAACTGCTTACTTTAAGCACAAATAATCCAAGATTTTTTATGAGATATGTTTGCCTTGAAATTAATGACACTTTTTATCAAATCTATTACCTGTTAGTTGTTTAAATAAATGACAGCAACAGCTCTGACACTTTCTGATAAGGATTGATATCAAGAACATCTTTTCAACTCATCGATTCTGTCATGAGACAGCACTAAAACTACCTGACAATGCAAAGCATGTAGACCTAGATCAGCTGTTTTTTTTGCCTGGCAACTACACCTATCTACATTTCTATTGCCAATCAACAGTATTTGTTCAGTTCACCAATGTAGCTGCATTATTTCACATTTAGAAATGAAGCCAAGTATAAAACCAGCCTCAAACAATGTCATCAGTTGCAGTGTAACCCATTACCCCATAGCATGTTTCTAGTTTTGAAGACAGGTGACCACTTAAAGCAGGCATGTTCTGCTTTACTTTCAGCCTGCTTTAAGCTATCATATGCTAGGGTATGCTATGGTATCCATGATAGTATCTAAACTATCTATTATAACTACTTTCTTTAGTGACGGAATATTTTAGAGGTATTAAAAGGCATATTTATGGAGTAATAGTTTAAGAAGTGGGCAACTGATCTGGGTCAACGCTGACTGCAGTGTCTACAGGTAATAATTTTTAATGAGACAATTAAATTATAAAATCTGTTTCATATTGTACAGTTACTTCTTGACATCAAACGTTTTCTTGCATAGCAGGCTAAAGGAAATGAGGCTTTACATCATACAGATATCGGACTTTGCATGCTAGCGTCGGAGTCCTGATTATCTGTGCAAACAGTTTGGATCCAGATGAGACGCTGCACAGAATATGAGTAGCAAAGCGTTGGATTCAAACTGTTTGCAAACCAAGTGGCGCTAGCATGATAAGGGTTAACACATTGATGGTGTTCAAAAGCTGGAAGTTTAATCCATTACCCCATAAATACGCCTTTTATTTTTTACTCCACTGAGGAAAAAAGTTCTAATTTATACAGTCATGAACATGTTCAAAAAGAAATATTATCTGTATCCTAGCAGATCATAGCTTAAAGCAGACTGACAGTAAAGCAGAATGTGCCTTAAGGCACATTCTGCTTTACTTTCAATCTGCTTTAAGTAGTAACCTATTGTCAATACAAGGAAAAGGCTATGGGGTAATGGGTTAAAACAAGGATTACAGTAGAACAGAAAGCTCATGCTAGAGAAGCTTGATGCTTAACTTTCTTAACTACCTGAATCCATTAAATGTGTGACACATATACACAAAATTTACAATTTCGGTACCTGTAATGAGTACACATCCTATGCAAACAGTGTAGACCCAGATCAGAGGGCTCTTAATTAAAGGAGTCATTTGATCAGGGCTTTCACTGTGTCATTTTGCAAAATATTGAAAGACAAACCCACACAGTAGAAAAATGGACTTGAGTAGACTTTACTGGAATTGTCCATTAGAAGTTTTAATGGTGAATGGGCTAAGTATCCCAAAATATGCATTTGGATTTGTCATAACAACAGGACTTAATTGTATATAGCAATTTCTTATTGCACTTTAATAATCAATAGTGAAAACTCTCCACTATTTAACAACAGTTTTTACCTACAATACTAAATTTCAACAGAAAATAAAATTATCATACATTTCCTATATGACATTTAAAATGGGAAAGTTTTTGAAACAATTGAAAAGGAAAAATGTCATGTTTAATTCTTTCCTCCACAGCTATCAGTGCAACTAACAAACTTGTATATAACATGTAACACTGTTTAGCACAAAAAGTATTTTAGTGTCTGTGCAGGTGGTTGCTTAATCCATTTGCTCAATTTTATGCGTTTGATTTATTCCTCTACTGAGGAATATACTTCAAATTGATATAATAACAATCATGAATTTCTATTATGGAAAATATTTTCTAGCAGATGGAATCTTAAAGCTGGTTGAAAGTAAAGCAGAATGCGCCTTAAGGTGCATTCTGCTTTACTTTGAACCTGCTTTAAGTGGTCACCTGTTTTCAAAACTAGAAACAGGCTATGGATAATGGAGTAAAGGCTTAAAGCAAGATTAAGCTCTTTGGAAGCTTTCTGCTTTACTTTTATCTTGCTTAAGGCCAAATATCTGCCTTAAACAGCTGGATACAGTTTATTTGCACATCTGACTATGTCGGAAAGTGTTAAACAAAACTAATGGAAAAGCTATAGACATGTGATGACAGAAGACAAAACCCACCATGACCATAAGGTCACCATGAAGTGAAAATACTGTACATATTTACAGGTACATTTACAACTACCATGACACACACTACTCTATCAACATTCTGGTAAGTCATCACAGGCAGGTATCACAGACATTCACAGTTCCGTATGAAAGATGCATAAGTATACACAATGAACCATATAAATCATACACAGAGCTCCAGATAAGTGGGAGTAACCCAAACATTTCGGACATTTTCTCCGTTAGGTGTTCGTAAAACCATATGTTGTTACTACTCATTAGAATTGTTTAATCAAAACGATTCCAATGAGTAGCCGTATCATAGGGTTTGGTTAAGAAATGAGAATTTTAAATTTTGAAATACTTCCCATAACCCGAGTTCTTTTGTGTTTTTTCTACTACTACATGTATACTCATTTCACTACCAAACCCTATGATGTGACTGCTCATTAGAATTGACTTGAATAAGCTATTCTAATGAGTGAGCACAAGATAGGTATAAGTTAAAAAATATTGAAAATATTTTAAATAACTCCTTTAAAATCTCTTATCTGCTGCAATATAGCAAGAAGTGCTAGTATTATACTTAGTGTTTAACTAGGTCTGCAGTCAAGCAATAGCTAGAGAAAGAAATTTCTTCTTTTCCAGCAACCTTGGATTTATAATATTGTGAAACAAATCAATATTTAGGAATGAAGCATTAAGAGTGCTATGCGTTGTGTCACCCTTTGATTCCATTCACACAAGCACTTAAATCCAAGCCTTAAGCACTGTAGCCAATCATTCAATCATATCTCTCCAGCTCTATACACAAGCACAGAAACTGCACATTCTAAATCTATAATGAGCTTTTTTCTCTCGGCAATATAATGAATATAATTGACCATGGGGATTCCTTATCACCTTGAGGAAATTTCAAAATCAGGGCTCCAGATACAGAGGGAGTAAACTGAACAAATCCAACATTTTCTCGCTCATTTGAGTCATTTCAGCATCAAATCCTAATTCCTATGGTGTCATTACTCATTAGAATAGTCTCAAAGAGACGATTCTAATGAGTAGTATCACCATACGGTTTAATGCAGTTATTAAAATTTTAGTTTATGATATACTCCCCTTATCCGAAGCTCTGTAAATTCACAAGATAGCTGGCTGCTTCAGTTGAACTTATACACAAATTCGATTGAAGTAAATCCTGTGTTCAGAAGCCATTGAATGAAGAAACATGGAATTTCTAGACAGGTTGCTCTTAAATAAAGAAGAAAGGTGATGCAGAAAGCTTCTAAAGGAGTTTCCTGTATTACTTTTATTCTGCATTTAGATGCCACCTGTTTAACTCTTTGCATGCTACCAGTAAAAATTGTGATTACCTTTGCAAACAGTTTAGATCCAGATGGGATGATGCATAAGTGGCATCTCATCAGATTTTTAGAAATTATTTTTAAATTCTATTTTCAGAACAGTAGCAGATGACAACAGTTACTGTTGCATACAACAATATTAGTTAGCACTTAAAGAGTTAAAAGACGGTTGTCACCTCTTTGATTGGCTAATAAATATAATTTTTACTTTGATAACACTATTGGAGAGATTTTTAGAGATTTGTTTTAGATTCTATTTTCAGAACAGTAGCAGATGACAACTGTTGCATGAAGCAATATTACTTTGCACTGAAACAGTTAAAAGACTGTCATCTCTTTGATTGGCTAATACATGTAAATAGTTTTACTTTGATACTAAGATTTTCTACTTGAAGGCCTTGTACATGTACTATCTGTATCCTGTCCAGCAGAATCTTGTCCAGTTACTTAACTGTTTCAACACTAAGCAACTCTTGTGGATTATTAGGTTCTTTGTGGATCTTTTAGTTAACCAAAACTTGAACCAGTCTACATGGAATTCTGGGTAGAAAAATTGCTTTAAATTAGCAAACAGTGCAGACCCTGATCAAAGGGTTCCTATAGGAGCCCCCTGATCTGGGTTTAAACTGTTTGCAAATGTTATGAGTATATTTTAAACAGGTCCATGGTGTATTAGCTTCATGATGATCATTTCCCCTCCACCTCAATTGCTGTTCCTGGACTGCACTGAGGGAATTGATGAATCGTGATTTGTGTCCCTAACACCCATGAAGGTTATACACACATTATAACATCACATTCATCTTTGTATATTCCCTTTCAAATCGTTCTGCAATCCAATCATCAAGATGGTATGGTTTTATGCTTGAATATATCTGGCCCCTGGAATAAACTCCAATGAGCATGGTATAAAGTGGATTTCAACACTGGCATACTGTATGTAGGTCAGTTGGCATTCACTGCTGGTGGTGGGCTCGGGAATAATGAAGTGAAGAAAGTCGAGACAAATGTCCAAGTCACTTGTAGTACTCCAGGGGCAGGGGGTTCTGGGGGCGGAGCTGGGGTTTCTGTGGGATTGGATTCCTCAGTGTTGTCATTCTGAAAAGCATACAGAATATTTGTTAATATCTAATTCTATCTAGGTGGCTACTTGAAGTAGGTACAATCTGCTTTACTTTCAGCCTGCTTTAAGCTACCACCTGCTAGAATAAAGAAAATATTCCTTCTGATACATATTCATGACTGTATAAATTGGAACTATTTTCTTCAGCAAAGGATTAATCTGAATACGCTAAAACTTAAAAGGCACTTCTATGAGGTAAAGGGATAATAGTGATCTTAAACACTGAAAATAAGCTATGATTGGAAATGATTATTGGCGGTCCTCAAAAGACTAGACATTGGTAAAATCTCTCTTTTGAAAGACGGCAGCAGCAACAACTTCTACCTGTGACCAGGGCTTCAGATAAGAGGGGGTAAACTAAACAAATCCAACATATTCTCACTAATGTCAATGCAAAATCCTATGGTGTCACTACTCATTAGAATCGTCTCGCAGAGACGATTCTAATGAGTAGTGACACAATAGGGTTTAATGCAAACATAGGGATTTCAGTTTTTGAAATACTCTGTTTATCTGGAACCCTGTGTGACCCTAAGTAATACTGTAGACAGTTGCTCCACTATGCTACTAAGGCTCCTGATTTTGTAAGAACTCACACCAACAGAAATTCCTAACAAAAAGCTTGAAGTACATGTACCTGTTCACTAGGCGGTGGTTGTTGTGGTGGGGGTGGTTGTCGCTGTTCCTGCGCCTGCTGGTTTGGTCTCCTGGGATTGTTCCTGGCTTGAAACCAACCCATATGAAAACTGGAATCAAATTGCACAAGAAATTGAATTCTCCATACTACAATCAAACCATTTATCACATTAACACATTTTTAACCCTTCACCCTATGTTCAATTTCTAGTTTTGAAGACAGGTGACCACTTAAAACAGGTTGGCAGTAAAGTAAAATGCACCTTAAAGCGCATTCTGCTTTACTCTCAGTCCGCTTTAAGCTACTATTTGCTAGACTGTGGAACATATTTCTTATGGTTTATATTCTTGACTGCGTAATTTGGAACTATTTCCTTCAGTGAAGGAAAACATTAAAGGCACAAAAGGCGTATTTATGGGGTACTTAGGAGGCACGCAACGGTTTCATAGGGAAATGTTCGAATTGGCCCCGGTCAAATTTCTTAATATAAGGCTATTGGTAAGTTTTAATGTATTTTTGAAGATGAAAAAAATTATTTTAGGGGAGAATGCATTAATATTATCACTTTGTGGCATGATTAAAACAAGAGGGCCATGGCCCTAAATTCGCTCACCTGAGGACATTGAAGTTTGTACCTAAGTTGACTGGGCAAGACAACATTTTAATATAGCTATAAATGGAGTTATCTTCCGGACAAGAAAACATGACAAAAATGGAATTTTATTGCCAAGCTTATGACCCTTATCCATGACACATCCTCTTATCAAGCTATTTCCATTTCCGGTAAATGATAATTATTTCACTAGCGTCAGCAGAACTGGAGTTATTTTCCTGACAATAAAATATGACAAAGGGGAAAACAAAATATTGCTGCCCTTATGCATGGCATTTTCTCTCATCAGTTTCTTTCCATACATAAAATTTCATTACAATAGCATCAGTAGAACTGGAGTTGTCTTCTTCACAAGAAAATATGACAAAGGGAAATAACTAAAAAAACAATGATGTCAGAGTTATGGCCTTTGCAAATGGCACTTCCTCTCATTAGGCTCTTTCCAAATAGGCAATTTCATTTTACCCATTACCCCATAGCCTGTTTCTAGTTTTGAAAATAGGTGGCAACCAAAAACAGGTTGAAAGTAAAGCAGAATGGGTCTTAATGCACACTTTGCTTTACTTTCAAACTGCTTTAAGCTACCATCTACTAGGATATAGAAACTTATTTCACATCTTACATTTTCATGACTGTTTAACCCTTTCCCCCATAGAAGCGCCTTTTAGCGCATTCAGTTTATTCTTGCTCTGAAGAAAATAGTTCCAATTTATACATTCATAAATATGTATAATACAAAATATTTTCTATATTCTAGCAGATGATAGCTTAAAGCAGGCTGAAAGTAAAGCAGAATGCGATTAAAGCGCATTCTGCTTTACTTTCAACCTGTTTTAAGTGGACACCTACATTCAATACTAGAGATATGCTATGGGGGAAAGGGTTAAAGGGGAATTATTTTCTTAAGTGGAGGAATAAATCAAAGGCCTAAAAATGCACATTTATGGGGTAATGGGTTAACAAACGTCAGTATTTATTGGGAAAAAGGGTTGAATCCTGGACAAGAAAAAATGGCAAAACATGCAGATAACTGTGACAAAACCAATATTAAACATATGTATAAATATGGCATAAGACATAATTACATAACTGTCAGTGGATCACTTCCAGATCCTGTTTCTCTAAGTATGAAGAAGACTGAACCATTTCTAAACTTTAGCAGACAACATGTTCAGTTCTGTTGGCCTGATCACTGAGGTCAACTATTATGCAAGAGTAAGGTACTGTAGCATTAGCAGCACTGCTGCTGGTGGCTTACCCTTACCAGACTGAAATGATGTCTGCTAAATACCTTCTGTGTGTAAAAAATGTACTTTTTATTTTTTAGAAAATGTTAAGTTGGTAAATGAGTGGCAAATACTTTGGATCCAGATTAGATGCAGCATTATGTTGCATCTGATCTGGATCCAAACTGTTTGCAAATATTGGTTATTTGCCCATAGTATATTAAGGGTAACTCAGGTAAATACAGTTCTGCCTAAATCAAAAATACTGTAAAACCTGCCTAGAGCAGCACTTAAACTGTGCAGGGTGGTGTCAAATGTGACCCTAGGGATTTCATTTTAACAAACTATAGAGGGATCCACCAGGAGATTCTACAGTACAAATATCAAAGCTTAGGGCCTAGTAGTTTTGGGCAAGAAGATTTTTTAAAGATTTTTGCTTTTTCAAGCAGAGTTTGTGCTTTTTTTCCTTTTTTTTGAACAACTTCTGTAGAGAAGCATCCAAGGAACATCATGAGCAGTTTGAACTCTCCCTACAATCGGCGGGTTTCAGAGGAGATGTCGTTTGAAGTAAATGTGAACGGACAGACGGACAGACGTACTACGGACGGTGAGCGGTCACAATAGCTCACCTTGAGCCTTTGGCTCAGGTGAGCTAATAAAATGCGCACTAAGATGATGACTTTTTGTATTCGGATGGGTATAAAACTGGGGCAGTCTGGAAATTAGTGGTTCGGGCTAAATAAACTGGGAATCAGCATCATTTTACTGGTGGGTGCAGACACATGAAAATTGTGCGAAATCGACAAGGAATCGCTATTGTTTGGGCCAAAGATCCTAAAAGCAACAGGTTCAGTGAGTCTGAAAATACTTTTCACTAAGTGCCAGCCCTAGGCGAACACTTTCGAATTTTTCGGAGAATATATGGGTTTTGAGGCTTTTTTGTCATGGGTTTTCGCGACCATAACAAACTTTAAATTTGGCCACAGAGGAATCTGAACGTGTGCTTATGTGGATGGTTTATGCTGTTTTGTTATGCCTAGGGATGTATTTACTGATATAGGACTGAGTTTTGATTCTGGTTTGTGCATGAAAGTCATGAGGAGATAAATATAGATGTCAAGTAGACCACCGGTGCCGAGATTTCAGAAAAACCGTAGTGTGCCTCCTTATTATTATTATTGTTACACCTATTGTTTTTACATCAGCAGCTCTCTGATCTGGATGTTCATGGTTTGTGTAAGACAAGTGTACTATTCACAGGTACACTGTCTGTAAATAACACATACACATGGCTAGAGATTAATGAGTTAAACCTATATTTGAGTTGAAGTGAATATACCAAAGCTCTTGCTGTCAAATTACGACAGAAGCTTACAACGAATATGCCATGCACATCAACTACTGTGAAGTAGATGTTATTCTTTCCCAATAAACATGTTTATACCTTAACCCAATGTCCACTACAAACAGTTTGGAGCCAGATCAGGCTCCAAACTATTTGCCACTCAAGATCAAAATCATAAGAAATTTCAAAATAAGTTATTTTCAACATTTTATTGAATTGCTTTTATGATTTGTTTGCTTTTAAAAAAGAAAGAATAATTTATTCACTCCACTCCACTGTATCTACTCCTATGCAGAGTTGAGAGCAATATCTTCAAAACTAATGTTGCAAAGTTTCGACTTGATGATTGGATGTATATGCAAATTTATGCAGACATGCAAATTTTGGCCATGCCTGGCAATGTATGTAATATGCATACACATCTTTACTTCATTGTCAAACTGTGGAGAATATCTTTTCAATGCACTGTACAATTACAAACAGAGAGAATAACAACCCCACTACACAGGGGTCTCTAGTTTACAACAGAGCTCCAGATAAGTGGAGTATTTCAAAAGCTAAATCTTTATGTCTGCACCAAAACCCTCTTAGGTTACTACTCATCAGAACTGTCTCTTCGAGACGATTCTGATGAGTAGTCACACTATAGGATTTCTTGTGGACATATAAAAGAAAATTATTTGGTTTAACCCCTTCTTTTCTGGAGTCCAGGTTTACACCCACAGAATTTGTTTCCCTAGTTTCAGCTCAGCATAATTATATTTGAATTACAGTTTCTGCAGTACTTTTGTTTCGCATTAAACTTCAAATTTTATACAAGACTTCAAATTTCATCTTCTGATTTGGTCAAATACAAAGGTGTTTTACTGTTTTATTTTTTCAGAAAATAGAAACTTAGAAATATAACTTACGCATATATCACCATGACAACACAGGCGACCATGAGAAATCGATAAACACTAGAGTAAAAGTACACAATCCCTACAAGCACCATAAATCTACTAAATGTGTAAAGGTAATCTAGCCAGTCTCTTTGATGGAATTCTTCATCGTCGTCTACAAAGTCTGCATTATTATCTTGCTCATTATCATTGGCAGCATTCTGCGGCTGGTTCGCCTGAGCTTGTGTTTGGTTTGGCATCTGGTTCGGTGACATCTGATACATGCCTTGTTGATAGCTGGAAAAAGAGAAAATAGTTAACTTATACATGCAGGGCTCAAGATAAGCGGAGTACAATGGATTTCAAAAACTAAAATCTTTATTTCTGTACTAAACCCTATGGTGTCACTACTCGTTAGAATCATCTCGAAGAGACGATTCTAACGAGTAGTAACACCATAGGGTTTAGTGCTGAAATGAGTGAGAAAAGGTGGAATTTGTACAGCTTATTACCTTTTATCTGGAGCCCTGACATGGCTAGTTACTACATCCATCTCTGAGCTCCAGATAAAGTTGATATTTCAAATACTTTCTTATTTCTTCAATAAACTTTATGTAATTAAAATTATGAGAACAATCATGAAGAGACAATTCTATTGAGTGGCCACAACATTGGGACAATGGATTTGGTGGGGAAAAAAGAGAAACTGTTCAGATTAAACTCTCTTATCTGGAGACCTGAAATCTGTACTATAATGGCTTTTTATACCAATGAAATATGTACTATAATGGCTTTTTATACCAATGGCATATCTACTTGTTTAATGAGATTTCCACATTACTTTCAGGCTGCTTGAAACAGTCAGCTGTCAGAAACTCAGAATGCAGGGAATGTTTTCTATGGGGCTAATTCATATCCATTTAACTAACATATAAACTTGCGGGAAATAAAAGCAGACAACAAATGTTTAACCCATTACTCAATGACCAGTTTCTAGTTTTGAATACAGGTGAACACTTAAAGCAGGTTGAAAGTAAAGCAGAATGTGCCTTCAGACATATTCTGCTTTACTTTCAGCCTGCTTTAAGCTAACACTGTTAGGATAAAGAAAATATTTCTTATTGTTTACATTTATGAATGTATTAATTGTAACTATTTTCTTTAGTGGAGGAAGAAATAAGAGTCGTAAAAAGGTGTATTTATGGGGTAATGGGTTAAAGCAGACAAACATTATGGCAGTGAAAGGATGACTGGTTTGTAGTAGAGTACTTACTACTGCATGTACTGGGCCATGTACTGGGCATACATTTGCTGCATCCATACATACTGCTCTGGGGTGTACGTCATAGCACCATTACCAAACATCATGGCTGCAGCATCTGGCATCATGCCTGCATGCATCTGATTCTGCATGGGAATATTGCCACTGTAACACAACAAATCTATACATGTATACACAAGTCTCAACAATCTGTGTGTAGTTTTGATTTACTATAATGACTTGGTAGAAAGTTCATGTTAACCCATTACTCAATAGATAGGAATTGTTATGCCTTTAATCTATTCCTCAAATGAAGTCAAGAACTGTCACAATAGTGTGACAAATGCCACCGAACTGCCTTCTTGTCCGAACCCATGTCCTTGACCCTGTGACCTTGACCTTTGAACCATGGAAACATTGTCTTTGTCTGGTGAACATTTGTACCAAGTTATTTCAAAATCCATTCACCGATAAAAAAGTTACAGACCGGACACAAAATTTTAGACGGACAGAAGACAGACAGATGGATGGACAATGCTATTTCTAATACTACATGCCCACCTTTTGTGGGCATACATTTTTTTTCTCTTTGTACAGTCATGAAAATGTAACATAAGAGAAATATTTCCTGTATCCAAGCAGATGGTAGCTTAAAGCAGGTTGAAATTAAAGCAGAATGTGGCTTAATGCAAATTCTGCTTTACCTTCAACTTGATTAATTTGCTCACCTGTCTTCAAAACAGGCTATAGGGTACCATCTGTTTGCCTTAGGAAAAGAAAATGTTCCTTATTGTGCATTATTCATGACTGTATAAAGCGGAGCTATTTTCTTCAGTGAAGGAATAAATTAAATGCGCAAAAACATGTATCTAATGGAGTAATGGGTTAATTATTTAATGAGTTTGATTTAGATAAAAGGCAATTGAGCTATATCCAATGTCTAATTACAAATAGTTAACCCTTTACCTGATAGCCTTTTTCTAGACTAGTATTGAAGATAGTTTACCACTTAAAGCAGGTTGAAAGTAAAGCAGAATGCGCCTCAAGGCGCATTCTGCTTTACTTTCAGCCAGCTTTACGCTTCCATGTGCTTAAATATAAAAAATATTCCCTAAGGCTATACTATATATTCATGGCTGAACTATTTTCTTCAGCGGAGGAATAAATCATATCCGCTAAAAGGCGCTTCTATGGGGAAACGGGTTAAATGGCTACAGCAAGTTACAGTTAATAATACCACAACATTATCATGTTAACCTTCTTCACACTGCAACGAAATAACGTTAACAACTTAACAATTGCAAACTGTTTGGATCCAGATGAGACGTAGAAGGACAAGGTTTTAAGAAGAAGATCATAACAAGTTGGCCCCCTGCATTGTTTAAAAAAATCTACATTGCTTGCAAATACAACGACTCATTGCTGCAATTAAATGTTTTAAATGAACAAAACAGTTTGAGTTATATTAGTATAACATACATATGGTTCTTCTATTTTGACACTTTTTGTAAAATTTACTCAATTCTTCAAACAAAATGTGTAAAACCTTATCAGCTCTATCAGGGGCCCACTGATTAGAGTCTACACTGTTTGCAAAAGGTACATAATTGTATACATGTACTAGCTTTCTGTCAGTAATGGTCATTTACATAATGATTCTCTATATCTGCTCTTGAAATGTATTAATTATTTAATTAACCCTTTACCCCATAGCCTGTTTCTAGTTTTGACGACAGGTGACCACTTAAAGCAGGTTGAAAGTAAAGCAGAATGCGCCTTCAGGCGCATTCTGCTTTACTTTCAACCTGCTTTAAGCTACCATCTGCTAAAGTATAGAAGATATTTCGTATGATACATAGTTATGACTGTATAAATTGAAACTATTTTCTTCAGTGGAGGAATAAACTGAATGCGCTAAAATTTGCTTCTATGGGGTAAACGGTTAAAGTTGAATCAATACAAAAAGATAATCTTGGTTTTTCAAAATTGTAAATATTGTATATACAGTGTAGACCCAGATCTGCTGCTGTATTTGTGGATCTGCATCCTCTCTTCATTGGTCAACAAGATTCCTCCCAACTACAACTTTAAAATAGCTTAAATCTTGATCAGATTCTATTCGCTATGAAGCAGCTTATCTGGCTCTGCACTGTTAACCCATTACCCCATAGCATGTTTCATGTTTTTAAGAAAGGTGACTATTCAAAGCTGGTTGAAAGTAAAGCAGAATGTGCCATAAGGCACATTCTGCTTTACTTTCAGCCTGCTTTAAGCTACCTTCTGCTAGGATATAGAACATATTTCTTATGGTACATATTCATGACTGTATCAAATGGAACTATTTTTTTTAGTGGAGGAATAAATTAAAGGCATAAAAGGGTCTATTTATGGGGTAATAGGTTAATAAAGCTAAAAGACACTTCTTACACTGAACTATAAGCTGTCACAGCATTAATACCTTAAGTTTATTGTACTGTGTAACAATTTGTATATATGACATCTTGATAACAAAATTTCACCTGGGGCTATAAAGTATGACAAGCAGTATCAGTCCGCAAGCCACATATGCAACTTCTGTTTCCAATGAACTACAGTATCATACTTTGAACAAGATGTGTTTGATAAACACTATGCCTCCTGATGTGGCCATGACCTCTAAATGGCATTGACCTTTCTCTGACATGTGCCGAGCTTCTTTAGTTGTGTAAATTATGAAAACCACTGTTGGAAAACAATGTGGCCTGTCTATTACAAACATTTCTTAACCCTATCCTCCATTCATTAAATACCAAAATAACATATTACTTATATTCAACTGTGTTTAAGATGATTGCTTAAAGCAAGATGATAGTAAAGCAGAAAGCTTCTATACATATTATCATTTCTACTTTCATCTTAGTTTAAGTTCTCAACTTAACTCAAAACCATTAATGAATACACTTTTGTGGCACACATATGATGAAGTAGGTAGAGGTGTCCTATGGTCTTAACCCACTACCCCCAGGCATGTATCCAGTTTTGAAGACAGGCGACTGCTTAAAACAGGTTGAAAGTAAAGCAGAATGCACTTTAAGGCACATTCTGCTTTACTTTCATTCAGCTGTAAGCTACTATCTGATAAAATATAGAAAATAGTTCTTCTGATACGTATTCAATACCGTATATCATAAATTAGAAGTATTTTCTTCAGTGGAAGAATTAATTAAATCTCTATGGAGTAATGGGTTAAACAGAAGAAACAGTAAATGCTGAACGGTGCAGATTTTGATGAAGTTGCCTGTGGTGAAGTCTCAATAAGATCATTATGACTTATCTACATGTCAGTATAAGGGTCCCTAGGCAAGTATTGGTAAATATCTGTTTTAAAACTAAACAAAATACTTCCTGTACGCGGAAGCCTGAGATCGCTCTAATCACTCTAATTACTCTACTGTTTGTTGTTATTATGATGCTCATGCCCTTATGGGCCAAGCTTTTTGAATAAAATCTTGAAATCTTGTAAAACCATAGGTCTACAGTAAAATGTGTGTTAACCCTTTACCCCATAGCCTTTTTCTAGTTTTGAAGACAGGTGACCACTTAAAGCAGGTTGAAAGTAAAGCAGAATGTGCCTTAGGGCACATTCTGCTTTACTTTCAGCCTGCTTTAAGCCATCATCTGCTAGATTATAGAGAATATTTCTTATTCTGTATAATCATGACTGTATAAATTGGAACTATTTTCTTCAGAAGAGGAATGAATTATAGACGTAAAAAGGCATATTTATGGGTTAAGAAGTCATTTAGAATACAATGAGATAATATTCTTAAAAAGACAAATGACGGCTTAACCTAGAATGAGGTTTAGGCAGAAAATTCCTATAGATGCTTTACATTTGTTCTGCTTTAAGTTTAACCAGTCATCTGTTTTAAAGATCTGCATGTTTCTTCAAAGAGTGGCTGCTTAATACAAGTTTGACTGTTTATGCAACTCAACTCCTGTTAAATGCCAGTTAACCCATTACTCCACAAATATCCTTTTTATGCCTATAATTTATTCCTCCACTGATGAAAATGGTTCCATTTTATAGTCATGAATAACTATATGTACCATAGGAAATATTTTCTATAGCCTAGCGACGGCAGCTTAAAGCAGGCTGAAAGTAAGGCAAAAAGCGACTTAAAGCACATTCTACTTTACTTCCAACATGCTTTAAATGCTCACCTGTCTTCAAAACTAGGAACAGGCTATGGGAGTTATGGGTGAACTAATGACCAAAACAGTATCACAGTAAGGTACTTACCCAAACTGGTTGAACACATTCTGGTTATTGGTAGGTATTGGATATGTTTGACTAGGTGATGGATTTCTGTGTGCTCTGTGTCGTAGGCCCTCATTGTCTGTGGCTGGTCCAGCACTGTTCTGGGACTGAGTGGAACTTGAGCTGCTTTGGCGTGAATGAGATTGCTAAAAAGAAGCACACAAAAGATTGAGAAAACATCCCATTGAATGCAGTGAAACCTCTCTATTCAACCACTAAAACAGGGCTAATTGATTTCATAAATACAGGTGACAGCTTAAAACAAAGAACTGTCTGCATTAAAGCGGTTATAATTTGCATTTATTACTACTGTATTTCTTTTGCCTGTTTTTCTTTATAAACTGGACTTCAGGAACGCAGTTTAGATCCTGTTCCAATGTCAATTTAGTCATTTTGAAATTGATCCCAATTGCTCCAAGAGTCCTGTCAAGCTGATTCGAGAGTGAGTGGGTTGGGTTTACTGTCTCATCAGTATTTCAGTTATATGGAGACGGTGCCTAGTTTAGACAGATATAGTTCTGCCACACTTTGATAGCACACCATAGATATATGGCATGATACTACTCAGTTACATTATAAACTGACATTGACAAATAAACTCAGGATTTAGTTAGTAGTAGTTAGTTACTGGACTGACCAGTAATGACAGGAGCAATGTTGCTGGATCCACATCTCATTTACATTAACTCATTCACTCCTGAAACTTTGTATGGACAATTCCATTTTCCAACTAAGTCTACTCCATTTTTTAACACTTAGGGTTGATTTTATCATTATATTGGAAAATGACAAACAGTGCAGACCCTGATCAGAGGGCTCCTATAGGAGCCCTCTGATCAGGGTCTACACTGTTTGCATAGGGCAAGAGTACTCTTTACATGTACACTGTTTATTAATGACGAGTATTCTCATCGCTAGGGTTGAATGTGTTAAGATATAAATATGCCATATAAAATTCAGAAACTTAACACAAGGACCCTGCTGGAATATCAGAGTGTCTGAATGTCTAGTTTATGTTGAACCCCTATAACTCGTCTCCTATAATATATGCAAGCTGAGCCCGGAATGACAATCATTAACTGATGCATATCTCGAAACAATCTTGTAACAATGGTATTTAATGAGACAATTATAGATGTATACTACATGTACCAGCTGCCTATGCTATAAACCAGACTATTCTAACATTAACTGATTGCATACTGAAATATATTATCACAGGGCTCCAGATACAAGAGAGTAAACAGAACAAATCTAACATTTTCTCACTCATTTAAGTACTAAATTCTATGGTGTTACTACTTATTAGAATCGTCTCGAAGTGACGCCAAAGGGATTGATGCAGAAATAAAGATTTAAGTGTTTGAAATACCCCACTCATCTGGATTCCTGAAGCTTGAAACATCATCTACTCAGTTGAAATTCCAACAGGACTCCAGATAAGGGTGTGTAAATCACTATTTTCCACCAAGTTCTCCTTTATGCCTGCAACCAACCCTATGTTGTGACTACTCATTAGAATTGTTGCAAACTGAAGATTCTAATGGGTAGTCGCATCATATGGCTTGATGGGGTTGTAACGAGTTTAGCTTTTCAAATACTCCTCTTATAGCCCTGGAAATGTCATAAATTAAAGACTCATAATAACAGTACATTATTATTCTTACCGAGTTTGTATTGAAAAATTGAGATTTGCCTTCCGCTTGTGGTGATGAGGAGCAGACCAGATGGACTGTGTGTTTGTTGCTGTTGTCATCAAACTGGAAAAATAGCAGAAATTTTCATTACAACTCATAGTTTCATATAACATTCATTTTTTGATGATCAGTACATATGTTCAATTGACCTATCACCAAGACTGGTACGGCTCCGCCTAAGTGACCACCTGTCTTACAGACTGCCAATAACGATTTGTTCAGGCCCGAGGTTATAAAGCATTTGAGTTGAGTCTGAGATCGTTCTCAAGCATTTGATTGGTCAGATTTGAGCTATTGCTCAAATCTGCCCATCAAATACTGGAGAAGGATCTCAGACTCAACTCAAATGCATTATACCCTAGGACCAGTTCTTCTTTGAGTGGCCCCTGAAACACAAATTTCAAGTTTCAAGTGAAACCATGCATTTGATTGTCAAAGGTTTTGAACCATTTGTTATTGGATAACACAAGATTATTAGTCACTGGGTAAAATATCTTGTACAACAAGAACAGATGTTAAAATTTTACTTGAAGTTGAACAATTTCTTTGATCTACTATACAGCTACTGAAACAATTTTAACTTTCCATCTCAAACTGCAATTACTTTCAATGTTAAATTAACTCTTTCCTCCCTGAAACTTTAAATGGACAATTCCAGTTTCCATTTTAGTCTAGTCCATTTCTGACTTTAAAGGATTGTTTTTGTCAATGTTTGGCATTGTGACAAACAGTGAAGACCCTGATCAGAGGGCTCCTTTCGGAGCCCTCTGATCTGGGTCTTCACTGTTTGCATAGGACAAGTGTACTATTCACATGTACACTGTTTGAAAAGCACGCCTATATGCGGGACTAGGGTTCAAAGGGTTAAGGCTATAAGACAGGATTCTTTATTGACTTAGAACATTAAGTTTACTGTCATTTCACAATCGATAAACTACCTGTAAAATTAACTGTTGTGATACTGACTGTTTTAAACTTTTTCAACTTGTCTGTTTAAATTTCCTACAGGCATGGGCATATTTTAACTCGGTACTCCATGATCTGTTTCAAGAATTGAAGAAAGTTGACCACTTAAAGCAGGTTGAAAGTAAAGCAGAATGTGCATTAAGGCGCATTCTGCTTTACTTTCAGCCTGCTTTAAGCTAACACCTACTAAGATAACTGACTATTAAACTTCAAACTATTTTCTTCAATGGAGGAATAATTAAAAGGCATAAAAAGGCATAGTAATGGTTAAAGAAACATTGATATGCAGTAACTGTTATTAAATTATGTCAGAATGTAAAACGGTATGGATCCTTGGAAGATGTAAAGTTACTGTACATCTGATGAAGATCTAAACTATTTGCAAATGCCAGTGCGTTTGAACGAGTTGAATGAAAGAGTTGGGCTTATCATCCCATCAATGGTTTTTCAGTCAAGTGGACTGGAGATGTGTCTACTTGCAGGGTTTTTCTTCAGCCAATTGGGAATGGGTCCCGGGCCAAGCAAATCAGGGAGAATTTGTGTCGTTTTTAGTCAGATTGGGAAAAATATGTTGTTTCTATTCTATTCAAATTCGGAATTTTGTATAGCCCATAGGCATATAAACACAAATCCAAACTGATATTGTACAAGTTTATTTCCTTTATTCAGGTAGCAAATATGACTGCTTGCAAATGCAATAAAGTGTCCTAATATACTCTCTGTAAGAGTAAAACTCTTCAACTGGCATTAACAGGGCCTCCCCTTGGATCTAAATTGGGACTTTTATAAGTGATGATTGGGAAATGATTGGGAAAATGATCAGTTTTGGCATTTGGGAATGACTCCACTTCAAGGTATAGGTGAATTTTGTGCGCTGAACCGTGACTGAGCTTTTCTATTTATAGAAGTTGCAACCATGGAATGTTATGGGTAAGTTAGGGTTCAAACCTTAACTTGATATGTAAAATAAGAGTTTGAGACCTATATGTCATCGTAGTCGAGGTAATAGAGTAGTGTTTTACTGGGTATGGTCATGAGTTTGATACCCAGTGATTCCTTTCTTTTTTCTTTTTTTCTTTGGTCCACTTATGAAAACAGTGAACACCCAGATCAGAGGGCACCTTAAGCAGCACTTTGGTCAGGGCAACACTGTTTATCATTTTTCAATTGTCATACATTAACTAGACTTAATTGGAAATTTGAATTGCCAATTGTCATTTCAGTGATAAATGAATTAATGCAATTTTACATTCATTTTAAACTTCACAACGTTTAAGGTTTAGTATGTCCATGACACATTTTGCATAATATGTTGAACAATTCAAATAAGTAATTGTTTGAAAACTTATGCGCTAATAGATAATAATAATAATTTTTGAAAAAAAAGCAAATCCTAATGGGAATCGAACCCACAGCCTTTTACACTATAGCAAGTACCCTAACCCGCTACCAATTACTCTAACTCGATTATTGATTTAGTTTTAATACAAAAAGCATTATATCCTTAGTATACCATGAAAGGTAGGTAACTCCTGAACAAATTCATGGTTTGTGATGCGTTTTACCTATACGGGTGGACTCGTCCTAAAGGTCACAGCTCACGTGTCAAAATCGGACTATACCTGTTATCATGGAGGAAGTATACCCTGGAGAAGAATCATATACACAAATCTGCATTTTCCCGAAAATGTTGTCGTCCAATACCTGTATGCGCGATAACGCTTAATCGATCGATAATTCAACTGCACCGGTACGCCGATAGCGGGCTATCGCATTTTTTATCGTGTTGAATGGTTACCTACTGTTAGTTTAAGTTACATAAAATCCTTAATTTTTACCCGATTTTCATTATAATGATCTTAAAAGAAGGCTAAGATATTTATCTTTCACTTGTGAAAATAACATAATCTAATTTTTACATTGATCATTTTTATGGCGAGTTAAAGAGCGGTTACCAAATGAATTTGCCGATAAAAGGGAGCAAGCGCTCGTGCAAAAATATATCACGCCCTGTTACAAAACCTTTCATAAAATCCTCAATTTTAGGCCGATTTCCATAACAATGGTCTTAAAGGACAGCTAAGATATTTTTCTTTCAGTTGTAGAAAATGCCAGTGTTTATTTTTGAAATCAACAAATTTTATGGCGAGTTAAAGAGCGATTGCCAAATGAAATAGTCGATAAACGAGAGCAGGCGATCGCGAAATAAATACAACGTCCCGTTTCAAAAACTTGAATTTAATCCATAATTTTCGTCCGATATATATATATATATATATATATATATATATATATAAAAAAAAGGTCTTGATATAAAGCCGTGACACTTATATTTCGGTTGTAAAAATACCAGGGGTTTTCTTGAAGCGAAAAAAGTAATGATGACCTACAAAGGTAATAGACGTTTATTTAAGAATAAAATCATCAAGAAATTGTGGTTAAATAATGAACTAGGGCTATTCATCTGTAAACTACATGTCTACCATATTACACATCACAAAGGAATGTGACACATTACGTAACCGTACACAATTAGCAGGCCATTTATAAGCGTCATAAAACTCTCCCAGCATGAAGTCCATGCTTCTTGAACATGCCGATTATCTATGAAGTGCTTGTTAGGGAACTGGACACCAGGGGGTTTCCTCTTTAATAAAAAAGATCAATGCTACCCGTGCTTGTAACTTGAACATGTGTTTTTGACTTCTGTAACCGCATGATTTTTATATATTATACAAATCACAAAAAATAAAGATAATAGAATTGAATTGAAAAAAAGAAAAGAAAAAAAGACCAACATCAATGCACCTGGTTTGGTTGATGACTGGATTAACCCTTTCATTACTGAATACCAGTAACATGATGACTATTGCAATTGCAAACAGTTGTAATCCAGACCAGGCTGCAAAAATGTCGGATTCATAGAGTATGTCTCTTGAAATATAGTTTACCCCTTTTTCAAATTAAGCTCTTTATGACACATTTTATCTTTTCTCCGCATGAGGATCATCAGAGAGAGAGAGAGACAGACAGACAGACATTCATACAGAAAGATGGAGACAGAAAAGAAGAAGCGAGAGACTGACAGACAGAGATAAGAGAAAAACAGACAGACAGAGAGACAGACAAGAGGCAAACAGACAGTGGCAGAGAAATATAGACACACACAAGCTTCGTAGGTAAACGAAAAAATACGTTTTTCTCTCATTTTCAAAACCTCACTATACTAACAATTTATAAGCTATCGCCTCAAATTTTGTACTACGCGTAAGATCATGGTCTAATAAAACATCTGTATTAAAATTTATAACGAAAAGATGACATTAAAAGCATTTCTATTAACACCAAACTTCGTAGGTAAACGAAAAAATACGTTTTTCTCTCATTTTCAAAACCTCACTATACTAACAATTTATAAGCTATCGCCTCAAATTTTGTACTACGCGTAAGATCATTGTCTAATAAAACATCTGTATTAAAATTTATAATGAAAATATGACATTAAAAGCATTTCTATTAAACACCAAACTTCGTAGGTAAACGAAAAAATACGTTTTTCTCTCATTTTCAAAACCTCACTAAACTAACAATTTATAAGCTATCGCCTCAAATTTTGTACTACGCGTAAGATTATTGTCTAATAAAACATCTGTATTAAAATTTATAACGAAAAGATGACATTAAAAGCATTTCTATTAACACCTAACTTTCGGAAAAACATTGTTTTCTAGCGGCCAGCGAGCGCCGCTGATTGACCGATTTTGGACGACAAGATAAATCGCGAGCCGGCCGGATACTTCTCCAGGGTATACTTCCTCCATGCTGTTATATAAGGAGGAAAAAACACTGAATTGAGACTGCTTCACTATAGTAGCATGTCAAATTACAGACACTGTGTCAACCAGTCATATTTCGTAGTACTAACTTGATTTTTAGTTCCAGGTAATAGCAAGGGAGCTACTTCTTCAAAATTTTAATAACTTTAGTATAAATGTGAAGACCAGGGATCAAAACAATAACCTTCCTTGTGAACCCAAAACCAATTCTCTAACCTACTGAGCAAAGCAGTCCGGGCTTGGTGTGCACTCAAGCGATAGAATTGAAGGGGTCACACATATAAGTTGTAACACAGAGCTCACAACTAAAATCCTTATACCTCCACCAAAAGAATAATCTTTACGCACTCATATCTGCCTGTGTGATAAGACACTTACCTGTCTCAAAACTTCCTTCAATGTAACGTGATCGGGTAATAACTTTCCAGAGTATATCAATCGCTGATTGTCCTCTTCCTGTCAATAAAAAAAGGATTATTAACAGTACTGTAACATGGTAATTGCTGTTTTCCTTAATTATTCATTCATGAGGCCAGTAGTGCGTTCAAGTACCGTATCGATTGCATCAGAAAACGGTAACAATTTAAATTAAACGACCGTTTGGCTGTTACCAATTGCGAACAGCACGAACGGCTTCAGAAGTAGTTAGCCATCGCCAACAAGGAAAACAAAATGGCGACCAAATGAATTTAATAAAACAAGCGAACAGTCCCGACTTAATTTCTCATCAATAAACCAACATTTTCCGATACTTTTTATAATGTATCAAACAAAGCAGCTTACATCTGAGCAGCTAAATCTTATTTTTATATGCGGTAAAATTGATGCATTTCAGTTGATTAGTACACTTTTGCGTGTGTTATTCCGATTCGTACATAAATCGTTCTTACCCTTGAAAAGTTAATAAACATGGGGGCTCAATGAGTTATTATTGAAGTGTATTGGTGAACGTTAGATGTCGTACTATATGGGTTGTTTGCATACGTTGCTGTTCGCTGATACGGTACTTGAACGCGCTACTGGATCGCATACTATTTCAATTCTAACATGACCAGCTTCAACATCTCAGACATAGCTGCAGCATGATGAGCTTAATCTATTTTCATGTGTCATGTAACATAATATGTTGTTACATATCGATAATTGTCCCACGTAAACAGTGTAGAACCAGATCAGTAGGTACTTGAAGTGCTGACCAGTCCAAATAAAGACTTAACTGATCACTCACAAATACTCACCGGTTTGCTGGGATAAACATCGGTTAGATGTTGTTTCAGTTTCTTCACTGTCCAACCAAGCATGCAGTCGACGGTTTGATCCTCGACTCTCTGGTTTGGTGCTTTGATCACCAAGGTGACAGGTAAATCCATTTTGTTTTTAACACTTTATATGGCACGGTAGTTAGCTTGCGTAGGATACAATTTTGTAAATAGATTATATAATAATAGACAGGTCTACCTTATCAAACATTCCAAAACAACACGAGTGTCAATCAGATGTCAATTTTTTTTAATTCCTGACTTGTAGATTCTAAACCTCGAAATGAACTGCTGTCAGTTATAAGCTGTTAGAAATAGTTTTCACGAAATGCCAATGCTGAGCTGTATATTATAAATACACGTTACTTGTCAAAATGATACGTGTTTTTCCTGAAACAAGTCGATTTTGACCGATTTTCCCAAAATAACACCACGGGTGTTGACGTTTTATCACGTGACTTAATAGCAAATTTGGCGTATTCCTATTGGTGGTAAATATTTCACCTTGTCGGGGCAAATCGCAAAATCTATTTTATTTTCATAAAATATACACAAATATAGATATGATAAATCGTTAGGAAATATATTTTACAGCCAAGAAATAAGAATAGTAGGCATATAATTATGGGAATTGAACGTTAAATAAGCCGAGTTAGGCGGAGTTTAGCAGGGACGGATCAAGAATACCCTGTGAATCAGCCTAAGACGCCTGTTTAAAAGAGCACGAATGAAGAACGACGGTCGCTCTTCATTCCTGTTAAGGTGGTTCGCGGGTCAGCTTATTCTGTGTCAGAATTATTTGAAACCTTGATTAAATTAAAATATACCAAATGGAGAGTGAACAATTGTTAAAATAAAAAAAAGTTACAGTGCCGTTTTTTTCTGACAGGACCTTTTGTCTAGAAAAGCTCCTTTTTTGATAAACAGGAATATTTTCTTTATAAAACGATAAAACTCAATAATTTCTGTACATTCAAGTAAACTGTACATAGACTATAAGATATTGGGCAAACAAAAGTATTTCATGAAATATTTTCTGGAAATATCAATATTTTAAAAAAGTCAAATTCTGAAAATCTCAAATTACAAAAAATCTAGCTGTTTGACATACACTTATTTTACTCTTATTAGATAGATATAACTTAATTCTACTAGTCACAAAAATTTAATGAAAATCTACAGTAGAATTTAGATTTTATACATGATTTCCTGAAATTCTGACAAAATGTTAACACAAAACGAGTTACCTCTCTTGAATGCAACTTTAAAATGCCGTCAGCTCTAAATAATACCATAAGTCAAACCTGTAATAAGGCACCATTGAAAATGGTAGCATGTAGATCTTTTTGGCAAGTGACTGCTTAATGCATACCAAAAGTAATGCATAAAAGCTCCTTTAGGATCTATCTTTTAGCATTATTTTTGTCCTGTGTTAAGCTGTCAAAAACCGGAATCTGACAATCAGTACCAAAACCACCCAAGAGGAGGCGTCCAGCATAGAGGACCTGCACTGCAAAACAACAATTTAAGGTGGTTCGACAGCATGCGGCCCGCATCTCGAGTTCCGGAAATGCTGATGACCTTAACCTAATCTTTGTGGCACGTGCTTATAGTAGAAAATATAGATAAAGAAAAGTTTGTTCTGCTTCAGTGTCTTCTCTGTTAGCGCAATTGGTACGGTGATTGACTTGCAATCCAAAAGTTCTAGGTTCGATTCCCACTCGCTTCAAAACTTTTTTTTTAAATAAATTGTCCGATTTTATTGACTAGTCAATTCATAACGCGGTGATCAAAGGACAGGCTATGTTTAGTCACATAATAATGAATACTATCAGATGCAAGTATAGTCAAGTGACAGCTAAATTTGTGAGGATTTATAGCCTATATAACAGATGGCAGCTTAACACAGGACAAAAGTAATGCTAAAAGATAGATCCTAAAGGAGCTTTTATGCATTACTTTTGTTATGCATTAAGCAGTCACCTGCCTTTAAATATCTACTGGCTACCATATTCAATGTTCCTTATTACAGGTTTGACTTATGGTATTATTTAGAGCTGATGGCATTTTAAATTTGACCTCAAGGGAAGTTACTCGTTTTGTGTAAACATTTTGTCAGAATTTCAGGAGATCATGTATAAAATGTAAATTCTACTGTAGATTTTCATTAAATTTTTGTGACTAGTAGAATTAAGTTATATCTATCTAAAAAGAGTAAAATTAGTGTATGTTAAACAGCAGGATTTTTTGTAATTTGACTTTATCAGAATTTGACTTTTTTAAAATATTGATATTTCCAGAACATATGTCATGAAATACTTTTGTTTGCCCAATATCTTATAGTCTATGTACTGTTTACTTGAATGTACAGAAATTATTGAGTTATATCATTTTATAAAGAAAATATTCCTGTTTATTAAAAAAGGAGCTTTTCTAGACAAAAGGTCCTGTCAGAAAAAAACGGCACTGTATTTTTTTTTTATTTTAACGATTTTTCACTCTCCATATGGTATATTTCAATTTAATCAAGGTTTCAAAGAATTCTGACACAGAATAAGCTGACCCGCGAACCACCTTAAGTAACAAAAAGGTAAACATTTATATAAAGATAATATGCCCATCAATAACATTCCTTGTTTCTTGTAAAAGTATAAGAGGCTGGGAGAGACTGATACCTCATATTTTACTAATACTACGCTAAAAGAAGTGTCTAGTCTATGACAGGACTGGTGAAACTGGGGAACGCATTTACTTTGCCGGTCCCCCAAAAGTCCGAACTTTTGAACCGACTTTAAATAAAATTTGAATTGAATTGAATTCATAGATTCATACTTGTCATATAGAACACCCGTGAGAAAAAGACTATCTTTGAAAATAACGGGATTTGACCTCACAATCGGACTCTTTATACCTATTTCAACAGAATATTAAAATAGATGGCCCCCCACATACTGCTTCGTATACCGCCCACTGAAAACTACCTGTAGATCCGCGCTTGTGCTTTGCGATGATTGGTAGAGTGACGTCCGGGTTGGCCTAAAACACGAAATGGAAATATTTTGGCGAAATGGACGAAATGGAAATTTTGATGGCGAAATGGAAATTTATTTTTCGGAAATCAGATATAAAAGCATAGAATTAAGTTTTAATTCAAATTTTATTGTTTCTGTTTATATAGATACTAGTTTTAGACAGGTGGCAGTAATTTAAAACCGATTTTTCACACTTGAGAGTAGATATATCTCTATAATATGAAGAATATTTCCATTTCGCCACGGCGAAATGGAAATTTATGTTTTGGAAATCAGTTATATTAGTATATAACAAAGTTTTAAATCAAGATTGATTGTTTCAGTATATATTGAAACTAGTTTTAAGACAGGTTGTAATGACAAAAACCCGATTTTTAATACTTGAGGGATGATATAACTCTATATATGAAGAATATTTCCATTTCGCCATGGCGAAATGGAAATTTATTTTTCGGAAATCAGATATATAAGCATAGAATTAAGTTTTAATTTAAATTTTATAGTTTCTGTATATATAGATACTAGTTTAAGACAGCAAGCAGTAATTCAAAACCGATTTTTAATTTTCGAGAGTAGATATGTCTCTATATATGAAGAATATTTCCATTCCGCCATGGCGAAATGGAAATTTATTTTTAGGAAATCGGTTATACTAGTATATAATCAAGTTTTGAATCAAGATTTATTGTTTCAGTTTATAAAGAAACTATTATTAAGACATGTGGCAGTGATTGAAAACCGATTTTTCATACTTGAGAGTAGATAAATCTCTATATACGAAGAATATTTTCATTCCGCCATGGCGAAATGGACATTTATTTTAAGGACATCAGTTATTATAGCATAGAATAAAGTTTTACATCAAGATTTATTGTTTCAGTATACATAGAATATAAATAGAAGCTAGTTTTAAGATACGCGGAAGAGAATTACTTTTTTCTTTTCATTGCGTAAAGAATATTTACTTTGCGCAATGGAAAGGAAAACGGTAGGTATTGAATTGAATCGAGAAAAAGCTATCTCTAAGTCCAACTGAAACAATTTATAGTTGCATGAAAATGAAAGCGATCAGTTACTATATACATTGTACATGTATATATAATAAGTAATGTCTGCGTTATGCCGGAAACTACCGGGAAAAGCTGTATTTATGATTAAGAAAACAGATGTACGTCAACAGAAAGGAATGACGTCGACAACCTAACAACGACGTCATGACGTCACAAAATATTATATTGCGCATTATGATATCTATTTTTTTTAAATCATATATTACGCCGACATTACTTATTTTATATATATAATTTTATTTTTTTGGATGAGATCCATTTGTTTTTTGTTGTTAATGCCTGTTTGATTGATTTTAGTAAACAATCAAGCAATCAATCAATCATGTATTGCATGAAACATTATAGCCAACCAAATAATTATATACAGTAGATACATGATATCAGGATACATATATACACATATACAGTAAGACATCCCTATTACGACCACAAGAATTTGTTAATTTTCCGGCGTTTAAGACAGGTGACTTCTTAACGGAGAATTCTGTCTTATAGCTTATAGCTCGCACATGCGATTGCAATCACTTAGCTTTTTATGTGGTCATAATTGAAAGGTTTTACTGTATAATGACATGTTAAACTAGTCTGTATGATTTTGTCGTTATCTTTTGGAACTTTGCGGAAATGTGTGACTATTTATCTGTATCTCAGTGGTAAACGCGTTTATTGGCAAATTATACCGTCTTCTCCAACGTATTCATGGATCCAGACAATTTTAATCAGTAGCTACAACACATTATCCCTATCTAGAGCTACATGTATGTACATTATTAAATCACATTGCAAAACGAACGGTGTTTAACCCCCTCACTGCGAGTATGTCACAGGCATATAATAAATTTCTCGGCGTCTTGGTTTTCTGAAAGCTGCATGTAAAGTTTAGTTACACGCACATATACATGTACATGCTATCACATTTATACAGTAAGGTTGCATGAGGTAATACTTTACTATATTATTATATTTATATATATACTGCTCTTTTCTAATATTTCGACCTCTATCTGGAATATTGAAAAAATTAATATATTATTATACATAATAAATAGAAATATTAGTGTTCGCCTCTCATGTTTCTTGCGAAGTTATTCAGATTTATTTGATTTTAGATATAAAGTAAAGCCTCTCTATTACGATCAATGAAACGAATGCCAATTGATTATACATTTATAAAAGACAAGTGACAGCTGAAAGCAAGGTAACGGTAAAACAGAAATATCATAAAGGAGCTTTATCTTTTATTGTATCTTGCTTTAAGCAGTCACCTGTCGTAAACACCTAACAGTTAAAACAATTAAGTGGCCATAATAGAGAGGTATTAACTGCACACGTATACTAAGTGGTTCTAATTTTTGATTGTATCTAACTCGGTTATGTCGAACATACCCGGAGTTCAAATTTAAAACGTGGTTTAACTTTGAACTACGGGTATGTTCGACTTAATCGAACATGAAATAATTCAATTAATGTGTTAAAAGATCTTTTTGTTTTATTTTTCTTACTGCGTTAAGCATTCCCCTATCACAGTAAGTTGAATACACTCGAACTTTGAAATATCGAACTCGGTTATGTCGAACATACCCGTAATTCAAAGTTAAAACGTGGATTAACTTTGAACTACGGGTATGTACTACTTAACCGAACATGAAATTATGTAACTCATGTATTGAAATATCTTTTAGTTCGAGTTCAGCGAGTTCGAGATATCGACGTTCGATTGTATTTACACTGAATATAGAAGTGTACATGAATTTGTATTACATGTTTCATTATAAGAATGTGTATATTTTGTATATATCCGACATGAAATTATAAACGTAATAAATGAAATTATATTGCACATACAATTTTTTTGTCAATCACCCAAAGATGCATCAAATATCCTTCTGCACGCTAGAGGCGAATTTGTAATTACTAATGCAGACACTTTGGATCCTGATGAGACGTATCTCTGCGTCTCATCTATATCCAAATTGTTGCTGTCTTTGTGCAATTTACGTAAATTTAAACTGCGTGCAAAAGGTTAGAGCGTCGGGTATACCTTGAACATATATTCATCATCTTATATACTTACCGTGTATAGGTATTTCTGATATGGATTGGCTCTAATTATCGCCTGTAAATAAAAACTGATCAAACAACCGCCATGGATTAAAGCATTTTCCCGCTAAATCACTTCTAATTATTTCATTAATGACAATGTTGCGCTCCTCATTAGTTATTTGATGAGAAAGTTTCGGCGAATCAAATGTACCGTTAACATTGCAATGTGTATGTGTGCAAAATAAAACAGTATTTCAATCGACATCAAACGAGTAATTACTTAACAGGATTATCCTTTAATTCTTAAAAAAAATCACTTAATATTTCACTTAAAAAGCGTTTTTTTGAATTTTAATATATTTACTGTGCCTTTTTCTTCTAAGAATAACATACATTTTGTTACATTTCCATTGCGTCAGTCAGCGCGTGTCGTGTCTGATTAGTTTAATGGTTGCGTTGTTGATAAGTGTGTCAAAGGCACGTGTCAATCGACGCGGCAAATGGATATACGGATCGATATACCTTTAACCTGATCACCTTTAACCTTCAGGTAGCATGATTAAACACTATATACCGCGCAATGGAAAATCGAGGTATAATACGCATTTTGGTACACATAAATAACGTATAAAATAACGTAGTAGAGTTATTCTTTATACCACAATAATATTATGATAATAATACAATTTTCCAATCAAAACTAAGAGAAATTAATGGAAATATTTACATTCCGCCGCTTTAGTTCAAAGTGCGCAATGGAAATATTATATACTGTATAGAGATATTTATTTTCTCAACTATAAATATTGAGTGTAAATCACTTCTCACTGCCTTAAAACTATATTCTTTATGCACTGAAACAATAAACATTGATTTCTAACTTGAATCTGAGTTTAAAAATCTTATTTTGTAAAAGAAATATTTCCATTTCGCCGTTTTCCTTAACAATGCGCAATGGAAATAGCTTTCTATGTACGGTATAGATCCATATATATCTATTCTTAAGTATGTACATCGAGTTTGAATCCCTTAAATTTGTCTTAAATTATATTCCTATATATACAGAAACAATATTTAAAACTTTAATCTTTGCTAATATTACTGATTCCCTTAAATAAATTTCCATTTCGCCAGTGCGAAATGGAAATATCATTCTTATATATAGAGATATATCTATTCTCAAGTATGAAAAATCGATTTGAAGGCAATTCTATCTGTCTTAAAACTAGTTTCTGTAGACACTGAAACAATAAATCTTGATTTAAAACTTCACTCTATGCTAATATAAACCAATCCTACCAATAAATTTCCATTTCGCCATGACGGAATGGAAAAATCTTCATATATAGAGCTATATCTACTGTCATCGATTTTAAATCACTCCCACCCGTCTTCAAACTAGTTTCTATATATTATGAAATAGTAATTTTGATTTAAAAAGTTAATTGATTCTTATATAACTGATTTCTTACAAAATAAATTTCCATTTCGCCATGTCTGAATGGAAATATTCTTCATAAAATACAGGGGCGTAGCTTGGCCAACATGAAAGTGTAGGCATACCTTCTCTAGGGGGGTCCGGGGGCATGCTCCCCCGGGAAAATTTTGAGTTCTTCAACACTGGAGACGCATTTAACGAGGTTCTGGGGAGACATTTATACGAAAAATTAATGAGATGAAAAGCTTAAAAACCGGACAATTTTATTTTATTGCAAAGGAATATGTCTGCATATATTTTCTTGAGAAAAAAGCAAACAAAATAAAACAACCCCCACCCACCCACGTCAATCAGTATATAATAGGGTCTGATACCTACCGTAATTTTTTATTTAACAGACTCGCTACTCGCTACCTTTTCTAGGGGGTCGGGGGCATGTTCCCACGGAAATTTTTTGAGATCTACAACACTGGAAACGCATTTAAGGAGGGTCTGGGGAGACATTTATATGAAGAAGTAATGAAATGAAAAGCTTAAAATAACAAACAATTGTAATTTTTTGCAAAAGAATATGTCTGCATTATTTTCTTGAAAAAACCCAACAACAACCCAACGTCAATTAGTAGCCTAGATCATAGGGTCTTATACCGTAATTTTTTCATTAACAGATTCGCTACTTGAAATTATTTGGACGTAACTTTCTTTTCGGGACAAGTTGATCATGAGGGGATGGGGTGGTTCCTAGATGGCATTTGGCTTGTTCTGAGGACGTTTTGTGCATCCAAGACAGGTGAAATTCTGCTATAAATCTATGTAAAAAGTCGGCTGAGAATAACATTAAATTGTCTGTTCCATGTTAATATAATGTAATTGTTGACAGGTTGTCTTCCATTAATCTCTAAGTTGGACTCTAAAACCATCCTATTCCTATTTTATTGCATTTTTTTACTTTTAAAATCGTCGCAAATATGAGGACAGGGTGTAAGCAGTGGCGTGTGTTTTGCATAAGGCAGTTGCATGTACAAATGAACATGCATGCCAACGGGGTGAAAAATTACTCAGGACTACCAGCGGTGACGTCAGGGTATTCTCGTCATACAGGGCAAGCATTACCGACGTCAGAATGGGTTTTGGTGACCTAGTTGTGAGCTCACAAGACTCGGGCATAATATCAAGGCTGAAACATCGGTGAAAAATTACTCAGGACTACCAGCGGTGACGTCAGGGTATTCTGGTCATACAGGGCAAGCATTACCGACGTCAGAATGGGTTTTGGTGACCTAGTTGTGACCTCAGAAGACTCGGGCATAATATCAAGAGGTGAAACATCGGTGACGTCGGTAATGAACATGCATGCCAACGGGGTGACTAGACCAATTAATAAGTGTACTCTTTCTTACTAGGGGGGGGGGGGGGGGGGGGGTCCGGGGGTATGCGCCCTGGGAAATTTTTATTCCTAGATAGTCTCTAGATGCGTTCTGATGTCTTTCCCGCGTTTGATAATGGAAAAATACTAACATGAATCTATGTAAAACTTATTGGGGTTCACCCCTAACCCCCCTTAGATTTCAATTTTATTTCTTTTTCTGCATTTGTAGCCTTTTTTATTTTTTGGACTTCTGAAAAAAAAGTGTAGGCACGTGCCTACTTGCCTAGTAGGAAGCTACGCCAATGAAATAGAGCTACATCTACTCTCAAGTATGACAAATCGATTTTAATCGTCCCAACCCGTCTTAAAAATAGTATCTATATATACTGAAATAAAAAAAAAGATTTTTAACTTTATTCTATGTTCATATATCTGATTTCCGAAAAATAAATTTCCATTTCGCCATGGCGAAATGGAAATATTCTTCATATATAGAGCTATATCTACCCTCAAGTATTAAAAATCGGGTTTTTGTCATTGCAACCTGTCTTAAAACTAGTTTCAATATATACTGAAACAATCAATCTTGATTTAAAACTTTGTTATATACAAATATAACTGATTTCCAAAACATAAATTTCCATTTCGCCGTGGCGAAATGGAAATATTCTTCATATATAGAGATATATCTACTCTCAAGTGTGAAAAATCGGTTTTAAATTACTGCCACCTGTCTAAAACTAGTATCTATATAAACAGAAACAATAAAATTTGAATTAAAACTTAATTCTATGCTTTTATATCTGATTTCCAAAAAATAAATTTCCATTTCGCCATCAAAATTTCCATTTCGTCCATTTCGCCAAAATATTTCCATTTCGTGTTTTAGGCCTACCGGTGACGTCCCTTACATGACTCTTTTTCAAAATGTCAGCCCCCATGAGTTTGTTTACGTGTATTTCCTAGACACAAATTTTGGGTGAAGATCATCAAAGCAAAAATGGTATTTGTTGCGAGAATACACTAACTTTCACTGCGTAAAATACTCAATTTACGTTGCTTGTTATTGACATGGTGATTTGGCATTGCAAAACACTGTGAGCACATCTAATGTACAGAAAAATCGTTTTGTTTAGTCTTGCGCCCTTTTGGCTTTTCGCTACCTGTAGGTTTCGCTACCGCCAGTTCACTTTTCAGGCATGAGACGTATCTCTATACCTACATTTCGTCAATAAGTCTGTCTTTTTTTGTTTGATTTTGGTCACTTTTAAGAAAATTTCTTACAGAAATTCTATAATTCATTTTATCACATAATTTACGGTCTGGGACTTGCATATTTATAAAGCGATTAAATAAATATCGTAATCCACTTGTGAAATATCGTTTTTTTGGCTCCGGCTTAACTTGCTCGTCCACAAGCGCTGCATGTAGCGGGACGCCAAATGATGACATTTACTATGACGTTAACGTAAACAATGTAACGTTTTAGCGGAAATTCTATATAGCGGAGGGTCTACAAACTACGGCTTCAATCAATTTAATAGGTGCTAAAACTTGTTATGTGATAAATAGAATCTCACATTCGTGCTCATTATTTTAGTCAACTTGTTTATTAAAAATGATAAATAATGACTGATGAGGATAGGGGCAAGCTACAGGCAGACATCGAGAAACTTTCAGAGTGGTCAGACAAGTGGCAACTGAAATTCAACACCGACAAGTGTGGTGTCATGCATCTCGGCAACAACAACCCTCACCACATGTACCTGATGAGAGACAACAATGGTCAATACAAAGAACTGAAAGAAACAGAGCTAAAAAAGGATCTTGGTCTACATATTGACAATAAGCTTACATTTCACCAACATGTTAGCCAGGCCGTAACGAAGGCCAACAGAGTACTAGGCATCATCAAACGCACCTTTGTTAGTAGAGATAACACCATTATCAAGAGACTCTATACGACAATGGTCCGGCCGATTCTGGAATACGGAAACGCACCCAGGATCCACCAGTTTGCCGGTGACATGGACAAGCTAGAAAGGGTTCAGCGTAGGGCAACAAAGCTCTGCAGAAGCATAAAAGACCTCCCCTACAAAGAGAGATTGCAGAAGCTCCGGCTACCGTCCTTACATCATAGACGAGAAAGAGGGGATATGATCCAAGTGTTCAAGATCCTGACTGGAAGGGACAACATAAACGAGAATAAGCTAATTCCAAGAGCACTTGAAACAAGAACAAGAGGCCACAATCTGAAACTGGGGAAAAAACAAGGCAGACTGAACATCAGGAAGCACTCCTTTGGTCTGAGAGTAGTGAACAGCTGGAATTCCCTACCAGACTGGGTTACATGTCAGAGCAAAGGATGTGAATAGGTTTAAGGACAGTTTAGACAAGTGTTGGACAAACAGACAATACATCACTCGCCCCACGCATGCGACGAGTATGTTTCAAAGAAGACCTGAACGGAAGTCACAGGCTTAGGCCTTTATCCTGTATTTGCGGTATCACGGTATGAGCACTCATACAAGATCCTCTATTTATTGAGCTATATACAAACGCCAACATATCTGTTCTGAATAGAGGTATATCAGTCAAGCATGAATGTTATTACAGTACTTCAAGAAAGACCTTTTTCACTATGTTATGTTCATAATTGTAATCATTTTCAGTTTTAACTTGACTTTTTGAAGAAAAGGGTTGAGCTATTGTCGTCACCCAATTGTCTGCATTGGTTTAGTTTTTTGGTTCAGTTTTTTTAAAACAACATTTCTCAATAACTGTAATATTGAAGGTGTCCATTTAAAACTTGGAATACACATTGTGTTAGAATTCCAGATGAGGGGAGTATTTCAAAAATTAAAATTATAATTTCTGCATAAAACACTATGGTGTCACTACTCATTAGAATCATCTCTTCGAGTTGGTTCTAATGAGTAATAGTACCATAGGATTTTGTGCTGAAATAAATGAGAAAATGATTGATTTGTTCAGTTAACTCCCTCTTATCGGGAAGAGAACCCTGAGGCCACAGTATCAAAAGGGCAACTCATTGCAACAAGCCATGTAACCCTGGGATTTGTCATTCCACAGTTATTGCCCTTGTTTTGTAGTAGCCTTCTTAAATTCTTATCTTGGTCTGCACTGTTTATTTTGCAATATAAATTATATAACTGTAAAAATGAACTCTTAATTGTCAAAAATGGTCTAGACTTAATTATGTCTCTCCCCTTAGTGGGGAGGCATATTGTTTTTGTGCCATCTGTCTGTCCTTCCGTACATCCTTCTGTCTGTCACTCTTTGGTTTCCAGACTTTTGTTCTTATGAGCCGATCATCATCATTTTCGGTGAACTGATTGCTTATGAAGAGGGGATGCTTGTGATTGTGTTTTCAGGTCGTAAGTCAAAGGTCACGTGATCTGATATTAAAAATAGATTTTTGACTTCTATTTGGTTTCTGGACAATAACCCGGATGAGACATGTGTTTTTCTGAAAAACAAATTCTACCAGTAGTTGGAAAGTAGAATTGTCTATTCAAATTCTCAGGGGTGAATGAGTTAACTCTTTGAACCCTAGTCACGCATATATGCGTCATTTGCAAACAGCGTACCTGAGAGGATTACACTTGTCCTATGCAAACAGTGTTGACCCTGATCAGATATCCCTATGATCAGGGTCTACACTGTTTGTCATTTTGACACAATATTGTAAAAATCAACTCTAAAAAGGCAAAAATGGACTAGACTAAATTGAAAACTAGAATTGTCCATTTGAGGTTTCAGGGGTGAATGGGTTAAGTGTCTGCTTTATACAACTTTCACTGTTTATCTCCAGCTCATGGAGTAACTCAGGGCTCCAGATAAGAGTAGTTTTTCAAAAACTAAAATCTTTATTTCTGCTTTAAACCCTATGGTGTGACTACTCATCAGAATCGTCTCTTCGAGACGATTCTAATGAGTAGTGACACCATAAGGTTTGGTGATGAGATGAGTGAGAAAATGTTGAATTTGTTCAGAAAACTACCCCTTATCTGGAGCCCTGGTAACTGCTTCACATTTTTCAATTTATGCAGGACTACAGTAAGTTCTTAGACGATAACTTCGATGTCAAGGACTGGGTCAACAATGCGTTCTCTACCAGCAAGGAGCAAGGAATGTCAAAGGATGTAATACTTTGTTTAATTTATCTTGATACTTTTGATTTGTTTTGAATTTATTTTTACTTAAAAGTTATGAAAGAGATAGCTTTTCATACTGTCTGTAACAAAGTTGTTGGGTGAATGAGGATTATGTGTATACAAGTTTGTTCGTTTTGTTAATACAGTAAATTGGTAAAATCTCACATCTATGTCCACTAAAAAGAAGGCTAATTGGCTGCCTAAAAGACAGGTGACAGCTAAAAGCAAGGTAAATATAAAACAGAAAGCTCCTACAAGAGCTTTTAGCAGTCACCTGCCATAACCCATTAGTCCATAAATATGCCTTTTTACACCTTTAATTAATTCCACCACAGAAGAAAATGGTTCCATTTTATACAGTCAAGTACAGTGTATATGCAACACAAGTAATGTTTCTGATATTTTAGTTGTTGGTAGCTTAACCCTTTCCCTCATAGAAGGGACTTTTAGCACATGCATTTTATTCATCCGCTGAAGAAAATAGTTCCAATATAAACCGTAATGAATATGTGTCATATTTAATACCTTCCTTATTCTAGCTGGTAAGAGCTTAAAGCAGGCTGAAAGGAAAGCAGAATGCGCCATATGGCGCATTCTGCTTTACTTTCAACCTGCTTTAAGTAGTCACCTATTTTCAAAACTAGAAACAGGCTATGGGATAATGGGTTAAGGAAGACTGGAAATAAAGCAGAATGCGCATTAATGCACATTCTGCTTTACTTTCAGCCTGCTTTAAGTGGTCACGTGTCAAACTAGAAACAGGCTATGGGGTAATGGGTTAAACACTTAAAATGTCGTTTTTCCCCAGAGTATAATTAATCAGTTTTTGACATGAAAAATGTTAGCAAATTCGCTTTAAAGCAGCATTGAAAGTGAAAGGGTTAATAAGTTAATTATTATCATTTCAGCAATATGCCACAACACTAGTGATGAAACTCCAGATGTTTATACAGGTAACTACAATAGTAGATCAGTGGTAGAGCGTCCGCTTGCAGTGCGGGAGGTTGCGGGTTCAATCCCCGGCCGGGTCAAACCAAAGACTTGAAAATTGGTAGTAATGGCTTCCCTCCTTGGCGCTCAGGGTTTCGAGTTAGCGTTACGACTGGTTCGTCGGTGTCAGGATAAAGTGACCGACCGGGTACAGTCCCAATGGTGCACCTAAAAAGTGCCCCTTCTCATAATCTTCAGAATTGATGGCGTAGAAGTAATAAATAGAAAAAATAGAAGAACTTATATTTGTTTATCAAAGCAAAATGATTTACCATTCTCCTGATGAATATTCATATAAAACAAATCTGCCCACTATGAACAACTTTCACCCAAACTACATTTTGTAGTACATTGGATAATGAAATTAGATTTTATTTTCCTCGGTATTTTCTCTGAATAGCCTGTCACAACCTGGATGACAGTAGTGCATTCTGCTTTACATTCAACCTCTTTAAATAGCCCACTTTCTTCAACACTAGACCAGGTTATGGAGTAGGGTTAGATGAGATTGTTTTAATTTGCCGGCTGTAGTGTGAATGTAGATGAGAGAATTATCTTGACATATTATTATGTTTTTTGAAATTTGTAGGAAGTTAACAATGTCATTGAAGAGGCAAGTCAACAAGCAATTCAGAATCTGCCAAGGTAAGTCAGCATAGGTTTCAGGGCTCAAGATAAGAGGGAGTATAGTGAAAGTTTTCCAGCATATTTTCCTTGGTATCTGCACCAAACCCTATGCTGTGACTACTCATTAGAATCACCTCTTCAAGACAATTCTAATGAGTTTTCACATCGTTTGGTTAAGTAAAGAATAACAATTTTAGTTATTGTAATACCCCACCTATCTGGAGGTCTGAATTTTACATGAAGTCAAAATTTTATTTAATCCTTTCTGTCATGGCTTGTGTGCAATGTTAAAGATAGGTGGTTGCTTAAAGCATGATGAAAGTGAAGCAGAAAGCTCATTTAGGAGCTTTCTGCTCATTTCAGCCTGCATTAACCCATTAACCCATAGCCTGTTTCTACATTTCAAGATAGTTTGTCACTTAAAGCAGGTTGAAAGTAAAGCAGAATGCAGCTTAAGGCGCATTCTGCTTTACTTTCAGCCTCCTTTATGCTATTATCTGCTAGAATATAGAAAATATTTCTTATGATTCTTATTTGTAACACTATAAATTGGAACTATTTTCTTCAGTATAGGAATATATTAAAGGTGTAAAAAAGGCATATTTATTGGGTAATGGGTTAAACAAACAGACTATGGAGTATTGGGTTGAATTATCATGTAAACCATGATGAATTGACAGGTTTATTTAACTCTTTCCTCCCTGAAACTTTAAATGGACAATTCAAGTTTCCATTTTAGTCTAGTCTATTTCAGACTTTTAAGGGTTGTTTTTGTCAATGTTTTGCATTATGACAAACAGTGAAGACCCAGATCAGAGGGCTCCGTAAGGAGCCCTCTGATCTGGGTATTCACTGTTTGCATAGGACAATGCACTTTTCACATGTATACTGTTTGAAAAGGACGCCTATATGCGGGACTAGGGATCAAAGGGTTAAAGGAAACAGTTTAATTAATGCAAAAGTAATGCAGATGACACATAATTGATAGCATCAAAGACAGGGGACAGCTTAAAGCAAGATGAATGCAAAATAGAAAGCTCCTAAAGGTGCTTTCTGTTTTACATTCACTTTGCTTGAAGCAGTTACCTGCTTTAAATCCCCGATACTTAACACCATTCATTGGTTGTAATAGAGAGGTGTTTCTGTATAGTCTATAGTACATGTACTTACAGGGTCATGCGAGAGATTGAAGCAGTTAAACAGGAAGCCTCCTTGCTCCAAGACCAGATGGGTGTAGTCAAGAAAGACATACAGAAGGTTGGTGTTTATTGGTAACTTCTCTCACTAACATGGCTTCAGAGCACCAGATAAGGGTAGTTTTTCAAAAACTAAAATCTTTATTTCTGAATTAAACCCTATGGTGTCACTACTCATTAGAATCGTCTCTTCGAGACGATTCTAATGAGTAGTAACACCATAGGATTTGGTGCTAAAAATAGTAAGAAAGTGGGGGATTTGTTGAAAAAACTACCTCTTATCTGGAGCCCTGTCTCTGGCATTTATAAACTGTTTGGATACAGACCAGACATAATGTTATTTCACATCTTGGGCCCATTTCATAAAACTTCCTACAACAAATGTTGTAGTAAGTCAGATTATAAAAGTCTCAATTATTATTTATTTCTCCATCTAATCCTGTCTTGTGACATCTCTGTGGAATCGTCTTGAAAAGATGATTCCAAAGAGATGACACAAACAGGATTAGATAGAGAAATAAGAAATTACATGTATTTTAAAGTTATGACTTACGATCGTTTTTGTCGTACAAAGTTTTATGAAACAGGCCCCTGGTCTATACTATGTCATGTATCCCAAGTTTTTTTTTCTCTCAAACTGATGTTTATATAGTCAGAATGTCTATTACCTAAGTTTGAAAATTTATTGTTAAAAGAAATCTTTTAACTAGGGATGTCAACGAATATCCGGATATCCGTATAGCACCGAATATCCGGATATTAATTTAGTATCCGAATATCTCTAAACGAACTTGTGAGTTTGGTATTTCGCATTATTTGACTTAAATAAATATACCAAAGTCACTCAAATTTCAATACTAGCGCAGAACCTAAACGATTATTTCATCATCTGCATGAAGATACAGGTAGCGGTCAAACTGTTACATAATTACCGTTAATACCCATGGTCCCCATCGTAACACAGCGATAAATGCGTGGGTGGAGTGCCTATGACACCAGTTAAAACAACATGCGTGTAATTGCTGTGGTGTCTTTTGTCGCCGATTAAAGGTCTTTGTTTTGATAACGGCTGTCACAGTTTGCCTGGATCAACAGGGTAGCATGGGCTGCATTGTTTCGGACAAGTATCAAAGTTTACATAACACCTCTTTAATAAGAACATCAAGAATTATATTTCACTAACTTAAAGGTTAATTAGACATTTTCAAAACAGAAAGAAGTAAATAAATCAGTAATATGTTTATAGTAAATGCGTGTACATTTTTATGTGCAGTCTAGAAAACTGCGTAATTAGGTTATACCATTGGGATATTCTTTTGTAGAACCTTCTGTCTGCTTTTCAAGCGTCTGAACAAATGAAGGCGGGGTTTATTTTGATTGACATGCACTCATTGCGTGTAGCCTTCTGAGAATACCAAGATATCGGCGCTCGATTTGCACAGTTAAAACTTTTGTTGTGTTTGAAATATTTGGAAACCTGCCCGATTATATCGTACTGATTGATATTCCAAAACGTGTTACTAATATTTAAACACTAGATCTACATGAATTTTAAATAAAGACGAGTTAGTAGACTATTTATATATTTTGATAACGTTGTTCAAAACTTCTTCTTTGAATAATGCGACGTAGTAAAAGTAATAAAGTACACACAGAAACAATGGACGATCCATTAACGATTGCAAGTAAATAAATGTTTCAATAGTTGTTGCAAGTATGTTAAGTCTATTGAACACGGGGAGAATCTTGAAATCTATTCTGTCTAGAATTAATTTACAGGCCCGCTTATTAAAGCGTTATGAAAGCTACGCTGTTAAATAGATAACGGCAATTCAATGGAGAAAAAAAACTTCGTCACAAAAAAAACCCCAAATAAACATTGTCTGCCGGATACGATTTTTCCACCGCACTTATAAGTGGAAACAAAATAGTTGATGCTTTAGAACAATCAACAGTGTTGCATTCTTAACAAATTGCCGTGGGTTTGACTCAATGCGAATATCCGGATATATCCGGATACCTCATACGGATATCCGAATAGTGATTTTGGTATTCGTTGACATCCCTACTTTTAACCCATTACTCCGTAGCCTGTTTCTAGTTGTGAAGACAGGTGACCAGTGTAAGCAGGTTGAAAGTATAGGAGTTAACTAGGGATGTCAACGAATATCCGAATATTTGAATAGTTCACCGAATATTCGGATAGAAGATCACTATTCGGATCGAGTTTTTAAAAAAAAAAAAAATTTAAAGAACAAAATTGTTTCGATACTGTTCCGCGTTCATTAATCATTGCCACTTAAATCGATGTTTTCGCACCCCCGTTAGCGTTAAAAGTTTGTTTTTACAACAAGTGTCAATGGTAAGATAATTGCGTGACCTCTATAGCACATGTGATTGTCATCATTAACGGTTTGCTTACCCGTTTAGGCTTAAGAAAACAATACGCGATTAAAGATCCCATTGTGTTTGTGTTTGTATGCAACTTCCATTACGTCAGGGTATAATTCACGGACCCCGATTATGTAGCGGGTAAAGGGGGCGCCACTAATTGGCTATCATCTCACGCAATTTCAAATAAACAGTACACTATATCAGGGATTATGTAATTTTATCACACTGACATGAAACAATGATATTTTCATTATCCAATCATTGTATCATACTGAAAGACAGTTTGTTAAGGCGTGAAAAGCATTTGCTTATTGGTTATTCATACAGAAACTGTCAATCAAGAGCAGTAAAGCACGACATGTATAATTATCAGCTTTACGATTAACCAAGCAGAATAGATAGCCAAAAGAAATACCGTTTCATTGGCTAAAAGTAATTATATAGTTTGGTAATTGTTCAACAGAAGATATACATTTCAAAGACGAAAGAAACGATGAGCGCAGATAACATTTTCAGCACTGTATCTATTCATTTTAAAAATACAAATGGATCAAAAATTTGGTTCAGGAACGGTTGAGTACAATAACTTAATAAGTGATAACAAAGTCGTACATTTCTTTGCTTTTAATAATCATTCAAAATCTCTTGAATCTTGATAAACTGATCCATTCCTGTTATGTGAATTGCTCAAAAAGACAAAGAGTGAATTTTACAAAAATTGTATCATACTGAAAGACAGATCATGGCACCGTGACGCTTACTCGCAGGTAAACATGTACTATGTATCTCAAAACAAAAATGGTCTCATTGCAAAAATCAACGCCAAATAGATCATATCCCTCTTCTTGGTTGGAATTAAATCAAAATTTAAATCGATTCAAGTCTGCTTTGACTGAATGCTTTAACACTATTATGCCGCGAGAGAAGCTTTACAGGATATCATCTAAATTACCTCTATAATATTCAAGCAACTTACAAACATACGATGATTTGTATGGTTTTCAAAACCGAATATCCGAATACTATTCGGATAGAACTTTCGAATATTTGGATAGCGTTTTGGTATTCGTTGACATCCCTGGAGTTAACCCATTGTATGCTGGGTAATATTTGGAGGCCATTTTAAAACATCGTCTGCAGCGGGCATAACTCAAATATTTGCAAAAGATTTTAGGAGTTTCTGATAGAATGTTGACTTAGCTGCAAACAGTTTTGATCTCCTGATCTGAGATCAAAACTGTTTGCCTAGAAGTACACCTAAAAGTGTATCCCGCATAAAATGGGTTAACAAGATAAAATCTGTTGTTGAAAATATTTTTGCAGACTTATGTGAAAAACCACAGCAGCTGACAATTTTTATCTTATTCACCCTTTTCCCCGTATCTTGTTTTAAGTATCAAATACAGATTCACTCAGGTGAGTGAACCAGAGCCACCATGGCCGTCTTGTTGTGGTGTTTGATCATGTGACTAATCTAACCTTTGTGTGACCAGGTTGAACATGACACAGCCCAGTCGATGCAGATGTTGTTGAAGCTGGACTCTATCAAGTCTAGGATGAGTGCAGCTGCTGATGCTCTTACGGTAAGAAACTAACCCATTACCCTATTGCCTGTTTCTAGTATTGAAAATACTTGACCAGGTTAAAATACTTGACCAGACTTAAAGCAGGTTGAAAGTAAAACAGAATGCGCCTTAAGGTGCATTCTGCTTTACTTTCAGTCTGCTTTAACCCTTTACTCCATAGCCTGTCTCTAGTGTTGAAGTTAGTTGACCACTTAAAGCAGGTTGAAAGTAAAGCAGAATGCGCCTTAAGGCACATTCTGCTATACTTTCAGCATGCTTTAAGCTCCCATCTGCTAGGATATAGAAAAAACTTCTTATGGTGCATGTTTATAACTGTATTGAGTGGAACTATTTTCATCAGTTGAGGAATAATTTAAATGTGGAACTATGTGTATCTATGGAGTAAAGGGTTAAACCATGAAACTCACATGTCCATTTCATATACATAAGACAAATAATATCCTAACCCTTAGCCTGCCACTCACGACTATAGCTCCATATGCAAACAGCTTGGATCCGGATGAGACGCCGAGTAACTCGGGGTCTCATCCGGATCCAAGCTGTTGGACACTCGGACAACATTTTCAGCAATTTTGAGCAACTTTGAAGCAATTTGAAACTTGAAGCAGACGAGAAATATAGCAGACAACAATTTATTTGGCGGGCTAAGGGTTAAGATACAGCAAAACCCCATGATTTAGATCACTGAAAATCTCATTGATGGTTTTTAATACAGGTGGCAGCTTAAAGCAGGTACTTACTGCTTTACTTTTATCTTGCTTTAAGCAGTCACCTGCCTTAAATACAGTTTAATATAGGGGATTTCAACATGGTCTGTCTCTAGTATTTTTTGTCTGGACGATAACTCCAGATCTGCTGATGCTAGTGGAATGACATATATGGAAAGAACTTGAGTAGCTGTGTTATAATACCTGATGTGGAATGGTGTTCTGTATGTTGTAGGAGGCAGACAACTGGACAACTCTCAGTGCTGACGTGGAGGAAGTGTTTCAGTCCCAGGACATACAGGCTGTAAGTCATTGATTAACCCTAGTGATGCATATATCCATCCTTTGCATACAATGTACCTGTGAAGTGTACACTTGTCCTATACAAACAGAGAAGATCCAGATCAGAGCCCTCTAATCAGGTCTGTATTGTTTGTCATATTGCAATACATGGACAAAAACAACAAAAAACAACCATAAATAGTCCAAAATGGACTTGACTAAGTTTGAAACTGGAACTGTCCCTTTGAAGTTTCAGGGAGGAAAGGGTTAACCTTTTCCGCCACAGAAGTTCCTCTTGACCACTGGCACCAGAGTCATGGACTTATAATATGTGTGTATTTACATTTAGATGCAGTTTTATTTCTTATACATACAGAGAAGAATATATATATACACACAGAGACATAATAAGTCTATGAATGTGGTGTCAGTGGTTAGAACTGTATCTACCGGTAAGTAATGTATACTATATATGAAGGCGGAAATCTTGATGTGTACGCTCTATAGTCTCTATCTACTAGAATCTGGATGTAGAACCTTTTTTCCGTTCTGTTAGCAACGTCTTTTGTATGGGAATTGAAATAAAAATAAAAATGTGAGTTGACTCTAGATATGCCTCTACCTACCGGTCTGCTATTTTTTACTATAAGATCTATTAGATATAGATTCTTGATCTATAAGATGTTCCCCCAAACGTTAGCAATGTCTATCGTATGGGATTGGAATAACAAAAAAAAATAATTTTTTTTTTTTTTTTTATAGATCTATCACGATGAGCTTCTACCGGTCTGCTTATATACTATTATAAGACCATGGTATGTAACCAATTCTACACCGTGTCACTTCAACCACAAGAATAACTATCTAAAACGCATTCAATCCAAACCAAATCTTTTGCAATCCATAGATAAGATATTTTTCTATCCAAAATACACTTCTTCGACGGTTGATTTGAATACGTAACTACAAGAATCAAGATTGAAGCCGGTATTTTACCAAACAGGGATTTCCTCCACCCCCTAGCTTCCGGTTTAGACGAAATGAAAGTAAAGTTTGCGACGAGCGATTTGATTGGCTGATTGAAAAAAGAATGTATATACCGGAAAGATGTGTAAATATATATCGTTCTCATGATTTTTGGTAGAAATTGTTAATCATGCAGTTATTAAAGTCTTGCATTAATATAAGTTCAGCACAATTGTGCACAATGTGACGCTGTAATCAGTAGTTTATTCAGTTTGACAGAAGCGCGGGAAGACGCTCGCGCGAATGACGTCAAGTACAGAAAACGTTATTCTTTCCAAATAAACGCGTTTATACTAATACTATTATTTCATTTGCAAACCATTTGGAGGCTGATCAGACACCAGGTAACCAGGCGTCTGACTAGGCTCCAAATTGTTTGCCATTGAGATTAAAATTAATACTAAAAAATAGTAAAAAGCTGTCATTCAATACATTTTAGTGACATGCGTTTGCGTTTTGTTTGCGTTTAAGCGGGAAAGAATAACGTATTGTCTACTGTACGGGAATACTCTCGCGTGAATTATTCAGCCAATGAAATTTGCGCTTACAAACGCTTTAACTTGACCCGAGGTCAACCGGAAGCTAGGGGGTGGAGGAAATCCCTGTTTGGTAAAATACCGGCTTCAATCTTGATTTTTGTAGTTGCGTATTCAAATCAACCATCGAAGAAATGTATTTTGGATAGAAAAATATCTTATCTATGGACTGCAAAATATTTGGTTTCAATTGAATGCATTTTAGTAGGTAATTCATGTGGTTGAAGTGACACGGTGTAGAATTGGTTACACACCATGGTCTTATAATAATAGATAGAAGACAGGTAGATGCCAACAGTCAACCCATATAGATTTTTTTTTTATTTTGATTTTTTTTAAAAAAATTTTTTTAAAATTTCAATGCAATAACATAGACATTGCTAATCGGTGGGGAAAAATCTTTTAGATATAGATCACTGGCACCAGAGTCATGGACTTTTTATGTGTATGTGTATATGTGTTTACTTTATCTATACCACTACCGATATATATTATAAGTCCACGACTCTGGTGCCAGTGCTCTTGACACCTCTTTTTATATTCCTTCACATGAGTGCCACCATAGAATTTTTCTCTAAAAAGAGCTTTCTGCTTAACTGTCATCTTACCTCAAGTATCAATTTACCTTAACCCAAAAGCTAAAAGGTGTTAGGGTTAATTCAAGTTGAATATAGATGATATTCGAATATGGCTATTGAGGAAAGGGCTTACCATTTCAATATTGTAAAACTCGGTGTTTGATCCAGATCAGGCCCACTGAAGGCCCTAGGAAAGCCTGATAAGGATCCAATTTGTTTTTCACTCATTTTGTTCTTATAGTGAAAATTGAACATAAAACATTCTCTGCCATTAACTATTAATAAGTGTTGAAAAGTCAGTAGTTCTGAAGAAATATTTAAGTTGCATTGTAACTTTAAACTTTTTCCCTCGCATGATTTGTGCAGAGCAAAAATATTTACCTTAACCCTTTACTCCATAGCCTCTTTCCAGTACCGAAGATAGATGACTGCTTAAAGCAGGTTGAAAGTAAAGCAGAATGCATCTTTTGATTACATTCAGCCTGCTTTAAGCTATCATCTGCTTGAGTATATCAAATATTTCTTATATGATACATATTCATGACTGTATCAAATGGAGCAATTTTTTCAGTAGAGAAATAAATTAAAATTGTTAAAATGTGTATCTATGGAGTAATGGGTTCAATTATTTTACAGATTACCAGCAAGTTAGCGGGAATGCAGCAGAGTTTGGTAAGTGGAGCTCTCTTTCTTACAAAAGATAGGTGTTATGAATAAAAGAATAAATTTATTTTTAATGTTTTTAACTTACATTTGTATAAGTTCACCCTTTGTGAAAAAACCTAAAAATATCTTGGGATCTCACAGGGCAGGTCTAGATTAGCTTAAGTTTAGATTGTTTGAAGTAGTAGAGTATAAAGTGATGTTGACTTTTAAGCACTAAACAGTGCATATCCTCATCAGGAGCTGCATTGTCAATGTAACAGTTTGTCAAAGTCTACAATTTTTTGTATGTTGAAGGCAATGTGGATGAGCTGCCTAATTGTCTACTACCACTAAAATTCCAACGTGGGTGCAGAAAGGTCTTGTTATCTCATGACATGTCTTGTGTGATATTTCAGCAAATGTTAGTGGATACACCAGACTATGCTGAACGCTGCCAGCACTTGGAGACTTTGAAGAACAGACTAGAGGCAATGCTAAGTCCCCAGCTCATGGGAACTTTCAACTCACAGTCTATAGGTAGGCTTAATACCATCGTTATGTATATATGCAAAAAATGATAATGATTGTTAACAAGTAAAATTCAGCCACAGAGAAACTACCACCATATACCAAAGCTGTTAACTCTTACTCCATAGATATAACTTTTAAACTTTTAACACAATCAAGGTTTTTCTTTGACAGAAGAAAATAGTTCTGCTTTATACAGTCATAAGAATAGCAGATGATAGCTTAAAATAGGCTGAAAGTAAAGCTCAATGTGCCTGTCTTCTAAACTAGACACAGGCTATGGGGTAATATGCATGTCTAGGGTTCAAAGGGTTAGGGTATTGTTGTTACAATAAGACCTGAAGTAACCTATCACTAGTAATTAGTACCTATACTATTACAGAGGCGGCTCAGACGTTTACTTCTATATTCAAGTCTATAGACAGGCTTCCACAACTCTACAAATTCTACAACACCTGTCACAAGGTACGTCCTCTAGTTTGTCAAAGAGATCTCCATGTGTCCCCTTTGTCCTGCTGAATATTCTATCAATGATAGAATATTCTTGACACTCATCTTAATTATTTCATTGGTTGATAAAATGAGGGGTAGTTTCTCAAAGGAAAGAATACAGGCTCATGTCAGACGTCCTATAAGACAACAGGTCAGACCCCGATCAGACTGTGCCTGAATGAGCTGTTTGATCTGGGTGTGCACTGTTTAAAAAAAACCATCAATAACATAAATTGCAGGTGAAGGATTAACACACATTTTTTTGTAAAAAGTTAATGTGTAACAGGGCTCTTTGATAATTCAAATAATTTCATAGATGGATTTCATGTAGCACTTTTGAACACACAACCCCTGTGTGAAAAGAGCGCTATATAAATCTGGTATAATAATAATAATAATGATGTTTCTTTCAGGCTTCCTTACTACAGTCATGGAAATCCATTCTTGAGAACAACTCTGATGACACCTTGGTGGAGTGGTTGAATGAATTATATGATCTCTTATTGTCTACCTGGCACACACAGGTATGTGATCAACATCAGGGGCCCGTTTCATAAAACTTTGTACGACTAATGTTGTCGTAAGTCAGATCATAAAAGTCTTAATTATTATTTATTTCTTAATCTAATCTTGTCTTGTTACTTCTCTTTGGAATCGTCTTGAAAAGACGATTCCAAAGAGATGTCACAAGACAGGATTAGATAGAGAAATCAGAAACTAAATGTATTTTAAAGTTTTGATTTACGACCGTTTTTGTTATACGCCCGTCATCGACGGTCGTATTATGGTATACCCAGCGCTGTACGTCCGTACGTCCGTCCGTACGTCCGTCCGTCCGTACGTCCGTCCGTTAACTTTTCTTGTTAGCGCTCTCTCACCTTCATTTATTTACCGATTTTGATTAAACTTCCTACAAATATTCCATACCACAATAGCTCGGACGAATTCGCTTTTCAGATGTTGGCGGCTATTTTCAGCAGAGTTATGCCCCTTTATTGTCAAAAATGGGCATTTTTAAAAAAAAAACAGAACTTTTTTTTTAATTATTCAATTTATTTCAAATTTGATATGGTGATACAATAAATGAAGTTACTTAACATATATTACGGGTTTTTGGTTTGACTTCGTATTTTCAGAGTTATGCCCCTTTACAAATTTTTTTAACAATATATTGTTTCCTGATAATAATTTTACTTACCTTTTGTCTATTGTAACCAAATTTCATATTTATCTTTCTCATCATGCAGGGAAGGCACCTGTGAATTTTTGTTCCTGTTAAATTATTTTTCTATGAGTTATGCCCCTTTGCATCCTTAAAATTTAAAATAAGGCACACTTCGTCCGTTAACTTTTCTTCTTAGCGCTCTCTCACCTTCATTTATTGACCGATTTTGATTAAACTTCCTACAAATATTCCATACCACAATAGTTTGGACGAGTTCGCGTTTCAGACGTTGGAGATTATTTTTAGCAGAGTTATGCCCCTTTATTGTCAAAAATGGGCATTTTTAAAAAAAAAACCAGAACTTTTTTATTTTTGATTCAATTGATTTCAAATTTGATATGGTGATACAATGAATGAAGTGACTTAATATATATTACGGGTTTTTGGTTTGACTCTGTATTTTCAGAGTTATGCCCCTTCACACAATTTTTTTAACAATATATTGTTTCCTGATAATAATTTTACTTACATTTTGTCTATTGTAACCAAATTTCATAGTTAGCTTTCTCATCATACAGGGAAGGCACCTGTGAATTTTGGTTCCTGTTAAATTTCAGACGTTGGCGACTATTTTTAGCAGAGATATGCCCCCTTTATTGTCAAAAATGGGCATTTTTAAAAAAAACCAAAACTTTTTTCTTGACTATCGCAATACTATCGGGATAGTACTTGAGCTATCGCAATACTACAGCATAGTCTTTTTGAGATCGATAGTCGGGCCTACACTCCGGGCGACTTTTTCCAGTCGGCCTGAGTCTGGACGACTTTGACACCCGCCGGCCGTGACGGGCGTATTTTGCCGCACTGCGGTGCTCTTGTTGTACAAAGTTGTATGAAACGGATCCCAGACAGATATACAGTCTAACCTGTGTTAAACAACCTTTGAACGATGATACATCGTGATCTTTACACACAGGTGATCGCTTATTGCAAGGCAAACGTCACGAAGTCTGCATGACTTTTCCCATGCATTAAGCTGCCGTAAATGATTGGTAACAAGAGAAGCATTGTTATTGTTCTCAATAGAGAGTTTAATATAGTGTTTCATAATCATCCTCATTTTCATTATTCAAAAAAAGGTCCAATGACAGTTTTTATGCCACCACACGACTTAGTTGGTGGCATGTTAGTGTCTGTCTGCCTGCCTGCCTGCCTGTCTCTCTGTCTTTAATGTGGGCCATGACTTTAGAAACTTCATATTTGTCATATGTACTCAACTCAAGAAGCACTTTAGCTCAGTACATGTTGGATCATGTCAGTCAAAGGTCTATGTTATTTAAAGGTAAAAAAGACTGAATTTTATATGGGGACAACTATGGAACTACATGTGCTAGAGACATCATATTTGGCATTATTCATATGTACTCAACTCAAGGAGCTCTTAAGCTCAGGTTTGGTCATGTCCCAAGAAAGTCAAGGTCATTTAGAGGTGAAATAGCCTGAATTTAACATTGGCCATAACTTTATAACTACATGTGATATAGACTTCATATTTTGCATGTGTACTTAGCTCAAGAAACTCTTGTGTTCAGTTGGGTCATGTCACATAAAGATAAAGGTCATTTAGAGGTCAACCACATGTGGTTCTAGGGCATGCCAGCTTGGTCAACTGGTAGAAAAGATTGGGGACCACTGTCATGGCCTGGTATGATATAGTAGAAGGCTGCCAAAAGGTGTAACCTTTTCAATAATTCCATTGATTGATAAATGATGTATTTGTATGTCAGTCCAAGTACTGAAAAGCTTAAAATCCAGAATATTTGTAACTCTGGTATTCTTGTCAAGGTTCCAAATTCTAGATTTATACCTCATATTTTTAGATCGATGTAATTGAGGTGTTGATCTGGCAACTTGTCTTCTGGAGTTGCGATATGACTGAAATACTTTTAAAGCGATTTAAAACCCTATTTTAATTATTTCAACAATTTAGAGGTCATGGTCATATCAGGGGGCACAGTGTTTCACAAACACACCTTGTTTTGAAAGTTGGTTGCATAATGGTACTCTCCCTTTTGATCTGTTACAGATGAAGTGGTGTGGTCAGATATTTCCTGATCCTCTACCTGTAGTGTGTCAGCTGTTAACAGATACACTAGGAGGACTGGACCCGGCTCTAGCTACATGTCTTAACACTTTCATAGCACAAAAAGGGGAACCACTCACTTCCCTCATTGAAATAAAGCAGGTAAGAATGTCTATGTTTGATATATGATACATGTATAAGTACAGTACTCCCTCTCTCCAATGACCCCTGTTTCCCAAACCCAAACAAGACATTTATGTCTGACGCATTCACTGCTGCAATCTCGTCTGCTAAAAACATGGCTACCATAAGTTGACATGAAAAATCCTAAGATTTCCAAATGTGCATTTTTCAAGTGCGATTTTAAGAACCGTACCTTTACCCCATCGCCTGTTTCTAGTTTTTAGCTCACCTGGCACGTAGTGCCAAGGTGAGCTATTTTGATCGTCCTCTGTCCGTCGTCGTTCGTTCGTCCGTTCGTCCGTCCGTTCGTCGTCAACAATTTCTTTAAACGACATCTCCTCTGAAACTACTGGATAGATTTTTACCAAACTTGGCCTGAATGATCCTTATATGGTCCTCTTTCAAAGATGTTCAAATATTTCCGGTCCGTTGCATATCTAGGTCACAGGAGCTAAAAATAGATTTTTTCAATGAAAACTTAAAAAATCTTCTTGTCTGAAACCACAGTACCCTGAGCTTAGATATTTGGCACAAAGAATCGTCTTCAGGTCCTCTGTCAATATTGTTCAAATTATGTCCCTGGGGTAAAAAATGACCCCGCCCCGGGGGTCGTAAATTTACATAGAGTTATATAGTGAAATCTTTAAATATATTTTTCTCTGAAACTAATATGGCCAGAGCTGTGATATTTGGCATGATGATTCTTCTAGAATCCCTTAACCAACATTGTAAATATGGTTCTGGTCCGTTGCATATCTAGGTCACAGGAGCTAAAATTAGATTTTTTCAATGAAATCTTAAAAAAATTTCTTGTCTGAAACCACAGTACCCTGAGCTTAGATATTTGGCACAAAGCATCGTCTTCAGGTCCTCTATCAAGATTGTTCAAATTATGTCCCTGGGGTAAAAAATGACCACGCCCTGGGGGTTGTAATTTTACAAAGAGTTATGTAGTGAAATCTTCAAACATCTTTACCTCTGAAACTAATATGGTCAGAGCTTTGATATTTGGCATGATGACACTTGTAGAAGCCCTTAACCAATATTGTAAATATGGTTTCGGTCCGTTGCATATCTAGGTCACAGGAGCTAAAAATAGATTTTTTCAATGAAAATTATGTCTCTGGGGTGAAAAGTGATCCCATACCAGGGGTTATGTGATCCTTGTGTTGGTTTTTCCAGGTGAGCGATATTTAGGCCCGCATGGGCCTCTTGTTTGACATGTGGCTGCTAAAAGCAGGCTAGAAGTAAAGCAGAATGCGCCTGAAGGCGCATTCTGCTTTACTTTCAGCCTGCTTTAAGCTATCATGTACTAGGAAAAAAATCCGAATATTTAGGAAAAATCCGGAGAAATGGCAGCCCTGTAAAAATGGTCGCTATTTTCTCCATGTTACATAACGAATATTTTGAGAGCAGGAGCATAAAGACGAGTGACAAACAGGTTGAACCCAGATCAGAATCCACATTACGCAGCATCTGATATAGATTCAACTGTTGCAAATGTAAGCCAAGCCATACTCAGCACTCTAAAAATATTAGTGTCCGTCCCTGTAACAAAGACCTTTGAACAACAAACTCAAATTTGGACTGCTATTGGGTGTTGTTGTAGAGAGGGACCACTGAACATCATTTAGTTGTTATGTTAAAAAAAAAATTCCCAAGCTAGGCTCCTTTATGACAAGACAGACTCTCTTTACAGATATTTGATGTTTAAATATACAGAGTCTTACTTCTTATGTTTGAGGAAAGTTCCGTCCATTTCGTACACCATTAACCCTTTCCCCCATAGAAGTGCCTTTTAGCGCATTCTGTTTATTCCTCCGCTTTAGAAAATAGTTCCAATTTATAATGGCATGGATATGTATCATAAGAGCTATTTGTTTTATTCTATCAGATGCTAGCTTAAAGTAGGCTGAAAGTAAAGCAGAATGCGCCTTAAGGTGCATTCTGCTTTACTTTCAACCTACTTTAAGTAGTCACATATTTTCAAAACTACAAAAAGGCTATTGGGTAAAGGGTTAAAAGTATAAGAAATGAGCAGGGTTTCATTTAATTTAACATTAAATTTTGATATGCATACATTGGCTAATGAAATAAAGAAAACCTGACGAAAGAGTGAAGGCAGGGCTCCAGATAAGAGTGAGTAAACTGAACAAATCCATCATTTTCTCATTTGTTTTAGTACCAAATCCTATGGTGGTTCTTCTCATTAGAATCCTCTCTTCGAGACGATTCTAATGAGTAGTGACACTGTAGGGTTTAATGCAGAAATAAAGATTTTTGTTTTTGAAATACTCCCCTTATCTGGAGCTCTGGTGAAGGCGTTGTCAAATTGTCAAACATTGTCAAATTGTGGCAGACCATGTGGATACTGATTAGATACTGAGCAGTTCACTGCCATATTTTGATAAAAGATTTAACCCAATACCCCATAATCTATTTGTAGTTTTGAAAACTGGTGACCACTTAAAGCAGGTTGAAAGTAAAACAGAATGCACCGTATGGCACATTCTACTTTACTTTCAGCCTTCTTAAAGCCAACATGGGTTAGAATATAGGAACTTTTGTTTATGGTGCGTGTTCTTGATTGTAAAAAGTGAAACTATTTTGTTCAGTGAACGAATAAAGTAAAGGCATTGAAAAGGCATATTTATGGAGTAATAGATTAACCATTTGCAACAGGTATCTCCTCATAGTAAATTGAAGATTATTTTGATAAAGTGTTAAACTCATTATGCAAGTGGATTTTCCTTGATACTTTCTTTCAGATTATGAAATGTTTTATTTCTTTTAGATTACTGAAAGATTTGTTAAAAGTTTAGAAAAAGCTGCAGATGGGAACATGAAAGGTGAGAAGTATTATTAACCCATTACCTGATAGCCTGTTTCTTGTTTTGAAGACAAGTGACTACATGTACTTAAAGCAGGTTGAAAGTAAAGCAGAATACTAGGATATAGAAAATATTTATTATAAATATTCATGACTGTATAAAGTGGAACTATTTTGTGAGTTGAGGAACAAATTAAAGGCATAAAAGGTATATTTAAGCTGTAATGATTGATTAAATGCTTCCTTATCACTCTAGTCACCTTCAAATGTTGCTCAGTAAAACCATGCTCTCTAAGTCATACTCATGTGCATCAATATTTGGTATAATTTGCTTAAGAAATATTAAATTCATACCAGTGTTTTATTGTGCAATAGAACACGGGTAGGAGTTGAGATGCTTAGTCATTAAATCATGAGGCCATGGGCGGAGTGAATTAAATACCAGCATCTCAACGACAACCGGTGTTATTGCATGATAAAACAGTGGTATGAACATATTATTTTGATTCTAACACTTCAGCTTGGCTACATTATGGGGTGCACAAATCTTCGAAGCCATGTTACGTCATGTTACTGTTACAGTGTGTGCATGTTTTATTGAGAATTTAAACACAGATATGTTCCTTCTTTGTTTATATAGGGGTGTGCGCGAGGTGTGTTAGAATTTTTTTTTTTTTTTAGCTCACCTGAGCCGAAGGCTCAAGGTGAGCTGTTGTGATCGCCCGCCGTCCGTCGTCCGTCTGTCCGTCTGTCCGTCCGTTCAAATTTTACTTCAAGCGACATCTCCTCTGAAACCGCGAGTTTGAGGGAAAAACTAAATTGCTGATGGTGTTCCTTGGATGCTTCTCTACAGAATTCGTTAAAATAAAATTCAAATGTTGACTACTTATTGAAATTTATTAAAAAAAGTGAAAAACTTTAAACAAGTTTTTTGTAAAAAACCACTGTTCCCACACCTTAGATATTGCAGGAATAGTATCTTCTACTAAATCACTTTCAAAATTGTAAAAAATCAAAACCCTAGGGTCAAATTTGACTCAACCCTGGCCGTATCAGTGCTTTCTGATGCAGGTCTGACAGTAAAAACTCTCTAATGATCCATTTTTATACAGACCCATTGTATCTTCCAGGCTAAGAAGCCAACCTTATACTAAATGCAACATTTTTGCAAACAGTTTGGATCCAGGTCAGATGCCACATAATGCAGCATCTAATCTTGGTCTAAACTATTTGCCACTCATTTACATATTTTCTTATATTTAGAAAATATAAGTTATTATTTTTTACATATTTCACATACAAACATTTGGAGCAGACAACAGTTCAGCATGATAATTAATAGTCATTTCTCCCTGAGACCGTCTCTTATTGCATAATAACTGACCCATAGCTAGCTCTGAACTCAGGTCACTGAGATACATAGCAGAAATGATGATGTCTGCTATTTTATGCTCAAGCACAACTTAGTTCAAGGCATATTACTTTTGGTCTGTCTGTTTGTTTGTTTGTTTATCTTTCTGTCTATCAGTCCACAATTAATTCTTGGCCATAAACAGTATGGATCCAGGTCAGATGCCACATAATGCTGCATCTAATCTGGATCCAAACTATTTGCCACTCATTTATATATAGTTTCTTATATTTAGAAAATGTAAATAATGATATTTATTAACCTATTAACCCATACATATTCCTTTTTATGTCTTTAATTTTTCTTCCACAGAAGAAAATAATTTCACTTTATACAGTCATTGTTGTCTTTAACAATTGCTTCAAATGACATCTCCTCATATACCGCTGAAAAGATTTCAACCAAACTTTACACGAATGTTCCTTGGGTCAAGTTGTTTCAAAATTGTTCAAAGAATTAAAAACAATGTAGAACTCTGGTTGCCATGGCAACCAAGTGAAAAAATAAGGAAATCTTAAAAAATCTTCTTGTCTGAAACTACAAGGGCCAGATCTTAGACATTTGTCACATAGCATCATCTACAGGTCCTCTATCAAGTTTGTACAAACTATGCCCCTGGGGTCAAAATTGGCCCGCCCCGGGGGTCACAGTTTTACATAGAGTTATATAGTGAAATTTTCAAACGTCTTCTCCTCTGTAACTAATATGGCCAGAGCTTTGATATCTGGCATGGTGACACTTTTAGATGTCCTATACCAATAAGGTTCAAATGGTTCTGGTCGATTGCATATCATCTACAGGTCCTCTATCAAGTTTGTACAAATTATGCCCCTGGGGTCAAAATTAGCCCCACCCGGGGGTCACAGTTTTCAAACGTCTTCTTTTCTGAAGCTAATATAGCCAGAGCTTTGATATTTGGCATGGTGTTACTTCTAGATGTCCTTTATCTATTTTGTTCAAATGGTTCCAGTCTGTTGCATATGTAGGTCACAGGAGCTAAAAATAGATTTTTTCAATGGAAACTTAAAAAAAATCTTCATGTCTAGAACCCTAGTACCCTGATCTTAGATATTTGGAACATAGCATCATCTACAGGTCCTCTATTAAGATTGTTCAAATTATGCCCCTCGGGTAAAAAATGACCCCGTCCTGGATATAAATCATTATCTCCATTTTGATGTACAGCTATTCTCAGGTGAGCGACATATGCCCCATGGGGCTCTTGTTTCAGTATAATAATTTATTATGTAAAGTATAGATCGTATAATTGTCACTCAATATCATTATATTACAGACAACCTGGACTATGTGAAAGCCATGGAGTGTATGTTAGTGATGGTCTACTCTCCCTATAGTATACACATGCTACAGTACAGACAGTATGAGGAGACCGTGCTCAACAGGGAGCTAGAACACATCAAACTGGTACAGAACGAGTTACACAACTAAACAGTGAACCATTGCTTCTTTAACCCATTCCCCCCTAGTGATGTGAACACCTATTATTTATATAAAGTGTACTAGTGAAGAGTATACTTGTCCTGTGCAAACAGTGTAGACCCTGATTAGTGGGCTCTTGTAGGACCCTCTGATCAGGGTCTGCACTATTTGTCAATTTGCAGTATATTGATTAAAACAATCCTTAATATTAAAATTTGCACTAGACTTAACCCTTAGCCCGCCAAATAAATTGTCGTCTGCTATATTTCTCGTCTGCTTCAAGTTTCAAAGTTGCTCAAAATTGCTGAAAATGTTGTCCGAGTGTCAAACAGCTTGGATCCGGATGAGACGCCGAGTTACTCGGCGTCTCATCCGGATCCAAGCTGTTTGCATATGGAGCAATAGTCGTGAGTGGCAGGCTAAGGGTTAATTGGAAACTGGAATTGTACATTTAAAGTCTTAGGCAGGGGCGTGTCTGGACTAATTTTGAGTTTACGCACCATGGCTAGGGGGGTCCGAGGGCATGCTCCCCCGGGAATTTTTTTTTCGTTGGAAAGCCGTACGTGCATTTTGAGGGGTATTTAGACTATAAAAAACCTTTCTAAAATGATAGTTAAACTATCGTTTTAGAAAGGCTTTTTTATATTCTAAATACCCCTCACAATGCACATACGGCTGTTTGATGCAATAAAATATATACATCATTTAGTTACACATCAAAACACAAAATATTAGAGCTATAAGAATATTCTTTGCTCGAATTAAACTGTTAAACTATTTTATTAACAGGATGTCCACAATTATAGTGAAGCAAAATTCCCTGACTTTTCCCTGACTAAAATCAAATTTCTTTGACTAACCAACTATGTCCGTACGGTTCTGACATGTGTTAGCCTCCTCCTCACCTCCACCAGGAACTTATATATACGTTCCTGCCCCCACCTTTTATATTACCAACTGCATTTGCATTACCCTCTATTAAAGGTGTTTACTTTCCCTTGATTTTACCTTCTTTTGTACTTGTTTTAGATACATGCACATGCATTTTTAAAACTTATTTACACTTTTGAATGAGTGCTTGAAATGCATGTCAAAATACAGAGAAAGATATGTTTGCTCTCCTGACCTCCCCCTTTGTATGAAGGAAAATACGATTGGGGCATACGTCAGGGGCGTAGCTAAACAAAATTAGTGTATGCAACTTTGGACAATTTTACTCCTAAATGGTCTCTGGTGCGTTTTTCACATCCAAACCAGGTAAATAACTACCATACATTTATGCAAGAATTCGACTCCTAAATAACATGAACTGCATAATCTTTCCATTTTTTGACAGATTATTTTCTGGCCATTTTTCTCTAACCTCTACCCTCACCAATAAGTGACACACTCATGCTCCCCTGGGAAAATTTTGATTTCTAGATGGTCTCTGGTGCGTTCTGGGGGCGTTTCGCATATTCAAAACAGGTACAATACTAACATAAATCTATGTTAAAATTCTGCCACTAATACTTAAAATTGTACGAAACACCTTAAATTGTTATGGGCAATTTTACCAGGTAAAATCTACATTCTGAGTAGTGGACAACGTGAAACCTTATCAGAGGGTGAGTTATGTATGTCATTGTGTATAATTTGAAGTAGACTAAAGACACTTTTAAAAATATTATTTATGCCTCACCCGGGTAAGGTGGTGATTTTTATTGCCTTTTTAGCGTTTTTAAATTTTCGACTTTGTCAATTAACTTTACGCACGTGCGTGAGTGCGTAAGCCCAGACACGCCCCTGTTAGGATCAATGTGTTAGGGTGTATTGAATTATTCAAAATATCTGTTTGTTAAAAGATCAAAATGAAAGTGAAGCATAGTCAAGATTTTCGTTGCATTTCAAGTGTTGTATTTGTTAAGTGCTTGAGCATGTATGTTTTCAGGACCATGTTGAGGTATTTGAAACTGTCCAGTTACTGAGCCAGTCGGTCAATAAGCTGTTTGGTGTGGCTAACAAGGCCAATGACCGCTGTGTCAAAATGACCAATGGCTGTTGCTATGTGTCCTTGCTACAGGCACTGAAGGTGAGAATACTTCATTAATCCTATGATACCTGGATAATGCAATGAACTCACCCTGTATGTTTGCTGGAAGATTTCATTACAGACATACAAGGGTGATCTAAATACATTGTAGTGTTTATACATACAGCAGATCATTTCATGTAAAAACAAACAATACAGACCCTGGTGAGACACCGGCTAACACAGAATCTCATCATGGTCTGCTTGGTTTGCTATTATCTTCTTTAGTAAAAACTAAGTTTAACCCTCCAACTATAGCTTGTTTTCAGTATTGAATACATTTGGCTGCTTAAAGCAGTTTGAAAGTAATGGAGAATGCGTCTTAAATACCATTCTGCTCTTATTTCAGCCTGCTTTAAGCAACCATCTGCTAGAATATAGGACCTATTTCTTATGATGCATATATATATATATGACTGTATAGAGACTAGAGAGGAACTATTTTATTCAGTGGAAGAATATTTTGAAGGTGATCCTTAAAGAGAGGCAATCACTCATAATAATGATGCAGAAGACTCCTATAGGAGCATTCTGCATTCCTGTTGCCCTGCATTAAGCTGCCACCTGTCATATATACCACAAATGTATTGTCTATTGATTGGTCTATTAACCCTTTGAACCCTTGTCCCGCATAAAGGCGTCATTTTCAAACAGTATACATGTGAAAAGTGCACTTGTTCTATGCAAACAGTGAATACCCAGATCAGAGGGCTCTTTACGCAGCCCTCTGATCTGGGTCTTCACTGTTTGTCATAATGCTAAACATTGACAAAAACAACCCTTAAAAGTCAGAAATGGACTAGACTAAAATTGAAACTGAGATTGTCCATTGTAAGTTTCAGGGAGGAAAGAGTTAACAGAGGTGTTACTGTACTTTTCTTGTTTCATTCCAGACTTATTTCAATAATTACTGTATTGAATATAGAAGAGTTCTCAACAACATTCGTGAAAAGTGTAAAACCAGTCCAGGGGACCTGGAGTCAGAAGACTGGTCACATTTTCAACACTCACTCCGAGTCATCCAGACGTGTGGAGATCTGATCATGCACACTGAGGAGTTTGATGGAAGTGTTATTAACAGTGTGATGCAAACAGTGGGACATGTTCATACACCAACATCTCCAAGCAGGGATATGTCTGCCCTAAAGTAAGATGTTTTTTCATTTATAAAATTAATGATAGTTTTACATACCTTAATTAACATGTCTAAACCATTGAAACAAGCTATTGGAGGAAAGGGATCACTTTATGTTTGTGTTTATGCTTACAGATTTAGCACCAAGAAATCTCCACTCCATGCCCATGTATGTTTGTGTTTATGCTTGCAGATTTAGCACCAAGAAATCTCCACTCCATGCCCATGTATGTTTGTGTTTATGCTTGCAGGTTTAGCACCAAGAAATCTCCACTCCATGCCCATGTATGATTGTGTTTATGCTTGCAGATTTAGCACCAAGAAATCTCCACTCCATGCCCATGTATGTTTTGTGTTTATGCTTGCAGATTTTGCACCAAGAAATCTCCACTCCATGCCCATGTATGTTTGTGTTTATGCTTGCAGATTTAGCACCAAGAAATCTCCACTCCATGCCCATGTATGTTTGTGTTTATGCTTGCAGGTTTAGCACCAAGAAATCTCCACTCCATGCCCATGTATGATTGTGTTTATGCTTGCAGATTTAGCACCAAGAAATCTCCACTCCATGCCCATGCATGTTTGTGTTTATGCTTGCAGATTTAGCACCAAGAAATCTCCACTCCATGCCCATGCATGTTTGTGTTTATGCTTGCAGGTTTAGCACCAAGAAATCTCCACTCCATGCCCATGCATCTTTGTTCCTTAGCAATCAGGATGATGTAGAGGCTTTGGTTGAAATGATCACCTCATTGCATGACGGTAAGTATATACAGTGAAACCTGTCTAGGTGTTTATGGCAGGTGATTGCTATAAGCAACTTGCCAGGGAAAGAGGTAACCTAAATCTGATGATGATTAACAGGACAAATATCACTGAAAGGCACTTCTCAGACAGTTATTATTCTCTAAGTAAAGCCCAGCTTTGTGAACATTTAAAGTAGGATTAATGTTCTGAATATGAAGCAGATGGCTGCTTTACCGATTCCCCCATAAATATGCCTTTTTACGTCTTAATTTTATTCCTCAATTGAAGAAAATAATATACCATTAAAAAAATAAATATGCTCTATATCCTAGAAGGTGGTAGCTTAAACCAGGCTGAATGTAAAGCAGAATGTGCCTTAAGGCACATTCTGCTTTACTTTTAACCTGCTTTAAGTAGGTACTGGTAGTCACCTGTCTTCAAAACTAGAAACAGGTTATGGGGTATCATGTTAAAATAAGATGGCAGTAAAGCAGATAATCTTATAAGGGAGCTTTATGCTCTACTTTCATCCTCTTTTGAGATGTAACCTTATCAAATAAGTTGTTCTTACTTGAGTGTTTGTAACACAGGTGTTTTGCTGTTTTGGATATTTCAGGTGAGACCCCTGTTCTGCTAACAGACAGCCGCAATGATATGTACAAACTTAGTGAAGAGGCGCACATGTTTGCATTTGATGTTGTGTTTGGTCAACTCAAAGGCTACCTTACCAATCTATCCAATATGGAGGTATGTATAATCCCTTGCGCTTGTTTTTAGTTTTAATACAGTTGACCACTTATAAAGCAGTTAAATCACTTGAAAGTAAAGCAGAATGTGCTGGAAGGTATATTCAGTGTTTGTCATTTTGAAAGTTAATCAGAATGTGCCTTTTGAGCACAAAAGTTTCAAGTATTCAAAGGGTTTAGCTGGCTTATATGATGGTTTAGAATGTCAAAGTGATTTGTGAAACTTTGTTTGGTTGTTTTCAGATTTGGATGTCCAAGAGCGCAGGTGGGGCGTTGACCTCTGACCTCCCGACCTTCAGTCTGTCACCACAGGAATATATGACAAAAGTAAGAATATAAAAATACATGGCACAGAGATTTATTAACACTTTCAACCCTAGTGGCGAGTATACTTGTCATTTATAAACAGTGTACCTGTGGATAGTTCACTTGTCTATGCAAACAGTGTAGACCCTTATCAGATGGCTCTTTTAAGTGTAGACCCTGACCAGAGGGCTCCTTAAGAAAGTCTCCAAGTCGCTATGGTCAAACTATCCAATGCTTCTACTCATGAATTTATTTATTTGGAACTCGCTTAAGTCAAACTTACACATATTTCAAAGTTAAAATGTGGCTTGAGTTTGAGCTGTCAAAGTTTCAACTGTTAAAATGCACCAACATGAATATCACTGAATCACTCTTGGCAAAATAATGGCATTACATTTTCGACTGAAAATGGCATTATTGACTGAGATTTGATTTGACCATGATAGAGTACTAATTTTCAAGGCAATATTTTGCCCCTTTACACAATAGCCTGTTTCTAATTTTGAAGATATTTGATCACTTAAAGCAGGTTGAAAGTAAAGCAGAATGCCCCTTACTGCTTTACTTTTAATCTGCTTTAAGTGGTCACTTGTCTCAAAAACTAGAAACAAGCTAAAATATTAATGTTATGAAATGTGGGGAGCCAAGACTCAAGCTATAAAAAAGACTGACTGTACCCCGTGTTATGTATTTCAGATTGGTCAGTTTCTCATGACCCTACCCCAGCACTTAGAGCCATTTACCCTTGAAGATAACCCAGCTGTGCTTGTAGCACTGAAGTATGGTAAACTGCCATACACAGATGAAACAGGTATTAGAATGTAGCTACTGTCTAAATTGTGATATGAAATCGATAAACCCATCATCCTATAAATACCTGTTTTTAGCTCACCTGAGCCAATGGCTCAAGGTGAGCTATTGGAATGGCCCTACGTCTGTCATCCCTCGTCATCGTAACCACTGGATGGATTTCAACCAAACTTCCCTGGAATATTCCCTGGGTCAATCTCTTTCAAATTTGTAAATAAAATAACAAACAATGCAGAACTCTGGTTGCCATGGAAAAATAAGCAAATCTTAAAAAATATTATTGTCAAAAACTAAAAGGGCCAGAGCTTAGATATTTTGGCACATAGCATCATCCATCATCTACATGTCCTCTATCAAGATTTTTCAAAGAATGCCCTTGGGGTCAAAATAGGCCTAGCCCCGGTGCACCTGGGGGTCAGAGTTTTACATAGAGTTATATTGTGAAATCTTTAAACTTCTTCTCCTCTGAAAGTAAAATGACCAGAGCTTTGATATTTGGTATGGTAACACATCTAGATGTCCTTTTAACCAATATTAATGACAAGGTTCTAGTCCGTTGCATATCTAGGTCACAGGAGCTAAAAACAGATCTTTTCAATGAAAACTTAAAAAATCTTTTTGTCTGAAACCCTAGTACACAGAGCTTAGATATTTGGCACATAGCATCATCTACAGGTCCTCTATCAAGATTGTTCAAATTATGCCCCATGGGGTGTAAAAGTATCCCGCACCTGGACATAAAACATTTTGTCAGTTAATCTCAGGTGAGCCAAATATGGCCCATGGACCTCTTGTTTGCTCACCAGAGCACAACGTGCTCAATGTGAGCTATTGTGATGCCACCCTGTCTTTCCTCCATCTGCCCGTCAGTCCATCTATGCAAAGGAGGTTAACCAGATGTTACCTTTTTGTCTAGCGTCCATACCACTTACTAGAATAAAGTTGTTGCCTTGGACCATTCTCAAACCACTCATATCATCCAACTTCAATTTGACCTTGACCTCTTGTTCAATGTGCTTATTCTGGTTTAACTAGATATTTTACCATTTCACCTGACATCAACACTGCTTACTAGAATGCTTGGATACCTATACAGCTGTAGCCTTGGGCCATTCCCACCCCACCCACATCACCCAACATGGATAAGACCTTGACCTTGAACTAATTTGAACTTAGAAAAGATTATGAATATATTTGCAAGGACGTTACCGGGGACATAAGTTTGCAGTCTGGAACACAGTCTTGTATATGATGTTGTATTTTTATGACATGCTTTTTTGTCTGATAAGATTATCCCTCTAGAGGCATGCTGTGGTTGTTTTCCAACTTGATTATTTACATTTTAGCCCTTCCAGAGCACATAGCAGACCTTTGGTTGGAATCATTGGCAAGGGGGACAATGCATGTCATTAGTGAAGAAATACTCAAGATAACCCAGTTAACTCCCCATGGAACCAAACAGCTGATAACTGACATAGGTATTGTTTGTTTACACCCTTTTCCATCATAGCTTGTTTTAAGTGTTTGAGACTTATGACTTCTTAAAGCAGGCAAAAATAGTGTTAAAGACAGGCAGAAGTCTCTAGTAGGATCAACGTAAAATCAGAAGGCTCCTACTTGCTTTCTTTCTTCCTGCTTTAAACACTGAAAAGGGAATTCTTTTGATTGGTCCTAATAGAAGGAAATGTATTAAAACCCATTACCCCATAAATACGCCTTTTGTTTTCACTCCACTCAAGAAAATGGTTCCAATTTATATAGCCAAGAGTATGTACCAGAAGAAATATTTTCTATATCCTAGTAGATGGTAGCTTAAAACAGGGTATAAGTAAAGCAGAATGTGCCTTAAGGCGCATTTTGCTTTACTTTCAACCTGGTTTAAGTGGTTAACTATCTTCATTACTAGAAACAGGCTTTGGGGTAACGGGTTAAATAAAAGTCTAGAGGTTTATAATTATCTGTGAAGCCAATGAAATAACAATTTCTGTATAAAATTATTCTGTAACATTATTCTCGGTCCCAAAGGGGCCAGATGCCAATTTCATATGCCAATTTTGGTCAAGTAATATCTACAGTAAAAAATCACTGTAACAACCTCTATAAAGAAGTCTCAAATGTGGTGTAAATTGTAGATGATAGCTTTAACACATTCAATCCTAGCGATGAGAAAACTCGTCATTAACAACCAGTATACCTCAGAAGAGTATACTTGTTTTATGCAAACATCGTAGACCCTGATCCTGAAGGTGCATTCTGCTTTACTTTCAGTCTGCTTTAAGCTTTCAATCTACTAGCATGTAGAAAATGTGTTTTTTGGTGCATATTCATGACTGTATAAAGGGAACTATTCTCTTCAGTGGAGGAATATTTTTAATTTAAGGTGTATTTATGGGGTAATGGGTTTAACTTAAATGCTACTGTTTAAGAATTCTTTAAGCCTTTGAACCTTAGCAATAGGTACACACAGTTCGCTGGGGAAGAAAATCATTAGTCCGTTGCAAACAGTGTATACCCTGATCAAGGAGCTCCTGTAGGAGACTTCTGATAAAGGTCTGCAGTGTTTGTCATTTTGCAATATATTGCAAAAATAACCCTAAATAGTCAAAATATCAACTAGATTAAATTGGAAGCGGGACCATTTTATTCAAAGTTTCAGTGCTGAATGAATTACATGTAATACAAGTTTGACTTTATTCCGTAGTAGGTACATGTGTTTCTTTAAACAGGTCTTGTTTGACTTTAAGACTGTTTGTGTAATGTATTTGACAATTTGTCTTATTGTGACTTTCAGACTATTTGTGTAATGTATTGGATGATCTGGGACTACAGGCCACAGAACAACTCAAACAGATAGATGAGCTACTAAAGGCTAACCCAGACGACTACCATGACACTGCAGAGCAAATGCCACAGAGAGTTGCACATGCCATTAGTGCAATGAGAAACATTGAATTGTAACTGTTACTAATCGCAATATACTTCCATACACTTCATGGGGAATTTCCAGTGTTTAAGTTTAAGCCATGTGTTTGCTTAAAGGAAAACGGACAGCTCCGGTTAAGTCAGTCTTATATTGTAGCCTTTGTCTTACAAACAACATATGTCCAAAGCCCATTGTCGTTAGGATGCATATAAGCGTAAAAAATAGATAATAAATTAGCCAGGTAAGTCTTCACTAATTAAATAGAGGCCGCCATCTTTGCATATTCGCAAGCGGATCTATTCGGTCTTTATCCTATTTGTGACGTCATACCTCCCCATGCATGTTGTCGGGTACTTTGGATGTACAGGGTACATACAGCTTTAAGTAATTATTTCTCTGATAAAAGGTTTTGAAACTCTTAATGATTTTCGAATAAATACCAGCTAAGCTGTACATAAAAGTACAATTAAACTTAATGGTAGATGAGAAACTTACCAAAACTTTTTTCCACGTTTTGTTTTAACACAAAATGAATTTTACAACTAAACACACATGCAAACAATTCAGGCATTTATGTGTTTAACAATGGCATGCTGCATCCAGATTGAAATTATTCAATCCCTCGAGATATATAGGATCTGTCATGAGTCGATGTTTAAGACAAGCTGATCTCAAACGAGTCTAGAATTGAAATGTTATTAAGCGAGCCTTGGCGAGCTTAATAACTTTTCTATTCTAGACGAGTTTGAGATCAACTTGTCTTAAACATCGACGAGTGACAGATTCTTTTTCTCACATAACCAACGATTTTAAGCTTTTTTTTAAGCAACATGCATTTTTTTTAACCCCGGTGACGTCAAAACACCTTTATAAATAGTGACGTTATAGTGACGTCATCAAATTGATCTCGCACATGTTGGAGACAAGGATATTCGTGATCGTTGTTCACTATAGAAAACAAGGGTAGGTATGTGAGAAAATTGCTGTCCTTACCATCGGGAAAAAAATCCCACTAATCCGATTAGTGACACTAGAATTATCAACCAGACCTATAAAGCCATAAACCACCCGTCGCGGCAGACTTGCACTTTCGCCGACACGTGGCCCGCCGCTACCAGAAATGTATATGATAACGACTGCAGTCTTTACTTACCGCGCGAACGGTTGATGTCTTGATCACTTTGTTAATGAACTGTGTCAATATATAGAGAGAGTATTCAGTAGAAAATTAAAGTCATTTAACCGCGATACGTAATGTAAAACTATGGTCAGTTTTGGACATTTCAAATTAGTTTTGTAAATTTAAATGTTTTTATTAAAAACCAATCGAACTACCAGAAACGTTCAACTTACATTGGTATTTGCATAAACACCAACCGTACATGAAACATGTATATTTAGTATTAACTTGATCAGTTAAACCCTATTAATTTCACAAACTGTCTTTCTTCTTTATTGTTTATATACATGTATACCGACAGGGGAGAAATGATGTCACACAGGTAAACAAAATGGCGGCCTCCATGAAAGTTTGTTATATATCCAAACTAAAACATGCTATAAATTCATTATTTTGAAAGTTTTTGAGGATTTTTTTTCAATTTTGGCATTTTTAATACAAGAACTTTTGTTAAAAACCAAGTTGTAATCAGCTGTCCATTTTCCTTTAAAGCAGGCTGAAAGTAAAGCAAAAAGCCTTCTGCTTTACTTTCAGCCAGCGTTAAGCAGCTACTGGTATATGCATGCTGGAACAAACTATATGACTCTTTCTGAGAACATGCTAGAAGCATGAACATTTATTTATCCAAAGAATAACTAGATGTGTGAAAATATGTTACTGTTAAGGCATCGTGACAAGAAAGGTTCACAAGTTCTACGTTTCTAGGCCAGAATGTGACAGAACAATGAACACATGTGACATGTGTCCATCAGACTGGGAGGAAATATTCAACATCCGTGTTATATAGTGCTGCATTTGAGTGTAACGAGAACAATGTCCATAAAGTTCATAATTTCTGCATATGCACAAGCTCTGCATTTCTGTATTACTCTATCACACTGATAACCCTTTACCCAATAACCTGTTTATAACTTTGAAGACGGGTGATCACTTAAAGCAGGTTGAAAGTAAAGCAGAATGCGCCTTAAGGCGCATTCTGCTTTACTTTTAACCAGCTTTAAACTACCATCTGCTTTGATATAGACAATTTATTTTTATATGGTAAATGTTCATGATTGTATAAATTGGAACTATTTTCTTTAGCAGAGGAATAAATCAAATACGCCAAAAGTCGCTTCTATTAGGGAAAGGGATAATCTAGGTACCAGAAAAAGGAAGTAAACTGATTATATTCATACTTTTCTTCCTTATGTCACCATCAAACTTTATGGCATTGTCATGTATATCATGACTACTCATTTGATTGGTCTTATACCCATTACCTCATAAATACATCCTTTTACCCCTTTTATTTACTCCTGCACAGAATAAAATAGTTTCACTTTATACAGTCAAGAACATGTATCATAAGAAATATTTTCGATGTTCTAGCAGATGGTAGCTTAAAGCAGACTTACAGTAAAGCAGAATGTGCCTGTTTTAATTGGTCAACTATCTTCAATACTAGAAATAGGCTATGGGGTAATGGGTTAAGAGACTATTCTTATGAGTAGTCACAACATAGGATTTGGTAGAGACATAAGCAAAATTACTTTTAAAAATACTCTCCTTATCTGGAACTCTGTGACTATAATTATGTATAATTTCTGTAATTCAGCATCAGAATGTAACATTACCATATATTCAGTTGTAGCATATTTTCACTATATTCTGCAGCTGAATTCAGCAACAGTTATGTACAAAATGCTGTAATTGGTTTGTCAATCCATATGTAAACCATTTGGTTTCACACCATCTGTTGTCAAACGTGTATAAACTGGCCTTGCAAGAAAAGTGTTGATCTCTGAAGATAATTTCTTCATGATGAAGATAAAAATTAATGTAGAAAGCTATAAAAGGGATTTCTACATTACTTTTGCATTAAGCTTCTGCTTATCTTCAAGATTGCCAGAGGATCTGCTTTTGCATTGCACCACACAAACTGGACTGTACTACTACTGAGATTTTACCCTTGATATAACCAAAGGGGATAAATGTTTTGCAAACAGTTTGAATGGCTGTGTGTCTATCTTTTTGTTGAAAAATCTGGTTTAACAGATTTTAACAATTTTTGTGGTAATGGATTGCTATTATGACCATTTGAAATTAGGTTTTATTTAGAGCAGTTGTCTTCTTAAAGCAGAATTTAATTAAGAAGAAAGATTCTATGATTCTCGTTACTCTTATCCTGCTTTAAGCTACTACCTGTCTTGAACGAACATTTCACTGTCTTTGTATAGAATGGTATTTTTAGGGACCATGCTTGTAAGTTGTTAATGATTTATTACCACTTTAACCCAAAGCATATTTCTAGTTTTGAAGACAGGTGATCACTGAAAGCAGGCTGAAGGTAAAGCAGAATACTCCTTAAGGAGCATTCTGCTTTACCTTCAACCTGTTTTTAAGCTACTTTCTAGAAAAATACTGGAAATACCTCCTGTGTTTTATATTGAGGACTTCCTCGGATGGAACTATTTTTCTTAGTGTAGAAATAATTAGAGGCATAAAAAGGGTACATATGAAGCAATGGGTTAAATTGTAAATTACTGTATAGTATTTGCACCAGTGGACAGTAATACCTGTATACAGCTGTTACTGACAAGAAAATGAATTTGAAAATGAAAAGCTTAATGAAAGACTCCTATTGTAGATTGCCATGTTTTATAGAAAGGTGGCAGCTTAGTGCTGGAGTTTTCTGCATCCCTTGTATCCTGCATTGAGCAGTATAGTCGAACTTCTATATCTCGAACTCAGTTAAGCCGAACATACCTGTATTTCAAAGTTAAAATGCGGCTAAGCCGCGTTTTAACTTTGAAACACGGGTATTTCTGTCTAAACCGAGCATGTTTCGAAATATTGGATAATTCGAATCATGTGTGTTCGAGATAACGAAGTTTGATTGTAGTTGTACAGTAGAGAAGACATTATTCTCCCCAATACATATATACACATTTACGCTAAAACTATTATTTCCATTGCAAACAGCTTGGAGGCAGATCAGGCACCAGGCCCCAAGGTTATAAAGCTTTTGAGTTGAGTTTCAAGTCATTCTCAAGCTTTTGATTGGTCAGATTTAATCCTAGGCTTAAATCTGACCAATCAAATGCTTCAGAACAATCTCAGACTCCACTCCAACGCTTTATAACCTTAGATCCAGGTAATCTGGTGTCTAATCAGGCTTCAAACTGTTTGCCAATCAGATTATATTAAAAAGATAGAAATTAAAAAATACTGTAATTTTCTACATTTGAATGTTTTGCATTCGCATTTAGTTTGTGTTTGAATGTGAAAGAATAATATTCTCCCCACTGTGTACATGTATATGAGATCACTTTTCTTTATGGAGTGGCTGCTATAGGCAGGTTTTACTGTACAATTTAAATAAGCTTGATAGTTTATAATTTATTTATAACTTTATATTTGTATTTATCATTTATGCTCAAATTGTGGGACAATTAAAAGTGCTGTGAAACAGAATTGTTGTGTGTTTAGTTCTTAATGTACAGTGCTCCCTCCCTACAACGGCCTTCCCAACAACAACCCTCTCCTTACAACGGCCCTTGTCGCTGTTCTGCAACAAGACATGTATGTCCAATCTTTTCTGCAATACTGTCTGCTTAAATATGTCGTCTGCTGTTTTTCTCAAAGCTACATATTGGATATTTTGACAGAAAAGAACTTAATGACGAGTGACAAACAGCTTGAATCCAGATCAGACGCCGTCTGATCTGGATTCAAGCTGTTTGCAAATGTAAACCAATTTCATTCCCTATAAAGACTCCCTCTGAGCAACGCACACAAATTGTTCTCCCATTTGGTTTCGTTGTAGAGAGGGAGCGCTGTAGTCCGAATAAGAATGTCAGATTTAACCTAGAGTTTGTCTCAGTAGCATCAAGTGAGATATTGCTATGATATTCTGCTGGGTCTAGAAGGTTATAAAGAGTTCAAGTTGATTCTGAGATTGTTCTCAACTCTCAAGCATTTGATTGGTCAGATTTGAGCTTTGCTAGCAAAGCTCAATTCTGACCAATAAATGCTTGAGAATGATATGAGACTCAACTCAAACTATTTATAACTTTGGGGCCTGGTTCAGTTACACCACTGAAATGAATGCCCATAGAATGTGTTAGATCATTATCCATACATGTGGAAAGTCGGTGCAGGATATGATAGACCCACAGGTAATTGACACATTTTTTTTTACTATAGACATGGAGAAATTACAGTGTCTGCTCCGTGCTATAGACCTAGATACTACCGTATAATCATGACAAGGTATACAACTGGTATCGAACAGGTAGTCTAAAACTCTCAGCTTAAACTGCTACTAAAATCAACTGTAATCTAAGATCACAGATATTCTCTGGTGGTGCCCTCGGGAAATGATTTTTTTTTTATCAATATCTACTTTTTATTTGACTTAATATCGCCCAAATAACGCCACAGAACGCTAATTTATAACGAAAAATGTGCATAATAGTTGGTCATGTCGTTTCTTTTTTATGGGCCAATTTCCTTTGGGATGACCGAAATTCTTTACGACATTTAACAAACGAGAGCACCGCAAATGGGTGCTGGACTCTCCACTTTCTCATACTCTAGTTATTCCAAAATTTCATTTACCAAGTCTTAGTAAAAAGAATCAAGGGCAATGACTGTTATGACAAATCCCAGTGTTACCTGCCTTGTTGTCCAATGACTTTCCGTTCTGATGCTAAACAAGTATATAGTATTTTAAGTCTGAAGTTAATACCTTTCAAAGTTATTGAGAAATTTAAATGTTTGTCAAAACAAGTGCAATAACTCTGAAATGACACAACCCAGGGACCGACGGTTAGCTGCTTTGTTTTGATGAGTTAGAGCGGGTTTGACAGAACAGAACAGAACAGAACAGAACATGTTTTATTTTTTTACTTCAAAATTGTTAAATAAATAATATTCACAACTCTTACGTATGGAATTCCATATACGACAGCCAACTGCTAGCTGCTAACTTCCAACTATAGTTGCTACCCATCATCACTTATACAGTAAGCATTTGGCAGTAAGCAGTTGACAGTAAGTAGTTGGCAGTAAGCAGTTGACTTTAAATAGTATATAAATTGCTCTTTCCTATTATTTCGACCTCTAAGGGCCTTTTTCAAAGAAAATCACGTCAAAACACACGTGTGTTGTGTTTTGACGTGATTTTCTTTGAAAACGGCCCTTAGAGGTCGAAATATTAGAAAAGAGCAATTTATATATTAATATTAATTTAATTCCCTATCTGGAATATTGAAAACAATTATTGTAAATTGTACACAGTAAGCAGCTGACAGTAATTTTCTATATGGAATTCCATACTTACGTAATCCGTTACTGGATCAAATACCATAAGAATCCATTTAGAGTCTTCGTATCAGTAGATCTATACATTATGAGCCGTGTCATGACAAAACCTGCCTTATTGCATTGCAACATATTGTACAGACCAAACACCGTTCCTTGGCTCTGTACCTGAATTTGGTCTATACGGCAAAATACAATGCTTTTGATGAATTCAGGTGTCAAACAGAGTAGATTAAGGCCAGGCGCGCCCCGTCTTTGATGCGGCGGCTGGCCATGATCAATATCTAGACTACTATGTTTGCAGTTGCAATTTAAGGCATGTTTTGTCATGGCACGGCTCATATGAAATTATTTTAATTGAAGATTATCTTTATTAATTATCTACATTTGTAACACTACACACCGTATAAATTTAATGAAGGTCAGCTCCTGGCGGAGCTTTCTGCGAAAAAATTTACCGAATGATATAGTAAGGGCTGATCATATTTGTACGGAAGCCGGATAGTGCAACTTTAAGAATTTTTTTAAAATGTTTATCTTGAAATTTCAAGTTAGTATCTTGAAAATTCAAGATAATAACTTGAAAATCCAAGATACTATCTTAAAAATTCAAGATAATAACTTGAAAATTCAAGATACTATCTTGAAAATTCATACATATCTTGAATTTTCATGATAATGACTTGAATTTTCAAGATAAAAAATCCTAAAGTGGCACTATCCGACTTCCGGATATTTGTAATCGATGACGTAACTAACACTGATATTTGACGTCATAGATAGCAATTTCGAAGAATCGGCCATTGTTTGATGTTACGCTTTGACGTTGAAAACATTTGCAGCCTGAAGGTAATTATTTTTTTGTTTCTCCAATTTGACGTGCCATCTTTCTGAATAAATCACATTTTGACCAGCTGAAATTTCGATGCTGCTATCTTTGTAAAATATGGCAAATAGTGGCATGCATAGTGACAGTCTACATAAGAACCAGAAAAGTTTGAGTTACCAACTTACCACACCGTCCAATCGGTTATGGGCACCGCATAAATAAAGATGTGGTTACCTCGCGTAGCGAGAGTCGATTAAAAAGGCGAGTTTTCATTTCGCTTCTAATTCTAGATTACTCATTGTAGATCTACTCGTGTTATAGGCCACAGTATAGAGGAGTTAGACAGATGGATGTTTATGGTAGGACGAAATGAAAATATTAAGTCTGAATGGGCTTTATGCTTTAGTCTGAATGGGCTTTATGCTTTACTTTCATCGGGTTTTAAACAGCAAACTTCAACCAAACTGTATTAACACAACCAATGAGTAGATCTACTCTTAACGTATTGAATCATAGTAGATCTAATGAGGTTACTCATCATTGGTAATTAGTGAATCCGTGGAGACTACATTCGTCCTAGGCAAACAGCGTAACCTTAAATGATTCATCTGATCAGAGTCTGTACCGTTTGTCATTTTACAAGTAACAATTGTAAACTATCAAGTTATCAACCATAAATGATCAAAAGATGATCTAATGAACTAAATTTAAATGGAAACTGGTTTCAGAAGTGAATGGATTCAGCACTTTGTGATACAGAGGGACATTGTTAAGATTGGGGTTGAAACAAAAACAGGTCGTTTCTGAAAATAATTCCTGCTGAGAAAGGAGCAATGGTCTTTCATAATGGACCCTTGATTCGTCCACCCTAACATCTCGACCCAGGTAACAGTACAAACCGGAATGAATTTATATTCGGAACACCTCGGTGAAGGAGATAACATGCTGTTGAAGAGCACGCGCTGGACAATGGGTCGTTATCTATTTATGCTATGGGGGTATAACAGAGGATTAGAATTCATATATCTCCGCCGTAAATTTAATATTTGGCACTTAAAAGTATCTGGCCGTTGAATAGCATGACCATGGTGGCGTGTGAAGACAGAGACATACTGCAAACAGAATGATTTAATTATGACTTTAAGTGTTTAATCAACAATGTCATTTTGGAATTCCTGGGGTCATTAAGGGGACATGCAGCAGTGTTTCTTTTACCTAACTCCTTATCCTGTCGATCACGAATTGACTGGTATTTACAAACAGTTTGTATCCAGATCAGACGCAGCGTAACGCGGCGTCTGATCTGGATCCAAACTGTTTGACCAAACCCTCTTTAATTTTTTTTTATTCTTTAATTTTTTATTTTAAAAGTCAAAATTGATTTTACAAATTTTTGCAGACGACAATTTCAAAGAAGATGATATTACGACATGATCAGGTTTAAGCCTGTCGTTGCCCCATTTGTTGTCTGCTTTTACCATTTCGTCGCACTAACATTTGTTTAAATACTGTCCTCTTTGTTTGTTTTTTCATATTAAGTTTTAAAGCAATTTGACTCCGAGTGTCAAACAGTTTAAACCCGGTTCAAACGTTGATGTACATGCTACCTGATCTGGAACACAACTGTTTGCAACGTCGGCTGTGGACTGGTCGCATCTGGTTGTGAAAGGGTTAAATAAGAGATGAGGTCAGAAGTTTAAATAATGAAGATTGTTATCAATAAAAATGTATACCTGGACAGTCTGGTTGTCACAATTTCATAATGTTTCAAATTGTGAAAAAACACATAGACCTAGTCATTCCGTACAGAGCAGGTGACAGGCGATACTGATTGTTTTGATTCCACAAGTATTAACGTGATTTATTTTGGAATTTCATAATGCGGTTTGAACATCTGAAGTAACTCTTCACTGTAAGGATATATATTATAGTTAGTTCTAAATTTGTAGTCTGGTTTTATTTCTCAAAATATTGCTATATTATATTCTAACTAAAAATATTGTGACGCATATTTCGAATACTGTACGGATGCCAAGATAACTCGACGTCTGATCAGGATCAAAACTATAAAATATAACTACTAATAAATAAACTGCTCTTTTCTAATATTTCGACCTCTGAGAGGTCGAAAATATTAGAAAAGAGCAGTTTATTTATTAGTATTATTTTAATTCCTTATCTGGAATATTGTTATAATTATTATAAACTATACAATATCAATTCACATTTGGTAGAGATAGTGAATGTATCATTCACAGGTATGAAGGTGGATATTTCTATATTAAAGACAGAGAAGCTGCTTAGGCTACAGTATGGTGGAAGTAAGCAGGAAACTGCATGGCTAGGCGTCTGCTTTACTTCCACACTTCTTTTAATTGTCACCAGTCTTTAACCCTTTCGGCGCCAAATTATTTTTGAGTTTTTTTACCCCTACACCGTTATTGTGTCGTCTGCTTCAATATTGTTGTCTGCAATATCATTACAAAGTTAGATTTAAGAACGTATGACATAAGAAATATCGAAACGAGTGTCAAACAGTTTTGATCCTGATCAGACGCCGCGTAACGCGGCGTCTGATCAGGATCAAAACTGTTTGCAAATTCGACTTTAGGCGAATCCGGCGGTGAAAGGGTTAACATTATCAAAGAGTTTTTGTTACAGTAGTCTTACAGTGGAGAAAACGTCATGTACAACGCTCCCTTTCTACAAGAACAACCAATGGGAGACAAAGATTGTGTGTATTGTTCGGAGGGATTTATTATAGGGAGGGACATTGGCTTACATTTGCAAACAGTTTGAATCCAGATCAGACGCCGCACTCCGTGGCCTTCTGGTTACAGTCACTGTGACTTACATCACTAAGCTCATCACGGCTGTGGGTTCGAATCCCGGTCTTGGCATTCGGATTTTTCATGTGGGGAAGCCTTCCATTGCAGCTGGCTTGCGGAAGGTCGGTGGTTCTATCTATGCAGTTGCCGATTTGTGCCTGAAACAGTGCATAAAGGGCTTCTGGGGGGTCTTCCTCCACCTGTAATTATCTGGACGTTGCGATATGACTGAAATACTGTTGCAAGCGAGTAACATCATAATAAGTAAAATTAAATATTTGCCATGCACGGAGTATTAATCAAATTATGAGACTTTTACAGATGTAGTTTTCAACGTTCAATTACGCTGTGATTGCCTTTTATTATGTTTAAACTGGAAAGAATACCCACTCCGCTGTAAAAGTGGAGACTCTTTATTGACAACAGTGTCCAGATACTAATTATACGTTATTGTTTACCGTTTAAAAGGAGCCGCATGTGCAAACGCTCACCAATAACATTTAGAAAATGAGCACTTTAAAATTCATTTTAAGACCTATTTTAATCTTAGAAGAAAGCCATTTAGAACCCGGTCAGACGCCGGGTTTCCTGACGTATGATCGGCTGCCATGCTGTTTCGAATGGCAATCATTGTTTTAGCATACATAAAAAAAACTTTTATTAGCAAAGAATACATGTTACACATTCCCCACTGCATTTATATTACTTTGATATACTTCCTGAGTGCTTGTTTAATTGCTTCCATGCTTATATATTGGATTAGTCAATTTTGATGTAAGGGATGCCTGGTCTAAATGTTTTCAATTTCGTTTTGTTTTATTTTGAAATTCTTTTCAGCAAACAGTGTAGAATTGGTAAAGAAGTACCCAGTAAATAAACGCTAAATTAATTAAAGCAACTGATTAGCACTGTTTAATGCAGGCTGCTACTAGATACATGAGTTTTCTTGTTTACTTTCATAGTGCTGATACCAACTTTAACCCATATATTGCCGGATATTTCAATAAACTCTAGACGCGCGTTTGTTGGAAGATTTTTTTTTTTTATAAATATACTACATGTATATACAAGTGATCTAAAGACACTACAGTGTTTGTCAACACAGTAGATCATTTCATATGAATAACAAACAGTGTAGACCCTGATTAGACACCGCAAATTGCGGTGTCCCATCAGGGTTTACACTTTTGCCAATGCTATTCTTTTAGGGACGAAAAAGAAAGCCTTAATTTGCTCTCTAAATCGGAGCTGTATTTAACATTTACAGCACATATACAGAGCGTCACTTTGAAAGAAGTCGTTGAAGCATTTTGTTTCCAACGTGGAGCCTGTTGGAGCCTGACAATATCGTTACTCAACTTTCATCAATACTTGCTGCATGACGGACAACGATGGACAGTCACGTGATCGTGTTGGTGCTTCTACTCGCCTTCTCCTCCGTGTCCTTGTCAATATATCTAATCGCGGATTGTAAGTATTTTCATACGTATAAACTCCTTAACCCCGATGCTTAAAATGAACAATTTCAGTTTCCAATTTAGACTAGTCACTAGTCCATTTTTTTGCATATCGATTTAGTCAATTTATTGCAAAATGACAAACAGTGCGGACCCTGATCAGAGGGCTCCAGTAGGAGCCCTCTGAACAGGGTCTTCACTGTTTGCATATGAAAAGTGTACTCT